>OU452221.1:2446289-4900941 GCA_911728455.2 Marthasterias glacialis
TACCGATTCCACTCACTTACCAATTGCGCTACCAAGTTTCCCGCCACCACCCTCTTTTTTTTTACTCTATTTATACTTGATAACGTTCTGAATTTGAAAATTCAAAATTAGTTTAAATATATTTGCTGTCTCCACCTCACGGCGGATTTGAACCCGGGTCTTCATGTTCGCATTCCATCAATTAACCATTCAGGCTATCTGTTATGCACGTACATAACAGTTTATATTCATTATTTATAAATAATACTACCTTCATCTACTAAGAGAAAAAGTTACGATCCTACCGGGATTCGAACCCGGGACGTGTGATTTCAAGCCCAACGTCTATCCAGTTGAGCTATCTGACGATCCGTAATTTGTGGGTTCTTTTCTGATATAAATAAATAAATAATACGCTGTAACATAGCGGCCTGGGCAAATAGGTAAAAGAAAAACCTACTAATGCTGTCACAAGTTGAGTACATGTACTCAATATTATGATATATTCATATTTTACAATTATTTCGTTCCTCTAAATAATATTTTGTTCCCTCAAAATCGTTCCCTTGAAATCGTTTCCTGAAATTGTGGATGCTGAACGTTTTATTTCAAAATTTGACCTGGGCAGATCACAAAACAAAAATACACAATTAACAAAATTCAATTCAAGACAATTCAATTCAATTTGATTTGTCATGACCAGCACGAAAGTAGCCCTCTTACTCTGTTCCATAAAATAAATCTAAACAAATAAATAAAAAATACAATACCAATCATTAAAACTAACTAAACTAAGCTGCGTTTGTGGCTCCCGTCGATAGTCTACCGACTACAGAGCCGAAGGTTACAGGTACAGAACATCGTCCATCTTTTGTTTTCTTTTTTATGACTATTTTTTGTCTTTTGAGTCTTTTAAGGCAAGTTTTCTCTTTAAACTTTTTCTGCTCTAGTTTCCGAGGATTTATGTTTTAAGGGAAAAGGGTCCGAAAACCTGTACTTTGCGATGTCCTCCGGGGAAAAATTGCTGCCGGGACGTAAACCGTAATTAGGAGGGTTTTGCAGCCCTAGTTGTCCTTCGCCTAGGCAGACCGCCGCCGGCCTCAGCTAACGAGTTCTACCTACCTGGTTTTGTGATCGAGTTCTTTCTCTTAAGTGGACTGGCGAGCTTCACATACCTTATAATCATTATTTATGTATAATCATTATTTGTAGATAATGTTAGTTTTTTTCCCTAATCACCATTTAAATAGTGAAATAATCATAATTTATATATAATAATTAATTGTATATAATCATTACATATAATCATTTTTTTGTTCCCCCCCCCCTTTGCCCCCTGCAAAAAAAGAGGTTAGCCATGCCATTGAACTGCTAGGCTTCAATTACAAGGTAATAAGGGGTAAGCATTGCACTTTTTACACAAAATCACAGGGGTAGGCCTCAGTGGCATAGCCAGGGGGACTAAGGGGCAGTTGCCCCTTTTGGAATATCCCCCGACCCCACGCCCCCCGGTCAGCCTCTGGACACCGTGAAGTTTGCTAAAATCAGAAAATTTTACACTTGACCTCCTCTACAAATATCTGTGCCCAACCCCATCCCCCCCCCCCCCCCCCGCAAAAAAAGATGTTGGTTACGCCACTGGTAAGCCTTGTAGTTGTCAAACAATATGAAAATGGTATGCCTGCCAATTGTTACTCAAAATCGTATGGGGTTACCTCTTAAAAACAAACAAAAAACCCTAAAACCTAAAACCAAAACACAAAATGCCCCATGATCAAACGACATAATCAAACAATGCACCGAAAAAACTCAAAAGAAACCAACTGAACATCAACCACCTTGTTTATATTCAAAATGCTAGTTGTTTAATTATTTTTGTTCAATTTGATGATGGACAAATATACTTTAACTACTTAACAATTTGTTCTGTACAGTAGAATCAATATTCATAAAAAAAACCTTTCAAATATGACATTACAAGGGTAAAGTAAGAACAAAATAACAAAACATCATAGGGCAATCACGTGATTTATAATCAAGAGGTCTCAACCATTTTGATGAAGTTAGTAGACTTACTTTTACAATTCTTTTTTATTTCATTAAGATCTGGAACAGATAAAAATGAAAAATGACCATCCAAATCAGGGTACCAGCTGAAATGTCCTATACTTTGGCTGGTCCTCTTTTGAGTTGTTCCAAAGTGAATGCATTGATTTAGCAAAGTACTCAATGAAATGTGATAATGGTCTCGTCAGGTATAACTTAACATCATATCTCAATATAACCGAGGTAGATGTGTCTGCAGAGTTACAAGACTTCTGCAGTTCGCAAACAGGCACTATGATACCAGCCCTGAAATGCACCATGCCGGAAGCACCGAGGCCATTGCCTCTGTTACTGTGGTCTAGGCCTTTGTGCCAGTGCGCAGCCAAGGAGAGGGGGGGGGAGGGAAGTTCAAAGGGGCAGCTTCCCCCGTTGAACATCTCCTGTGGAACATCTTGCCCCCTGCTTCCCCCTCCCCGTCAGCCTCTGAACATTGTGAAAGTTGCTATAATCAGGCATTTTTAGACTTGACCTCAATTGATGCCTCTACAAATATATGTGCCCCCCACCTCTCTGGCTATGCCACTGCTTGATGCCCTTTTAAAATGCTTCCCATGGACTTTAAGATTTTCGAAAAATGAAAATGGCCTTGCCCTCTCAAAGATGACCTTCCCGGCACGTGATATCAACTTCCATTTGTATCACCTCTTCCGAACAATCATACAGAAAAATCAGAGAGTATTCAGTATTAAAGACAATTTCATAAAAAAAACTACCCATAAGTCAAGTACATTGTTATAACAAACATTGACGAAACATTTCCTCTACATTGAGGGGAGCAATAACAACTGAAAAATTTAAAATAAAAAAGTAGACAGCCCTGTACTTATTATCGAAAATGTTCAATAGAAATACATCGTTGAATCAGTGGTCCTTTTGTTTTTACAGTGTGTAGCAAAAAAAAAACAATTACATCTCTTATATATAAATAAATAAAGTTCAATATTAACATTTATTTACATCCCATAGCAACAATCTCTTAAAATGACACCAACTTGACACCAAGTTTTGACATTGTTTCGAAGGAAAATCTATTCGTGTAGTTTAAAAAACAAAAAACTATAAATACATGCATGAAAATTATAAAAACTTCAGCAAAACATGCTGTTTTCTCGTCAACAAGATGGCTTCATGCATACTTTACCACATGTTTGATAAATCTGAGCTTTATAGGTTACCAGTGTCGTACCATCTCTTGCCTGCATGGGTAAATCTACTTCCTTTTTGTCTGACAATCCAACTGTAATATCAGCTTCCTCCATTGTCCGACCAAAATTAAAGCCGTAAATTTTGATTCTGAATGTTGACAAACTTTGAAGGACTTGGCTTACATAAATAAAGTTCAATAGACTGTTTCCCCATGAAATAAGTCAATTGCACACCATGCGTGTGCATTAATACTATACTGGTTGGCAGAATGAGGGAACATCGTGCCTTTTTGTATGGATGGGGCTCAAGGTGGTTTGACGAATATGCGTGTGTGCATCTGCTAAGTCCACAACTCTATGGCGTTTCCCCACCATGTGTCTGTGAATGTAATTTGCCTATTTCATGGGAAAGGCTAATTCTGATGCACAATTACTCTTTTGAAGCAAAGGAGACTTTTGAAGACACTAGGTGGCAGCAGACTTAACAGGTAAATCCATTTATTTATCAGAAATGTGCACATGCTCCATAGAGTTGTATATAAGAACTAGAGGGAGCACTCGTGATACCACGCACGGAACTCCACTGACTCACCATGGGCTAAACTCCCAATGGGTCACTTGCATACGAATGTCCACTTAAAAAATGGCTGCTGTGTGAACGGATGAGTAACCAGTGTAAATGAATGGTCCGCGTCATTTTCTCAATGGACAAAAAATGGTTTCGCATGGTTTGTACGCCCTCTAGTTCTTATATATAACTCTATGACATGCTCAGAACTTAGAAGTGATGAAAATTTACCTAGTGTGTCTGCTGCCACCTAGTGTTCCAACTACGACAAAGGAACATGCTAGCCTCAATTGGTCCAAACAGGCAAGACTTACATTGAATGCAAAGCACCATTAAAAAGCAAACTAAAATGCCCGCTCATCTAAATGTCAAAACAACATGACCATCACTTTAAAAAACAAAACAATGCATAAAGCTTTATGTATTAAGCATTTACATTTGAAAGACAGGAAAAAAAAAGCAAATAACTAAGAAAGACATAAAAAAGAAAGCACATGCAAGTTGGCAGTGATTTAGCCATTAGTATCAACTGCAAAAAACAGAACAGCGCATTGTTGTCACATCAATGATCACACGCATTCAAAAAGTATATCAATAATAATAATTACAATAAATCCTTTCTTAGGCGCTTTTCAACATTGTATCAAAGTGCCTTACACTACTACTACCCCTGTTCATTGGGCCGCAGCATTCCTGAAGCCATCTCAACTCCTTTGGAGTATGCAGCACCACCAACCCAATGGCCGCACCGGTTGCTAATAATTCACATCAACAATGTCTACCCTCGCGATACACATTTGCTCCTGGGTGATGAGAAGCAATTATAGTTAAACGTCTTGCCCCAGATCACAAGAGTCAAGACCAGGATTCAAACCCACACTCGGATGACTGAGCCACCAGAGCTCAAATTCGATGCACTAGACCACTTGGCCTACAGTATAAGTAGTTTCTAACTCTTCTTAAATCGACAATCTAGGAAGATTTTACAAGATAAAACTGATATTATAAAAACCCTGTGCACGAATGAATTATTAATCACATAACTAGGGAACTTTTGACTTCATTAATTTCTGACTAATTGCAGAAGTTCATACCATCTAACCTCAATTGTTTGGTGAGTGCAACAAGTTCTAGACTAGGTTTCTGAGTCTCTTGCAAACACAGACTTGTCTCCATGCCAAAAGGTTATTTTTCTCACCATGATTTTCTGAATACAGTTTGGCATCGCTTAAGCGAAAACAAAATACACTACAATTTTGTAGTACCCATACATGTGATGCAAAAAGAACGTTTCTCATTTTTCGTCCCTTATTGATAATGTGCACTTTCTAACGGGAGACCTTTGGTGGCAGCAAACTTTGCGTACTTTTTAGCATGCGCACATCTTAAATAGCAAACCATTTATACCCAGAAAGCCAGGTTCCAATTTCATGGCACTTCTTGCCGTGGAATTCTACGCTAAGGGTGCCCTGTACAGCACGTAATTCAATGTGCAATGCGGTAAACAGAGCCATGAAATTCGGCCCTGGTGCCCCCTGAACACTTCCGCTCAACCAATTCAGTCAAGCAGAAGCCCAAGAAGCACTTTCACTATAATATGCACCATATCATTCAAAGGGCAGATTACTTTGTTGCTATCTGCATTTCGGGCTCAAACTTTAATGCACCATCGAGATGCATGTGAGAGGTTTGAGCGCCGACGGCAACTAGTGTTCGTAAAAACAAATCTGCCCCTTGAAAAAGATTGCACATTTTACCAGGAAAGTTTTTATTTTGTAATGTTTATTATACAAATGCTTTCTACGGATGGACAAGGTCGTAAAAACATGGCTGTTAAATCAAACATCATCAGACAGTTGGCAATACATCAATACCCATATCAGACCTGCACCATATATTGATTCATTTACATACATACAGTTCACATTACAACCGTAGAAAGTGAAATACAGGCCTGACTGTTTCGTTCTTGAAAGTGCAAGGGCACCAAGGCATTCTCTTCTTGATAAAGGGCATCCCTATGAGGAAATTGTAAATTTCTACTGGAGCATTTCAAGGGCACCCAGGCAATGACCGGGGGCATCGGAGGCAATTGCCACCAAGGGCATCGGAGGCAATTGCCACCAAGGGCACCAAAGCATTTTCTTCTTGATAAAGGTCACCTCTATGAGAAAATTATAAATTTCTACTGGAGCATTTCAAGGGCACCAAGGCAATGACCAGGGGTATCGGAGGCATCTGCCTCCAATGCCTCCATGAAGTATCAGGCCTGGAAACATCAGCAGGGGGGAAAAAACAACTTTTATCGACATAAAACTTTGAAACTGCAAACAAAGTAAATGTCCAAACCACAGTGTTTTGAAGTTTTATATGCCACAATTTCTGAAAAAAGGGAGAAAATCAGCTGAAAAGTTGCAAGCCTGCATTTAGAAAACAACAACAACGATTTAATACAGTTCCAAAAGCCTATATGAATCTAACTGCAAAGCTCAGTTACTTGGTGCACACGCTAACATGCAAGACACGGTTTACATGAATATGCATTTATGCCTAATTAATGAATACATTATCTTGTTGGGAAATTGTAGTTTATGTACAGAGTATGTCTTTGTAATAAAAAGTACTGGTATGCAGCATTTCTGTATGATGCAAAATAAAATGTTTAGAAGAAAAAAAAAATACATAGCACAACTTATCAAAAGCCAGCGGAAATACTGAATGGTATGTTCAGTCATTGCAAGAGGCTTTATATCAAAATATTGGACCAAGTGGTCAAAAATTAATGGACCTCATAAAAAGTCACAAAATATTGGACCTAGTAAGTCACAACAACTTTGACTTTCTTTTTTTTAAACAAACAAAAATATTGGACCATACTAATTAAAATATACAAATAAATAAATCCTCCTTTGTTTATTTCAACCAGGTAGGTTAAAATTATTATTTTTTGTTAAACCAGCAGACTTGTTTAAAAACTAAAACTTGGATGCTGATTGGTTGAATAAGTGTTACGTAACTATGGCAACTGTATGTCACAGAGATAAGATGCTCTATTTAACAATAATAACAATAGGCATTTATTATGCACTTCTAAACCCATTGCATCCAATCACCTTACACTATTACTACCAATGTCCAACGGGCCTTAAGCATTCCTGAAACCATCTCAACTCTTTAGGGGTATGCAGAACCAGGAACATATTGGTTGTTCTGGTTGCTAGTCATTCACATCAACAATAACTACCTATGCAAATACCCAATCCCTCCTGGGCGATGAGAAGCAATCGTAGTTAAGTGTCTTGCCCAAGAACACAAGTGTCTCGACTGGGATTCGAACCCACACTCTGATGACTCAGCCATCAAAACTTGAGTCCGATGCACTAGACCAATCGAGCACGACATTTAGTAGTTTCTAACTCTTCTTAATTTAACAATCGTGGAAGACTTTACATTATAAAATTGATATTATAAAAACAAATGACATTTCCGGTAGAATATTGCAAAAAGCATAATTACATTTGTACAAAAAGTTACAAATTTGCATGGTCCTCGCTTGCAAAAGGTTTTATACATTGCTTGGTCCCTTACAGAATATTACCAAAAAGATACAAAGGTACTTAAGAATTAAGTAACATTCTCTGATATGCAGAGAGGCCCTCGTACAAAAGAAAGAAGAGGAATAATAATGCAGCTTGTTCAAGTTTGTATCATTTTCGATAGAGGATTGACCAATCTTGGTCTTGGTATGTGGTCCATACTAAGGGCATGATATTCAGTGGAGATGAGGGACGGATGAACAAACTTTTCTAAGGTCTTAGTCTTAGTTACCAGACTATATTTCAGATGCTGAACGGCATTTAATTATTCTGCCAAAAAATGGAAAGTTGGCAACTGGACATATGAAATCGGGAGAAGGACATGTGGTTACTAGATAGACCAGCGGTCCTATTGGGTAGCTGATTGCAATGCTCATGCTAGCAGATGGTTGGAATGAGATACTGGATTCAAAGTGGCCACAGCACAAAAGGAAGCTTAAGTGGGTGGCTTAACAGGTGGTCAAATTACTCAGGTGGCCACAATACACAGGCCATCACAATGACAGCGTGTCACCACAAGTTTTAAACAGGCCACCATAATGGGGACAAAGGTAAGGTTGACGTAGCAAGGTGGCCATGACACAGCCGTTATACACATGACATCTGTCACAAAGTGAAGGCGCAAGATCTCGAGAGGATTGTGTAGGAGGGTGGTCCTCGTTAGATGGAGGTGGCCATATTACACAGGTAGCCTACAATGACAAATATGTGACCACAATACCAAAGTGCCCACAATACAAAGGTAGCCACTACATTTCAACGGGAATAGGTGGACAAAATTCTCTGGTGGTTGAAGCGAACTCATAAATACATACGACAGCTGAAACAGACAACTGCGGTTAAAACAAGAAAGGGGGACTAAACAAAATTATCAAAACACAACTTCGTTTAGAACAGGCAATGTCTTCAGCTAGTCAGGGGCACAATTTAAAAAAAACTGATTAGCACAGAAAAATCTTGCTTAGCAGAAACAGGTTACCAGCCAAAGTATAATACAACACACACTGTTTGTGACTGGTTTTCCGCTAATATTTGCTAAGCAGAATTTTCTTCTAACCTCCATTTAATTTGGCCCTGATCAGTAATGTTAAAACAAATAAAAGCAAGAAACCACAAGGGAAACTGAGTGGGTAAATTGTTTAAATCAATTTAAAGAAAATTGACTGGAGCAGGATTTGAACCTACGACCACCCGCTAAATATACCAATGCTCTACCAACTGAGCTATCCAGCAATATCTTTGGCTTCTGGCTGGCACCCCCGAACAAAGACATTGACTAATAAGAAGACTGCCAACATTAGGGCTGGATAGCACAGTTGATAGAGCATCAGTAACTTAAGCCAATGGTCGCAGGTTCAAATCCCGCTCAAGTAAACTTTCTTTGTTCACCCAAAACAAATTAAATTACTGTTTTATAGAAGCAGCTACGAGATTTCATCATTATTTCTACGTTTAAGTCGTTGTTCCCTGTCGAGGAGTCTCTCATCCTGTTTAGTTAACGTCAGCACCATGGTTTTTCAAAAAACAAAAACAAATAACAATATCTGCCACAATTATATTACATCTCGGAGAAAAAAAAATAAACTTATGGAATATTTACAGACTCTTGGCTCCAATATTACTGAAATTCCCTGCAGAGTAAACAAGAAAGAAGAAAGAGAAAGAATGAAAATGAAAGAAATTACTTTGAAGTAATGGGAGACTTTTTGGGACACTAGGTGGCAGCAGACTTACCAGACAAAGTCACTCTTCTCTGAAATGTGTGCATGCTTAGATCTATGTGTAGTTCTGAAAGAACCAATACTTTTGAGTATCAGGTTTTTTGTTTAGAACCACAAACATGTTCAAGAGAGTATTGTTTAGCTTTTTACCCAAACACCAAACACCCCCACATTTTAGAGAGAATTTTAACATGGTGTTACCACAAACCTACACCTTACTTCATAAGAACTTTTCCACCTGACTACTTTTGTTACACTACTGCACAGCGCATTGAGACGTTACTGTTAAATGCACTATATAAGAACTAGATATTATTATTAATAGTATTACTATTATTATAATGTTTGTGTCATGTTGTCATAGAGCCTTTGAAAAAGACTGCTACAATGTTTGCACTTATTGACCCAATTCACCTGACGTCATCATCACAGTAATCTTGGCTGCATCATTTTGGGAGTGAATGACCCCTGTGTCTTATACAGTGTAAAGCGCATTTTAGGCAAAGCGGCATGTTACATGCTTTCCAGTTGATTCCCATAATGGCAAACATGGCAGACAGTGGCGGCGTGTGACGTTGGTGCTAAGCCTGGGTGACTAGTGCGACTAGTCCAGTAATCGCGACTGTTGATTGCAACGACTAGTCGTGACCGCCGCGTTGCAACTACTCAAGAAGTCGCGCCACCACGACTTCTTCCCGACTGTAGTTCACAAGATTTTACCAAAATCCCCTTATTTATTGGGACAAGGAACATTTTTTGGCCTCGCCCAGCGGACTACAAAAGGAAGGGTTTTGACTCGCCCGCGGCTGGTTTCACTTGCATTTGGCGACCGGTGATCGCTTATATTCATGTACATTGAACAGCAGATGCTCACACTCTAACTTGCTGTGTCGCACCCATGTTGCTGCATTGTGTGCTCTACACACACATGGACATGGACGTTCACATTGTGATAAGTTGCAAAAGAAGTCGTGACTAGTCATGTAGTCGTGACTAGTTGACACGCAACTACTCCAGTGGTGAATTTCACTAGTCGCCCAGCACTAGTTGGTGCAAGGGGTCAATACCACAGATCATTTTCTTTGTCTGCAACAGCTATTTCATTTTTTATTTGTCGACAACAATGGTCTTGTATTTCTAATGTGAGATCATTACGTACCTGAGTGTCATGATAGATACGTTACTCTAAGGATGCCTCTCCTTCCGTCGGGAAAACACATCCCACAGAACCCACCACATCGGCCGGCTACTCTCTGGTCAAACTGAAACACACACACAAAACAGAAACAAAAACAGGGGCTTAATTTTGAAAACCAACCTGCAAAACCCTTTTCACACAACTAGGCCAATTCCCAGGAAATAATCCCCAGGAAGTTCCTGGTGATCTTTGAACAGTGGGCCCACTGTCACCCAAAGTTTGTTTCACAATTGATGCAATTTTCCTGAGGAAAATGAACACTCAGTATGCAAACCCTGCGGTTATCTTGCTTAACCTATCCCCCCCCCCCTCTCCAGGCAGGGGTAACTATTTCCCACAATCTGGATAGTGGCGGAACAGGGAAGTTGCTGGCTCATATCACGTTCTCGTAAATTTTTCTTTGGTCACCCCAAAATTGAATTGAAATTTACCCAGTCGGTTTCCCTTGTGGTTTATTACTTGATAAAATTGTTTTTAATAAGCAGTTTTGCATACACAGCTGTCGTTACTTTACCATTTGGTCAAAATATAAATTGTTTTCAAATATTAGACTCAAACAAAGCGTGTCTTAAATTGTCTTTTTTCTATAAATACTCACGTCATCTCTGGTTAGTCTCTTAGTGACAGCGTAGCCTGATGTATCCCAGTCTACGCCTGGAGCTAAGGCTAGCCTGGTTCCAATCAGGTTGATACGGAACCGACCCTGTGGGCAGGCAGCTGAACTGTAGCAATCACCGGCCGAAGCATATGGGACAAACTGACCGTACCGGACATCCGCAAATGTTGGATCAGTTGCTGTCAGATTTGGAAAGGGGGGGGGGGGGGGGAAAGAAAATTAACCTCGTTAGATGAGATAAGATACGTGTTATTGATCAGTACAAAAAAAAAAATATTTGCCAGCCAGTTTCAACTCCCTCTCAGTTATAACTAAATGAGGTATTTATTTAGTGTTTTTAACAAGAATCAAATCAATAATATTTTGGGTTTTACCATTAACTGATGTGTTATAAGCATTGTATACTCAGTGCTTTCTCAAGTCCTGCAGCAAACAAATCCACAGGCATGCTACTTGGGTGGGATTCGAACCCATGACCAACGCATTCTAGAGGTCTTAACCACTAGACCATTTTCATTTCATTTATTAATTCTGGTTGTGGAGCCAAGGACTCTCAGAAAAGCAAACTAAACCATTACACTAGCCAAGAATCCCTTGGAGAGAAGACAAGGAAGGAAGTTTGAGTTTTAGATGTGGGAGGAAAACCCCAGATATTTAATCCAGGGAAAACCCACGCAATCAGGTAGGGACTGAAAACCCAATCCACATAGTGCCCCCGGCGGGATTCAAACCAGGGTCCTAGAGGTGGAAGGCGAGGAAAGATACCACTACGCCAACCCAACCACCAATAACAGGTGCCACTTATCTACCATCACATTAGCAGTTTTTCCAACGGTTTTCATTTTTCTTTTAAGTACTTGAAACACCCAAAAGTGTTACAACATGTGAATGGACATGCAGTCTAATCAAAATAATTTGAGTTGATTAGAACTTTTAACTTTTTAATTACTCTCAACCTTTTTTTTTTAATGGATGGAAAAGGCAGGTAAACTTTTTCAGTTCATTTTTTATGGTCAAAACCAAAAATATTCTTCATACTTCTTTTCCCCTGATGCAATTATCACAGAAATCAAATTACAGAAAGAAACAAAGACCCCCAAAAAGAAAACAAAGCAGTGGCTACAAAGAAACTGAAAAAAGAAAAGTTTGACAAGGTATTTGAAAATCCGATTAGAAGAGAAAACTTTTGGGGAATACATTCTGATTCCAATCAGCCCATGTTTGGTAAAATTGCATTAAAGCCCATATTCACTTTTGGGAACACCGAAAAACAAAATGTTCACAGATTTGCACATAACTTACATGGTATAGAGACGATGATGGTAGAAAACTTCCTGTGAAATATTTCTGTCTGATGTGTTATCGTTTTTGAATAATTAGAGAAATAAGATCCACAAATGATTTTTCGTCTCATGAGACGAAAACTCCGGCCGTTAGAATGAATACAAAAACGCTGAATGATTTTGTGTTGTTTTCTCGTAAAGGAAACAATGAAATGAGCTAAAACTTTCGCAGGTTGATTTTATTAAATAACTCTTGATGCTCATAAGGTATGGAAGTATTTCCAGACTCTTTACCAATAGTGTATAATGGCTTTAAATGGCCTTGCTATCATTGATTTTTTTTTTATGGCATGCAGTGAATCTCCCAAGACAGCAATGAAAAGTAAAAATCTCTTGGGATTAGACCTATCACCATCTTGTTCCCTGTCCCCAAAGCAACCATGAATACCCACTCTTAATGTACAAAATAGGGACCAGACTATTCTTGGCCCTCCAGCCTCGCTTTGGTTTTCCATTCATTTGAACAGGGTGTACGACAAGATGGCTGTGAAATGACGCAGGTCTCTCACAGTTATTCTAGACTTACTGATGATTTCCATGTTAGTGACGTTGAATCTGAGCTTCCTGAAAGTCGTAAGTCCAGCTTCACGGTGTCCCTCGTCGGTGCATTCACAATTGTCATTACGATTGCCGTTATGTGGGCATTGGGTGGGACGTAATAACCTGTAAAGATATCACCAATCATTGAAACAAGGACTTGAGAATTAGAAAAATCTAGATAAGTTAGTTTGTGATGTAATTTATTGTATCTGGAGATAAAAAACCGATATGATTCAGTTTTGCCCCACATCTAATAATGTTTAATGTGCCATTTTTAACTTTGTTAAAGCTTTTGTTAATTTTTATAATTCTTGATGTTATTTTTCTTTGTACTTTTTAATTGTAACATACATGTAATTTGGCTATATGGCCACCAGATGTATGAATAAAATAATAAAAAAAAAAAAAATAATAAAAAAATAAATAAATAAAAATAATGTATGGTAAGCCAGGTGCTTTCCGAGACCTAATGAAAAAATTCACTGGTAGTTACCAGTGAATTTTTTGGGGTTGGATGGTATTGACTTAATTCATCTGGTACCATCAACCATAATACATATAGAGCTGTATATAAGAACTAGAGGGAGCACTAGTTATGTCACCCACTGAACTCCGCTGACCCACCATGGGCGAAGATCCCTATGGGTCAACAGCATACGAATGTTCACTTAGAAAATGTTTGCTGTGTAAACTGATGAGTGACCAGTGTTATATGATTGGCCAGCGCCATTTTCTCAATGGTCAAAAAATGCTTCTTGTAGGGCCGAGTCACATGGATTTGTACACCCTCTAGTTCTTTTATATAATTGTATGGATGCATCTTAGTTGTTCCATTTTTGGAGTGCACTTTTCATGCAACATGCGCACAATAATACTGGTACATACGGTGCAGGTGTTATCACAGTTATATGCAGTTTGACTGCCAAAATATTACGACAATTTGTTCAATTTTGTTGTTGTATGAAATTCGCCCATCACAATTTGCCACTCGAGGTGTGGGCTACTTTTTGAAGGGATAAAATCCTGCTCCAATGCGCAGAAACAAGACATGGCGAGATATAAATGCAAGTCTCTTCACAGCACAGATAAAAACAGGGAGGGGTAAATGAATCCGTAGCGAGACAAACACAACTGCCTCTTGCCCTATTTGAAGCAATTATAGTTAAGTGTCTTGCTCAAGGACACATATGTCATGACCGGGATTCCAACACACATCCTGATGACTTAGCCACCAGAACTAGAGTCCGGTGCACTAAACCACTCGGCCACGACACGCCACAATAACAGACAGTAGACGTGTGTTTGGCGTCAGAGTGCAAGGGGTCTGTAGAAGTACTCCAATGACCAATAAGATCGGTTGCTCATCAGAGCATGTAAAACAAAAAAGTACTTGTCACCTTAGAGAGATTGGTGGCAGCAGACTCACAGGTCCCTTTCCCATTACTAGCACATTTTTCAACTGGACCCTGACCATCTTGTAAACAAAATCCTCAAAATGGGCAAGTTTTTCTTTCATGTGACTGTGAAAAAAAAATCTGCTTTATTTAACAATAATTGTGATTCCGATTTGTGAATTCTCTTTGACATTTGTCTTCTCTCTGATTGGATCAAAGTTTGGTTGGGCCACACCCAACCCCCTCCCTGGGTGAGCGTCATTTTCTCCACGTCACGTACACACACTAGGTTGGACGTCCTGTCACCATGATAGAACTAAAATCTACTTTAAATACTAATAAAATTCATAAGGGAATTAAGACTCCGCACCTCTTGGGGTAGATCTCGGCAAAGTTCTCCCCTTCTCCTGACGACAGACTGATGAACTCTGTTGGAGTGCTGCTGCGCATTCCATGGCAGTAGACAGTCAACGGCCTCCCCTGCACAAGAATGGAATATTCCTTGTCCTCGTACATGTTGTGTTGCATTTGGATCTCATGGCAGCTTGTGGGCTGACCTGTGGGGCAAAAAAGAGAAGGGGGATAAGTTATGGTTAGTAAATTTTACTTCTTTATCTTCTTCACGTGCCTTAACAGAGCCTGATGATGGCGACCATACACCTGAAACCAATCCGATCTCAAGCCCCACAGCGAAAACCCACCACTGTAGTGCCAGTTGTCAATGCCAACCCTTCCATGAGCCTCGATCTTTGACACCCTCTTGCTCTGGTTCCATCAATACTTCTTGATATTACTGTGCTACTGCCCCTGGGCACCATACTTCCAAGTGAGACAGCTTCAAATTTCTTACATCAGACTGTTTCACTTCCTTCACACTGTATGCTCCCGAGGGAGTTGAGAAAGTTTGAGGAATGGTCTGATGAACAGAGATGATAATTATGTAAAGCGCCTTGATCTAGCCACTAGAATATGTACGTTATATAAGAACCAAGTATTGTTACTCAGTTGGCAGAGCACTGGCACGTAATAATAGTAATAATAATAATAATAATAATAATAATAATAGTAATAGTAATAATAATAATAATAATAATAATAATAATAGTAATAATAATAATAATACAAAATCACTCTTGTAAAGCACATCCCGTCAAAGACAGACCCCAATGTGCTGGTTCGAATCCAATTTTACTCAATTTGTTGTTCACCCCAAAATTGATTTAAAAATTTAAAGTTTCCCTTGTGGTGTGATGAAATAAAAACGAACGACTGAACTTCTTTTCTTACATGGTTGATAGTTGCAGATCTCTCTGGTCTCCGGTCTGATGGTGGGAGGTCCACACATACTCCCCGATTGACGCTTCCCACGAAGGTCTCGACATTGAACCTTGCGTTCCTTGAAGCCACCTCCACACTCTTTAGAACACTAATGAGAGACAACAAATAAAATGAGTTCAAAATTGTTAAGAATCCCCAAAATTAGAAAGAAATGAATTTTACAATTTTGTTGTTGTTGTAAATTACCCTTTTGGATAGAGTAAAAAAAAACTAAATATGGAAGGAGGCTCTTCTACTGAAGTTTCTCCCACTTGAAGTTTCTTAAAGTAATTTATCACAAGAGGGCGCCCTAACCTGACTCCATGGTCCTTTGACCCAGTGAACGTCGGCTGAGCACACACCGATGAAACACTCTCTGGAACTGATTGGTTTAGTGGTCTTGTCACAGGATTCATCATCCGTGGGGATGGCCCAGCTATCTGGGCTCTGGGCCTGGCATGTGATGGCTCGTGTCTGCTTACCTTGACCACATGGTGCCGAACACTGAGGAGGGGAGGGAGGGGGTTGGGGGTTGGGAAGGAATCAAGGTCAAAACTTTTACAGGCAGTGCTTTCATCTACTACAAAACAATGAAATATAAATACAACCCAAACATTAAACAAAAAACTGAAATCCAGAGAATCCAGAGAATAAGGAACAATTACGTGAAAATACTGACTGTATTGTTTCAGAAAACTTTCAAATAATATTGAGATTGAATTTCTGTCATGATCCAGTTTAAAATTTACAAAACTTTACAGGCCTGCATATTGTCCAAAAAAAGGGTCTTCTGACAAATTATACAAAATTTAAATGACGGATGTAAATCGATTACGATCGGTAGAAATTCCAACAGTTTTTTCACCCTTTTACAACTAACTTTAAAAATGACCTCTGGCCTATGACCCCTATGATACTGACCTCTTCCCAGGGTCCAGCAAGCCAAGTCATGCGAGGCGAATCACAGTTGTGAGTATTGCACTTGGTATTTTCTCTGGGTTTGCGGCGGGAGGCACACATGCTGTCATTAACAACGCTTCCCTTGCTGTCTATGCAGTCAACATTGCGTAGCTTTCTACCCCCATTGCAAGTCCTGGAACACTGCATCAAACAAAACACAAAGTACGCAGTGTCATCAATCTAACCTTGACGAAAGATGACAGCCTCTCTTAAGGCAACTCTACTGGGAGTCTACGACGACCAAAGAAGACATTTCTGCTGAAACAATGTAACTTCCAACAGACGGTCGGATTTTAAAGACTTGTCCCAGCGGAAAATGAACCACTTGTGTTCAGCTAGTCATGGTATGGTTGAAATAACATTTCAATAAATTATCATCAACTTTAGCTGAAACCGCAATCTTTTATGGCTTTACGTGAAGTGACAGGAGTTATTTTGTACTATGATTCATGGCTGGAATGTAACAAACCAGAAGGTCACCCCAGGTCAACTATTCTGATTATTATTTGGAGACAGACTGTAACCATACACAAACTTTGCTAGAGACTAGGGGGAGCCTCCTTGTTCATGATCCTTGCCTTTTTGTTCCTTGAAGGACTTCAACTCCAAAGAGGAATGGAAAGCAACACTCTTTGGTGCCCCAGGTACTTTTGCCTCCTTGGCCCCCTGAACTTCCCTATGGTTGCCCCTTGTCCTTTAAACCAAGATGTTCTCCTGATCCTTACTGTGTCAACTTGGGTATTTGCTTCCCTCCCTCTGTTCTTTGTTTAATTGACTCTTGAAATTTTTAAAAAACTTTTTTTATTTCCCCTCAGAGAGGAATGTGGAAAGGTGAATCAAAGAAAATAATTGAAAATCAAAGTTTATTTTTTTTCAATTTTACAGAAAACACAAAAGGAAAAAGCATAACAAATTTTGACATTGAAAATGAGGGTGTTGGTGGGTCAAAAAAATATGGAGAACTATTATTATTTTTTTATTTAAAAATGTTGATAATTATAAATGGCCTGAAGTATACAATCAAGTATTACGTAATGTCAACTTTATCCAAAATGATATGATGCATTAAATCTGGAACTTGGTTCCAAGACGGATCAATTAATTTGTCCAGTCTAACCTCATCTAGAGACACTTCTCAGCAGATTTCCTTGAGGGAAACATGAAGAGAAAACAGCCTTTTAATACCTGATTCCATCTGCCTTTCTTCCAGCGATAACTCAAACATTTTTCTCTGCTACATTTCTTGGCTGTCTTTGGCTTGGTATGGAGGCACAGAGACTCCTCAACGACTTGGTCCTTTATCTTGCACGTGGCTTCTCGGTAGCGCATGCCTTTGCCACACGTCACTGAACACTGGGTTGAGTATAAGGGGAAAAAATCACTGATCAAATCGATTTGCAGTGAGGGGTCTAAGATCATTTAGAAATGCACAGAGATAATAATATTAGTCTGTATTTGTAATGCACTTTTTCATGCCACATAGGGCCCTCAAAGCATCTTACAATACTATTACCCCTATCCATCGGGCCATCACAACTCCTTTTGGACTATGCAGCACCAGTAACCAAATGGACTCACAGGTTGCTAATCATTCAGATTACAATCTCTACTCTCACAGGCACCAATTTACTCACGGGTAATGAGAAGCAATTACAGTGAAGTATCTTGCTCCGCGACACAAGTGTCATGACCAGGATTCGAACCTACACTCCATTGACTCAGCCACCAGGACTTGAGTTCAATTCCGCTAGACCACTCACCACAGCACACCACAATGAGATGAGGTTTTGTAAGTCAAGACCTGACCAATAACTTGTGGGTTTCACTTAACAACCAGCAGTAGAGGGCTGTGATAAATATTTAGTCAGCTCTCAGCATACAGACCACAGTTTTATAGCTCTCCGCCCCTTCCCACTCAAAGTGTAAATAAATCACTCCTAGACTAACGTGTTTATCAACTTGGATTCCAGACAACTAACTTCGTAAATGTATAGTCTAAAAGAAAGTTGAACAACCTAGCAATTCAATTTTTGGTCTCAAACCTTGCAAGAATATATCAAGGCCTGTCATCTACAGTAATTTGTACTTTTGTCCGACGGTAAAGTTACCAACTCATTTCATCTTAATGGGGTGTTCGCATTAGTGCCTGCGGCTATGAATACGGTTGGATCACCATGTCATCATGCGTTGAAGTATAAGACGTCAGCCATAGGACATCAGCCTTAGCAACAGCCATAGCTGTAGCTGTAGCCGCCAATTCCGATACGGCCCAAAGCTAGGAAGAACACGAATTGATAAAATTTGGCAGTTTCACTTTCTTGATGGCAAGTCTAATCCTTTAACATTATCGCCACAAGAGGGCGCTAACAATCCAGAATTTACTTACCTCGCTCCAGCGTCCGACATCCCACTTTGGTGTTGGGCAGGCCATCTTCCGACATTCTCTCTGTATGGCTGGTTTCACGTCTCTGTGTGCCTCACATTCCTCATCTGGCCTCTGGTCACCAGACCCACCTTGACATATGACTCTCCTGAGCTGTGAACCAATACCACACGTCACTGAACACTGTGGAGAAAACAAGAAGTGTGATAAAAGCAGATTTTCAAACTAAAAAACATTCACAGAATATAAATATCTAGAAATTTGTAGTAAAAAAAACCCGGACATCTTGATTTTTGAAGAATTTAATAGAAAGAAAGAAAATGGCATCGTTGCCACAAAAGGACATGTATGCTGGTACATCCACTCACCTTGCTCCAGCCTTCAACATTCCATTTGGGTGCGGGGCAAGCCATCTGCCTACATTCTCTCCGTATGTCTGGTTTCCCATCTCCCTCCACCTCGCATTCCTCATCTGGCCTCTCGTCACCGGACTCATCTTGACAAGTGACTGTTCTAGTTTCTGAACCGACTCCACAAGACACTGAACACTGTAAAAAAAACAAGAAAGCCTTATATTTACAGAGGTAAAACAAATTTTTGGCACAAAAATTACCTGTGAGGACAGCTGGTAATAATGAAACCATTTGAGATTCAAAGTGAGGCTACTGTCTATCATAGACAGTCATGTGTCTTCCAAACTGTCATTTCTATATTGATTTGGCATAAGGCAGTCCAGGTGATGCACAAAATAAAGTTCATATAGTTTGAGAAGTAGTTTATTGCAAATTTGTAAAAATTAAGCAACATTGTAAAGTTTGCGAACACTTTTTAAAACATGGCACCCCCTTCCTCCTGCCCCCACGCCCAAAGAAAAAACAGAAATTCTGACAACATTTGCTAACCTCGCTCCAGTGCCCTGTAGTCCACTTTGGTATTGGACATGCCGCCTCAATACATTCTCTCTGAGTGTCTGGTTTCTCATCTTGCCCTGCCTCACAGTCCTCATCTGGCCTCTCGTCCCCAGACTCATCCTCGCAAGTTACCTCCCGTGTCTCTACACCGACACCGCAAGTCACTGAACACTATAGAAACGAGAAATTTTAAATCACGTTTACAATTTTTTTTTAAAGAAAAAACAAAAACAAACTCAAAGCAGCTTTTTTTCTTAACTACAATCCCAGCTGAAATAATTGAGACACTTGACAATGAACATAGCCTCCCCCACCCCCCTCCGTATCCTGCTCCCCCAATGCGCTGCGTCATCCTTGAGCACAGACCCCGCAATGAGAGCCACCATTGACCTGGGGCCATGGTATGATGAGGCCCAGGGAGTTTTGGCCGGGGTCCACAGTAAATGATTAAATATAACTATAACTTGGATCATCACAACAAGAAGAAATAATAAACAAGGCAGCGATGAAACCCTTATTAATGATCACTAAAATATAAGCTTACCATCAACAAAAATTGTAAACATTCAATTAATGAACTTATTAAAAACTTAAGGCCTTGTTAAACAAGAGTGTGCTTTCTAAGTTCCTCACTAACAAATGTTCAATTGATGGTATTAAAGACTCACAAAGCTGAAAACCCATACAACTATTGATTTAAACCCTTACCCCAAGGTTTGAGTAGTTAAAAAAAAATATATCGTCGGCTCAGAACTATAAGGTCATTAACTTCCGTAATCGACAAAAGGTCATTAACATTTCCAAACCAAAAAACAGTAAATAAGATTTAAAAAATAAAAACTAATGGTTTGTCTATCCAAAAAGTAGTTTAGAATAACAGGTTAAACTACTTTATGGATAGACAAACATTACTTTTTGATTTTTAAATCTTATTTACTGTTTTTTAGTTTGGAAATGTTAATGACCTTTTGTCGATTACGGAAGTTAATGACCTTATAGTTCTGAGCCGACGATATCTGACGTATTTGAAGCTTTGCTTTGAGTGTTGGAGGCGAGAACAGAGTAGGCTTACGGATAACAAACATCTTTCTCTTTAAGTTTACACAGAGGCCTCTGTTGCCAAGGTCTTGGCCTTGGTGCCCCTTGAATTTCCCATAGACTTTCATGGTTTTCCAATTGAAGTGCCCCGTGCAAAATAAAAATGGCCTTGCCCTCTAAAAGACGAAATTCCAAGCCTGCTATCTTAGGGGGAAAAAAAGAGGGAAAAAACCAACACACAGGCCTGAAGAATACAAAATCAATTTATACAGTGTAGCTTGTAAAATGCCACCCCTGCATTCCATTCATTCACGACACAAGAATCAAACCCACATTCGCACAGAGGTTAGTCTATACCTAGACAAAGGCACAGACACGTATCATGGCTCAAAGCCAAGATCAGCCACGACCCAGAAAATAAAAAAAATGCCCACATCAAGTCCCCTGTCGCAATCAGATCTGGTTACTAATATAACACATGAATCAGCCCCATGTGACAATACAAATACTCGATACTGCTAACCCAGATAACTGCAGACTTACCGGCAACTGAAAGCAATTTATGACTTCCTAGATTTAATTAGTAGTTCTATGCGTTAAACAGTGTGGTAGAAAGTGTTGGGAGTGGTGGGTTTATTATCAAGGGAAGTGGTACGCACTTCTTAGAAAGAAAAACATCAAGTCATCCGCAGAGGGTGGGTGGGCTCCTTGTTGTAAAACATAGTGAAAGAGAAAGCCTCATGTAGTTTACCACAAAGATTTGCTGACTTACTTTTGCACCAGATGATCTTACAACTTCTGTATTTAAAGCCCCAGCTCCAACGTGCCCAGCTCAACAAGAAGAAAAAAATAAATGTTCACAGATTTACATATACCTTACATGGTTGTAAAGATAATGATGGTAGAAAACTTTCCCTGAAATATTTCTGCCTGAAGTACTATCGTTTTTAATTAATGAATGAAATAAGATCCAAAATTAGTTTTCGTCTCACAGTGAAACGAAAACCCTGCCTATAGGAATGCATACAAAAATGCTGAATGCATTTTTTCCGTTTTCTCGCAAATGAAACAACGAAATGAGCTGACATTTTCACAGGTTGGTTTTATTACATATATCTTGACATGTGCAAAGAATGGAAGCATTTACAGTCAGTTTACCAATGTTGAGCTGGGGCTTTAATTGTTATTGCTTCTTTTATTAAAAAAAAACTGAACATACCCCATACCCTGGGGTATAATAATAATATTTTAAAAATCAGAATCAAGTCACTCGTGAAAATGACTTATTTTCCTTTTATTAGGCCTTACTCCTCTTGCATTTTTTTTCCTACCTGAGACCTCAATCCTCTAACAAATTGTGACTCGGCCTGTGTGAATGAGACACTTTGAGGTAAAAATGTAAATTTCAATTTCATCATGTAGGGCATCTTCACAGGATTAAAACGACACCACACTGACCTCTACAGAGTTTTCGGTTCCAATCCAGAACAGTCGACTCCGTAGAGGTCAGTGTGGTGTCTTTTTAATCCTTGGAAGATGCCCTACATGATGAAATTTGGACTTAAATTTTTACCTCAAAGTGTCTCATTTACACAGGCCGAGTCACAATTGTTTGTAGGTGGACAAGATTGGTATTCTTGACCCTCAGTCCTTCTGAATCCTTCTTTTGGGCAAACAGGATATAATGGAAGGATTTGGGAGGGTGAGGGTTATTTACTATACATAACCACACTGAGGCTGGAAGCACAAATTAGTCTGGCTCCAGTTTTGTATGTGTCAATCAATATGCTGCAGATATACATGGAACCAAGCAAAAGACTGTCAAAACATGCTGGTCTATACTTTTGACAGACGGGGGAAAAGTATAAATCAGATAACTCCAGTTTAAATGTTATTGAATGGACTTGAGACTATATATTTCTTTTTTATCACCGCAACAGGTTTTATGACGTCTGACTTTGCACTGGGACTGAGTGAACTTGCTACCTTGGGTGTATCACCTTCACAATTTATGACGTATTTTGCTACCCAAGGATGAAAAAGACAGACCATTATTCTCCGAGGCTGTTGTATGCTGGCTGACATTTTATGGAGAAATTAATTTCTTTCAGAGCACATGGTGTAAAGTAATTTAACGACACAAGAAAAGTTCACACTGAGCAGAGGGAAGAAAGAAATAATGCTTTTTACAGGGTGCATGGTACGGAAATTGAAGGACGTCAGAATGGTTCAAACAGAGTCCAAAAGAACGGAAATCAATAATTATGTTATAAATGCTGCGTGATGGAGAATAGGTGTATGGACAAAAGAGAAAAAAACTGTAGGGGAATGAAACAGATTTCTTTCAAGAAACTACATGGTGTGGAACAGTTGTAAATAAACCAGAAGTCATGGGTGTAGTAAGGGTATATTCGTTGGGAAGGTGTATGGAAGCCAATTTGTTGAATGGTATTTCCTTTTAGGGGGTGCATGGAAGCCAGTTTGACAAAAAGTTTCTGACTACCAATATTCTCCACTATTACCAAGAAGGACTAGCGTGCCCAGCAAGAACATCCTACTGTATTCCATAATATCAAAGCACCAAGCGTTTTTTTTTCCCCCTGCAAATTGGAAAAAAATCATGATTTTAGGTCGTCAAAATGTTCTACTTGATTTAGTGCTTCATTTGCCACCTGAGACTCAAAATTTAGACTGAGAAAGAGTAGGGGGGTCACACATCCTTATGCAGGGCTCACGCTTAGCACTAGCCTGGCAAAAATTGTCCAGTAAAAATTGTTATGGGCTAGTAAACACCACTTCTCAACTTGCCCTGTGGGCTACTAAAAAACTGTGCAACTTACTTGTTTGTAATGCTCATACTTCGTCCTTTTCAGGTGTGAATAATACATTTTAGAAATGTGTTAATTTATTTTGGAGTGTGTGAATGTAACTTCATTTGACCGCTATAAACTGGGTGTGATCTCTACCATTAGTATCAGGAAGATACATTTATGACAATACATGTTTAAAATGTGGGCAACAAAAACTTCCTGTGGGGCAAGTACAATGCACAGTTTACTAGCCCCTTGGGCTACTTTACAAAAAGCTTAAGCGCAAGGCCTGCTACACCACTGGTAAAAGTTCGCACAGAACCACGAGGAAAAGAAATACACGTCTTACAAGAAGATATAGTCTTCAGACATCAGAAGATTTCTCACGGTAGGGAGGAGGGTGATATCATGATATGCTACGGCAAAACTCTGACCCATGTCAGATGTCTCCGTCACGCTCATTACTCAACAGGATCAGTGCAGCTACAACTGGAGTACAGCACCTGGTCTGTTCGGATATGACTAGGGCTTGGGAGCTTAGAGTCAGGGCATGGATTAAAACCCCTTCAGGCAGTTGGGATTGGTGTCAGGAAAACTTAGAGAGCAACTCATTCAGTTGTTTCATTGGGGGATTTGATGATTAATGCATGTTTCTAAATGCTGGAACATCAGCTGAAATTGTATCTTTGGAAATGGGTTTTTTTTTCCTTCCAAAACAACACTTTCTTTCAAGATTAATATTAGGCTAAACCCAACTAATTACAAAATCCTGCTTGTGCCGTATATCTGTTGGAAATTCTACACTTGATTTTCCGCTCTTTTCAAATTGTATTCAACATGTTGTCCATCAAATTAAGAAAAGTGGAAAACATTTCCGCCACATGTTTGCACCACATTTTAAAATAAAAGGGGGGAAAACATAATTTCTGACAAGAGACATTCCATCAGTTTCAATTGAGACAAAATAAATGAGTAATCCAGCTTCACTGGAAACTATAAAGAGATTTTGGCTGACATCAGTTGAACTCGTTGAGGTGTTAAAAACACACTTTCCAACCTGCTTTTACAGGGGGCAGGAAAAAACTGGCATATCTCCTTGTAGGTCAAGGGAAAAGAAGAAGGGGTGGGGATCTTTATGGGTCAGATCGACATTGATCGATGACATGCTGGAATCACGCCGGGCATCTTTTTTAACTCGCCATTCCTGTCACTTCTGGTATGTGGGTATCACATCTGCTGCAAGTGTAAGGAAATAGCGCAGTGCCTGATACGCAGGAACTGAATTACCAGTTACAACGGTGGGAATGTTCCGAGCGACTAAATAACACGACCTATTTAAAGTGATAGCATTGGTAGAGGAAGAGGTCCAGGGGCTGGCAAATAGTATACAGGGGTGAGGACATGTGCATATAGTTGACTGCTATTGCACCAGTAATGCAGGCCTGTGCGCTAAAAAGGCATACCATGTGCTTTCTCTGTTTTTTTTTAACGGACTTCCTCAAATGCCAGACTCTAAATGTCATCATGACTGCTAACAAAGACAGGGTGTGGGGGCCACTCTGTTGCCAGGAAGGGGGTCTTCATTCATTCATGGGTGTGATTGTACAAAAGTCAAAACTCTTGAGAAATGGGTTGTGTTGTCTCTTCTTGGTCCGAGGATGAGACTCTTTAATGCCCAGGGTGCTGCATTTTAGAGGATTTACAATTTCCCTGCATCACCACAAACAGAAAACTTGAGGTGGTTAACAAAAGGTCTTTCCCACATTAATTGCAAACACACCAGATAGTCTGCATGGCACAAAGAGATATATGAAACATACAGAAATTAGTAAAAAATGTGAAAACTCACAGGCTAACTTCTTCCTTTGTGGAGTTAGGCTGTACTGCTCTTTGTTTGTTTGCTTGCTTGTTCCCCCCCCCCCCCCCCCCCCCGCTTAATTTTTAAGGATAGATAATCCTATTTTAGTCAAAGGGGTTTGCACTGGTGTTTTCTGGCATGGTTGGCAGCAGATTGCACCGCATCACCTCGTAAACCTTACAAGGTGCTATGTAAATGAGTCTCTTATTCTTAACTCTAAAACATAGCTCTGCATACCTGCCCCAAGAGTAATGAGCACTCTGAGATGCCCGCAGGGTGTGATAATGCACCATTTCAGAAGTGCATATTTTTTATTATTATTCAATTAGATTACACACTCTGACTGATCTGTTTAAATAACATCGTGAACTGATTTGGCAAACATTGAAAGGGCTCTAGCTATTGAGTTTCTAGGTCATTTTGAAGAAACATATCTATACCGTGTCTAATTCACTGCACACCAACAGGGAATTCATATTGAAAGTCAAGATGTTTGCATTCACTGTCAGCGAAGAAAGGAAAACAATCCCGAGTGATTTACAAGCTAAGATAAAAAAGAAATTGCCCTAGATATAAGAAAGTGGGAGTGGCGCCAGCAATAATTGTCAGCCTGTAGGGGGAAGTGTTGGTCCATCAGAAGTACCCTAAACACTTTGTAAGACAAAATCCTTAGCCAAATAAACACGTCTTGAGAGGTGAAGTGGGCCATGGCAGAATGGAGAAGGTCAGAAGGACTTGATCAGTTGAAACAATAAACAAGATTAGAGAATCCTTGCCCAGGGACGCCAACAGGAGATGATGACATGGCTGTTCCTCAAAGGGTACAAGAGTGGGGGTCCCTTCACTCAAAAGGGGAAAACAAGTGGGGGGACACACACTGACAAAAAGGGGAGCAGAGAGAAGGTGAAAAAGGGGTAAGGTGTCCCATGTACACCTTACCTCCCATTCTATAAGGACCTATGAGGTTTTTACTTTACCCTGCTTTATACGAGGTAGGGGCACCCCCTATTCTATACCATAAAGTGTACCCTTTACCTTATTATATAAAAAGGATACCCAGTTAATTATGTGGGAAAGGGGTACCTTGGCCCCTACATAGGGTAGGGGTACCTTGGCCCCTACATAGGGTAGCGGTACCTTCTTAACACCTCTTATTTAGATAGAGGTACCCCTTTATCTCTATATATAGCATAAGGGGTAACAACTGTGCCTTGATTAGGGGTAACCCACTTTAAAAATATGACAAGTCACCCTCACAGATATTTCTCCTCTTACTGAATCATGACTACCCCCTTACCCCTTATAAACATTATGGGTACCCCTTACACCAATCCACACTGGCAGATTATTAAAAAAAAAAAAAAAAAAAAAAAAAAAAAACGCCACAGGGACCTAGGGTGGAGTCAACCCCTGCTTCCTGCAAAGAGCCACAGTGAAACACCACAACAAGAAACAAAGCCAAGGAGAAAACTCCCCGTTTTAAAGCAAAGTGGGTTGTTTAAAATGAGCTGATTTTTAGGAAAATTTATGACAGCGTTCTCCCTTAACAGTGTCCAAAGGCTAGTTAAAAAACCTGAGGACCAGTCAAAATTCTCTTCAAGTGGTCCGGCTGACTAGTTCAGAGTTGAAACAAGCCCCTTTTTAGTATGAAATATGGACCAGAGAAAACACTGGCAGACCAGTGAAATGACAAGCTAACTAGTCCTGCTGGCTAGTTACTGAACAAGTTAAAGGCAAACCCTGTATGATCCAGGCAGTGGTGTAAACCGACATTTTCATTGGGCTAAAGGTTCTGCCCCCCCCCCCCACTGTTATCTTCAGGAGCTATTTGTTCAATCATCACATGTTGATACAAATTACCATTTCAAGAATTATTTCTGGCGCTAGTACAATTTATTAGGCTCTAATTGTTGTCAGCATTAATTAATAGTTCTGTCATTTTAAAAACATTTTTAGAAACCAAGTATAGAGTTATTAATCTTCCGTACTTGTTGATCTTCAGATTTGTTCACTCTTCAAATGCCGAACAAAATTACCAAAACAGGAATTATTTCTGGCCCTAGTGCAATTTATTAGGCGCTAATTGTTGTTCAGCATAAATCTAACAAGTCTGTATCTTTAAAAACTTTTAAAAGCTATGTCAACTAAGTTATCAATCTTCCATTCTATCTATGTTAATCTATGAAGCCATTTGTCCTTCACCCACTGATACAAAAAAAAACTGCTCCAGCAGTGTTTCTCATTCCCTTCACTACCCTACAGGGAAAACACAGCAACTGGAGGGAAAGCTAACGATGTATAACATCATTTCCCAGACTGTCTGTTCCCCTGCAGTTGTTTTGTTTTTGTTTTAACCTCTGCAGCAGGATGTCTGTCTTTTCACTTGGTTCAATCGTGGAGCTATGGTTCAACCCTAGAAGAAAGCTACACCCTTGCTCTCTGACTGTGCTACACACAGACAAAAAATACTGCATAAGTAGAAACCCACCCACAGTCAATATGCCTCGTAAAATGAACAATGCTCGTCGCCAGTTGCCAATTAAAATGCACAGCAGGGCCAAACTTCGTGGCTCTGCTTACCGTAAGCGAAAAATCAGTGCTTACACAAACAGACAAACGTAAGCATATTTCACAGGTAAGCAAGAATTATTTGCTTGTGCGTACATCACCTTTCATTCTTCGCTAACACAGCTAGTGCAGAAATTCAGCGCTAAGTAGAGAATGGTGACCTTAAGCGCAGAATACCATGGTAAGCAGAACCATGATTTTGGGCCCAGATAAAGTTGATGCAATAATTTCTCTGCTATGCAAAAATGCAACGGCGCAGAACAGCACAGTCGATCTGAAAGAGGCTGTAAGCAGTTTCCTTTTTCTCTACTAAATAGTTTGAGTTTTGATCTTCAGTTATGCCCTTTTGACCCTCCCACCCCATTATTTCGAGCCAAGAAAAGTCTAAAATTGTAAAACATTGGCTATTTAGATTGGCCCCTAAGCCAGTTTTATTGAGTGAAAGTATGAGCTGAGAGAAAAAAAGTTGTAGTTTCGTGTTGGTGGTCTTCATCGGCATCCATAAGGGACTGTCGATGAATACACCTAATAGCACCATGAGGGCCTGTTTGATGTTTTCTCCGGTACTTATTCAGCAGTTTGCTTGATGGAATAGACACAGGGGAACTGTCCCTGGTGTGTACTCGGCTGGGATGAGCATCCCTGGTTGAACCACGAGCGAAACTGTGCCCTTCTTACAGACCTAGATCTCTAGTCAAGTAGGAAGTTTATGGCCTTGTGGAGAATACAAAATCATGAAGATAGAGTTACTGGAAGCACTGTGAAAATAATTTCATCGACTTCCAACCTGGATTCAGAACCAGCCCTCGCTCTACACTTTCAGGCATTTTTTGTAGGTGTGCTAGATTACAATTCACAAAAGGTTTGTTCCTTTTTGTTCACTGTGAACCAACAGAATCCTTGTACAGTCACGGCACAAGCCAGATTTGGTGAAAAGTTTGTGGTCGACTGCAAGGGATTGGGGGTCCTTACAAATGGACCCAAATAAAGCCCTGTCTTAAAAAATGAATCTGGTTGGTTTTTGTTTGCTTCGAGGAGAGGGGGGGGGGGGTTAAAATCATCGAGTGAACTGTTCCACTCATTCATACCTATAAATATAGCTATTCTCCAAAAACCTAGCCACTGGCTTGGGTATGGCTTTCCCCCCATACTGACTGATGTTGAGTATAGATACTGCTATACAGTCAAAGGAAAAACATGTTTATGATTGGGCCGACCCTTTTGAAAAAAAAAAAACACAATTAATAATTCAGGCCCAACCTACATTTTGTTCAAATGAAACCCCCCCAGACAGCCAGGAGACTTTCAGAGTTCACAGACGAAAATATTATCTCAATACACAGTTTTCACGTGTGACAAGTCTTTAACCTGGTTAGTCATAGTCTTCCATATCAGATGTAGACGCAGGAGACATTACCCTATCTCACAAAAGAAAGGAAGAAAAAGGGGGGGGGACAGAGTTGTGTGACGTTGGGTGATGCAGCCCCAGCAGCGTGTTAGAATGGAATTACAGAGTTACGGTTATGCTCCAACCAGAAGTATCTGTAGACAAATAATCTGTGAGGATCTCAAGTGTTTCATTACTCATTGTAAGGTCACTGTACCACAATAACATGAGTGAGCAGCTGCACTTTACTGACCCAGTTTCGATCAACATTTTAACACAAATAAGACACATGCAAGAAAACAATGTCTATACCCCCCTCCCCCCCCCCCCCGAACAAACAACAATCCTGACCCAATGTCAAAGCACAAGTTTTGTCATCATTTCCTACAACTTATTGTTACTTTCATTTAAATATGAAAGCAGAAAAATATATTGAACAAGAAAGAGACAAAAGATAATTTATTGTTCTTTGTGAATTAAGGCCTGAAAACAGTGGTATAACAAAATGTTATCCCCTCAAGCCACCCCTCCCCCTCCCCCCCCTCCCCAGCAAATCCATTTCATTGTTTTCACCATCTCTCTGTTTTTTGCAGGTCAGTGCGATTCCAAAATATTTTGACACGACATCCGCTCTTCTTTCAACAATGATACCAAGTTGAGACCTCAGTGCAAGCTAATTTTTCTTCCCCTCTCTTTCTCTCTCTCTGACCCAATAACCATAACAAGACAACATCGATGATTGCCACATCCCTTTAAAGTGGAGCCTTCAAAAATGAACCCCTCAATATGGGTTATGAGATAGTTGAACTCTCTGTGGACCCCGGTGCTCTTGCCCAAGGGCTAAAAACCATGACAAGTCCCATAAGATTCAGCTGGTTGACTGCTCACTTCTAATCAGGTGTTGCGAGCGCAGAGCAAATGCCACTGAAAACAAGAATCCTTGCTCTGTGGACCAAGCAGAAACCTTGGACAACGTCTTGGAGGGGAAATCTATCTAGGACAAGGTTCTTTCAGTAATGGTCAGAAAAATTGATTAAAAAAAATCACATCTGGCATGAAGAAAGTGTGATTAATCAGTAACAATATAAATATAACATTTCATTTATTCCCTAAGTTTAGTTACATTGACCAAGATTTGAACGCGAAAAAAATATATATTTCAAATGAAAAAAAGAATTGGCTGTTGCAAACTGCTTTACCAACCAAAATGCCCCAAAATGTTTTAATGGCCTCACGTTTCGACCCTAGCAGAGTCTTTTACAAAGGCTAACAAAATAAAATAAATAAAAATCTATCAAATAAAGATGAAACTGCATTGCAACTGCATGTAAAAAAAAAAGCAGGAAATCAGCTGACCAGCCGAAACGTTCCATGCCTGTGCATTTGTGGCAGGCCTTTCCTTTTTTTTTTTTCACCAGAACTTGCAACGAAGAAACACAGAGCTGTTTTTTTTTCTCTCTTTTTTTAAATATTTTTTTTTAATAATGATTATTTCAAATCATAGTTAAACAAAGAACAATTAAAAAAATGACTTTGAAAAATGAATCCAATGAATCCTCCAAACTGTTATCAAGAATGCATCTGAGAAATCCTGACTTTTTTTTTCTTCTAACACCAAGCTTGAGGAGTGTTTCCCACGTCCACATGCACCCCATGTGTACATCTTGCCACACAGCAAGATGCTCACAGCTTCCCTCCTGAGAGAAAGCAATGCAATAATCAACACAGCTTGAGACAAACATTGGCTCCACATGGCCTTTAAGGATGCCCCGTACGCCGTCTGAGAATGCGGCCTGGCTGGCGGCAAACCATCTCCCATTGACCTTTTTCGCACTGGTCTGGTAAAAGGCTAGGCCAAGAGTTCAGAGGAAAACACCGCGCCTGTCATGCATAAAATATCATATCATTCTTTCTAAATTTATGATTTACTAGTCTTTCTTTTATAATAAAGTGGTTTGGTTTAATTCTTATATATTTGCAAGCAATAAACCACAAGGGCAATTGACTAGGTACATTTTTGTAATCAATTTTGGAGTGAACAAAGAACCTTTGACTGGAGTGGGATTTGCACCTGCTACCACTGGCTCTATATTTTTGTCTCATAATAAAAGGGCATAAATGTTGAGTTAAGTTACAGTAAACAGAAGATTCAAGGCCTTCATCAGGGTCAAGCAATCTTGTTTTTGTCTCCCGTTCAAAATCGATGAAATCAAAGTGAGACCAAAAAAGGGAAAACATCCGGCTCCGTTTTTCCCATTTAGTAAATCAGTATTCATTATCGTCGGCACACAAAGGGAACAAGACAAAAAAACACAGTAGCACTACCGATGTGACCGGGAAACTTTAAGTTATTAGATTGTAAATTGGGATAATACACATCGCCTGAGATTCACACTAACAGATATTTTTAAGTCACGATTTTAACATATTAATTTATCAAAACTAATTAATTTATTGTTTTGCATCTTTTTGTTTTCTTTTCTGAAGGCACCCCACTACAAGCCTGGGCCCAATTTCATAGAGCTGCTTAAGCACAAAAAAGTAGCTAAGCACAAACAAAAATATGCTTACCAGAATAATTTTCAACATTCTCAATTAAATATTTCCTTTTAATTATTTTTATTTTTTGTACCTTTACGAAAGACTCTGCTAGGGTCGAAACGTGAGGCCATTATTTTTTTTGCAAGAAGTATGAGTATAGTCTTCGATACATTTCATACTCAACGGCTACAATAAGGTTGGGGTGGCTGAATAAGAGGGGGGTTATGAAAGGCTTGTTTGCTACCCTGCAGCATCCCCCTTCCCTAACACAAAAGCCTTTGACCAAATAAAATCTTTACAAACTAACTGTCAAGCCGAATTGTTCCACTCATTTGACTTGTAAACGGAAGCCTAAAAAGCTTACAAATTACTTGGGCGACTCTCATTCATAAACCAATGAATTCCGTCTGTGGAAGTCAACAATGAATACATCAATTGTATTCACCAGCCCAGATTTCTTTTGAGGTTGTTGTTTCTTTGGGATTTTTTTTTTTCTTCAATGAATCGCTAACCAATTATCTTTCCTGTCCGCAAAGATCTATTATAACTTTCTAAATGCATCACAACAGTGTGGAAGTGTTAAAAGATGAGTTCCACAGTCTTGCAAGATCGTTCATTGATGAGAAGGAAACAGCAGTGCAGCCACACGATGTGAGGAGAAGCTGATCTTAAAGTTCTTAAAGTGAATGTACTGCCCTGCTAACATTCATAGCTCAAATTCCCTGCAGAAATGGTTCTTCTGCTAAGCATCAACCACAAATAACACAGCATTTGGGCTTACAACCCCTTTTCTGCTTTAACAATATTTTTCCTGTGCTTAGCAATTTAGCTTAGCAATTTGCTGGGCAGCATGAAAAAGAAATCATTTCCAAATTTCCCAAAACAAAACCTGCCTTGACAAAATAATGTGAAGTTTGTACAGTTGCTAATCACTAGGATGATGATGCCAATGATTTTTTTTTTGCAGTTACTCATTTTTAAGCCACTATTAAAAGCTAATTCAGAAAGTTTCTGAAGTAGTTTTTAGCACAACAAAACTTGTTATATTTGAAAAGAAAAAACACAATCCTTTCTTCCATTAAATTGCCAATTCTGGACATGATTTCAGAAAATGTTCTTTTGTGCAAGTTAATCTTGCAGTGGTGCTGTCCACACCAGACTTGCAACTTGTTTTTGCAAACAAAAAAAGGCAAACTGCTCAGCACACATGATTTTGTGGAATGTTTTTCAGTTTTTTATGGAGCTAACCCAAGAAGACATCAAAAAGAGGAAATCGCAAGCCTTCGACACAGAAGCTGTGACACCTTGAGGGTAAAAAAAAAAATTGTTATATTTTTTTTAATGAATAGCTGGCTTTACACCTGATCTTTAACAGGAGATAGACAAGACTGTCTTCAACATATCAAGAAGCACAGAACCAACAATCCCATTCACGTTACGATGATGATATGCCTCTGTGCACACCATACACTCCTCAACACAGTTTACTACACCTCAACGACTCCTACGAGTTTACATGACCCACTTGACTACAAACCAGCACAGAATAGGGACACCCCTACGCATAGTGAACTTTCTGCACTATTTCTAAATTGAATAAACTCAATTTAATAATACGAAGAGAAAAGAAGAGAACAAAAATGAATGACTGAATTCCGAAGCTTACCTTGCAAGTTGCACAAAAAAAAAGGACCTATAAATCAGCGGGGTTCCATTCAGCATCGGAACAAAGCAAATCTCAGATTAAATAAAAAAGCCAGGAAGTTATGAAGATCCCAACAACAAAGAACGGAACAACTCCACCGTCATCCCCTCAAGTTTTTGAGAACTGGTGACCTAAATCTTGCACAGACTTCAGAAACATTTTACATCCAAATTCAAAAGAGACTCCTGAACACAAAGACAAACTCTGAAACAATATTGGTCGCACACACACACACACACCAACACATTCCAATCAGCAGTAATTTTTGGTTGGCTAGTGTGAAGGTTCAACAGTGCAGCACAGCATATTGCAAAGGGAAGTTGGGTTAACTTTACTCATAACAACACTATACCTAATGTTGGGAGTACCACAACATACATGCCCTTGTAAAAAATACATGCAAGTGTCTAAATGTATAAACAAAGTGTAATTAATATATGGGTAAAATACTAGAGGTACAGTCTGTAACAGTTCACTGCAGGCATCATGGAAATATGGGTTGGTAGATCACTTTTCATTGGTTACTGGCCGTCAGACAAGGGTGGAGTTAAAGTATGAGCCTGGCCAATGATTAATTACTTGGTAATCTGATCTAAATACAGATTTGCATAGTTCAAAGGTCACCCATTTTAAATTTTAAAAAATTATGCAGTGTGGCTCCCCCATGAAGGGAGAGCCACACATGCGAGGGGAGGGAGCAGCACTGGATGGAACAGCCTCCGGTCGGCTGGCCAATCAGCCGTGATCACCAAACTGTGGGCAACACAGGCTGTTCCATGAGTCGGGAGCAGAGGGTAACCCCAGGGACCTTGAGATGAAGTATTGCAAGCAAGTGGAGCAGTCCTATTCTGTCCAATTATCAGGAGTAACTCAAGGCAAGCTGGGTGAACTCTCAAGAACCCTGACCAATGCCACCCCCCCCCCCTTCCATAAGTGTACTTTCACACAAATGCATTGAAGTTGATTAAAAACAATGAGATGTAGAGTACACTATATACTTCTATTTACATCAATAATTTATCAGGAGAGAGTTAGATCATCATCCCTTAACATATCTCCCTTTTGGTCCTATCTATAAATATGTAAATATTTAAATTTATTCAAAAGGAGGTACTATTCTCATGAATATGCAGCATTGCAGCATATAGCACCAAGGATATCTCTGTTCATTTTATCAAAATTACTATTTCCTACACAAATTACATCTCGCTAATTCGATTAAACCCCATGCATGATCTGCCCTCCATGAACATATATCTTACGCTAACAAAAACAAAAAAAATATACACATCAATAATTTATTAGACATGAAAAAATATGTCACACAGAAAATGTAAAGTTGCGTTCACATCTGCAGCATATAAGCATGAATGTCAAAGTTGAGTAAGTTCGACACTCGTCTAGACGTCTGAACTGGGCCTATATTCCTATTGATACCTAGACACAGAATAATGCATAGAGTAAGGCTAAACATGTACAAGTCAATTATGTAAAAAACCAACCAAGGTTATCTATTATATAGTATTAACAGCTACCAGTTTAACCACCCATGACTGCACAAGTCTACAATTTTCTTCGGAAGTGTATTGTGCCAAGTACAAAAAGTACAAACAGAATGAAAAACACACACACACACACAGAACTATCAAAACTCAAAGGACAACAAACTACTGAAAACAAACTCACAAAAGAAAAACGTGGGAGAGCCAAAAGTGTCCAGCAGCAACCATGAGTGACTCATCTCACAATTGAACAAATGAACAAAGTTACTTATTGTAAGACGACATACCCCAAGTTTAAAACAACAATCTCCTTGTTCCGTTCCTCACAAACTATCGTAAATGTCGCTTTAAAGTTAATCAACGGTAACTGGAAAAAGAGCAAACTTACTAACATTTTAGTTATATTAAAAATAAAAGGGAAACGGGCGAAATTAATACAGGAAACAGGTTGAGGACTTGTGGAGGCTCCCTACAAACTTAATTTTCTCCATGTGACTTGCACATTTTTGGACAGGTGTCACATCTTGACACAGCTGTGGCGCTGTGTGAGTGTTGGAGATCACTGTGTTATGCATTGAAAAGATGAGTGGGCGAGACAACTGGTTTAAAACCGAAGAGAAACAATGGTCTAAAGTAAACAAGTCTTTACTCTATACTCAATATATGGTGTAAAAAAAAAACAAAAACAGGTTTACAAGAAAGTCCAAAAGAATTCCTATATTTTAGGGTTTTAAAAGGTAGGGTCAAGGTTTGGTTTTTTGTCAACGTTAAATTGACAAAGGCAGAAGTATCCAGGATGATACAATAAAAGTCACCTTTGAAAGTGTTTGAATACAGTGCCTACTTATTGAGAAAACAGTTTAAAAAAACTGTCACGGTATTTTCATCAAGAACAATGAATCCGTCAACGTTTAGCGAGGTCAAAGCGGGTACCAACCGCATCTCTAGCCGTACTGAGGGCAGCAATCAAACGGACGCCACAGGAGTTACCACAAGTTGCAGGCAATCTTTAGAGACTCAAATTGTTACATTTCAAGGATTTACAGACTTTCTAAACATCACCACAAATAAAAAATGACGAGAGCAGGTCTGGGCCTCCCCTTGGGTTAGTTAGAGGATAAGCACCCCCACCCCCAAACCATAACATTTCAGGCAAAACTCAGTTCCGTAGTCAGAAAGTGGATCAACAGGCTTTTGAGCTGAAGTGATCCAGGTCTACAAATAATGGTCGCATTCTCAATTCCCTGGAATGCAATATTTTCACAATTTTGTACATTCATGGAGGAAGGAAATATTCAAACACTCAAATACCATGGAAGAGTTCTCCCCCTACCACAAATACGTTTGATGGGGGGGGGGGGGAGTGGAGGGTTGGACTACAGTTACTGTCTTATGAAAGCTCAGCCACTCAGCTGGAAAGAAGGAGCCCTCTGCAAGCCATTAAACTCCCATTAAACCACAAAACCACAAAAGACCTGTACCAGCTACTGTGCAATCATGCCCCCTGGGCAAGCACCAAATAATAGCTGATCTCAGATTAAGGACTAAGGGATTAAAGGGGTTTATCTCCCCTGAGACACTGTGGCCACATTCAGATTAATTCCGAAGAAACAAGCACTAACAGTACTACTGCAAGGTGTAGTAGATGTCCTCATTAAAATGGACAACATTGCAAATGATTTGAGAGAATTGTTTTAGTAAACACCTCTGGTATCTGGTGCCTGATGTTCCGACCATAGTTCTGGCTTTAAAAGTCTGTTCATGCTTTCTTATAAAGTGCAAGCTTGGATTCACAACAAAGGTATTTTAGGGACCTTACTTTTTTTATTGGTTGATCAAACGGACTAGGAATCTATATTAAGAAATGCAAAAGTTTGATTGATGGTGCCAAGGCCTAATTTCATTCGAGCCCAGATAAGAAGACTGATGGGGGCGACTATTGTCAAGGATTAATTGTCAATGATCAATCGTCGTTTGGCAACAAATCAATTGTCAAAGATCTACTGCTAGAGGTCTTCAACTGACTTAACTCCAGGCTGCTGGACAACTTCTTGCAAAAAGAAGATAGTCACCAGGTGTAACCCCTCTCCCCTTGTACCCCCCACCCCCACCCCCTCAAAAGTTTTATATACTAACTGCTTTATCAGAAGTCTAATTGCATCTGGTTTACCACACTATTTCTATGGTTTGACCCCCAATCTACCCCCCAAAGGACGCCCTCTTGCTGTCAAAATTAAGGCCTACTTTTGAAAGGGCAAGGCAATTTCTCCTTGGCAAAAGGGCAACTCCATGAGAAAATATTTCTAATGGGGCATTAAGGAGGCATCAAGGCAATACCCTCCAGTAAGTATCAGTCCTGGTGTGGATTTCACAAAGCGCTAGGACTAGTCTTATCTCAAGTTAGGACGAGTAACTAGTCCTACTTATAAGACTAATCATACGTTAGGACTAGTCCTAAGTCAGGACTTGTGAAAGTTTTGAGACATCCACCCCTGGACAATGATGGCAACACTTGTTATATTGTACTTAAAAAAAATGATCACAGTTATATTTTGCGATAAACCACAAGGAAACTGACTGGGTAAATTTGAGATATATACTTCAATTATGTTTTGTTTAAATAACTTCATATCAAATTAAGACTCTACTTAGGAAGCAAGCGATATTTAAGAAAATCATCTTCAGGGAGAACCCAACATATTAATGGATGTTTTCTGACATATTGTAGCCGGCTAGTATTTTTCTCATATAGAGTCATTCTGAGTACGTTCTTTCAGAGCTGTTGTTCGATCAATTCCTGTTTTTCAGCAACAAAACAGGAGAGGCCCCATGAGGCCTGACTGACCTCAAACCCCAAGACCTCCAACCAACAGGCCAGCCAGGCACCCCATTCAAGGTGTTTATTTGTGGAATCTCCTGGGGGCAGTCTTAATATTTGTTAGTGCAAGTCAAGATGTGGCTTGGGGGGGGGTGAATTGGAGAGTAAATCACCTTCTGAGACTAGGTCAATGAATCACCCAAAATAACTTCGCTGAAAATAGTTCACAAAACCAGATAACCTATGGAGCTGGATAAACCATAGACTTCAGGTGTGTAAATTTACAATAAAGAATCAACACATCGTCTTAAAACAAATCAGTAAGCCTGCCCGTCCACCGAACAGGTTTTGAACATTTTTTTCCCCCTTGAACATTTTCAAATCAAATGCCTCTTTCACACTACACACAAATTTCCCAGAAAATTACTGGGTGAATTTATTTGACCTTTTCACACTTAATTTGCTAACCCTGGCAAACTCCCGGGGGAAAAAAAGCCATTTCCAAGGAAATAGCTACCCCTGTTTGGGAGTAGGGTAAAGCCAGATAACCATGAGGTTAGCTACTTAACTGCAAATCTTCCCCAGGAAAAATCCCTGAAAGAGTGAAGCGAACATAGGGTGGCTATTGGGTTTAAATTCCCCAGGAATTTCCTGGGGTTTTACTTCCTGGGAATTTGGCTCAGTAGACAACAAGGTATGGTCACACAAAAAAAGGAAGGGAACCCCACACACTTTGACAACTTCCATGGACACGTAAACGTCTCCATTCTAACGTAAGCCTCTACAGCAAAAACTACTGACAATCTGTCCCTCATCAACAAAAATACTTCATTTGCACAGAGCTCAGAACGAACCAAATTATACCGACTTCCTCAACAGAATAAATTATCTCCGACAAATCAAACCTCAAGTTCAAATATTTTTCTTAAGAAATCTTGACACTTCCCTGTTTGATTGAGGCTTGTTGTCCTGCTTAATTTCCCAGTCCAAGCTTTTGCATTTCAGCAGGAGAAGCAATCAAAACATATCCGTTACAAACTGCAGACCTAAAAGTCGAATGCTATGGTTGTATTCCAGCATAAATCTTACTTCAATTACAAGGTACAAGCCAGCGGGAAAAAAAATAGTAAATATGCTCACAGCTTGTCAGTCAGGTACAAAGGTCAACCAGGGGTTTGATGGAAAAGAATGTCGGAGGTAAAAAACCAGGGTTTGCTTCAAACTTCCAGATAAAACTGGAATCTGTGAGGAATTTCCTCACTTTGATATGACTGACAATTAATGTTACACAAAACAAACCTTTTGGTTGACGGGCCTTTAAATATTAAAAATCTAAAATATATTAAAAATATTAAAAATCATTTCGGAAGGGTTTGCATAAATATTTTAGGACAAAATGTCACCAACAATTTTGCTTGGATAAGGGAAGATCATAGAACTAAACAAACTGAGGAATTCTTTTGCCAGGGCCCAGTTTCGTAAAGCAGAAAACATTGCTTACACATTTCCTGCTAAGCATACAATGAGCAGGATACCAGTCACAGATGGTACATGTTACATGGTATTTTGGCTGGTAACCTTATTTTATTATTAAGTGTAACTTTTTGTGCGCAAGCAGCTCTATGAAATTAGGTCTAGATGTTTGCATAATATTTTCGAAGAGAAAAAAATAAATAAAAACTAGAGGACAGAGTTGTTTTTCATAAAACACAAAGTGCTGAGAATCTACCTGGGGACATTTTTTTTTAAATATTACTATCGCTTCAAGAATTCTACATTTTTATATTTTCTGTATAAAATGTTTTAAAATTATAACTTATATATGACTAGTTGATGATTCATTTTCCAATCATACAACATCTGCCCAGAAAAATTAACAGTAAAATTGATTATAACTCATAGAAACAGGGGTCAAGAAAACAAATTGAAAGTATCTTGAAACCAGGACAAATCTTAAGAAATCACACGCCTGCATTAGTGCACATTTTTATATTTTCTGTATAAAATGTTTTAAAATTATAACTTATATATGACTAGTTGATGATTCATTTTCCAATCATACAACATCTGCCCAGAAAAATTAACAGCAAAATTGATTATAACTCATAGAAACAGGGGTCAAGAAAACAAATTGAAAGTATCTTGAAACCAGGACAAATCTTAAGAAATCACACGCCTGCATTAGTGCACTTTCAGGTCGAGACTTATATAATTTTTTTTCTTTCTTAAAGTCTCACTGAGACCAAAGATGAAACTGGTTCCCAACCAACCCAAGAGGTTTCGTTTCCCTTGGACATGTCCTCAATGTATGGAAAATGTGAAGAATGCGGAATCTGATATCTATGTCACCATCTGCCAATGCTATCATCCATTTGCACATGGCAATGAACACAAAAAAATGAATATTACAGTTCATGTTACAGTTATGCAAATCAAGCCTTCTAGATATAGCACAAGACTGGTTAGAGTGAAAATATAAATGTTCACAGATTTGCACAAAACTTACATCGGTGCAAAGATGTTCATGGGTGGGAAATTCCCTTGAAATAATTTACCTTGGCATGTTTCAGTTTTGGGAGAAATTAGTAAAAACAATTAGTTTTGATCTCGCGAGTCTAAAACCTGATGTTTGATAACAGTGAAAACATATTTATAAACAAATACAAAATAAAAAACAGTTTTAAAAAAAATAGTATTTTCTTCAGATTCTGATGACCGATTGAGCTTAAACTTTCACAGGTTTGTTATTTCATGTACATGTTGGGTCACATCAAAGTGCAGATACTGGTCTTTGACAATTACCAATGTTAGCCACATGCTTTAAATTGATTTTGCATAGGCCTACTCAAGAAAAAAGTTGACACACCCTTAAAAACTACAGGTGCAAATTTGCGGGAATTCTGGGGCTCGTGACTCAACATTTTAAGCTCCCAAAATCTGTTTTTGCGCTGACATTTCAAAAATATAAAAAAAAAAAAGTTTAAGTTATTGAACCTCCAGAACAAATATTTTTGTTAAATTGCAGAATTATTGGACGGACCTGCTGATATTTCCCACAGGCTGTAACTCACAACGGATACCGGGGATCCAAGTAGGCTAGCTAACAGGATATTCAATTGGTAACCCTGTGAAGACAAGTTACCCAATCAATTTCATAGAGTTTACAACAAATTGATACTGACCGGGGGGTAAAGGGAAGGGGGGCAGTCTTGCAAATCTGCCGAGCGAGAATGGCTACGCTTAACAGACACAGGTTTACCAGTGCAAACATGGCATGTAATGTCTATTGCATCCGTGGCTGGTCCACTGCTAATACACGCTAAGCTAAACAAGTGGGATCCATTTGATGTTGGGCAAAGCTGACACAAGTTTACCATGCAATTTTGAGGCTGGTGCATGTGTAAATCGTTCTTAGGAAATTAAGTTGGATCGATCTAAAGTTAGATAGAGACGCCAGCTTAAAATTTGCATATCGAAAACAGGTTGTCCATCCAAATACTATGAGCTGCTAACTGTTCATACCTTTTGTCTACATCCCCACAATTTTCAAATTCTACTAAGTAACTATACTTTTGCTAAGCGTTTTTTGCGGGGTTTTTTCTTCAGTTTGTACAATAAATAACTTAATAACGATTTATGGAGGTGGGCTTAGTAATTGGAAACGGAGGACGGATATCTGGTGTTGAGTTCTGACACTTGGAGAGGTTCCAGAGTTGGAAGGCTCCCCAAATGGGCAGAGAAATAGATGTGATTTCCTTCGATTAGAATCTGGCGAGGATTGATTAACAAGGTGATAGGGGAGCATACGTCAAATGGAATTACAGTCCCGAATGACAGATAGGAAAAGTGTACACCGATAAAAGACTAAAATAAAAATACAAATCCTCATTTTGAAACAGGGTTGATGCATTTGAAAACATCTACAGACGGGTAGTGAATAAAAGCAACTTTCATAGTTATTTATAAATCGATTACGAGACGGCATCATTAACCTAGACAGTTTATATATGTACACATGACAACAAAACCAAAGAATATAGGCAAATGAATAAATAAATATATTGATAAATACAAATTGCCCCAATCCAAGGCCTGCTTGGAGGATACCATCGGTTTGGGTGTGTTTTATCAGCGAGAGTTATTTACAAAAGTAAGAAAAGAAAATTGTACAATATGATGACAGATCCAATAAAAAAGGTTCCCAACTTGACGTCACACAGTATGAAGTCTGCCATCTTTACGGGCAACGATTCGTCATTCTTAAATGCACGACTTTGCATTATGCGTAAATACCGCGTGCGGCACGCAGGAGTTTAGTTAACTCTCTTGTCTAATTGGTCGGTGAACCACTTGGCTGCGTGGAAAAATGTTAACGCTTGACGCAGCTCACAGCCAAAACCCAAGCTGCCCCTAAAGATGACGTATATTGAGAACTATCTATAACGAAAAGCAGGCATTGATGAGCATTCTGCTGTAATTATGCAAATTAATTATCGACGTAATTATGTATATCGTTGTTATTTTAGTTATGTTAATTAGTTTTTAGGTGTTAATTCTGAGAAGCTAACAAAGAGCGGCATGGCACAAAGGTTCATATGAGGTAGACTAGACCTAGTCAAATCAATATCAAAACCAAAACCGGAGGTAAAAAGAAAACCGAACAATGTGAGGATTTCAAAGTTACAAACGTACAAATTCTTACACATAACTGGACAGACGTGATGGACAAATACACAACCCATAAAGACAGATCATTTACAAGTTAGCCAAACCTCAGATGGCAGGCATTTCATCAGTTTAGGGAGAAATTTAACTCCCAATTCTGTTCAAACATATGTGTTGATAGAAGCTCCAGGGGTGAGAGTCATTGCTTAAAAAAAACCCTGAAACACAGGCACCAAATCTAAGAGACATTTTCACCTTTTGGTAACCCCAATGAGTTAAAGATTTCAAGGAGTCTTTTGTAAACAGCATCCTCAATGCTAGATAAAGCTCTTTTCACACTGTGAAGCCCATTCCCGGGAAATAAAACCCCTGGAAATTCCTGGGGAATTTTAACCTCCCCCGCCAAACCATGTTCGTGTCACACAATTTTCCTGGGAAGAGTGAACACTCGGTAATGGTAACCCGGGTTTCTTGTACTTTACCCTACTCTAAAGCAGGGCAACTATTTCCCGGAGTTTTTCACGGTTAGCGATTCAAGCGTGAAAAGGTCAACCAAAATCTCCCAGGAATTACCCAGGAAATTTCTCTAGTGTAAAAGGGGCTATAATAGTATATCATAGATCCCGATTTCTTTGCAGGGATAACAAAGCAGTTACTTTTTCTCCAGCGAAGTCTAAATTCAGATAAAAGTCAAAAATTCCTCAGCCCTGAAGCTCCCGATAAAAAAAAACACAATAAAGAACATCTGAAAAAAGAAGTCACTGTGAATCTGAAGATAGACCAATGACCTCAAAGGACCACAGTCTTAAAAAAAAAAAAAATGACAGTGCCAGTTTCGACAAATTAAGTCTTTCAGTGACAACGTCAAGTTCCATCAAAAATCCAAACGATTCCTGCCAACTTTCTCTTTCCTTGATCAAATGTGAAACCCTTCTTTCCTTAACAATTCAAGTACAGTACATCGTAAGGTCTTCAATTCTTGAAGAGTCGTAAAGGATCGGGCTAAACACAGCTTCCACTTTTGGCGATTATTCTATTCACTTTTTGTTTTGCTCTTTTTCGAAATTGAATAAAATAAGATCAAAATCTCCCTACCCAATTCCATGGCCTTGACCTCCACGTGGCTCTACTTGCACAGGGATTGGTACTACACTGGCTGGTGTCCACAGGTCTGGATAGGGTGTTGCATGACGCATCTGCGAGCGTACGGCCGCTCCGTAGTCGGCACAGGACGAGCCGGGATTTGATGCCTCCTCCACATGTTGCCGAGCACTGTGTGGGTAAAAGGACAGCGGTGTGAAGTTGGATCCTCATGTGAAAGTAGGCAATTAAAGACGCAGGCTCGTCGCCCTTGCCCGACGGCCATTTTCGTGGCACAAAAGATCATGTACATGTTCATGTACCGCGTACCTGCGAGAGATACCCGGCGGCTATTTTTTTAACAACAAACCTGTATCTTTAAACCTTCTCAAGCATTCTCAGTTTGGTTTTACAGAGAGAATTTTACATCTTTTTAAATTTTGCAAATCTTTTTCTTTTTACGTGTTGTTTGCAAAACTGATTGTTGTTTTTTGTTCCTTATATTTTTAAATTGATGCTATTTTATTGTAAACAAGGTTATTTCAGTCACTTCTGCAGCTGACAACCATGTTTTTTTTAACAAACCATAATATTAACAAATAATTCAGTAACTTTTTTTAGAGGAGCACTTTAGGACAGCAACTATTGAAGGAATAACACTTGAAGTTACAAAAATCATAACCATGCTACAATATATTCAGGAAATCTTTAATACTTCAGAAAAAAATATGTATTTTCAAAAGATTATGTTATACACGGCAACTGTTAGCTTCAAGAATCATGTTGCTGACAAGAGTCAGGTTATCCAAAGGGCCTACAAAACTATTAGGAGCCTATGAAAAAATCAAAAGCCTCTGAAGATACAACAGAGAAAGTACTTACACGCACACAATATTTAAAAAAAACTCAAACAGTGTTTCTCTGGACTTTGGGGAGCTTCAGCCTTGTACAAGCTTGCCACAAACCTCAATACATGTAGTGCATTGAGATAAAACCAATTGAAGCACTATGAAATTGGACCTGGTACCTAGGGCCTGCAGCACACTGGTGCCTAGGGCCTGGGGCACACTGGTACCTGGGGCCAACCAAACACTGGTACCTAGGGCCTACAAAACACTGGTGCCTAGGGCCTACAGAACACTGGTGCCTAGGGCCTGGGGCACACTGGTACTTGAGGCAAACCAAACACTGGTACCTAGGGCCTACAGAACACTGGTGCCTAGGGCCTACAGAACACTGGTGCCTAGGGCCTGCGGCACACTGGTGCCTAGGGCCTGGAGCACACTGGTACTTGGGGCAAACCAAACACTGGTACCTAGGGCCTACAGAACACTGGTGCCTAGGGCCTACAGAACACTGGTGCCTAGGGCCTGCGGCACACTGGTGCCTAGGGCCTGGGGCACACTGGTACTTGGGGCAAACCAAACACTGGTGCCTAGGGCCTACAGAACACTGGTGCCTAGGGCCTACAGAACACTGGTGCCTAGGGCCTACAGAACACTGGTGCCTAGGGCCTGCAGCACACTGGTGCCTAGGGCCTGGGGCACACTGGTACTTGGGGCAAACCAAACACTGGTACCTAGGGCCTACAGAACACTGGTGCCTAGGGCCTACAGAACACTGGTGCCTAGGGCCTGCGGCACACTGGTGCCTAGGGCCTACAGAACACTGGTGCCTAGGGCCTGGGGCACACTGGTACTTGGGGCAAACCAAACACTGGTACCTAGGGCCTACAGAACACTGGTGCCTAGGGCCTACAGAACACTGGTGCCTGGGGCCTGCAGCACACTGGTGCCTAGGGCCTGGGGCACACTGGTACCTGGGGCAAACCAAACACTGGTACCTAGGGCCTACAGAACACTGGTGCCTAGGGCCTACAGAACACTGGTGCCTAGGGCCTACAGAACACTGGTACCTAGGGCCTACAGAACACTGGTGCCTAGGGCCTACAGAACACTGGTGCCTAGGGCCTACAGAACACTGGTGCCTTGGGCCTGCAGCACACTGGTGCCTAGGGCCTGGGGCACACTGGTAACTGGGGCCAACCAAACACTGGTACCTAGGGCCTACAAAACACTGGTGCCTAGGGCCTACAGAACACTGGTGCCTAGGGCCTACAGAACACTGGTGCCTAGGGCCTACAGAACACTGGTGCCTAGGGCCTACAGAAGACTGGTGCCTAGGGCCTACAGAACACTGGTGCCTAGGGCCTACAGAACACTGGTGCCTAGGGCCTGCGGCACACTGGTGCCTAGGGCCTGGAGCACACTGGTACTTGGGGCAAACCAAACACTGGTACCTAGGGCCTACAGAACACTGGTGCCTAGGGCCTACAGAACACTGGTGCCTAGGGCCTGCGGCACACTGGTGCCTAGGGCCTGGGGCACACTGGTACTTGGGGCAAACCAAACACTGGTGCCTAGGGCCTACAGAACACTGGTGCCTAGGGCCTACAGAACACTGGTGCCTAGGGCCTACAGAACACTGGTGCCTAGGGCCTGCAGCACACTGGTGCCTAGGGCCTGGGGCACACTGGTACTTGGGGCAAACCAAACACTGGTACCTAGGGCCTACAGAACACTGGTGCCTAGGGCCTACAGAACACTGGTGCCTAGGGCCTGCGGCACACTGGTGCCTAGGGCCTACAGAACACTGGTGCCTAGGGCCTGGGGCACACTGGTACTTGGGGCAAACCAAACACTGGTACCTAGGGCCTACAGAACACTGGTGCCTAGGGCCTACAGAACACTGGTGCCTGGGGCCTGCAGCACACTGGTGCCTAGGGCCTGGGGCACACTGGTACCTGGGGCAAACCAAACACTGGTACCTAGGGCCTACAGAACACTGGTGCCTAGGGCCTACAGAACACTGGTGCCTAGGGCCTACAGAACACTGGTACCTAGGGCCTACAGAACACTGGTGCCTAGGGCCTACAGAACACTGGTGCCTAGGGCCTACAGAACACTGGTGCCTTGGGCCTGCAGCACACTGGTGCCTAGGGCCTGGGGCACACTGGTAACTGGGGCCAACCAAACACTGGTACCTAGGGCCTACAAAACACTGGTGCCTAGGGCCTACAGAACACTGGTGCCTAGGGCCTACAGAACACTGGTGCCTAGGGCCTACAGAACACTGGTGCCTAGGGCCTACAGAAGACTGGTGCCTAGGACCTACACAACACTGGTGCCTAGGGCCTGGGGCACACTGGTACCTAGGGCCTACAGAACACTGGTGCGTAGGGCCTGCGGCACACTTGTGCCTAGGGCCAATCAAACACTGGTACCTAGGGCATACGGAACACTGTTGCCCGGGGCCTACGGAGCACTGGTGCCTAGGGCCTGGGGCACACTGGTGCCTAGGGCCAACCAAATACTGGTACCTAGGGCCTACAGAACACTGGTACCTAGGGCCTATGGAACACTGGTGCCTGAGGCCTGTGGAACACTGGTGCCTGGGGCCTGTGGAACACTGGTGCCTAGGGCCTGCAGAACGCTCAGGCGTGCCCTGCAGTAGACACTACTCTTTAAATTTCAATTATTTAAAGTAGATATAATTTCTGACAGTAACAATTTCAAACAAATAAGGCACAAAAAATTTACAAAGACACTCCAAACTTTTTGTCAAGCTGAATTCACATGCTTTCGATTCCTCATTCCATTTAAATATTGATTTGTCATTCACAATATTTTTCTGTGCCCCCCTCTCATCACCCCAGCCCCTTGGGGTGGAGGGGGAGTACACTGACTCACCCCCTTCTCCTCCTAAACTCCCTACCCATTTTCAGTTTTCATTAACCCGAAATCTACCCATGAAGGCTACACAAATTGACAGGGCATTTTTTTATCAGAGGTTTACTACGGTTGCTCCACAGTGGCTGAAATCCTGACTGGGTAATTCAATCAGAAAACCCATCAGTCCACGGGAGACCTCCTCCATTCAGAATTCCAAAACCCTTAAGGTATGAGATAACACGCTGACTCGAGACGTCATATGTAGGATAATTTAATTGTGCAGGCACCTTCAGGGTTCTGGGTTTGGTTTCGGCACCACACCACAGTCAAGAATAGCTTGTATTGAGGGGCTTGCATTAAAGTCTCACAGCCTTGTTCCCCACCTCTCGGTTTTGTAAACTGTGTTTAGTATGGCAGTTCTGTCCGAAAGCAGCGACTAAGAGTGACTGTGGCATTCAACTTCTACCACAACTTTAAAGAATTTTCAAGTTCTTTTCTTTGGAGGGTGCATGTTGCTGGCGTGCTACAGAAAGTTTACCACAGGAAAATGTTCCATGGATCCTAAGAGGTCATACCTCCATGATGGATCTCAACAAGAGCTTAGTTTTGGCTGTTGCTATGTTGTAATCCTTTCGAAGGAATCTTCATATAAAACACTTGTAGTAAATACACTTGGCTAAACAAGCAGCAGTATATTGCACGTCGCTTTCTAGGTGCAAACTGCCATAACAGTTCAAATTATCTGACGCTTTTTCAGACATGTCTACCGAATTGCTTCAAATAGTTTACTGGTAATTAATCTTGGAAAGAAAGATTGACTTTTATAAACCATGTGACCTGTGACATCACATGTTCACAAAAGAGCAACAGAGCCTGGACTTCCTGCAGGCACGATTGTACACAGCTCAAGAATAAACACATAACATATCTTAGATTTTATGAATTTGATAAGAAGAAAGAGGGCGCATCTCAAGCAACATGTAAAATTTCTCATTTGACCAGTGTAGTATCTTGCCTGCCAAGAAGTGCCCTGGAATGCACAAGGTCACCCTGTTTAAAGCAAGGTGACATGGTCTACATACCAGCTCTATTTTGGGTGTGCAGATCTTGCACATTTTGCTTTTTATCCTAAGGCTTCCTATGAAATATTGTCCTGCATAGAACGGATCCTTTAAAGTTTCCTTGTTTCATACTGCCTGTAGTATCAATACAATCTGGCCCAGAACCATCCTCTATGGTTGATGTTACTGGATCTGAGATTGATAAAGACTGACAAGGAGGGGAGGACTGGGCATACAGCTCACTGTCATTCAACAGGACAGACTGTTGATGAGGGGGTCATCTCTTGGGCTTTTATCTACAGGGGGATGTGATGAATGGACGTGATGATATTTGTGCAACCCCCTCTGTGTTCAGTATGTGACTGAAGGGTAAGATTACCGATGAATTCAGCCCCTTGGGGGTGAAAGTGAGATCTAGAAGAGACAGATCACTTATCTTCATGATGTTTTAAAGCCCCAGCTGAACATTTGCAAACTGATTGTAAATGCTTCCATTCTTTGCACAAATCAAGATACTTGTAATAAAACCAACCTGTGAAAATGTCAGCTTGTTTCGCTGTTTCATTTGCGATAAAATGGTAAAAATGCATACAGCATGTTTGCATGCATTCCTATGGGCAGATTTTTGGTCTCACTGAGACGAAAACTAATTTTGGATCTGATTTCATTTATTATTTAAAAACGATAGGATAGAGCACGAAAAGTTGAGAAACCAACGGCTCTTCTCAGAGCCACCACCTCTCCAAAAAGAGTGTTACATAGTGTTACCGCAAGTCTCTCGTTATTATTCCTTTCTAATTCTAAAATTAGTATTTGTTAAGTTGTTTGCTACAGATAACATCTGAGATATGTAACTTGATAATAAAAAATATAAAGAAACTTGGACATATCATTTGTACAGTGATTTTCAGTTTTTCAGTTTCCAAAAGAAAAAAAAGAGGAAACCAGCTGATCCTCTGAGATCTTACATGCCTGCATTCTACAAGTAGCCAATCAAACTATCTATCAACCATTGGATTTAATTCAAATTGAGCAAAACTTTTGCAAATATTTTCTATCTGTGCAGTTCTATTAGTGAAGTTTTTCACCTGTAACTATGGACAATACTTTGCCAGTACATACTAACTACTTTCAATCATTTAATTGATTTTGGGGTGAACAAAGAAAATTGACTAGAGTAGGATTTAAACCTGTGACCACTGAATTAACATGCTGGTGCTCTACTAATTGAGCTATTTTGCTCTAATTTTGGCTGTCTCCCTATTTTGCCAATATCTTTGTTCGAGGTGCTAGTCAAAAGCCATTTAATTGACTGAACAATGACCAAGGCACTAAACCATAATTGCTTCTCTTAACCCAGGTGTATAAATGGTAACCTGGGAGGGCTCAGACAGTATTGTGTTGGTGTAACCCCTTGGCGCAAATTTAAGCAGCTTGGGGTTGTATGCTCCCCAGGGAGTTGAGAAAGTTTGAGGAATGGTCTAAGTATGCCTGATGAACAGGGATAATAATGTTGTAAAGCGCCTTGATCCAGCTACTAAGATATGTGCGCTATAGTAGGACCAAGTACTAAGGAACGAGACTTTTTGCGAGTATTTGATACTCCTACAGCTCCTGTTAGTAAAATAGTCCCTCTGCAGCATTCGACAAAAAATTGTTTTCAAACTACAGTGTTAAATTTTTTACTGATTCTTACAAATAATGAATTCACGTTGCAAATATTATTTCAAACGTCTACATTTTCCGTTTGTGAAGGTATTTGCTTGTAGATTCAGATAACATTTTGCAAGAAACTACTCCAACTACTGGTACATATTTGCATCATTTTATACTGCAAACAAAACTTGCAAATATTTTCTACGCCTACACTTTCTTTTTGTGATTTTGTTTTGCCGGCAAATAAAATTTTGGAAGTACCTACTCAATTGATACAATGCAGATCACAAAGGGATGTCATTTTGTCAAATTTAAAATGAGTCACTTATTTTCCTGTTTAAGTACAAGATAAATCAGTGAAAATGACATGGACAATTTAGATTGATGCAAATAAATATTTGATTGAGAAAATTATTTTACTTGAGGGCAGATCATATCTTTGTCTAACAAAAGACTAATCGACAGCTTCTCCTTCCCTTGCCAATAAAAACCACCCTCACTGTGTGCTGAAAAGTCTTAAAAACCTATTACAAAATGTAAACAAGATGTAGTCACTTGGATTGTAGGGGTGTAGCGACCGATACTTTTTCCCAGACGGCATTTTGAGCCTGAGTTGGCAAACAGCAAGGTCATCCAGATTCAAGTTCAGTCATCTCATCAACTAAAAATCTACACTGTTTCTTTAAACACCCTAATAAACAAGGCCTGTTGCTTCTGAATACAGTTGGGTTCCGTTCTTGGTTTACTTTACAAGAATCACACCAATACTGAACAAAAAAAAAATTAGAAAAAAAAAAAAAAAATACTTCAACACAAAGTGACAGAGTTAGTTTTCTTACCAATCCCCAGTCTCCGAAACTCCACCGTGGGCAAGGTATACCCGTATTACAGGCTTCTATGTTTTGTGGTCTCGCTGCTTCGCTACACGAATCCGAGTCCCCATTCTCATCTTGGCATATAACCATCCGCTGGTGAAGACCGCCCCCACAGGTGGATGAACACTGTACACGGAGATAAAAATAAAACGCTTTGCTAAAGGAACGGTGTACCAGGTCGGGTGTATATGGGGGCGTCCATCCGTTGAAATTGAGGACTTTAACCAAAGGGCTCTGGGTGTTTTGACAAAGTGAGGATGTTCTTGCTTTGCTTTCGTGCACAAAACCAATGGGGACGTCGCTAAAAAAAGTATGTCTAAATAACGTGGGAATAAAGAGAAGTCCTCAAACATAAGTGAAGGTGCACACGTCATGCAGCTATCCTCTCTTGGGCCAAATCACACAGGTATGATGGTTGACTACGTGCTTGCTGTTTCATGCACACACCCACTGCTTTCAATGCGCCCTTACGATAACTGTTAAACAGCAATAAACCTTTATCATGGTGCAGCCATCTTGTTTTTCTCCCATTCAAATCAATGTAACCAAACCGAGGCTGGAAGGGCAAATAGTCATGTTCCTTTTTGAACAACAAACATCAGCATCCATTATTGTTATTGGACGCAGGGCACATGATTAAGATGGTGGCAGCATGATAAAAGTCTATTGTAACCCCCAAAACATCTAGAGGAAGTTTCACAACCTAATATCAAAATCAAACCAAGAAGAAAAAAAATAAGTTTTGAGTTGTTCCCGATCTCTTAATATCAAAAGTTGGCAAAAACTGACACTGTCTTCATAAATTGTAAGATTTTGTTTTCTCCGGCTGATCTGTGTACACTTCGTGCCTACATTAAGTCCACACTCAGTGACTTTTTTGTAGGCATATGATAAGTGACTGTTTCTAGTCAATCTTGTGGGTTCAATGTGTCAATCTCTTTTGGCAGGAGTGCTGGCTCTGACAAACCTGAAGATGGGCAGAGTGCACTGATTTTTGTTCACTTCAATAGACATTTATTTCGGTATTGCCCTTACATGATTACAATACATCATTAATATTTATACATCATAAATACCAACAATGACAGATACAAACAGTAGCAAAAATTATTAAACGCAGCGTTGAGACCGAACCAATGGCTCCCAATGGAACCAATGTTTAAAATGTTTAAGACCCAACCATCGGCTCTTTTCAGAGCCAACACTTCTCCTAAATGAGATCTACACATAGTTGCACCCGCAAAATTGATAAAAATGGTTACTTTTAAGTATCCACAAAAACCAGTTACATGATATAAAATAATGGCCATTTATACAGCGTGGGTATCCACCAATTTTGACGCTTACAGCTCTTTATCATTATTACCCCGTCATTGGGCCATTTATTTCATTCCTTAGACCATCTCAGCTCTCTGGGGAGTATGAAGTTTGTGCACCAAGCTAAATCAATCTCAAAAACCATCTCTATCATTGCAGGTACCCATTTACTCCTGGGTGAAGAGAAGCAATTGTAGTTAAAGTATCTTGCTCAAGGACACAAGTGTCATGACCGGGATCCGAATCTCCACCCGATGACTTAACGTCCAGGGCCCAAATTCACAGAGCTGCTTGAGCACAAAAAGTAGCTTACGACTACGAAATTATGCTTTATACCAGAACAAGGTTACCAGCCAAAATAGCATGTCACATGTACAACCTGCGACTGGTATCCTGCTTATTTTTGTTTAGCAGAATATTTTTAAGCACCGTTTTTTTGCTTCAGCAGCTCTATGAAATTGGGCCCTGACCTCGAGTGAAGTGCACTAGATCGCTTGGCCGTAACACGTCATATCATGAGTAAGATCATCTCTGAAGTATCTTGCAAGAGTTACTAAGTGGCACAATCTTCCCTCAAGTGGCACTAACCTTACTCCATGGTCCCGTCTTCCACCTTCCCCTCGTTATCCCTATCCCTCTGTCTCCTGACATCCCTGATGCATCAAACTGCTCCGATACACACTCCTGATTGCTACAAGTTTCAGAGTCTTTGGGTCTGATGTTCAGGTCGCACTCCTCATCATCAGCAATGGAGTTATCGCTGTTGACACAGGCTACGTAACGCGATGACTTGCCCGTTCCGCATGTTACAGAACACTGGAAGATAAAAATGTTGAATTAAGTAAACGGTGGTAGAAATATGCTCAAATGGTCAAATCCTACAGGGTTACTGCTGTCAGATGGCAACAAACATCGACTTTGAATCCATAACTGATTTAAGCAAACTGAGCAAAATGTCCAGTCGTTACCACCAACACTCTGCTTCTACACCACCAACTATAGCTTTTACCATGGTTTCCTTTTAGTTAGCAAATTTTTTGCGGTTTTTCTTGACTGATTTTTTTTTTTTTTTTTTTTTGCTGTACTACCACAATCTTGTTGTTTAGTGTAAACTATTCCTTTTGTTCAGCGCTTTGAGATAGTCTTTATGTAAGGTGCTCTTTAAGTTGTAATGCTGTTATTATTGTTGGCCATTGTAGGTAAGGGTCAGAGTGGAAGACCAGTGATCCGCATCTTGAAATGGGTTTTCCTTAATGTTGACGATCAACCTGTGCAAGTTCGGCTAAGAAGGAATTGACATTATTGCTATCAGGTTTGGAGAGATAGATATCTTGACAAAAGTAACTTAGGCCATTAAATGGCCGAATATCACCAAGCGTGCAATATGTAACTATCAGATAAAGTCAATGACTGTATGACACAATGCAATTATCACATTGTCCTTCGTATGGGACGTAGTCATAGGTCCTGCATAGTAGGATAGGGAGTGCACTTATAGAACCCAGAACACTAATCGTGGAAGAGTAGGGGTTTACCTCAGTGTTTCTGGTTCATTGCAAGCACCCTTGTCTACAGGTTCCTTCAGGCTTCTGAGCTACAGTGATTAATTTTGCTTTTGAGGCATCCTTGGTTTCATTACCAGAAATTAATAATAGTAATGATCGCAAGCTGCAAGTTTATCAATTAAAACACATAAACCAGTCTCATATAAGAAGTTCACCATTATTAGGATACAGGGATCACTACTGAATTACTTATGTAGCATCCCCTGGTTCTTTTCAGACCCACCACGACTCATTAGAGAGATATTTCCCCAGTGTCACTGCAAACCTTCCTTTTTGGCTACTTTTCCCACCAGGCAAATTAGCAATCTCCCCGTACCTGGTTCCATTGGCCCGTTCTCCAGTGAGGGCAGGGTTTATTCTGACATTGCTGGATAGCTGGAGGGCGGTGCTCGATGTCACAATCCCTCTCCTCTGAGATGTAACCATGGCGGTCTCTACAGCTTACGTATCGCTCACGAGTTCCATAACCACACGTTGAGGTGCACTAAGTGTAGATTGAGAAAGCGTATCTCACAAATAAAAAACATCAAGATTCCCTTCAAGACATATTTAGGTTCTAGCACAACAGGCTTAAGGAAAACCTCTTCAAAATACATAAAGATTTGTTATTTTTGACACCATGCAAAAAGAGGTCAAGAAAGTATTTCTTTTAAAAAAAAATTCGCAATGATTCCTTTTGAAAATGAAAAGATTTTCATATGCTACCAGTGAAAATTGTGATCTTTTATGTTGTTGACATTTCTTCCCAAATAAGAATAACATTTCTCAGAGAATTTTACATAGTTAATGCAAGTGACGATAGCATATCATTATACTGATTTTATCAAAACTGTTTGGTCAGTTTGCATCAACTTATCTAAAAGCCTTCGTCTTTGTGATGCCATGTTGTTTTTTCCCTACAAATAAATGGATCCAAATTGAGGCTGGAAGCAAGATTAGTCTGGCCCCCTCATCAGGTATCACTGCTGTATCCTCTGTAGTAAAAAGGGGACAAGACAAAGATGCCTTGAATTTTACGACATGATTCTCACCTCAGTCCACATCCCTGTTCTCCATTGACTGCTGAATCTCATCCATGGTGTCTCCCTGAGAACCTCCATAGCCGTTACCGGTGATGACTTGGGCACCGGTTTTGGATCAGACGGCCCTCTGATCGTCGCACTTGGTACGTCTAGTAATGACGACCCTCTTTGGTTATCCGACGGCCCAGGCAGGGGATTCTGCGTTGATGACGCCGTCGGCCTACGAACCACACTTCGAACGGACGACACCGGTGTGGCAATACGAGGTACCGGCGATAAGGTGGATTTGATCGGTGGGTACGTTGGTGGCAGAGTGGAGGGTGGTTTGGTTTCTGGTAAGGTGGGATATGGGCAGGCTGGCATTTGGCAGTTCTGCTCTTTAGGTGGTCTGTCTTCTAGACTACACTCTGCATCTGGGAGTGGGGTATCGTTAGTATGGCGACATTGAATACCTCTGAGTTGGTAACCCTGACCGCAGGATACTGAGCACTGCCAGACAAAATATTGATACAAGTCAAAGGAATCGTCTAAACGTTGGATCAGAGAATGTGAACAAAATGAAATAGTGTTTTACACAAACAATAAAAGTTTGTGAGCTAAAAACTTTAGTAATCTGGATTTAATCAAATAAAATAATAACCAGTAAGAGGATTTTTGTGGTACAGTAGAAACTTACAGGTCCCCAATCACCGTGTCGCCAAAGTGGACAATCAGGCATCGTGCAAGGCTTTGAACGAGCAGGCATCAATGTCAGGTCACACTGGGCCAAGCCAACGATGCGGTTGTCTTGGTAACAGCTCACTCTACGCTGTATCTCTCCCTCTCCACAAGTCACTGAGCACTGAATACAGAGAGAAGGAATTAAGAAGAAATACTCAGAGCACATGAAAAGAGGAGAACAAAAACTTACACGAATCTTAATATCAATCAGAATAGTTAGGACATTCAACTAATAACCATGGTTATCTGATGGAGTTCATGCACAGCAGACGACACAGATTAGTTAAGCTCAGCATTCTCCAGGTTTTATTATTATGGTTTATCACATTCCCTGATAGTCTTGAGCATACTTGGTAATACCATGAATGTGAATACCCTAATGTCCCAACAACCCCTCCAGGCAAAACCCTTCCCCCCCCCCCCCCCAAGCCATCCTCAAGTCTTACCTCATCCCATGGTCCTACTGGCCAGCTTGGACACTCCATCATCGCACATGCCCCGACAGTTTCTGGCCAGAGGGTCAGGTCACAATGGTTGATACCCACATTCTGAATCCCTCCCCTCCCCTTCAAACCTATCCTCCAGTCTTACCTCATCCCATGATCCTACTCTCCAGGTTGGGCAATCCATTACCTCACACGCTCTGACAGTTTCTGGCATGAGGGTCAGGTCACACTGGGTGATATCCACATTCTGACCGGCAGATGAGCAGCTGACTCTGCGCTGCATCTCACCCTGGCCACACGTCGCTGAACACTGGAAACAGAGAAAGACCACTGTGAGTTAACACCCGGGTCAGTTTTAGAATATTTTTCATGAGATCTCGAGGACCTGAATGAGTCAACTAATTTTCCCTCCAATTCTTTGTAACATGTAACATGACCAACCATTTGAATGACTTAAACTGCAGTTGTGTATGGTGGCACATCTGAGCACAGAGCTAACTATATACATTTGTGAACCTTTTGTGTGGATGATAGTCTTTCTGAATTCAGTAGGAAAAGAGCTTTCCAATGGTATCCAACACTTGGGATTGCAAATATCACTTAAATATTCTGAAGCTTGATCAAACCACTCATTCCAATGTGTTAAGCTTTTTACTTTGTAAGGTGATACCTGCTAATAACATACTGCAGCTTTAGGCTCAGTTTACAATGATATGTCACATTTTAGTACTGTGTAGATGCATTCATAACATGATACAATATTGCATAAAGCAGTTTATCTATCACTTCAAATAGTTATTATTGTCACTGAATCTTTCTGGCAACGAAACCGAGGAACCCTCAAAAGTGCCTAGCACTGTGACCCACAGGCCTGATGAAGATACATGTGGAGAGACGATGATGAAGAAATGTCAGTATTAGATGTAGGAAGAAAACCTCAACTGGAGAAAACCAATGCAATCAGGTCGGGACTGAAAACCCAATCCACATGCAAGGCTCCGGTCCGAAGCGAAATTCGAATGGGGGGCACAGAGGTGAAAGGCAGGGAAGAAACCACTGAGCTAACCTGAATGTGGATAATATTAAATGGTAAGACAGGAGGGGGGATTAACTGATGAATACACTTCAAAAAACTACAACAAATTCTTGAAAAATCAGGGCCTCACCTGAGACCATTCTCCATGGAACCAACTAGCACAGTCCTTCACCTCACATGACCTTGCTGTCTCCGGCATCAGGGCGGGGTCACAGCGACTGGCCTCTATTTCCCTGTTGCCGAGGTAACAACTAACCCCTCTTTGTCTCTCTCCTAAACCACACGTTACTGAACACTGCATCAAAAACGAAAAAATTAACAGCATGAACCACTTGTCAAATCAACATGTTCAATATTTTATTTTATTTTTTCTATTTATGGAAGTCGCCAGACACACAAGGCCAGTAAGCCACTCGATGTGTGGGCTACAAATCAACTGTTTTTTCAAGGGGCCGTTGCCACCTACTCCTGGGGCTGAAACAGGGTAACCCCCTTTACAGTCTGTAAGGATGTAGGCTTGGGTATCAACCATCAGAAGCCTGGCTGGTAGAGCAGAAAGCTCTACCTCCCCAACTTTTACGGAGCAATTATGGTTAAGGACACAAGTGTCATGACCAGGACTCGAACCCACGCCCCGATATGCAAACAGAGATACTTGTGAAGGAGCCAGACTCTTTACGCATCTAGCCTCAATATATGGCGTAGTGGCCGAGAAGTCTAGCACATCAGGCTCAAGTTCTCACGGCTGAGTCATAAGAATGTGGGCTCGAATTCTAGTCTTGACAGCTCTGTTCATGGGCATGACACTTAAACTCTAATTGTTTCTCATCACCCAGGAGTAAATGGGTAACTGGAGGCTAGAAACTGTTGATGTGAATGACTAGCAACCTGTGCGCCCATTTGGTTGACGGTGCTGCATACTCCAAAGGAGTGAACAGGGGTAACAATAGTTATCGATACAATGTTTGAAAATGCCTAATAAATGTCTTTCATTACAATATGGAATAAGGGGATCTAAAGTTGTCTGAGAATAATTCAAAACCAATGAAATTAATTCAATTGAAGGACTCGCGACAGAAACATCATAGTCCTCACCTCCCCCCAGTTGCTTTCTAGCCATACTGGGCAATCAGACTTCCTGCAAGCACTCACGGCACTCGGCTTCAATGAAGTATCACACTGGTCATCGGCTACAACCTCGCTACCTCGGTGACAGTGGATTGACCTTCGCCGTTCCCCTTCACCACAGGTTACAGAACACTGGTGGAGAAAACACACAAAAATAAAATTTCTAAATAGTGAACTTGAAATATACTCGGTGCTTGTGGATGTTTAACCAGTTAATACCGGAAGATGTGTAAACACACACAACAGGTAAGGACACACAAGTGGAAGTCGGATAAACCCGTATAAAACATTTTTCCAGGGATGTCCTCAGAAGGTGTGTAAACATCTAAGACATTCACGTGAATAGTGTACACAGTGCGTGCACTCACCGAGTTACGCCTCCTTTGCCCCCGTAACAAAGGACAAAGGGTACTAGAATTCATCCTCAGAATTTTCTTCTTTTTTTTTTTCCCGGGGATTATTGTGTAATGCCAAATTCCAGATCTTTTTCCTCTTGTTGGACAAACCGGGATTCTGAGAGATCGTTAGGCTGCCACGATTGTACTTGGCATGGGAGGCAAATTCAAGATTCAAGCATGCCATGGCTGATTATCGGCCATAGCTTATGGCCAACATGGTTGATTCTAGGTGAACAAAAGCCACATTTTCTCAAAAGAGAAAAAGAAATCCCGGAACATGAGAGCATTTGTTGTCTTTACTTGTTCAAGTCCTGGTTGCATTGTGACAACAATACAAAAAATGTAATGTATTCCGGAAATTACTAAAATGAATCCTGCGGGGGAGCACGGAAAAAGTTTGGCAGTTCTTGTTGGTTAACTCATTGACTCTGGAATTTCTGCATGAATATGGACAGAATTGTTCTTGTTTGTCATTTGATACTGTACAAAATTGAGGCCATAAATGGCTTTGATGTCCATTTCAGTTTTGCACATGCAGCCATAAATGGACTTAATGGAGTGAAAGAGATAAAGAAAAGAGAGGGCTGTTTAAGTTAGTGACCACCCTCCCCCTGTTAATGTAATTCAGAAACCACTGTGAATGCAATGGGACACTAGGTGGCAGCAGACTAGCCAGGCTATTTTTCTCCCATTGGTTCTGTATAATGCAAACACAGAAGATAATATTTCTGCCGTCACCTACATCTCAAACAAAGTGTCCCATTGTTTCTTACCGGTCCCCATTCTCCGTGTCTCCACAAGGTGCATTCTGGGAGGTCACAGGGCACGATGCTCTCCGGCATCAGGCTCAAATCACAGTCGATATAGTCCATCTTACGGTTGCCTTGGTAACAGCTTACTTCTCTTTCCTTTTTTCCCTGACCACAGCTTGCAGAACACTGAAGAAGAAAAAAAAGCCATTAACAATTTCTTATTAACACCTTTTTGACAGCTACTGTCTTCCCAATGGTGTGCCATTTTGGGAGTCAAGTTGCGTGTTAAGATAAAACGATGAGCATGTAGACTCGCGCAAGTTGCCTAAATGAGCGCTTCACAGTATTGACCCGATTCACCTAACGTCATCATCACAATAATCTTGGTTGCGCCATTTTGGAAGTCAATGTCACTGTATGTAATCCAGTATGAAGCACATTTTAGGTGGCACAGAGTTTACACGTATGCCTATTGACTTCCAAAAAGGTGAGCGTAGCACACTCACCGCGTTTGACGTGCTAGCAAGGGGTCAATAACTCCCAGGGAAACTGACTTCGAAAATGGCACAACCACATTTCATTGTGGTGATGATGTCAGGTGAATCGGGTCAACAGACAGAAAAACATCTTTTAAGTTTGAGATGCCATTGCTATACAGTTAGACATCTCAGCCCTAATTAGACTATCAAGTTAAATTGGACTATCAATTAAATAGTAATCAATGAGATCATACAAACGTGTTGCTTGGTTCAGAAGTCGATGGCACTAACAAATATTTCAAACGAAAGCTACAAACATGTTAAGTAGCACTCTCTGTGTCTTTACAATTGGTCACTCTTACCGGTTCCCACTCTCCCTGGTGCCACGAGGGGCACTCGGCCATCTCACATGGTATCACGGTATCTGGCTTCCTGGACTGATCACACTGGTTGCCTTCAATCTCTCGATTGCCTTGGTAACAGCCAATGAATCTCTGCCTCTCTCCTTGGCCACAACTTCCAGAACACTAACCAAAAGCGGAATCAATAAAAAGACGGCTTTAAAACAAAAATTTTACAAATTGGCATTTTAGCCTGACCCTTATCCTTTTCTTAACAAATCAGAAACTTCTGTCCAAGATGTTTGTTATCCCCGCCCCCCCCCCCCCCCCACAAAAAAAATCCATCTCTGTTTTGACAGATTCATTATATTTGAAAATTAAAACGAAAGGTTTCAAAAAAAAAATGTTTATATGTTTTCAAAAAAACTTTTGAGCTGAACGAAGCTGAAGCTTTGTGTTGTACACCACATGTGTGGTGACGTGCGGTATGTTTGCACAAATACAATAAAAACCAGTCAAGCGTGCCACTGCGGGCGTCGGTCAGCCAGCGACTCGCAGTGACCAGTCTTGAGTTTGAAACCATACCACGAGGGTCTGGCGTCCTGTTCTTCCCAAGACTCACCCAAGACTCAACCTTGCCCGCGCCTCACAGCGCTGGCCACGGCGCAAACACTACACATGTGGGTGTGCAAATTCAAACCGGGAACCTATAACAAAAGAGACAATAGGGTCCCTGGTTTGGTGAAGGTCCCTAGTTGGACAGTCCCGTACAAAACCAATGGGAGCTGTTGCCAAAAAGTTACACAAGAGAGGGACAATAGGAAGGCCCCCGATTGCAAGTGTTTACACACTTGTGTAATGTAATGGCTTACCAACAGGAATGGGAGCAACCTTTGTTTCTTGAAGCAAACATTCCATTGAAACAAGAAAATTCAAAGTTTTGAGACACTCTGTAAGTTATCTTAACGCAGACTTGGCATTATTCATATCGTACCGGCCCCCATTCTCCATGTTTCCAGCTGGTGCATTCTGGGAGATCACATGGAACAATTCTCTCAGGCATGACGCTCAAGTCACAGTGGGTAATGTCCATTTTACGGTTGCCTTGGTAACAGCTAACTTCTCGATGCCTGTTCGCCTGACCACAGCTTGCAGAACACTAAAGAACAATATGTTGACAAAGTATTAAAGGAATACAATTTCCTGCTGTTTTTTTAAAAGGTGTAAAATATTCAATAACCAGTGGGCGCCAGCTGACGCGTATCCACAAAAATATTTTTCGAGCCGGCAAACGGGTGACATTGAAACACGCCATTGTGTAAAATTGGAATACCAGAACAAAGGTTGCAATTCACGGTGAACGTTTTTGACATTTTCTCGAAAGAGAAAACAAAAATCGCAGTGCTTTGTCACGTCAAGAGTCCTTTGTGCAAGCAGTACTCTCAAAGAAAACGGATTCCAGCAATTCCCAAAAAATAATCTCATCAGGCTGGACGGGAATAAATGGATGATTCCTGGCAGCAACTGGTTAAACAGCTTTGCAACTCTTTATAAAGTAAAAATTGTTATGTTAAAATAAAACGATTTTTGTATTCATTGACTCTGATAATAGAGATTAAACAAACATGTTGCCTGATTCAGTTTTCTTTGTGACCAACCAGTAAATGCTTTTAAAACAGTTACAAACATTCAGAGGCAAAAGTAACACTCTCGATGGCTTCAACAAATGTTGAGGTTACTCTTACCGGTTCCCACTCTCCCTGGTGCCACGAGGGGCACTCGGCCATCTCACATGGCATCACGGTATCCGGCCTCTTGGACTGATCACACTGGTTCCCTTCAACCTCTCGATTGCCTTGGTAACAGCCAATGAATCTCTGCCTCTCTCCCTGGCCACAACTTCCAGAACACTACCAGGTAGAAGAAAAATAATAGGACAATTTTAACATTAATGAACAAAATCATAATGCACTGAAGCAATGCAGGTGGTCTGCCATGCTGAAGTGCTATGCACATGTAGACATACGCGTAGAGCCATTGAGCATTACATTTTGTAGCACAAGTTTGTGCAGTTCTAGTAACATGTATGCTTGACGTGAACATGCAAGTACTCCAGCATAGTGAGAAATAAAAATAGTAACGTTATCTGAGAATGGGCTACATAGCATTTGACACAAACTAACATGAACCAGACTAAATTAACCGGCATCAAACAGCTATGAGCCGTTGAATACCAGGTAAAAATGGTCATGTGACCACCTTTCAACCAATAGGTATGCCAAAACTGTCTTAGGTATTTATGCATCAGGGATAAACAACATTATTTTGTTCTACCCTTCTACAGTGCTTATCATACATCGTTGTAAGGATAAAACCAAACAATAAAAATCAAAAATCTCCTAAAAAACCTCAAGTCTCCGTACGAGCAGAGGTTAAGTCTTACCGGTCCCCAGTCACTATGCTTCCAGACGGTGCATTTCCCCATCTGGCAAGGCCTCGTAGAAGCAGGCGTCAGAGCCACGTCACACTCGCCCTCATGAACGTTCTCATTACCCCGGTGACAGCTCACCTGGCGCTGTTGGTTCCCTTCCCCGCAGGTCACTGAACACTACAAGACAAAAAATAATGGCAGCAGACATAACTTGTCAAATCAGTTCTCGAGATTTTTTCCTGAGCAACTTGAATTTTGTTCAGAGCTTATTTTCCTCTCACCTGTAACATAAATCTGAATTAGTAGGTTTGTGGTAACGCCATAGACATTATGTTAGGTGAGTTGTAGTGGTGTTAAAAAGTGCTGTAACGACTCAATAGGACTTGATCAATGAGCTCTGATTCTCTAACAATAAGAAAGATACGCAGTTTTTACACAGCACTTTATCTATGCCCGACAGGCGTCTTAAAGTACTCATTTTTTTTTTACTACTGGTATGCAGAGCTATGTTTGAATTATGACACACATTTATATAGCACCTTGTAATGGTTTACAAGGTGATGCGGCACAATCTGCAGCCAACCATGCCAGAAACCCCTTCTCTTAACGATAAGTGTAATGGGTTCTTTTACGTGCGTTAGCTGATGTACAAGACATAGGGCTTTTTCTGTCCCATCTAAAGGACGAAGCAATTGTGGTGAAGTGCCTTGCTCAAAGGACACACAAGTGCCACGACCAGGACCCCAACACACACTCTGACAACACCAGAACTTGGAAGTCCAGTGCACTTGACCGCTTGATCATGACACTTGAGAGGAACGCTGACTATCAACTATTTACCTGACTCCACTCTCCATGCTGCCAGCGAGTGCATTCCTCCAACACACACGACAACACTGCATCCGGCTTCTGGTCCAAATCACAATGCCTGACGTCTACTTTGCGACCGCCTTGGTAGCAGCTAATACGTCTTTGTCTTTCGCCCTGGCCACACGTCACTGAACACTGGAAAGATTTTTCAAAATGCTTATATCAAAAATCGTCCCCTGCATACTTCTTCACTGTTTCGTTACATTTAACACCGTGCTAAGCTACAAAACTAATAGAACACAAACTCCGTACAGCACAAAGAGCAATGGAAAGACAAATGCTACACATCTCAATCAGAGACAGGATCAAATGCACAGAAATACGAAAGAAAACTGGAGTAAGAGACATCATAAGGACAATAAAACAAGCTAAATGGAGATGGGCTGGACACACTGCCAGAAGAGAAGACAACAGGTGGACAACAAGACTAATGGACTGGCAACCAAGGACAGGGAAAAGGAAAAGAGGTAGACAGAGAAGAAGATGGAGGGATGACATCAAGGAATATGCAGGAACAACATGGACAAGAACAGCAAGAAAGAGAAATGATCGGCATTTCCATGAGGGCTACATCCTACATTGGATGACCACAGCCTAAATGATGATGATGAAATGAAGCTACAATTGAGTTACTTAAAAATTGAGACCGACAATTTGTTTACTTTTAGGGGATGACTGAAAAGCAGGATAGAGGGGGGAGGGGTCATATGAGAATGTCTCCTTACTGGTCCATAGTCTTCTGTACGCCATGATGTACACTCTCCAGCGTCACAAGGTTCTGCTGTCTCTGGCTTGGTGACTTGGTTGCATTGGTCTGAATCTACGATGTAGTTACCAAGGTAACAGCTGACTAACCGCTGTCTCTCACCCTGGCCGCAAGAAACTGAACACTGGTCAAGAGAGAACAAAAATTGAAATTAAAAGCTTCTTTTTTTCTGGACTACAAAGAAGAGTACTCATAATCCTTTTTAAAGAATACCAAGGTATCCTGAAAAATGTTTCATACAAAATTTCTCAACAGATTTTAGCCCAATATCATAGAGCATTTAAAGCAGTAAAAGTTAGTTGAGAAACATCAACTTGCACTGATGTCATCCATGGCTACCGTCTGCTCATGGTCTGCCAATATTTGGAGCCAATTTGCACGTTAAGGATATAGTGCATGTGTCACCACGTGCACATCGCAGGGGGTCCGACTCCCAAAATGGCGCAACCCAAGAGTTTTCGTGGGTGACGACGTCAGGTGATTTGGGTCACATGATACACATGAGATGGTCTGATGGCTGATCAACTTTTCCTACCATAGATTGGATTGGTTTAAGTACTCCCGCGCATGTACATGGATCGGTCTGTTGGACCACCGGCCTGATCCATTGGACATCAAAAATTGCTTACGCGCATATTCACTCGTGTAGGATTGTTCCCGAAGGGATTGTTCCTGAAGTTTGGCACAATGTTGCAGCCCAGAAGAACAGTTCGGTGGTCCCCTGGATTATGAGCACATGCCTACGGGAATGTTCTTTCTCGCCTAGATTGTGCCCGACTTTTTAGACGCTTCCTAAAGCCAAATTTGTCAAATCAAAATGCTCTCAATGGAGATTCTTCTTACCGAGCCCCACTCCCCCTGCTGCCAAAACGGGCACTCAGTGACCTCACACGACCTCGTAGTCTCGGGCATGAGACTCAGACCACACTGGATACCGTCCACCTTTTGGTTGCCACGGAGACAGCTGACCAATCGTTGTGTTGTTCCTTGACCGCATGTTGCAGAGCACTGTCAGTGAAAACCCGAACAGAACGGCAGATAAGTTACACTCATATAACTCTTTAAGCTCCTTTCACACTACACGAATTTCCCATGGAAATTGCGGGAATTTTTTTTCTCGACCTTTTCACATTTAAATTGCTAACCCTGGCAAACTACCGGGGGAAAAGCATAGCTACCCCTGCTTGGGAGTAGGGTAAAGAGAGATAAACCCGGGGTTAGCATCTTAAGTGTTGATTTTTCCAAAGGGAAATCGAATCAAGTGTGAAACGAACATGGGGTGGTGGTGGGGTTGAGATTCCCCAGGAGTATCCTTGGGTTTTATTTCCTGGGAATTGGGAAGAGCTTTAGGAGATTGATCAGGAATCTTCAAGTAAAACCAAAGTGAACATTTATTTTCTATCACAACAAAGCATTTAAACGGGTGTAAGCGTTTATCAATCAATTAAGCATTTACAGTAAAGGATCATAACATAAGTAAGTAACCCCCTTAGCTTACTTCACAAAAAAGGTTGTAAGAACACAACCCTAACCTGGGGGCAATTCTGGGCTTGCAAACCTCTTACTGTCCATTGAATCATGGGCTTTACAGAGTACTGAAAGCGCAGAATTCCACGGTAAGCAAAGCCATTAAATCAGGCCCTTATCCAAACCTGATCCAACTTATTGGTGGTTTTTTTTTGTACCACTCAACACAATGCTAACTTTTAGAAAGTTTGGTGTCATTGCAACTTATGAATATTATTCACAAATTTATAAATCAGATTTCTCATACGAGATTTCATGGTGGTTTGACCAAAATATATCTTGAGTATGAACATTTTGTTGTCGTAAAATGTCTCACCGGTCCCCATTCTCCCTGTTGCCACACAGCGCACTCCTGCATTTGACAAGGCATGGCTTCTTCCAGCATGTTGGACTGGTCACACTGAATAGAGTCCACCCTCCGGGCGCCGCGGTAACATCTGACTGACCTTTGAAGTATGCCATCCCCACAGGTCACTGAACACTGCCAGAGGAATACAAAACAATTAAAAGTCTGGAAACAGCTTCACAGAGCTGCTTAAGCACAAAAAGTAGCTAAGCACAACCAAATTGTGTTTAATAGAATCAGGTTACCAACCAAATTAAATACAATGGCTCACATACCATCTGTGACTGGTGTCCTGCTTATTGTTACTTTAATAAGAGAATATTGTTCAGCGATATTTTTTATATATATTTTTTTATGCAATTTGCCCATCACAAGGCCCAAAGGCCACTCGAGGTGTGGGCTACTTTTTGAAGGAATAGACACCTGCCACAATGTGCAGAAATAAGACTTGGCGATATATAAAAGCAAGTCTCTTCACAGCACAGCTAAGAACAGGGAGGGGTACATGTATTCCGTTACGAGACAAAAATAACTGCACTAAACCGCTCGGCCACGAAACGCCACGATATTGCCTGCTTAAAAGCTGCTGTATGAAACTGGGCCCCCATGGTCTGAAACCGGTCAATCTACCGTAGCAATGCAGCCCTCTCTACTTATGACATTTCCTCCAACTGATAGAAAGCGAACAACCCACTCACTTATGCTCTTAGCACTTTATCCAACACATCTGTCTCGCATTAGCAGCCGAGTGTCAATATGTACCCATCTTTTTTTAATAACGGCATTTATGTCAAGCTTCCTTTCCTTAAATTTGACACAATTTGAAACGGAGTTCATCAGGAGGAGTCATGATCTGTCTCTTGGGGGAATAAGTTGAATCCCAATCGGACATTGCTCGAATCACAATAACGGAAAGACACCATTGTGTAATCATCAATCCGTTCTAATTCAATTGTCTTATTTTAAACGAAGTACAATGAAGAGAAATCGGTGAATGAAAAAAACAAATCAATGACAAGTTTTCAACAGCTGACAGTGTGTATATTTAGTTATGAGAACCAATCCCCCTGCTGCAATCCCCATTGAACAGCCCTGATATTTGTGAAAATAAATTAAAAATAAAAACACTTGGCAATACTTTGTCAAACTTGACATGTCAAAAGTAGACACAGGTGTTGTGAGAAGCATTCTTACTGCTAATATTACTACAACGTTTCTAATCAAGAATTCTGATGACGACAAGGGCACACTAGTGGAAACGTTGAGAATAAACCGATCGGATTTTTTCAAACCCACCACTTTCTTTCAAAAAGAGATCACTACATGATCAACCCAAAAGAATGATAATAATGCTCATCTCCACCATGCAAAGCCATAAATCCTTCAACAAAAACACCCCTGATATTTTTAGTATCATGCTTTATTGAGGGAATAAAAGAGTGGTGACGCGGTCTTGAACGGCCGTTTATAACCAGCAGGATCATGGCCGTGTTATAAAGGACAGTGCCGAAAGCGAGGTCCTTCATTACGGGGCCACAACCCTGCAAGGTTTTTAAAGGCCATTTAAGACTGAGTCACTACTCTTTTATCTCATTCATAAATGCCTTTTCTGTTAATAAGCATAATAACAGAGGAAAATCTGTAAAAAAAAAATAATAAAAAATTAAATTTTAAATTCCTGTCATGACCTCTTTACTATAACATTTTTCAATGTCAAATTTTGTCTTTTTTTTTGTTCTTTAATCACCTTAAGGGGATGTGACGTTTTAATTTCAGATATTAAGCAATAATTTCAGAGCCATTGCCTCACTTAAGAGCCGGGGATAGCTTTCTTAAATCAAGAGAAAGACTGTGAGTGGAATGACGAGGCACAAACGCTTAGATACTTCAGCATCATTCTACTCACATCACTCCAGGATTCTGCCTTCCACACCGGGCACTGGTCCGTGTTACATCTCTCCACGGTCAGCCGAGACGACCGGTCACAGTTATTGTCCGGAGTGTAGTAACCGTCAGAATCCCTGCACGATGCGCTACGCCGACGGGTACCACCGTTGCAGGATCTTGAGCACTAAAGTATAATCACATAAACAGTCACCAGCTAAAGAGGGGTTCCAAGGTCAAAGTCAGTTTTGTGATGCACTATCCACTAGATAGTGGCGTGTCGTGGCCGAGCGGATAAGAACACTGGACTCAAGCTCTGGTGTTTCCGATCAGCAGAGTGTGGGTTCGAATCCCGGTCGTGACACTTGTGTCCTTAAGCAAGACACTTAACCATTATTGCTGCGTCCTTCGGATGGGACGTAAAGCCGTAGGTCCCGTGTGTTGTGTAATGCACGTAAAAGAACCCAGTGCACTTATCGCAAAGAGAAGGGGTTCGCCCCGGTGTTCCTGGTTTGATCGGCTGCAGATTGCGCCACAGCACCTTGTAAACCGTTACATGGTGCTAAAGGAACAGGTCTCATACTTCATAACTCCGAATACCTTGCAAGATAAATACTGTGCGCTTAGAAACACCCGTATGAAGCGCCCTATAAATGTAATTATTATTATTATTATAGATAAAGTCCTTATGATAGTGGGGTAAAAATTACAAGTCTCTACCCTCACATTAAAGCAGGTACCATCGTTGCAGGATCTTGAGCACTTCAGTATAATTACATAAGCAGTCACCATTTAAGGAGTGGCTGTAAGGTCAAATTTAGTTTTGTGATGCACTAATATTCCACTAGATAGAGTCCTTATGAAAAAGGGGAAAATTAAAGTCTCTAACCTCATGTTCAAACGGTGCAAAATGCCATCGTATTCAACACCCTTCCAGTGCTACATTTGTCATCATCCAAAAACATCCAATAGCGTCACATTTCAAATACAGCGTTCTGTACATTTTTGGCACAAGGAATTTTCAGTTCTTTCCTGAATTTCCTGGATAGCTTTCATAGGTTTATCTTTTAACGAACAAAAAGTTCTCCTTCACTCAAAGTTCCTCACAAGGAAGGTGACCAGAAAATAATGCTCATAAATGTTATGTGCAATTAGCTCAAAACTGGCAGGGAACCAGTGGTGAACAGTGCACACTTGAAACAGAAAGAATCTGTCTCCTGCTATTAAGAAATTTTGACAAATTATAGACTGTCGGGTAATCCTTGGTGGCTTTAACAATAAATACCTCACTTTGTTACCACACTACATCAAGCTGTTTTGCTTCATTTCTTTATTTGTTTTTGTCTTTGTGGGGGTGTGTGTATGTTCACTATTTATATTTTGTATTTTGTTTTATTTTTTATTTTATTTTTTTATACTTTTTTGGGGGGGAAATTGTAGTTTTTACCTAATAATCGTTTTTAAACCTTTGTATCTCTAATTATTTTCATTGTTTGTTTGTTTGTTTGTTTGTTTGTTTGTTTTTTAATCTTGTTTTGTTTGATTGAGTGGTGAGGGAAGATACCCACCTGGGACCAAGCAGAGTACTCCCAGTGTGCCATCTCGCATTCAGTATGGCACTCCACAACCTCAGCAGGTCTTGACTGGTCACTGCAGTGGGCATCATGCACCTTGCTGGTACGGCGCGAGGCCACGGTCTTTATGCACTGGACCAGGCGGGTACGCCGTCCAGCACCACAGCTTGATGAGCAGTCACTCTCACTTGTAACTTGCCACCTGTTAAGAAATAAAGAGGACAGCAGGACGTGTCACAAAGTCATCGGTCTAAAAGTTTCAGTTGAAGATCAATTTATGTATGAAACTTCATGCCAAAACCAGGCACTTCTTGCCCAAACTAAAAACTGGGATTATTTGCTCATCAAATGGATTTAATTTGATTTGGTTTGTTGATATCTTTATAAAAAAGGTCACATCACAGCATATTGATATCAAAGCTGTTATGTTGGAGTTGTTTTCACTTTTAATGCCATTTCACTACCTCCACGCACTTCCCTGATTTTGATGTGGATCGTCACATTTAATCTTTCACAAACCAAAACTTGAACGTTTCTCATCAATATTAAGCTGCTGCATCTTAGCAGAACCTCTTAAAATATGTCCCTTCAACAAATCAAAAACAAAAATAATCTGATTAATTAATAATTTCATTGATTTTAGGTTTTTGTTCACAAAAGACAAATATGCTCAAAAAAAAGTGCAACATCAATCAGTCCTTGGACTCTGGAGTGAGCGCCATTACTCATAAAATGGTCTGAAACTAGCATCCAAAAGTTAGGGAGTATGTTGAAATGATGGCATTTCTGCTCTTTTGGTAAACCCTGGGCCTGATTTCACAAAGAGCTAGGATTGTTCTTCAAATGTGTATCAATCTTAAGTGCTTAGCAAAGTGTGATGTCACCATACAAACCACTATGGTGAGATGGACAACTCATCTCAAGATGAATCTCAGTGCTTTGCAAAATCGAGCCCCAGAGTAATAGATTTCAAGGTGCTTCTGGAAAAAGTATCCCCCGCACTAGAGAAGTAAACCGAACAAAATGAGTCCTTTACATCTGAGGAAAATAAAGCTACCTTTTTTCCATGAAGACATAAAAAAAAGTCTGAATTGGGATAAAAGTTTGATAAACAGGAAATGTTTATGAGGAGATTTAAGACAATTAGGATTTTGTTCCGCCTTTGCGCATCATAGAGCAACCCTCTGACGATCAGAGTATACTGATCGAAACGTCGTATTGTTACACCACCGGTTCTTTTCAGAGCCACCACAGCTCACAAGAGAGTCTTACAAGTATCTGATGTTAGCGCAAACCTTACTAGACACTTACCTCACTTCGCAACCAGTGTTGCATTTGGCTTGGAGTGGCTCGGGTCGGTCTCTGTGACAAAAGCTACGCTCTACCTCCACACGATCGTTCTGTCTCAGGCAGCGAAGTGGTCTGATCTTCACACCTATAACCAAAATCACATGTGAGTTAGCCTTTCAGGAGGTATTATGTCGTTAACGGTTGTATTTATGTACCCAGTCAGTTTCCCTTGTGGTTTTACACTTTATCTTTGTGTATTTGTTATTAATTCCTCTTTTTTGGGGGTTTTCACTTCCTTTGTTAAGCAATCGGAGGTCAGTTTTTTGACATAGAGCGCTATACAAAAAATCTGTTATCATTATTATTTTGTTGTTTTACTCTGAAAAAAAAAAGAAGAAGACAGTTGCATCCCCTTATGGTGATCCCCTTACTGCCGCTTCCAAGGTTGTATCGTAACCTGGGTGTGATCCCTGGGTTCACGGCAGTATAAGGTTGTACGACTTCTGAATGGCACCCCCAAACAATTTATATTGGAAAAACACAGGGAAACTGCCAACATAGGGGCCAGACACCTCAGTTGGTAGAGTGCCAGTAAGTTAATCACAGGTTCAAATCCCACTCTGGTAAATTTTTCTTTGTTCACCCAAAATTGATTTGAAATGTATTTTGCAAACAAAAGAACAAGCTTTTGCATTATTGCCAGAAACATAATCAAATCAGTGTTGTATCTAGCTGGAATTTTTTTTTGTGGGGGGGGGGAATGTTGGTAGACCCAAGCTTTTACCCCGACTTACCCCCAAACAACCTTTATGTCTTAAAGGGGCTGTGTTGTCATGATTCTAGCAGAAAATGGAATAACCCAGTTACTACACGTGCATACGTGCCAGCGGTCAAATGAAAGGTTGACAGAGACGGCACCCATTGTGATTTGACGGAAAACGTGCGCGTGTGCAATATCTGGGTGAGAGTTCATCTTTCCATGCACATCCACAGGCCTGCTATAATCATGACGACACCACAGCCCCTTTGATATCGGCAAAATTCTGAAAATTGAGAAGCAGCCTCCTATTGCTCTAGAAATACAACCCCTGAGCTTTGAGGGTGTGTTACAGTGACGGATTTACAGACTCTCTACTTCAATAAGAATGGAAATCTAGAGACTTGGGCACAAGCTTAAATCTCCAAGAAAATTTTAAGCCAAAGGGAATTTTGGGAAAAACTATCCTGAAATCAGTGAAAATCCTGTCAAAATCATAGACCTGTATCTGAATACGAAGGTATCCTTACACTTAGTATGTATCATGCACTGGTCATATTAGGCAACAGTTTTGGATTGAGGAAGTGGGGGGGGGGGGAGAGAGGGGGAGCATCTTCCCCTGCCAGGCTCAGAATCCAAGGCTCAATTTCACAACGCACTAAGATTCATCTTAAGATGTGTTGTCAATATCACCATAGTGACTTGCGATGTGACATCACACTTTGCTTCCCACTTAAGATTGATGCACAACTGAAGATCAATCTTTAGCTGTTTGCGAAATCGAGCCCGGGGCCTAATTTCATAGAGCTGCTCAAACAGCAAATGGCGCTTGTACAAGGATCATGTACAAGTCACAAACGGTACACATTGGATGGTGTTTTGGCTGGTTCCCTTATTCTGGTAAGCATAACTTTGTTGTGCTTAGCTACTTTTTGTGCTTAAGCATAGTGGCGTCGACAACAGAGGGGGGGGGGGGTGGCAAAGGAGGGCAACTGCCCCCCCCCCCCATGTGAAACATTTCCCCCCCCCCCCCCCAATCACAGCCTCTCTGGACATCCTGAAATTTGCTACAATCAGGCAATATTAAATGAAATTTCCCCCTCTACAAATATCTTTGCCCCCCCTCTTTGCCCTCCTTTGCCCCCCTGCAATAAAGATGCTGTCTCTGCCACTGCTTAAGCAGCTCTATGAAATCGCGCCCTGGATAGAAAACCCAACTGGTTCAAGCACTTTTCTCGAAGGTGAACCCTGTCTGACCTGACCCTGCACCTGATACCCATGAAATCCTGGACATCACAATTTTCATAACAGGTTTGACAGAAGGGAGGAAAAAACATGAGGTACGGGGGTTCAAACTTACCGGAGAGGAGTTAATCTACACTAATCCCTCCATGTTGCAGGAATAGACAACATGAATATCCCGTTAGATAAAATTCTATTAAGAGACATTGTGTAAAATTAGCTTCCGGCATGTGCCACACGAAGTTAACAAACGTGGCCACAAAAAAATAAACAGATCGGGTAAAAACAACAAAGTGAATCAATCGGAAAATGAAGGAGGAATGAGGAGGCTTTTTTAATTCGATAACAGGAGAGAAGTGGGAATTTTGCTACAGCTGACACTTCAGGGTGAATAGGGTAAAGCCACAACAACATAAATGGAACAGGAAAAAACAGTGATTGGGTAAAATATCAATCTCAGAGAGACGGCATAAATAGAATGGTGCACCACTACAGAGAGACAATGAAGGAATATGACAGGTGATGATCTCTCAAAGAGGATTAAGAAACTGTGGTTAAAAATCAATGAATGGGGGGTGTGCAATTCATCATGCAACATGAACAACAATCAAAACAGTGATGCCATGCTGTCAACCACACAATGTGGTTGGCAAGAGGGAAAAATGATAGTTAACAAACAAGTGTAAGATGGAAAGTTTGGCAAGTAACTGCGTCACTAATCGCTAAGTGATTGACAGGATAGTATGTTAATAATGACGTCAATTCACACCTTGAGATGCAGTCTACAGACTTTTTTGTGTGAAAATCTTGGCGAGTATTTATCACCCTGAGAAGATGCTCTGCCTGAATCTATTACTTACAAACATGTGTTTACTGCCAAATTATGAGAATTGCCAACACAGGAATTTTAATGAGCCTTCAAAATGTCACTTTCGTTTGCTGTAAAAAATACGTTTTTCTGTTTCTTGAAAAAGTTCTGATTTTAATAATGTAGCAGGGATGAGACTTAAGGAATGTGAAAAGTTCTGAAAAATGGCTTGCAGGCCTGGGTTTTCCCCTTATTCTAGACCCAGAACCTCCCAGATGTTACAATTCAGGAGGTTTACAGACTCTGTGCATCGCCAGTAAGACATAACTACAGGTTTGGACACAATGTGGACTATTTCTTTCTCCCTTTGGTGACTCTATGACTTCTTTCAAGAAAATTTGAAGACTAATGGAGGTTTTGAGAAAATCCTGAAATCAGGGGAAAAAACCTGAGAAATCTGATGTACTCTTTTTGAACAATTGATAAATGTTGACAGGGTCCAATTATCATGGCCCTGCTTACCAAAGAATTCTGAGCTACACTGCCCTGTAAATCCAAAAAATGCATGAGCCTAAAGGGCACAATTCTGCAGTAAGTGGAGCCTTGTAGCCCTCACCTTGAGTGGCCTTCTGGCCTTGTGTTGGGTGATCTTCAGGTTATTTTTTAAATAACATTTATGAATACCCAAGTCAGTTTGGGACAATTTAGGCATTCTGATTGGTTTAAAGGCGGTCACATGACTGTTTAAGACCGGTTTTTAACAGATGATAAAGACATAGCTGGAGATGTGAAGGCGCGTTCTGCTCTCATTATAGCCACACGCGTGTTGGCGCACCAGCTTACGCGGGTGCTAATTTACGTGTAGCACAATCAATACATAGCAGTACTCAATGTTAAGTATATTAATGCGCAAGCATACGAACAACCGTTAAGCGTCGACCCTTCGTGAAATGGAGCCTGACGTCGTGGCAAGAATTGAAAAAATAAATTCAACAAAACAGAAAAGTTTCACGGATTTTTCCGTGTTAACAAAAAGGGCATTTATGAATGGGAATAAAAGAGTAGTGCCTCGGTCTTAAATGGCCGTTTAAAACCTTGCATGCTGCGGCAATGCGATAAAGGACCTCCCCTTCGGCTTGGTCCTTTATCACACGGCCACGACCCTGCCGGTTTTAAACGATTGCTTAAGACCTCGGTCACCACTCTTTTATTCCCTTATCAAAAATTAACCTTCTCCTTAAATTAAAATACCCACAACAAATATTTCCACAAGACATCAAGACATTTTCTTTAATATCATCTGTCACCTCTCTCATCCGAAGGTCAAATACTACAAAACCTGCCATTTTTTTAATGAAAAAAGACAGATGTATAAATTGCCTGTAAACAGGATGTCCAACTAATTCCTTAATCCATCTTCAATCTTTGCAGTAGTCAAACTGAAATGCTGGTGGCCTTTTTTTCGGGAACACACTTTGAGGTGTTTTGAGTGAAATTTTTGGGTCTGATCGGTAACAACCCTTTCCGAATAAAAAATCCTCCGGAGCGGTGGGCGCGCCTAGTATTTGGCCGGCAAAAGAAACCACACATAACCTGTTTTTGTGTGGTCCGGATGACCACAGCTCAAAAACAAGAGCATCACAGTTTCCCCTGATGATACTAACTTTAATCAGTCCAGAGACAGAATTTAAAAACAAACGACTTTTTCTCACGCAATGGCAATGAAAATTTTTAACAAACAGTTGGGACAATTCCACGGTTGCTCACCATAAATTAAATGCAATTTTCCAGCAATCCGGTCCTCTGCATAATTGTCTGCGACTTATTTTTATGAAAACGTGTCAAACGCTGTCAACTTGGATGAAATTGAGTGGTCAGACTTGTTAAGCTATTATTGCTAGCAGACTGACATAGTTTATCTATCATTCAAAACCACATTGGATGAAATTGAGTGGTCAGACTTGTTAAGCTATTATTGCTAGCTAAAGGTTTAGGTCACATTACTAGTTAACTTGATTGAATTCTACCCGTGTGCAAAACTTATGTCACAAAGTAGGGACTTTCAAAATTGACTTGTATAGCCCAAAATGTTGCACAATCTTTGAAGATGTTAAAACTTGTTGCTGTAGACATCCATCTTTTAAAATTATTATTGCTGTTCAGGAGTGAGAGTCATTGGCGACAAGAAGGTCTGAATCGAGGATCCAAATTTTAGTTGGTACATTAAAAAAAAATGACATTTCCACCTTTTGGTAACCCCTGGAGTTATAGATTTCAAGGAGCTTTTAGGAACAGTATCCTCAGCGCTAGAGAAGTAGATCAAATAGCAGGATTTCTTTATATCTGAAGACAATTACGGCTACTTCTTCCAACAGGCAGATACAAAAAAGTCTTAATCCGGATAAAAGTCTGAAATGTCTCATCCCTGGCTTTAGTAATGGCTGAAGACAGATGTCAAGATAACTTGGTTGAATTCAACCTGTACGAGTGACTTCCTGATCAAGACTTGAAAATGGTTCAGAAAAAAAATGCTGGTCTTTGATACCTATAGTCAATGAAACTTGAGTTAACCGTGCAATTACAACATAACACAAGCACATGTAGTGGTTTATGCACAACAGCGATTCACAAAGTCCTCGGTCTATTTTAACCGCCGTTCTCTTGGTAACATTTTCCCACGAGTAGGCCAACCATTTGAAATAAATCAGCTGAACGGCTTTGGGGGCAGTGGCACGTCTGTGCACAGAACTTAATGTGGACATGTGTGTATACTGTGTAGATGCATTTCACCACATGATATCGTACTGCAGACTGACATAGTTTATCTATCATTCAAAACCACATTGGATGAAATTGAGTGGTCAGACAGTAGGAGGGTTGATTGTGTACTGTGTATGATGAATTCACCACAAGATATAATATTGCAGGCTGGCATAGTTTAGCTACCATTCAAAACCACGGTGGATGATGCTGAATAGTAAAAAAGAAAAATGCTTAGGTTTGCATGTAATTTTACCAAAATTTCATCGCTCAATGGCATTTCTTACGACCAAAAACTGAGAGATCAAAGACCTTGAGATTTTTGGACTGATCTGTTTATGACATTTCACAAACCATTTGGCTATTGTGTTTTGTATTTATGCAAATTATACTTCACTTACCACGGCATATTTTGTTGCAGGGGGCCCAATCTCCGTACAAGTCCCATATATACATGACATTACCAATGATGGGTACATTGTATTCGTAGCGGATGTCTGGGGGCAGCACCTTCCCAACCGATAACACCTGTTGACAATCAATTAATTATGTCACTTGTTAAAGGCAATGCATATAATAACCACTTCCTGACGATATTAAAAAATCTTTACCGTGCCTCTAAGAGGTATTATTTTGGGGATTTTTTTAGAACTACAATTTTTATTATTATCATTTTTTTATTCATTTATTTATTGATTTATTGATTTATTTGTTTGTTTATTTTTATTGTTATTTATTTATTTATTTATTTTATTTTATTTTATTATTTTTTTTTGGAGGGGGGAGAATATCAATGCCACAATGAAACACTGACTAAACAATATAAAGAAAACAAACGTTCTCATGGATGCCTGCGATTTTTTGTTCTCTTTCGAGAAATTATGGATCGTGTCCACCGTGAATAGGCTAACCCTTTGCCAAAAGCCACGGCCAACAAACACCCATGGTATGCAGCAATCTCAGACCTCCCATATGCCGATAAACATATGCTGATAAACAATGGTGGCAAACTATCAAACTCTTGTAATCCTCGTTTTGTACAATAAAAAGGACGAGGTCTGGAATTTGGGATTATACAATGACCCCCGCAAAAAAAGGGAGATTTCAAGCATGATTTCCAGTACCCTTTATCCCTCTTTGTACGGGGGAAACGAAACAGCATGGTAGGTGGACACCTGTCCACACTACACAATGGAATGTCCAACCAACATGAATGACCCAACCAAGAGAGGACATCCCCAGACAAACAAACATCCACCATTATTCAGTTTTGAAATAGTTTTGCATAATAAGACATCATTCAACATCAAGTGGGTTAAGGAGATAAGTTGTGAATATCGATTTATTTTTTCTTCAAATCATCAGCTGTGATGTACGGTCCCTTTAAAGCTGGACATTTTGAGTTCAGATTGAATCAATTGCTGACTATGAATCAGTAACTACATGCCCTGAACTAGTACTACACTAACAGGTGGTTCACCCTCCCTACATTAGGGATGTTAAAATGGCTGTGTTAGGGTTGGAGGATGACTGGTCTACACTCACAGGTGCACATTTATGGGACACAGCAGTGTACTAAATTTAAAGACGCAGCACAGCACTGCATAGAAATAGAACTCAAAGAAATAGAAATAGAACCAGATTGGAATGAATGTAGTCTTTTAAAAACCAATGATGTATCATCCCACTGTGATGTGTTTCTTCAAAACTAGAGAAATAGAATGAATGTCATTTCCCCCCCAAATAAGGTTTTCAACTCATTTACCATGAAATCAAATTGTCAGAAAGATTAAATTTCAAGACATTTCAAAACTGCTGATGGTCAAGATATTTATCTCTCGAAATAGGAAAGAGTGTAGAGCGGAAGGCGGAGGGAAGATTCATCTTGGCACGATACATTCCCTTTAAAAATCCCACTTGAGATAAATCGGGGTAACTTTAGGTATAGACCATTGTGTGGCCATCTTTGACGGGTTCCCTGCTTACACAGTGATCATGACAGTTTGTCTCATACCACTCAAAGGGAACAGACTACTTTTTTTTCCTTCCAGCCTCAGGCCAAGTCCAAAATGGCAGCTACGGCTACACTGCCGCATCGCCATACACTGAAGTTTAGGATGTCCTTAGCAACAGCCCTAGCAACAGCCGCAGCCATAGCCACAGCCACCAATTCGGATCCGGCCTCACTTTGGTTACATTGGGATGAATGGCAGAAAATCAAAATGGCCGCACCATGATAAAAGTCAACAGTGCATGTAAAGAAAGGCGGAACTGCAAAAAACCTTTAAAGACGCTGACGATCAAAATATTTATCTCTTGAACCAGGAAAACAATTACAGCATTGAGGATGTAGGGAAACTTCATCCCGGCAAGGTACATTCCCTTTAAAGAAAATAAAACCTGATGAGCAATGTCCCTGGAGAGCTACATCTAATATGAAATAGTTCCTTACATTATTGATAAATGCCTGTCTGCCCAGATCACTTTTCCCTGTCCTGTCTTCTCCCGGCCAAGAGGTGGGAGGGAGGGGGGAACTGGGGTCAGGTTCACAGGCCAGTCAACTTTCTGAACTTCCTTCCCTTTTTCATTTTCTAAATCCCCACCTGAGTGTTTCCCCTCACCGCTGGGAGAGTTAAGTTGTCGGTTTTATGATCCATGGCTTGGCTTGGGCTCAGTACTCAGTACTCAGTAAGATTTAAGTGAGATTTTGAGGGGTTTTTTTATTTGCGTGGGGGGGGGGGCTTTGACGATCCTATACTTGCTTGAATAACATTAACCACAAGATTCAGATTTCTAAATTACTTTTGTGACTTGAAATGTCAATACTGCTATCATCAGAAATAATAACATCAAATAATAAAACACTAGGGAAACTGACTAGGTAAATTTTCAACATATCAAATTCCATAAAGATCTTTCCAAAAAACTTGGGTTCTAATACCTGACGTCATTGCAGGGTTTGCCCTGAACCTTTTTCTGGTGACCAGCCAACAGGACCACTTAGCTTGTCAATACAATAATCCATCAGCTTATTCACTGGTCCATATCTAATGGTCCATATCTAATATTTAAACAGTGACGCTTTTCAACTCTGAACTAGCCAGCCGGACCACTTGGAGAGAATTCGAACTGGTCCACAGGTGTTTTAACAAGCGTTTGGCCAGTTGGCGCCAGTGCTTGAAACACAGCCGAAAGTCCTAGGTTAAAAAAAAAAGCACCCAAACTTTTGAAATTGTTAAATATTTTGTTCGCATACTTACGTAGATTGTTATATTAGATGTGATTTTCTCATGGCATGTTATCTTCTCGATGGAGTTGTTCGAGCCGCTGTATTCCAACACGACGCTACCGATCTTGACCTCTCGTTGGAACATACTGACCACGAAGTGACCGTTGAGAAGGTAGTCTCCATTACTGCTCCTTATAGCTGTGATCCAACGAGAAAAGAAATGCATTGGTTGACTGATTACATTCTTGATTCATTCCACAAAAAAGAAAAAAACACCTCATCACCCCGGGGGAAGAGTTCAAACAATATTTTCAATAACACAAACAAGGTTTACATCATGTCAGAAGAGTCAGCTAATAGCACTCATTTTAAACTAATTATTTGTAGAATGAATTTCCTTCAACTTTAGCAGATAAAAAATGTGCTTGGCTAAACAATGCACATTACCTTTTTCCTGGGAGGTCATTAAACAAGTTGTCTCATTTAGACAAAATACTCAATTCTGCGTTAGTTTTACAAACAGTATCACAAGTGGTTGTAGTGGTTGTAATATTTGTGGCGGCAGACGCCCATGGGACTCACCGAGGTAGTTGTCATCTTCTGGAAGGCCCCGGAAGCTGTGCTGCTGTACATCTATCTTAGTAGACCCAGCTGGGATTTCTACAACTTTGTTATAACCTAAAATAAAAACATTAATAGCAATCACAAATAAATATAATTGGTCAAAAGGGTTAGTTCCACTACCCAAAAATCACACAAACCACAATATTTGTACACCAGGGATGAGATTGGATGAAAGTTAAAATTCCTGAGAATGGCTTGCAGGTCTGGGTTCCCCCTTATTCTAGACACGGAATCTCCCAGATGATACAACTCAGGAGGTTTACAGACTCTGTGCATCACCAGAATATACAAAACTACAGGTTCAGACACAATGTGGACTATTTCTTTCTCTCTTTGGTGACTGCTTTGATTCTTTCAAGAAAATTTGGGGGCTCAAGGAGGTTTTGAAAAATCCGGAAATCAGACAAAAAACCTGAGAAATCACACACTTGGTACACGTGTCTACCTTATGTCTTTCTAACATTTTCCCAATTGACCCTTTGCACGCACGTCACACGCGCCGACTGTGCCACGCTCACCATTTTGGTGGTCAATAGGTTTACGTGTAAACGCCGCGTCTCCTAAAATGCGCACTTCACTGAATGACTCAGTGATATTGACCACCAAAATGGCGCAACCAAGATTGTGATGATGACGTCAGGTGAATTGGGTCAATAGATTGCAGTAACAATAATGAAAACAACAGTTCTTGGATAGAGGTGGAAGGGGGGGGTCTTGTGCTCAAGTTTCCCAGGACCCTAACCCTCTTTTCCACTCCCATGCTTAATGATGGGGTCACCGACATCCATAAACTAAATTTATTTAAGATGATAAGTTTATGAGGAAACCCTTCCACCTTAAAAAAATTAATGAAATCAATCAATCAATCAATCAATAAAATTGAAAAATAAGTACGCCCTAATAAAAACCTTTAAAAAACAGGAAACTACATTTCTGGCGGCACTTCCATACGAAATAAAAAAAATAAAATAAAATCTCTGATTACCAGAGACACAAGTTGAGTCTTGCAAAGCATCGGCCGGCGATGAAAACAACTTATATAAATGCCCCACCTGCCAATTGTTATAATGCCTAGATTGACTCCCCCCTCATAAACAGACAATATCGTCTGACTCTCATATGACTTGCTGTTTTTTCTTGTCCTTAAGGGTGACTAAGAAACTCATAACCAAACTCAATCTTTTAACAGATTGACCCCGGTAAACTTTCTTTGTATTTCACACTTTTGCAATTACTGACTTGTCGACTCTACTTCTAAAACCCTCAAAGCAACACCATGAAGGTGTCACAACCAACATAAATATCCCAAATGCAATGAGTACGAAAATCATTGCTGGCTTCCGTTCCTCTACCTCCCAACACCCCCCCCCTCCCCTCGCTGACCCTAGCCTAACCCCTAGACCATTCTGCTGTTTATTGGCACAAGGAAATTCACCGCTGACCCAGAACTTGTTAGAGGGGGGTCCTGGAAGCAGAGGCTTTGGCCTGGGTCGGTTTTCTCTGGAAGCACCTGTTTGTCAGAGGTCCGGGTTTAATCCCAGGGTCTGATTGGATACATTTCTGAGATGTTGTTGTGGCAAAAAAAAAAAAGTCCCTGGGCATCGATGAAGTTTTCAGGAAAGAGATAAACTCTGCTCCACGAGGGAGTTAAAAGTTCAAGCACGACAGCTGAAATGGGTTTAACTTCACAGACAAGGGGGAGTTTAAAGTCTAAGGAAAACAGCGATCATTTGTTCGAGTATCTCTTGGTTCTTAGCTTTATATATTTATATATAAACCAGAATCAGAAGGAACGTGCGGAAATCAAACTCTTCATTTTGTAATGTTTAAAGATAATCCGAGTTCCAAGACAAGGAGAGGCAAAACTAACCATATTTCGCCTTGTTATAGGTGCCAGTAACTGTCCGACATGAGCGATTATCACCTCCACAAACACCACAGTTGTCCTTGGTCGTCTGGGAACCAAGAATATGGTCGCATCCGGCACCCTAATAACAAAAAGAATGAAATCACAAACCAATTAAAGTTTACAACACTGCAAAGTGAGCTTAAAATTGTTTTCATGTGTTTTTGTTTGTCTTGTTTTGTTTTTTGTTTTTTATATGGGTGTAAGGCGAATGTGGTGGTGGCATTTATATGAAAATTGTGATTGCTTAAAGATCGTTGTTTTGTTTGTACTTTAACACTGACGTGTGAAAAGCAGTACAGACATACTACTCAGGTGGGATTCGAGCCCTTCATCCCCACATTCTAGAGTAGATATCTTAACCACTAGATCAACGAGCGTACCTGGTGATAAAAGGCAAGTTTTAAACCTGTATTTAAGATCTTTCTTTAATGATGTTCACTTTAAAGATGCCTACTCGTCAACGCGCCACAAACAAATTCGTGCCATGAAAGATCACCTTTGACCGGCGTACACGTTGTACGTAAACTATGTTCAGGTACATGATCGTTTTGTGCCACAGAAATAGTCGTCGGGTATTGGTGACGAGTGGGCCTCTTTAAGGATCTAATTCTTCCATCAATATTTTTTCAAACAGTTAATTATTTTTTAAATGAGTAATTTTAAATGTTGGTTATTTATCTTTATTTGTGTTGATTACAGTTATTTCTGATCTTTTTAAATTCAAACATTCTCAAGTTGTGATTTTGGCAGATTTTATCACTTTACAGACATGCAACTTTGTATTTGCAAACAAAAAAAGAAAAAGAGGAAATGGTCAGGCACAGATTTATACAATGTTTTTTCAGTTTTCTACAGAACTGTTTTCTATGAAAAAAAAAGACAAAATCAACTGAACAGTTGCATGCCTAACTTTAAGGGATAGGTTTGTGGTAGCACAAAGTGTGAAATCTCTTTTGAGTGTGTTGGCTCTGAGAAGATCCGGTGGTTCACTCGTCATTTCGGATAGTATCCTCTAGAGGCGCCAGACATTATCTTTATTACTATGACTTGTTTCCAACGAACAACTGATTTGCACTGGGGACCACCATTGTCACTTTTCTCACAATGTTTGTTTTTGGGGTTTTTTTCCAGCTAATGTCACATAATTTGGAGTTCATGGCTACAGTCATCGTTCATTAACCTCAGCTTCTTTGGATTTGACTGTGAGGCATGTTGGTTGTTCTACCAGACAGACAAGCTTGTTCTGGTCCGCTGCCACACAGCCTGTCTATGGGCACATTTTAAAGGATCACTCACACTTAATCTGCTGAATTCATTCACCGTGTCTCTACATTGACAATCAGGAGAGATGTCTTCTTTTTTTTTTGACAAGCCAAGACATGTTATGATGTTGTGTCGGTAGTGGGGGCAGATAGGGGAAATTTTGGGGGGAATTGTGATACAAGCATCGAATTTGGCACATCATCAGAGTATGTCATGAAAAAGATATTGGTATAAGACCATCGCAGATTCGAATTTTGATAAGATTTACGACGAGTAACAAGCAATTTTCAAAGTTTTAAAAATAGCTACCATTGGTAGCTATACTACCTTTATCTTTTCAAGGGCCAAATTTGCAATGGCCCTACAGCCAAATATCTTTCTCATGACATACTCTGACTGTGTTCCAAATTCCATGCTTGTATCGTCAAAGGCACAATCCCATCACCTACCTGCCTGACTATGGAAGGGAATGTTTCTTGACAAAAATTATATGTATACATGAGAAGTCCTTGATTTACCATGTCAACAAATTTGCTCTTTCACTGACCAACTTAATTACTGATTTCATGAAAGTGCATAGGAATTATGCGCTATATAAGTATGGTTTTATTACTAGTATTGTTATATAGGAAACCCATCTATCAAGAGTGTGTGCCTATAATAATTACCAAAAGTATACATACTGTGGACATTAACCAGTTGCCGATGGGATTCTTTTTTTTTTTTTTTTTGGGGGGGGGGGTCCCGTCCCCCAGGCAGGATTCTTTTGGCAGAATGGCCGGAAATTTTTTTCTTTGAGGGTACTGCTGGCACAAAGAAACCCTGACTTGACAATGCCAAGAGAAGAAAGATTGCTTGACCGAGAAAATGTTAAATTCACGCAGCGTGAATGACAAAACATCGGCTGTTGCCTACGGCATATGAGTGGCACTAAACAGGGAACCATGGCTCGACTGTCGGCTCACTCTGACTTCAGCCGAAATAGAATGAATGAACAATGGTGGAAGCCTCTCAATGCCTCATAGTCCCCTTCTTGGAACAAAAGGACAAAGATCTATAATCGGTGATTACACAAAAATCGCCTCTCAATGGCCACTAAAATTAGAGTAAATGCATAGCCTTTTTTTGTCCTTGTGTGGGTGAATCGAAGCATAACACAGCGTGTGCGTGGTCTGCGCATGCTCCGCAGTTGAATGACCCGGCGACCTTTAATCCGGTGGTACGAAATAACAAAATGGCGTCGCAAGACAACCTCAATTTCTAGGCAGGGGAAACATTTGCGTGCATTGACGTCATCCGGTTTCAACTAATTAATAACTTTTGACAAATCAAGGACTGCTTAGTTTGTAAAACCAAAATTTTTAAACGTTTGCAGTTGTAAGTGCCGCACTCTCTCCTCCCCCACCCTTCATCCGTCTCCCCTCTTCAGATGACCAGACTCCACCTACCCAACATTGTCCCTGGACACATATATCATCCGTGTCTTCACCACAAGGCGTACCATCGATGACTTTCTTGGCGAGCTTGTAAAACGCGACGCGCCCATCAACACGGCAGAAGAGACTGCATCGTTCTTTTACCTGCACTGAGGGGGAAAAAGAAAACAAAAAAATTCAAAATTGAATAACTGAGACATTTTGATCCTTTGTGTGGTATTATTTTTTGTTTCCTATTACTATTTATTTATTTATATATTTTTGTTTGTTTCTTTATTTTTCAAAAGTTATGTTTTTCCGAATTATTTTTTGTTTGTTTTTGTAAATAGTAATTATCAACATTTTGTTTTCATCAACAAAAAAAGTGTTTGTTTGTGATTGTTTAAAAGTGAATCGATTCACCACTGCATTGGTATCAGTCCATCTACTACTTTGTGGGAAGTATTGTAAGTATTTGTCGTTTAAAAACAAAATCTGTTTGTCCCATTTCAATTTTTCTAAATGTTCTGTTTTCCGTGTTCTATTTTCTGAAACTTTTGATGTTTTTAATAAGGTTAATTCATATCACAATTTGGTCGCTACACTGTAGTGGCGTTACCTGGCATTTTCATTTGGAGGGCAAGGGGAGGAGGGGACAAAGGCATAATTTATATCAAGCCATTCATTCATTTTTCGATTTCATTATTTTTTATTTATTTTATTTTATTTTTTATTTTTTTTTTGGGGGGGGGGCAAGGGTTTTGAGTGGTTCTGCCCCCTCTGGTTACGCCACTGCTTAAGTTTTGAATTCTATTTTAATAAACCGATCAATACCCAGGCATAACACTTCATGGAGGCAATGGAGCCTCCATGCCCCTGGTCATTGCCTTGGTGCCCTTGAAATGTTCCAATAGAAATGTACAATTTCCTCATAGAGTGTGCCCTTTACCATGAAGAAAATGCCTTGGTGCCCTTGCCTTATCGAAAACGAAGCATACAGGCCTGAATACCCTTGACGAAGGCGTCCCTTTAAACACAGTGGCTGCAATGTAGGTCAGGGAGTCTACATAGCCCAGACACGCCGATGATGACAAAACATTATGTGCATGTGTCTCTTCATGTTAGCTCCAGACACCAATGTCATTAACGGGACTCGGTAACACCTGAGGTGCATTATTAGGGAGTCAACACTGTACCTTGGAGTGTTTCCACCCCCCCCCCCCCCACCAACATCCCTAATGCCAACTAGGTTAAATACAGCACAAGGACTTTATTATCATTAAGGGCTGCCAGAAGTATTGAAGTACTATCATCACAATATGTAGCAGAATGTCTTGCCAACCACAAACATGCTCAGACCATGATATGGCTTTCTCCTCTACTGCACCAAAGCTCTGGAGGAAGCTACCCCCCCCCCTTCATTGAGGCGCTTGGCATACTTTAGAGCAATTCAAAAAGAACCTCAAGAGACTTCTGTTCCCAGCAATTATCAATGATTACACTGCATCACTCATACAGAACAATCAGCATGTGACTGTTGTTGTTTTGACTCGTGGATGACAACAAACAGCGCTTTGAATCCTGTGGGCAAAGGCGCTATATAAAATGACTGATATTATTAATATTTGTTAAAACTGTGAGCTCCGCAAACATCCTCTGTGTCATGGAACCCCCCCCCCCCACTCAGAACCCTTGCCCCCACCACCCCCCCCCCCCATGAGGTCCAAAGAATGCACAAATATATGGTTCAATACATTAAATAGCCCCCCAACTTATGTCCTTCCCCCCCCTTCAAAAAAATAAATAAATAAATAAATAAATTATGTCTAGGTTACTCCAAATGAAAGAAAACTACTGCAAAGAAGAGCAAGAAACGCTTTCATATAGCCCTACTTAAGAGTGGAAAACAACAATAAACTATATATAGCTGGAATGACAAGAGCTCTGTTACAGTCATTCAACGCTTGACAAATGCAACGCTGTTATTTATCAGTTCTCCTCAGATGGATCAATTAGTTCCATTCCCCCCCTCGGCACGTGTTTAATTTGTCTAGCCAGTAAATTAGACCCAGTGGAAATGCGCATCAATTCCACAACGAAGAAATAGAGACTGATACCTTGCCTACGCTCTAGTGTGGATTTGTTTTTTCAGTGTCAGTTAAAATAAACTGTTTTGGCTGTCAGGACGACCGGCTGCCGACATGAAGCTGACGTTGTTTTGTGCGTTTTAAACTGAGGATTCCTTCAATGATCAGTGAAACAGGTCTGGGATTAGACCTTTATCATGGTGCGGACATCTTGATTTTCTCCAGCTCAAACCAATGTAACCAAACCGAGACTGGAAGGTCAAATAGTCTGGTTCCTTTTTGTACAATGAATATTAGCATCTATTACTGTTATTGGATACAGGGAACATGACCAAGATGGTGGCAGCATGATAAAGGTCTATAGCATGAAGGCCACAGCCTAGGATACACAGGCCATGGCCTCTGTTGTCCTGGTCTTGGCCTTTATGCCCCTTCAAAAGTTTCCCATTGACTTTAAGATTTTCCAATGGAAAGTGCCCTTTGCAAAATGAAAATGGCCTTGCCCTCTTGAAGATGAAACTCCAGGGCTGGGAATGGGGATTGTCTGTTGACATTATGATGCCATGCCTTTCACAGAAATACTCTAGGTACTAACTTGATTCCGGATTTTGTGCCAATTCAAAACAACGAAATGTAAATGAGGCTGGGTTGAAATTAGCCTGGACCCTTCTGGGTGTAATAAAAACTGCTATTCGTTCTTGTTGTTGCACATAGGGATCGTGACAAAAACTGTTGCAGTACAATAACATTTTTGTGGGGCAAAGAGAATCTCTTGTGAGATCTGTGATTTGTGATTTTAGTGGGAAAAAAAGTTTCTATGTCAACAAAGTCTTTTCAAACTACAATTCCGGAAAGTTCACATGACCTGTACACATTTTTGACTGAAATTGTTTGTGTAATAGATGTTCTTTGGACATACAACATTGTGGGATATTCTATGGTGATATCAAGTTTTTTCCACAAATGTCATACAGAAGTCCTCATAAAAAGTTGTAATGACTACGAGGTGTCATGGCCCAGCAGTCTAGTGCACCAGACTCAAGTTCTGGTGTTGTCAGAGGGTAGGTTCAGGTCCCGGTGATGGCACTTGTGTCCTTGAGCAAGACACTTAACCACAATTGCTCTATCCTTCGGATGAGACGTCAATGTCCTGTGTGTTGGGTAATGCATGTAAAAGAAACCAGTACACTTATCGTTAAGAGAAGGGTTTGCCCCGGTGTTTCTGGCATGGCTAGCTGCAGATTGCACTAACTCACCTTGTAAAAGCCTTACATGTTGCTTTATAAATGAGTCTCATTCCTCAAACTTAGCTCTTCATACCTGAAGTAAATTTAATGAGCACTTTGATACACTCGTTGGGTGTGATTAAGTTTTATTTAAGAAATACGCATTATTTCTAAATAAAAAATAATGCAATCCTTTTGACTTACTAGATAAACACTGTAAGAACACTGAAATCTCCTCCCGAACCTACAATCCCAGTCATATCTCGTTGGGCCTCCCCCCCCCCCACCCCCCACCCCCACCCCCCCCCCCCCCCCCCCGGGCCCCCGATCAATGTTGGTTCTCATTGCAGGGTCTGCATTCCAGTTGGGATTAACAACATTGAGAGGGGGAGCGGGGGGTGGGGGAGGGGTGTTATTATTTTTCTGTCACAATGGCCCGAGCATTTTGGCCGGGATTGTATGTTTCAAACCTCGCAAGAAACCCCCAGGGTGTCAGAGCGTCCCAAAGCAGCAGAGAGTACCGATAGCCAAAACACGTGTGAAGATGAAATACAAAGAGTTAAGACTCACCACCTGTGTACTTAGCGACCCATCGTACGTCCCTGGGTACATCTCGAATATTGAAGTTGTTCCCGTTGAAGTTGGCACACTGCTGCTCCCTGAATGGAATGGAATTGGCTGGACAAGGCTAACAAGAAAAAGAAAATCAGAATTATTCTATATAAGTAATCTGGAAAAGCAATTTCCAATAAGGCATCATTGTTATTTTGTATTGAATTTATCTGTTTACTGTACTGTTGGCGTTTGTTTCAGAAGTGTGAGTGGGGTGTTGGTGGGGGGGGGGGGGGTTAGTGTTGAAAGAGTTTTGCAATTCTGGTTCAACATTTATCTACAAATTCCATAATGAAAATCACTTCCATCCATGGTTCTTACTCGGACAGATGGCTTTATGATTGCCGTGAGGTGACCCATTTTTAAAATCAAAACCTTTCGACAGTGTAATTTTGATTTCCGATTCAGACAGAGTCCACATTGCAATATACGTCAATATATGAGATCAAGATTGATATCTGTGTCCTATCAGCGAGCCAAATCAATGACAGGTCTTGATGGTCACAGGTGGTGTGTACCAACTCCTACCCCCAATCCTTTCTTCTTTGATCATGCACCTCCCCACCCCTATCCATCCCATCCTGGACCCTGTGCTCATCCTGGACCCTCCCCCCCCCCCCACCTCCCCCCCCCCTCCCCCCAAGCACCTGTTGCAAACCGTCCCACTCACTGTCACAAAGGAACATGAAAGTCAAATTAAACATGAGCTCAGACCAAATGTGGGCCAAACTCTCCCATAATGTTTCAATCAAGTTGTTTGTTGCCGCAAAGTAGGGGAAAATGGAAAGCTGTCGGTATAAGGTGTGTCAACTCGTTGGGGATCACAAGGCAGTAATGAAGGATTTCCCTGTAGAACCCTGCTCCTTGAGTTTCAGGGGCGGTTATAATGTGACTTGCATGTGACCAAGCCTTTCATTTTTTTTTTTCCCTTCATGGACAATTTGGCTTTTCCTTTTTGTTTGTTTTTGTCGGGGGAAGTTGATGAACATGGTGTGTTGTTTCAAGTGGCCCTAAAAGTAAAGGCTGGGTCACGCTCTAAAATAGCACATGGACACAGCTGTTTGTTGAGGCTACAAACAAGCATTCAAATCAGAAGTGTTAAGACAACCCATCAAATATTTTCGTTCTTTTATCATTTCTTTTCAGTTGCTTCATTCTGGGGTCTTCAAGATATTCCGATGGCCCATAAGTCTGATGGATCATCAATCCGACAATTTTCGTTATTTTTTTTTTCTTTATGCAATTAGGAGTGTCCACTTTGTAATTTTTGTGTCTTTTGGACATTTTTGTTTCGGAAACTTGATGATATCTTTTAATAATCAGTGAACGAACAAATTTCTGAGACTTTTACAATTAAATAAAGCCATATTTTATTGTTACAAAAAAAATTAATAATGGAAAAGTACCCCTGGAAATCTCAGACTACGAAAAATTGATTCAATTTTCGGGCAACCTACAAAATATCAAAATTTCTCCCAACAATATTTAGAAATTGAAACAGATGAAGCTTTGCATGGTGGAGAGGCGATGCTATTTTGGGTTCGGAGAATATTTCTTCTGAAAGAGGAAAAGGCTTTACCCTGCTGTTACAGGAGCGGAATCGCACCCTCCTCCCGATGCAGTACTTCCCACCATTCTGAGGGGCTGGTTGCGTGCATTGACGCACAGCCTGCTTAACACCGCCACCACATGTCCTGGAACAGTCCCCGTATGCCTCCCACTTACCCCACCCACCATCTACAGGATCGGTGGAGTGTGCTCGGCTGACACACTTGCCTCGATCACACCACTGCGGGTAATAAAAACATAAAAACCATGAAGTAATTACAGTGTTTCTGAAGAAGATGCTGCGGAGAGATTCCTTGGTTATTTCATTGTGATTGTCAACAGGTATCAGAAATCTTATTTTTAATATTTGCTTTGTTTTACTTGATGGCTGAAACTTTTAGGATCTTGCCAACAAATAAAACAAATTTCAAAAAATAATTCCACAACTTTTAATCAATGAAACATAAGCAATCATGGAAGCCTTCAGCCACAAAAAAACATGACTTCCCTAGGGTAGACGAACAAGCTTATTTAGCACCTTTTTTCTCCAATAATGGACTCAAACACCAGCGAAAATGTTACCAAGAGTAGGAAGGTTAAACAGAAATATTTGGCCAGAAGTCAGAGCAATTCCCACTGGTAATAAAACTGAAAATGTTTCAGCAGAAAGTGTTTCCAGAGATTGAAAAAAGTCAAAAAATAGTGTAGTGCAAAATAACAGTATTTGGAAAACAAATCTTGCAATGTATGCATTACCGCTCACAATTCAAGGTAGACTTTATATCGAGTCACTGGTAGACATAATTCCTACTATTTATTACTACCAGAGGAGAGTTACAACGAACACTAGCGACTTGATTTCAAGTCCAAAACCCAGAGCCATGATCCCATATCATCTAATCGCGCTTGCTTTTCATCAGTTGGGTTGAAACATTCAAAGAGTTTAAAGGTCCGTAATCATAAGGAAACATGATCAGGGTTGTCTAACAACATTGTCTCCATGGCCCAATAATTCTCTGCTGATTGGAAACATACACTGCCTTGTAACGCTGACATTTGTTTGGGGTAATGTGCACTAACAAGGAAGGCAGCTTTTCTTGATTCTGGTTCAAGAGCTAAAGGTGAGTATGTGATGGATAACACTGGAGGTTTTAGTCCAAAGCTTTCTTGTCGATAATGCACGCATTGTTTTGACTTCAAATTGTGTTTATATTTGGAGGGGGGGGGGGAATTCACGGATTTGCTTCGCAAAGAAAATGATGCTTAGCAGAAGTGGGTTATCAGGCAAAATACAATGAAATGTATACTGCTTGTGACGAATTCCTGCAAATGGGTGCTTAGCTGAAATGGAATATCTGGCGTTATTCATGAGCCCTGAGGTGTATGACGTCAGATGTTTCAGGCTTAAAGTTACAAGCAGCTACATAAGACTAGAGGGCAGCATTTGATGAGGTGGAGATCGGTGATAAGAGTTTCAGGTTGCTGTTGTAGCATACATCAAATGTAAGTTGGTTCTGATGTTGGTAAGTGTGGCGTAATTCCACTGTAAGCCACGCCCACACAAACTGGCTCCATTGATTACCAGAAGCCCATAAAGGAAATACATTTTTGTCTTTGATGATTTATGTAACAACATAATTTCTCAACTTGCCTTTTATGTGTGTCTTGGAAAGACTCACAGTCTAATCAGAAATACCGGTTTCTGTCATAGGAAATGCCTTTGAACGAAGGAATGGGTGTTTTTCGGTAAAATAACACAGTAAAGTATGCCAGCTTTGAAACCGGAAGCAGCGGTAACTTTGGGTGTGCAGCAGATGAGCACGCGTGTGACGCAATGACTTACCAACAAGATAGGGGTAAGTCGGGACTTGATTCACATCTAAAAAATAATTAATACTGGTTTGTGTTTTAAGAAAATAAATAATTGGGGGAGAGGAAACCGCAAAGACTGAAAGGTTTGGAACATAAGAAGAGTAGGGTTCCATGAAAACAATGAAGGAAGGTCGATGATAAGTTTACCATGTTGTTACCGCACGGCGTGCCATCAGCCCATGGCATGTGTTGGGTGCGGCAGCCACGGCGGGACCCTTGGTAGGAGCCTGTACACCACAGCCTGCTGCAGGTTCTCTAAAATGGGAAAAAAACAACAACCAACAATGGCCAATCAGTTATCAGATACAGACAGGCCGTCTGGCAAAGTTTGAAGGGGGAGGTTTGAACATCAATCAAACGACGGAAGTATTGCTTTCTGGGAGAAAAAATCCCCATGATGAAAGGGGAGGGGGGTGATGATGCTTTTTTTTAAGGAGACTTTGTTTGTCTTTACCTCCATCAACCTTTCTGTCAAACCAGCTAGTATGGCGATCCCTGGGGTGGGGGCGGGGGTTGCGGGCAAAAAAAAAACCCTCCCAAAAATGTATCATGGGAAACAGTGATTTCATATTTTCATGCGTGTGTTATAAACATGGTTTCCTAAACCATCTGTATTCCCCCCCCCCCAACCTTGATGCCAACAACAGTTCATCGAGTATTGTTTGGATAAAGGGGATTCCTGCACAACCTGTTCACTATGCAGTGAAAGACTTCCCTTATACAGCATACAAAAATGCTACACAAAATGTATCAGTTACTGTTCGAAAATCATCATTTGCTTTAATAAACTATTACCATTCAGTGTGTACAAAGAGTTTCCAGTCTACTTACATTTTGCTTTGCAAAACTGCTGGATGAAATCATTCCCTACCTACCTGCTTTGCCTTATCAGTTAGTCAAGATCAACAATTTTGATCTTTACAATAACGAGCTATACAACATAAGCTGTAGTAATGTGTAATATGAGTTGATAAAAACATAAGGAGACCGCTAATATTAGGGCTAGATAGATAGCTCAACTGGTAGAGCGCCAGCACCTTAATCCAGAGGTCGCAGGTTCCAATCCTGTTCGAGTAAATTTTTCTTTGCTCACCCCAAAATTGAATTAAATTTTACCCAGTCAGTTTCCCTTGTGGTTAATCACTTGATGTTTGAAACAAAAAGTCACATCCCCTTAAGGTGATCCCTGTACTGCCGCTTCCCAGGTTGTGTTGTAAACTTGGGTGTGTGATCCCTGGGTAAAAGGCAGTCTAAGGTTGAATAGCTGCTGACTGGCACTACCAAACAAAGGTATTGACAAAATAGGGAGACCGCCAACATTAGGGCTAGATAGCTGAAGCATGTTATGGCCAAGCGGTCTAGTGCAACCGACTCAAGTTCAGGTGGATAAGTCATCGGGGTGTGGGTTCGAATCCAAGTCATGACACTTGTGTCCTTAAGCAAGATGCTTTACTAAATAATTGCTTCTCATTACCCAGTGTTGTAAATGGGTACCTGCGAGGATAGAGGTTGATATTGTGTTTGAAAAAGCCTTCGGAGCGCCACGGCAGCTCGGGGCTGTGTACTCCCCAGGGAGCTGAGGAGGATTACAGAAATGTTATTGGCCTAATGACCGGGGTACTAATGTAAAGCGCATTGAGACGTTATTGTGAAATACACTATCGACTAATCCCAGCAGCTTGTTCATTGGCATTTAAACCACCGCAACTATGGCCGCTGCATGCGCGCGTCGAGGCACACGCGCTGTGAATCCTCCATGCTGATTGGTACATATGTGCGCTGACGCGCATGTCGTGTCACGCGGACATGTGGAGGCCATGGCTGCGGTGGTGTAAAACAGCTCTTCTTGGATTGGTGTAACAACTAATTATCATCATTGTTATTATTATAGCTCAGTTGGTAGAGCGCCATCACATTAATCCGGATATCACAGGTTCAAATCCTCCTCTAGTTAATTTGTCCTTGTTTACCCTTAAATTGTACAAAGAGAGAAAGAGAGAGACACATTTGTTGATTCCAGCTTGGAGCTTATTTCCCTGGATTCCGAGCAACGGAACCTGGGAAGATCCGTCCGCTAAAACAATTTCCCACCCTTTTCCTTCCAATCCAGGCTTTATAAGTTCATTCTTATTTGGGTCATCCTGGATTAGTAAACGGGTTTACATATCAAGTTTCTCATCATTACACCACAGTGGTTATAACAGTCGTTTATAGGAAGGAAAAAGGTGAAGTCCCAACAATGGGTACAGTCTGGGCATGGTCTGGGGGTGGCTGTGCGCGCTAATGACACACACATGGGTAACAGGTGGTACATACTTCCATGGGACTTCCCGGGATGGCTGGGTTAGTCTTGAGGCTTTGTGTAGGGGGTTATTATCAAATTGAAGGATAAACTGTTTGCAAAACACAAATGGCATAATGGATGTCATATTGTCATATTCCAGGGAGAATTGGAAAGAAGGGTTGATAGTTGCCCTCCCTTCTCAGACATGGTTGATCTGTTACAGGTGTGTAGTGTAGATGAGAGACACCGAGTGGTGAAAGTCCAGTGTTGGTTCCTGATGGTGTCAGCAGAGCATGTTTGTGTGTACTTGGCTAAACCCCATGGTGGCCTAGGCATCATCAGCCTACATCAATGGATGTGACATCTCGAGAGTCTGGGTTATAGAGCTTATTATCGTCAACTTTATATCCACGCGATAACCTTGCCAGGCTCCGTGGGATCAGAAAGCAAAACTAAAGAACCTTATCTTTACAAGAGAATTTAGTCAGCCTTTTGAGAATCTTTTACAGGGAAAGTTGTTTAGCTAATGTTCACTACCAAGCAACCTTATCTTTTGGGTAGAGCTTCTTAGGCTTCATATAATAAATTAACAAGTCATTTTTTCTAAGAAAGTGAGGTTATTCTGATTTGGCTTTTCAAACAAATAAATTGCTTCAATATTTTGAAAGTTGTTGGGAAACTAGTTTTGATCTTATTGCTGGTCTTTGTCTAAAAGCATTCCATGGAGAAAACATTTGGCAATGCCTGTCTCCTTTTTTTCACCCTCACTTGGTTTCTTAGGAGGAAGGTTGCCCTAGGATGGGTCAAATCATTTGTTAAAATATAAAAAGCAAATTGTAATGGCCTACTGTTTTGACCCTAGCAGAGTCTTCCTCAAAATATTAAAACAAATCGTGCAAAAAGTGGTAATGGCCTTACATTTTCAACCTAGCAGATTTGTTTCTCACAATGCAAAAGCCAAAGTGGGCAAAAAGTGGCAATGCATTGTTGTTTCAACCCTAGCAAAGTCTTTCTCAAAATATAAAAACAAATCATTCAGTAAGTGGTAATTGCCTGTTTTGACCAGAGCAGAGTCTTTCTCAAAGGCTGAAAGATTGTGCAAGCTCAGCAGGGCCTGAAGCTTTGAATCCCTTTGAACCATATGAAATAAAGCACGTAGAACTTTGGAATAGCATTTTTCTTTTTTGGTAAGGCTTGCAGTTTGTGTCAAAACCATGGCAAATAACGGACAAATCTTCCACAAATGTTGTGGTCAATCCAGTTAAATAATTCATTCCCCAGAAGATCGTTCTAAATTCTAACTATTAAGATTTACCCTCCCAGTGGGAACAGCCAATTGTTTAGCAACTTTTGTGTCAAATTCTTAAATTGTACCCCGATTTGAAATTACCAGTCATTTCCGGGGTATTTATTGCTTAAATTGTTTCAAACCAGGTACAAGTTGAAAAAAAATTCCAAAAATCCCTTAGGGACTATTGAGATTGAAAAAGGTCTTATGGTGTTCACTTTGATTGACATCAAGTAGGCTGGACTGTGTAATACAATCACAGTGAAGTGATTTAATATTGCCGATTGATTGCTCAAAATATCACAACCATAAAACATTCCAAAATCTTGTCAAAAATTGGGATGAAATTATCCGCAGTATATATATTATCAGACCAGGTTTTGTCTCGGTAAAAATTGGCGGGGAAAAAAAAAGAACAAAATTAAAGCTACTCCTCTTGTTTTTTACTTCTCAAAACATTGCTGCTAAGAAACTTCAACCATTACTACTAAAAGCCCCCAAATATATTCTTTATCCCCCGATGTTATGAATACGTCTAGTTAAATTGTTTGGGCACCTGTTACTAATTACAGGATTCGAACTGGCCTATAATCATCCGGTTTGCTCAGTGGTCTAGTGGTTAAGACATCTGCTCTAGAATGATCATGGGTTCGAATCCCACTTGAGTAGCCTGTGGATTTGTTCCCTCAGAACTCCGACAGCACTGAGTATACAGAGCTTATCACACATCAGTATTAAGGGTTTACAAAACCAAAAATAAATCGCTGCTATTTTTAAGAAGGAAACTTTGAATTTTACCCTATCCTTAAAAGGAAATGGTTGCAAGATTGTTGCTAAAAGGCAGAAAATTAAATTACTAGGCATGGAACTCCCAGTATCAGCCTTTCACAGTCAGGGGGAAATCTCCTTCTTCAAGTACTACTCCAGCAATCATGTCAATTTATATGAACAGGTGTTTCCAGGCAAAGTGGATTGTTGATTTAGTGATGACTTCTGGTATTGAAAACAGGGTACTATTATTATTATTTTTTTCCCCTAACCAACAAAGCAAGTTTAGAACTCGCTGAACTAATAACCCGATTTGAACACAACATTCCTCTCATATTTGGTTCTAATTTTGGTAACATATCGATGATTTATTGATATAACGTAAATGTTTCTTGTGCTGTGAGCAACAACCTGCATCTGGTAATGTGACATCTCAACGAGTTCTCATCAAAAATAACTCAATGTTTGATCTTTTGGAGCCTTTGAGAAAGACTCTGTAAGGACCATTGCCGTTTGTGTGGCATTTACACCAAAGGTGCTATTGATTGGTAAGCAGTTTGCAACAGCAAATTCTTGATATATTGTTATCTGTCGAAAATAACTCATTAATGTTTGTTGGGCAATCCAAATTCAAGTTTTTATTTTTTGCATTTTTGCAAGAAGACCAACAAGCCAACTACTACTACAGACACAGAATTATGTATTCGCAAATAAAGAAGAAATGGTCATCCAGACTAAACTTTGTACAGTGGTTTTCAGTTTTCTTTGGCACTATTTGTAAAAGAAGAAAAAAAAGATGAAATCAGCTGATAAGTTGCATGCCTGGCACTCGTATCCATCTTTAAACCAAAGCTTTCAGATTTTACTCTTACAAAATGGGAGACTTTGGAATGTTAGGTGGAAGCAGACATACCAGGTCCGGCCTGTATGCTTCGTTCTTCAAAAAGGCAAGGGCACCAAGGCATTTTCTCCATGGTAAAGGGCACCTCTATGAGGATATTGACAATTTCTATTGGAACATTTCAAGGGCACCAAGGCAATGACCAGGGGTAACGGAGGCAATTGCCTCCATTGCCTGTGTGAAGTATCAGGCATGTCAGGTAAATTTCCATTATTTACATAGTTCTAAGCACTCGGACATTTCTGAAAAACAATACATTTACCTGATAAGTCTGCTGCCATTTACAGCATCCCCAATTGTCTCCCAGCTAGTCTTTCTGTGCTACCACCAAACACGTACCCTATTTTGCACACTATTGTACATTGCGTGATGAAGAGACACTACCCCCTCCCTATGCTGTTAGAGCTTGACAGATGATCCCCCATAGAATGATGAAGTACATGTAGATGGGAGGACTTGAAATGAAAGAGGGGGGGGGCAGTTTGAGGGATTTCCCCTCCAGACTCCCGCTGGACTATGTGGAGAGATGGCGAGTGGTAGGGGTCAATCAAAGGTAAGATGAACTATTTGACCAATTGCTCACTTTTGGATGCAGATTATTCTTTCAGACAGAAATCTGAAGGTTTGCTAGAGAAAGTGTTCACCACTCAAAAGTCAGCGTTACAAAACTAAGAAATATAACACCAAAAGCATATTATGAAATACATCTATAATAACAATTTTACATTATGTTTTTTTAGTGATACCACTGAGATCCTATTTTCGAAAGATCTGAAGAAGATTGACACTGGACCCACTCTACCACCAGACATAAAAAAAATCTTATGGGAAAAGGACACCACTGTGCTGGCATCAAACATGACAGATGTCTGTCACTTAGTTAATGCAAGCCCCAGGCCACTTACCTCTTACCCCTGACTGACTCAAGTAGGAAGATTATGGACAATGAGTAATAATGGAAAGAAATTACAGGTACCATATGATGACATACAAGGTCAGAGATACTGATGATGCTCATCTGATGATCACTGTGAATGATCCTCACCAGCTTTGATTTACATGAACATCCACCTTACTTAATTTTCTCATTTGTTTTATGTATGTATATCAGGGGCAGGTGTAGAGAGCCGTTTGCTGAGGGGCGAAAAGGAATTTGACAGGGGTTGGGTTGGGGGTGAGGGTTGGGGTGGGGGTGGGGGGTGGAGGGCGGGGAGAGGAGTGGTCTGGCTGGATGACCACTACATTCCTGTATGCCATCCTATAGGCATAATATGTAGACATTGGATTAATTTTGCTTGGATATGCCCCTGTATACGGACCCAAAATAACTTGGGAGGAATTTAAAACCTTAGTATATTTTCGCTCAGCAAACAAGCATGCTTAGCAGGATTGACAACTTAACAACTTCATGACTTAAGGCCTTTGCCTTGGAAATAAATGAGGGTGTTACATACCAAGATGGGGCACACCGTGGCACCTTCTCCAAAGACCAGCTCGCATTGCTTACTGATGTTATACACCTCCCCTGGCTGGTATTTTGGCAAGAGTTGAGCATCCCGAGGGGTATCCAGTAAACACTGACCATAACCCATGCTAAGGTTTGAGGAAAAGGGAAGGGGTAACAAGTTGTTAAATCAATAGAGATACAATTTCTTAATTCTTTTTTTCGGGTATGTTTTGATTGGAGTTATTTAACACCAACTTCCCCAAAAAATTAGAATCCCATGCGACTGCAATATGGGGGCGAGTTAGTCCCATTTTGTGGCTTACCTAGCCAGCACAATTAGACTAACGTGCTTACGGAATGCTTGCTTACTTGTATGATGGATGTTGGCATTGCATTGATTTCTTTCAAATTAGACACAAACATTTTGGGGATGGGTGCACAACTTTCCCTGGAGATTGTTTACTCCTCAACCTCACTTTTTTTGAGGTTGTGGACATCATTCAAAAAATGCCTGGTGTGAAATAAAATTGCTTCAGAATAATTTACAAAAGTTGTAACAAAATCATTGTTAAATGGCTTCATGATCTAAAAAAAAAAAAAAAAAACAATATTAAAAAATTGTTCGTTGGTTAATTTCCCATCCTTTATAAAAACCAAAAATTATTTCAAAAAATTGATTAGATCACCGACCAAAATAGTTAAATAGTTAAGAGGAGAAGTTAATGTGCTTAAGGGGATATAGGTTCATGTAAACGATTTTTTTTGTAGTCATTAAATGTTATTAAAATCCCCCCTGTTTATTACATTTGTAAATAGTTAAATCAAGAAATAAATTGTTGGTCAAATTTGTACGTTTTAAAGATACTAAAACCAAATACAATATTCCTAATAAATCCTTCCAAAGAGTCGGTTTCGATCAGCTTGGGGGGGGGGGGGGAAATGATCTCTTTATTTTTATTGAGGACCTTTTAAACAGTGGCAAAGGTTTTTGAGAATTTATTACAGTTGAAGTATGAAACTGGAGACCTCTATACTTGATCAGTAAAAATATGGATTGACCATCCGTCAAAGGTCAACTGCCAGGGTCAGTCACGTCTGTCCCGTCCCTCAAGCCCTCCAAATTTCCCCATCAGCTGTTCTACTTGTAAACAGCCCAAATTCTTTATTGGCACTTGAAAAAAGTTGAAAAACCTGATTTCCTTACACCCCCCTTCGGGGTAAGATCGGCTGGCTTGGGTAACCCAGTAGACAGTTTATTGCCTGTTTGCTCACGAAATTAGTTATAATTTCGTATCCCTTCCAGCTATTTATTCTAAGTAATTGGACCATAAATTTTGACTTGGAATTGATGTTTATTTGGGGGTCATTTACTTCAGGAGGGGCACTCAAGAAGGGCAGCATTCAGATTTCTTCAGTGGTGGAAATGTTTTTGTGTGATGTGAATTGTGTACCTATGAATGAGTACGTTCATACTTATTTTGATGGAAAGGGGTTAAACTATTTTTCTTGTGTGTTATCCAAAACACACAAGTAAGACTTTTTCGAACTTGTTACTGTTAAAAGTATTAAATTGGGATGAGTACACTCAAATAATAAGTGGGAAATATGTACCTTTCTCAAGTTTATTTAATTTAAATAATTAAGTTGGGGATGGGCAGGGAAGGGTGTGGAGACAGGGATGGTTGGGGTTTTAAGTGAGAATGGTGCAGTGATAATTTTCAACAGATTAATTGGACAATAAAATAATGAACAAAATAAATGTTTCTTTACAAAAATAAATTTGAGGGAGGGAAAAAAACCTGATGGAATGTCTGCAATGTCTGTCAACGAATAATGTTCCCAGAGGAAATAAACAATCTGATTTCATAACTTATGTAAAGGTTTTCACATTTTAAACAGGAGAAAAACATAGCTTTTCAAATCACCTGTATCGTTTATTTCAGTTTCAAGATTTGTCTTTGTATTTTGTAGAATTTTTTCTCCAAACAGCGATTTGGATGATTGTTTTTTGTTTTTCTAAATTCTTTTAACTTGAACAAAAACTTGTGGATGACAAATTGCATGCACAATTTTTTTTTTTTAAATTGCAAACAAGACATCTTAAAGTGTGAATTGTAATATGGGATTTGAACTTCAGACCACTGGATTGTCATTAAAGTCCTCAACTAAAGAATTTAACCATCAGTGAACAGTAATGAATTCAAAAATAATTTTTCCTAATTTACTGATTAGTACAACACCAGAACACAATTGATTTTACTGAACGTTAAGTTTACTGTGAGGGAATTATTGCTGTGTTATTTTCTTTCTTTGAAAAAGTAGAAACCACAAGGACCTCTTTTTTATTCCTTTGCTATTTGGATCATAAACATCTACTCGTAATTCTCTGTGGGTAGAATTAGAATGGATAAAAAATATGCATCAATACGTTACCTTATTTCAGGTTAAACTGTTTAATGTAAAATTATATTCAGCAATAACAAAATGACCTGCTGAGCGCCACTTGGTCTATTTTCAAAGCAAATCCTTTGACTTTTGTTTTTTCCAAAATTGGAAAATGTATACATTCATTCTAAACTTTCTAATAGATATCTCTCTTTTTCTTTTTTTTTAACATACAGCAATTTGAAGGCAAATATGGATCCCTGAGTGAAAGTGAATACACTAATATGACCAAGTACCCAAGTGACTAAGAAAGTGACCAAGTGACCAAGTACCCATGTGACCAAGTGACCAAGTACCCAAGTGACTAAGAAAGTGACCAAGTGACCAAGTACCCATGTGACCAAGTGACCAAGTACCCATGTGACCAAGTGACCAAGTACCCATGTGACCAAGTGACCAAGCCAAAAAGTGACTTAATACTCAAGTACCCAAGTGTCCAAGTGACTAAGTACCCATGTTAGCAAGTGACACACAGTGACCAAATACACAAGCCTACCCATGTGATCATGTGACGAAGTGACCAAGTACCCAAGTTCGTATATGTGATTTGGACATGCCAAGAAAATAAGACAGATTTTATCTTCAAATATTGTTGGTCAGTTCATTGAACAGCATACACTCATTGAGCAGGTGCAACCAGAGCAAACTTAACTACCGTTTCTCATTCGACAAGTTCAACAAATCATTCAGTCCTTCATGAAGTTTGAGATACCACCCAAGACTGATCTCCTCAAGGTACTGTATTACTGTATACATCTAACCACTTGTCATTTATCAGCAAAGATTCAACATCAAGTCTAAAATCCTTGACATGCCAGGCAATTTCTACAGGCAACTTCAGAGGCAATCAACTGCACTGCATGCAAAATGAACACTGTGGCAGCACGAGAGATATTTAATGTGAACGCTTGTTATTTCTTCATTGAGAATGCCCGGACCTGGTTGCCTATAAAGTGTTTCATGTGACTGGGCCTTCAGAATATTCTAAATATGTGAATTAAATTTTGGGTGAACAAAGAAAACTTGACTAGAATGGGATATGAACCTGTCATCTACAGATTAATGTGCAGGTGCTCTACCAACTGAGCTATCTAGCACTAATGTTGGCCCTCTCCCTAATTTGTCAATATCTTTGTTCATGGGGGTGCCAGTCAGAAGCCATTCATACTGGAACTGCCTTATAACCAGGAATCACGCCCAAGTTCACGATACAACCTGGGAAGCGGCAGTACAGGGATCACATTGGTAAAAAGAAAAACATAAATGTTCACAGATTTACATACACCTTACACGGTATAAAGATAATAATGGCAGAAAACTTTCGTTGAAATATTTCTGCCTGAGCGTTGTCGTTTTTGAATAATAAATGAAACAAGATCCAAAATCAGTGAGATGAAAACTCTGCCTATAGGAGTGCGTACAAAAATGCTAAATGCATTTTTACCGTTTTCTCACAAATGAAACTATGAAATGAGTTGACATTTTCACAGGTTGGTTTTATTACAGATATCTTGATTTGTGCAAAGAATGGAAGCATTTACAGTCAGTTTGAGCTGGGGCTTTAAGGGGGATGTGATTTTTTTGTTTGACATACCAAGTAATCAACCACAAGGGAAACTAACTGGGTAACTTTGAGTCAATTCTGGGTTTACAAAGAAAAGTTGACTTAATAATGTGAACTTACTCAAGATATTCTGTGATCTGTGATTTACTGCAGCGAGACCACGTCCATGGGTTGATCTGATAGTTGAGTGTCGGTGCCATCACTCCATAGTTCCCAGACTGGTCCTTAGAAGGCTCCCTACATTTTGTGTTGTCATCGTGAGGTAGATTAAAACTGCGGAATGAAAAAGGAGCAGAGATTGGGCAACAAGACGAATGAAATCTTGATTGATTTTCAATCGTTACCTCGGCTAAAGGAGATCATCTCGCACAAGTTGGAGGAAATAAAGTCCTGAACAATGGGAGATTTCTCAGGACACTAGGTGGCAGCAGACATACCAGCTGTCAATCCATTGTTCTCAGAAATGTGCACATGCTCAGAAATACATAAAATCTAAATGGTATGTCTGCTGCTAGCTAGCATTCTAAAATCTGCCATTACTTTGCTATAGGCCTTGTGCGAATAAAAGCAACAAACTAATACTAAAGCATACAATTGTTGCATTAACGTTTTGTAAACTATTATTAAAAAATATGTTTATGACTCTATTAAAGACAGTATACATTTAAGTTGGAAAAAGAAAAAAGAAAACATCGTATCATTAAGAATTCAGAAATGCCACGATTTAGTTGAATGTCCCAGTCAAAATGTGTGGGAAAACATTTTCTCAGCATGTTATGAAATTTTCACCAGCAATGGGAAGACTCCTTCAACGGGTTTGCATGTTTGTTTATATTCCTTGCTACTCTAAGAAAAGAAAAAAATTGTCCGAAACCATGGAGGATCAAAAGCAGGTCAGTACGCAACAAGAAAAGGTTCCATTAAAAGCTTGCTGATAGACTTGACAGAGTCATTCCATAAATGCTTCCATTAGGTTTATGCATGTGTCATACCGTGCTGTGGATATGTTTGAAGTAAGGGATTGAGTGGTAGTCTACTTTTGATGTCAACAACACAAAAATGCACTTTTAGAATGTCTTGTTACGTGCAGTGATCCAAGTTGGACCAAAACAAATTCAGTGCCAACTTTATGATTTATTGAGTGCCTTTTAGTGGATCAAAAGTGAATATTCTTAAGGAGCATTGTCAGGGAATATCTCACTTAATTGTGTCCCAAGTGAAAAGGAAAATTTGTAGCTAAACAAAACTGTACAAAGTAGGCTTGTTGTGGATGATGTCTGAAGACATTAGACATTTGATGATGAATGTCTTGCAAGGAATCTTGGAGGAGTTACAGCGATTTATGCCTTTACTTGATGGTTCAAAAACTGGATATAAATTTGGTGCGTTATTGACTTCAGTCCTTTCGGTGCCACCATTTTGTTTTTTCCTACCACTAAATCAATGTAAACCAAACCGAGGTTGGAAGGGCAAAATAGGCTGGAAACTTTCTAGTAGAATAAAAAAAATCAGTATTCAGTAATGCCATTTCACACATGACTAAATATGGCAGCAGTGTAGGCCTAATGGTGTATAACAGACCATCAGTTACATTCTAACACTACCTTAAAACTTCGAGGAAATGTTTCAGTGGAAATGAGCTGGAAGGATCTGCTTAATTTGTTTCCAGTAATCAGAATGCGATTCAATCTTGCTGACAAAAAAGATCTGAAAGTAGAACTTTTAGGAGTTACATCTATGTTGAAATGATGCATTTCAACATTTTGGTAACCCCTGGAGTTTAACATTTCAAGGACGCTTTTGGGAGCAGTTATACCCCAGTGCTAGAAAAGTAGATCAAAGAGCAGAATTTCTTCATAAGTTGAGAAAATTTAATCTGCTCTTTTCACCGGGTAGACATTAAAAAATATAAATTCCGATAAAAGTCTGACACTCATCTCTAATCAATTATTTATATTTTCATGCCATCTTTTATTTTATTATTATTATTATTATTATTTTTTTTTTTTTATCATTTATTTATCATTTATCGTAACTCTACAACCCCATCCAAAATGCTTGGGCCACTGTGACAGAAAATAATAATACTCCTCCCCCATCCACCAACTCAATGTTGTTAATCCCAACTGGAGCGCAGACCCCACAATGAGAACCGACACTGATTGGAGGCCGGGAGGGGGAGGCCAAACAAGATATGACCAGGATTGTAGACACAAAAATTAACCAACTTCTAAACTGAGCAACTGCTGCACATAAAATCCAATACTTGCAAACAAAATCAAGCAAAGAACAAACGAGTACAAACAAGAATTTGTTTCAACCGCAAGTGGGGAGTTGGGGGGGGGGGTTTGGGGTTCTTTCCTCAATGATTTAAAAGCAGACAAATAAGAAGATTGTCCAACTGCCAAGACAAATTTGTGGAACTGCTCAATTTCTGAATCCTCAAAGGGGCAATCACCTCCAAATTGGCAAATTGGTCCGACAAGGTTCTGCAACATGAAAACAAGCTCCATGGATTATCAAATTATAGGGTGGCAGTAAGATCACTATCACGGCTGATGAATGAGCTAGCGAAAGGCATTTCCAAATTACCCACTTACCACTGAGGGGGAGAAAAAGAAATTTGGCAAGACTTCAATTTAGTAAGGCGCTACACTGATCTCAGCCCTTGCTCTATGTCTCATCTAACCAACCAATCAACTTCGTGGAAGTGTGAATTTGAGAGTGCTCAACAAAAACCTTTTATTGAAATGATTGCTCTGGCTTTGTAAGAAAACCCCCAAATGTTTTTAAATTAATTTAGTGGTTTACCCTTGCGGGGTGATTGAAATGTGATTGTGATTGTCATTGTGATTGATTTTTTTTTCTTTTTTTTTCTTAAGCCTACCAGTCATTGTTTACTGAGAAGGCTAAAGATGTAAATAACTTGCAGGTGTCAACAGGTCATTTAAGTGCCTGATGGTCAAGCCTCTCACCAACCCTAAATAATTGGTTCTGTTTGTGAATGGGAAATAAACATGACCTTGACAAATGCCACCACGGGTTTTTAATAAGACTGTCAACACTGATTACTGCGCCTCTGTTGGAATGAGTAAATATTTTGTTTGTGTTTTCTTTCCATGATTCGCGAACAAAGCAAACTGTTGACAAAGTCAAAGTTGTCAACAAGAAATTTGAAGTGTACCCCAGTTTAAGGAGCCGTCTTCTACAAAAATAAATAAATAAATAAAACAACACCTGATGTGAGAGTCAATTTTTCTTTTTTTTTTCAGCCACAAATTGATAGTCTACAAGGTTATATTTTATCACATGTTCATATGTTCTTTGAAACATGGGGATTGGAATAAAAGTACCCTTTTGAAAATCAATGGTGTACTTAGGATGTATTTCTTGGGGGAAAAAAAACAGAAATTTTAATAAATGGATGTGATTGTTCTCTTTGAAAAATCCTTAAGGCTGAGTTTTGGGTGTTCTCCCGCCCAGTCGCCAAGGACAATATCCCAGTCGACTTCAAGTGCATCGACTCGATTGAGACATGAAGAAACGCAATCACACCAGGGCGACATGACCACAAATGAGTCCCACCCTTTGGGTAATGTGCAACATCAAACCATGTAGTAGAAGTAGAAGTTGTACTGTCCCTTTATGACATTTCTGGAAACCAAGAGGATATTTTTTTCCCTTTTTCTGGAAAAACCAACTTTGATTATCCCTTCATTGAAGATGAATTTCTTACTCACTGGACCACTTTGATGCAACCAAAGCTGTTCAAAATTAAGGTCTCATTTGCTGACCACGAGTGCTTGTAAAAAAAGGTGACAAGAACATAATATGGAACTTCCCATGAACGAGTGCCAAGTGTGACTTTAATGCTTCCTCAGCTAGTGATACATCCTATAAACCAACAGCATCCAACTCTGTTTAGTGATTTGACCCCGCTAAGCATGTTCATTCGGTTACCGGCTCAAGCAGAGTACAGTATTTAATACTAGCTGGTTGTCACAACTGTTTGCTTAGCTTGGTTTCTCGCTTAGTGATTACAGGACATGGTCCCTCAAGGGAAATTGCAGACCTGCGGTGCCATCACTTGACACCCAGCAGGTGACTTGGGGTAACAGGGATTAACGAGTTAGCAAACAGCTTCTTGGTTAATTAGCAACGGAGGTGGGAAGGAGTTGCTGGGAGATGAGATGTTAGTTTGCTTCTTTGGGGTGAGATGGCATTGAGTGATGGTAAGGGGGAGACTGGTTACTGGAGTTGCCTGAGTCTGGGACTTGACCGATGGTTAGAGACAGGTAGAATGGTGCCATATTTCTCCAAGTGTCTTGATCTAGAGTCTTAGAGTCTGGACTTATGACGAAGGAATGAGACAAATAGTCTGGTGCCACTGTCTACAATCATTGCTAGGGACCTTGGAATAAGACCTATGAATATAAAAAGTAGACAGGTTCCCTACCAACCAAGCGTTACCACGAGTCTGCAACCAGACCATAAGTTGTAAGACCAATACATTTCTTAACAGTGCAGCAAGTCTTGAAGACTTTATTATAAATTATCACTGTCACATCGGCAGTGAGCTCATTTGTACTTGCAAGATGCAGCTCTACATCATTCATGTCAAAAAGGGTCCACTGCTCCCGATTCAAAGGTCAAGTACCCAATATTGGCGGCAGGGCTTAATACCGGAATGGATGACTTCTGGGTGGTGAAATGGAGTAAGCCTGCTGGCCTGACCAGGAATAGAAACTTGAAATGGAACAGGCAGATGAAGAGGAAATAGGATTATAAAAACTCAACTGGAGAAATGGGGAAAACAATACATCTGTTAATTTCTTCATCTGTAGTTGTTTTTAGCCAGTGTTTCGGTTTGTTTGTTGTCTGTTTGTCATTTTCTCTTGATTAGTTTGTAGCAATCAGTTTGCGAATCCTGTTTGTGTACCACAACTGGATTTCCAGTCAGGGGTTTTCTAAAAAAAGGGTCAAAGAAATCCTTCTCATAAAGCAAGTTTTGTGTTCTTGTGAAAGATGTGTTCACAGGTACTGACATTTTGTCATTATTTTTTTAGGTCATACAAAAAGTACTACTCTTTAAGACCATCCCTACAAACAACAACAACAACAACAGCGGCAGCAGCAGCAATAACAACAAACAAACAACAACAGCAGCAATAAGAATAATAAATTAAAGAAATTTTGCTTTATTGTGTATTGTCATTATGAAGTGATGTACTTTAAAAGTCAATACTATATCGAGTTTTCAGCATGCCACCCAAGCCAGATTTCATCGCATTGAAGAGCGGATCGACTTTAACTGACATTACACCCTAGGTACATGGAGGGGAAACTGAATTGAATGTCTTGACTGATTTTGTTCTTGCTATTACACAATCTCAATCTTTCTTCTAGGTTCTGTTTCTAAACTTCACAGGGAGAGGGGGAAAAAACAACCAAGCTTTGACAAGTGAATCACATATGAACAGTATCTTCGATGATGATTCACTGAAGATTGGGATTAACAACCTGGCAAGGGGATCAAGTGCGATTAGCAACCTGGCTTGCGGATTAAGGGATAAATATAGAAAAACAACATGGAAGACAATAATGATGATGTCAGTAACCGTGGTGGGCAAGGTTTAACCACTCAGTGTCAAGTTACGAGTAGATAAAAAAAAAAGTGTTTTGAGTGTTGCAAGAGAAATATCCTGACAGATTGTGGGGATTAATAAGGATTAACATAACCAATTAGTTTCTTTTCAGACCATGGGATGTATCTCACGGTAAATTAAAAGAGCGACTTGTGGAATCTTACTAATTAATCCATTCATCTTAAGTGTATACTCTGGCTGTTCAAATACTAACTTGCATCAATTGTCTAAACTAACAGGAAATCAAGAGCAATCCAGTAAAAGTTGGGTTTAAAAGGGCTTGCAGAAAGTTTATCAAGGCCCTTGCATAACTAGGCCTCCATCGCCGAGGTCAAGCACCAACTCTCAGCCAATGATAGGTCTCCTTTTTACCTCAGTGAGGGCACCGTTTGAGCTTGTGACGTCACATACAAGGAAGGCACTAAATACTACTACCCCCTGTAGTGGTTCGAACATTCTCAGTGCACTTCATAAAGAGGGCGCTAGATAGATCCTGTTAACTTATATGAGAACTGAGAGCACCTGAAAAGTTCTGAGCGCACTAGAGAATGTCCGTACTGCTACAGCGGCTATTATTTAATGTTTTCCATATGCAAGGGGTCTACGGCTGACAAACTTGGCCCCTAAAAAATTCTTCACGCACTTTTAAAGGATAGACACTTTAAATTTTTATGGTGATCATAAAACATTAAAGAGTTTTGGAACCTACCACTCAGGCTCATTACGAAGGAACTTGTCTATAGGTTCTTAGGAGAGGGGAAGGGGACAAGGCAGAGGAGCAGGTAGAGAGAGGGGTATGGGGAAGTGGATGGACGGGGGTAACTGATTTATCAAGGTCCAAATGGGATAATATTTGAAGTAATTTAGACTTACACGTGGCCGAGCTCATGGGCCATTGTAAATGCAGCACTTAGTCCATTGTCCTGTACTATGGAGCAGCTATGGGCTGGATCACACATTGTGCCAAGCTCCGCCAAACCTGAAACAATCAAATATACATTCAATTTACTTACATAGATGTTTAGAGCAGTAGTTTTAAGTCAACTTTCTTTACTCCAATATAAAGATAAATGATAAAACGAAACTGACAAATGTTGATAACACAAACTGTTCCCATGAAAAAAATTAGTCAGTATTATTATTTTTTACATATTTTTTTACAAAGAAAGTCAAATAGCTAAAATAAATTTGGAAAAATCTTGCCAACATTTTTATATTTTAAACATTGGCAAAAGCAAGCTTCAAGTAGGACCTATCAATTTGGCTTTATGTATTTAAAACTTAAAATTGTGATTACCCTATGTAGGTGAACAATGAAGTTTCATTTATGTTCCAACACGAATCATTAAATCAACACTGCTTTACAAAATTGACAGCTTTTTGTCACTTCATTGTGTTCCAGCTAGTGGTAGGAAAGACAAGCTCTGACCAAAAGAATATTCTTTCAACGCCGCGAATTTAATTCACAGTCTACATAAAGTCTGTCCCACAAAATCAATCAATTAAAACACATTCCCAGTCACCATATTTTGTTCACTAAAATATCTTGAAAAGTACTCAAGCAAAAACCACAACACCCCTACATTAAGCCAATAATAATTTCCGATACGTCCAATAAAATTATCCACGCTGAGTTTGGGGTATTATTTTTGTTCTGCTCCAAGGGTCAACACAAGACAGACTTGAGATGCCAAGAGCCAGTTGGCTAAGGGTATTTATATTAAAAGGCCAAACGATCACACTGGGCTTTGAAAGATGGGAACAACAACAAAAACGATTTAGTAGATGACCTACTGTATTGATCGGTAACTGATACTCTGACCCCATGACCTAGTCATTTCCTCTGTGCACCAGTAGGGGGAGATGAAAGCCAGCCGCTGCAAAGATGACCCCTCCCCTTAAAATAAACACTTACTCAACCCACTAAAGTCTTCTTTTGAGGAGCCCTGGGATCTCTGGCAACCCGTGGGAAGATGTAATCTTAAAATCAAAGGATGAATCTTCTGTTTACATTCTGTCTTGTAAATAAAAACAAATGCTCAGCAGGGAGGTTCCAATGACTTGTAGGAGATTGACCTGCTGCTTCCTAGCTTCACAGAAATCCGGCTACCACCGCTAACGAGCCTCAAAGCCCAACAAAACCATACATCAAACTAGGTCCAAACCACAACTTGTAACTGATGTCGGAAGACCTTTCCCCAAAATAACTAAGTTCGGGTGCAGAAGAAAGGAACACTGTTGATAAAAAAGACTAAACCAGTTTGGCAAAATCCGGTTGAGACAAGACAGAACCAGTTCTGGGAGGTTTTGACAGGTCTGGGGTTTGATTGTGGCCATACACACCGTTGTCCAGTGTTGAAATCACTGCTTGAGTTTGTTGTAGGATAATTAAAGAAAACATGGTGGTAACTATTCTAAATCTGATGGAGACCCCGTTAGGGTCCCCCCTAATTGGCACCCAGGGAAACAGGCTTTTACACTGTGAATCTTTTTAAAGGGAAGCTGGTTTCGTTGGGGGAAGTTATTGCTCTCGTTACTGTTCAAGAAGTTGAATTAAATAGAAGGAAATCTCATAGGAAAAAGAGCCTGGCACAATTTAATCAAATTAGCTAAGAACAGAATAATCTTGCTCAGCGAGTTTTCATTTAATGGAGTAGCCTGGACCCCCCGAGTCAAAACAGCTTGGGTCTGGAAACAGTCCCATGTCCTACTTTCTATGTGTCTTTTTTTGCAGTATGCCAACACACAAACCAAGACTTATCCACAAAAAAAAAAAAAAAAAAAAATTCAAATACACAATTGAAAGGGCGTGCACAACATAGGAAGATTGAAAAAGTAAATGTTCACATATCTACATAAAGATGGTCATGGTGGAAAACTTCTCTTGAGATATGTTTGCCTGTAATGCTTAGTTTTTAAAGAATTAGTTCTGATCTTGTAAGTACAAAACATGATGTTTGAAAACATACAAGGGTTTTTTCCAATTTTCTTGTGATTCCGAGTCCAAAATGAAACATGTGAAAACAATATATTGTGGTTTTCCACTATTTTCCAGGTTACTGGTTAAACTTTCACAGGTTTGTTATACTTCATGCTTATGTTGGGTCACACAAAGTGCGGATGCTTGTCTCTGAGAATTACGAATCTCGTCCGCGTGCTTTACATGAGCTGCATCTTTGTACTACTCAAAATATTCTTCCCATCTTCAAATGGGAGTTATGCAATACAGGCCTGATACTTCACGGAGGCAACGGAGGCAATCCTGGTCATTGCCTTGGTGCCCTTGAAATGTTCCAGTACAAATTTACAATTTCCTCCTAGAGGTGCCCTTTATCAAGAAGAAATGCCTTGGTGCACTTGGCCTTTCAGGAACGAAGCAATCAGCCCTGTAATACATTTATGTATTGTAAAAAAAATTGATCATAAAACACTAACTTAGGTTTGGATCAAATTTAAAATAAATCTCCAACTTACCCAGAGTATCACAGTCAGACACAGATCTGCAGATGTCTTCCCTGGAAAAAAAAGAAAAGAAAAGAAAAAAAGCTTCATGGTTAACAGATGACTCCACCGCCAAACAAAAGGCCATTCTCAGGACAGCCCAGACTGGAACAGAACAAGTTTATTATGAGTAGGATCAACTGGTCATATCCAGGGGCTATTGTCTTGACACTGGTGTTGTTATAATTGGACGGTAATTGATGAAATTTAATGTAGTGTCTCAACAGCCCTGGGGGCTGTTTTGGGAAGTGTCACAGGAGTGATAGACACAAGTTAGAAATGTCTGGGAGAAGGGACTACTACTAGCGCTATACCTGTGATATACTTTCTCTATTTTGTGATCTGGGATATAAAGTTTCTTATAATATAAGCCAATGTTGTCAAACAGTATTGACCCCTTGCACCAACCCAGACCTGATACTTCACATAGGCAATTGCCTCCATTGCCCCCTGGCCATTGCCTTGGTGCCCTTGAAATGTTCCAATAGAAATTTACAATTTCCTCATAGTGGTGCCCTTTATCAAGAAGAAAATGCCTTGTTGCCCTCAAGAACGAAGCAACCAGGCCTGCCAATGTCACACACAACTATTGGGAGTCAATAGTGTTGGGAGTCAAACTCCAAGTAGCCTAATAAATGTGCACTACACTGTATAACACACAGGGACATTGACTCCTAAAATGGTTCAACTAAGATTCTGGTGATGATGAGGTCAGATGAATTGGGTCAATATCTAAAGTTGATATAACCGGTAATATTGAGGTGTAGAAAACATAAATAACTCATATTGCTGTGATACTTATGTTGTGATGTTTTGTTATGTTGTTACAGTCTATGTAACCAGTGATATCACATGTTCACAAAAGAGCAACAGAGCCCAGACTTTCTGCGGCCACAATTTGAGCACAGCTGAACGGACGAAAAAATTTAAATTTTTACATTTTATGGAAAATTGCACCATCAGCTTGCACCACAATTATAAAAGGAGGTACATCTCTCAAAACATTTCTCACAAATGTGGAAATCACATTACAAAATATAAAGTTTCTCATAAAGACTAAAGTAGCTTTTTGCCTGCCAGGAAAGTCCATGGAATGTACACGGTCACTCTTTTTGTAAACAAGGTGAACAGTTTACAAAACCCATTACAATACACACACACTACTATATACTTTCCATTAAATAATAGAAAATGTAAAAGAGTGGGAAAAAAACACTTGTTTTGTCCGCCATACCACTCTTGCAAAGAGCCATAAGCTGGACACCTCTTTTTAGAGTGAAAGACGGGTATTTTCAACTTGAATCAGAGTGAACTTTGCTCAAATGTCACTCTAAAAAGGGTGATACACAGTGAGTTTCACTCTCAAAAGATCCAAACTGACATCACTCAGGCAAGAGAGTGAAACTTTTACTCTTTTACATAAAGAGAGTACCTCTAATATATTTATTTTCAGTCTGTGGTGAAATACATGAGATATAATTTATTCAAATTGAAATAAACCTCTCATTTGTCAACAGCTATAAACTGAAAGTCATCAATTAAGTTTTTAAACTAACATTTATTGCAAAGGACAAACATTATTTGGTGCTAATCACTTCACTCAACCACCCCCATGAGGTGAAGGTTTGAGGTAAACATGTCTCAGTTGGTGGTAAGAAATGAATGGATTCTTGAGAATACTCAACTATGTAGAGCGATATTGAATTAATCGGCAAGGTTACTATGACAAAGTAAACACTACAGGACTAGTTTTTTTCTATAATAGTTTACAAACTTCACCAAATCTGTTGGCCGTTCTGTGACTTGAAATTTGAAATTTGTAATAATCAATAACAAATGTTTTAACCTATGAAGTCCAGAAAGTTATAGAAACAGATATGAGTGGTCAATGTAACATGAGTAATCCTTTAAAAGAAATACGTATTATACTCTTTTTGCCAGTTACCACATCTGACAGGTTACTGGGTGTTCTGGGGTCTGGGTGGCAGGGGTGTTCTGGGGTCTGGGTGGCAGGGGTGTTCTGGGGTCTGGATGGCAGGGGTGTTCTGGGGTCTGGGTGGCAGGGGTGTTCTGGGGGTCTGGGTGGCAGGGGTTTTCTGGGGTCTGGGTGGCAGGGGTGTTCTGGGGTCTGGGTGACAGGGGTGTTCTGGGTGGGGTCTGGGTGGCAGGGGTGTTCTGGGTGGGGTCTGGGTGGCAGGGGTGATGGGGGAGGGTTCCCTCGCCCTATGGTTGCCTAATTTTTTTATTCATGCATCCTTACTGGTTTTTAATTCTTCTTTTCTTTGTATTTTTACTTAATTGCATGCTTATTCTTTGATTCTTATAAATGATGACCCATTGAAAATCACCTGAAGGAGACATGGCTACCATCTGTAAATAAAGCTTTTAATATTGTTATATTTTGAGCCAACAGACCTAGGAATCATTACTTAAAGGCATTTTTAAAGAGTTGAAGTTGACTTTGTTTATGTAGTTTTGAGGTTCAACCAAAGTTAATCTTTAGTGACAAATTATGACCCAATTTCATTAAGCTGTTAAGCAGAAAATACTGCTTAGAAAAATATCTTTGCTAAGCAAATAAAAAGAGCGGGACACCAGTCACAACTATGTAAACTTTACGGAAATTTGGCTGGTAACCTGTTCCTGCTAAGCAATATTTGAATGTGCTTAGCAGATTTCCGTGTTGTATACAAACTTTATGAAATTGTGACCTGCGCTGGTACACCACATAATCAACAACTTTTTATGCTAGAGAACTAGCATAGGACGCTTATTGTTTGGGCTGTTGAATTGACCTTCAAATCCCCTCTACATTCCTGTCAACCCACAACCCAATATTTAATACCCATTTTAATATCTTTACAATTTACAATTTACTGTCCTTCTGGGACGGCCAACAAAAGTTACTGTATGCACCGCATGCAGTCAGTATCAATTCGGACTGGGAATTTATAAGACATTTGGGACCGCAAAATGCTAAGCCCAATTATAACATTCTTCTTCAGATGGATACCGCACGTACAAAATGTTCCAAACTGCCTGAATGGCTGATAATGTTTCCCATGGCAAACATTACGCCAATTACAAGTTGCAGTTCGTAAGTAACCATAAGTAACTGTGAATGAGACCTTCCACTGTAAATAAACAGACTGGACAATCAAGACCAGAATTCAGCCATAAATCACAGCCCCTATATTGGTATCCAATATTTTTTGAGGTAACTCAATGGGTGAACTCTTATGTGCGGTTTTGGGGATTTGCTTGTGAAACTATCTATTCCTAGATCGGTGTGTAGAACTAGAAATAGACCTGTGATTTAGTTACAGAAAATTTCAAAAGCATGATATTTTGCCCTTGGAAAAAAGTTGAAAACTTTTTACTGACTACAGAGGTGACCTACATTTGATAGTATTTTCTGTCGATTTCATAACAAATTGGAAATTAGGTTAAGTAGAAAGAATATCATGTGTGATTACACAATAGTATTTTTGTACAAACAGTACAGGGAGGAATGAGAATAGGAAGACCTGGGTCAAGATGGAGGGGACAGTAGCATCCAGGGAGAGATATTCTACAGAGAGAGACGACAGGTGTAGTATGGGAGGCCTTTGCTTAGCTGCGTTATAGCTGTAGGGTGATACAGGCAGACGATGATGACGACGGGAGTACCGTTGTGTCCAAGAGAACTTCTACACCATCTTAAACACAAGCGTACGGTTCCACTCCAGAAAAAGCAAATCGTCTTTTCTTGAGTTAAGAGGACCTTCATCAGAGTATAAGCAATCAAACTTGAATATTGAAATACATTTTGCAGGGACACAAAGGGCAAGCCCTAAGGTATCAAATGCAACGACCCTCGGTGAATTACTGATCATCGATTCCAAATGATATAGTTCTCTAGGATATCACTGCACGTCTGACCTTGAGTTTGTTTTAACTTATACCATATTTAGTTGGACTGCAGTGGATAAATCACCCACAAATATTTCTATAAACCAATGGTGTATTGACTCTTTTTGGAAGCAAAGAGAATTACTGTTCCTGCTCTGGAGTAAGGTTAGACAATCTTAAGTGTGTATTCTTCCCAGGGAAATACCAGCAAGTGTGAAGACAACACAGGGTGGAGGTGGGGTTAAAAAAATTCCCCAGAAGATTCCTGGGGTTTTAGTTCCTTGGGAATAGTCTCTATTGTGTGAAAATGGCTTCTAATAACTCTGACCGCACCTAGTTATTGCAACTACCACGGACTCTTTGATTTTGAAGTTAAGAGAACGTCAGGATACCCAGACGGTATTTACATTTCTCACAGACACTGTATCAACACCCAAAATAGACTTGTATATAAAAATAAGGGGAACAGTTTGAACTTTGCATGCCATAAAAACCATTCAGAGAGAAAATGTTTGAATTTGAAACTTGATCCAGTCTAAGAGGGTCGTGAGAGGGTGCCTCTTTGGTGTGACCTGCAAGGGGTACCTCGTGGGGGATGGGTGACTAATGGAAGTCCCTAGAGGATCATTCAAAATATCCGCATCACCTATTGTTGCTCCATTTAAGGGAAGTGGGAGGGGTGGCAGTGATATGCTTATTTAAGTGTGCACAATTAATGCAACCTGTGTACAGTTGGAATTATTTTTTAAGCACAATATTTTAACAGTTACCCTCAAATTAAAAATGGTGGATTGGATTGTTTCATATCACACCTCAATTATTATTATTATCATACATTTCTGGTAATGAAACCAAGGATGCCTCATAAGTGAACTTAATCACTGTAGCTCTCAAGCCTGAGGAAACCTGTAGATAAGAGTGCTTGCCATGTGAACCAGAAACACCAGAGTAAACCCCTACATGTACTCTTCCACGATAAGTGTTATGTTTTTTTTTTACGTGCACTACCTATCCTAGAACACAGAACCAATCTGAAGGACAAAGCAATTATGGTTAAGTATCTTGCTCAAGGACACAAGTGCCAGGCAACCGGGAATTCAGATACTCAAGACACTCATGACTACTCCATAAAAACTCATGACTCAGTTAAGTGGCAAGTCCAAGGTTGTCGATAAGCTTCTGGCCATACTACTCAGTTCCTATAGTGCTTTCTCTATGGATGTCTGAAATCACTCATTATACAGAGCTGGGCTTTGAGTTATGAGACCCAATTGCATGAGCATGTTGTAAGGGTTTACAGGGTGGTAGAGCACATTCTGCAGTCAACCATGCCAGAAACATCAGGGCAAACCTCTGCTCTTAACAACAAAGTGTACTAGGTTCTTTTAAAATGTAGATACAAATCACACACACACACACAAAATAATGCAACTTTTTTAACTTCACCTTAGAATAGGGTAACAGCAAATTTTTAAACCCTTCCAACTGTCTGACAATCCACTGTGGGTTCGGATTGATAGATAAACTATACCAGCCTGCAATAAGATACCATGTAGTGAATGCATACGCACGGCACACAGTCAACCCTCCTACTGGCTGACCATTCAATATCATCCACTGTGGTTTTGAATGATAGATGCCTTATGCCAGCCTGCAATATGATGGTGAACGCATCTGCACAGTACACACATGTACATGTACATGGACACTGTTAAAACTGCATATAGTTGTATACACAACCAGTGCAGTAGTCTTGGTGCAAGAGTTATTACACGACCGCCGACCACCACGCTTTACTTGACACACCACTAGCGGGCGCTACAAGGTTTTCCGATCTATGAGGCTCTGTAATAACTGCTTCTGTGATAGCGGATCGTGGGGTGTTAGCGGCTATTGGAATGATAGCGCCCTCTAGCAACGTAAGTTTTTTCGGCGATAAGGTTTTTTTTGTGACTATGCAACAGGAGCGCCTTGAAACCAAGACTACCCATGCAGTTGAATGGTTTTAAATGGTTGGAAAATGTTACCAAACGTAAAAAAAGAATTTAATATTGTAAAAAATCATTTGTGTCTTGATCTACTATTCCGAGTGGATTTGACTGACACCTAATTCCCCCATTATGATTATATTTTGTATGCCTCCATTGATCCTGGTTGAAAGCTTCCAGCGAATTCCTGATCCAGAACCTGTTGAAAAGGCAATCAGCAGGGCTTGCCAGGGATCCATTATCACCCATTGGCTCACACATAGTTCTAAACCTTGGGCAGGGGACCAACCCACAACATAACATTTACCTATCACCTTGTCACTGAACTCCAGGGAACTAAGTCTGTACTGTTAACTGGCTCTTAATGTTCTATTAAATGAACCTAGTATGTACAGCCATGTCAATAGAGCAAAACTTTAGAAGTAACACAGAGTTTTTACAAACCTTCCAGGTAGAACAAGTACTACTTTCTTACTAAAAAAAACTTGAAATATGAATTCCCACTATTGTTTCTCCTGCTGAACAGCAGAGCATACTGTTCAAAACGTTCAGTAATCTCAGGGCCACACATAACCAATTAAGAGATTTTTTATATATATGTTGTCACAGTAAACGTGCCTCTCACTGTCCCACGTTTCCCAGCATACTGTACCGCATCTCCCAGAATTCTTTACTGCAACTACAAAACCAACAACCTAGTCACATTGTTCAACCCTCTTCCGAGTAGTAATTTCTCTAATTATGTGTAAGTGTTGACAAGTACGGATAGATAACAATTTAACTGGGGTTCATATCCAGCTGGGGTGTCGATGTCAAACCGAAAATTTAAAATCTTGAGTAGAGTGAGATTCTGAGAAGCTGTCTTCTCTTGGTCTACGGATGCAACATCCCTGAGCTCCCGTGAGTTTACATTTTAGATGATTTCAAAGACCACAAATGGAATATGCAGGTTTGGACATAACAGTATCTGATTTTTTTCCCAAGGTGGCAACTTTACATCATTCAAGGAATATTGGAAAGCAAGGGGTGACTTGTGAAAGCATCCTCAAGACAGACATTTCACAGGGCTGATTCTCTCTCTCCAACAGAAATCTTACAGAAACAAGTGTAAATTCAGCAATAGCTTACACTACAATACTAGACCAAGTCCCCAAACCCAACATGGCATTTCTGAATTCCGCTCCGCCGATTTTGTTCATCATAACTTCCCTCCCGATTGCACCACTTTTCCACTCCATCAAACCCCAAGTTCAGGGGAACGAACGGACAAGTCAAACACCCAACCCCAGCGTTCTAAATCACCAGTTGACTCCCAAGTAGTCCCTGGAGGAACCAGCCTGGGATGTGAATGAACTCAAACAAGTAGGTTATCAGGACCTCCAGGGCAAAATGGAAAAAAAAAAAACATTTCATTCTCAGACTATATATACCCTGATAAAAAAAACTAGTAAATTTCATCCTGGGTTTGTTAAAGTTACTGGAACAAAAGATCTCGAGTCTGACTGAAGTCCTTTAGAATTCCGGAGGAGACATAACTATTCTCACCCAGGCCTACAGATACAGAGAAATGATCACACTTGCCTGGGCCCCTCTTTTTTGTTCATTTAAACCTTTTATCTAGATTTATTCTATTTCGGATCTTCAAGGTTCAGTTAGTCCATTTTTAACCTTGCGTGAAGGATGACTGGTCCTAAAATAAAAAAAAAAGTAGCAGACTTTCAGGTATCGCCACAGCTGAGCTTTGTGAAATAGAAACACCTCAAAGGTGACTTGGATAAAATAATCAAAACTGTTGGAGCCTCAGGGGGGATCCCTGCTCAACCAATCATCCACACAATCAGGTTTCTTGGTTTTATATTTGGAATTGACCCTTACATGAACTAATGAAAAGGTAAAGTTTTGTTCAGTAAGTTGTGACCGAACATCTGGAGCTATTTAGCAGATAATATTGATTAAGCAAACTGGCTAAGCAAACTAGCTAAGCAAACTACATATTTTATTAGGTAAACTAGCTAAACAAACTAACTAACTAGCTATGACGCAAACTAACTAAGTCCACTAGCTAAGCTTCTAAGCAAATTAGTTAAGCAAACTAAGCAAACTACCTAAGCAAACTACCTAAGAAAACAACCTAAACTAGCTGAGAAAAAAGGGTAAGCAACAGTCACATTAATGTATATTTGGGGTGGTAACTCTTCTGGTAAGCAAGACTTTTCCTGTGCTTAGCAAATCTTTCAGCTTAGCAGATGCATGAAATTTGTGTCCTTCACAAAGGAAGATTAACAAGTATATAGGGCAGGTGGCTCTAAGGATTGGAAACTTACTACAAAGCAATCTTTCCCACAATAAAGATGATTTTGGATTAACTGAGCAGATATTATTTGATCCATTTAATCATATTTTCTCTTAATAAGTATCACAGCACTCGGTGAACTTGAGGAGATGAAATAGGTCATTCAGAGACCAGGTGATGGTAACACGTTTGGAAGCACATCTACAAAACACTCTTTTCCACAACAAAGATGATCCTGGATTCACTCAGCAGATACTATGTAATCCATTTAATCCTCTTTTCCCTTCATAAGTATCAAAGCACTCGGTGAACTTGAGGAGATGAAATAGGTCATTCAGTTACCAGGGTGATGGTAACACGTTTCGGTCAGTTACTTACCCTTGGGCTTTCCTCCCCTGTTGTGAGCCCAGCCAGCCGATAGTGACCCTTTTCCAGGACATTAATTTCTATTTTTTGTGAAGACATGATTCCCCGCAGTGCGTAATCTAGCACTATACGATCAGAGTGGGTTAGAAATTAAAGGAACGATTTCATTGTCTGGGATTTAGTTTGAAGAGAATGACTGAGTGGGGCCAAATTAATGCAGCGCACAACTTCAGATCCTGAGCATTCAATTTTTTTTTTCCACTTCTCTTATGGTGTCTCTCTATTTCCACAGGAAAATGTAACTCCAACATTCCACAACTGAAAAATGTCATCTGTCTTCTTTTATGTAGCCCAGTACCTCGAGTGTGCCTCCTATCACAAATTTACATAAATCAAACAGTACCGCCAGATCTCCTCGCTTATCTTTGACCAAACTACGGTCCCCCTCCCCAACCCAAACCGTCCCCTAACAACTGCTCACCTACTAGCAAAATCGTCTAAAATCTCTGAACAGACTACACCCCCATCCCAAACTTAATCTCTTCAACCAACCCTGATAACTACTTACATACTATCATATATTCATACCCCAACCCCAACCCCCCCCCCCAAAAAAAAATGCCATCAACCACCCCTAACTACACGCCTACTTTCATAAATGTCTATGAACCAAGAGAAGTTATGATATTGTAATAATCTGCTGATGCTCCCAACCCGATCGCTCTCTTTATACATTATAGATGATGTTGGCAAACTTGGGAGAAGACCCCCACCCTACCCCTTCTTGTCCCTTCAACCATAGAGAACTGACACCATGTTCCAACCACCAGTCATCTCCTCATCACCCACATCCATTATCCTCTCTGTCTGTAAACTTTTTACAGGCCGAACAATGCGCAATCTCCGTAGAGGACTGTACACACATGCAATATGATTCAACGATTATTATCTTTTAGTGTCAGTGAAGGTTAGGCTACCCCCTAGGGGTCAAAGGTTAACATCTTCAATAAATTGATATCATTTGAGCTTCATACCAGAGTTTTGATCCATATACCAGGGGGTGAAATTATGACTCATTCAAAATCAAACATGGCCCACTGCAACGTAAACACACGACTTGTTACAACAACATACCACTTGTTAAATCCTCACCAGCAATTATTGGAGATATTCTCATGAGTGGGTACAGGAGAATGGATAGATAGCCCTGGAATTCCAGGGTCTCTTCAGACTGCGTGAGTGGCATAGACACTGACTCCAGTGCTAACTCTTGATTCAACATGCACAAATTTGTTTAAAGCCTCCTGGATGCAGACATGTTCAAGGTTTGACCGAGGAACAATTATTTACTTTTTTTTTATAGAACTTCACGTGCAAGTGAGGGTTTGCATTTCACAAGAAAAAGTATGCACATATTGAAGTATGTATTCAATTTACAGATTCCATAACACACAAAAAAGAATGACAGCACTGGTATGCAAATAGCCGTACAACAGCTGTACAAAATTTCAAACTTTTGGATTTGTAATACAAAATGGATATGCCCACATGTCAACATGTAACATAGCTCCAGTCAGTCATTTATATAGTTATAGTTCTACTGGTGTGTAGTGAGCTTCCCAAAAGACCTCGTGTCTTTTTCATGTTTTTCTCGCTAAAAACGATCACAGGCCTTGCGCTTAAGCTTTTTGTAAAGTAGCTCAAGGGGCTAGTAAACTGTGCATTGTACTTGCCCCCAGGAAGTTTTCGTTGCCCAAATTTTAAACATGTATTGTCATAAATGTATCTTCCTGATACTAATTGTAGTGATCACAACCAGTTTAACGGTCAAATGAAGTTACATTCACACACTCAAAAATAAACTAACACATTTCTAAAATGCATTATTCACATCTGAAAAGGAATAAGTCTGAGCATTATAAACAAGTAAGTTGTACAGTTTTTAGTAGCCCACAGAGCAAATTGAGAAGTGGTGTTCACTACCCAATAGCAGTTTTTACTAGACAATTTACGCCAGGCTAGTGTTAAGGGCGAGCCCTGGACCAGAGTAAACTGATCCAAACTTTGAGATGTTTCACCACCGGTTCTTTTCAGAATCACCATCAGTCATAGATAAGTTCCACCGTGTTCCCCTATGCTTGAACACACCAGAGGTCGCCTTTTTCAAGCCACATTACCAACATTTCTTCCAAAGAGGTTACCAAGATACTAAGTATACCAGTAGGAGAGTTTAGCCGGTTAATTTATCGACCGCGTAAATCAATATTGATCCCAGAATCGTCATCTTTTACGCCACTGAAATTTAATCATCTGTGTAAAACATGCGTCTTTCAGCAAACCAGAGCCAGCTGCGTGTAGCACCGTGGAGTGAAAGAGAGAGAGAGAGTGCCACGCCTGGTTTACTGCTGCTGCAATACCAGAATGCAGTTGCATTCAGCCATAACCAGATGAAATATGGTTAACATCTGGTGGAGAGGCTGTGGGAGTCTACAAGATCTGTATCCAGCTGGAGGTATTTGCATCCGAGATTACAGGAAAACGATGAGCAAGGAAACTTGTGTAAAACAAAACAAACAAAATAACAACCATACCATTGTATGATGTAGACAGTAAAGGAAAATTTAGGAAATCTAGATCTTAATGGTCTGTGTTTAGCTGTAGAAATTTGTATACAATATTAAAAGTAGGTTGAGAACTCTGTATGAACAAAACAGGCACCCCACTTTCATAAAATTAGTGCCAACTTGAATTGAATTTCCACAACTTTTTTGTCACAAGTTACAATAATGATATTTAGTTTTATGATTAATGATATTTAGTTTTATGATTAATGTTCTAACATTGGATGTATGAATGAGTGTATTCTTCCAATCAGCAAAAGATACAATCCCTGAAAGCATAAAGCAAGAAAGGAAGCAAAACCAACTTGCTGACTTTATTGACCAGCTGCTGAGGATCTTTTAGCCGAGGGTGTATGTGCTGGTAACCTCTCCCTTCTTCTGCATGCTCTTGGTCGCTATTTGCCTTCAATTGTTTATATTCTTATACTTAATTATCATTCTATACTGCTTACTATTTTGGCCATATGCTGAGGATCTTTCAGCCGAGGGTGTATGTACTGGTAACCTCTCCCCTCACGTATTTCTGTTTTCGTTTTAACTTTTGTATCTGCTACTTGGCTTAGTTTTTTACTTCTTGCTTTGATTTCTTTTTGTGAAGCGCCTTGAGGCTAAGCCCCTTGCAAAAGTGCTCTATAAACCCTTTATTATTGTTAATACTATTATTAACTTAATCAGTGAAATTGGGCACCTCCAAGAATGGTGTTCCTCATTTGTTGGAAATTGGAATGATGCCATCCTTTTTAACGAACCAGAAAGCTTCGGTGTAACAGCGTCATAGCCTGTTTGAATGTAACACAGGCATGCAACTGCAATTCATCAACAAGAAAGAGGAAATTTCCATGCACAGCAAGACTTTGTAGACACAGTTGAGAAACCCCAAAGCCAGGAAATCATCTGATCAGCTGAAAAGTTGCACGCCTGACAGTGAAAATGAAAACCACCCTGGATCACCGCTAATCAATACAGCTAAATAAATCTAGAAATAAGTACCCTATCTAGTTATCCAAATTGCTGAAGTTCAAAGCTCACATCAAACCCAGCTGCAAAATTACTCAGGGATGAATTCCATATGACAATTTATTATTTTTTTTCTTCTGGTCTGGATCTTTGGAGCAGGTCATTTGGCAGTCAAACGGAAGTAATTACATTTCAATTGCGATTCCTCATAGGATTCTACTTCCTAAATGGGGAGCAGGAAATATCTAGAATGATCACATGCCATTATGAGCATTGGCAGAATCTTCTTGGGGTTCCTGTCCTTTTCTTTTTCTTTCTTTTTTCCCTGTAAATATTTTTTGGGGATTTTTTTTTCTCCTTTTCTTTCCCACATAAATGCATATTTTTATTAACGAAATTGGAAATGTTTAATAACTGAAGAATTATTTATGCTTTAAGGTAAAATATAGGATTGGTGAAGTTGACAGGGCAGTGTTCTTACTTTGTGTGATTCAATAAATAGGCCTTCATGAAAAACCTGTGAAAATTTGGGATCAAACCAATGTCAGAGTCAGGGGAAAGAAGTGAAAAACGGTGCACACTTTTCAGCACGTAAGTACATTGTCCTTGCTTTTGATTGTTACAACTTCAAATTCTATTTTGTTGACTTCGACCGTATTTCAGATAGAAATACTTCCATGGAAGATCGGTACTGGTATGTACTTCATAATCAGTAAGCTTTCAGACTGATACTAATACAAAAAATTGGGATGATTACCAATCCTTGTATTCTACCTTTAAAACAATGTTTATGTGTAGTCTCATTTTGCAAAAATGTGATGCCCCACGCCAAAATCAGGCACTTCCCAGAAATAGTGAAATGGCTGATGGCAGTGATGACAAGCAAAACATCAGGCATGATAACAGTGTGATATTGATGTCTTAAACATGTTGATAAATACTTACTTGTTAGGCCTAAATTAGGTGTTATTTGCAACTTCTTCTTCTCATTCTTGACGTGCAAATAAACCAGGTTTTGAGTTTGGGCGGAAAGTGCCTGGTTTTGGCATGGAGTGTCACAAATAATCAACATCCATATATTTTCAAATTCTGAAGTTCTTTTGAATTTTGTCCACAGTTGTAAATGTCATTCAGTTTAGCTAGCCATTCGAAATCACACTCCACAGTCATTAAAATCACACACAACAGGGGGGAAAATAATATGTTTCTACAATAACATAGAGCCTACAAAGCTTTGAATATTTTGTCAGTAAACATGTACGCTTTGAAAGAATCCCTTCCCTTGAAATTAAGCATAAATGCAAAGTCCCACATTCCTTTAACAGCAATAAACCTTTCAAAATATATCATGCAAGGTTTACAACTTTCTCTTTTTTAAGTACTTATAACGTGACAGCTCCTACTTCTTCAGGTGAAGGGAAGTGCCTTAAAACCTGTCCACATGGTGACAGATGACATTCTTTTTATTGCTTCAAAAGTCGGCCTGCAATTTCAGACATTTCCCATACCTGGTATGTTCCACACTTTTGGTATTAATTGCAAGGCAATAAAAATAAAAAATAAAACACAAAAATATGCAGCTGGTTGCCCCCAGCCCCTCTTAATAAAAAAATTTCTATTGTTAAGCCCTCCATAAAGTCCCACCAAATACTTTCCAAAGCAAAAAAGGCATATTGTTGTTTTTTAAGAAACCCCTGGCTCATGCAAAAGTACAGGTATGGTACTTAACAGAGGCAACGGAATCCTCTATGCCCCTGCCCATTGCCTTGATGCCCTTTGAAATGCTCCAGTCAAAATCTGTGCGTCCGTCATAGAGGTGCCCTTTGCTAAGAAAAAAACTGCCTTGCCCTTACAAGAATGAAGCATCAGGACTGAGTAATAGCCTTTCAGGACAACCTACGTTTAAAATAAGATTTTATTCCAAGGGTGGGGTGATAGGTAGCAAGCCTGATACTTCACAAGAGCATTGTAGGCAATTTACCCTGGTCCCTGTCTTGGTGCCCCTTGAGTAGAAAGCAAAATTGCCCTCATAGAGGTGCCCTTTACTGTGGAAGAACTGCCGTGCCCTTACAGCAACCAAGCATCAAGCCTGCAGGTAGTACAAGTCAAAATAAAGGGGCCAAACATCGTACCTCAGAGCTCAACAAATCTGTGTTTATATCTGGATGCTCCCATGAGATGAGAGGAGGGGAGGGGTCATAGAGGTCACTGGGCTCAGGTCAAGTTCCCTGACTGAACACAAGACAACAGTAAGAACCCTGAGAACACTCAATTGATGCCTGAAGATGCAAACAAACATTACACCAATCCACATCAGCGCAAGGGATCAAGTTTACACAGACTTTTTCGAGTTGACCTTTTTTTTGTTCAACAATTACTGCATGTTCCCTTTGGCTAAACAAACTTTACTCAATGTCACTGCCCACCAAGATAACACACTAATGCAACCACGTTTTCCACAAGCATAAAATACACTAGATGACTGTACAAAAATTCAACTACTGGTCAGTGAATTCATTTGAAGAAATGTATGAATGTTCTTCAGTTAATACTTCAAACACTGTATCCAATCATACAATTATCGCAAAAGGAAACCAAGGAATGATAATCCAGGAAATTTACTTCGGCACCAATCAGTTCTTAAAAATTTCAACAACAAAAAATGCGGGTTAAGTCTGGATGGAGGAGAGACTGGAGTGTTTAAGCATGAAAGGGGGGTGAGGGAGTAGGGTCAGAAGGTCAGTCCTGAGGGGTAGGATGGTAATTGCTATGAACCCTTGAGATTTCAAGAGAAAATTACAGTATATTCATATTCATGGGAAAAAAAGAATGGATGGAAATCGTCAGAATCAGATGGTATGGTAACTTGGCCATGCCTCTTTAATAAGTAAAAAAAAAAGCCCCAGCCTGCTTTTTAGAGGTAAGGAATGTTTTGGGACTTCTTTTTTTTAAATAACTGCTGCCTTTTGCCCCAAGCTTTGGCCAGTAAAAGTGTGACTTCCCATCTAGCTTGGCAGAACTTCTCAATCTTAAAGCATTACCGAGAGTGCCCCTCTCATTAGAATGTAGGATGATGCGCTGATTGTACACAGATCGTTCACAGTGAATGATCAATTTGATAAAGATTCCCATTTACTTTAATCCGATAATAGTACTCAAGTCTAGTATTTCACGGTTGGATGAGCACAGTTGGTGGACGAAACTCGACCCTCAAAGCACTCCTCCAAAGTTGAAAATTTGACCAATTAACAATGCTTGGGAACAGCCTTCAATCAGGATCTTGGCTCTGATGAAGCATTCCTCAGACTACTTAAAAAATTAGGCTCCTTTCAGCTATGCTTTCTAACAATGCAAGAATCAGACTTTGGTTTCAACCACAACTGTTTTCATGTGTTCCAACAACTTCAACTTGACCTTAAGAACAATTTAATTAGAGACGTTTCCAGAGCACAATCGGACAGGGATTTATTGAATTGAATTGTAATTGAAGGACTACTTATTTCTCCGAAGGTCTTAGTGAGGGGAAAAAGAGAAAACCTTTTTTTAAAGCCTGACCGGTAACTCAGAACCAACAAACACAGAAATTCCTCAGCTCCTATTTTGGCAATGAAACCTGGCAGTTAACTTTTGAACTTGAAGACTGCGGAGGTTTTACACCATGGAAACTAATATTGCACTATTCAGAAACTAGTTTTAAAAAAGTGTTTAGAAAAGGCAAAAATTGATTTTCATTTATACACTTAGTTTGTTCAGTAAATGTCCCATTTGTTTACAATACCATATTTTATCAAACTTTGTGTGTTAGTTTTACATCAATTTTAGACTGGGATTGTACAGGAAATGTCACCCACAGCAATGGAAGCGTCTGAGGGTTACATGATCATAGCAAATACACGCCACATCGATAGTTGCTTTCCTTCCGTGAATAAATTTGCCCCAGATTTTTAAATCTCCACTTTAAATTTTAAGGAGTGCTAATTTTCGCACTCCTCGGACAAGGTTAAGAAGTTCGGAGGGGAGAGCGATTGCACTCACTCTCCTTAAAAATGAAGGTCTGATTTCAGGCACAATTATCCATGGGAAGTTTCCCACCATGACCATCTTTATACCACTGTACGTTACGTGTAAATCTGTGAACATTTCTATTTTTTTTTTTTTTTTTTTTTATCTGACCAATGTTATACACACACCCTTTAAAAGGTTGCCCAGGTCCCAGGGATGACAGATCCCCTGGAATTTGAAACCAATGGTGAGACAATTTATGACAAGGCAAGACCGGAATGACTTCAGTTCATATCACAGGTTTTGTGTCTGCGTCTGGTACCAGCATAAATGAACTTCATCATGTATGGTTTGCAATCAAGTTTCTCTTCCCCGTGGTGCTACTTGCGGTTCAAGTGTAATGTCAAAATGAAATTGAAGGTACAATGTTTGGGATTTTGGAATTAGTGCATTCATCAAAGGCACAATTTTGGCAGCTTTGGAAAAATGCATACAGTTTTTGTGACAATTTGACCTGCATAGGTACTCAGTTTTTTAAAGGACCAGAGTTTATGAGTGGACTATTTTCCTAATACCGTGTTCTTAATGATAACTGAGGTTGGGAAATTGTACTGGAATAGGTGCTTACGTTTTTTAGGAAACTGACTTTCAGAGTGAATTGTTTTCATAGAAATAGCAAACAATCTATGCAAATAATCTATGTCTGCATACCATATATGACAAAATTAACCAGACTAACCAATGGAAAAGCTGCAGTTTGCCACACTGCTAAAATGGCAGTGCGCACGAATTGCCTCAAAGCCGATGTGCACAGATTAACGACACCCATATCATCCTATTTCCACTGTATTTTAAGACAATGTGAAGCTGAGAATGCAAGGTAACAGGGTTTGCCCTGTAACTTTTTCAGTGACTAGCCAGCAGGACTAGTTAGCTTGTCAGTTCACTAGTCCAGTCACCTTCTTCACTAGTCCATATTTCAAAAGAAAAAAGGGATGCTTTTCAACACTGAACAAGCCAGCTGGACCACTTGGAGAAAATTCTGACTGGTCCTCGTGTTTTAACTGGCTTTTGGATAGCAGACCACTGTTAAGGGAGAAAACTGGGTACACTATAGAGTACAGATTTCCACTATAAACTAGTCTCGGTAGCCTAGTTGGTAAGACAACTGCTCTAGAATGACGGGGGTCGTGGGTTCAAATCCCACCCGAGGAATATGCCTGTGGATTTTTTCACAGGACACAGGAAAGTACTGAGCATACAGTGCTTAACACACATCGGTGTATGGGTAAAAAACACAACTAATATTCTTTATCCCCCGATGCAAAAATTAACATCTATTATAACTACAGTCAAATTTCAGAGTATTTTCCACCAATGCAGCACCATCACAGCTTTAAACAGGGCCATACTGGGGCTCTCTTTTCCCTTGTTCCCAGTGATTCACACTTACTCAGCACCAGTGAAGGCCATACAGGGCAAAGGAAATACCCAGATAGGTTGGTCCCTGCTACAGGTGTAAGAATGGTGTCAGGGGGGTGCATGAAAGGGGCTGGGTGGGCGTAAAAAAAAAAGAAAAAAAGTTTGGTGGTGGGCGGGAGATTTTACTGATAATGGTAATCTTTTGAAGCAAGTTGTGGCCTTACGATCTGGGTACACTGTTATGCCCGGATGTAGTTCGGATGGGTTCACGCTGGTCGTTAGCAAGGGGGGTGTAAGAAGAGTGTCAAGGATGTATGAGGCTGGGAAGTTTGGGGTGTTAGATCCCAGCATATTGAAGAGCTAATGACAACAGCATTGCTGTAGCAGAGGCCATGTCGTACGTGCTGTTTCTGACTAGGTTTTTCTGCAAGTTTAGGCCATGTCATAAATCAGACATGCAACTTGGAAGTTTCAACAACAAAAAGAGGAAATGGCCAAATGCAAATAATTTTGCACAGTGTTTTTCAATTTTCAATGGCACTAAAAATGAAGAACCAAGAGGAAATCAGCTGATCCGCTGCAAACTTCTATGCCTGATAAATGCTGTTTCGGACTGGTTTTCCTGCAAGTTTAGCTCCCATAAAATTCACAGAGTAGACCTAACCCTCTTCCCAACCCTCCCATGGTTTGGTTACTTTCCACTACCCACAAAAATCTGACAATATATCTGGTAACTCAACACCCAAATGTATAGAATCTGATGAGATGGCTTCACTGTAGAGTGCCTGGACACATGCTGGCTCTATCTACATTGCAGGGAAAAAAACAATTCCTCAAAAAGTATGTAAACCTGGGAGACAAATTTAATAGGAACAGGTTTTCTGCTCAATAAAATCTGCCAAAAAGAAAATGGTCCTTTTACCTCACCAAGAGTGCCTTCTGGTTCAGTATTTCATTCCTCAACCCTGTAGCCCTCACCTCAGATTCACATCAACCCTGGTTGGATATTCTATACGTCATGTTTTAATCAGCAATAACTTACGACTGTCGGTTGATACCAAATCGGAATGCCATATGGTCAACTCAGACGTGGAATGCTAGCAACATCTGTAGTTATGACTACTGTCTAATTCATCACTCTATCTCACGTATGGGGCTGGTATCGAGGGACCCTTCACTGGGCTTATCACTTGGAGGAAAGAATTCTGGGCCCAATTTCATAAAGCTGTTGAACAGCAAGCAAATGTCTGTCTCCCTGGTGCATGCCCCTGAACAAAGAAATAATGAGTCCGCCAACATACGGCTTGTTAGCTCAGTTGGTAGAGCACCAACACATAAACCCGGAGGTAGCAGGTTCAAATCCTGCTCATCAATTTTCCTTAGGTCATCCCATAATAGACCAATCCATTAAGCCCCGCCCCCTAACGTGTTGACCAATCACAGCCTTGGCTATGCCACCGAAAGTCCGACAAAAGTCCCACACGATAAAAAAGCTATTGGAAAATGTAAACATGTGTGCGCGCACTTACAGCGTGTTCGTTCATGTTGTGCAGTGTGGCATTGAAGAGACCCACATTGTGCTGCCCACGTGTACAGTGATGATGCAGCCAATGCTGTGATTGGTCAATGTGTTTTGTGGGTGTGGCTTAATGGATCGGTCTATTACTAGATACTTCATATAAATATTCCTGAAAACTCAAAAAAAAGTCATAAGGCTTCATAAAGTTTTGAAACTTACAACCAGCATCCATGAACTTTAAAAAGATGATTTCAGATGGAATCAGGGTAAGTGAGGTATTTGGTGATGTCTCAAGAAGGTGTAAGCCTCCTCCTTACTTCTTCTGACAGTGACACCCAGATGTCGCGTATCATTGAGGAAGTTTCATGACAGATGCAGGAAGATGGTCACAGATGAATCAAATAATCAAAGGCTTCCCCGAGTCGGGAATTGATGCTCTCAGAAGCAAGCAAGATGGGAAGAGGAAACTGAGGACAGGAAGGAGGGCCTAAGACTCTGGAGTACCCTAGCTTGGACTCTGTCTTGATTTCACTACATGCAATGTGAAGAAGGCCAGTCTGGACTCAGCTGTTCTGCACTGAGGAGTAAAATGACCTCAAATGAAAGATGGTGAGACAGATGAAGAACATCTGTGCTTTATACCCATAGAAAGAAGGTTTAGTTTCATTTTCTCACTAAAAACAAATCAGGAGGATTTTTTCCACCTTTTTAAAATGGCATCATAATTTGAAGAAACTTCTGAATTTAAGTGTCATGAATTTGTCCTTCTGAGGTGACAAAGAGATATGTTGTGTCTGGGTAGTTTTTCTTCATATTTAGCAGTTACTTCCAGAGCTTTGAATTTATCTACCCACATAATGGATCAAAAAGTGGGGAAAAGGGGGAAGAGATGGCACAAAAAGAGGGGTAAAGACAGGGGTGGGTGAAAAGCAGTGGGGGGGGGGAACGATCATCCAACACATCAGAATAGCTGCCAACTCCTTGGGTATTTACCCCTGCAGTGGTTTCTGATCATTCAATGAATCTATCAATAAAGAATGTTTCCAACTTCTGACTGAAACAAAATTCAGTGTAATTCACTGTGATCCTAACAAATTTTTCACTTCACAGTAGTTGTTCATTTCCCTGATTCATGACTTCAACAGGTCAAGTTCAGCGAAACCAAAATGTCGGCAGCCGGTGATTTTGAGGTTTAACAGCATTCTACTGTACCCTAAGGAGTGATTGATTCCAATAGGATATGACACCCAATAAACCACTACAACATTACATTGTCTTTACAGATCGAATTCATCATATGAAATCTACAGCTCAATTATCGCCATAACCCAAATTCACCAGGGTGTTTACAAGCATAAAAGCTTTCCTGTAGAACGTCACTTAGCAGAGACGGTCCACCAGCCAAAATATGTAATGCATATTGTTTGAAACTGGCTCCCTGCAAGTATATGTTAAGCGGACAAATTAACTGCTTTATAGCAGTTCTATGAGTGGGTGTTTGTAAGCATTATCAGCTTTCATAAGAACTTTGCTTAGCAGAGACCGGCTACCAACCAAAATACCATGTAGTGTATGTTGTTTGAAACTGGCTCCCTGCAAGTATTTGTTAAGCAGACAAAGGTACTTCTTTCATAGCAGATCTGTGAGATTGTGTGAAGATCTTCCACGGCACCTATGGCAATAAACTGTCAAAGTCTCATGCACATTTGAACATTGGGAAACAAAAAACGGCACAACTTAGTTGCCATCAAACTTGTAAAGCATGTCCATGGGAGCCCCCAAAAATACTTGAATGTTACGAGACTTTCATGGTCTAATGCTGAAGGTATCCCCTCCTTTTGTTGTGGTTCAAAAAGCAACATAGGCCGTTCACGAAACCACGGCTTGGGCTTGGGCTCCGGCTTGGGCTGCATCCACCTTTTTGAAGCCCTGTAAGGAAACCAAATGTTTTCTAAATAACTGACGGAGCCTAAGCCTAAGCCAAAGCCAAAGCCCAAGCCGGTGGTTTCGTAAACAGCCATAATTGTCCCTCAAAGCCCCAGCTCAACATTGGTAAGCTGACTGTAAATGCTTCCAAATTTAGCTCATTTCGTTGTTTCGTTTTCGAGAAAACGGTAAAAATGCATTCAGCATTTTTGTACGCATTCCTATAGGCAGAGTTTTCATCTCACTGAAAGGGGGGGGGGGGCAGTATAAGCCGCGGGGGGAAGAAAGTCACCCCAGGAATTATCTCTTCTTTACGTACACCCATTAATGAAAAACATGCAAAATATCAAATAGGCTTTGTCTTTCAAAAAACAAGTTTGCAGCATGACGACCTGTTAATGTATACATTCCACAGATTAAAGTTTAACAAACGGTGTGATGGGTTTGATTCGTCTCCCCTCAAAAACTGAAAAACCACTCTTCAGTGAAAATGTCATGAGGTTTGTCTCAAAGTGGACCTCCAAAACTGGATAATTGGAAAGCGTGTACTGTTCCAAGAAGTAATCTTTTTACCCTCCCCTGTAAGCCCTTCTTCTCTGACATTCCAAATATGTGACAAACTAGTCAATTATGAATGATTTACGCCATCTTGCACTTTCATGACTTGCTAGTACAGGGAAATAACATTACTCCTACATATTTTCCCATGGGGTATAACAAAATAGGGGGGGGGGGGTCATTCAATAAATATTTTTGGTAAAATATTTTTTGGAGGGGGTTGTGAATGTCTCCATATCTAACCTTCTTGAAAAATGGAATAGAAACATTAATTATGTCACGTCAGGTAAAAACCGCTATTTTTATATCCTTTGAATTTAATTGTGAGGTATGCGAGTGGTTTTTCCTCATGAGATTTTAGAGAATGTTCGGAGGTGGACTCGGGGGCGTGCCAGGTTACGGGACTCCTGGTGGTGCGATATAAATAAATAGTTTGGGGAACATGTTTTCTTGGAGAGGGTTAAGAATTTCTCCATTTCCCTAGTCCCCACCCTTATTGAGAGAATTGAAACATTTATTTTTATCAAGTGATTTTTTTAGGTATGTGAGTTGTGTTTTTTTTTTCTCATGAGATTTTAGAAACTGTTTCGGAATTTCAGAGGCAGACTCTGGGTTGTGCCAGGTTACGGATCTCTCACTGTGATGAATGAAGATTTAAGACGGTAATTTTTGTAAATGATGTATGCCCGTTTCAACTCGGCTGTCAAGACCAAGAAATGGCTTGCTGGGAAAGAAAAGTGGGGAAAGTCGTTGACAAATTTACTGAGGGATAACTGATGGGGACTTTCAATCCTTAAATGCTATTTTCACGACTTTGACAGTATTTCAAATTGAATTATTTCTCTGGAGGATCAGTACTGGTGTAAACTTCATAATAAACACAAATGACTCCAACAGACCTGCAGGGCCCAATTTCATAGAGCTGCTTAAGCAGACAATATTGCTTAACAATTTGCTGCTTAGCGAAAATGAGCAGGATACCAGTCAGAAATTGTATACGTAACATGGTATTTTGGCTGGTAACCTTATTCTGGGAAGCATTCTAATTTTTTGCTTAGCAAATTTTTCTGCTTAAGCAGCTCTATGAAATTGGGCCCAGATCTCATCCACTTACACTGACTTCCAATCTCTCAAAGGATCAACTTCAAGGTTATCATTCTGAAGTACAACATAAGCATTCTGAAGCACACCATAAGCAAGCCCCCACTTATATCACAGACATGCTCAAAATAAGATCTCTAGGGAGACAACTAGGACCATCTACCTCTTGTTCCCTTTTTATTGAGCCAGGAACTCTCTGTTCTACCTTTGCAGATACATGCAGATAATTCTCTGTATATGGGACCAGGGGTGGATTTCACAAAGCGCTAGGACTAGTCTTATCTCAAGTTAGGACAAGTAACTAGTCCTAACTTATAGGACTAGTCATAAGTTAGGACTAGTCCTAAATTGGGACTAGTTTTGTGAAATCCATCCCAGGATGTGGAACGAGCTTCCTGCACATATCAGAGACGCCAGTTCATTCAACACATTCCAGAAACTCCTCAAAGCCCACCTGTTCCAGCAGGCTTACTAACCATTCATTACATTTTGTGCCTCAGCACCTCAGAACAAACTTTTGACTTTGGCATTATATAGGTGACTTTTGAATGGTTGATTGATTGAATGATTAAATCAGTGACATTTCATATTGAAACATTGTTTTTTTACAATAGCCAATCCAGTAATTTGTTAATGTCCTCTACGGGATATGATGGCCTCCATGAAGTTGTCAACCTGTTACGTATAATTCAGTCTATCCTTAACAACATGATCTATCGGTGATCAGTCTGCGAAAGTGTTTCATATCGTTTAAAAAAAACCTCACAAAAGAAAAGGAAATATCATATCATATTATCGTCAGTTTCTTAAAGGTGAGAGTAAGAAAATTGAAACTGGACTTACTTAGTGATGAGGACAGCGGTGTCGTAATGGTGGGGGTGATCATCGTCCTTGTTATTCCTATCTTGTTGCCAGAGGCAAAAATTACGAAGAGTTTGCGGAGCATCAGAGGTGATGGATAAATCCGGCTTCATGAAAGATGTAAAAATATCAAGTCATTATTCATACAATTGCCATCTTAAGTCTGATTCCCTGAATACAAAGGTTACGGACACATGCAATCGTGTTGGTGCATGGTTGCAGTTTGAATTAGTGAAGAGTGTGCATGCTATGGCCCAATGACTTTCCAGCATTAGTTTAGGGCTGGATTTCACAAAGAGCTAAGATTCATCTGAAGTGCGAATCAATCTTAATTGCTAAGCAAAGTGTGATGTCACAATGCAAATCACTATTGTAATACTGACAACTCATCTGAAGATGAATCTTGGTGGTTTGTGAAATCGAGCCCAGGTCACCAGACTAATCTTGTCTGTTTGTTGGCAACCTCGCTGTCAAAAATGTCAACTTTGTTGGCAAACAAAAAGCTGCATCTAGTTCTTTTTTTCTTTTCGGGAATGAAAAGATGATTGTTAACAATCAGACCATTGGTAATTTTCACTGATGCATGCAGCATTGTTAGCTACAGAGAAAGTTTTACTTTTACATGGCAGTCTCAGTTTCAGTGAATGATCACTATCCAAGATCTTCTGATAAAACTTTCTGAAATCAAGCCTTGAGGATGAAAGTCACGTTCGTTTGAGAGGCTACACATTTTTTTAAAGGATACTGCATTTAAAGAAAAAATGTTGAAGATAAATTGTTCATACCTCCTCCCTGTGAAGAACCAGTAGCTTAACTAAGACTATGTTGATATCATTTCCTATACTTGGATCTTTGAATATTTTATTTACCTGTGTAAAGAAAAAGAAAAAAACATTATCAAAGATTTTGATTTATTTTGATAAAGACAGGAAAAATGTCACAACATCAAGTTGGGGAGGTGGAGCCTTTCTGCTCTACCAGCCAGGATTCTGATGGATGATACCCAAGCCTACATCATTACGGACTGTAAAGGGGGTAATTTGTAGCCCACACCTCAAGTGGCTTACTGGCCTTGCGTGTCTGGCCACTTCCATAAAAAAAAAAAAAAATAAATAAAAAAAAAAAACATACAAAAATCCATTTATCATGAATGAACAAATCAACAACACATATTATTTATAATTCAAAACACCAGTTGAATCTTACAATAATATTAATACTCTTGGTTCTTATATAGCCCATATCCAAATACCAAGATAAACCCATTTACAATATTGTCCCTGTTCATCAGGCATACGTAAAACGTTCCCTAAGCTTTCTCAACTCCCCCCATCCCAACCCCCAACCCCACCACAGCCCTCCCAAGCTGCTTAAATTAGCACTAATTAGCACTAAAGCATTAATCCAACACAATACTGTCTCAGCCCTCACGGGCTCCCATTTATACACCTGGCTTAAGAGAAGCAATTATGGTTAAGAGCCTTGCTCTATAACACAAGTGTCATGACCGGGATCCGAACCCACACTCTGATGATTCAGCCATCAGAACTTGATTCTGGTGCACTAGACCGCTTTGCCACAACGAACCACAAACAGCATTTTGGAGAACTTGGGTCCCCTTGTAAATTGTTTAAAGGAAACTGAAACATTCAAATACATGCAACACTTGCAGAGCTCATTTGACAGTGTTGGCGTCTATTATTAATTTATCAACCAACTTAACCACAAGGTAATTTTCCAGAAGAAAAAGAGATGTGTCTACAACCATCTTTCCTCCATGCTACAATGTACCCTTCCCCATGGACACTAATAAAAACCAAAAAACCTGCTCTCTCATTTATTTAACATTCTTTCATGATGATATAATTGTTTCTCTGGAGTTGGGGGGGGGGGTTGTCAATCAATCAATCATTCAACCCCTTGTCTACTTTCAAGTGTCAAGTTGCTGACCAAGTGCCACCCAAGTGACAACAGAAACAAGAGATCCGTGTGTCAGGCTGTCAACAAGGGTAGCCCAAGAGGTGGACAAGATGTCACTCAGTGAATAACTGTCAGTCAAATTCGACAGGACAATACCCCCATCTCTCTTTACCCTCCATGTAAACTCAGTGATAACAGTAGAAGAAAGTGACTGGACAATAGAAGGTGGGGGGATACTGTCAAGTTTGTCTTTTTGTTGATAGGTCAGGAATGATAACTTGGCACCCTGGGGGATCTGGATCCATTGTGCTGGCATGTGTCCTGGGTACAGGTAGGAAAACACTGCATGGAGTTGAAAATCTGACACTGCCTTTTCATAATTTGTCCTGAGTTATATCAATGGTTTCAAGTGAAGAGATAAGTATTCAAATTCATTTTTTTTTTTTGCTTTTAATGTACACGTTTGTGTTGGAAATGAAAGAGAGGCTTGACTGTATCAATGGCGGTGGCAAGATCATCAATGGCTGCAGCTAGATCATTTAATTAATCTGACTTTAATAACTTTGAGTTCCAGCGCGACAACTGTGACCTGTTGTCACAAAATGAGGCTAAAGCTGCAGTATGTTATTAGCAGGTATAACCTAACAAAGTAAAAGTTTAACACATTGGAGTGAATGAATAAATCAAGCTTCAGAATATTTTAGAGGTAGTTGCAACCCCAAGTGTTCGATATCATTAACACTAAATTTAGAAAGGCCATCATACGAACTTTATAGAATTAATACTTTCTGCTCATTTTGTGATAACAGATGGCAAATTAAGACATTAGAATTTCTTCAAATGTGACAGCCCCTTGCCACGAGACAATACTAACACTGAATTTGCCGTATCATAGAGAACAGTCCCACTTACCAAGGCAACAAGCGTGAGTAGATAGTGTTCCAAGTTGGGGCCATGATGGTTGAACATTTTGTGGTCAGCGACGACCATCAACTCCACATGGCGTGTGAAGGAGATGAAGCGTTTACTCCTGTGATGGGAGGCGTCTGTCTTTGATGTGTCGCTGCTACTGTTGTTTTCTTGTTGTCTGTTTATACTGTAAACACATAAGAAACAATTAAAGTTGGCAAACGATCTAAATTCTACTCTTGCGCTGACTTTACCATCTGTTTGAGATGAATGGCACATCCTGAAGCGCATGGGCAATATTGGTAATTGTCAAAGACCAGTATTCTCACTTTGTGTGACCCAACAAACCTGTGAAACTTGAAGCTCTACAGAATTCAAAGTCATGAGAAAATAGTGGGGAAAAAAACTTCTTTTTTATTTTACTGTTTTCAAACATCCAGTTTTGGACTCGCGAGATCAAAACTAATCGTAAGTACTCGATTCTCAAAAAACTATAGCATTTTAAGCAAAAATATTTCAAGGAAAGTTTTCCACCATGACCATCTTTATACCATGTAAGTTATGTGGAAATCTGTATACATCTGTATTTCCAATCTTACCAATGTTACCCAAACCCTCTAAGCCAAAGAAAGACCAAGATCTTTTTTTAAATGATCTAATATTAAATTGAATTACAAAATTACAAGATATTCCTCTTGCTATCTACTTTTATTTTGTAAGAAAAGAAAATGCTCAAGTAACCATCTTCCTTCTCAACTCAAATCTTGTATTAGTGTAACTAGATTTAAGTTGCTACTTGAAACTCATTTTATATCACAAGTCTTCATTGAGGATGCTCATTTGTAACTGCTTTGTTTGTTATTATTTGCATTCTTGTTTTTCTTTGTCTCCGCACCTTGAGTGCCCAGCAAGGTGGATATGTGCACACTATAAATCTTTATTATTATTATTATTATTATTATTATTATTATTATTAAGTAAACAGCCATTCCAAGTTTTTGTAAACTTGTATTTACCTTTTGCTAATTCTTTGATGCATTTGGTACAACTGTGATGCTAGGTTATTTTGGGTCCTCTTCCTAGAGTGCCGTCTGCCGTTACCCCGGTGATGCCGATGCTGATGGTAAGAATGTGGCCCTGGTACATCATTAGTTGCATCTGCAAGAGAAGAAAAAGAAGCAAAGCTCCATTTATGTAATCAAAACACCCACTCTAGTGTCCCCTACTTCAGACTCCCTCAAACCCAAGTACAATCAAGCTTGATTACAGTTTCGTAATTGAAGTGAAATCTACTGAAACGAAGAGCCATTCACAGTTCTTAACATTTTCAAGGTTACATGAGTGCTACTGATCAAGACTTAGGTCTTGAAATTTTTCCTTTGCATGAAAAAGGAAAATTTTAACTTTACACACTTTGTAGTGTAGGGTTTGTTTTGGTGTCACTAACCCTTCCCTCACAACCAAACACAGGAAATTGGCGAATGAAGGTCCTCAATCATCCCATTTGGAAGCAAACCAGTCCCAACTGGGATATGATTGGAACCATCTTCACCCAATGAGAATACCAATAGTCCCCAATTGGGAATCTTTTGAGTACAATAACAGATAAACCATCCAAATCAAGATACACTTAAATCCTGATGGGGATTATCTTTTCCCAATGAGAATACCATCCAATCGGGAGTCCTTTTGACTACAAAAACAGCTAAACTATCCCAATTGTAATACGCTTATACCCTGATTGGGATTACCTTCTCCTAATGAGGATACCAAATGGTCCTCAATTGGGAATCCTTTGAGTAAAACAACTAAACTACCCCAATTGGGACATACTTATACCCTGATTGGAACAAATGAGGATACTAATGTTCCTCAAGCTAAAAAAAAAACAGCACTACTTTATGTTGGTAAGTTTTCTTTAGATTTTTAGATAAAATACAGACAGCTGGATTGTGAAAGCCGAAGTGTGCCATATCCATTTTGACGATGACAACTGCATTAGCTATTTCTATATTAAGGTACAAGTTTTAATAATTCAGATGGGTATGATGGATACAGTATCATAATCTATGTCCGAGACCTCCAATAGCTAGTGTTGTAAAGTTGTGTCTAGTTAAAGTGGGGGTCATATTGCTATTATCAGGCTTGGAATTCCATCTTCAGAACAGTGAGGTTGCTTTTCCTAAGAAATGGTTCCCCCATTAGAAAAATCAGAATCTTTATGCAAAGGCTTTAGCAAGAATTTGAAACTGTTGTGTCTTAACTTGCTTTGGCGTGTCGTGGCCGAGCGGATAAGAACACCGGACTCAAGCTCTGGTGGTTCCAATCAGCAAAGTGTGAGTTTGAGTCCTGGTCATGACACTTGTGTCCTTCAGCAAGACACTTAACCATTTTTGCTGCATCCTTCAGATGGGACATAAATCCACGGGACCCGTAGGTCCTGTGTGCTGTGTAATGCACGTACTAGAACCCAGTGCACTTATCACAAAGAGAAGGGGTTCACCCCAGTGTTCCTGGTTTGATTGGCTGCAGATTGCACCAAAGCACCTTGTAAACCTTGCTTTGAAGAGGTACTGAGATTAAGATCAATAGCCTCAGACAAATCCTAGACTATCCCAGAACCTACTCCAGGATCCAACAGTAGCAAAATCCTCACAATTTAAACAACCAGGGATGAATACCTTTTGACTAAAGCCCCCCCCCCCCCCAAGGTTGGACCAAGTGTAGTGATGACCCGTAGACCTCCACAATACCTCAATTCCTCCATCCGACAGCTACGATAAAGCCTGCTTTCAGGCTTTATCAACCTCAGAAAAACCTGTTTATTCTGTGACCTATATTTATTAAATGACCATCAAGATTTCTGGGTTAGTAGAATAAACAGAATGGCATCTCATGCCAATCTTTTGTGTGTTGATTTTATAAACGCAGTATTATATGTTTGTATTGCATGCTTGAGAAAATATCAATGGTAGCAGTTACACCTGATCCATAGAGAAGTGAAATGGGACTTTTCATCACATATAAAGTGGTCTTCCACTTCCAGTATTGTTCCTCTTCAGTTTGATAGGTAAGAGTAGTAATACTCTTAAATGCATCATCGATGATCATACTCATATGGAAAATATCATCTGATGAATAGTAGCAAAAACAAAATTCTGGGAGGAAAATCCAGGGGAAGGGGGAGGGGGTTAAGACAAGATTCTTTAGGCCTGTGGCTTTTGGTTCTTGAGAGGTTGTGGCATATCTTACTCTGTAAGAAATTTGTACTTGAACATTTCAACGCGCACCAAGGCTGACAAGGGGGTATGGAGGCAATTGCCTCCATTGTCTAACTGAAGAGCCAGGTGTGGTTGACTAGTGTTATCTCGAGTTAGGATAAGTAACTAGTTCTAAGTTATAGGACTAGTTATAAGTTAAGACTAGTCCTAAGTTAGGTTCTAGTTTTGTGAAATCCAACCCAGGCCTGCTTCTTTTTTGTGAGGGTCAAAAAAGTACCTTTTTCCTCAGTTTATGAGAGAGATGTTGATGTGTACAACATTTCAAGGGGACGACAAGGTAAGAACAGGGACTAGAGATAAATCCTTGTCACTGAGAAGTATCAGATGGAAATATCTGGTGGAGAAATAATCATCGATATGGAAAGTGAAGCCACGAGGAAGGTTGTTAACTTGGGGAGGAAACCTTGACCTGGATTACAGCTGATCTTAGTTAAATCTCTTATTTAGTACACAGAGGGTTAGAGCATCAAGACGTCAACATGCCAAGGTTTTACACAACTCTAAGCAAGGGTTCTTGTTAGGGTGGAATCCTTAATGGGGTGTCAGAAGTGAATTGACATGAGAAGAAATGAAAACCTGCTACTGATGTCACCTGCAGGTGTCGACATTAACGGTATCTTTTCTGGGCTTGATTTGAAAAACAAATTTGTTAACTGAGGATTTCATCATCGCCATGGTTGTTTGTCAACTACAAATTCTGCTTAACAGTATATTACAGGGTTTCCCCACTCACTTTATCAGTGATTAGAATACCCAGTGGAACCCATAGGCCTAAACTTATTATTTCAGTTGTCCACCAGCTATTTTTCCCTGGTCCATTTTTTACAGTTTCTTTCAACAAAATTGTCATTTTTATCAGACTTGAATTTGAAGCCATATGAACAATCAGTGCAGTCAGTGGTTTACATTGGGATGCATTGAACTAGCCAGCGGAGCCACTTGGTGAGGATCTGGACTGGTCCTCAAAGTTTTAACTGGCATTTGGCCTGCGGACCTCCGTTATCAGAGAATGCTATATATACGGTTCAGTTACATTTGTCATATTAAAACGAATATCGTGCATACAAACCCTAGTCCACCAATCTAAATAAATTGATCTTCTGTCAATTTAATTTTCTGTTACTAAAGGGGCTGTGTCGTCATGATTATAGCAGTAAATGGAATAACCCAGTTACTACTCCCCTGTGCGTGGCGGTGGTCACATCACAGTTTGACAGTGCAGTATTTGGGTGAGAGTTCATCTTTCCATGCACAGCCATGGGCCGGCTATAATCATGATGACACAGCCCCTTCAACTGCAACAAATCCACTCCTCAAAAAGTTTTCAACCAAGTGAGTTTTATATTTAAAACCAACCATTAACATACATTAAAAACATGTTGTCTCTTTTGTTTTCCTTCTCAGCAACTTCAAAATTTATTCCACTAAATTCCTTGAAAGAGTTCAATGGAGAAGTCAAAGCATAAATGTTCAAGATGTAGCGATCTGTTCACCGACCAAGTGCAGTACAATAAAAGCACTAAGTGGTAATGGTTTCACATTCCAACCCTAACATAGGAAACAAAACCGCAGAAATGTTGTCCACAATAACTTCTCTTGCACAGAGGTACATTTACCAGGGAAAAAGTACCTTGCCCAAACAAGAATGTGTAGTTCTCAAACTGTATACATATAGACCTTATGCATTGACGTCATCACGCCGCCATCTTAGAGGTAAATCGATGATGTAACAATGGAAACGAAGAGATTTGTACGCGCGGCGCACAGGATTGCCCAACGAACAACCTCATTTTGACCTCTAGACGAGGGCGCCCTACTCAAATGACGTCATGTGCATAAGGTCTATTACTTGATACTTGTTTTCAAATGTACTTTTCTTAAACTTGTATACATTATACAAGTTACTTGTTTCAAATGTATCTTTCTTAATCTGTGTATAAGTTACTTGTTCCAAATGTATCTTTCTTAATCTGTGTATAAGTTACTTGTTTGAAATGTTTCTGAAACTGTATGAAACGTATATGATTTACTTGTTCATGATAAAGCTGAAAGTAGTTCACTGCTGCAATTGTCCTTGCTTCTCTTGAAATATTTTTTTTCTAAATTGAAAATGTCTTTAATGCCGCCGCCGTTCTTTATCAGAGCCACATGAAACAGTTTGGGGAAAAAGTCCACTTTGTTGTGAATAAACAAGGATATGTTCCAGTCCAGTTGTGCACGTTTGCACATCGACAAGGATCACTGAACCTATTTCAACATTTCATGTTCTAACTGAAATGACTTCATGTCATGCGGAACAGCCCCCTCGGGCTTTGGTACTGTAATTTTCTTTCATTCAAGTTCAACTCTTGATGACAATTCACACACACAAAACATCTCGGGTCCGTGGAGTCATTACCAACTCCATACAATACTTTTCAGAATTGGAACACAACGCCAAATAGAAATCGAGAAAGCATGCCAGATTGGACGTTCAAGCGCACCTTTTCTCAAAAACTGGGTCATTTCACACGGAAGACCGTATTTACGGGATGACAAATGTTTTCCTAAAGGCTTCAATAACTATCTAATTATAAAGAGATGTTGGTCCTTTCAATTAATGAAAGGTATTAACAGTCACCATATAATAGCGAGGAGGGTTTAAAAGATTGGGCTTTAATGAACAGATCTTGATAAATGGGAACTGGGAAACCGATTCATCATTCCTGAAGTGTTTTAAAATAAAAGCAAAACAGGGATTTCCTCTCTCACTCTCATGAGATTCTACAACTGTAGGAAGAACCCAAGGTTTGTTTATGACATCTGATCGAACACAATGACAAGACCAACCCCCACACTGAGACCACTAATGGGTAGTATCATTGAGAGGAAAGCTATTCATCAATATGGGTGACCTTAGGAACTACAATTGCTATCCAAATTGTCATTTCTAGATTAATTCGGTACAAGGACCATTGCAAGGTATTGATTGATTTAATACTGAAAGGCTGGAACACTGGCTGCAAACTAGACCCTCACCTCGGAACAACAAGCCACACACAGAGATGAAAAAGGGTGTCATCTTCTTGGTTACCAGCCATGACTGAAACACACCAAGGTCATCCCCAATTGAGACCATTGAGACAAATTTGTTAACTGACAAAGTCACAATTTGTTAAAAAGAATACATAACCAACCAACATCCCCCCATCATATTGACAAAACAGGGAGAACGCTAACATTAGGGCTAGATAGCTCAGTTGGACGAAGGGACGACAAGTTAATCCAGATGTCACAGGTTCAAATCCCGTTCTAGTCAATTTTTCTTTATTCACCCCACCCCCCCCCCAAGAAGAATACATGAGGATAAAGGGTAGTACAAAGGAGAAACAGTCCCTTGGTTTTCAGATAAAAATAGGACGCACACAAAGGTAACATAACAATTTTCAAAAGCAGTCAATCTTTTTTATGTAAAAAGATTTCAGACATCTGCTAAAAAACATTGAGATTACAAGCAGGATCCCTTTTACAGCCCAACAGCCCTTCCCACTCCGCCGACAACAACACACTCCATGGAAAAGATAAGTATTTGTTTTGAGTAACTTATGAACAAAATATAGAGACCATCCTTACTTGCGATCCCAGGCAGATTTGTTTTCCTTTTTGGTAGAGTTGTTGAGGACAGTCCAGGGCCAAATTTCATAGCATTGCTTCAGCTTACAACTTTGCTTAACAAATTCCTGCTAAGCGAAAAAAGAAGCAGGATACCAGTCATGGACGGTACATGTGACATGGTATTTTGGCTGGTAACCTAATTCTGGTAAGCAAAATTTTATTGTGCTCAGCTATTTTTGAGCTTAAGCAGCTCTATGATATTGGGTCCTGAACTTAATCCGAAGGATCAAATCCTGCTCCAGTGGTTTATTTTACTTTATTCGCTTAAAATTGTTTACAGTTTTGTCTTGGTCATAAAGACCCGAGGTTGACTGAACAAGGCCTGATCCTACAAAGCAATTCCATTCCAGGATGGATAAGGGTAGGATCTTAGATTGTGACAATCACAAGGTTTATGACACTATTGTTGATAATCCTCGGCACCGACAAAATCAAATTATCAAATCACAATCTTTCCACTGGCTTTCCCATTAATCAAATCTGACAAGACTAATGCCATTGATCATCCCTCATCTTCCATATCCATCAAAAGCTGGACTTTGACCTCCTTGATTAACCTTTGACCTTGAAGACACCTGCTGCTGAACTCAAAAAATCCGGCAACATCCATTCCTCAACCACCAGAAGGTCTTTACAAAGGATCCACACTACACAAAATAAACTTTCCGCGGCAACTCTCTAAACAACCAACTTTGGGTATTTGGGTATCAACCAAATAATTGTCATTTCCAGTGGAACCAAACATCTTACTTAGGGTGGGGGGGGGGTCATACAGGGAACCTGTCATTTATTTACAGCACCTATTTTTTTTATGGTCCCAGTAAATCTCAATGCAAGATAACCATTCACACCTTTAGTCCTGTAAATAAATTAAAATCTCATCATTAAACACCTGTGCAAATTGAGTGTGTTTGTATTACGCCACAAATCAGTTAGGGGGGAGTGAGCGCTGTATTCCAACAGTAGGGAGACTAGACTTAAAAAGAGGGGAAAAAACCTGTGGTATGCCGGTACTAAAATATAAATTATATAACTTTTTTTGGCCCTTGAAAAAAGTGGGAAAATTGTATTGAGAACAAGGGCTGACCTACATGTACCCATGGTATAGACATTTCAGCCTTTTCAGTAAAAAATTTGCTGATTTTTCCTAGAGAAAAAAAAAATTGGAAAACAGATTGAAGAAGGAAGACTATCATGCCTGTTAGTGCTTTCAGACAACTAGGCCTACTTGAGTAATATTGTTGAATAGGAACTTGTGTGAAAAAAGGTTAGAAAATAGTTCTTCGGTGTATACTGTTAGATTTGGATAAATTCTTCTTTAAAAAAAAAATCGATCTTACACCCCAAAAAACTTAATCGTGTACAAATAGCAAAATAGCAGAGTTTTACAAGCATTGGTAAAAAAATATCCAAAGAAGTTGAGTGGCGGATGCTCTGTGGCAGCTCATTCCAGAGTCGAGACACATAGCCCTCTAAAGCATTGTCGCCAGCTACGGCTGTGTGTCCTGAGTACATAGAGCACCATCTGAACCTAAGCAGGGGCCAGGTCTTGCAGAGTGATGTGGTAAGATGAGAGAGAGAGAGGCAAGATAGGTGGAAGCTTTAGCCATGTCGAATCTTAGTACAGTTTTCTTGTTCTGTACAAGTCTGAATTGTTGCAAAATGGATAAGAAAAGACAAGTTGCCAGGAGCGATAGAGGGCTACAAATTGGTTAAGAGGCTCACCGGACAACAAGCCTGGGGGAAAAAAAAAAGACAGCTCAACTATCGTCTGACTTTTCTACACGGGTTGAAAAGCTCAGAGCCTTTTCAAATATACTTAGCTAGAAACACCCCGTTAGAAATATTCTGTCACTTTGCGACAATGACTCTATCCCAGCCAAATGTAACTGTAATCATTTTTTTTCCTTTGGGGGGGGGGGAGCAGAAGTGGTCTTAATCATAGCCAGTGGGAAGTCTGGGTTTTAAATCCCTACAAAAATACTTGTTTAGTTTAAGTTGGATAAAATGCATGAAGTCGTCTGCACCTTGGATTGTTCAACACTTAGGTTATCAAATGAGGTATTGAGGGAGTCTGCCGGAAAGCAAATCCTCAGAAATTGACTGTTTTCTTTTCTTGGTTCTGATGCGATACCGGCGCGGATCGGTTTCAAATTACAAAACAACATTTGGGGAGAGTTTTAGGTGCTTTTGAAGTCGGAAATTAAAGGCCACAGGTTGTATTTTTATATTTTTTTTTTGCCAGAGAGGTAATGTAAGGAAGTAGCGCAGGACTGATGTATGGAAAGCCCTTTACTTCTAGGTCAAAATAATTTAACAAGATACTAACAAATTATTTTTTTAAGAATTATAAATTTGTTGTCTCAGGGTTTATTTAACATAGAGCTTGAAGTGGTCCATGCTCTTTGTTTTTGATTGTTTGATAACTGGTTTATTGTACTGAAAAAAAAGACATCAAAATTGTGTCTTCATTTCTTGATACACCAAAATAAAAATTACTTGCATGAACAACAAAAACCAATAAAGAAAATTAGAACAAACAATACAAAATTCCTGGAAAGACAAAATAACTTTTCAAAAAAGAGGGGAATGAAGAAGTTAGGGTTAAATTGGCTTAGACCTGACAGGAATGGGGTGAGACGCTGACATAAAAAGCTCCAAGAAAAGTTGTAATACGTATGTAAAGAGCCATATGGAAATAAAAACTAAACATAAAAAAAAAATCTTTAAAAAAAAACACAAAAAGAGATATTTAACCGTCCTGTCTACTGGACTCCCTCCCCTCTCAGTATTATTATCAAAAAACATAAAATTTGTACTAAAATTATTGAAATTATTAGGGGCAATAATTTTTTAATCTGGTATGGAACTTTTTTTTTCTACTTCAGCCAGTGCTTCCAGTTCTTATACAAAGTCGGAATGACATTGAGAACATTTGATGGGGCACTAAAGCCTAGATCAAGGGTAGGGAGGTCACCAAAGCCTAGACAAGGTCCACAAACCAAGCCTGTGTGAGTAATTCTAGGCAAGCATCTTCTAAAGTTGCTGCTTGAAGACTTCAAATTTGTTTAAACATCGATTTCTCTTCCAAACCTTCTAATAAATTATCCTCTTTTTGGGGGGGGGGGATAATAGCTTGAAACTCCTAATAGTCTCTTGTCTGCCAGATAGGCGCACAACGAAGAACAAGTGAGGGGGTCAGCGAGAAACCCAAACGACGGGGTTGGAATGGAGAGAAAGGCTCTAGTCACAACAAACGTTTCTTGACATATCGTATCACAGGTAAATGCAGTGGCAAACCTAGAAAGGTTAACTTCAATCAGTTACAATCATCAGCATCCTTCTTACACAACACAGCCAGCAATGCAATACTTTGTATCTCTCTATGCCAAGACTGGAGATAAAGTGTTTAAGGAACAGCCGCCATTTAAAAAACTAATTATGCTTCAGTCTGAGATCAGTCTGAGATTTAATAACAAAATATACATCTCTTTTCCAAACTGTTTTAGCAGACTCTTCTACCAGCCAATATCTTTGCAATAATAAGGCTCTGAAAGTGAACAACAAAACTACTATAATAAAAGCACAGCTCAGGTTATTATTCAATCACTTCACTCCCCCCCCCCCTTTAAGGACTGCCTGTATCTCATCTCCAATTTGATTTGCCTCATTACTCTTTTGGATTAAGATGAGGTTGAATTGACATCAGTCAAGAGAGAGTCATGTACGTGTAGATCATCCAGAACCCATTGAACAATTATGTGTATGTCACTACAGATTAGGACTATTTAAATGATGCAAAGACATGTAGACAAAAAGGTCAGGAAGACCTAGTCAGAGTCCTCTGGTGCCCCTGGTCTTATTAGCCCTGGTGCCCCTAGTCTTATTAGCCCTTGTGCTCCTAGTCTTATTAGCCCTGGTGCCCCTGGTCTTTTTAGCCCTGATGCCCCTAGTCTTTAGCCCTTGTGCTCCTAGTCTTATTAGCCCTGGTGACCCATGTCTTATTAGCCCTGGTGCCCTAGTCTTATTAGCCCTTGTGCTCCTAGTCTTATTAGCCCTGGTGGCCCTGGTCTTTAGCCCTGGTGCCCCTAGTCTTATTAGCCCTGGTGCCCCTAGTCTTATTAGCCCTGGTGCCCCTAGTCTTATTAGCCCTGGTGCCCCTAGTCTCATTAGCCCTGGTGCCCCTAGTCTTATTAGCCCTTGTGCTCCTAGTCTTATTAGCCCTGGTGCCCCTAGTCTTTTTAGCCCTGGTGCCTTAGTCTTATTAGCCCTGGTGCCCCTTCAGAGTAGTCCCATAGATTTAAAGATATTCAAATGGAAGAGCCTTTTGCAAAATGAAAATAGCCTTTCAAAGATGAATGCCTTGCCTTGATGCACTCTGACTTCTGTATAAAATGCTAAATTGATACCACTCCAGGGGTGAAAGTCATTGCTGACAAAAAGCCTGAAACTAGGCTCAATATTTTAGGGGGTATGTTGAAATGACGACACATCCACCTTTTGGTAACCTTTTGGTAACTCCTGGAGTTATATATTCCATGGAGCTTTTGAAAACAGTGTGATAAGTGCTGGAGAAGTAGATCAAAGAGAATGATTTCTTTACATCTGAAAAAATAACAGCTTATTTCTTCACCAGCCTGACGTACAAAGCAGCGGTGTAGCCAGGGTTTTTTTCAACTGGGGAAGCAAGGGGGAAGGGGGGGGGCAGGGATCATGTTTTTTCAATGACTTACATGTATCTGGCTTTTTTCAAGTGGGACACCTGGGGGACACTGAGACTTTATGGGGGGGGGGGGCACATGCCCCCCAGGCCCCCCTGTGGATGCGCCGCTGATAAAAATATCTGAATTAAGATATAAGTCTGAAATTCTCATTCCTAGTACTTTCTTCTTCTTTTTTCAAATAATTTTGACAGAGCATTGTTTGAAATATGAAATATTGAGACTTGTCACACCGCCCCAGACTCTCCTCTCAGAACCATCACTTATCTCATAAAAAGCTTCAACCATTCTACTACACCATTGTTTAATACTAACAGACAGTGTAATCATTTCTTCACTTCTGCAGACCATGTACACTTTGTACCTGTCAGCTAAGTGGGCCTCCCTTTAATCCTTTATTGAACAACTACTGCCAAAATCCTGAAAGAGAAAAAAAAACACTTCTTCAACCTTGTCTGAAGTTATTTAAATACTGAAATGCTGCACGGAGGGTGAGAGAAGCCCCCAATTAACAAACAGCAAAAAAAAGAGGTGATTCTTAACAAACTGAGCTTCAGAGCTTGATTAATGAAGCCAGCTTAAGTTGTCTAAACCAAGTGACTGTTTTCTCAAGGCCAAACATCATTTGTCTTTCTGGGCAAATCTCTTTTTCCTTTCCATGCTGTTTAAACCTCCAGCTTTCTCTGTCTGATCCAGTAAACAAACCTCTTTATGGTTCCCCAGGACCCCATTTTGGTCGTATTTTTTCCCACATTTTTCATTCTACATTCGAACAGGCTTCCATGTCTTTGATTAAACAATCCACTGATCCCTTTTTTGACTGAGGGGATATTTTGTTGCCCCACTTACATGTAAATTCCTCACAAGAATCTCTGTTCAAGAACTCAATAGGAAGTGAGACCAGCAGGGGGTAAGTGTTTGAGGGAACACAACTCTTTTTTTGAAAAGCCATAGAAGTTTTTAAAAGAGGATGGGGTTAAAACAGGTCATAAGTGGGGAAGGTTTTTTTTTTTAGGGAATTCTGGTTGTTCTGTTGTGACACTAGGAACAGATATACTACCTAAGGAGGATTCAAAATGGATACTAGTTAATTGTGTGTTTTTTCAGGCTGACTGACAACCAACCAAGATGCCTGATCAATGCCTGGGAAAAGAAAGCCAAAAAAATATACACATAAACAGGGTCTTCTACAGCCCTTTTCACACTACACAGCCAATTCCCAGGAAATAAGACCAAGGAAATTCCTGCAGAGTTTTAACCCCCACCCCACCCCATGCTCGTTTTTTTTACACTCTGTGTAATTTTCCTGGGAAGAATGAATGCTTGGTAAGAATATCACTTAACCCAACTCCGAAGCAAGGGTAGCTATTTCCCGGGAAAAGGCTATTTCCAAGGAGTTTGCCAGCGTTAGTAAAAGGTCAACCAAATTTTCCTGGGAATTTGCTGGGAAACTTATCTAATGTGAAAGGTGTTTATGAGATTTTTACAAAAGTGTTTAGAGAAGGGAATTCCAGGTCAATCGTTCCCATGTACTTCTCAAGTTTTTAAAATTGTAAATTTAAAATCCAATGCGGTCGTTGGACCGCAAAGTTAAGAATGTCTTTAATTAAACCATAAACCAAGTATACGTTTTCAATTTAGTCTGAGCAAGATTTAGTCTATGGAAGAGAGAATAGGAAAAGCTGGTGGGAAAATAATTTGAAAACTGATACCAGGTTTTAGCGTTAAATGATTTACTGATATGACATTGCTTGACACTTGTAATGGTTTCGACTAAATGCCTTGGGCCAATGCTTAAATCCTCCAAAAGGCATGCACCTATTTACGAAGGTAATTTTTCTTGTCACTTTTCCTCAAAAGCCAGATGGTTGGAATGAATACAGTTCTTCAAAAACCAATCATGGACCATCCCTGGTCAGGGAAAAAGGTTAACTCAACTTACTTCTGTATTGAAATGTCATCTATTGAGTGAAATTAGGCAAGCCTGAAGCCCTGCCTACTCCAGAAATATTTCATTGATGTAAAAAGGGTACTAAACTTTCATATCATCTGCAAGTTTTGAGCAAACAACGTAAACCGCAAGTTGTTGATCAAAAAATGCTGTCCATCAAAACCAAAATATTTTTCAAACTACACGACTGTACAATTCTATCAGCAAGTACTTAGTGACTTTTAAAAAAGCCACACAATGAATACCAGATTCAATGAAGTTGCATTAATAACGTGGTATGTTTATTGCTTTTTCAGAGTTTATTTGCCTATAGAATCGAGGAATTCCTTTTCCAGTCTGGAAAAGCCGACTTGTTTGTTGTCATTCTTCATCTCTGACTCATTCCGAACCAGTTTTTAAAAACCATTTTCTGCTTTTTCTGAAAGCTCTTGCGCTTTAAGTTCTTTACAAAGAATATGGGGCAAAAAAACACATAATTCAAGAAAATATGAATGGGCAATCCAAAAATACCTTTGCCCGTCAACACAAATATTTGCCAAAATAAATAAAAATTGGAATTTATAGTAAAATAAATCACACAGCATAATAATATATAGCAATAATATCACAATAAATAAACAAGACCTCAGAGTTGATCCCAAAGTAGCTGGGGTCGTACAAATAAAACAACTAACCTTTAATGATTATTTTAAAGGAACACAAGGGTATAACATAACTTATGGGTTCTTCAAGGTCCCCCTCTGCAAGAGTCCCCCTCTGCCGAAAAACAGTACTTATCAACACTTTGTATGTCGCAGCAAAGATGTGGATTTATATAACGTTCATACTGCCACCACTGCCATTCCAAGTGGAGTATTATAGATATTTTGTTTTGATTTGGGGGCTTTAGGTACTTGTGTCTCTGCCTTCGATTCTACTGTAGAAGTTGCATTATTTGTCGACACCTTTTCAAGACATATACACCAATCCGAGAAGAGCTGTTTTACATCACCGAAGCCACAAAACAGTGATCTAGCAAGCAAGACCTTTTTTCAGTAATCTAGGCAGCAGGACCAGTTTGATTAATGCTTGACTTTTCTGCCAGCTTTTTTTTACCAGTCCATAAGGTTTCCTTTTAATCAAGAAATATGGAATTATACGGGACACAAATTTGAACTCTTGATGTTATGAGCAATCTGTGCAGACAGTGACAGCTTTGGGAAGCAATGAACTAGCCAGCCTGACCACTTTAGTAAGAGTTTTTTCTGGTCCTCGGGTGTTTCAACTCGCATTTGCCCAGTGGACCACTAAGACCAGTGAACCACCGTTTTAGCATTAATAAAGGACAATCCAAGGATGTGAGTAGGCTTGTGGACAAGTCATTAAATGTTTGTTGTGGCGATACTATCACCATAATTATAGCGTAAGGCTCATTTCAAACGTCGCGCTCATGCCGTGTCAAATTCAAATATTCTGATATTTTTTTTTCTCACTTCGACACAGCAGGAGCGCGATGTTTGAAACCACTTTTGGAATTCGGAACGGCAGAGGCTTAGCTTGACCATGGCTCGACAGGCCCCGCTATGCTATCGGCAGAAAGTTCCACAGAAGCACGAGGTTTGAAACCACCACTACTGCACTCATGCCGAACTGAAATTATTTGAATTCGACATGGCAAGAGCGCGACGTTTGAAACGGGCCTAACCAGCTCTCACGTGACTCCCGCCATACTGCTAATGTTCTCATGATACTGCTGCTCCCACAACAGTTGAAGTGTGGAGAGAGCATTACAGTCCCATGAGAGCCATTGTGCTTTCACCCATACAAGTATTTAACAAAAAGTCCAAGGAAGTGAGCCAACAACTTGGGCATCTTCACATCATCAAATCCAAGCCCTTTGTAAATCATCCACCACCCTAACCACTATTGTCCAAACCCCTGTCAAAACATCACCTGGACCACCAAGGGACTGTCTCCAATAAAGGCAACAACACAACACCAGAGTAAACTTGCCATAAAACCCACAAACCAAGTTCCAGGTAGGTGGTGCTACATTGTGGCTTTGCTTTCTTTGTTACATAGTGACATAAATTGCTTGTGATATTTTGTGTCAATATCTCCAGTGGTCATTTTGGTATTGTGGATGATATCGTAATGCCCAGAAGGAAGAAGGGTTTTTGTGTTTTTCTTTACAGAGCTGTCAGAAGTCACAGTTGGTGGGGTTACAGAGCAGGCAACAAGTGGGAGTGTTGTCTGGTTGTAAAATACAATGAAGAGGGGCCACACATTAGAGTTAAAAATATCAATCTTATCAGTTCAGTTGAACATCAAACAGCCTAGATTTTCAAGGAGGCAGCGAAGGTCATTGCCCTCTGCCTTGGAAGTGGCCTTGTGCCCCTTACAACTCCAAGACATTCTTATTTTCTAATGGAAGTATCCTTTCCTAAAGGAAGGGGTCCCAATAACATATAGACTCAGTCATTTGCTTGTTATTGTAGTCAGCTGCATACACTAATAATGTTCAAGAACAGAGCTGACTATTTTACCTTCATGCCTCATTTTGATTGCATTGATAGGCCGTATCCGAATCCGCGGCTATGGCTACGGCTGTTGCTAAGGGTGTTGCTATGGACAAGGCTGCACTTCAAGGCATGATGACATGGCAATCCAGCTGTAGCCATAGCCTCTAATTCAGACACAGCCATATAAACTAAAAGGTAGCCTGCAGCATAATCATTCCTCCATGGTATGATGAAGGGTTATTGTTCTTCCAGCTCAAAGACACTTTCTCAAGACGTGTGCCTTGCAGGATGATTCCTTCAATCTTGTGAATGATAGACATCCCCCACAAGAAAGCTAATGTTTAGACTCAGGGATGACTCATTTGTAGTGCCACAGGCTACAAAGTCAGGGGACAGATGAAGTAATGACATGAAAACATACCCACCGATTAGTGAACAGGTCGTCTTTGTTTGAACATGGTGCATAAAAGGTGTGTTTGTGTTATCACACTGAAAGCTTTGGTTTTGAGGTTATAGCTATTTGAGACATAGGTTACCCGTAATGCAATTCACTGGAGGGCTTGAATTACACAGGAGCAAAAACCACAAGCACTCCTAAAAGTCAAATAAATCGACTGTAATCAAACAATTCTACTGTAATTAAGCATTCCTGTCTACCAAGCTGGCAGTGGTGCACCAAAGAATAATACTACCAAGAAACACCAAGACATGTCAATATGCCTTTGGCGATGTGCAACCTGCCACTCAAGACAATAAGAACCAAGGGCCTTTTCCAAAGCCAGGCTTGTGGCTCCAGCTTGGGCTCCAGTCTTCAATTTCGGAGCAGCATGCATTTTGCACACAATCAAACGAAGCCTGGAGCCTGAAGACTAAGCCAAGGTTTCAAAAAGCTCCAAATGAAGGTTTGAATGGAAAATAGTCTGGCCCCTTTTGTTGTATGAGTATCAGTGTCAAGGTCGGTATAGGGAATATGACAAAGATGGATGCCGCATGATTAAGGTGTACCCCAACCTCGCCAACATGGCAAGGTGCCGTATTGATACCTCTCGTCTCACCGGATCTCTGAAAAACAAGGCTGATTGGCTTCCAAAGTGACTGCTATGCGCGCACCCTTGTTGTCAAAATGCGTACGCGCGTTGCAAAATGCAACTATTTTGACCTGTTCATAGTTGAAATGATTTGCTTTTACGCGATCACCCTAAACTGCCTACAGTTAGACCGGTCACAAATCGAAGACGAATGAGAAGGGACCAGTTGCTCTATGATTAATGACGCCTCTTTTGCGAGATACCATGTTTGAGCATCGCATCGAGTGGATCAGACACAGACCAAATTAAAATCTGCCATATTATGGGAGATTTTCTTGTCCCAATTCCAGGGGTGTGATCGAAAAAACCTCGGTACCAAAAAAATGACGCAGCGAGATCAATTACCCCTGGGACCGAGGTTGGGTGTACCCTGTGCAAAACCACAGCTTAGACTTCTGCTCCGGCTTACGCACAGTCCACATGTTTGAATCCCCGTACCAAAATTTTCCGAATTACTGACAGAGCCAAAGCCAGTGCGTCGTGTTGTCAAAATGGGCCATAATTGATTACCAAATTACCAGAAACCCAAAGGAATTGCACTGAGCTAGTCTCATGCAAATAACAAAGCCGAAACTTTGACAGAAGGTCTTAGAAAATGGATTAGTGAAAAAGCTGGTGTACCAGTGAAAAAGCTGGTGTACCAGTGAAAAAGCTGGTTTACCAGTGAAAAAGCTGCTGTACCAGTGAAAAAGCTGGTTTACCAGTGAAAAAGCTGCTATACCAGTGAAATGACAAGGTAACTGGTCCCGCTGGCAAGTGACTGAAAAATTTCATGACAAACCCAATAATTAGATACATCAGATTGAATATTGTTAGATATCCCTTCCAGGAGTTCTACCATACTAGCCACGCATGCAACTTGGACTTAACAAAAAACAAGGAAAATCCAATATTTACAAGACTGTGTACAGTGTTTTCCAATCTTCAATGGCATGAGTGTGAGGTGAAAACAAGGGAATCAGCTGATCTGAGGAAAAGATGCATGCCTGAATAGCAAATACTGCTAAACCTCAATTGCATCACATAAAGAGCCTTCAACTAAGTATAAAGCAACCCTCTCAGCGTTAATTGATGGTGCATGTCCTACCACAGTAAAACCACTAGACACTAAAAAAAAACAAGACTTGTGAGTCATGTCAAATAGTAAACACTGTCTGTCCACCACAGAGCAATGCCTGTATGTGAGCTGTCAAAGATCTTTACAGATACAAAATGTGACTCATGACATCATATGTTTACAAAAGTACCCAGTGGGTCACAGGTTGACAGTCACAAAGTGCAAACCTTTTTGCAGTGAAAAAATGGGTGTCATTAATTACACACTGCATGACTGTACTCATTCAAATTGTATTCTTGAAGAGATTTAAAAAATAATGGAACAAGGAATGTGTTGACAAACACAGATTCTCTGCTGACATAAATCTCATTCGATGACAGTTTTGCACACAAGAAAAGTACAGTCCAGCAAAAATACAAAATGTTATTTACTGAAATAAAGGAGCCACATCATGACAACCCCTTAAATGGCACAGTTCAACAAAATTAAGACATTTCATTCAATTAATATAAATAACAACCTTGTCCTTTGACCTTTCCAGCCCAAAAGCGATAGGATTCTTGAGGTTACCAAGAGTGACCCACAAACCAAATTAGAAGTCCACAGCTTACGTATTTCTCAAGTTATCGGGCTGACGAGATAACTTGAGAAAATTGCTGAACTAATTATCACACAAAATATTTCCAGATACCTGTTAATTGACGTTCACAAGACATATTCTTTTATGTCTCCTTTGTTCTATCCAAAGATGAAAACTAAACTATGAGGCCATTAAACTCACTGTGTATTTCAAGTCAATTAGGTACATATAGTCCACCAAGGCTTACATGACAGGTTGAGTGGTCAGAAAACCAACTCATCTGAACAAACAATATGTTCTGTAGGTTCTTTGTCATCACCCACCAACCCACAGGCAGGTGGGAGGAACAAGGACAAAGCTTTAGCTGAGAGAACTAATCGTGACAGGGTGTTTTTTTTTTTATTTATTGAAAAACATTGACTCATCCTGTAAAAATGTACAGGGGGGAATCTCCTAATCCTTACCAGCTAGGGTAAATAAACTCTGTTACAAAACATTGCAAGATAGTTTTACCTGGTCTCTCTTATTGCCTTTTTATCCTATCAAACCACAATTTGGCAAATTGACTCCATATGACAAGGTTTCTTAAAGTCATAAATACCTATAGAATTGTTTCACAAACTCCACCCTCCCCCAACCTCTTTTATCCTCCTCTCATGAAATGGTTGATTAACGGGGGGGGGGGGGGGGGGGGAACTATTTCAATGTATCAATTCTTCGGTGAAAGTGGTAGCTCTGAGAAGAGATGAAATATTTTCTATGATGATGATGTCCGATGCTATTTTGATCTCTTGATAAAGTCTGTAAGCCACTTGATGGCCAGGCCCTCAGCCTGATGAAGGAATGTGATGCCACCATTAAGGCGAGTGCCAGGGGCAGTCAGCTATCATGATGGTGCATCGTCTGGGGTTGGGCACAGTCACAAAGCAGGGATGCCGAGTAGCCCATTTTCTATGACATACATCTTAGAATGAACCTCCCCACCCAACCTACTCTCATTGATGGTAGTATGAAGTGTAATGTAACGATTTGATTCCAACTCAAAGATCTCAGACCAAATCCAGAGAGACCTTCCTCTCTGACTGAACAAGTTGATACTTCAAAAATGGAAAAAAATGACAAGTCAACGCCACTGAGACTCAAAGCTTCCCTCATTTCTGAAAGAGAGATCGCCAAAAGGGGAGACTATTTTTATTGGATCTGTCATTGGAGTTCCTTATACCCTAATATTTCCCACCGAAGGGCAGAAAATAGACCCAGAGTGGCCTTACTCCATCCCCTACTTCTTCCCAAACCTAAACAGTCCCAAATTCCTCCATAAACCCAGAGGATGTACCCGATTAGAATCCATCCCCCCCTTTTCATATCCTTATCATCTGCCGGATTTATTCATTCAAAGAAAATGTTTGGGGAATTGTTCGTTCTTATTAACTGATTGCTTGTTAAAGTTGGGGGTTTGACATGTTTGTCATAAAGGAAGGGCATCAGACATTTGGAGTTGGGTCCACGGTTCGGTTCAGGTTCAGACTTTAATGCAAGTCACTAGCGATTACAGGATTTGATCATTTATATCAAAGAACGCAGCTTGATATAATTTAAAGTGCCAACAGGGAATACAGTACTTGTGGTTAAGTCAACAGCAAAGTAAACCATATTGACCTACATGGTCTCTAAATGTAAGAAGAGTGTAAAACCAATCGTTTTTGTCTGCCATACCACTCTTGCAAAGAGCCATATGGCGGACAACTCTTTTTAGAGTAAACTAAAAGACCGGTATTTTCAACTTGACTCATAGTGAGGTTTGCTCCAATTTCACTCAAAACTGGCGATGCACGGTGAGTTTCACTCTCAAAAGAGCCAAACTGCCTGACACCACTTGGGCGAGAAAGTGAAATTTTCACTCTTTAACATTTAGAGAGTGCACATGTATTTCTCTAGTTATTTTGAACATCCCTTTTTGCAATGGACTTGGGTTTTAGTTTGGCTTGAAACTGATCATGCTCGGTACTTTCAGAGCAGAGCCCTACTGACAAATAACAACGAATCCACAGTTACCTCGGGTTGGATGCGAACCAATGGCGTTCCACATTCTACACCAGAGCCATATTTCATGGCCCTGCTTACTGTGGAAATATGCACTCACAGCCCATAAAATCAAGTGCAATCAAGTGGCCATAAGAACAGAATTCCGGAGTGAGTTGCACCACGAAATTGGACCGTGATTCTTACACAGTTCGACCACTGAGTGTGCCTGGTGGTAAGTGACAAGCTTGATTCACGTAACTCTTAGCATGCACCACGGTGATCGCTACCCACAAACAGTCTGTGCAGATAAAAACCAGCAATGAAACAGCCTGGTGGAACATTTGGCCGCAGTTTTTACTGATCATAAGGTGTTTTCCCTGTTGAAGGAGAACTGCCATGCACAAGAAGTAACAACACACCGAGGGAAGGGGACCTGACTAATGTGTTTGCATGGAAGAAGGCTGCAAGTGCACCAACCATTCCAATCCCGATTGTACGTTGTAAACACATTTGTTGATCGTTTTGATTTGCAAAATATTTTCAGACTGAAGTACTGATTAGGCTGGTGCCAAAACTGATGTTATGCCCATTACAGTGATAGTGGTTCTCCACTCGGGGTACTCGACACAAAATGGTTGTCACACTTGGTAGAAGCCGCTGCAGCCCACATTATCATCATCAGTGGTTCAAATCTGTCTACAGTTAATGACCACACTGACCTAATCACATGGTGATGCCAAACCCTGGAAATCCTTTGATCCTCCCTGGAAATTAATAGGATATTATTCAACCATCTAACCAACCAACCTCCTTGTCTTACAGTGACAATGAATTTGGCCTAATATCATTCTGACCGACTGACATGTGTGAGCAATTACTCCCCATGTTTAAAGGAACAGTGGGAATTTTTGAAGATGTCAGTCATCCCAGTTTTTAAATATTCATCACACCAGGTGCTCAAACTTGAAGAACTGGGTATCTGTACTTTGCATAGTTTCATATGCTACAAGGTTTACCAGAGGGTAACTTTGTTTAATGTGGCATATTATTAAGTTATCATTTACAAAAAATGAGATCAAGTCAAGTCGAACTTTTTAATACTCGGGGCTCAAATAAGCCTGAAGAACCATGGATTTTTTTCATTTTTTTGAGTTTCTTGATAGAAATGTCTACCTTTTAACTATGGGAAAATAAATTGAGAGAACCCACAACAATTGTAGTGGTTGTCCCCTTTCCAAAGTTTCAATAAAAAGTTACATTTTCTTTAAAGATGATCCATTCATTGGGGTGGGGGCCGAGCCTCTCAAACAAGCAACTTAGTAACTACCAAAAAAAGGGGGGAGAATAGCCATCTACAATTAACACTACACAGTGGTTTTCAGATTCTAAAGGTACTATCTTAAAGGGGAAAAAATGAAGAAACTGGCAGATCAGCTAAACTTGGCATGCCTGACCTCTCCAATAACAGTTTCCAGGGCTAACAATGTTCTAGTAAGGTTTGCAGTAATTACACCATTCCTCACTGAGTTGTGGTGGTTCTGAAAACAAAAACAGCAGTGGTGTCACAACTCAACGTTTCGATCAGTATGCTCTGATCATCTTCAGGAGAAAGCTAACGTTGTCTCTTATAATGCTGTATTCCCCCCCTTTAACCCTCTCAGGAAGTTGATCTTGTCATGAGGCCCCAGCAACCTTAATTAGGGTTGATCGAAAAGAGAAGAACAGAGAGAAATGTGACACTTTTCTCGAGAGATGTTCATTTCATATCCTCCTCGACTTATCACTGTCCAGAAATGCTGCAACATCAATTTACACAGGATAGGTGTGGACAGAGAGTAGTCAATAATAAATTGACAGAATTGTGGTTTATTAAATTATGGCTTAATTTGTTAATTGCTTAATGGTAACCCCTTTTTGTATTAATGTTTTTTCATACTTTATGGATGTTTAACTGTTTTCTTTTTACCGTGTTTGTGTAAACCTCTGTTGAGCAATTGTTTTAATAACAGTATATTTGTTAATTAATCTGTCCTGATTTTACGGGTCGGAGAGAGGGGGTCAGCATTTTTGTTCTGTGTTTTTTAATTGTGCTCTTTTAACTTTTTAATCGCCGATATCAATCTATCCTACCAAAAAAAAAAATAATACCTTGGAAAATGGTTGCCAGTTTCGGCGCTTTATCTAGAGTGATTTTCTGACTCTCCACATCTCAACAAATGTATACAAAAAAAACAGGAAATCAAGATGAGATCTATGGAAAAGTTCCTGACATCAGGAAAAATTCCGACAAATCAAAGGCCTTGCTGTTGTGCAAATTGTATATGTTTATATTGTAAGTTTTTTTGATAATGTTTTTTTGACTGCTGTACAACGGAGAACAATCTTCATATGTCTTCATATGATGAATAAACAAGTCTTATCTGATCTACCCTCTATGGATGAATCATTTTTGAGTTTAAAGGACTGGCTCCTGGTATGGGTAGCTGCTGATTGTGCCACATCCATACCCTTGACAAGGTGCTATACAAAGACTCTCTTGATTCCAATCCCTTGATTCGAATCCCTCCCGAGGATTATGCCTGTGAGGTGGTTTTTTTCCACAGGACTCGGGGAAAGTACTGAGTATACAGTGCTTACCCATGATAAAGCGCTATGTAAAAGCTTGCATTATCATTGTTATTAATCCCACATCTTAATAATTTCAACCCTTGTGGGCAGTGGTGTAACCAGACATTTTCATTTGGAAGGGGGGAGGGTGGAGTGGGAACAAAGATATAATTTGGGGGCTATTTAATGTATCAACCCATTCATTTGCGCATTTTTATAATCTCACTTGTAGGGCTAGAAGGGAATAAGGTTTCTGTGGTGAGGGCACACCCCCAGTCTGGTTACGCCACTGCTGGTGGGATATGAACCCTATACATGTAGTTACCTAAACAAGTTTGTAACACGTACATCTTTTCCAGGCAGATATTAAGTCGGCGAACACAAAACTAAAGATTGTTTTTACCGCCCCCATACACAGAAGTAAACTAATGAATCGAACCGCAAAAGGTTTGAACTCGACCTACTCCTCAATGGAAACCAGAAAACCTGTTCATACTTTTGAACAATGTAGATTTTGTTCTCGGAAAAACCACAGTCACAAATTCCTGACTTGTACAATTGCCACAAAATATAATCCTACTCTTTGGAATGCCATCTGGTATGAAATAATTTTCCATTTTTCATCAACAACTAAATTTTGAGAGGTTGGAGATGAACAGGTGAAGAGTAAACAATTTCGACTTGATTGATATTTGGAGAAGTGTTGAATCCTTTCATGGAATTTTTAAATGGATCAAAACCGCTCGGGAAGCTTTCCGCTAGGATTGGTGGTGGGTTGTAGTTTGAGATTTAAAGTGTTCCGATCTGGAATGGATCTCACTTCTTAGTGTGTTAAAGAACAGCACTGGTAACTCTCAAAATCAAACTGAATAGTTTCAATCGAATAGTTTGCTGACTCTAAAAGTTCATACCAGTACCAGTCCTCCATTGTACATGTGTGTGAGTGGCCACAAACAAAAAAAAGCTGAAAACAGCTCGCAAAAAAAGCTGAAATTTAAAAAGTTCCCATAGTTTTGTACAGAGCAGGGTCCAGTTTCATAGAGCTGCTGAAGAAGAAAATATTGCTTAAAAAATTTCTGTTAAGTAAAAATGAGCAGGATACCAGTCACAAATTGTACATATGACATGGTAGTTTGGCCGGTAACCTTATTCTGGTAAGCATGATTTTGTTTGTGTTTAGCTTCTTTTTGTGTTTAAGCAGCTCTATGAAATTGGCCCCAGGTGTACATGTACAGAAAAGCTGAAATTCAGAATAAAAATCTCAACAACAACAAAATGAAATCAATTTAAAAGCTGAATTCTCACACCCCTGATTGAAATATTTCCGTCTGAAGTGGTGTCAAAGTTGAGGAAATAGCATTTGAAGATTCCTCAAATTAATGTTGCTTATTTTGATTGCCACAATCTGGATGGCACAAAATCCCTTATGAATCCATTGTATAAATCATCACCATTCCCACGAAGAGACAGGAATGTCAAAAGTAACGTTTTCTACATTTTTTTTTCACTTCTTGCCTTTAAACATGATTTTAAGCCATCCCAAATTGCTCCTTAATCAAAAATATACTTAATTTCTTAATTACACTAATTGGTAATTGAGCATTCATGTAAGTAATTGCATTTTGCGTTTTTACGAAGAGACATGCATCCCTAAACATGTGCAAAATACATTGTATCAAAATTGACAGGCATGTACATGTATGTCCAGTTGTATTTGCATTTTCACAAAGTGACATGCATGTCAGCACGCGCGTGTTCACATGACATGCGCGCCCTTCACTATGTAAAAGCATAACTAAAGATGTGGACAAGAGTGGGTCATCGTGATTTTGCGTTTTCACGAACAGACAGGCACGTTTGACGAATAATTATGTTAACTAATCAATGTTTTGGTGATTTTGTATTATGATACTGAAAAGATCTAACTCTTAACAAAACTCGTTTAAATTGCACAAGGAAGTTTCAGTACTGCAGCATTTTGAGTTTTGAATTTAGCAACTTTTAAAAAGCAGACATCTCAAAACATTCTTTTTGACGCGTTTTGACATTTGTGTCACTTGGTGTGACCGATGACAAAATGTTTTCACTAATACATGATAAAAATGTTACCAGGTAGGCCTCTATTTTTGGTTAGTTTTTTTGGGTGTTTTTGTCCCCCCCCCCCCTCCTCTTTCATTTTAAATTGACAACTAGAGGTGGGCATTAAACTGCTTGTCCAAAAATTGCTGTACTTTCGCTTTAAGAAAGCAAGAGTGTGGCCTATAAACAGAGGTTAATCAGATTATGTCAACTGGCAGTTGGCACTGGATCAAACATTGTCTGCATCAGGTTGTGGTCTACCATAGGGTTGGCTTGTGGTACAAACTACCTAATCAATAGGAAGTATCCATTATTGGATTGATTGGCATGGAATTCGGACCTCCTTCAAAATAAACTTGAGGGTGTCTTTCAGGTGAAGCGTTAACTTGCGGTCTGACAAAGTGACTCTCTAGACTGTGTGGTGTGGAGAGTTAACATCAGCACCAAGGCCACATACAGATCCAACTACATTGTATTTAAGATTTGTAGCAGCCCTGAAAAAGAGGTAAGTGTTGAAACCACTGAATGTTTTGATTAATTAAAGCTTAGAAGTTGGAAACCTTGAGTTGATCCCCCCCCCCAACCAACCCTTACCCCCTCCCCAAGTCCATTAGCTCTGAAAGCCAGCACAGCTCTTCAGAGAAAGGACATAGTTCCTGCAACCCATCATACACACCATTTTACATACAAAATTCTTCTATGAAACTTTTCCTGAAAATAGGGCCAAATTAGATACTGGAGGATTAGAATGAATGTACTCATAAAAAACTTTGTACAATGGAGGAAAATGGAGGAATGTTTCGGTATGTTGTATAATATCTACATATAGTTAATTTTGCAAAAAATTGTTAATGGCCTCACGTTTCGATCCTTGCAAGTTTTTCTCAAAGCCTTTGAGAAAGACACTGAAGTTTGCAACAGCTAGGTTTTTTTTTTCATTTATAGTTTTGTAATTGTCAAAGTAAAGCTGCATATTTGATATACTTTTTTAATTTTATAAATATCTTTAATAACTATTATTTTTTGTATCCTTTTATTACTCATTGCGATCCAAGGCCATTTAAAAATTTCCCCTCTGTCGGATAGTTAAGTTGTCATCAATTTACATCCCGTACAAGCTACATGCAACTAATGACATAAAACAAAAAGAAACTGGGCAGACATTTTTAAAAGTGCGAAATTATGAGATTGCTTTCAAATCTAGGATTTTTTTAGCTGCTTCCTGAAATTGGTCTCAACTCCTTTGATGAACAGTGTACAGCATTGACAAATCAAATTTAGATGACAAAATACCCCCCTCTTCAAAATTGTGTCTAAATGTCAGGGTTTACGAGCAGAATTAATTCAATCCAAAGAAGAGAGGTTAAGGATCCTTAGAGATGGAGGGGCAGTGGGTACTTAACTGATGCCCGAGGGGGAGTGGTAGGGGTTCAGGATGAGGGGACAGGATAGGGAATGGGGTACCCTTTCTCTATGATTAACCCAAAAGTCCCCCCTTGGATCCATGGAACGCCTGGAGGAATAAGTACAGCCAGCAACAAACCTTGATAAGGTCCTTGATTTCATTTGAAATGACAAGTAGAAAAGGACCCCACAGCAATTGACTCCACTCCCCCTTGGGTTATTAAGCTGTATAAGATTATCTTTGGACAGCAGCCTGCCACCAGCATCATATCAAGGCATCTAACCCTTCAAGCTGATTCAGGGTTATAAATAGCCCAGCGCTGGCCTATTTTGTCTGGGGAGGAAGAGCTGTTCCAGGCCTGACTTCGGATGCAGCTCGTTTAAAGATAAACTGCTTCAGTAAGAAAACAAGCCTTGCCTTGTGATCAAACACGGTGCCCACTGGCAAGTTATCAACAGGTAACAGGCCCTTTGGGTAAGTAAGAAGGGATGGAGGTGGATGGGTGGAGGTTGACATGATTTCAAGACACGTACTCTCTAAATGTAAAAGAGTGAAAAAAGCGCTTGTTTTGTCCGCCATACCACTCTTGCAAAGAGCCATATGGCGGACAAATCTTTTTAGAGTGAAAGACGGGTATTTTCAACCTGAATCAGAGTGAAGTTCACTCCAAATTCACTCAAAAAGGGTGATGCATGGTGAGTTTCACTCTCAAAAGAGCCAAAATGACACCACTCGGGCGAGAGAGTGAATTTTTCACTATTTTACATTTAACGGGTAGATTGTGCCTTGTTTTATAATGAATTCAGTTCAGTAAACATTTATTTCCAATTGCAAGCCACTGGACGTCCACAGAAATACAACTTCTATCAAGTTATACCAACAACAACATTTAGAATAAGAGGCATAACCCACAAACACAAATAAACAAGCAAACAAATACAAATAAATAGGCAAGCCAACATAAATAGGCAAGCCAACATAAATGGGGTGTCGTGACCAACCGGATAAGAGCACCGGACTCAATCTCTGCTGTTTCTGATCAGCAGAGTATGGGTTCGAATCCCGGTTGTGACACTTGTCCCTGAGCAAAACACTTTACTGTAATTGCTTTTCTCTACCCAGGAGTAAATGGGTACCTGTGAGGGCAGAGATGGTTTATGTGAATGATTAGCTTGGAGCGTGGTTACTCGCAGCACCGTCTGTATACTCCCCAGGGAGCTGAGATGGTTTAAGGAATGAAATAAATGGCCCAGTGACCAGGGGTAGTAATGTCAGAAGCGCTTTGATACAGTACTGTGATAAAGCGCTATATAAAAACTGGTTATTATTATTATTATTATTGTTATTATTATTATTAACATACCAGCTGGTTCTTTTTAGAACCCCCACAACTCATAGAGAGATATTTCCCACACCTCATACAGAGAGATATTTCATGTACATGGTGTTTCTGCAAACCTTAGTAAATTGTATCTCCACCATGCAAAGCTTCAATTCCTACTCAAGCATAACTACAAGGTGTTACGGCAAACCTTACTAGATTGTATCTCCACTATGCAATGTTTCAAATCCTACTGATGTACATGGTGTTACCGCAAACCTTGCCCAGACTGTATGTCTACTCAGCAAAGTTTTAAATTCTACACACAAACATCGAGTTGACCAAAGGACGACACAAACAAAGTTACAAGAACAGGACATGTTCCCATAGTCCGGTCTCATTTCTGCAACTGAACCCTCTTATAATCACAGCTCATAGGGTATCTGACCTAAGGTGGCAACTGTGTGAAAGATCTCCGGGCGAAAAAAACCTTCTGGACACACTAAAAAGACAAGACTTTGTTTATCATCAGACGGTACAAAGATAACAGTTGTCATTACAATGCAGAGTCAGGAGCAGATTACACACCAGGTCTCGCTTATCTTTTGAGTCTTATAGGATGGCTGTATTCACAAAGTGAAAACATCCCCCCACCGTAAAGATCCCCTAAACCCTATTGTCGAGGAAAAAACCCTTCAAGTTTTGGCATTTTGTGGAGACTTAAAATGCCGGAAAATCCCACTGACGTCTCTTGTGTGTTCCTCCGCACGTTGATAATCTCTTCACTGATACAAAGAGTAGGTTATAGTTCTTGAGGAACTTTGTTCAGACATTTGGGTTTCTTAATCGGATGCAAGAGTTGGTTAGTTGAAGAAAAACATGTTCAAGCCGATCCCCACTCTGTCCTTGGGGAAGAAGTCTATCTGTTGTTAATACCTCTATTGTCCGGACAAGTAAAATAATTTCCAGTTAATAAAAAAAAAACAGTAACTTGGTGTTAGAATGAAAGGAAAACAAAGTTTTAAAGGCTATTTTTCACAAGAGAAATAGACCGTCTGTAATTACGATGCAGCCTCGTCAATTTACCCTCATTCAAGCTGAGATAACCAAACCCAGAGCCGATAGACAAAATAGCCTAAAGATTTTGCATGTAACTGTAATCTTTTTTCATCTATTTATTTTTCTCAACAAAACAAAACATGTTTCTGAAGTAAAACTTTCGAAGGTACGTTTGAGGGGTAGGTTGCTTGCGAGAAAACGACCCAGCTTAAAAGCACAGAGGTATAACACACTACAGCTGTATTCTCCCTTCTTCTAGATCATTTAACTGTTTTTCGTTTGTTATAATAAACAAAACAGTTTCGGGCATAAAGAAACTTTCAGAGGCAACTTTTAAGATGGGTTCCCTTAAAAACCCGACCCAACTGAAAAGCACATAGATAATTACACTATCGCTGTATTAGCCCTTCTTCTACATGCAACTTAACAACTGTTTTACATTTATTTCCTCAACAAAACAAAACCTTTTTTCTCATGAATCTTTCAGAGGTAAGTTGTAGGAGAGGGTTCTCGACAGCAAATGACCCAGCTGAGAAGCACGCAGACGACACAAACACACTCCCATTTTTGCATTCTTGTAGAAACATCTTTTTTTTTCTTCCTTTGTCCCTGTACTTAACATCCTCCCATAGACGTTGTACACAAAATTCCTTGTGGAGCAGCCCTCTCTTCAGAATTTCCTTATGGAGACACATTGTTCCTTGCTTTCCCTTTGGTCTAATGTCTCCATGAGATAGCACATATCCAGTGGCGTAGCCAAGGGGGAACAAAGTGGGGCAGCTGGCCTCCTATGGAACATCTTGCCCCCCTGCTTGCCCCCCGTCAGCCTCTGGACACTGTGAAGTTTGCTATAATCAGGCAATTCATTTTAACTGAAATTGCCCCCTCTACAACTATCTGTGCCCTCCCTTTGCCCCCTTCAAAAAAAAGATGCTGACAACCACTGCAAATATCTCTCCACAACCACTGGATTCCCCTCCTTCCACATTCAACAAATCAGTTTCCCACAAGAAGAAACTTTCACTGGAAAGTTTTTAGGATGTTTCTTTTTTTTTGGGGGGGGGGAGAGATCAACCTAGCAGGAAAGGCACTACCATGCAGCAATCTCCCTTTAAGATGACTGCACCCAGTAAAGTGCACTGCACTTCCAGGGTTCCCCAACCCTGCTCCATTGAGCATTGCATGAAGCAAGAATTACAGTATCACTGTTTGACTTGTGTCAGTGGTACGGCACCATGTCAGCGTGGTATCAGCACACCAAGCTAGGGGTGTATCCCCGTATTTACCTCCTTGAGGGCTTGGCCATGGGGGCTTGGCCTTTACACCTGTGTAAGCTTAGAACATCTGGGTAAGGAGATCTGTGATCTGTCACTGGGGAAGTGGGTCTTGGAGAACGGGACTGGAGATAAATGGCAAACTTTCTTCTTTCTTCACTCTGCCACTCCTGCTGCTATATCAAGATACCAACTCAGGATACTTTGCACTTTTAAAGGGGAAATTAAAAAGCTGTTGACTAAGAAACAGTTTAATTCAATAATTGAAATACATTACAAAGCTTCTTTTTTCTTTTCGCTCACTTAAACCCAAGTTGCTTCCTATTAATGATAATCCAAGAAAAATAGAGCTAAAGGAATGACAACACCCCTACATTTTATCTTACTGGTTGGTTGGGTTTTACAACCTAATCCATTACTAAAATTGAGTTTTGTTCCCAAATGTACACAAAAATCCGAAGACAATAACTGCATACCATTACCAGACAGAATTGCTGCTCAACACAGAAACTATTTGCTTACTTGCTTATAAAAAACAAGTTAGCCAAGATACAAAGTTTTGTCTAAAACTGACTGCCCACTCTTTCAAGTTTATCATATCAATTCCTGCTTGACCAGGTTTGTCCAGATTATCAAAATGAAGAAAAACAATCACTCTACACCCCTTTTGCTACATCCAGCCTTCTCAATCACAGTGGTCAGCTGGCCAAATGCTAGTCAGAACACTCCAGGATCGGTCCAAATTCTCTCCAAGTGGTCCGGCTGGCTAGTTCAGTGTTGAAAAAAAAATCCCTATTTAATAAAAAAATATGGACTTGTATAAAAAGGTGACCAGACTACTGAACTGTCAAGCTAACTGGTCCCACTGGCTAGTCACTGGAAAAGTTCAGGGCATACCCTGTTACATCCCTCCAAAAAAAATGAGTTCAAAAAAGTCACCCGTCTGTACGTGATCAAATGTTATCGTGAACTCTACGCCTGATGCATCTGAATCCCTGTTAAGGTTGTCAGCATCAACTCCCATGTGGCCCGCTGGAAAGGTTCACCGCCAAGTTTAATTTATACATTTGTGTATTTGTTTTAAGAGGCTGTTGTGCAACAAATGCAACAGAGCATAATTCACAGTGCAAAGTGCACTCAGGGTGTTTCTCACCACACATGAAGATAGCGGCTTGAATGCAAGACTATGCATCACTTGAGCAAAATTTCGAGAAAATTTATTGCCAAAGAAATAAACAGCGGCGTACCAGTTACAACAGTGTGAATGAAATAGCATTTTGGCTGGTAACCTGTTTCTGCTTCACAGTATTTTAATGTGCTAAGCAAATCTCATCTTCAGGTACACCTGTAAAGTAAACTGCATGAAGATTGTAATTCAAGAAATGCTGGCTCTTGTTGGTTTGGTGTTCATTTATCACTCCTTGCCACCTTTACAGAAGCCACAACTCCAACCCCATAGAGAGATCTTGACCTTGGAATGCCCTACCGTGAATATTAAAGGGGATGACGCCTCAATAGTGACTGGCACAGCACCCAAAACAGCCCTAGCATTTTAACATTGCTCACATTGCCCAAGTCTTGTCCTCGTTCTCAAAGAGTCTAATCAGAATGTCTTATGGAGGTGCACTCTGCAAAGTGAAAAATGGCATATCTCCCCTCCCGCAAGGGACAAATTATACGACAATACGTACTTTTCTTTTTATTTGAAAATCTTTGGAAGTAATTGTGATGACCATAATTATCTCATCCCTGAATGAAGGGTCAAGAATCATGCCTTTTGGGGCACAGATGTCGTATCAGCGATTTATTATTATTTATTATTTATTATTATTATATCTTTCTGGTAATGAAACCAAGGGGCCCTCAAAAGTGACCTGCACTGTGACCGGTAGGCCTGAAGATACCTGTGTAGAGAAGATGTTGAAGAAATGTCAGTTTTAGATGTTGGAGAAAAACCCCAAATAGTGAAAACCCACGCAATCAGGTAGGGACTGAAAACCCAATCCACATGCAAGGCTCCAGTCCGGGATTCGAACCAGGGTCACAGAGGTGAAAGGCAGGGAAAGAAACCACTGAGCCAACCTGAATTTCTGTAAGGTCAATGTCCAGATATTTCTATTTTTTACTGCTGACACAAACCAAAACTCCCATAAAAAAGACACAAAAAAAGTATCTACATTTACTTAGGAATCAAAAACTTACCAGAAGATGGCATTCTTTTTTTCCTTTTTGTTTGGAGAAATATTTACTCAGCAATGTTTTTATGTGGTATAGACTAATAGGAAGGTGAGTTGATTCTTCTTCCTTTCTTTATTCTTTTTGGGGAGAAATCCCCGGTCAAAATCTGGCAATACCATTATCTTGAAATTCTAATTCAAGCTGTCATTAAGATCTAGTTTTATTCTGTCACCAAACTTTCTACCTCAGCTACGGTCTCTTGTACCTTCCGGCGACATTTTTAACTCGGTCAGAATTTGTTCCATATTTTCATTTTACCCCAAAGCGACATCCCTTCCCTCTACATCTACAAATACACATAAGTCAACAAGCTGTTTTTTCTTCCAATGAAGAACCAAATGTTACCTGCTCCGACGAAAATCACAAAACGATTCAAATATCTTTTAGATAGATGTTAATATTTGCATCGGGGAATGAATATAAATTTCAATTTGCCGTACACCGATGTGTGATAAGCACTGAGTATACAGTGCTTATCACACATCGGTTTAAGGCAAATTGAAATTTAGATTCAAATATCACTGTGTTTTATACAGTGTAGGGTGAATTTTAGGTGATGTAGTGTTTACACGCTTAACTGTTGACTCCCAACATGGTGAGTGTGGCACAGTCACTGTGAGTGACATGCGTGCAAGGGGTCATAAGGATTCGAACTGCCTCTAGCTACCGGGCAAGCTCGGTGGTCTAGTGTTAAGACATCTGCTCTATAATGGCAAAGGTTGTGGGTTCGAATCCCACCCGAGTGATGTGCCTGTGGATTTTTTTTCACAGGACTCGGGAAAGTACTGAGTATGCAGTGCTTAACACACATCAGTGTGTGGGTATAACACAAATAATAAAGGTCGAATTGCTAAATATTGCACTCACATTCATATCAAGGGTTTCTTTATTTTCAATTTGAAGGACACAGAAAATCTGAAAAGACACACCACCAGCAGTTCCCAACGATCTGTTTGTCTACAGATGAGATGTCCGGTGCTTAATGTAAGGCAAGTGGAAGCATTTACACCTGAAGGACATAGCGAGTCCGCAGGGAGTGGACAGGTTAAACTGGAGGAAACAGCCAGATTGCAGACATACAGGAAATCTGGCTTTACATGTTACAGGTGTTCAGGGGCCTATTAATAAAAATGCTATTTAAAGGGCTCGCAGCCGCATCCCCCCCCCCCCCACCAAACAACCCACCCACCCACCCCAATCATAACAGTGCTGCAGGACATAATAGGTCTGAAAAAAAAACATAATTTGAGGAAAAACACATCTTACGAATCACTAAGCTCATGACATTCCACTAATAATTTGTTTTTATTATAACATTTCTTTGAACTTATTCTGTATTTCTTGAATTTATTGGTATTTATTGAATTTACTTGGTTATACTGTTTCACATTTTTGTAAAGCGCCCGGGGGCACTTTTTATAAATGGATTTGGTACTAAATAAATGTATTTTATTTTCAATATTATTATTATATGAGATAATTTATATTAGATTATTTTAATAAAAAAAAACCATCATCACCAAATGTTAATCACATGCTAATTTTGTTTAGCGGAAACACATTACTAATAAAAAAAAACCAAGGAAATCAAACATCTTTTGATTCCCTCAGCCCGAAACACAAATCCTTTTTTTGCTTAAATTGCCAAGCAGGTTTTTTCTATTAAGCAGTTTTTGACTCTAAACGAGTCCTCTAAAAGCCCTTTTCACACTACCGAGCCAATTCCCGGGAAATAAAAACCCCAGGAAATTTCCTGGGGTGTCTTAACCCCACCACCACCCCATGTTCGTTTCACACTCAATGCAATTTTCCTGGGAAGAGTAAACACTCAGCATACTAACCCCGGGGTTATCTCGCTTGACCCTACTCCCAAGCAGGGGTAGCTATTTCCCGGGATTTTTTTTTTTTTTTCAAGGAATTTGCAAGGGTTAGCATTTCAAGTGTGAGAGGGCCAATCAAATTTGCTGGGAAATTCATCTAGTGTGAAAGGGGCTTAACTACAAAACTTTGTGTTGGCTTTAAATTTTGAACAGAGTCTTTTTCAAAGGCTAAGATCAAACTGTTTACAAGCAATGTCATTCCCTTGACACGTGGCCATAGGGCAGACAGACCAAGCCCTTTAAGCTTTTTACCTGCACAGCTGATGACAGCTTGAGTTTTCTCTTGCGTAAGATTGGGCTGGGCCTATTAGCAAGGGATGCTCAGCAATTACTGGCTGCGCTTGGCTGATCTGTTTTCTCATAGCTCCATGGGCAGGTATGATGGAAGAGTAAAGGATATTGAGCAACCTGGCCCTCCTGGTGAAGCAGAGATATCTTCAAGGTAGCAGTGTACAATATTGATGTAAGAGTGGTTAATAGATAGCATCCTACATGTGCTGTCAGAATGTGACAGCTATGTCTGTGGTTGATATAGAACAAGGCTAGCTGACTGGTGGTCTAGGGAGTGATCTACCCACCCTGCTCGCCTTCCATCTGCAAAGGACTACCACTGCAGACCTCTGGATATTGTTCACAATATGGGTATTGAGCCTGTGTGATCTAAACACAGACAGATTTTCAAAGAATTCACCACACATCACTTACTGAAAGTAAGTTAATGTATTGCTGTCTACATCTGCTCAAGACTATGGATGGTCTTGATTTGGAGTCCCATCAGAGATGCCCCAAGACTTTATTCTTATGCAGGATTTTATTCTAAATCTTTCTGGTAATGAAACCATGGGTCTGTCAAACGTGGCTAGCAGTGTAAACCCGATACTACTGAAGGCATTTTAGATGTGGGAGGAAAACCCCAAAAGGAGAAAAATCCACGAAATCAGGTAGGGACTGAAAACCCAATCCGCATGGAAAGATTCATCTAAGGTGGGATTCGAACCAGGGTCCAGAGGTGAAAGTCGGGCAAGATGCCATAAATCCAACCTGATCCCCAAATGGTATACAGTGCTTTATAATAAAAACAATACATGGAAATTATTAAAAACCAATGTAATAACCTCTGAAGCAAGAATTACATAGTTTTTAACTTTCAGAACTCTGACAAAAAGTCAATGAAATCAGCATACTTATTTAAATCTTCTCAAGACTGAGGGCCTAAGAAAAGATTTAGTGAAGATGCCATGCCATGCCATTAAACAATTAGAGCAAACGTCAGCGCTGTATCACATCCTTTGAAAGGAAACAAAGCCTGACACGATTGATTGACCGATTTAACAAGCATCATCTCTCTGTGGAACCAAGCCTTTTCAAAGCTAGCAACGTCTACGAAAAGTTCAAGCTTTTTCGTTTTCTGAAGAGAGGTAACATAGGTAGGTTAATTCCTTGTGGACAGTGCTCATTTGTCACTGTCATCACATACAGCCCTAGGGCGTTGGGGAGGGAGGGAGGGTTAAGTCAAATGAACATGGAAAACAGCCTGTTAGTCACTAATGTGACTCACTCAGTACTGCTTTGCTGATGGCAAGTGGAGAGGGCTGGGGAAATGAATATTGTGACAGGCCCAAGCCTGTAGTTTATTAACTTTTGTTGTCTTTTGTGGACATCTTATTTGAAAAATCAGGGTGATGAGAGAATGCGATTCCCCTGTGGAATCCAATTCAAGTAACCTTATAGAAAAAGTACTACTACTCCTAGTAATAATCATAGAATTTTGTTCACTCCAAATATTCCTGGATTTAATTTTAGTATTCAATTATTCACAGTTCATGAAACCTTGTTTTGAAACATCATTCCTGCAATGATAATTTATTGAACAGGAAGCTTATCAATTATTTTGTTTTCACTTGGCCTTCACATTACATTAAAATCGAAGGTTGCAGCTCTATACGGTTGGGGGGAAAAGGGGATGGGGTGGGAGAGGGGATGGGGTGGGAAAGGGGATGGGGTGGGACAGGGGATGGGGTGGGACAGGGGATGGGGTGGGACGGGGAAAGAAGGAGCAATGGATGGGGTAAACAAGGGGAAGGGAAGACAAGGGAAGAGGATGGGGGAAGACCAGGGAGTGGTTGGATGCTTAGAATAAGCTCAATGATGTCTGGGAACTTACTAATACCTGACTTCAAATTGACCAAATCCACTGATATTTCAAACTTTGTTCCAGATAAGAAACTGTAAAAACAAGGGAGGGTCACTGACTATGGTGAATCATAGTTTATTGAAGTGCAAAACAAACAGGAAATTTTATATATATTTAAAAACAGGCCTTAAACTGTTTTTTTTTTTTGAAAGGTTCGGTCAGTTCTCTCCTGATCCAAGCCATTTTCTTGGGGAAGATGTGAATTTCTAATCGAAGCTCACAAAGGACACTGCAGCCTACAAGGGGGAGTCAACTTCAATTGTTTTGTGGGTACATTTTTAGGTCTTTCATCAACCTCTTCCTTGCAAAATTGAAGTTGCCAAATCGCTCATGTGCAGTGGTTTGGTTGAAATCCAGTGATTTCTTTCCCCAACTTGGCACACACACAAAAAAACAAAATGACACTCCACCAAAATAAAACTGACACCGCAAGGCTCCAAGATTTGGGAATGCGCACAGACCACCACATGCCAATAATCACATTCATGTTTCAACAGTCAGTCATCCTGATTAGACCCAGTGGCATGTTACAAAACCACTAAGTCCAGCCGACACGTTCACTCAATCACCAGCTAGACCCACACTGCAGAAGCAGGGACCTGTGGCTACCAGTTGGCAGCCAAGCCGGCTGCACAGCAAAGCCGGCACCACAGGCAATGAAGCCTGCAGGGGATAATGTTTCGGTAAGAGAAAAAAAAAATCCATCCAACTGATGGAGAGTGGACATCCCCAAAAAAATGTCACACTCTTAAAGATAATCATCTCTCTACCCTTTTTTCTAGTTCATATGAATGCATTCTTGTTTCCACCTCTAACCCTACCCCTTCCAAAATCCAGTTGAGAGTTTCCATCCCATTCAACCACAGAAGAACTCCAGCCATCAAAGCTTACTTACACGATAACCCAACAGTTTAACACTGAACCACTGTCCCATACTCCCAACCCACCCTTATCTGCCTCATATTTGCTTGAATGATTCCCCCACCTCCAATGACCCCAGCTGGCTGGCACCACATGAATTCTGGAGACTCATGGAGCATCGATAATGTCACAGATAAAAGAAGTGTTCATGGGTTCTGTTTTTAATTGACTGATAGTTTTCACCTTGCCACAGATGCCAGGTTTTGTACTAAATGTAGACGGTTGTCTATATTCTGTGCCTGAAGCCAAGGGGGTCATGGCCTGGTCAGAATCTTGGGAGTCAAGTTAGGCCAGAAACTGCTTTAAAAACAAATAAACTACAGTAAGATTTCAAGTGATGGAGCACTGAAACACCATCGGGTCACTGTAAACATGCTGTAATTAACTCAATATTGACTAGCCAGCAATAGGGAAGCAATACAGCAACCGTTGTGTAATGTGCTCTAGAATGCAAGGGTTGTGGGTTTGAATCCCTACTAAGAAGCCAGGAGATTTTCTTCCCGTATTCTATTTCTGGGAATTTAGTACACATCACACATCGGTGTAAAGGGTAAAACACAAACAACAATAATGACCCCTTGCACTAACGTCACATGCAGCTACTGTCTGCCATCTTTGCCATCTTGGAAGTCAAATTGCACGTAAAAATTACAGTAAGCATGTAAACGCGGCCTTGCCTAAAATAAGCACTAACTTTATACCACATGGGGACATTGACTCCCAAAATGGCGAAACCAAGATTAGTGTGACGATGATGTCAGGTGAGTTGGGTCAATAGTAGCAAGTTCTATACACAAACAACTATAGAGTAGCGGATTATTGAAGGCCTTCCTTACAAGGTATGCACAACACTGTTATTAGTTTGAAGGGTGCCTTTAAAAAAAATTCTTGAAACTACAGTTCTCTTTCTCAAAGGAATGGTACAAAATAAAACAATTTTTTTTAAGCGTTTACTTATTTTCAAGGTATAACAAATTTCAAAGGTGAAAATTTCATTAAAAAAATAAAATATTTTCATGACACAACTCTTTATTTAAACATTACGATATGTTTTTGGAAATATTGCTCATTCAAACCGCCATTCCATACTGGACGACTTTTACAAGTCGATTTGAAAGAGTGCCAACTTTGTACAAAAAATATCTTGAACTGAAAATAAATAGTTTGTTTCTAAATGCTAATTCTTAAATCTGTCACAAGGAGGAGATTCTATCGTTGACAAAAATCCAGAGAAATCCAAACCATAGCGTTCTCTAAAACACAATTAGAGCATATTGATTCATTAAAAACGTCAAAACCAGCAGATTTTTCAAAGCCAAGGCAACATCCTTCCATGGTGCAATGGACACACCTTTCTGGATAGTCCTCAACAATACTGCGAAAAGCACCAGAGCGGAAAAGCCTAAACAAAGAGTATTTGGTCACACTTCATCGATCAACATGTGGGGGAGTAAACTTACACAACTTTCCTTTGTATCTATGGTATATCCAATACAAAATCACACTTTAATACTAATCAAAGGTGCTTAACAAATTTCTGAAAAACCAACAGAGCACAACTCCTCTACTCTACACCTACCCACTAAAAGTATTCATATCTATTTTAAATATCAAGCAATAAACCACAAGGGAAACTGACTGGGTAAATTTTAAACCAATATCATATGTATTTTTAAGATAGAGATAGCATGTTCTGAAAACTCAATCAATGCACTGAAAAATAAGCGAGATTGGGACATGAAGTGATTCTTAAACTATTATGCAATCAGGTTTGATAAAATAAATTCGTGAATTCTGGCGGTAGAGTTGTGGAACTTGCAGTCAGTCAGGAAATATTTCAAAATATTGATAACAATTTTTATGGTCGGCAGGTTTTTAAAAAACAGTCGGTCGGGTTAAAGGAAACAAAAATATATTTGGCCCAGTATGAGGGTTTTTTAAAATTGATGATGTGTCATCTCAGGAAAAAATATATTAATGGATCGGTCACATAATTCCCTGCTTCCATCAACATGATCATCAAATGTTCCCTTATCGAAATCAACATATACTTTTAGTATGGATTCATGATCAATGGACCTTTTAAAAATAACTGACGGTCCGGGGACAGTTTGATTAACACTCAAAATGATTCAGGCCTGAGATAACACAGAGGCAACGGCCACAGAGGCCATGGCCTCTGTTGCCCTGGTCTTGGCCTCGGTGCCCCTTCTAAAGTTTCCCAAAGACTTTAAGATTTTCAAAGTACAATTATAATGGCCTTGCCCTCTCAAAGATGAAATTTCAGGCCTGTGATTCATGATTCATTATTGAAAAAACAAAATTGGCATTGAAGAGACTCTACAACAGTTCAATATGCAGGTAGTGTAACACTGCCCTGGTCTTGGCCTTGCAATTGCCTCTGCTGCCCTGGTCTTGGCCTTTGTGGCCCTTACCGACGTCAGGCCTGATATTTCACGGAGGCAACAAAGGAAATTGCCTCCATTTCCCCAGGTCATTGCCTTGGTGCCCTTGAAATGTTCCAGTACAATTTACAAATTCTTTATAGAAGTGCCCTTTATAAAAAAAAAAAACGCCTTGGTGCCCTTGCCCTTGCCCGAGACAAAATATTTGGCTCTTGTAAAAATGTAGGAAAATGTTATTGAGTACAAGGGCTGACCTACATGTCCATATGGTACTGGCTTTTGTAGTTTTGATTTTTTTTTCAACAGGGTGTCAAAAAGACACAAGGACGCCCCTCTGTGTACCCAAGAAACATGGTTGGTTTGACTAATATGCAAGACCGACTCTATCAAACTCTGACAAAAACCAAGAGAAATTTTGAGGATTTGGGTGGCTAGGTGTTAACACACTCTTTGGATGGAACCCTTCAAGGTGTCTCAGACACTTGCACTATTACAGAGAAAGGGAACCGGAACGATTCCAATATTAACCAATCACTCACAAGATAAACCTTTCACCTCTTCGAATCAACCTAATTTATCACAACGGAACTATTATATCAGATACAACAAACTGAATCAAGACTAGGGGTTGATGTCTCTAAAAATATGTTGCACAGTATCCTCAGCGGAACAAAATAAACCTGAGAGCCTCCGATGGGATGTGAACCCTGGACCTCCCAGTCCTTTTAACTTGTGACGCCTACTGACCTCTTTGAAACTCTCAGATATAACAAACTGGAGTCACTCTTTCAAGTCCAGGGGTGGGAGGTGAAGGAATGGTAAGTCCCTACAAGTATTACACGGTATCCTCAATGGAGCAAAACCACCCAAGAGTGCCTCCGATGGAATGTGAACCCTAGACCTCCTCATAGCTTGAGAAGCCTACTGACCCCTTTTAATCTCTCAGACACAACGATAGTGTCCTCATGATCAATGAAGATATCTCATTACCAACCTCCCCAAACATGGAAGTTAAGTTGGATAAAAACAAAACTTAGCTAGCCCCAAGTTTACCACCGTGCTCTCACCTGACGCTGAGATCAAAACAAATATAAAGCTTCAAAGGGTAACAGTACATATCCAATAGAAAAGACATTGTTGCTTTGAGTCAACATGTAAACAATTTTTAAATCTTAAAGATATTTCACTTACTTGGGGAAGGTTTCTTGCCTGACAGATCCTCATCTGTAAAATAAACAAAAGAAAAAAGTATTTGTCATTATTGATGTTTTCAAGACTTGCAAAGTTTGTCATATAAACGATTTTTATAAACATTGATTTTTTTTTAATCTAGAGAATAGTTTTCTTATCTTCAGCCTTCAAGAGCAACTTTTGAACTAACTTCATTGATTTCTAAAACTATTAATGGCCTGAAGCTTTGACTCAAGCATAGTCTTTCTCTTTCTCGACTTTGAGAAAGACCCTACTAGGGTAGAAATGTCAGGCACTTTTCTTGCTTAAATACTACAGGTCATTCTGGGTTGGTAAAGCAGTTTGCAAACAGCGCATTCTTATTTTGCATTTCTAAAGTGAAATAACTTATTCTGTGACCATGAATAATCAACACAACACCTGTAGCCCGTCTGGAAATTAAACAAAACAGTGATGCTAATGAAAAAATTAATGTTCACAATAAAAAAACACACACCAGTAAATCACTAACAATCACGAATCAACACCTATTTAAATTTCCCATCAGCAGCGGGAAAATGTAAAGGGTTGATCCGGGAATGAGTCAAATTGAACAGGGCGTCCCTGGCTATTATGATTTAATTGGGTGTCTGTAACATCAGCCGCAGCTCCTCAGGGCTTGAACACCCATGAGATGAGGTTACCGCTAGAAGGACAGTCAAGAAGCGGGTGTGTACTGAGGCTGCTACACAAAAGACAGTCAAGAAAGACAGTCAAGAGACATCACATAGTTAGGCTGAAAAGAAGATTGTCAACCTGCAACAAGGACAATCAAGTATACTTTTGTATAATTATACTTATACTTTTGCTTATACTTTTACAATTAAACTTTTGTATAATATTTTTATATTCTATGTATGTACTGAGGGCCCCCATGGAGAGCAGTGCTGTGCACTGATTGGGGTTTACCCTCATTAAATATGACTTTAAATAAATAAAAAACAAGGAGCAGCATGTACTGCTGAAACTACAAGAAAGGTAGCTAAAACTTGTCGAAGCTTTCTACACAAGATCGTCAGTAGTAAAGAAAGTTCATATAAATACTTGGACCATAAACTATACAGCATGCCCAATACTTCATGGCGGCAACGGAAGCAATTGCCTCCATTGCCCCCTGGTCATTGCCTTGGTGCCCTTGAAATGTTTCAAAAGAAGTTTACAATTTCCTCATAAGAGGTGCCCTTTACCATGGAGAAAATGCCTTTCAAGAAACGTTCTTTCAAGAACGAAGCAATCAGGCCTGATATAGAGCAACAGGCAAGAGGCAGCATCAGGCTGCCGTTATTTCCAAGCTAAAAGAGTTGCAGTCAAAAAGCAAAGTAAAGTCTGCCAATGCTACACGAGCAAGACAGTCAAGAAAGATCATGTCACCTTCATCAGCCAAGAAGCAGGTTGTATTCTATTGTTTTACGAAGCAGAAAAGGCAGACAGGGGCCATGTGTCCCAATGAGCAAGGAGGATATGTGACAGAGGTTTACTAAGCGAAGAAAAAAAGTCTTGAGGCAGTGTAGTGTCAGATCATATCTTTCATCCTAGCATTAATTATTTTATATCCTTTGAATTGAGAAGCCTTTACTTCTTTATGACTTAATGCAGCCATCGTCTGTCTGAATGCAGTGACTTTTAAAACACCATAAACGAGCGCTGCTCGGATTGGTGTATAGGAATGCGTACAAAAGTGCTGAATGCATTTCCACCGTTTTCTCGAAAAATGAAAAAAAAGGAAATGAGCTGACATTTTCACAGGTTGGTTTTATTACAAATATCTTGATTTGTGCAAAGAATTGAAGCATTTACAGTCAGTTTACCAATGTTGAGCTGGGGCTTCAAGACTGGTCTCAACTGTAGTTGGGCTGATTCTTAAGTTGGGACATAACAAAAACCCACCAAGGAATGAATCCTTACTACCCCTTGATCTACATGGACATGTATGTTCCTACAGACTTCCCTACATGGGTCCACAAACAGGGTGGGATCTAGAATTGAAAGACCCCCTGGGAGGGGGACTTTCTGGCAATTACTGGCCTTCAGATCAAATTCCAGCCGAATGCTGGAGGGCTGATAGCATTTAGTTTTATCAGGTAACTGGTGTAAAGGTTCAGATGTCGTCTCTAGAACTCCCACTGTTATTTGAATCATCACAATTCCTATTATTTTTTAAATTACTTTCAGGTGTAGTGATATATATATATTTTTTTACTTCCTTGGCTCCAAAGCTACCACAACCTCTCAGAAACCCCATCTCCATTTTCACATCAGAGAGACCTAATAAAAAATCACCATTTATAGGTAGAATACAGGATTGGTATTCATCAAAAACAAATTTATTAGTATCAGTCTAAATGCCTATAGATTATGAAGTTCATACCAGTACCAATCTTCCTTTGAAATAATTCTGTCTGAATTATTGTCAAAGTTGAGAAAATAGAATTCGAAGACCCAGATTTTAATTTCGGTTGCAACAATCGAACTTAAGGACAATGTGTTTACATGCTGAAAAGAGTGCACGGTTTTCCACTATTTTCTCCGATCTCCAACGACTGATTGAGCCCAAATTTTCATAGCTTTGTTTTTTCATGTATATATTGAATCACAAAAAGTAAGTACACTGCACTGTCAGCTTTATCAATCCTATATTTTACCTTTAAGGTTTCTTTTTGTAACAAGTGCTTTGTATCCCTGGGCAAAAAAGGCTGTATCAAATCATCTTTTATTATTACTATTGTTATTCATATTTACTTTTACTATTATATCAATGCCATTACTATGATTATTAATTTCAGAATGCATTTTGCTTTAATTTTTTGATTTTACCCCAATCGTTTTCATAACAGATATTTATAAAAGCTCAGTATTAAAAAAACACCTACAGTCAGGGTGGATCTAGAGTTCAGCAGAAGGGCATAAGGCCACCCTGAAAAATGATTTGTACAAGAATTGTAAGTGGACGCTCTGCTTTGAATTTGACAGCAAATTTGGAAGCCTAGGTACAAACTCCGACCTGCACCTTAGATGTAGTAACGAACTTTTAAGGAGGAGTGTGGGGGGTCAGATGTGAAGCTAATGATACCCTAGTCAACCATTGCATCCAGACAGCTGTGATTACACTGTAGTGCAAGACAACAGAACCGCTGATTCTCTCTTTAGCCTTTGGGATTTTCAGTTCACAGGAATGGGGACACACGTGACTTCATCCGGTGAGCGTCTGTAACTGCGTGCGATGGACCAATCCCAGTCGTCTAACTCTCTTGGGCTTAATGGTGAGAGAGTGTCAATGCACTTTGAGCAGTGCAAAGCCAATACTGTCACTAAATTCGTAGCAACTGTTGTCATTCAATCTCAATGACAATTTGTTAGTAAGAGCCACACGTACCAATCATGCATCATCCTCTACAGCTAGAATATATAAAGGATTCCTTTGTACTTTTTACTTCCGCAGAATTACTCTTTGTCCCATCAGTGTTTCATTTCTGGGGTTTTAGACAATTTTAAAGGGGTCTGTTGACATTATGCATGAAGGGGAGACTGGGGCAATTCTAGCTACCGGGCAAGTTCGGTGGTCTAGTAGAATGGCAAAGGTCGTGGTTTCAAATCCAACCCTAACATGCATGTGGATTTTTTTTTTCACAGGACTGAGTATACTATAAGTTATCACACTAGCACAAGTGAAATACGGGAAAATATAGCACTTCTACGTCCCATATCCGACGAGGCCGAAGGAGTAAATTTGACACAATTTGAAACGGAGTTCATCAGGAGGAGTCATGATTTGTCTCTCGGGGGAATAAGTTGAATCCCAATCGGACATTGTTAGAATCACAATAACGGAAAGACACCATTGTGTAATCATCAATCCGCTCTAATTCAATTGTCTTATTTTAAACGAAGTACAATGAAGAGAAATCGGTGAATGAAAAAAACAAATTAATGCCAAGTTTTCAACAGCTGACAGTGTGTATATTTAGTTATGAGAACCAATCCCCCTGCTGCAATCCCCATTGAACAGCCCTGATATTTGTGAAAATAAATTAAAAATAAAAACACTTGGCAATACTTTGTCAAACGTGACATGTCAAAAGTAGACACAGGTGTTGAATGAAGCATTCTTACTGCTAACATTACTACAACGTTTCTAATCAATGGGATATATGCAACTATATTTTCCCGTATTCCACTAGTGCGCGTGTTTTCATACTGCCTCATGTAAACATACAAAACAAATCACACGTGCAAAGTTTAAAAGTTTAGAGTGTTATGAGATGAACAGCAACAGGTACAACGCGAAATGGAGAATGTCGCATAATACTCTGAATACGCAGAATGCAATATAGACTACTGGGAGTACAATATGGCTTATTATTACACTCCCGTTCAGCAATCTTATTGGAGGATTAGTGCGTACTGGAAGATTAAAGTGCTTAACACACATCGATGAATGGGTCAAACACAAATAATATACATATTTTACATGTATAATACTTCACATGGTACTCTTTCTCAGTAAGTGTTTTCTGTGCTTGTTAAAATTTCATCCATAGCAGCTCACTGTAAGCGGGCCCTGGGCAAACTACCCACTCTACCTAGTACAGGTACCAGGTCTCTCTCTCTCCTATCAGAGCTGTTAGTTTACTCCGTGCCTTGAGAGATCCAGCGGTGCCAAAGAGTCAAATGACGTCAATGCTGGAACTCAAAGAATTAACGGTTCCTTCCCTTGTAGTATCAGATTGTTGATGTTATTCCTGATATAATTTATCAGCGTTGGGGGTCTCTGTTATTCCATACTGATGTACAGACTGATGGTTTCTCAACATTTGTCGCCGCATTTCGTAGATGCTTAGAGATCAACGGAGCGGCGGATAAACACACAGGTGACTAAGGTGGGGGTTGAACTTCAGTTGAACCGAGACTGAGGACTGAAGAAAGTATAGTGGCACACATGTACTTACTTTTAAAATATGAATTATCCGGCGCTTTTTCTGCCATTCTAAAACTAAAAATGGTTGTATGTCAACTACAGAAAATGAGAACAGCACTTGTAAAGCAAATGAAATCATCAGGAAAAAATGAGTTACTCACAACTGAATCAGTAATAAAGCTAACCAACAATGGGAGACTTTTGAGGACGCTAAATGACAGCAGACTTACCAGGTATATCCATTGTTCTTGAAAAAGTGCGCTTGCTCATGACTACGCAAACAATGACAATTTACCTGGAAAGTCTGCTGCCACCCAGCGTTCCAAAGTCTTGCATTAAATGTTGACCATGGGCCATTAATTTTTATTTCTTGTCCAAAGCTCTGTGAAAATGTGATTTGAAACCTCTTTACTTTAATGTGTGAATTCGATTGTGAACATGGATTGTTGTTGTCCCTCTTAAACTTCCCCACTCCTTTAATTTTTGTACAATATTTTTCTCATCAGTTGTTTTTGTATTTCACATAAAGTATTTTCCCACAGTAGATTCTGTGATCTTCTGTAGTATTTTCTGTGGTATCTTCTGTAGTATCTTCTGTAGTATCTTCTGTAGTATCTTCTGCAGTATTTTCTGTTGCATTTTTGTGTAGTATCTTCTGTAGTATTTTCTGTTGTATTTTTGTAATATTTTCTGCAGGGATTTATTTAGTATTTTCTGTGGTACCCTCTGTAGTATTTTCTGTGGTATCTTTTGTAGTATTTTCTGTTGTATTTTTGTAATATTTTCTGTAGTGTTTTCTTTAGTATTTTCTGTAGTGTCTTCTGTAGTATTTTCTGTAGTGTCTTCTGTAGTATTTTCTGTGGTATTTTCTGTAGTTTTTTTTGTAGTATTTTCTGTAGTATCTTCTGTAGTATTTTGTTTTTGTTTTTTATGTTGGGACTCATGGGAGACTAGCGAATACCACTGAGTGGGCCACCCAGCCTAAGTAAGAACTAAATAAATAAAACAAATCATAGTTTCACTTATTCATAAACAAAACATAAACCAAATAAAATGGAGCTGGTGACATGAGACTGGGATTCGGAACGAGTGGTGGGCCATTGTTCTGTCTGTCTCCCTATTTCTCACCCATCGCAGAACTTAACAAGAAAAAGGGGGCAGCTAGAATTGGGGATTGCACCTTTAAGAAACCCTTGACAGATGATAGAATCACTCAGTGTACATAGGAATGGATAGGATTAGTGTGCGTGCTGGTTGTGTCTGCAGTCAGGAATGTTGTCCTTGGTCAAATTTCTTAACTAATCAGGACTTTTCATCACAGAACATGGGCAGAAGAATCGATTCAGCAAAGCTTTGAAGAGTGTTAATCCGCAGACCTACCTTCATAGCACAGAAAACTTGTGATATTACCACACCTGAAATCGCTTGAAACCCCAAATGGAAAGTTACATGTGGTTATAATTGTTCTTTTACACCACAACTGTGATACTTTGGGACAAATATCCAGCCGAGTTCATACAATGCAATATTTCCAAGTTTCCGCTTCCGAAGACCTCTTAAACCATAGTTAACAAGTTTTCAATACCCCAAAAAAAACTTCAGCATGTTGACAATTGACTTACTGTTTTCAAGAAACCGGATAAAGCAGTCTGTCTGGGGTTTGTATAGTATCTACAGATAGATCTTTAATCACATTTCATGGTAGATGGAATCCCAGCAGGTATAGCAACTCAATACCTCCGGTAGGCTACCTGTAATAATCTCCACTCTCACCCACCCTCCCCCCCTTCACCACAGAGCCAAAGAGCTATCGATACCAAAACACCTTCCTGTGTGTGAGCTTGGTACGGAAATATTAATGCAAAGGACAAGCTCTACATGCCCTATACGCTCGGCTCATATATCTGCCGAATATATTTCAAAGTTGTGTAACTTTGATGAATTTAAATGCATTCGATGTCCTGTTCCTATACAGTCATGTGTGTGTGTGATTAAAAAAAAAAAACACTGCAGTTCCATAGAGGGGCATGAAACTCTGGATTATCGAACAAGACTTGTTAGAGACAACCTTTGCGTGACCCAAGTTGTAAGTTGTGCCATGTGCCAAACGTATCTTGTAAACCCTTCCAATTTGATGAATTTAATGCACCATCAACAAACCGATTCCAATCCAGCAGTCTTGTGCGCGTGATTTGATCCGTCCTGTATAAGTTTTCTCCAAGTATTAACGATCGTCAAATATTGAACAAGACTTTTTTACACGTCATCTTACGACTGACCCAAGAAAATGCGAAGTCGTAAATTGCCCTGTCTGGCAAACATATTGTGTCCCCCCCCAGTTCAAGTTTGATGAATTTAAACATATTGCTGGTGTACTGGTTGCATGCTTGGCCCATAATTCAGTTGATTTATGTTGAGCTATTAATAAAGATTATGATCTGACAGATTGCATGGGGCTGGGTTTTCTCCTACTCTGTAGGTTTCTGTGTGTGTGACATCCATCCATAAGTGGTACATGGAATCTACTTGGGTTTGACTTTTGAAGGAGTCAGATTGTACAAGGCCTTGATATATGGTACATTTATTTGTGTACAGTTTAACCCCTCCACAATGAGACCAAATAACATGTTTACCTGACATCAAGTGAGCAGCAGAGCCCATTTTCATAGATTATGTAACATTTTCTGCTAAGCAAAAATTAGGAGGATACCAGTCACAGATGGTACATGTGGTATGGCATTTTGGCTGGTTTCCTTATAAATTCTGGTAAGTATAATTTTTGTGTGCTTAACTAATTTGTGTGCTTAAGCAGCTCTATGAAATCGGGCCAAGCTGGTGATACCAAACCAATGTTTTCTGACCCCATGTATTGTTATTTATCCATTATATCTCTACTATCTTTACGACAATATTTTGTAATTTTGATTCTCAAAATAGCAAATTCTGATATCAAATAGGAGTTACTTTTTCCCTCCTGGTAAATTTCCATTGATGCCATGGATGAAGAATGAACTTGGTAGGTTTTAGTAGTTACTGACACTACACCATTCAAGAACATGCATTATCAGATGTTTGTTTGGGAGGGGAGGTTGAGGGGTGGGTGAGAAGGAGGTGTCAAAGGTCCTTTTTCTGGCTTATGTTACTGGCGTCTTTGTATACAAGTTGCTATCTTCGCAATGGCTTCAATTCAATCTTAAGTACTTTCAGATTTTCACCCCCCACATTTTGTCCTCCCCTCTTGTCTTCTAAGAAACAAACATTCAAAGTCTCTGATCCTATTAAGGTTTGTGTGTTCTTGCGCTCTGACATCTTATTACTGTCTTTCTTTATCTTCAAGAACTGTCTTATCAGAAGCTTCAAGTGGCTCCCCAAGCATGTGAACCAAATTTTCTTGGAGAGTTCACAGCACCGAAACTAACTTCTCCTCGCACACAGGAAGCCTGCAGATCAACATTGAACGAATTGGAGCACTGAGACTAGATGACCTCAAGCTGTTTCCCAGGGTAGTCTTAATACCTCTGCAGTGCTAGTCTTCTTCCCAAGCCGCTCCTCAGATATTCGTTCGCTTGCTGTCCATGAATTGAAAGATCTATCCCATCAAGAATTTGACATTATTATGTTGGGTCATAAGCAGAGAATAAGTGAAAATAAGTGAGAGAAAGCCCAAAGGAACTGAAGAAGGAAATTAAAATTCTTCTTATCTGGAAATTAGAAAGATCAAGAACTGGGGTTTGAAGGGCAACCATGTTCTGAGCCAGCTGGGTGTTCTTGGTAGGAGTGACATGTGATAAAGACTAGCTAAACAACATACCAGTAACCACACGGCTCTGTTTAGCTGGTTGACCCTCATGACCATGGGGATATCTGCATGGGGGGGTCTATGGTTGTAAACCACTGTGGTTGGTCTGAGCTCCATGCTCAATGGTCCAGGAATCCTTTGGTCTGCTCTGTGGTCAATGGTCTTACAACTGTAGTACCACTAAGAAACATTCCTGCTTGGCATGAGGGATTGCCAGGTATTATCAAACCATGGTCATGATACAATGCACGTGGTAAGAAACGCTGCATTAGGTAGCATTAAACTCCCACTACAAGGGTATTAAGACCATTGACTACAAAGTGCACAATTTACATTTCCAGACACTGCACTCCAAGTGTTCACCAGAATCACACAAACAATTTGAATGAGAAAGAAATAAATCAATTTACAATATTTTCTAAAATCCGGAGAAGAACATTACTCCTGTATGTGTGAACTTTGAAGCACAAGCTCCAATCTGTTCACAAAAATCTAAAATAAGACAACATAATCTGAATATACTGATGATATAAACAGTGCAGCATGTTTCTCATTGAGTTACCACCAACGTCCACAGGAAAACAATCGGCAATGATTTCCATATTCCGTCCAGTATAATACTGAGAAATACTTGATAATACCATTATCCTAATCACACACACACACCTTGCCTAGATGCACATCAGCCAGTTCATGGACAAAGTATGTTGGGGCATGTGGACTTCATTACAAGAAGGCTTTGTTACTGAAATCTGAAACAATATGGCAAGGTAAAACTTTCAGGGTCTTGTCGTCGCTCAAACTACCCCAGTTGGATGGCATACAATAACACTACCCTGATTGGAACTCTTTTCTCCAATTTAAGGTTTCAATGATATCCCACTGGAGGGAACCCACATCTGCAGCAGTAGTAACACTTTAGAGCTATGCCTATCCCCCGACTGGAATTATTTTCTCCCCATGAGGGTATCAATGGTTAGGCATCGGGGTAATGACTCCAGAACACCTTCTGGTTCACACACACAGACCGATTCTGTTGTTTTAACCATTTATTCAACTGTAGCTCTGCAATTTAACAATTAGAATTCAAGAAACATTTGTGTGTGTGAAGAGTAATGACTACTCTTTCGCACTAGACATAATGCCTACTCTTTCACACTGGGTAACAACTCCAGGGGCCGATTTCACAAAGAGTTAAGATTGATCTTATCTTTGTATCAATTGTAATTGCTAAGCAAAGTATGATGTCACAATTCAAAACACTATGGCACTATTGATAACTCATCTTAAAATGAATCTTTGTGCTTTGTGAAATCAAGCCCAGGTGTGGATTTCACAAAGCTCTAGGACTAGTCTTATCTCGATAGGACTGGTCATAAGTTAGGACTAGTTTTGTGAAATCCACCCCTAGACACGTTACACAATTAAAAAATATATTCAACTGTAGCTCTGCACTTAAACAGTTAGAATTCAAGTGAAACAAAGTACCCAGGAAATTCCTGGGAAGCTTGGGTTGACCCGTTCACACTGTAATTTCTAACCCTGGCAAACTCATGGGAAATAGACATTTCCTGGGAAATAGCTAACCCCTGATTGGGAAGTAGGATTAAGCAAGTTGTGAAAAGGTCAACAAAAATTTAAGAATTTCCCGGTAAACTCATATCGTGTGTAAAGGGCTTTTATTGTTAATTTCCTCGGAATTATTTCCCCAGGAAAATTGCACCAATCGTGACACAAACAGAAACATGCACTGGATATGGGTCAAAATTTCCTGGCCCTGGGAATTAGTTGGTAGTGTGAAACGGGCTTAACGAATAAAAAAATTGAAATCTTGCGCCAAAAACTTTAGGATTTCCTCATCAAGTAAAGGGTTTGTACTTTATTTGGTAAAACATTGAAAAAATCATTTAAAAATAAGACCAATGGGGGAAAAGTTGATTTTTTTTTATGCCAAACTTCGCAAGACCGTTCACAAGTTCTGAAATCATTGTTAAAAAAAAAAACTTTGGAAGACTGCTGAATAATAAATCCTGACTCAATACCTTCTATGTTCACCCTCGGGTGCACCTACCAGCTGTTCAGACAGGTTCAACTTAAAAAGCAAGGGGAATAGTCTGGTAATTTGTCCCTTGATGTTTCACATTTCAGTGGGCTAGTTTATTACAACATTGCCTGCAGGCCAGTCACTTGCTGTATCCCACACACCGGCTGTCCAACAGCTGTGATTACAACGCGCAGTATATTGGGAAATGTAATATATATATAGGCTAGGCTGTTGGATTCGTGCAGACACCTTTTGTATATCCATCACGAACATTAGAACTGACTTTTATGGATGGCCATTTCCTAAATAGATCCTTTGTTGCATTTGCCTGATTTTTTTTTTGATTTTTTTTTTTGCGCACTTTCCTGCTGATATACAATGCAACTATCACACAGCAGCAATCTTTGTCTAGTTCCTTGTATGTATGTATTGACAATGACTTGTTCTTTCCATTTCATAAAAAGGGACCAGGCTAACTCTCCCTCCAGCCTCAGTTTGGTTACAATTATTTAAATGGAAGTTACAGAAATTCCACAGTTTATTGCTTATATATTCACTACATTTACCTTCAGAATGTACAGTCAAATTGACAGTCCCTGTAAACCCGAGTCCTTTACAAAATAGGTCAGTTTTTAAGAGTCCCAGAAAACATCCAATAATCAAAATCATCAGCTGTGTGAAAAAGTTTGTCAAATTTGACTTTTCACCAAACAATTGCATTTTTCACACAGTATCAATTTTTCAAAAAGTTCAAAAGTGATTTTGTTTTCTTTTCTTCTTTTTTTGCTTAGTAGAGAAGACTCTGCTAGGGTCGAACAATAGAGGGCATTACAAGAGTTTGCATTTATACGAGGGGGTCAATTTGGCTGGTAAGCGGGTTGCAACAGCTATTTGTTTGTTACCTTCGTTAAGTTGTATAGATTTGATAACCAGTACCTTCCCCACCCCATCCTTACCCCTTCTCCACCCCTCCTTATCCCTTCTCCACCCCTCCTTACCGCTTCTCCACCCCCTCCTTACCCCTTCCCCACCCTCTAACAACCACAACACCATCCCATTTCCCAGAAAGCGCTGGTAATGTATCCCTTACTCCATCGCTTCCTGTACTAAAAGAAAACTGTACAACAATGTGCAATCCAACCGATTTAAACAGTCTGTATTTTTGTTGGGAGTCCTCGTACATGACTCAGAGTTACTAAATGTGCAATATGCTGTATGCATAAGAAACCACACTGGAGGAAGCGTCTCGAGTTCATGACAACAAAAACACATTTTTACAATTGGGGGGGAAAAAACTGTTGGAACTCATTGCGTGTTTGCTTTAGAACATAATGCCCGTCTGCTAGTGCAGGATTGTACTTGCAGAAAATAAAGTACACAATCACTGTCACAACATAAATACCAAGGCTACATGATATCAATGGTTAACTCATACCACGGTTTGCCAAATAATGTAATCGTTATGTTACTCGATCTCCACTGAAACGCAATGCTTTAACGTCCAGAGAACATGTGCAATGTACCATAAGGACAACAATTGTACAATTTTGGTTCACTTCGGTTGAACATGTCATGTTTCATGATAAAAAAGTTCACTATTTGTTAGGCAGTTTCTGACAACTTGCACAATCAACATTTTGTGCCATCAATTGCAATGTCTGACTTGTTGTAACGCATGGTTAATTGTGCATAACGCTGACATAGATACACAGGTAGATACACACACACACACACACACACACACACATAACACGTAATATCTTTTAGTATATTTCTTTGTAAAGTTTTTCACTGAAAAAAAACTGTACAGTGATAAGTTGCTTGAAAGACACAGTAGAGCATTGGAAATATTTGCCTTATTTCTTCAAGTTATTCCACTCTTGAGTAAAAACAAACTTTAAGTAACATTAAGCTAATATTCAAATGATCTATAACACTAACAGTAACTATATGGATTATATTTGTAAGCAAATAAAGGTGGTTCTGACACTACAGAACTTCAGTTAGCTATAATGTTTTACCCACCCAGTCATGAGAATACAAGAGCTGTCAAGAGGGAAAAGGTCAACGTTATATTCTACCGCCAAGTGTCTTAAAACTAGAAAAGCTAAGGAACAGAGAGAAACGTGAAGCTTTTTGGGTTCTTTACACTCAGAAACAGTGGGTAGTCCAATGAAATGCCGGGCTGGATCTCCGTGCCCTTTGACCTCCCTCAGAGTCACACCAATGCTTCAGAAATGTAGGTCACAGGTCACCAGACAGATGACACAACATTCGGAAGCCAAAACTGGGAGACATTGGGAAGAACATATTGGGGGACAGTCTTCTTTTGTGTCTTGGGAATGTGTCCTCTTTTAAAGAAAAAAGGCCAAGTTCAGTTTCAACTCTTATAATTTTCATTTCAAAGGCAACCTGTTTCCAGTAAGCATGAACAACTTGTTAAAATAAAGTCCCTCACCACCTTTCAAGCCACCACAAATATCAGTGACACATATATGAATAAACCAACAGGTACAATATTATCGCCAGCAATTTCAGAGTTATCAAAATCCTTGATTTGCGGTCGCCACACAATCTCAATGGATAGCACCCTCCAGACGCCAGACTAATAATCCTTGTGAATAGGTAGCCACTCGCGCCACTGCTTTACACGCTTCTCTAGATTCAGTTGCCAGACTCCACTGCTGAGCCAGTATTTCCAAACTTAAAGGCACAGTTCAGAATCACTAATAACCATCAGGGAAAGCCAAGGCTCTCCAACCAGTGTGTTTCCTTGACTCCCATTTGAGATCCAGGACTGAGAAGAGATATAGGTGGACAGGCTCTGAGCTTGCAGTTTTTTAAGATCTTGAATCTTTCTTTTATTAATCTTTCATGTTTATTGATGGCCAATTTGATAGAAGTAAAGGCCCAAGTGTCCGTGTGCCCAATTTTAAGTTTTTAAGCTAAAAGTTTAGAGGACAGAATCAGGAACTTCTTTAATGGAAAAAAAAGAAGAAAATCTACAATTTAAAGACAAAGTAAGGAATTGGTACTTTTACTATTTTTTTTAGTTTAGTTCCAATCTGAAAGGCCCTGATGATCAAGTTTACACCAGAATCAATCCTCCAGAGAAAATTGGAGCTGATTTCAATTGCCGCAACCGAACTAAGTCTGACATGATTGAACGTGCACAAAATCTGCAACAAAACATAAACATTTTTTTTTCTTCTGTTTGGAATATGATTTGATTTTCCAGGTTGTTTATATTGCGAGTTTATTAGAAACTATGAAGAACTAATTTACTCTCTGCCAAAAACCAATCATCTTTGCCTTTAAGCATGTTATTCTCTGAATAATCAAAGGGTAAGATTATCAATTTTAGTTGCCACCACTTTTGCCAAGTCCCTTTTCTAAGGTGAAGGGGCTCCGAAGTTCTCATCATAAGGCAGCATTCTCCCTTAACAGAGTTCCGCTGGCCAAAATGCTACTTAAAACACAAGAGAACCAGTCAAAAGTTTCTTTAAGTGGTCCAACAGGCTGGTTCAGTGTTGAAAAGCTTCACGATGTAATAAGAAATATGGACTTGTGAAAAAGCTAGCAGACTTGTGCAACAACAAGCTATCTAGTCCCGCTTGCTAGTCCCTGAAAAAGTTAAGGGCAAATCCTTGAAGTTTAACTGACTAGCCTCTATTTGAGTTACATTGCTTTCTTTCATGGTAAGGAAAAAATGGCTGCTCTATAATTGAGAACTTGCTCTATCTTTGAGACCTTGCTCTATCTTCAAGAAGTTGCTCTATCTTTTAAACCTTGCTCTATCTTTGAGACTTTGCTCTATCTTCAAGACTTTGCTCTACCTTTTAAACCTTGCTTTATCTTTGAGACCTTGCTCTATCATTGAGACCTTGCTTTATCATTGAGATCTTGCTCCATCTTTGAGACCTTGCTCTATCTTTGAGACTTTGCTCTATGGTTGAGAGGTCTTCAACTCAGCAGTCTGTTACAGTGACTTCTCCAGCATTCACCTCAGAATGGAAACATGAGAGACAAGTCTACTTTACTCAATCAATCACTTTCTGATTCTGTCATACATCATAAAACTAAAAAAATTACTTTACTCTTCCATCCCACAGAAAGTAAAGTGATATCCTTTCAAATCACGGCATTCCTTTCCATGCTTCACAGGTTCCAACTCCATACACAATCTGACATTCAATATTTTGACAGACGCCAGGGCTTTGAGCCCCTAAAATAAATCCCGGAATAATCATTCCATAGAAGAACGCACTTAAGAGTGCACCAGCTCAAGCGTGTCCAATCCTATGCTACGGCAATACGATACTAGTCTAGAATCAGCGGGGATTAACCCATACAAAACACTCAGCTTTATCATATCCGATTCAGCAATTTTCAAAGCTACAGCTTGTAACCTGGCAAACGATATCATGTGTAGGATTCTGAAGACTGGAGGCTTGGAATGACCTGGTTTAACCCCCGGTCGCTCTGCATGGGATATAGCCTTGTATGTATTCAAACATTATGTGGGCCATTCTAGGAACTAAATTACTCTAGACATTCACAGTAAAGCTCATCTTCATGCCATAATCTGTGTTCAGTTCCCTGTGTTCACTCACAGTTTTGGATATTGAATCTCATTATGCCATTAGGGGAACAGACTGGGTTTTTTTCCCAGCCTCACTTTGGTTAAAAAAGGCAAGATGTCTTTTGTCAGGCAAGGGCCGGTTCCTTCAATAGAATGAATGACCTAATACAACTTCACACAAAGTTTTAAATAAATTTCATTCTTAATTCTTGCATCTGGATGTTTGTTTCAGATCTGATTCTAAGAAATAACCTCAAATCTTCATCAATTAAAGACTTGATGCTCATGCTAATCAAGGTCTTTAACATCAATAATTTAGGCAAGTCTACATGTACATATGGGTATGTATGAACAGAGTTCTCCCCATGCACAAACTTGCATATTCGACCGATTCTCATGAATTATGGGCTGATACATGGAACTTACGGCGGATGTGCAAACAAAATATCACATTCACACAAAATCACAACATAGAACCTTTTTCAATGCTTCAGATTGCGCAGAAGAGCTTTTCAACATAAACATAAAATGAGTACATTCCAAGGACCTGATGATTCAGCATGCTTTGGCCACTTTCAAAATTTGGGTCCAAAAAGCCACCGAATTAAAAAAGAGTACATTCCAAGGACCTGATGATTCAGCATGCTTTGGCCACTTTCAAAATTTGGGTCCAAAAAGCCACCGAATTTTGAAAAATCCATGGGGAGACCCTGATGAAGTCAGTATCCAATATAAAAAGTCAAATTCTTTCCTCCCAGAAAACCATAGCCTACTTTGTCACCCTTCAAGGCTAACACAAATAGTACAAATAATATCCCTAAAAAACACATGCATGATGTACTTCTCTATTTCTCATTTTTTTCTGACATTTCTTATTTTTTCTCTGACTCTCTCAACAACAAACAAAAAATTAATCTTCAAACCCGACAAAAACAAATTGAAAAGATTCTTCGCTCTGAAATGAAAAATCAAAATCTCAGTTGGACATGTGTAAAAATACCACACATTTCAAGTCCGCAATGTACCACAGCCAGCATGCATTCTTCAGCATGGTGTGGTTTAGATCAGGGTAATGTCAAACGTCAAAATTGGGACATGTCACTGCAGATCTGGTAGTGTGGAAAAGAGCAATAATCAAATGGGATTCCATCATCTCTAACTACAGTTACTACACATCTGCCAGGGTCTGGATTATATCAGGTGTACAAATGTGCAGTAAGTTCTCAAACAAGGTCTTCTGAGTTTTTACCTTCAATGCTTTTAATTTTCAAATGACTGATAAAGCAAGATTCAATAACGGCTGTCATAATAAGTAAATAAGCATGATACTATTTTCATTCAGCTCTTTAGAATCGCCTTTAAGCAATGACAATGTCGTATGAAGCAAAGAAACAAATGGATATAATAGAGATAAATAATGTAAATACACATGTAGTAAGTCATAGTTCTCTAATAAGAAAACCCAGAAACTGGCCTGACACTTCAATTGTCTTGTAATGGGCAATGCTGTTTTTCTTCATAAAGGACACCTAAATGATGAAAATTAACATTCGACTAGAACAAGGGGCACCAAGGCAAAACTAATTAAAGTATCATGCAGGCCTGATACTTCACGGAGGCAATGGAGGCAATTGCCTCCGTTGCCCCATGTACAATTTCCTAATAGAGGTGCCCTGTATCAAGAAGAAAATGCCTTGGTGCCCTTGCCCTTTCAAGAACAAATGCATACAGGCCTGATCATGCCTGCAGAAATCTGGTGCACAGCAAAAACTCTGGTTCTTTTTTTTAAGGCCACTCGAGGTGTGGGCTACTTTTTGAAGGGATAGAAACCTGCCTCAATGCGCAGAAACAAGACATGGGGAGATATAAACACAAGTCTCTTCACAGCACAGCTAAGAACAGGGAGGGGTAAATGACTCCATTGCCGGACAAAAATAACTGCCTCTTCCCCTATCTAAAGCAATTGTGTAGTTAAGTGACTTGCTCAAGAACACAAGTGTCATGACCGGGATTCGAACCCACATCCCGATAGTTCATTGCTTTCCATCGCTACATGTAAACCACACTGTTCAAATTTTCTACAAACTACAAATTCCACACAGATGGCAATATTAATTTTAAATAAAGAAACTAAAATATGGAGTGCTGAAAAAGTTAACAGACCAGTAATATGACAAGCTAATTGGTCCTGCTTGCTTATCATTGAAAAAAAAACGTTGAAGGCAAACCCTGTCTGCACAAGTACATGCATCTTTGATTCACTAAAGAATATACACAAAATCATCAGTTTCAGTCGCCAATCCGATTGGGTTGACCAATTCAGTCCAATACCACATCAAGCACATTGTCAGAACCGAGACACAAAACATGCTAATACACCACTACCCCATTATAATTCATTTATTGATCTGCAACCTGGCACTCCGACTTTACAGTATGCACAATTGTTACTTGTTGTGTTCCCTTGCGTTGTGCACGGTCACTGACAATTCACAAACCTCCGCACCATGACCGCCGTACCTTGAACTTAGGTTTCCTTTTGGGCTGATAACTCTCCACAACTATTTCTAAACAGTAAAATAAACTCATTGAGATTGTCTACTTTTCTCAAACAATATCAGGGTATAATTTGAGATGGGCTTGGTTTTTTTTATGTTATTCTCACTCTTTTCAAAATTCACAGTAACACAGAGTGATACTGAAGCAGGGGTTGAAGACAGGGGTGGAAAAAGGAAAAAAAAACTTCAACATCTTTGAAAATGCTGTTTTTTAACTTGCAGCGGAGTTATTGCTGCCCCAGATTTCTAAACAGGGTGTCTAAATCAAAGTGAAACTTTGGCTGTCTTCTCCTTGAGCACAACCAGCACACTGTTTGAAACATCAAGACTTATCTCACCTCTGGTTCATCAATTAAAAAAAAACACTTCTTCCAAGAAACAGTAAATTTCATTTTTCACAGATGTCACCCATGAGCTAGTTTCCCTTTTGCTATACCAATTGAATGTCAATTTATATATAACATACCCAAGTGTTGTGCACTTACTAATGCTTTTAAGACTTCCAAAATTGAAATGGAGATTCCAAAAGATACCCAGACAATCCTCCCCAGCTCAAATTTTCAGAAAGTCTTGACTACACCACCAGTCTTCTAATTCAAAACCTTAACTGGACCGGAAGATTGTTAAAAGACCTAAAAAATAATTCCTTCTTTTGTACTGCGTGTGTTTACTTCACATTGAAGGGGAAGATTGGAAGTGGAAAGTTATGGTGCGTTGGAGTGGATTTCTTAAATCTGTTTGGAGTTGAGAAGGAACTGTTTAGTTTTGTGGTTACTGGCCCAGTGCTAAAATAAGTAGACTATGGCCAGTGGTCCAGTGGTAAATTCCCCTGGCTCGACCTATCGAAAGAATGTAGGGACGAAGCAAGAAAATATTGGAGAGAATTCAGAATTTACAAGTATGTAGGGTCATCATGAAACCTTAAAAGTACAAGAAACTCTAAATGACTGTAGTCTTCCTTGTTGCTCTGGGATATTTAGATTTTTCTACATTATTCTTTTCAATATCTTTGTGGGGTTTGCATGAGTTGTCTTACATGCCTTCTGGAAGCAAACCTTGCTGTACAGACTACTGATACTGAATCAAAGACAGAGAGAGCCTGCAGACAAGCATTGTACCAACTGTCAGAGTGGATTGGTTTGGGTTTTTTTTCAACCTATAGATCCAATTATTCAACAATTATTTAATAGTTTTTCTTTTATTTTCATTCAATCAGAAGCTATCATGCCTCAAATTATCAGTGGTAATGGAGCAGGTTCATTTGGTTGTGTATTGCCACTTTGGTCTGTCTGGTGAAGTTTGGAGCGAGGTCAAATTCCTTTTCTTTTATTTTATTGGAGTGTGAGACTTCATTAGTTTACAATAACCCCGCTTCACCTGGAGTAGGCTGACAAGCATACCACCGGCCATTTGTAAAATGGACCTCATCAACCAACAACTGTTTGAACACTGGCTCAAAGGCGTCTTGCGACCTTCTTTACACTCCAGAGAACAAAAAGACGGCAGAGCCAAGCCAACCGAAAAACAATAACCCTTTGATGTCTTGCCGACTCCAGTCTTTGATCTTTTTACATGTACCTGGAGTCAAATGGATACAGGGTGATCCCCCCAGACGATGGCAAACAGACTTGCCTTACACAATCCCAGGTGAGGAATGGAGGCTGTGTACATAGCATCAGCACCATCCAGTTACAACAATACTACATGTGTGGTCAGGAAGAGAAGCCAAAGAGGTCTTGCAGACAGATTTTATTGCTAGCTGGTTTTTTGCTGTGTTTACCTTAGATAGAATCCTCATCATTTGTGGCTGGAGCCAGAAAGAGGGAAAAATGTTTTCTCTTCTGTGGTTTGTTCGGCTTTTGACAGCATGGAAAAAATAAATGACAAGGGTGGACCATGAGAAAGAACCAATGGGCGGACAGCAGTCTAGCACATTCTTGCTCCAATATTCTTGCTCTAATATCATATAAGTAATAATAAGTAACTTCTCACCTTCTATAATTTTTCTTTTCCCACAGAACTCAGTAAATTCTCAAGAACAACCAAAATATTGGCCTATGTAAATATATGGTATTCAGGTTGACTCAGTGGTTTCTTCCCTGCCTTTCACCTCTGTGGACCCCGGTTCGAATCCCGGACTTACACTTTGCAAGCGGATAGGGTTTTCAGTCCCTACCTGATTGCTGGGTTTTCCCTTATAGTGGGGTTTTCCTCCCACATCTAAAACTGACATTTCGTCATCTTCTCTACAAAGCTATCTTCAGGCCTTTGGGTTACAGTGCTAGGCTTTTGAAGGTCTGTCCCTTGGTTTCATTACCAGAAAGATATAAAAATTGTAATTTTAAATCTTTTTCCTTTTTCTGTGGAGAATTATTATGTGTGGGTCAATTATGTGTGAGTCAATTGTTTGTGGGGTCAATTATTCAAAAGCATGCAGATAATCATAAGTGATTACCAAATAATATTAGATTTAATTATAATGTGTAATTCTGTTTGTCAAGAAATTGTGTTTTAACGGTCACCTGCTTGTTTTTCTTTCTTTTTTAATGACAGACTTATCTGCTTGTAACACTGCGAGCTATTTTACTCACATGGGTCCAGATATAAACTGGCCAGATTAATAATGTACTCATTGATGCGTCTTGTTATAATTTGATTTCCTTCCCATTACAGTCTGTAATCCTTCCCCAGTCTGATGCCAACTCCCAACAGACCCATGATCCATACTCTAGATACACGCCAGGAGACATCTTGGCTTGGGAGTCATCCCATGATGGAGAGTTCCCAAACGACAAGAAGATTCTCTCTGTGTCAGAATTACAGTTTGTGTGCATGAGAACTAGTACAAACTGATTTTGTCTTTTTCAGTACACTGTGATTTCTGTGAGCACCACAGTCTTTACTTATTACTGACAATGCTGCGAGTACAACCTAAACTTGCCGGTTAGTACACTTTCACAAGCATGAGAGTTCTGTTAGAAATAGATCTTCTATGTACAGTATAGGAGTTAGGCAACTCTGCCATCACAACTTGAACACACAACTCAAGACTTTTTTCCCTTGCCCTTTCAAGTGTCATTGAACAAGAAACAGATGTGTTTATAGAGTGACAAATGAAGGACATTCGAATTGGTAGACTAATATGATTGAAATAAGAGATTCCATTTAATTTATTTTTCTAACATCACCCACTATTTTTTAAGAATGCAGTAAACTTAGAAAACACGCTACAGTAAATTGAAGTAGGGGCTCTGCGACCAAACACAATACCTAATCTACCTGTACCTCTAGATCTTGCAATGTTTCCACAAACACGTTTTGTAGGAGGGACCATTCAAACCCAAAGCTATTATCTCTTGGGCCATTCTCTGAATCAATTACTGCTTGAATCCCTGTCTCCTGAGGTCATATTCTGGCCATGTGTTCACCATTAAGCCCCTGTTATATGGGTATCAGTCAATGTGTGATTATGAATGTTGCTAAGGAAGCTATACAGTTTTAATAGCATCTTTCTGGATCTACGTTCAGAGTAATTTGTAGTAAATTTTTACCCTTACACTGATGAGTGTTAAGCACTGTGTACTCAGTACTTTCCAGAGTCCTGTGAAAAAATATTCACATGCATTTTCCTCAAGTAGTTTGCTTTCACAGTTAAGGAGACATATCTCAAAAAACAACAATGTGTCTTACAGTAAAACTTTGTGTGTTTTTCGGTTGAGGAACAAGGAATTGTTTCGGGAAGTTTCAGCAAAATTTTAAGTTGCTCACTGACACCCCACGGGTGGGTTCGCTCCGGATGACCCTTACATAACCTGGTACAACAATGGAGGAACTTCCTCCATGGTACAACCTGTAAAGACAGTCCCCAGGTGAAGATTTAAAGGCCTAATATTTACAGGTAGCCACCCCTACCGTGCCCCCTGATCTTTGCTTTGGTCCCCATTCAAATATTCAAGTCAAAAGTTAACTCCAAATTGAGATTTCACAGGTTATTTTCTATATCCAGCAATAAAGCACGTATTTTTCTTTTTGTTTGGTTTTACCCTGTACGATGTGTGATAAGCACTGTATACTCAGTGTTTCGACCAAGTCCTGCAAAGAAACAAACCTACAGGCACACTACTCAGTAGGATTTGAACCTCAGTAGGATTTGAACCCAAGACCCCCTGCATTCTAACCACTACACCACCGAGCATGCCCAATGTCCAGTCAGAAGAGGCCAGTTTGAATCCCTGCTTGGGAGTAGGGTTTAAGAGAGATAACCCCCTGGGTTAGAATACTGAGTATTGATTTCTGCAAGAGGAAAATTCTGCCACGAACTTTGCAATGTCGGGTTAAATTTCCCTAGGAATTTCCTGGGGTTTGATTTTCCTGGGAATTGAGCTCTGTGATGTGAAAAGGGGTAATTAGTGTCTCAATCTGGAAGCTGAAAAGCATCCACTTAAGTCTCACACTTCAAAGTGCGATATGACAGGGTGACAAATCTGAAATATAAACAAATCTTTATAAGTCAAAGTCCACCATGCTGATTACAGTCTGGACAAGGGTCAAAATCCTATTGAAATTTTAAAGGGGAACATACATAATTCATTGTACCCTTGCTCTCTGATTATATAGGTTAATTTAAAAAGCTTTCTTACAGAAAACTGGACATCCTTCCCAATTAACTGCAAGTCTGGACACCAAATTAAAAAAAAAAGATGTCCACGAACATCCTGCTGGTACTACACGCCCTTCATGTACAAGATGAATAGTTCCTTTAATAAAGGATGCATTCAATAGCAATATGAAGAGCAAATAAAATGATCAAAACAGCTTTATGGACAAGATAAAACATCACTGTACATACATGTAATACTTTTATCACAGCCTATACATGAGTATCTTATTTTAATCCTGTTCAACAAATAAACTTGGACAACTTTATGACTTTTTAACCTGGTCCTTGTTGACTTCGTGGATGGGGCTTTTTTTAATTTGCAGATAAGTAATAATTTATGGTACTTGAGATCAGAAACGTATAGCTGTTTAATAATTACCATATGATTTCATCTTTGTGAGGCAGATTACAATAACCAGTGCTGTGAAAACCGTGGTCAATCACATATCGATATTAATATCATAACAGTGTACTGATAGCTTCACTAAGTTTGTAACTTCAGACATGGTTATCTAGTAACTACCACAACTAAGCCTTCATCGTGTGCTGTGGGTCTTCACAAGGACTCCAACACCACAGTAAGAATACTGACAGAGCAGCTTAGTTTACATTCAATACACCAAAGGATTACAAAATAAAATACACAATAACTCAAGAAACACATTGACAAATCTTGCATTAAATGTGATAACTTTCTTGGTGTATCCCCTGAACATATACACCAATAACATAATGTCCTTTTCAGGTATTCTAAGTGAAAAGAAACAGAAAAAAAAAGCTGAAGACCACAGCCGTTTGTTTTTAATCCAGGCTAGTGCATGGGATTAAAAGCTTAACACCGGATTAAATGTGGGATTATCCCACCAGGATGTGCTATCCTTTGAGTTAGAGGATGAGCAAAGAGCTTCACTTCTGAAGACCACCCATAAAATAGAACAACTGTGTTTCATTTTAGATTTAAGATGAGTGGGATTAGGCTTTGAAATGAGTCTGCAAAGGGGTTGGCAGTGTTACTACACATCAGTAACTGTCACATATCAATTATCTGTGGTCTACACAGGTGTACCACACACACTGGGGAGGGCTGACAAGGGAGGGGCGAGCAAGAGAGGTAAGTGGCTAGGGCGGGGTGTGGATAGGGAGGATGTATGGAAAAACGCATTGGGGGGGGGTTCCCTCTCCTCTTGAACCACCTCTCTGATTGTACATAAAATGTTCCATAAGTTATTTCTTCTATATCTTAACACAAATTTGTACCCAGATTTGTCGGCATTGTTTGCAGAGAATAAGTTTTCAAGGCTAATTATTGTGCTCGACTCGTAAAAAAATTAGTTTTACGAGAGTGCTCAAACTTTAATATCTATCCTCTTCCATTACATTGCCTTGTAAAGTACAAGTTGTAAAAACCAACATTGCATTTCCTTTTTTTCCAATCATTGATTTCAAAGTAGAACCCCGTGGTTTTACGGTTCACCAACTCAGACACTGCTTTATGGTGGTGTAATTCATTGAAGTGCAGCAAGTCGAGCGTGCAGTAGAGGAGAATACAACATGTCTACAGTGGAGAGATGTATAACAGCTTTGATCCAAGTATACACTGTTATATTCAGAAACATATCTACTGGGCACTTTGCTAACCTTGCTCAGGTTGTCCGGTTGGTGTAGTGGTATCTTTCCTCGCCTTCCACCTCTAGGACCATGGTTCGAATGCCACCAGGGGCACTAGATGGATTGGGTTTTCAGTCCCTACCTGATTGCGTGGGTTTTCCCTGGATTAAATATCTGGGGTTTTCCTCCCACATCTAAAACTTAAACTTCTTCCTTCGTCTTCTCTCCATAGAGCTCTTGGCTAGTGTAGTGATTAAGTTCGCTTTTCTGAGAAGGCTTAACAACCAGAATAAATAATTGAAATAAATGTAACAAAATAAAAAATAAAAAACTTGCCCCATCCACTCTATGAAGATTCCCCTTAAAAAGGAGTCTATTCACCCTTGCTGTTCCCCTCCTGATTGAGTCCTAAGTAACTGTCTTACAATACAACTTTATTTGAATTGTAAACTTAGCCTTCACTTTCCAGGTGGTACCTTTTCAAACACTCTCCTTTATCAAGATATTAGAACTGTGCACCATCCCCAGCCAATCCCCAGCCCCCTTCCCCCAACACCAAGCATTTCAGAGAAACCTGTCAAACATTAAGCAGACTTGCTCAAACATTGGTTTTAGTTGCCACAAGTGCATCCATCTGAATTTGGAAACCCATTAGTTTATGTACAGGTAATCAAGTATAAATGCTTGATCAATTTGGATGACCCATTGTTTACTCTATTCGCAAATGTGGAAAACATACTTCTATTTTCGGTTCAAAACCTGATCCAGACATTTTTGGACACACTGTTTTTTGTGTGCTTGTTGTGTAAGTACAAAAACATTTGTTACGCGAACGCCAGTAACAAAATTCAAATAAAGTGTCCTCACTTCCATTTATATGAAGACCTTTTTGTTTTAAATACTGGTCTTGTCTCCCTTTAAAGGAAACTAAACCCAAAACTTTGTGCACAGTATTCTGGTACAAAGTGTTAAGCACTTAAATTAAAAAAAAAAACAGTATTATTTAACAAGTCATTGGAAATTCAGGGAAGGGTACAGCTGTGCTTGCTGCAGGGAAAGTTTCTGACAATCATTCAGGGTTTGATCTATATCCAAAGTCTGGGTGATCAAACTAATTTTGGAATTGCTCTATAAAAGGCAAGGTTCTCTAACAAAGAATGTGCAACAATGGGGAGCAGTGAAGTGCAACGGACCATGTCAAACAATACAGGATTGTCTCCATGGGGGTCATTGTTATTTGTATTGGGGTAGCAGCTCTAAAGGCAGAGGAAGCCAGCAGTCCTTTTTTTTGGGGGGGGGTTAAAAAAATGCATGAATGCCTCCTCAAACAAGGTTTGATGTCGGATTTATAAAAAAAAAGAACAATTACCAAACCAAGGTGTGAAAGTGAGAGATTTAATGAGTTGCCCCTGGGCAAATACCAACTGAATCTCAGGCTGGGTGTAAGCTAGCAAGAGTCTGCAGGGGGCATAAATATGATTTATCTATATCATTTTGTACTTAAACTATGTTTGGGGAGGGAGGTTTAATCAGACACAAAGTCTAGCACTGTTACGCTTTGAAGATACAGGTTGTCTGTCAAGAGTCAAGAAATGTTTTATAGAAGATGGAGGAACCTAACAAAGGAAAACCCAGATAATCAGATATAGAGGGAACACCTAATCTACATGCAAGGCTCTGGTCCAAGGCAGGATTCGAACCAGCGTCCACAGAGGTGAAAGGCAGAGCAACAGATACCACTAAGCACTACTAGACAACCTGATGTACAATTCAATGTTCAGTTCACTCCCTCTACTGTCACTAGTGTCAGTCAATGCTCTATGGTCAATGTTGTCTCCCTCTACAGTCAGTCAATGCTGTGAACGATAGCCACCAGCCTTGTCCAAATGTCCAGCTGACCCACCCCTCACCTCACCCCCTGGATCACTAAACTTCCTCCGACAATAATAAACATATCCCCATCACAAGAGCACTACCCCATGAAGGAATAAGACTGTACTACCTTGAGAAGAAGGCAAGCCCCTTACCAGTGTCTGTATAAACACCATAACACCAGGGTATGCCACCAATGACAGGGATTTGCCATAAGCTATCCCATGTGGTGGGAGCACTAAGGCCAGGTCAACTTATGAAAATATACAAACAGGAGGAATGAAGTGAAGTTATATAATCTTTACAGCCATACTTTGAAAGATGAGAGGGGGGACAGAAGAGGGGTGTCCTTGCTCTGTGGTCAAACTAAGCACCCTAAACCCTTGCTCAGTATGGACAAGGGTTAAGGGTTGGTGAAGACCTGGTCCAGTATGCCAGATCCTCACATGTGCTTAAGGGTCAGGGTTGGTATTAAGACAAAGACATGGTCCTTGCTCTATGGTTTGTCCATGGTATTCCTGATCCTCCTCAAGGCATTTGACAGGCCATTTCAGAGATGGCACTATATCAAATTTGTCATGTTTTGATATAAAAAAAAGTTTCAACCTTTTATCCCAAACTGCACAACATTTCCACTTATCCACTTGACTGTAAGGTGGAGAAATTCTCTTTGTGTTTTCAGTGGATATAATATTTTTTACTTGACATGTTCAGCACAGTCAACTTCAGGCAAATCTGACGAAGGGATGAGATTTGAGGAATGTGGAAATGGCTTGGTCCCCCTTCCTCTACACCCGAAATCTCCTAGATGTTTTAATTCAGGAGGTTTACAGACTCAGTGCATCTCCAGAAAGGTTTTGACACAAGGTGGACTGTTCTTTCTCTCTTTGGTGACTGCTTTACTTCTTTCAGGAAATTTTGAAGGAGGTTGTGAGAAAATCCTGAAATCAGGAAAAATCCTGAGAAATCACACGCGTACTGATAACATTAACAAAAAAATAAAATCGATACAGCAGGTACAAATCTTTTGATCAAAGTTTTAATCCACCTTGCATTTTACATTTGTTTTCTTGAAGGTCCTTAGAACGAAACTGGTTTGGTTGCAAAATGTCAGTTGATGTTTTTGAAAACCCTTAAGGATGTACCCGACTTTATGGATACCATATGGAATGCATACGAGCAAGGGGGCCCCTGTTGGCTAAGAATAGGCGTGATGGCCTTGGAATGTCTGCATCAAAATGCAATCAAGAAGTCTGGGTGCCGGTTCTTTGTAAATCCTCAGGGCTTCTGTCATTGTCAGCAAAAACGTTGAATAATCTGTTTCTGATACATTCAAGTACATTTTTAGCTTCATGTTTTTCTGCGTACATGTGTTCATGATTTTAGTAATTGCCTTGTATGATCCAGTTATTGGCATCTAATAGGGGGAAGGATGGGGGTGGATCACATACCTAGGTCTATTGAAATGAGATGGTTGAACAACTTTTGACCTCCAACATCCCCGCTCCCCATCCTTGATAAAATAGGGAGACCACCGATTGTAAATCAGTAACTCGGCTTGTACAGAACCAATACTTCATCCGTCCGAATGGTCCCAGGTTCAAGTCCCACTCCAGTCCATATTACAGGGCCAACCCAAATTGGAAGAAATCATCAATAATGGAGCACAGCACAGACATTTCCCAAACAAAACGAGAATTGGTACATTCCAGCATTTTATTCACAACATCAAGGTTAATTTATGTGCCCCGGCAACAAAGAAAAAATCCCAGAAGATTGCAGACTGTGATACACGGCTCTACCAGTGTACATTTGTAAGATCCCATCCGCAGATTCTTGATCAATTTGCCTCCTGTGGTGCAGGAAGTTAGCTACTGGGACCCGACATGGGGATTCTTCATACCGGGGTTACTCCTGACTCAGCATTTGGACTACCTATTAAGAGTAAACTCCACTGGTTTTGTTTGGGTCAAGAAAATAAGACTGACTGTGGCGAAGAACCAACTGTGAAGTACGTAAAAACAAGTATCACTTTAATAACATTGGTGAAAGTGCGTAGAAGTAGCATTCCAAATGGGCACTGTTTATTATTCTCTGTCAGACACTGACGGAATATCAGTTGCTACCTGGCTTTCAGTTTGAGAAGCATGTTCATTCTTGATTTTATACTTCACACATCGGTATCCCATTTGACAAAAAAAAAATGTCTATGAACATTGCATATGTTCGGTTGAATTATACGTGAAGGAAACCATGTAGTTTCCTGCCTCTTATGTTTAAGTGAAAAAACTTCGAGTAGACTTCTACTCAGGATTTCTAAGTTGGTTCAAAGTTTGATTTAAATTCTCTTTACTGAACTGCAACTTTTTTCCTAAGCGAAATACAACCTGTGGACAAAAAAAAATGCTTTCCAAGGAAGTCCAGACCTCAACACCAACAGTCTATTCCCTTTAATTGTTAGAAGATGGGCTTTAAAAAAGAAAGCAGCTTGTCCTCTCACAGATCAATTAAGAATGCCCAGTCATAAGCCGGAGACCAGCATAATAAAGTAAGACCCTGTCCTGTCAAAAGTTAACAGCTCCCGTTTGCTTGATCAGATTCTCCAGAGGTACATTTACAACAAGGACTGGGCTCATCCAAGAACCCTTTATAAAAAAAGATCTGACTCAGCCATGACAATAGAGGTAAACTTTAATCACCACAGAAGATTAAAGGCTCCCGGTTTATATGATAACCACATCTGGTAAGCCCATGTAAAAGGCAGTTCTTGGACAACTCAACTAAATGCTGGATCTCCTGTTTAGCAAATTGTGTGGTTGACAATCAGTAACTTTCTTACACAGCATGCGTCTTTAAGATTTTCTTTTCTCCTGTCCAATAGGAGTGAAAGGGAGACAGAGACATGATAAGTCCCTCTGTCAAGCATCTTATGTGGTGATGTCCAGTCATCCACGATGAGCACTTAAATCAGGGGGTTAAATCTGTGCAAAGTTGTCCTTGCACAAATTGCCAAAAAAAGCTTATCATGGGAATATCTGCTAGAAACTTATCTAGCTTTGTCTAATTCCCCTGAAGACAGTTTAACAACTATACAATGCACTGTACTTGCTCTAGCAAGATGGTGGATTTCTGATGGTTACTTTCAAAACAGGGTGCATCCAGGATTAGGGTAAAATTATGAACATGTATGGACCCACAATTCGCTGCAGCATGAGAAAGGTCGTTGACTGGCCTTAAAAAGCACAGACAACATTGGTAATTGTAAAATGACCATTATTTGCACTTTATTTGACCCAACATATACGTGACATAACAAACCTGTGAATGTTTAAGCTCAATCAGTCATCGGTGTCACAAGAAAGTAGTGAGAGAAAAAAAAACCTTATATGTTTTCACTGTTTTCAAACATCAGGTTTTAGACTGACAAGATCACAACTGACTATTTTACTCATTTCTCAATAACTATAGCATTTCAAACAGAAATATTTTAAGGGAAGTTTTCCCAAAATGACCATCTTTTTATACCATGTAAGTTTTGTCCAAATCTGTTGACATATTTTCAATCTTACCAATCTTTAAAGCACATCCTTAAAGTTAGCAACTCCAATTTTTTACATGATATGCCAAATCTTGAAATCACCTGTAAGTTGGGATCAAAAACACATTATTTGCTGGTTATGTTATTTATTTACAAATGTGCAACTCACCAGTTAGTCCACACCCAGAGTTTTTGTTGAAGTCCTGAAGAGCTGTGGTTGGATACACAATGTGAGGTCTTGTGCTCCCTTCAGAGGATGGGAAATCATCCAGAGGCTCCACAAAATATTGGGTTCCTTCAGGCGTTTGGAAAAGTCCATACTGCAAAGAGGTAGTTGTTGTGGACAATAAGTTATTGTTGAACCTTTAAATCTTCCTTTGGGTTAGTTGTTTCAAATTAAGTAGATTGAAACACTTAAAAAAACTTGCGTATGACGTCACACAAGCTCAAACAGCGCCCTCACTGAGGTCAAAGGAAGAAGTATCATTGGCTGAGAGTTGTGCATGGCTTATGTTTCCATTGTCTGACCTCAGCGATGGTGGCCTATGCATGGGGGTTTACTGTGGCAGACAAAAACTTATTGACGAACCCTTACATTTTTGTGAGTTCATTGTTTCACCTACAATTCTTTCGAAGGTAAATTGGATTGTCTAAATAATACATTGCAAACTTTTCAGTTAAAGAAACAATAAATGAGTCAGTGTATTCCAGTTTTGAATATTCTTGAAGAATTTTGCCGAAAGGCTTTAGCACTGAAAGTACAATGACAACCTTCAAGATTAATTCTGAGTTACAAGACAACCTTGATTGATTCTGATCGAGTATCTTCCATTAACTTAATACAAAAAATGTCCAGAACAGCAGGGCCACTCATAATCCAGAGCGATCTGGAGGTTTGGGGGTTTCAAGGTCTCAAATTGAACCCTTGCTCCATGGGCATTTAGAGTTTACCCTGGTAAAAGAGTAAAACTGAGGAGTGTCTCACTCATGACTCATCAACTGAAAGTGACAACTGCACACCTGTTGGTGTCAGACTGGGTTTCACTAGGGAAGGAGAGAGAAACAATTGCCCCTACCTTTGCTTTCTCTGTGCCCCTAAAGCTCTGTTCAAACAAATCCAAGTTTCAAGGTTTGCTCTTGTGCCTGTGATAATAGGGGGTCTCACCACCAGGTCACACTGGTATCATTTACCCCTGGGGTTATATTCAAGTCTGATTCAGACCACAGATAAAGTTAGATCTCACTCCTGAGCTTGGAGTGCAATCAGAGAAATGGGAATACTCAGGGTGTTTTACACAGTCAGGGAATAAATGGGGTGACGTGTATTATCCACGGGAATATTCACCATCCACATGGAGTGAGTTCGCCTTGAGGTTTGATGATGCAGAGGAAAATTGTGTGTGCTAAACCAAGGGGCGAGCGGAAATCAGAAATTGGTCGGCTGGGTTTTCACAAGTCGGGTGTGAAACTGGGCTTCGGGTTAACCAGCCTGGAGCCTCTCCGGGGCTTTCTCGTTTTGGTTTCACTACAGGTGTTACAAAGACCTGCCGAAAACTTGTCCTTACTGACTACACCAAACCACAACCCCACCGCCCCCCATCCCTCCCCCCCCCCCCTCCCTCAAAAACTACAAGTAAAATAATCAATCAGATTTGAGTTATCTGGATCCATTTATGAAGAGTGCAGCATCAAATATTTAATTTTCAAGTTGAGGGTTTGACCGACTTTCCTTTGTTTTGCAAATTAAACTCCAAACACCAATGGAAACTTTTTGTGATTTTCTTTTCGTATTTCTTAAAAATTAACCAAACAAATTAAAATATATTATGATTTTGTTATTATTTTATTTTAGCAAATGTTTTCATTGTTATTACATTTTTGTACATTTTAGCCAGAATTATATATGGCCAGACACCTGCAATATTGACATTCCTATACCACCATCAGAGTGAGTTGCATAGTAAACTAAACTTCTCACCTACCATATACTGCTCCCTGCACATTGACCTGAGTAAACCAAGTCAATATTGACCATAGGGAATTGTTGGTATCAAGAATGCTCACCACTTCCCGGGGTAAATATAGGTCATAATACTCCAGTATGAAACATCGCATATTGATGATTTACATATCCCTGTAATCTGTGTGTGCCGACTGCATTAGCACCTTCAGTCAAAGAGGTTTTTTTGAGAGATAAAATGCTACCAAGATGTGATAAGTCGACCCCCAATCAGTCTTTACAGCCTATTGGTATTTTTGACACTTACAGGCACTTTTATAATTTGGCATACAGTTCCACTTCCAATGTGTGTGTCAATTTAAAAACAACAACTAAGTTTCCACTTCTTACCAGTGTTACTATAAGAGGTGTCCAAGTTGGTTACAATACTTGTACACATAATAGAAGCATAAACAAGGGTGTTAAGAAACTGCTGGATTCATAACAGTGTCAAAAAAATGAAATTTTGACACCCTATTGCAAAAAAAAGACGCGTTGGTGCAGGGCTCAATAAAGAGCTAAGATTGATCTAAAAGGGGCTGTGTCGTCATGATTATAGCAGTAAATGGAACAACCCAATTACTACTCGCGTGCGCGCCGACGGTCACATCACATTTTTCACAAAGACAGCACTCTTTGTGATTTGACCGCAAGCGCGCGTGTGCGCAGTATCTGGGTGAGAGTTCATCTTTCCATGCGAAACCACAGGCCTGCTATAATCAGGACAACACAGCCCCTTTAAGTGCCAATCAATTGTAACTGTTAAGCATAGTGTGATGTCATGTAACTGTTAAGCATAGGTGTGATGTCATGACTCAAATCACTATGTTAATACATGTACCATACAGCAGTACTACCTTGACAACTCATCTTCAGATGAATCGTAGTGCTTTGTGAAATTGATTTGAGAAATCAATTTCACAAAGCACTAAGATTCATCTTAAGATGAGTTGTCAGTGTTACCACAGTGATTTTTATTGCGACATCACACTTGGCTTAGCAGTGCAGTTGACTCGCACTTTGGATCAATCTTAGCTCTTTGTGAAATCGAGCCCATAGCACAAAGATTCATCTTAAGATGAGATGCGAGTATTGCCATAGTGATTTGTATTGTAACATCACCCTTGACCAAGCAATTCAGATTGATACACAGTTAAGATCAATCTTAGCCCTTTGTGAAATCCACCCCAGGACTTCAAGGGTATCAAATAAATGCTGTAAGCATGTAATTGAAAGTTCACTATTCTATGTACAGGTGTGGATTTCATGAAGCACTAAGTACAAAGACTAGTCTTATCTCGAGTTAGGACGAGTAACTAGTCCTAACTTATAGGACTAGTCCTAAGTTAGGACTAGTTTTGTGAAATCCACCCCAGGTGGCACAAGCTCCACTCAACTTGAGAAATGTTTCCACTTACAGTGACCTCATGTTTGAGGAAGTTTGACAAATACAAAGAAGTTTCCTATCAAGATCTAAATTGGGTACTAATTTCGCATTTCGCACAGCCAGAGTGAGCATTTATAACAAATCAACTGATACATGTGGCCGCCACTTGTTTTTGAAGCTCAATAGTAATGAACAAATTTGTAAGATTGAAAAAGGCGATAACACATGTTTGATTTGCAGACACTCTGGTGGCAATTACTCAAGGTCAACGCTTAGCAGGTGGCTGGAGGAACTTGTAACAATTCTGGACAAAGATGACCTCAACAATAGTCATTTCTGGAGAAAAAGTACAGCATTGTTTAGTTGTAGCAAGCCCCTCATAGGGCAATTCTGAGGTTACTCAAAGAATTATGAAATCTGGTTTTCAAGATTATTTTCTTGACCTACAAGTTTAAGTTTGGCTGTAAGCTTTTCATTCAGGAAACAGATATCTAGAGTCTTGTGATCATTTAACATTGTAAAGCTTCCAAAGGAATGATCGGATCCATACACGGATCGAGCACAAAATATACTGCAAAATTTTCACTTGTATTTTTATTACTCTAAAAAATTAGGTACTGAATTAAGAGTACTTGTTTGTAATAACGTAGGATGAGTGAAGTTTTTGCTTCCTACTTGTACTTTTCTACACTTACTAATTTATTTCAAAATCAAAACACAGCATTCATTGATATATGATGCTCTTTGTACATCACAAACCAATTTCGCTAGAGTTTATATATTTGTGTTTTGGGATCAATGAAATTTGATCTGAAATAATGGCCGGGTTACACGTGTAACACTGGTTTCCTACATACCTCACCCACCTTGCCGGGCACGTTCTTTTTTTTTTTCTTTTTTCTTTTTTGGAAGGTTCACCCGGAATACAAACACAGTGCCACAACAGCCTGAGGGCTTGAAATAAAACAAGGTCATTGCAAGTTCACTCACAAAGCCACTCACAAAAGTCCATTACTTTACCAATGGCACAGAGGTGTGAAACTCCTGTATTACACATGGCCTTATGGCTTTATGCTGCTGACAAGTATTACCACTGAAATCAGGGGAAACGTTTTGCTTCCAGATGAAAGATTGAATAGGTTGAGAATTAAGACTGATGTATACTTGATGGTATCTTCTGGAAGGGATCTGAACACCTTGACATTCTTTGTAACGAGTTGTGTAATGGAGAGACAATATTATTTTATAATCTGGACGGAGACAAGAATCTCAATGATAAAGATCAGGAGTCAGGGAATTTCTACTTGTTATGACTTCATCAGATTGATATTAAACCGGCAATGTTATTAGTGACCGTGATACATTTCAATTACACCATTTTCACTGACGAGCCTTTCAGTGTGAGTAAGATCCTTTCAACACAGTGCAAGGTTTTGATAAAGGGCCGAGTGAAATTACATTTCCACAAAAGCTGTGACATCACACCTTCTGGGTTCACCACTCCAGTCCGAGGCATTCTAAGGTTAACTTGTGATTCATTGGAGGGGGGAAGTTGAACAAGTCCAGTGGATGAACTGAAGTATGGATGAGACACTGAAAGGAAGTTTCTGGCTTTGATGGCTGAGGGTATTTGGTTCTCGTCTGCTACTATGTAGCTTGGGGCAGCTGGGGTGAGGGAAAGGTTACTTCTCACTACTGTAGTGTCACTGTGGAGTCATTATTAATAGCATGCGTTTGAACTTTGAAGGTCATACATTTGTACATTCATGAATGTGTTCAGAATCCAAGTAAGAGAACAAACTGTTAAAGTGTCCACGATGGCACGCCACTGTCTTGCATTGCATTTTGTATGTCTTCTTCATTTATTCACGTTTTGTTCATCAGATTTACTTGTAGGCCTACACTGTAATTATTTTATTATTTTTATTAAGTTGATTGATAGTTCATTTACTTTTTTGATTGGTTCATTTACATTTTGGTTAGTCAGTTAATTGATTGTTTAGTTAATTTATTTATTATTTGCTTGTTTAGTTTTTAAATTTTATTTATTTCATAAATTTATTTTATCGGATTCATTTAGACACCTTATTTACTCAGAGTGTATTTTTATTGCCATTTTACCGTTAAATATCAACAATGTTTGTGTTCCATTCAAGGATGGATTCATATGCTTTCGCGCAACAGTGACGATCCGCTTCTACTAATCCTGGCCACCTTAGAATGGATTGTCTTGTGTTCTGTATTTAAATTGTTTCTGTCTCACTGTCTTATCTTGAATTATTTTTGTCATTTTTAATCCTCTTTACTTAAATTCCATATTTACATTGTTTATCTTTCACAAGACTTAATTGTAGAAATGCTTGTATGTTCACTCCTTCTATTGTTTTGATTGTTTGAATATTGGCCGAATAAATAATAATTATCATAATCTCAAAGACGCATAATGAAGTAAATTGGCTTTTGTACATCCAGCTAAATACAAAAGGTAAAACATTGCAAATTTTATGTTATCAAAAGTGTGATCTTTAATCAAAATTCTAGCATGCACCCTACAATTTGTTTCCCCTTCCCCCCCCCCCCATTATTTACAGAGTGTCATATTATCATGTAAAGACTGTAGGCCTACATCTCAAAGCACCACAAAGGGTATGCATTTAGCTTGAGACATACGCATATCAACATAGGTGTATGGGGACTCTTTCAAGTCTTTGGTTAAGGGGGGCAGACGGTTGATTTTCCCAAAATTTTACAAAGATAAAAACACAATTACCAATTTCTATTAAAAGTTTTTTTGTTTTTTTCTTCTTGCTTTGCCTAATATTTCCCCACTGTTTTGCCCAAATATTTGTTGTTGCCCCCCCCCCCCCACTGCCCCTACACCTTTGAATACACATAATTTATTGTATATAATAGTGCAAACAATATTAAAGATAAGTGTATTGCTTTGGTATCAAAACTGGCTCAATTATCCAAGATACCTAGCCCTATATATATTCAGTGGTCTAAATGACAGCAGATTCATCAAATAACAGAAATTTACATTTATTTAACTAGCCATTCATTACTTGTTCAAGTTGTTTAACGACGAAAGTTACCTCGAAGGTTTCCAAACCGCCACTTTTTCACTGGTTATGACAAAACAATAGCCATATTTGGGTAAAGTAAGATACATATGAGTGAAAAAGGGGCAGTTGGATACCGCAATTTCACCCTAATTTTGTTGTTAGTGTTTAAAGGTTCTTACCAATCAGTACTTATAAATCGCTTACCATTCCATCACAGAGACTGAAAACCGCCGACGACGAGAGTTGTCCGTTCACCGAGCCCCGGTAGAAACAGTGTAACGGCGCCGTAGTGTCCAACTCCGCCACCTCATCTTCGTTTTCATCTCCTAAAAATTCCATGACGAAGGCAGGGGATATGAACGAATTATCGCGAGATAGATTGAGCTGGAATTGCTGGTGAAAGGCCCCGAGTAAGAAGGTGGCTTGGGGCTCGTCTTCGCCTTCAAGTCCATCCAAGTTTGACGGGGCGACACTTCGCTTTTGAAAATGGCGAGATGATTTTGCATCCGGTGGTAATGGGAGTCCAGTATGGCCATCCAAACGGACAGGCGTAACAATTTCATACTCCGTTAATTCTGCCAAGCGGTCTCCTTAATTGTAAAAAGCACAGAAATAAAATCATAAAATCAGTCTTCCTGAAGTGTTAAAGACACCACTACCACATTGTTAAAGCAAAGGTGTATCATTTTCCACCAGAAACAAACGGTGAGCGTGGAAAATAAAGATGTCCACATGTACAGGTTGGAACGAAATTATATCAGAACCGGTGCCATTTTGGAATTCCCTAAACGGCAAATAAACCATGTGCAATTTTTTAAACCAATGAAATGGCCCCGTATAACTTCTTGCGTCACGCAAGAAACTTGTGGAAAAATCACGAACTCGCACCGTCTCAAGCAGTGGGTGTTACGCTCCTCGCTCCCAAACATCTCACGTATTTCTACTAATGGTGACACAATTACTTGTCCACTCAATGGTGACACTAAAATGTTGTCGAAAAAGGCCAATAAAATTAACCATCAGGTTTTTTTTTGTTTTTTTTTGCTTGTATATGTTATGACTTATGTTTATCCACACCATACATGTTTTTGGGGTTGGGTCCTGGATATTTGGTAGTGATGGGGGTAGGAATGAACACTCATCCTAGGTCAATTATCAAATTTACAGCTTAAACACTATGGTTGCCGCCGGAGGATCAAGTAGCACCCCCCCCCCCCCCACAAAGCCCCACCCCCACTGATACCCACTTCGTTTTTGTTGACATTTTCCAAGAAACCAGGCCGGCCCCTGGTCTATGCAAAGAGTGCGCACAGAGCGTCTCAGCTGGTCACCCTTCAATGACCACGTAAACAAATCAATACGGAACTTTGGTTCCAAACATCACCTCTCAATTCCACCAACAGCGTGCAAACCCTCAAAAAATGCTCCCTCTCTATCTAGTTTAAAATTTCAGACACAAGTCCAAGAAAACGTAATCGCATAAAAAAAACATTTTCCTTACGGTTTCTATGGCAACACAAAACTTTATGGTCGTTGACTAAGAAATGACCAGTAGGCTAAACCTTTTCTTCTTCCAGGACTAATCATAGAGATATGGGCTAACTATCACATCTTAAATACTTTAACCAACAAGAGGCAATCAAAGTTTGCCAGAAATCGGAAATGAGAAACCGCAAGGGTTTAAAATATTATGTAACCATGTAACCTGTGAACCATTCATGTATGACAGGTGTCCCCCGTTGCAAAAGCCATGTTGTATAAGATTAGTCACTGGCTGCAAGCTAGCAAAGCGATCGTCATCAAACTGTGGTCAATCATGGGTTACTGTTTATTTCTTTCTGACAGTCAAACGTATGCCATGAATATGCAAAGTTTTATGTTTATTCAATGAACCAAATGATCAGTTTATAATTGGCCAATAAACATGGGCGTAATCGAAAAACTCTTCAAAAAGTGTGAAAATTGCTACCCCAGTTAAATCATGCCGCACACACAGTTCCGAATAAAAAAAATAATAAAAAAAAACACACACACACACACAAACTGTAAATAAATAGGCTAGACCAGAATAAATAGATAAAGTCAATTCAAGTAAATTGAAGTATTTAAAATAATAAAATATGAATGTAGTGTGTTTGTGTTCGCATGATTAAGTATAACGATACATAAATGGTTAAGTGAATTCAATAATCTTGTTTCATCTGCCAAAAAGCAACAAAGTAAATTTTTAAGTTATACATACTTTAATATTATAAATGGATGAGAAAATAATGATAAGTCAAACTCCAAGGTCTAAAATAAAGTTTGTTTAAACCTCTATACAGGTTTGCCCAAAAAATTAAACGACACATAATAATAAACTGTAAAAGTTTTACTGCAGCTTCTTTGATTAAATTTGGGTAATTACTCAATAATTTACACTACAAAGAAATTCCTTACCATGAGATGTCCAGTGGAGGGGCCGTAAGTTAAATCCTTGGGCAAGACGAACCGACGTCAAGTAAAGCAAAACAATTCCGGCAAAAAAAGTCGTGTTAATATTCAACGAACACATGGTGGAATCGGGGGGCCCAGGCAATCCGTTACTTCATCCGTGGAACATCAGGCGAAGAGAGGGGTGCAAGGGGGGTAAAAATGCCGGCACGGTCCCAATGAACGGGGTGGTTGTTTTTTTTAGTATGATTCCAAACGCGATCAGCTGGGGGATGGGCTGCGAGCCAAGCCAGCGATTCCTGGGCATGGGCACTGTTCCAAGTCAATTGACTGACTGCAATCCGAATGACCAGTGCATACTACATACAGTGCATTTTGCGTGCTTGGCTGGCTGTGGCGGTGACACATTCAGTAGTATACACACAGTCGACTCTATAATCGTGAGCCCTGGGCGAAACAAACTGTGTGTGCGCACCGCTACACTCACAACCTTTTATTAGTAGTGACCAATGAGCGTGTAGACCACATGCGGTTAAATGTATACAAACCAACGCGGTCCATTTTTACGATGTATACAAACCCCCTTGTAAAGCGACCACCTTCTTCCGGTTAAAAAGTCAACAATAAACTCGCAATACTTTTTCTTGTTATCAAGTAAATTCAAGGTGTCTAAAACCATGCAAAGTGTATGCAAATTCGTCCACATTTTTAGTCTACAGATGTGCAGAGAGTTGGAAAGTTTATCTTAGTTTTCTTTTCGTCCCGTTCATAAAAAGTTGGCGTAATCATATCTCCTCCATGACCAACGAACATGCCATCCCTAGTGGATTATCGATGCAGGGAGGGGCCGGGGGTGTATGAGGCCCTCCACGGCGTGGTTAGTGCAACCATAGAGCAAGGAGATGCAACCATGGTGCAGCCATGGTGCAACCATCAACCAAGTTCTGTAATATTTTGCCACAGTAACTTTTTAAAACACATTATACAACCATAGAGCAACTCAACAAGTTTTCGGTCGTTTTTCTGTGTATACAAATTATGCTTCTTTCATATCGATCTGCTAAAACTGGACTGAACCGTAATAATACACACTCAATTATCTTAATTCTCGTTTAAAGACCTGGGCTTTATAAAAAAAAAAAAAAAAAAAAAAAAAAAAAAAAACAGGAACCACTGTTAGTGTTACTCAACTCTGCAAGGTGTTCTGGCACCTACAGATTTGTGGCCGTTGTGGTTTAGGCTGGATCAAAGAATCAAAGACACTATAAAAGTATAGTAGCCTATCTGTGGTGGCTGAATATTTTTCGCTGTATAAGAAAGTGTACATTTGAGTTTAGAATTGATGAAGGCAAGATCATAGAGCAAGAAGGTCCTTGATTCATGCCAAAGCAAGGATCCCGTGTCTGTAGGTGGAATCGAGCTTTTGGCGGTATTTATACTACAGGTAGTATGCACTGTATATGGGTCGAGAAAGTTTGGGGCAGGTGACTTATGTTCGTGTATGGTCAAAAGAGGGCGCTATGCTCTGTGCAAGGCCAGAGCCGTATAATGGGCATGGTCATAGAGCTGTATATAAAGAACAGCTCTATGGGCATGGTAGAGCCTGCATGACATGAATGTATACTTATGCGTTTAAAATAAACAAGGACATTTAAATTGGGTGTTTTGTCTTTGGGTGAAACGTTTTCTTTTCGTTTCTTTTTAAATTGCTGTTGTAAAATAACTTTGTTCATACCTTTTGTAGTTATTACAGAAATTACAAAAATATTCAAGATAAAGTTTACAAAATAAAAATTCACTATGGGGAAGTTGTTCAGCAAATTACTTGACAAGTCCTTGCCCCATCAAAAAAAGAACGGCACATGTGCTTTATTCTTTTTATTAGTAATTAGGAGAAATTTCTATTTTTTCTGCAAATAACCCTATTATTTACGTATTCATCGCTATGTGGTCCACGAAGGAAGTACAAACCATTAAAAACAGTGTAACGTCTGAAGTTTTGGACCTTACTAATGTTGACCACGAGAGGTCGCACTCAGAGTTCTTCCTGGTAGCCTGTTTTGAATAGATAATACTATAACGAACAAAGGGTACCAGCGCACGATGCCAAAGCGTTTGTAGTCCGCATGCGCAATTTACTGTTGTCAATCGAACGTTGACACTGGAGGTGAGAAATTAGTGAGGTAAATAATGTCTTTTTGTAAAGGTGAATGCAAATCAGTTGAAAATAGCTTATCATGCTTTTTCGTGACTGTAATTTTAGTAATACTGAAACGAAAACAGTTTGGTTTGCCGAGAATACTGCATTGTTTAATTGCGTTTAAAATTCTTCATGATTTGCTAGCGCAGTGCCAGTGGCAATGATTATGATTGACTGTCAGTGTCACTACCTACTCGCTCGGTCAAGTGTCACTTCAGTGTCACTGTCACTGTCAGTGTCGCCCGTCAGGCAGTGCCACTGAGCTGAGGCAGTGTGTGTATTTTGAATTGAATGGTAACTATTTTCTACCAAGAAAACCCACAAAATTTATCAAATTTATAGATAAACCTATGCAGCAAAAGATGGACATGGTCGAAGGGATCATCAAAGAGGATAGTTGCGATAATCGTAACCCTCCATCCTCCCGACGGTCGGGAGGATGGAGGGTTACGATCATCGCAACTACAAAGAGGAAGGAAATGGATCTTGTTATTCAGTGAAGAGCGCATTTTAGGAGAAGCCGCGTTTACACGTAAACCTATTGACCACCAAAATAGTGAGCGTGGCACAGTCAGCGCATGTGATGTGCGTGCAAGGGGTCAATAGGAAAATTTGAAATAAAACTTTAAGTTTAAAAACAAAGTTATAGGCCTTTACCAAAATAAAATGCTTTTAAATACTTGTCATGCTTGTATAGTATTGGTTAATTATTGTTAACTTTTTTTGGCTTTCTTGTTCAATCAATTGCCTAATTTAATTTTAAGTTTATGTGTAGACCTACATGATTTTTAAAACAAAATTATCAATATCACTATTCGTAAATTATAGCAGGTGACAGGGGTGACACGGTTTATACGTCATCACCATGGCCACACCAGGGACCAGTCTATTCCCAACCATGACCTCAACAGGTTTGGACGAGGCAGGGTTATCGCAGTCCTTGCCCAAACTAGCCAATGAGGGCGCTCTGCAGAAGATGCTCGCAGACGAGAGAATGCGTTGCGAGACACACAAGACAAATTACCAAACGTTAAAGGCTGAACATACAAAGTGAGTAACCCTCCCCATCATCAACCATATTGCAGTTTGTCATAAACTTATAACAATACGTGAGTTTTGTAACCACACAAAAATTGAAATATATATTTCAACATAAACAAATATGGTTATCTTGCTTTAAAAACAAAAGAAAAAGAATCGACATTTGTAAAGCGCATAATTTGTATATAAAAAACTGTTCTTTTTTTTTCTGCTGCATTTTCCTAGACTTCAGGATGACTATCGTCGTCAGCAGCGAGACATCGAACAAATAAAGGAGGAAAGTGGTGCCACGGAGACTCGATTTCAGTCCCTCATGGCAAGGGCAAGCCGGGAACTGGCTGAGAAAATTACGGAACTAGAGGAACTTAAAACTCAGGTAGAACCATCGATGATATTTCATTTTTATATTGACTATGATTACCTGTTGTCTTTCACAGTTTCATATTCATAGAATACAGCAAATGAAATCAGCAAATGATTACACCCAATTTAGTGCAATTTTCAGTATTTTTGACCCCGTGAGGGCGTGTTTGAACCAAATTTACTAGGGTTCCTTATTGGTACTAAAATGGGAGAAAACACTTTTATTTATTGTTTTTATTGTATCGTCGTCTGTTGCGCACACTACTAGGTAATCGTGGCATGTCTGATCTGTTGTCTCCAGCCAGCTCCGTCATTAGCCTCTTATTTTCAGTTCTTACGGCTTCAAGACTGAACTGGACTGCTAACAAATTGATGAACAGACATTGACTATACTGCTAGAACTGAAACAACAAGTCTGTTTGAAAATCGGTTCAAAACAGATAAAAAGTGATATAAACAGACAGAGTTAAAAAACACTGTGAGGTCGCCACTCCCACAGCTGAAAATGACATGTATGCTGTTTTACTGTGTGCTCCTTTTTGGGGGGGATTTTTAAAAATAAAATGTATGTTTATTGGTCTTTATTCAAATTCTAAATAATTGTTGTGTTCAAATTTGTTTCTGTCTTTTTTTGGTGGGGACTGGCATATTTGGCCCAATAAACTTACATCGTGGCAAGCCTGCTGTTTTGTAAAGTTCAGGTTTACTAGAATTAAAGGTTTGTCGCAAAGATGAGTTGTGACATTGCAGTTTGTCCATGTTTGTTCCCTCTCAGGCCATAACCCCAGAGAAACTCGAAGTCATGAAAGTACAGATTGCCGAGAATCTAGAGGAACCCTTCCGGGAACGGTTCGGCAAACTGGAAGAAGAGCTAGAGCACTACCGCAGCGAGTACAACAAGCTGCGTTACGAGCACTCATTCCTCAAGTCGGAGTACGAACACGAGACGGCAGAGCATAAACGCATCATTGAAGAGATGAAATTACAGTATGAGACCGAGGTCCGTATTCTCCCATCTTTCATTTTAGATTTTTACTTCACTCTGTTTTTAGGCTTAGATGTTTTCGTGTTTTTTTTTTTTTTCAATATTGAGATTGCAAAATCTTACCATGCAAAACTTGTCAAGTTTTTCAACAAAGTAACATTATAACTTGCCTTTTTCAGGCAGGGAATTTTATTATTGAGAGGGTAAGGCCATTTACATTTTGCAAAGACGATTTCATTAGAAAACCTTTAAGTCTATAGGAAACTTGTGAAGGGGCACCAAGGCCAAACCCAGGGCTACAGAGGCCATGGCCTCTGTAGCCTCTGTGTAATTCCAGACCTGCTTTTTTGCTGCCTCATATTTAGATCCTTTTCTTTACTTGTAATATTTCTTGATGATTGCATTTAGTAATTTATTTTTAAATCTTACTTGACTTAACCACTTACACTTTAAGAATGAACTATTTATACATGTAGTAAATCTTGTTGGTACAACTATGTGCAATATTCTTTTGGTAGAAGTGTCGGTTGTGGGTCTGAACAGTTCGAACAGTGTGATTTGCTCATCTTCAGGAGAAACAGGGTGCACTGTTTGAAATGTTGAGACCAACCAACGGCTCTTTTCAGAGCCAGCACTCCTTCCAAAAGTGATGTACACATAGTTGTACCTGCAAAATTAACTAGTAATAGTTACTTCTTATTATCCACACCATGCAGAGATTTAAACATCACTCACAATATGTTGTCTTTCTAAAGGAGCTTGTACATTAGAGACTGCGGAAGATATCCGTTGAGGCTTTTTGAATGTAGTAGGGGAACATTAATTACAGTTTCTCCATTTCATGACAGATTGAGAATCTACACAAAGACAAGGAGGCCATCATTTCCAAGTTCACTCAAGACAACAGCCATGATGGTCAACGAGTCCGCACGCTGCAACGCGATAATGCCCAGCTTCACCTCAAGGTCAAAGGTGAGGTTTGATCAACAAGAATGCAGACTGCAGAGTTGACCCTCTGGACCCCTAGTCAAGTCCGGTAATTTTGGCATTGGTCCAGTAACCTACCGATCACAACTGCACAAGTCTGCTGGTCTAATTAATGTGTGTCCAAATGCATCCTTATTTATACATTTACTCAGTTAAATTGATATTTTTCAATTTCAAACTTCTTTTCAAAAGTTCAGCAAATATGAACAAGTAAAAAAGGTGGTGGTGTTCAAGTAGTTGTGGTAGAGTGAAAGTTCTGAGCAACAAAACATGGTCCAATTTCATGACTCTGCTTACCAGGGAATTCTGTGCTTAGGCGCCCTGTAAAGCATGTAATTCTACGGGCTGGAAGCGCAGAATTCTGCGGTAAGCAGAGTCATGAAATTGGGGTTCAGTGGAGAGATTTAATTCAAGCCCAGAGCTTAGGGCAGTTTGGCTCATCGGTTGTGTTAATACAAAGATATGCTTTTAAATGCCTATCTTTGTATGCAAGGTAATATGTATCAACGTGCCATCCAAACAACAAACTTCAAATTGGTATTACGATTATTTATACCTTAATAATTTACTGTCAATTAAATAGATGTTAGTATTTGCATCGGGGGAATGAATATAAATTTCAATTTGCCTTACACCGATGAGTGATAAGCACTGTATACTTAGTGCTTTCGAGTCCTGTGGAAAAAAATCCACAGGGAACTCGGTTGGGATTCGAACCCGCGACTCCCGCATGACTAGAGCATGTCTTAACCACTAGACCACCGAGCACGCCCAGTGATGATGGGCCAGTTCGAATCCAGTATTATTAACGGCAGGTACCGCAAACAATTAGATAGATGTTAATATTTGCATCGGGGGAATGAATATAAGTTCCAATTTGCCTTACACCGATGTGTGATAAGCACTGTATACTCAGTGCTTTCGAGTCCTGTGTTAGTAAATGTTATTCTTATTGTTTGATTGCAGGGCTGTTGAGTGAATTAGAAGAGATCAGAGCCCAGAGGGAACAGACAGGGTTACAATCAGACCACGTATCAAGATTGCAGACAAGACAGCTGACTGAACATGTAGCTACAATCAAGGCACTAGAGGTTAGTCTCCATTCAAGGATGTGATTAGAGAAAAAAAAAAAAGTCCTGACAAAGGTGCGGGCTCTGTCTTGGTTTGGTGGATGAAGCAAAGTAAACATGGGTGGCTGGTGCCTCAAGTGCTTGCCTCTGACCACTGTGGCCCTGGGTGTGTGGCCCTGGGTGGATTCCCGGCTAGGGCCTATGTGAGTAGAGTTGTGTGTTGGTTCTCTCCTGTGCCACAAGGGTTTTTCCCCTCTACTTTCGATGTCTGGCTGTGCTCTATCTAATATAATAAGAGCGAAAACCCCAGGCCTGTCTCAAAAGTTTGTCGCACATAGCGTCCGGAACGGCCGGGTCCCGCGGATCGGGAAGGGTGCGTGTCTGGGAAAAATCCAGAGGGTGTCGTCGTCGCCCTTCCAGCTCCGCCGAAGATGTCGCAACATCAGTTTTTTTCAGGCCAGACATGTTATGGGTCGTTTGCACATTTCAGGCCATTCATGGTAGAGCACACACACAGCGTCCAGTCCGTATTTGCACAACTTTGTGGATTCCAGGATTTCATGTTTGTTTGCGAAGTAGGAGTTGTTTATCTGGACGGAGTCGTTTGCGCAGAGTCTACTGTGCACATGATCCCTATTGTTCTGTATCCACGACAATCAACGTATGCCTACATACCACAGCCCATCACAGTTGCTGTTTGTTGGCACCTGTGTAATGCCTAACAAAGTTAAAATTTCAAAAACTGGGAGTGACAAAACACTGCTCGAAAATCCATGAAAGGCCTCAACAATATTCTACAAAATCACCTGAACTACGAAGGAGATGTTGCCAGTTATGATGGTATTATTGTGTCAGATTAGACCAGCCACTTTATACCCAACTATCTAAATCCTTCATCCCCCCCCCCCATCTTCATTTCACCCAACACTGACTGCTCCAAGCCCGATCTTCAGATCAGGGAACTTGGCTTGTGTAGGTCCTTGTGGGGTGGGGATGATTAGCTGCCAAAATTAAATTAAATAAATAAAATACATTTAATTTAATTTAAATTGAATAAACCTGGGTTTTACATGCAAGGGATTTAGGTACTCACGACATCATCATCCAAAAATGGCCGTTTCTTCCTGTTGTGGTTACTTTATATCTCTTAGCTGTGGAGAGAGATTGTATACAAAATCCTGAAATTGGGAAAAGTTCTGATAAGTCCCCACCTGTCACATGGTTTTTTAAAGTCATTGTGACTCCTATGATTGCAAAGAGACCATCACTGCAATTTAAACCAAATCTTTTTCAAACTGAACATTTAGATTGTTTTAAAATAGTTTTGACTTCTCAATCAAAACAAATTGGAAATTTCAGACAGAGAAAGAATCATTGAAACTGCACATTGAGCAGCTGGAGAAGGATTTGGCATCTACCATGGATGGCCAGAGGGCGCTGTCAACCAAGGCCCATGATGCCGAGAAACAGACGATGGAACTGAGAGGTCAACTGGAGGAGGCACTCCACCAACGGAAGATGGAGGTGACCGAGTTGAGGATGGAGATGGTCCGGAGTAAAGGAGAACTTGAGAGAGAGAGGGATGTTTTGGCCAACGAGTTGGAAGGTCAGTGGTGCATCTACGTAGGTCTGTAGGGTAAGGGGGTGCTAGTGGCAGCCTCCTAACCCTGTGTCCTATTGGCTGAGGGTGAATGTTGGCCACAGGAGTCTGTAACGGGGAGCAGTAACTTAATCAACAAGTTGAAGGTCAGTGGTTCTGGTTGGTGGCACAAAAAGGCATCAGGTGCTAGTGAGTACCTGTGGGACCTGTGTCCAAGGATAAATGATCAGCCATAGGTGTCTGTATCAGAGGAACACTGATCTGGCAACCAGCTGGAGGGTTATGATTCTTGTTCGTAGCTCTGTATGGTAAGGAATGCTTGTGTGTACCCCGAGCTAATTGGCTCCGAGTCCAACAGGTGTTTATCAGGTTCTGTCATCATTGTCATTGTCATTGTCATTGTCATAATTGTAATTTACTGGAATGAAAATGGACTAATACGAGTGTACTTACTTTGGCAGGCTGCCAGTCCAATCTTGAGGTATTCAAGAAGTCGGCTGAGATGCAGACGTCGGCCATTGCTGAGAAGGAGAAAGAGGCAACACGTCGCATCCAGTCAGCTAGAGAGGAAGAATGGGAGAAGATTACTAAACTAGAACAACAAAAGTAAGTCATACCAAGAACAAGATGCTGGAAACACTTCAAGGTTTTCCTCATTTTTGTTTCTCTCAATTGTTTTTCTTTGTATGTTCAAGAGAATTACTTGTTCACTTTTGTAGATACAATACTTGTGTACCATAAACCTTGATTGTAAGATAAAGCCGTTTATTACGCTGAGATTATTTGTATTATTTGAACTTCAGTTTGGATCTTGAGGCAAGAATCCACGAGTTTGACAAGCTGAAGATAGAGGAAGATTCACAGAGGCACGCCGAGAAGGAAAGGTGGGAGGGGCTTGTGAAAGCAGCCAATCAGAGAAGAGATCAGACGGAAAAGGATTTATTAACACTCAGGTAAGTCAGTAGAAAAAGGGAGGCTGGTTTAAAAATCTTGATACAACTTGAAATAGTAAAACCTTTTCAATTCAGATTTACCTCTGAACCATTCTGGTGGTTTTCATTGAACCCCCTGTGTGAGGTGCAGAGAACAGCAGTAAGCATTTTAGGATTGTTAAAGACGCCTGCTCGTCACCATTACCCGACGACTATTTCTGTGGCACAAATCGATCATGTACCCGTACCTAGTTTACGTACAATGCGTGTGCCGGTCAAAGGTGATCTTTCGTGGCACGAATTTGTTTGACGCACTTTGACGAGTGGGCGTCTTTGTGATCATACACGTAGTTGGTTGAATTTACTAATCAGTTTGTTGTACAACATCATACAGGGCTAAAATAGATCACCGTAACACCCTCGCTGAAGACCTAGAGAAGCAGCAATCCCAGTGCAATGACCTACAGCAACAACTCCAACAGACCACCATGGAGCTCCACAGTATACAGGCCATGGAGCAGGAGCTGACCACTGAGAACGACCGCCTGAAGACCACAGTCAACATGCTGAGGGATGAAGTCAGGACGGCAAGGGTCGAGACAGAGAGATCCGCCGAGATGTCCATGGCAAGACTGGAGCAGCAGAAGGCATCCTGGGGTGATGAGAGGGGGCAGCTAGAGAGGAGGGTGGAGGAGCTGGAGGCGGAGATTAGGGCGGGGCATCAGAGGGCGGAGGAAGTGGCACAGATACACCGAAAGGTAACTTGATAACCCTGCTGTTTCAAATGTGGCCGTATTTTGTTTTTATTAAGCTTATTGCCATCTAAAGCCAGTGTCAAACTTCAAGCACCATCCAACTCATGCGAATTGTGTGTTGTGAATTTGTCACACCAGAATTCGCTTTGCGCTTGCATGAAGTGTAAACCTCGCTTTAGGAAGGTTGATGTATCATTGATGAAAACTAACTTACCCAATTTAAAGTAAAGTTAAAGTAAAGGGAAAGATAGTTTTCTGGGTAATAACTACTTATGAAATAATTTGACCCGAGAAACTCCATCAAGTTGCAGTCTGGCAACTTTTTTGCTTAATTTTGAAATATCCAGAAGGCATGTTTAGAATTGATGTGTTTTTTTTGCAGGGGTCAGCCCAATGGTGTGTTTCTTGGGGACTTTGAGGATGTCGTGAAGGCATTTTTGTGGTAACTCGTCCCTCATTTTTGTTTTGTTTCTTGCAGAAAAAGAGGAAATACCAGAAGGTGGTCGACCGGCTGAGTGAAAAAGTGCAATTATTAGAGGCTAAGAAGGAAGAGCTGAAACTAGAGAAAGAGGCGCTCAAGTAAGATAATATTCCTGTGTCTCATTGTTTCTGTTTATTTATTTTAAACAGTTTAACAGTTTTAGAAGTTTTTATAAGAAATAGAATCTACAAGTAAGTTTCTCTACGTAGTTCACTGTTGTCATCACTTGGTCTGCTTCTTCTGGTCTTCTTCCAGTGGAGCCAACAGCAATAACACCAAACACAACAGCACTGGCTGTGGCTGTTGCTAGATTATGGCCAGTGAAGCCAATCGGTACAGCCATAGCCAAAGATGCTCAAGTCATTGTCTCATTTACACTGTTTTCTTCCTTAGTGTAAAATAAACACGGCCCAATTTTACAAAGCTGTTTAACACTCATACATTTACTTGGCACAAAACAATCTTGCTTAGCAGAAACAGGTTAACAGCAAAAATATCATTTAATGTATATTGTGTGTGACTGGTTCCCTACTAATATTTTGCTTAGTAGAAAACAATTTGCCAAGCACCATTTTCTGCTTGACAGCTTTGTGATGTTACTCACCCCACATGAACGGTTTTGATTCCTGCACAGAAACCAGATTCCAAAACAGACTTACGCCAAGGCGGTCCAGCGACTGCGAGACCTCCAGCGGCGTCATACAGAGTTCAGGAGTCTCCTAGCCGGTGCCAATGCCACTCTGCCCCTTATTGATGCCTCAGGACCCATAGAGACGTCCACTCCGTTCGCACCCAAGATGGCCACTGACCAGGTAAGAGATCAATTCAAATAAAATGGGTAATTAGTCAAATGTGATGGATGACTTCAACAAGCTAAGAACCCATCCAACTAGAACCACTAGAAAAAGTATGCGGTAGAGATCTGACGTAATAGGCCGTATTTTTGACAGCAAGAGGGTGCAATACTAATTCCATTTTTTGAAAGTGCAAAAATAATTAAAACATTAAAAACACAAATTTTCCAAGCAAAAAGCTAACACTGATTACATTGTAAAAATTGTCAATAAAAAACCCTTAAAAAGTTGTGTATTAACTGCGTTATTAGAAGTCTAATTGCATCTGGTTTACCACACAATTTCTATGGTTTGACCCCCAATCTACCCCAAAGGGTGCCCTCTTGCAGTAAAAAATAAGGCCTATTGAGAATTGTAAAAATCTACATAGAATGAATAAGACAGAATGGTCATCACTCTACACTAAACCTATTGGATTTTATGGGGTCAACACCAACGCTTCAAACATGTTTTTTCGCTTATCGTGTTGTCTCCCCATGGAATGAGCTTCCTGGGGAGCAAGTTTCAGCACCCATCCTGAAAAAAATTGAAAGAAAAAATTGAAAGAAGATCCTTGCCCAGTTGGCTATAAGGGATAAATGACCAAAAAGTACCAAGAACGTATCTAGACACTCTTGTGTGAAAAAAAATGTCTTGTTGGTTCAATCTGTAAATGGTTTTACAAGGTCCATGAAATATTTGTAGAACTCGATCTTGACCATTTTCGGCTGAAGCAAACTTTGACAAATGTTTTCAAACATTTGTTTGAGTTGAGTTTGTTGAGGTAGGTCACGTCCAGTATGAATAACTCATCAATATTTCCTTTCCATGAAAGAGACAACAATGTATGTTTACAGGCAATAAATAGAGGACCGTTGGGGTTCAGTTTAGCTTTGGGACGATAAAAACAGAAAAAGACAAGGATTTTTAATAATAGTAAACAGTTTTTATATAGCGCAAAATGACAGTAAACTCTCAGAGTGCTTTAAGAAAGGGAAAAAGAGAAGAAAACATAAGTGAGGAAAGCAATGAGCAAGAAAAAAACAAAATAAGTACATTTTGATGACAAAAACTATAGATAGAACTACAAAATACATACAATGAATGTGAAGTTATTTGACAAAGAGATAAGTCTGAAGAATAGACTTAAAATGTTCAACATAGGAGCTTTCTTTGATGTGATTGGGGAGAGAATTCCAGAGTTTGTACCTAGATGTCTGTTAAATGTTTGAAAATGCAGCCAGCTCTGACTGTGACAAATCACCACATGTCATCCATGTTTGACGTCTAGTAAATGTTTTTTTTTCCTTGGGAGAAACCCCAATGTGTCATACCATTTTTTGTTATCCTCCTTGAAGGCAAGACTTCATAATGAGGACTTATCATACCTCCGCCGCCGTTTGGACGAACTTGGGGAGAACCAGAAACTCCAGATGGATGCCCTGCTTGGTGAGGCCCCACTTAGCGCCCGGACTGACATCCTGTCCCCGCGGAGTGATGATGATAAAGAGAATTAAGACTGTTAGTTATGAAGGAGATGAACTCCAACATCCTGCATCGAGTCAGGACGATGCAATAATGGAGTGTTCTTGGGAAATACCCGCTTAGTGCCTTAGACGTTTGTTCAATCCATGGAAAAAGAATTTGGAGAATGCTTTGTGTGTAGTTACCAGTGCGTAACCTGCTTTGAGTCAATTCATGCATGCTGCCATTTTAGCTGTATGGAAAATATCAGCTTTCCTATCAGTTGATCTGGTTATTTTTGCCATACAGGCATATCACATAGTATTGATACTCTATGTCCACAGCTGACATAGAGGGCGTGCACAGCAGACACAGACGACAATTGAGCTCAGCATCCTCCATTTTCTTTATCTATGGTTCAATCATGTAAGAATGAAGGATTTTACTTCCCCTGTGCCCCTTTTTTTTACTTTTGTATATTTCTGAATGATACATGAATTTTAAATCGCAAGATCTCAAATGTACCTCGTTTTTGGTAGAACCATGTCCAGTGTTCGATGGATGAATTGACGCATGGGCATTAAAACTACTCCTAGAGCAATTTGTTTACTCATCGAGTAGTTCTAGGCATTATTTCAATTGGAAGTAAGGTGTGGTGGTGATTCAGATTTGCTCAAACTGGTCATGGTTTAAGCGCCCTCTGTTGGCATCAAATTTTTGTTATTTTTTGGATTATGTTGAAGATGATTCGAGAGCTAAGGGAAAAAAAACAGTAAGAAATGTTCTCACTAGAACTCATTTCATTTAAGCGAAATTGATTCACAGTAAAATCTACAAGCATGTATTTGTATTTATTTATTAATTTTTATATGTGCAAAAAATATCCCTTACTTGCCCAAACGGTCACATTTTAACTGCCTTTCAGTTGGTCGAAAGTCTTCAGGAATAAAATGCAGTATTCAGGTTGCAAGTTTGTATCAAATTTTTTGAAAGTGTATACAAACATTCCATGAGTCAATTCAATGACCTTTCCAATAATAGTTATTCACTGCCCTCAAGATGCTGGGTTTCAGACATGAAATAGTTGTCGGGTCATTATGTTTGTGTTGTGAATGTGTTTTGTATCGATATCATGCAATATCTTTGTTTGAATTTTGTATCTGGGTCAAACTTCATAAAGCTGTTTACAGGTATAGCAAATTTTGTTTGTGGTAGCAGAAAAGTGTGTGTGTGTACTTTATTAACGATCAAGAAGAATTGACAGTGTGTGTGAGCTGTCACTGTGGAACTGCAGTGTTGCATCACTCATCTGCTTACAAGAACTGCTAGTAAGTAAGCGTGTCTTTTGATTTGCTAACGGTAAGCTGTTCTTATGACATAGATACTGTGATAAGTCACAGGGTCATTAGGTATGCAGAAAATGTCTGCTTACAGTATGAAATTTTGGCCCTGCTGTCTACATCTATAGAATTGGTAGATTTGACAGAGGGAGACTTGTGGGGACACTAGGTGGCAGCAGACTTACCAGGTAAATCCACTGTCCTTAGAAATAAGCGCATGATCAGAACTACAAAAACAAGGGAAATTTACCTGGTGAGTCTGCTGCCACCTAGTGTTCACAAGTCTCCCATTGTAGGCTCATGTATTCTTAGTCTAGTAAATGCTAGTTAAGTATATGTCCTTTGTATCCCAAGTGTAGAAATAATCTTTAGCTTTCCTTTGTTACAGAAACATTCCAGGGGCTTTTTCCAAACCTTGGTTCTGGCTGCGGCTCTGGGCTCCGTTTGATTCTGAAGCACCGTGCAAAATGTACACTGCTCCAAACTTGATGACGAAGCCCATGCCAGAGCCAAAGCCAGAGCCAAAGCCAGAACGCAAGCCTAGGTTTGTAAAATGCCCCCTAATCACTTTGCCTGTTTGGTAAACAAAACAGCTTGATAAAATTATTGTATTCTGTTTTACAATTTTACTTTCTCTTTGTTTTTAATGTGTACGGTGAAGCTTGTCTGAAAAAATGTAGCCAGCAGTATTCAAAAGCAAAGCAATATTTTCCTCAGTTGTAGTTCTTTTCTTCACTGGATGTTGAGCAGAGATCATCTCAACGTGAATCTAGAAAAGTGATAATTTTGTAATTGTCATTTCTTATAACTTCTCATCATTTTCGTTTTAGGAATTAAATTTCTAAAATGTGAATTGCGACAGACAGTATTGACTTGCAATTGTCTCATGATAAAAAAACTAGCAAACAAATGAACGATAATTGTGTGGATTTCAAATTTGTCTTTTTGTGTGTGGGTGGGGTCAACAAAAGGGATGCAGGTGTTTTGACTCTACTGAAAAACTCAACACCCAATCAGCTGGTCTCTGACTATGATGATAATTGGTGAACTTGGTCCCCACTGGTTCCCACTGGTTTCCCAGTGCAGTGCAGTCTGACGTCCAACCGATATGAAACCAAACTAGCTGTTGATGGGTTGTGGTAATTATAATTTGATTAGCGAGATAAATCGGCCAAAATGATAAAACAAAAACAAAAACAGCAACAACAAATTTGGGAAAGGTACAACACTGGTTATACTTTGAAATAAAGCTGGGAAACTGACTTGTTTCAAAGTTGGTGCTTAGCTTCAAAACAATTGTGCATTCGAAAAAAGAAAGAGATCCCGACAATAAAAATTTATCACCCAGAAAAGGTTTGATCCTAAAATCCAAAGTCATAGTTGTTAGCATACACCCAGGCATGTCTGAAGTTTTTTTACTAACCCTTTTCTGGTAAAAATATCCAGTGACAAAAATAACATCAAGCAGTAAACCACAAGGGAGACTGACTGGGAAGATTTTAAATCAATTTTGGGGTGAACAAAGAAAAATCGACCAGAACAGGACTTTAACCTGCAACGTCCGGCACGTTAATCCGGAGGTTGCAGGTTCAAATCCCGTTCTAGTCAATTTGTCTTTGTTTACCCCAAAATTGAAAAAATCATCTTGAAACATAGAGTTTGTTTTCTTTTACACACATATTATATTGATTGTAAAAAGTGAACATGGGAAACATGAGAAAGGTACATTCAGGAGTAGACCTTTTACTGGGACCTTTTTTGGTTGAATGGAACAATGCAAAATTTTGCAACTGCTTGTGGCAAGTAAAGAAACAAGCTCCTTGTCCCCGCTACAGTCTAAAGGGGTACCTTTTGTGATGGATCTTTATGACTGGTATTTGTTATAATAGCTGTTAATTTTTGCATAGGGAATAAAGAATATTATTTGTAATTTTTACCCATACACCAATGTGTGTCAAGCACTGTATACACGGTACTTTCCAGAGTCCTGTGAAAAAAAATCACAGGCATTTTCTTCGGGTGGGATTCGAACCCACGATCCCTACCATTCCAGAGCAGATGTTTTACCAAGTAAACTACCGAGACTGCCAGGTAGCTAGAGGCAGTACGAATCCTATTAGCAGAGGGTACCGCAACCATTATAATAGATGTTAATTTTTGCATCGGGGATAAAGAATATTACATGCATTTGTAATTTTTACCCATACACCAATGTGTGCTTTTTTTATTTGGTTTGAATTTTTTTTTTTTTTTTTTTGGGGGGGGGGGTTCTTAAATTTAGGATTGAGGACTGGATGTAAGCTTCCTGAGAGTAATGTAATGCCACTCTGATATTTAACAAGAAACAAAACCACAAAATTAGTTTATCTGAACGCTTTAATTCCAACAAGCATTAAAAACATAACAAGCAATGCTTCAGATGAAGAGCATAAAAAATATATTCTGTCCAAATTATATGCAAATTTACAGCTTCAAAACTGAAAGGAATTAACAGCTTAAGAACATTTGGCATCTAAAAGAAGAACTAAGGTGAAAAAACCACGGTTGAAAACGCAACCAAACAAACAAAAATGGAAAAACACAACAAGCGTTTCCAAAATCCATATTAAACAATCGATAATTGTGGTACTTAAAACACTTTTTTTCAGTATCGTTTTTGCGAAGTTATTGACTACGTGTAAGTCCATTAATAGTACACTTTGGCTTTACAAAGCGTTGTCGGAAATAAATAAAGATTCATTAATAGTGACTAAATACAAAAGTACAAGATTGGAAGTAGCTGATCAAAGATGTACATATTGCATTGTCTTACGAACAACCTACACATAAAACGTACACCAAGTACTTGCTACAAAAGCATTCTTGTCTGAACACACGTCTCAAACGGTTACAACATTCGTTTTGGGGAATACAGCAATTTCTTGTGATATGCTCCACAAATATTTATACAGTGGGTGCTTTGTTTTCATTAAAAAACTGTCAAATTGTACTATTAATATTAAAAAAAATTGCCTTGCAGGCCATTATTTTATTCAGTCATTTTCAATTATTATTTTCCTCAAAACTTGAGAGCACTTGAAGTGGATATTAGTCAGGGAGACAGAGTAGCTCCACAATAGGCCTTATTTTTTTACTGCAAGAGGGCGCCCTTGGGGGTAGATTGGGGGTCAAACCATAGATACAATTGGACTTCTAATAAAGCAGTTTATACACAAATTTCAAGTGTTTTTTTGTTTGTTAACAGTTTTACAATGTAATCAGTGTAAGATATTTGCTTGGAAAATGTGTACTATTAATGTTTTGAAAGATTGTACTTTCAAAATGGAATTGGTATTGTTGCGCCCTCTTGCTGTCAAAAACATGTTCTATTGGGATTTGAATCCACCTCAATCCAATAATTCATGCCAACAAACTCTGCTTAAGATCAGGTGTCATTTGCAGGGGTGAGAGTCACTTCTGACAACAAGGTCTGAAATTAGGTTTACAATTTTAAGACACCTTTTGGTAACCCCTGGAGTTTCAGATTTCAAGGAGCTTCTGGGAACAGTATCATCAGTGCTAGGGAAGTAGATCAAAAAGCAGGATTTCTTCTTATCTGAAGAAAACAACAGCCATTTTCTTTCACCAGGCTGACATAAAAAAGTCTGAATTCAGATAAAAGTCTGTCATTTCACATCACTGCATTTGACAAATAGATTGTTCGTTTCCTTGTTTGTTGTACAGCAATTTGATTGATTACAACATGAATTTTTTTTTTTTTTTAATTACCATTTTTGTTTTTAATAAAAAAAAGCAAGAGTTAAATTCGATGAAAGCGAGCAATATAAAAACCCAATAATAATTCTAAGCCAGTTTGTTGCAGTGACTAAGATCTCGAGAACACAACAATTAAATTTAAGCATCAACAGTGGCTGGGGCAATACATATGTAAGTACATATATTTGTCAAATTTACTTTTTGTAATAATTTTTTTTAAAAATTATTTTATACAAATTTCGAAAACAGATTTGTAAAAAATACATTCACATGCCACGTTTGTAAAAATGTAACTCAAATTTCAGTAAGTACTGGAATTTGCTATAAAAATGCATAGTAAGTAGAAGGAAAAAAAATGTTACAATCAATCCGTAATTTGGAATTTGCATAATTTATAATCGCATAATACACTTATAGTTCCATCAATTGTATTTACATCGTTAAGTAACAAGCATTTTTTTGTTCATCAGTGATTTCAAAATATCTTACAAAAAACCCTGATAGGAATCAGTTGCGAACTTTTTCCAACAATCATCACTCATTTAAACAATCGAATTATCATAAATTTTGTCAAAGAAATATAATATGTACATCTCTCTATGAACAAACACAAAACCAAATTGTGTACAGACACTTTCCTAATTTTTCATGATTCTGTAAAATGAAGAAATTTTGTTCATCACCCAGCCGTTTCACGAATATCTGTTTTGGCGTTACAACTTTTTTGACCATGAACCAACGAATAATGAAAGAAATGAACCAAGTCCATTTTGTGCATAGAGTATTCTATTGAAATGTCCTGCAACATTTTCCACTGAGAACATTTAAAGCTCATAACCCCCCCACCCCCCTAATCTTGGTAACATTTCCCTGCGACCAACCATTTGAAATCATTCGGGTGATTCCCAATACATTGCTCCCTCTACAGTTTGCCCAGACGAGGCCTTTTTTTGCAGTGCATCATGGGAAAAGGTTAACAAGTCTTGAGTTGTCTGACAGCACCCGCCACATGAACTGTTTAAGTTTGAGGTTTGCAAAGCAGCAAGGCTGTATTTGTCTGTGTTTACTGCTTTAGATGGTATTTTTTTTTTTGTGATGCTGGTGAATGCTTTTCACATTCATGTCGACCAATTTAAAGGTGACAAACTGCCCGTGCAGTGCTGAGTAACGAGTGTAATTGTTTGTAGTCGACCGCTTATTGAGAAAAAAAAATCTCCAGGGTAAACTGTAGAGGGTGCACTGTATTGTGAATTGCACAGGTTTTATGTGGTGGCACAACTGTGCAAAGAACTTAACTGTATATGATATCTATTTACACGTTGATACTTTACCATGTGTCACAACTATCCATGCGACATCACTGCTACTTCAAGCTGCAAGCAGCTATTTAGTAGTCCGTTATTTTGCAAATTAGTATCAACAACATACAGATATACCTCCTTTGTGCTCTAAACTAAACTAATAAAATAAAACTGACTACGAACTCGAAAGAGTCCCAGGTTCAACTGCAACTTCCCTATGAGTAATCTGATAAGACCAAACGGACAACTCGCACACAATCTTTAATTTATTTGGATGGATTGAGTATCTTTGCGAATACACCATGCAGTAAATCTCTTAAGTAGAGGTGTCAGCTCTGAAAAGAGCGGCTTGGTTATTCCCAAAGTTTTGCCTAGAGTGCTTTAAGTCGGCATCTGCCATGCAAAGCCTAAAACCCACAAAGGTCTGATTAAATATTTTGCACTAATAAACTATCACTTCAAACATCGTAACAAATGTTTACGGTCATGATTACAGTGTTTTACAAATAAAATAAATAAAGTTAAAATATGATTACACATTGAATTGGCTAAATGTTCACACAATATCTTCTTAAAAAAATATTTAAAGGGATTTTTTTTTGTATCTTGTTTTTAATTTTCAAATTTTGAGCTTTTCATTTTTTTTTTATTTTTTTTTTACAAATTTCTAGTTTGTATGAAAAACGAAAGGAAGGTTGAAACAAACAAACAAAAACATGAAAATATTTTAAAACATGAGAACTCCAAAAAACAACAATCTCAACAACAATAAACAAAAACAAACTTGAACTTGTTGGGTTAATTTCAATGCTTCAAGAACAATTTTTTTAAATTTTTTTTCCCATACCTATAGTTTATCCAAGGACTTCTGTTTAGGGGTTCCTTCTTTTAAACGAGTGGATAACAGTGTGACGATATCGATCAGTTATCGTATCAGTGGGGGACATCGCTCAGCCGTGGTCTGCCTGATGGATGTTGTTGTTTTTTTGGAAGTTAAAGATGCATTTAAACCTGAGACTCTTTCAGTAATTGTCATGCAGAGTCGGCCATCAGACGGAAGATGTCCTCAAGACGGTCGCCGAGGTTCAACTTCAGGGCATCCTTGTCCTCGTCGAGAGCTTGGAGGATCTGAGATGAAAATATGACAAGAAAGTTAGCGATGAGTAAATGCAGTTTTCGAAATCAAGAAAAGTTTGACGAAAAAGCAACAACCACCAGACAGAACTCAATTTTAAAGTTGAAGTTTTAAAATCCTAACATTTTGAGAAGGTGAGTCTTTTATTTGAACAACATCTCACCTCGCTCTTGTAGATGCATGCGTAGCAGAAGTACAACTCATTGAGAGCGTTGAGTGGCTGAAACACATTCTGATATTTATTGGTGTGAGCGGCCAGCATGGCGCCCATGTCCTGATCGCTCACGGCGGCCATGGTGTTGATCTCCTGGTAGTAGCTGTCAATGAAACAAATGCATAACAGTGAGTGTTTTGTCAGCACTCTCTATCTCATTCAGGGCCCAATTTCATAAAGCTTGTCAGCACAAAAACTTGCTAAGCACAGAAAAATATTGCTGAGCAGAAACAAGTTACCAGGCAAAAATCCATAAAGTTTACATTAGTGTGACTGGTGCCCTACTCATTTTTTGCTGAGCAAAGAAATTTAAATTTGCTTAGCAATATTTTCTGCTTAACAGCTTTATAAAACTGGGCCCTGACAGTTCAATTCAATTTCATTGCATTAGCTTAACAACATCCTGCAGGACTCTTATTAAATATTTTCAATGCTTTTACTATGAATCAATATCAATAATGTACTGCCCCTACATGCCTGTCTAATTCTTGTGGAGAAAACAATAATAAATAATAATAATACCGGAGTTTTATGTAGCGCACATATCTACCAACATAGGTACTCAAGGCGCTTAATATATATTATTTATAAGGCAGGTTTTTGAGTTTTGTTTTTTTTAATTATGAGAGCCATTTATGTAGCACCTTGTAATGGTTGACGAGGTGCTGCGGCGCATTCAGCAGCCACTGCCAGAAACACCAGGGCAAACCCCTTCTCTTAGCGATAAGTGTAACTGGGTTCTTTTATGTGCATTACACTACACTTGGGACCTGCGGCTTTACGTCCCATCCGAAGGACGCAGCAATAAAGGTTAAATGTCTTGCTTAAAAACAAATCATGTTGTTATCTGCTTAAAAAAGGTATCCTTAGCAGAATTTCTATTTCATAACCACTGCTTACCATAAGCAAAACAAAAAGCACACTAACTTGCAAGCGGTTCTTCTAAGCAGGGGCCAATTTCATAGCGCTGCTTAACGGTAAGCAAATTTTCATGCTATCTGTAGCAGAAAAATTTGCTTAAGCATAATCAGATTTAACAGGTAAGCAAGAAAATTAGGCGGCCAGCTTGTGTGTTGAACATGGATTTGCATTGTTACACCATTTATTTTTCTATAATAAGTACCGGAAGGTAAGCATACCTTTTCGTGTGCTTATGGTTAGCAGCGCTATGGAATGGAAATTGCACAGTAAGCACAAAATCAGCCGTTAAGCAGCTCTATGAAATTGGGCCCTGATGAGTGTCACAACAATGCAAATCCATTGTAAATGCGTATGCGCCATCAAAATCTTCTATAGCAAGCAAAATCTGCTATCAGTAAACAAACAAATTTGCTTAATGGTAAACAGCTTTATGAAATTTAAGGGAAGTGGGGTGGGGACCTCACCTGGCTACCCATTCCTTGTAGGTTGGAATATCCTTAGCATACAGTAGCTTGTTAGACGGTGAATCCTTGGTGAGTGTTTGTTGCGACACAGAGCAAGCATCAATCAACGTCTGGCCTATGATTGACAGACAGGCATCTACCGTCCCGGACTTGTTGATGTCGAACAAGATGTCTGGGTTCTTGATGAGGTTGACCCAGAATCGCAACTGCAGACTGAGGACGGAAATGAAGTGGGGAACACTAAGATTATCATGGTGATGTAAGCCTTCTGTTCGGGTTAGTGTGGCTAAACTGTGGTGATTGAAATATGTAAGCATGTTTCATGGGATGGCATGGAGTAGTTAGAATTCACAGTACAGTGTGCCACCAAGTGTCTATACTGCAGATGTTGTTGTCAAAAAAGGCAGTTAATATGCGGTATTGTATACCCTGGCCATTTGATTGGTGGAACAGTCGTCACACTGTCATACTTCATTTCGCCATGTATTTACACAATATACGTTGCGACATTGGCCCGTCCTACATCATTAATTTTTGGACGGTGTACATTGATTTTCGACACTTAATTCACAGCACCGTTCCCAAAATAATTGTTCCTGCCCATTCGCCCAAAGGAGCCAAGGTCTTGTCACGGCGTACAAGGTTGGTGTCTACATTGAGTCATCCATTTAGTTATCTAAAAGTTTCTTTAAAGAATTTTCAGAATGCAGGGTGGAGGAGTTTCCGTGTTTCTTGTAAAGGACGAGGATCTATGGGTGAAGTATTTCAAACAAATATTGAATGCATTTCGTTTGTGCATTGTCACAGAATATAACCACTAGGTGTAATATAGCTTTTCCATTTCACAGTTTTAGTTTTTTTGTTTTTTGGGTGTTTTTTTTTTGGGGGGGGGGGGTAATTTTTACTGACACATATTCTGGAAGTGGGTTAGGAAGTTGCCAACTTTTTAAATTATGCACCAGGAAATATGGCACTTCCAGGGCAAACTCTTTAGGGTGAATGTAAAAAAATCTTGGCGTCTATTGTCGAGTGGCATGAATGTTTTGCTGGTGTGCATACTTTGCAAAGCAGACGTTTGAACTCCTAACTACTGAAAGATGTCCTAGCGGAATGCCACAAAATGAGACTGCGCCAAATCGTTACCATACATGTGACAACAGTGAGAGAGAGAGAGAGAGAGAGAGGGGGAGTTGAAGGGGACTGGCTCACCTGTTGCTCTTCCATCCATGAGTCACATCAGGGTTAGTGATGCCCTGCAGTCGTGCCTGCTCATCCAAGAAGTCAAAGAAGTACTTGATGATCAGAGGGACATCCGATTCATACTTGTCACATTTGAAGATGGTTTCCAGAAGGTCATCGACAAACTGCTGCAAGATTCCCTGTCAATCAAATAATAATAATGATTTAAAAAAAAAAATTGTTTCCACAAGGCCCAAAGGCCACTCGAAGGTGTGGGCTACTTTTTGAAGGGATAGAAACCTGTCCCGATGCGCAGAAACAAGACAAGGCGAGATATAAATGCAAGTCTCTTCACAGCACAGCTAAGAACAGGGGAGGGGTAAATGAATCCATTGCGAGACAAACACAACTGCCTCTTCCCCCATTTAAGTGTCTTGCACAAGGACACAAGTGTCATGACCAGAATTCGAACCCACATCCAATAATGATAATAATTTGTAGTTTTTACATAGTGCTTTATCTTAGGGTGTCTCAAAGCGCTTTTTATAATTTTTTAAGACAGGTTTTGAAGTTTTTGAATTGTGAGACCCATTTATGTAGGGTTTACAAGGTGCTGCGGGGCATTCAGCGTGGTTCTTTTAAGTGCATTACACAACTCATGGGACCTACGGCTTTACGTCCCATCTGAAGCAATAATGGTTAAGTGTCAATAATAACAATAATACACCGTTCCTGACTGCTCACCTTTGTAGTGAGTAACCTTGGCAAGTAGATCTCGGCCATCATCTTCTGGTCTCGCTCTCCTTTCCTTAGGCTGCCAGAGTCAACGTGTTTGACAAGATGCCACTGGTTCAATCCCCTCTCAGGGTCGATGATGGGAGATGCTGAGGTGGCTGGGCTAGTCTGTAAAGTGCCTAGACCTAGGATTGGGGAAAAGTTGCTTGAATGTTAGAATTGTTAAAATACTACAAATTATTACAACATCAGGAAATGCAGTCGTAACAACATCATGTCATAGAATTGGCTCAGAGCAATGAGGTCATAATCCTACTGCATTGCTTTAATCCTCCAACTCTTGGTGAGGTTTTACAGCGAGTTGACGAATCATTTGAAAGCATTCAAATGCACGGGTTGTTTATGGTGGCACAACTGTGCGCAGACGTAACTGTGTACTTGTAGTGACATTCAAACTGAGGACTAGGGACAATAGGTCCACGATTGCTAACACAAAGGAAAACAATGGGGTCCATGTTTGTCAGAACAAAGAGTTGAACAAAGGAGGGTCCATACTTGGAGGAAATACATGTTCACATGGGGGGGTGTTTGTGTGTACCGTGTAGATACATTCACCACATGATATCATATTGCAAGCTGGAATAGATTATCTTTCATTACAAACCACCATGGATGATATTGAATGGTCAAACAGGAGAAGGGTTGACTGTGTACTGTGGAGATGCATTCACCACATGATATTATATTGCAGTCTCGCATAGTTTATCACTCCAAACCACAGAGAATGCTATTGAATGGTCAGACAGTAGAAGGGTTGACTGTGTACTGTGGAGATGCATTCACCACATGATATCATATCACAGGCTAGCACAGCTTTCTCATCATTCAAAACCACAGTGGGTGATACAGTGGGAGGTTTAATGGAATCATCTAGGATTATTGTAGAACGATTTGATTTTAAAATGTACCATCTCTGGTAATCTGTTGTCAAATGGGGGAGAGGGAGGAGCCTGGCTTACCATATTTTTTTGCTGGTGAGTTGGGTAGAGATCCTCCATTGATCTGGGCTCTTACTAAGCGAAGCGTTGCACCATCAGGAACCTTTACAAAAAAAAACAACCAAGAATATCTTTAATATTTTTGGCCCCGCTGCAGAGCCCATGGCCATTTTTGAAACCACGGCTTAGACTTCAGCTCCAGCTTAGCCACCGTGTCAAAATTACTGATGGAGCATAAGCCAGAGCCTAAGCCAGAGCCAAAGCCTAAGCTGAAGCCTAAACTTAAGCCATGGTTTCTAAAAGGGCCTTCAGCTTTGTCTCTTCACAGCTGTAAGTCCACACCTGGGTCCAATTTCATAGAGCTGCTTAAGCGTGAAAAGTAGCCAAGCATAAACAATATTATGGTCACCAGCCTAAATACCATGTCACATGTACCGTCTATTAATGGTATCCAACGTATTTTTGCTTAGCAGAGAATTGTTAAGCAATCTTTTCTGCTTAAGCAGCTCTATGAAATTGGGCCATGGTCATTACCAGGCCATGCAGACCATGTCCATATACTGTTATTCAAAAAAATGAATTTGTAAAGTTATTTTGTTTAACTGAAATAAATCCTTAACACTAGGCTAAGGGTTTGGGTCCTCACTTTGTCTAGAGGATGAAGGCCACTGAATCTCATTATGAAAAATTTAGAGACCCCTACAACACAACATTAATTAAGTGCAAACAATTGTTAATGACCACCGTTTGGACCCCAGCAGAGTCTTTCTCAAAGGCTTAATATTAATTAAGCTTAGAGATTGTTACCACTTTTATCTTACTTAGTGGTAACTTTACCACATTCCCAAAAACATAGAGTAAAAGAGAGATCTAGGAAAAATCCTGAATACAGGAAAAATCCTCACAAATCACAGACCTATATTCTATCATTACCGCCTAAAAAAAGTGAAGGGCACTGATAAAAAAAAAACTAAAAAAAAATTTAAAAAAATGTTACGATGAATGAATTTCATACCTGATAGTGATTTAGTGTGTTGATCCGTTTCCATTCCCCGTCAAATCTACCACGGGCTTCTTCATCCAGTAAGATCATACTCCCTGACCCCTGGGGTTTGTCACTCCACTCTGAAAAGACAGACATAAGAAAAATTTGACGACACACTCACAACTTCATTGCAACTTAAACTCACAACTTGATTGTACAAAAATAAAAATAATAATTTGTTTAGTGCGTAATGGTCACCTACAGTCTCGAGACTCTAACATTATCTTCCAGTACGCACTAATCCTCCAATCAGATTGCTCGGACGGGAGTGTGATAATAAACCATGTCATACACCCAGTCAAATATATTGTACTCTGTGTGTTGTGAGCATCATGCTTCACGCTCCGCATACAGACAGTGCAGAATAACGGTCTAAACTTTGTGTGTTTAAGGTGTAAAATTGTGTGTGTGACAACAAATTTATCTTCCAGCTGACTGGACGATAAATCTGTTATCACACGCATGCTCGTGGAATACAGAAAAATATAGCGCGTAATTTTCCGCAGCGCTATATTTTTCCGTATTCCACTTGCTTGTGTGATAACTAATAATACTGGGCTCTTTTGGGAATATATCCTGGTAGCTAGATCTAGGCGCTTCACAACATTAATGTCCCTGTCTGTCAACTGTCTGAACTCCCTGGGGAGCACACAACCTCAAGCTGCTTAGATAAGCCCTAAGGAGTTAATCCAACACAATACTGTCTCAGCCCTCGCAGGTTCCCATTTATACACCCGGGTTAAAAGAAGCAATTTATGGTTAGTTGTCCTGTTCAAGAACACAAGCGCCATGACTGGGAAGCTTTAGTTGTTTTACATTCCTCTCGTTATCTTAAATGTTCCAGTGAGAGATGGAAAAGGTTCCCACCTAGATCAAGCTCATCTGGTGACGGCCGTTTGGAGTAAGGATACGTCTTGTAGATAGCATCAAGGATCTTCTCTTTGGTCTGGGAGATGGTGTCACAGTCCAATACCTTCAACTGGATGGGTTCTGCTGTCACGTCTAGACCAGATGTGAAGATGTTCTACAAGGGATTGGGTACAGTAAGAGTGAAGTGAGTGTAGACCATGATTTTTCAATCAGTGAGTTTAAAGTTCAAAAAGAATTCTTACTGACCCCTTGCAGGCACGTCAAATGCAGCAATTGTGCCAAGCTCAACACGTTGCCTAAATTTCCCATTACACTGAATAACACACAGGGACCGTGACTTCCAAATTGGCGCAATCAAGATTACCAAGAATAAATCATAAACTACTTCAAACTCTGGTTTATAAATTCAGGTTGAAACTACTCTGGTTTAACAACCCTGGTTAAATAACCATGTTAATGATTTGAGGCCAGCCTGTGTTGACAAATTCCTGGTGTACTGCTTTGAATTTAAAATAATGTGTCTCCCTACTTACCAGTGTCTTGAAGTCGATCTGCTGTCTAATAACTTTCATCTCACTGAGACCGTAGCGAGCTTCACCGGTGATGGCATCCACTGGGCCTTTATCAACCTAAATATTTCAAAAAGACATAAATAATTGTAAAAAAATTTGTGTTTATTGTGCACTTTTTTAAAGCTAAATAGACCCCTCCAAACGCCCTACAATATTATTACCCTTGTTCATCGGGCCCTAAGCATTCCTAAAACCATCTCAACTCTTTAAGAGTATGCAGCACCAATATTCACAATGGCACATGGGTTGCTAATCATTCACATCAACATTCTCTACCCTCGCAAGTACCCATTTACCCCCTGCTGTGTGATGGGAAGCAATTATAGTCTCAGCAATCCTAGGTTCCCATCTCCACACCTGGGTTTAGAGAAGCAACTATGGCTAAGTGTCTTGCTCAAGGACACAAGTGTCGAGTTCAGGATTCAAACCCACACTCCACTAAGGTGGATGGTTTGTGGATTTACTTTATAAGTGAGAAAAAAGAATTAGCTGTTGCAAACAGCTTACCAACCAAAAGGACATGTGGTGTATATACGCACAAAATTGTTACTGGCCTCACGTTTCGAGAAAGATTCTGCTAGGGTCGAACTGTGAGGCCATTAACAATTTCGCGCAATTATTTTTGAAAGTAACTAACTAACTAATTTGCCAGTAACTGATGTTTTCTCCTACCTGTTGTTTGATAGCATAGAAGAGGTGGAATAACGGCTTGCCCATGCTCTCTCTCAGTGAGTCATACATCAATAGCGACAACCAGTGGGAGACTAGCTTCTCAACAACCGCTTCACTCCTACATCAATGGAGATGAACAAACATGAACAATTATCCACTGAGTTCCCAGCTAAGTTATACAGTTTCTTGGAATATAGTTGATCATTTACCTGAACTCACTTGACTGATTTACTAGGATCCTTCCTCATACTAAGAAAATCACACCAATGTCGGGTCAAATGTGACAAAGTCAAGGAATATTAATCATGTTCAGGTATATGGGTGCAGTGCAAAAAAAAATAAAAATGCAGAAATTGCAACACACATGCTACCTTCTTGGAGGGTGCATAATAACAGGCATGCAACTTTGAATTTGCAAAAAACAAGGAAATAGCCAAACACACATAATTTTGTACAGTGTTGTTCAGATTTCTATGACAATAAAAGTGAAGAAAAAAAGAGGAAATCAGCTGATCCGCAGAAAAGCTGCATGTCTGTAATAAGCCGCGCAACCTCATCACCATGGGCAGCGCGCCGTATCAATACCTCTTGTCTCTAACCCCTGGAAGGGAAGGACAAAAAAACAATGGTGGTTGGCTCCAAAAACTGACTGCTTTGCGCGCCTGCTTGTTATAAATGTTTGAGCGCCCTCAGGAGCTTGTAGAGGCCCTTAGGTACGCACCAGTCAACATGAATAGGCCATTTCAAAATGAAAGTATTTTGACGCAATCCTATTTCAAATGAATCATTTTTACACAGTCACCTTAAACTGCATACAGTTAGACAGGTCACAAATCAAAGAAGAATGAGAGGGGACCAGTTGCTCTATGATTTGATGTGTCTTTTGCCGGATACCATATTTGAACGGCAAGTAGAGTGGATAGGCTATAGGCCTAATTAAAATCTCCCATTTTAGGGTAAATTTTCTTGTCACAAATCCAGAGGTTATGATAGAGCCAGCCTTGGTACCCAAACAAAATGGCATGGTGAGATAAATTACCCCTGGGAACGAGGTTGTAAGCAATGTTATGAAAAGACACACAAGCATGAAGACATACCTTCTAAGGAGAAGCTGAGGACAGCCCTGGTCGACATACTTCTGGATGTTCTCCTGTAGCAGTGACTTGATGGCCTCCATCAAGAAGTCCATGCGGTTGTGGAGAGCGATGACGAGCAAGGAGGCGATGTTGCTGAGGTCCTTGAGGGTCAGGGTCTTCTGGGCTTCCAGGGTGTGTAGGAAGATGGTCAGGAAAGTCTGGTTCCCGATCAGGTTGCCAAACTGGACCAAGCCCTTCTGAAGGACGTCACGTTTGATCCCGGAGATCTAAAACATTTACAAAATGAAACATGACAGAAACAACTTTCAAAGCATCTTTCCCTAAACGGCAAAGAATCGCTGATACTTTTAACAGTCTTCAAAAGCAAGAATTCCTGAGATTCCCAGAACACAATGAAGACACAATGGGAGTGTGGTAGTCATGCCACACATCAAGCACCTACTGAACAAATCTCTTACATCGGCTCTGTCTTTTTTTTAACCTCTTACAGCATTCATAGAGGATATCAAACAAACCAGGACAGACCCAGCACTTACATTCTCTTTGATGACCGGTATCTCCCTGAAGACAGGATGGGTTGGATTCCACGGGAAGAGAATTCTAGCAGCGTAGTCTCGGTAATCATGGAACGGGATACCCGAACCCTCTACATCGTTGCTCACCGTCAAAACAGTAATCTGAAGCTCGGCAAAGGCTAAAATCAGATTGGAATTGTAAATTTTATAAAAGTAAGAAAATAGAGTTAGCTGTTGCGAAATGCTGACCAACCAAAATGACCTATGGTATAAATGCCCCCACAAAATTTAATGGCCTGACGTTTTGACCCTAGCAGAGTCTTTCTCAAAAGGCTGAATGACAACACAAGCATTTTTTATAAAAAATATCAGTATTTCACACATTTTTACCATTAGGAATCTGGGCCCTATTTCAGACATAAAGAATGTCTGAGACCTTCACATCACACTGATATCAAGGCTGATATTTCAGTTGTCTTCACTTTGATTGCGGCTTCACTATTTCTGAACTTGAAGACGGTGTTTTCAAAAAGGCCTATTGACCCAATTAATCTGACGTTGCGCCATTTTGGGTGTCGGATTCCTTATGTGTTACAGTGCATTGCGCATTTTGGACAACACGTATGGTAAGATGCGCATCATATCTTGACATGCTCACAAAGTGGCACAACACGGGCAGACAGTAGCCAGGCACGATGCTGGATTGTTACCTCTGTTGAACCACTGCACCAACATCACATGCAGCTACTGTCTGCCACGCTCACTTTTGTGGGAGTCGACCAGTAAGCAGGTTAACGCTGCATCGCCTAAAATGCCACATCACTGCATAACACACGGGGGACATTGACTCCCAAAATGACACAACCAAGATTATTGTGATGACGATGTTAGGTGAATTGGCTCGATAAAAAAAGATTTCGTAAGAAAGTCTGCCGTCCTCTACTGACCATCCTTGCATTCCTGTGCCACTCTCATCTCCATCTCGTCCCTCTGCATCTCCATCTTCTTGAAGCGTCTCTCGTTGGCGCTGATGCGACGACAGATGCAGACAATGAAGAGGATGATGATGATGAGTAGGACTCCTCCGCACACTGCTCCGATGAGGATGTAAAGAGACACCTGCTGTGGGAGGTACCTCAGACGACCCACGGTGAAATTCAAGTTGCCATGTTGGACCTGGTATCATCATTTAAAAAGTTCAGAATGGGAGACCCTTGAATTACTATGTGACAGCAGACTTTCCAGGTAAAATACATTATGCTATCTTATTTTAAAAAAATTGTGCACATGCCTGAAATTATTTTAACAATGGAAATTCACTGTATCTCCGCCGTCACTTTGCATCTTAATCAGGCGTCAGAGTTGATGTTGCACTAGACTACTCAGACATGACACTCCTCTGTTTGATTTTGATGGGTTTGGAATGGTAAAAGGTTTGGCAACTCACCCTGACATCATAGATCTCAGCTCCTTGATCGTTATCTGGAACAACACACGTCAGGTTGTTTTCCTTCTGCATCAATGATACGCATTCCATACTCCCAACATAAACATGGGCGTCATTTTCCTGGTAAGTTTGCTTCACATGACGGCCCTTAAAATGCAAAGATATAAAGATCAATACCACAATGCTGTTGTTTGTTTCTTTCTTTTTTTTAAGAAGCTTCTCAACTTTGGGAACTAACAGTGGATGGGAACTTGGGACTGTTCCAAGAGACACAGCTGACCTATGGATGTTCTGTGAGCGTTCCAGACATCAACACACACTGAGATAATCATAGGCAAGAAAAGACTTTTCTACATTTTTTGTTTCTGTTCATTTTAAAGGAAATGTTACAAATGGTACAAGAACGCTTTTGAGCTTTTAACCATTCTCTTAGATAATGATAATTATGGAAACAAAAGTAAAAGCTGCTGTGTCAGCAGATGCTCCTGTAAACTTTCATCTTACTGTCTTTGTATAACAATCCCCCCTCCTAAAAAAAAAAAACCTTCGGGAAACTTTAAGAAGAGCTTGGTACCTGAATTGTAATCATCGTCCGCTCTCCAAACTGCACCTCCTTTTCCCCAAACGGAATATATGTCGGATCTAAATAAACGGTCATCTTGCCATAATCCTTGTACTCCTCAAGTCCATCTAAGATGAAGCCATAGGTAGCCATACCCAGCTCAGGTGAGGATAGTCTTGAGTTGTTGCTTGGGGACAGCACATCACTAAAGTCCGGTGTCTTGCAAATCATTGACGTGTCTTTGACTTCGAAGCAGTTCTGTTTCAAACAAAAAGGTTTACTTTAACCAGTTCCTGTCAGGAATCTGCCAATTTTTTTCCGTCCAGCACTGACAGGATTATTTTCTCAGAATTGTTGGAATTATTTTACCTTGAGAGTACCGTTGCCACAAAGAAACTTTGATTTGACAGAGCCAAGAGAACAAACATTTTCTTTCTAGAAAATGTCAAATTAACGCAGCGTGAATTGCAAAACCTCATCCGTGAGCTACGGATTGTTCCTTAATCCGGAACAAAGGCTGAATACTCGGTTCACTAGGACTTACCTCCATTGAGCCAAAATACAAAGAATAAACAATGGATGTCTCTGGATGTCTCATAATCCTCTTCTTGGAACAAAAGGACAAAGGTCTGGAATTTGGGGTTACACAATAACCCTGCATAAAGGTTAAAATCGGTGTAATATTCAACTCTTTGTGAGGGTGAAACTAAGCATTACACGGCGTGTGCACACTCTGTGCATGCTCAGTAGTGGAATGTCTGGGTGACCTTTGTTCCAGGATTCAAATTTTACACAAAAATACAAAACGGATTTCACCTGTTCATTGGCATGGGAAAAAAATAATGTCTTAAGACATCATCTGGCAGCCAACAGGTTAAAATCATAACACTAACGTATCATCATGTGCTGCTTAAGCCAAAAATAATATACATTACGTAAATCAAAATGATTGCAGAAACAACTGCTATTATAGGGTTCAATCTGGTCTCTCTCATCGCTGGGCACACTTGGTGGTCTAGGGGTTAAAAAATCTACTCCAGAATGCTTTTCTTACAGTAAGCATTATGAAATAACTGTAGCTAAAAAAAAATGTCTGCCCCCAGAAAAAGAGCAGGAAACTACATAAGGATGAAGTGACAAGAAGAGCCTTGAATTTGGAGGAAGCAAATCAGAAGAAAAGTGAAAATGAACATTGGATAAGCAGAATGGTTAAGAGTTTTTTGTTTGTACGCACATGAAAGAGCAGGAAACTCTGTACTTACCGTGGTTTTATTTGCCAGAGGATCGGTCCCAACATAAAATACCATCTTCGGCTCTTGGATCACCTGTAAATGATCACCAGTCACCTCCACCAACAATCCACCACTAATAAGGAAAAGACAATTCTCCAATTAACCTTGACCCCTAGTGTCTTTGAATGAAGACCCTCGAAAATCCTCCACTCGGTGGCAGCTCAACACTCAAATGTTTAGATTTGGGCACTGGGATGAGATTGGACGAGTGTGAACATTCCTGAAAAATGGCCTGTGTGTCTGGGTCCCCCTTATCCTAGACCCAGAACCTCTCAGATATTTCAACTCAGGAGGTTTACAGACTCTGTGCATCACCAGAATATACAAAACTACAGGTTCAGACACAATGTGGACTATTTCCTTCTCCCTTTGGTGATTGCTTTACTTCTTTCCAAAAAAAAAGGTCAAGGCTCAATGAGATATGGAGAAAATCCTGAAATCAGGAAAAATCCTGAGCAATCACATGCCTGTTGGGTAAGATTGGTATGGGCAAGATTGTTATTTGGGCCTGCACTACCATATCAGTCAGATCAATTCCTGAAATGGATTTAGGAGGGTTCTTAAAAATTAACAAACAAAATTAAAACAAAGCGGGGATAAAGAATGTAACAAGATGGTGAATGCTGTAATAATAATAATAATAATAACAAGTTCTTATATAGCGCATTTCACAATAACGTCTCAATGGCCTTTACATTGGTGCCCTGGTCATTGTGCCAATAACATTCCTGTAATCTTTCTCAGCTCCCTGGGGATTATACAGTCGGAGCTGCCGTGGCGCTCCAAAGGCTTTTTCAAACACAATATCAACCTCTACCCTCACAGGTACCCATTTATACTCCTAGGTGAAGAGAAGCAATTATAGTATAGCATCTTGCTCAAAGACACAAGTGTCATGACCGGGACTCGAACTCACACCCCGATGACTTGACCACCAAAATTTGAGTCCGGTGCACTAAACCACTCGGCCATGACACGCTACTAAAGACCCCTCAGAACAATGTTCTTTTGTTCTCTAGTATAAGTTTACAAGATTGAACATTTCAACACTTTCTCCTTCTCTTAGTTGGGATTAACTCACCTTAGTATAGTGGTCATCCGATTCAAATTGCTTATTACAGGGTTGGCTGCGTATGAGAAGTTACACTGACACCTGACCTCACCGAGGTCATCAAAGGTCATCATGACCTCACCCTCAGTGCCTTCCTCAGACTGTGATGTTATGCAGCTAATCTGGGAGGACACACTGCATAGCATAAAAACAAAACAAATGAATACCAATCTTTTTCAGTTGTAGATTGGGGTGTTGGTGCTGGGATATAGGTTTTACAAGTTCATAACACACACACAAATAAAGGGGAAATTATCCTGATCTTTATGAAGAGCAACAATTGTTATCAGCCTGATGTTTTGATCCAACCAGTCTTTCTCAAAGTTCTTTCTCAGATTATTTTGGCGAGCTTGACCAGAAATGAACTTCTGACGTAGAATTCACCAACCAAAACAATTTCCAAAAGCTATGTGCAAAACGTATCAGTGAACAGAAACATTTTGTGACGAAGGTACATCTCTTGAAAGTCATGTTCTTTATTTTATTTTTTCCATGCATACTCAAGTCTTTATAATTTTAATTTTATTAACAATAGTGGATGAGTAAGTTAGTTTGTTAAATCCGCCATCTTGAAACCAAGCCCAACTGAACCACTGCCTAGGTTACTTTTTGTCTGGAACAGCTATGTCACCTGGCACAACTTAACTCATGAAAATGCTTAACCAATGACCATGATTTATCAATCATGTATCTGGTCAGAGTTTGCCAAAGGTGCCCCTGGAGAAGTATATGATATTTGAAGAATGTTTTAAGAAGACAAGCCTTGTTCCAATTTCATAGAGCTGTTTAAGCACAAAAAGTACCTTAAAGCACAACAAAATTATGCTTACCACAATAAAGTTACCAGCCAAAACACCATGTCACATGTACCATTTGTGACTGGTATCTTGCTCCTTTCTGCTAAGCAGAAAATTGTTAAGCTATATTTCCTGCTTAGGCAGCTCTAGGACAGAAGTGATAGGACTTACTTTGTGGGTCCAACCAGACTACAAGGCATGCCTGCTGCTATGATACTTCGACGACTTCCTGCATTCAGGTCGGTGCCAGACAACGTGACCCTGGTTCCACCAGACTCTGGTCCAAAGGCCGGACAGGAGGAGTTTATTACCGGAACCTTCCGAGAGAAAACAGGAATTTGAGGTTAATTTATGCGATGAGATTACCTGCTAGGTGAAGATCGAAAAGAGAGGGACACTCATTAAGATGGTGGTGGTGGTAGATCAATATAGGGTTTGTTGTGCAATATCCACATGGTATACAGCAAACCAAAACCCATACCAGTATATTTGTTCCCCTTAAAAATAATAGCAAGTCCCGCACATATTTGAACATTTATGGTGTGTCATGGGCGGGTGGTCTAGTGCACCGGACTCAAGTTCTGGTCATTAAGTCGTCGGGGTGTTGGTTCGAATCCCGGTCGTAACACTTGTGTCCTTACCATCCCAAATCCTTCTATTGACCCCTTGCACGCACATCACATGCAGTGACTGTCCCATGCTCACCATCTTGGAAGTCAATACGTGAAAATGCCAGATCGCCTTAAATGCACACTGTATAACAGACAGGGACATTGGCTTCCAAAATTGCGCAACCAAGTTTATTGTGGTGATGACCTCAGGTGAATTGGGTCAATATCCTCTTTGCCAAAATAAAAGATTCAGAAGGACCGAGGGTTGTAGGCCAAAATAACAATTGTTTATCACTAGGTCTGGCATTCCAATCTTATCCAAGTCCAAACAATTTGGTGTGGAGTGACATAGGAGAGGAGGATATTGGGGAATTGAGGTCACATGTAGGAAAAAAATGCAAAGGGAGTAAGGATTAATGGAGTCCAACGATTGAACATGCGCAAAACTTGCTCAGTGTATTCAACAATGATTCAAGTAACCAATATACTCACCACGTATGTAAAGTTGTCTCTGGAGATGGCCTCTTCCATTGCATTGTTTTTGCCTAACATCACTCTGACAGGTCCAGCAGTAACATTTATACTTTCACCGGTCAGGCAGACGATTCTGTTGCAGAGGGAAACCAACGTTTTAATTCATACAGATGCTTAAGCAAAAAAGATTGCTCAATATTTTTCTGCTAAGCAAAAGTAAGCAGGACACCAGTCACATTCTGTACACATGATAAGGTGTTTTGGCTAGTATCTTTATTCTAGTAAGCAAAACTGTTTTGTGCTAAGCTACTTTTTTTTTCTTAAGCGGCTCTATGAAATTGACCCTAGCTGGTTTGCTACAAAATGTATACTGCAATTTGTTATCGCGCATTAAGGCAAAACCCTCAACAGGTTTTGGATTGGATTTGTTTGGCCTTGCAGCATCATTGTGATTTTTTTGTGAAACAACATTCAGTTTGACAACCTCAGAATTGATTTATAACAGTGGTCAATTTAAAATTACAAATTGAAAATGTCACAGAATATAATGATCTTTGATATCTTCACTTGGCCCATTTTAGGTAATTTACAGACTCTCTTCATCAACTTAAATGAAACAAAACAGGTTTGGACATGAAACAAGCCATGTCTCTCTCCTGTTGCAATCAGTTCGTGCTTGTAAGGAACACTGAAAGACAAAGGTAAATCTATGAAAAGAAACCATGACAGCGAGAAAAAATCCCTGGCATAATGGCTGGACCTACCTCTCTGCCTCGCTGTAATCTTGAACCTCACAGTTGATTCCCGCTACACTGATCTGACGAACATCCTCTTTGATCTGCCCTAAGTTGTAACCCAAGATAGTCAGGTTGGTGTTACCTTTTGTATGACCACTTCGAGGATGAAACTAAAAAAAAGGGAAAGAGACAAGATGAAAATTTATTCTGAGGAAAAGGACAGAACAGAACCAGTAATGAAAATAAATCTGTGAGATCAAACAAAAACTGAAGTTTTTAATTTCATTGTAAAAATATCTTCAGGCCTGATAATTCAGGAAGACAACTGAAGCAATTGCCTCCATGCCCCTGGCCACTGCCTTGGTGCCCCTTAAAAACTTACATTTCCCTCACAGGGGTGCCCTTTACCAAGGGAAAATTGCCTTGCCCTTACATGAACAGATCATCAGGCCTGCACATTTAACCAAATAAGCGCCAGACAAGGATTTCACAGAGCTGCTTCAGCACCAAAAAGAAGCTATGCGCAACAAAATTATGCTTACCACAATAAGGTTACCAGCCAAAATACCATTTCACATGTAGCTTCTGTGCCTGGTATACTGCTCATTTAGCTTAGCAGGAAATTGTTAAGCCATATTTTCTACTTGAGCAGCTCTATGTAATTGAGCCCATGGACCAAGTTTACGAAACCCAACAAGACCAGTAGGATTTGAAACTTTGCACGGTGAGAATACATTCTAGTGAGGTTTGCAGAGACACCATGTAAAACTCTCTCTCTCTATGAGTTGTGGTGGTTCTGAAAAGAACCGAGAGTTTAACAACTCAATGTTTTCGAGACCACTTCATATGTGGACTTTTTCAAGGCTGCTTTTTTCTCAAGATAAATTGAAATAAACACTGGAAAACATGTTTTTCTGAAAACCAACCGGTAGACTTGGCAGCCATCTTGTTTTCCCCAAATGTAACAAACTTAGGGTGGAAGGAGAAAAAAAAAACCAGAAACCATCTGGTCCCTTTTTATAAAATACATATGATAACTCTTATTTTCATTGTGTATTCAGAGAACCTGACAAGGTTGGCCAAACCGATTTAATGAGGATTTGTCACAGAATTGATAATGCAAAAACAATGCCACTAAATTGAAGGAAATAACCTTGCTAGTCAGCATGATTAATTTGACGCCTGTACACAAATCCCAAGTTGTTACAATCCAAAACAACACTAGGTTTAGGGTCATGTGGAAGTCCTTAATTCCAAAAGGGATTTAAGGCTTTGTAACGAGAGATACAGGGAAACTTACTCCACGGAGAATTTAACAAAACCAGCAGTGGCTTTTTGAAGTTCACCTTATGAATGAGCAGAACGCCAAGGCAAAACACTTTAATCCGTAATTTCAGTTCACCAGATCTTGAAAATATCTCTGATTCCTAACAGATTATTTATCTTCAGACCAATGTTCTCCGATTTCCAAAACAAAGGTGAAACTATCATATTCAAGAATTTGACGATATCCCTGTCCTCTAAATCCTTCAATAGAAGCGTTTTTTTTAGTGAATCCTTGACATAAGTATATTTTCATTTGTCTGACAGTTAATCTTGTCAGCCCACACTCCCTAACCATGAGACAGAAAGACAAACAACCAAGCCAATGACCTACCGAACAGACAGCAGGATCAGGACATGAGTCTGTCCCACCTAGCCATGCCCACCACTGACCAACGTCACACTGTGACTCAATGGAACACACCGGGGAACTCTCACACCACCCACACTCAAACTAGAAGGCAATGAACAGACAGACAAACAAACAAACCTACCAAGCTGACAGCAGGATCAGGTCATAAGTCTGTCCCATTCAGCCACGTCCCCTGCTGGCTAACTTTACACTGTGACTCCATGGAACACACAGAGAAATTCTCACACCAACTACATTCCAACTATCTATGAACAGACAGATAGACAGACAAAAAAACTGACCAACAAACAACCTACAGAGTTGACAGCAGGATCAGGACATAAGTCTGTTCCATTCAGCCACGCCCCTCATACCAATGTCGCACTGTGACTCTGTGAAACACAGAGAAACTCTCAAACCGACTGCATTCCAACTATCTATGAACAGACAGACAGACAAAAAAACAGACCAACAAACAACCTACCGAGCTGACCGCAGGATCAGGACATAAGTCTGTTCCATTCAGCCATGCCCCCTGCTGGCCAATGTCACACCGCGACGCCATGGAACACACTTTAGAACTCTCACACCAACCACAAGCAAACTTGGCATCCAGCATGAGGCATTTGCCGCAGTTAGTTCTTGACACTGCACACTTGTAGAGGGTAACTGCAACAAAAAAGGAAAAGACAAACTTTTTCTTAGTGCAATTTAAGACAGATTTCAAAACTGGCCATCCATTTACATTTTAAGATTTCTGAGCCCCCCCCCCCCCAATTGTGAATGGGTTTGCTAAAGAAAGTAATTAGAAATCAACGTTTCATTTTAAATTCAAAAACAAAAACTAAAGGGAAGAAAAATGGTTAAAAGAAAAACAATTCTTGAAATTAAAAATTGAGGAGTTTTTGAAATTGAAAATTGGGGGTTGGTCAAACAATCGATTATTCTGATAAATCTAAATGGCCTCTTCATGATAAATCCATGCAGGTGTCCTGTGCCAGTTTTTTCGGCCATTACTGGGATGCAAACAAGCCCGACGTTCATTTTGCTTTTAATGCATCACAAGCATCTACAACCAATGATGTTGACGCAACTACCCAAAATGCATGACGCGAGTTCAAATCCTTCTCTCTATGCAGGGCGTATGCCTCCTGATAATGGCTGAAAACACGGGTAAGGACATATGAAATTGACCTATAGTGGATTGGTCTGCGTAACCATTAATCAACTTGAAAACAAAATTAAGATGAAATCTATAGTTTCGACCTAGATTTTCCTGGAAAGAAATGATCTGGTGTCAGTCCCTCCCCCCCCCCCCCCCGAGTTTCGGCCCAGGTGTCCCTAGATATCCTAGGCCTTTCTAACCTGACCCTTTCAAGAAAAAACCTTGAACTTTACTTCAAAACACTGAACTACTAAAAATAAAATGAACTGTCAAAAAGATTACATACTTTTCAATTCACAGAGTTTCATATTTCATTGGTATTATGGTTTTATAAACACGACGCAGTCTGTGATCGGCCCCAACAGGCACTTTTGTGGTCACTTACAGACGCCAAAGGTGTATTACACCTGGCATCAAATTTAAGGACATTTCACGTTTCACAGAATTTTTACTCCAATATTGCCACTGGAATATTCACCACTTCCTCTCTTAGGATTTTTTAAAAAAGTTTCCGCGTATGAAACTACATGTAGCACGAACTCCCCCTTCTCTTAAATAGTACAACAATTTCACAGCTGAGTGGCTAGCACACGAGGCTCAAGCCTAGCTGTTAGCAGAGTGTAGGTTCAGGTCCCAGTCGTGGCACTTATGTCCCTCAAGCCCCAGCTCAACGTTGGTAAGAAGAAAAACATAAATGTCAACAGATATACATATACCTTACATGGTATGAAGATAATTGTTTTTATGTAATAAATAAGTCCCAAAATTAGTTTTCGTCTCTGTGAGATGAAAACTCTGCCTATAGAAATGCGTACACAAATGCTGAATGCATTTTTACCGTTTTCTCGCAAATGAAACAACGAAATGAGCTGACATTTTCACAGGTTGGTTTTATCACATATATCTTGATTTGTGCAAAGAACGGAAGCATTTACAGTCAGTTTACAAATGTTGAGCTGGGGCTTTAAGCAAGACCCTTAACCATAATTTGCCTGTCCTTCGGATGGGACGTAAAGCTCTAGGTTTCATGTGTTTTGTAACGCACGAAATTCTTCAACATGCATGTTAAAGAACCGAGAACACTTGTTCTTATATAGCGCATTTCACAATAACGTCTCAATGGCCTTTACATTAGTGCCCTGGTCATTGGGCCAGAAACATTCCTGTAATCTTCAGCTCCCTGGGGAGTATACAGCCTCGAGCTGCCGTGGCGCTCCGAAGGCTTTTTCAAACACAATATCAACCTCTACCCTTGCAGGTACCCATTTATACCCCTGGGTGAAGATAGGCAATTATAGTAAAGCATCTTGCTCAAGGACACAAGTGTCATGACCGGGACTCGAACCCACACCCCCGATGACTTGACCACCAGAACTTGAGTCAGGTGCACTAAACCGCTCGGCCATGACATGCCACTAAGAGAAGGGGGTTGCCTCGGTGTGTCCAGTATGGTTGGCTACAGATTGTTCCGCAATATCTTGCAAACCCTTACAAGATGCTTTATAAATGAGTTTCATAATTCAAAATGACACTGATGTACACCTGTCGTAAAGTAATGAGTGATTTGAGACACCTGCAGGCTGAAAATTGTTATTATTATTTACGAATCTTGAAGGATATTAGAATCTTACCTTCTATGTTGGATGGGTTGTCCAGGAGAAACTTTCCTTCATTCCATCTCACGCTGACCTCAGCCTTTATAAAACTTTCATTTAAAGTGTAGTTGTACTGTGTGAATCGAACAAGTCCATCAATTTGAAGTTATTAGTATTTTTTTTGTTCATTTCTCTGAACAAAATTATATGAATAACACAACAAAATGCACAAGAATTAAGAAATATTAGATGTGGAGAAGGCTAGACTGAGGAGGAAAATAATAAGAATTTTTCCTATAACCGAAAGGTTCAGTCTGCCTATAAAAAAAGTTTTTAAAAGGATCAGACAAGCATTTACACAGTATACATTTAAAAACATTAACATTTAGAGACTTTAAGTTGTATCACTGTTGACTGTCACTTTAAATAAAGACGTAGATGTTAAACAACAAGTATCGATGGGCAATGAGTTCCACAAGGCAGGCAGGCTATGTAAAAAAGAATACTTTAAACTGTTACATCTAGAAAAAGGAATTTTGAATGTAGGAAAATCTCTACGTTGGTTGATTTGAAACAAAGAGTTGTCAATTATAAAATATTTGTGCTTATAATATATTTGATAACAAAAACATAGACTCAACAGTTTTTTCCTTGATTCAAGCTATATAAGAGTTAGTTGAAAAAAAAAACTTAGATAAAACAATATTCTTTCAGATGTTTGAGATCTTTAAAAGTACAGATTTTTGAATGAGAAATCTACAAGGAGTACCTTATATTGTGCCTTCAACATGTGATATACAAACATTGATAATCCAGAAATTAAAGTTGTTTTTTTTTTGAATAAAAAAAAAACCATGAACTGACATTCAAATTACTTTTTGACCTAAAGAAACAGCCAAGTAAAACTGCTCTGTTGGCCTTTTGTTTTTCAGCCAAGCAGATTCCTTAAAAGAGGCAAAATAAAGGACCCCCCCCCCCAATAAATAACTTCTTGTTTTTTTAAAAGAGGACGGGAAAGGATGGAGGGAAGATAATCTGTAAGGTTCAAAATGTTCCACCATAAATTTCTAATCTTTTAAACTCCAAGTCATATTACATAATGATGTGATATTAAAAGTAGATTTATTTTGATTTTGGAGTTTACTGCAGATTGCTGTTCTAAAAAACACACTTTGTATAAATATACCGTCGGATTTATTTGTTTTTTCAAATGAGGGAAATTTTGGAGCAACACCATAACAAGGAAAAACAAACCGTATTTAGAAAGATAAACAATTTGTATAAAAGTCTTTAAAAAAAAAAATACATCAAAAGGACATATACTCAAAACCGACAGTTTGGGGGAAAAAAATGAAGTCATCGAATAGACTTGAAAGAGCATTTTCTTGTCCATCCTTCCCTATGTAATACAAGATTATCTCAAGCTATCAATGAAAAGATGTCGCCACTTTGAAGCAGAGTTGGGGACTCGAGTCTGAGACTTGGACTCGAGTCACACTCGAGTCCCATCACTGCGCGTCTTGGGACTTGCCTTGAAAGACTTGAGACTTGAGCTGCGACTTGAGCTTAATGACTTGTTGACAATGAACACTCAGAAGTAAACACTGCCTTGGGCTTCTTTTTTTTCTTTTTTAAATATCTTCTATTTGACTTGAGAAAAAAATATTTCTGTTTTTTCGGAAGATCTCCACCTGTAACACTATCTTTTCACTTGTCACAAAAGTGAATTACAAAACTTTTAACTTACTATAAGGATTACGGACATGTTTTTAAGCTTGTGTTTTTTTTTAAGTGTATTGATCGACACATCACCAAGACTAAAGACTTGGGACTTGACTTTAGGTTTGATCCGAAAGACTTTGAACTTGACCCGATACTTGCCCTGGAAGACTTGATGACAAATCTACTTTAAAGTACCTTCTTTGCAGAGCACACGATGGCGTTATCTCCCATCTTTGTGGCCGGCGTTGTGATCTCCCTGTCTTCATACCTCAGGACACACTCGTACCCATCCTGTAATAAACAGAAATATGGAATTGTCATCAGGTAAAAACCCAGGCATTAAGAGTTTAAGACATAACAAGGTTCGTTTCTTGGGCACGCCGTCTGGACGAGGAGAGCAGATGTAGTTAATGAGACAGAGAAGGACTGGCTGGAGGTAAACATCATCTATATGACTATTTCTGGTTGCTGATAAAATAAAAAGACTAAACATAGTAAAAGGTCTGTGGATGCATTTATACTTTTTAGGCCTTGAACTTGGGTTATAACGGGACAGGATTTTTATTATTTTTTTTCCCCAAACAAAAGACATCTCTTCGGAGCAGATCTTTATTTAACATTGATAAAATGCTTTATGCATTTTATAAAATCATGATTTCTGTTCTTGAAAACCAATAAAGAGGTAACAATGAACAAAGAAGGAGCTGACTCTGGTGAAGTTCAAGGTTCAATATATGAGATTTGTTGCCACACAGTTCTTTCTTCTCTCTTTTTCGTTACTAGTCAGCAAATATGCATTTGTACATTTTGTGCACCTTAAATTGATTGGCAACTTATTGATTTTCGTCAGCTGTACTTTTCCATGAAAATTATCAATATGCTATGCATGCCATTAATTCACCTAGTTGGTAGGCACAAGTTCAGATTTTAACAAATCAAACTAACTCTTATCAACATGTAGACCACCTAACCAGTGACTGTTATGAAATGTGTTTCCTTACGGATGACAAAGAATAATGTGCCATTCAATAGTTTCCGGGATTTTAATCGGCAAAGTTTACAAAAGCTTTTTTTTTTTAAAGAAAGCTTCAAGGACACTCATGCGTGTGAAAATTAACACCAGCTGCAACGTCAATTTTAATGACTTCCGATTTACATGAAACTCCTTGCCCAAACACCAAAGCCAGGATAACAAACTAAGCCACGTTTCCTGACCATTGTACGAATTAGGAGTCATATTCCAGGGTAACGTCAAAACAGAAATAAAATCCAGAACATTGTTTTGGCTACACTTGTAATGACTCTTGGGATAGTCAGAAAGAATTTAATCTCAAAGATCGCTGGTATTTTCAGTTCAGGAAATGAGCCTGCCTGAAATAGCTTAACATAACAAACACAAGAAAAAATGGTCATAACAATGTCAACAATGGTTCCCTATTATATGAAAATTACTAAGCGCCTGATCACTGTTCTTAACATTTTTAAAGAAGTACAGGGATTACTGGGGGGGGGAGGAACTAAAATGACCTTGAAATTGTTGACTTTTGTGAATGTCGGTTATTTATACATTGAAAAGTCATCATTCAGATAGGGAGACTTGAACAGTGGCGCTCTTTGTTTAACCTAGAAAATGTACACAAATCTGGATGACCCCCCACTCCCTCCAAAAGGCAGGGGAGAAATAAATCTTGTTTAAACAAATTTTATTGAGAAGAAAAAAAGGCTGAATGGGTCAGAGGTGTTTCTTGGCAAAGCACAAACAGCATTGATTCTTCACTACAATCCCTTTTCCACAGATGTATAAACATATAATATGTATTCTTCAATGGGTAGTTCTATATTACATTCTTTTTGTTATTAAGTGGATTAAGTAGACTCAGGGCTAACCCTTAACACTTGGCACGACTTTGTCGAAAGCATCTTGGCTGCGGCCGAAGGATAGATAGAACACTAACCCGGCGTATATTGTCTAGTAAAAACTGCTATGGGCTAGTAAACACCATTTCTCAACTTGCCCTGTGGGCTACTGAAAACCGTGCAACTTAATTGTTTACAATGCTTATAAATACTTCTTCCTTTTCAGATGTGAATAATACATTTTAGAAATGTGTTCATTTATTTTTGAGTGTGTGAGTGTAACTTCATTCGACCGTTATACTGGTTGTGATCGCTACCATTAGCATCAGAAAGATACATTTATGACAATACATGTTTAAAATTTGGGCAACGAAAACTTGCTGGGGGCAAGTGAAAGGCACAGTTTACTAGCCCCTTGGGCTACTTTACAAAAAGCTTAAGTGCAAGGCCTGAGACTCGAGTGTCTTGCAAATCCTATATACTTTTATGACACATTAAGCTTACCTCGACAGGAAGTTTGGCGGCAATCAGACTAATCGGAGTGGTTTCACCGGCTGGGATAAGAATTTCCACACCGCTCCCAAGCTCAATCCTCGGGCAAAACTCCTTCCCCGATTTCAGCATGTTTCCCTATAGATTTAATGAAAACCAAACGGCATGGTTTAAAGAACAAGACATTAGTCAATAATTTGCTGAAACTTTGTCTGTGATGAAGTTGTTTTGTTTAATTTGTCATTCTTCAGAGAAAAGAAGTCATATCCTCCTTCAAATAGCGGAAAGAGCATCCTTTCCTGTGAACTTCATTACATTTAAAACATCTTTTTCTTATTTATCTGAAGCAGTCACAGGTTGGTTGCTCTGAAGCATTTTAAGGTTTTGTCCTGAAAAGTTTATAGGTTTGTATTGTAGCATGTCCTGGCTAAGTGGTCTAGTGCACCGGACTCTATTTCTGGTGGTGAAGTCACTGGGGAGTGGGTTCAAATCCAGGTCATGACACTTGTGTCCTTGATCGAGATGCTTTACTATAGCTAGTTAGTATTCTTATTAACTGAAACGTTTAGCGGTTGGTACTTAAACTTTTACAAATTTAGACTTGCATGATGTCTGGTACAATACCTTGTTCGGTCACAAGAGAATTCCTCAGACTAAATCCAGTGTTGCTATGTCACATGACTCAGGGGCAAGCTTTCGCAATGCCCAGGGTGGTCAGGTTGGCATAGTGGCATCTTTACTTGCCTTCCACCTCTAGGACCCCAGTTCAAATCCCGCCGGGGGCAATTTCTGAGTTGGGTTTTCTCTAGAACAATTATCCGATCTTTTCCTCTTAAAGCTAAACTGAAACTACCTTCCTTCTCTCTATGGGTTTTTGGCTAGTACAACGATAACGTTCACTTTTCTGAGAATCCTCGGCTGCACAACCAGAATTATTAAATGAGATAAATAAAATGAAACGAAGCTGCAACCTCTAGATCAGCAAAGACTGTTATCGATGTGCCACACATTTCCTTGAGAAATGTGTGTGGGTGTTTGTCCTCTCTTATTAATATCAGCTTGTCCGGAATCATGTGACATAGCAACACTGGAGGAAGTGGTCTGAGGAATTCAAACTGAGCATTTACTTGTGACCGAACAAGGCATTGTACCAGACATTCAAATCTAACTCGCAAACGGCAACTTGTACAAATTATAGCGTGACACACATCACACATCCTTGTTATTAGAGTGGTACAATCTACTTTTGACATGGCCAAGATAAACAAAGATTACAACAAAGGTTTATCCGTAATTACAGAGACAAACAATGTCAATATTATCTTTTCTAATCAAGAACCCTCTTCAGCCAGCCTTACCATAACAAGGAATATTATTATCAACAAAAACATATTTAAAGAAAAAACATATTGATTGCTTTAAGATTGTATTGTCGCACACTATAAACTTAGCCAATAACAATTAATAAAACCAGCTTATCAATTGTTCTTCCGTGACATTTAAAGCCCCAGCTCAACATTGGTAAACTGACTGTAAATGCTTCCATTCTTTGCAAAATTTGAGATATCCGTAATAAAACCAACCTGTGAAAGTGTCAGCTCATTTCGTTGTTTCATTTGTGAGAAAACGGTAAAAATGCATTGAGCATTTTTTTTAAGCATTCCTATAAGCCGAATTTTCGTCTCACTGAGATGAAAACTAATTTTGGATCCTATTTTGTTTATTATTCAAAAACGATAACACTTCATGCAGAAATATTTAAGGGAAATTTTTCTACCAACAGTAACTATATACCATGTGAGGTATATGTAAATCTGTGAACATTGAGCTAGGGCTTTAATCGAAAAGATAAAGTTTCAAACATAAAGCTAAATTTTTCTCAAATTCTAAATTTCAAATCCATCTCAAAGTTTCGATGAAACAAATTCTGCTGATGAAATTTATTCTATTCATATTTCTCAAAAAAGGTAATTATAGATTCACCTCCCGATATCCAACAACACCAGTTGCGTTGCAGCTGCTGGCATCACCCATGCACCGGTTCTCATTGACACACCAGTTACACATGAACGCATTGTCTACACATTTGGTACAACTATCAAACGCGCTGCAGTTGTACAGGTCGAAGGTCGTGTTAACGATGAGCCTATCAGTCTCCGTGGATCGAACAGACAGCGGTATGGACAGAGAGCCTGGAAATTAAATACAAAAATTAGATTATGAAGGTAATTAAGTAGTTTAGCTGTTTGGGTCGTGGAGCAGAACTATTTTCAAAAGATCATCTGTTCCATCTAACTTGCACATTTTTACTGTACCGTCTCCTGCTATAAACATAAATATAATTTCATGTTTTTAGTGCTTATTCAATTTATTCTGTTTTGCTGGTGGTATGAAGGCTCCGTTGAGGGTAGAAGTTGCTTTACTGACAAGGCTACCCTGTCTAAATAAAACCGCAAATAATTTAATAAACAGGGTGTGAAAATTGAAAGAAATGCAATATTGGGAGATTTGCAGTATCACCTAAAAAGGAAGTTGCTTACATTTTACATTTCCAGCAATATCACAACACTAACCTTCCTTTTACATTCTTGATGTTTAAAATTTTGAAAATATCAGCATTTGACGTCATCAGACCTTGGCCCAATTTCATGGCGCTGCTTACCTACAGAATTCTGCGCTGACGGCGTACTGTTAAGCGTGCGATTCTATGGGGCAGAAGCGCAGAGTTCTGTGGCTACAAGAGCCATGAAATTGGGTCCAGATGGAGCAGAAGACATCTGTTGTGACTTTTGTAATACCACTTAGCAGAAGTTACGTACAGAGAACCAGCCACTAACAATGTACATATATGCGTTATACTTTGGCTGGTAACCTGTCTCTGCTAAGCAGGACCTTTCTGAGCTTACTAAATTTGTTCACTTTTGTGTTTGCTGCTTAAATCTACAACGTATGAGAAGTTAACAATTTGATAAAGTACTTCATCAATAAATGTCAGACTGGAAAGATTGAATGTTTTGTTGTTTGTTGTGTTGTTGTTGCTGATGATGATGTTGTTATTGTTTTGAGCAAAGTTTATAAAAGGAAGGTTGACTGTTTTATTTCTGCTGCTGTTTTTAATTGTTTTTGTCACTGCAGTTGTTGCTTTTATATTATGCACAGTGCCTTGTAAAAGCAGATTGAATAAACCGGAAACGTCAATTATCTTGTTGTTGTTGTAGTTGTTGTTGTTGTTGTCGATGTTATTATTGTCACTGCTGTTGCTGCTTTTAGATTACTAACAGCACCTGTAACTGCAGTTTGTCCAAAAAGAGGAAAGTGCCAGGCAAAGCAAGACTTTGTACTACTTTTTCAATTTTCAATGGCACAGCCTCAGAAACCCCAAAACGAGGAAATCAGCTGATCAGCTGGAAAGTTGCATGCCTGTACCTTGTTGAACCAGCTGCAATTTAGTTGTATTTGGGGGACTTGAATCAATCGGAAAAGTCAATTGTCTTGTGGTTGTTGTTGTTATTGTTGTTGTGTTATGTTGTCATTGTTTTTGCCACTGCTGTTGTTGCATTTAGATTACACACAGTACCTTGTCAAAGCAGCTGTACATTAGTTGTATTAGGGGGACTTAAAGTAATCAGAAAAAGTCAATTGTCTTTTTGTTGTTGTTATTGTTGTTGTTATTGTTGTCGCTTTTAGAGTACACACACTAGAGCACCCATACATTAGTTGTTTAGGGGGGGGGGACTTGAATTAATCAGAAGAATCAATTGTATTGTTATTGTTGTTGCTGTTATTGTGATTGTTTTGTTGTTGCTTCTAGATTCCATATTAGTACCTTGTTCAAACAGCTGCACATTGCTTGTATCAGGGGACTGGCAAAAGACTGAGGAGTTCCCATTACTTTCAGTCAGACTGACATTTAGAAGCGACGAGCCAAGATCTTCAAAGACACACTCATAGTGATAATCCAAGCTGCTGTTGAGTTTGGGAAGACTTGTCACCTGAACCTCAAGCTGTGACAAGGATGAAGACAGACCAAAGATATTATTGAGTTTTATTAGCATGGATTAAAGGAGATCCTTGAATGTAAAATATCTACCAATATATCAATACACTTGTGATTTAAACAAAACCATGGAGATGGTAAACTCTGCCTGAACTGTATGTCCATAACAGCTCATTTATTTCCTTGTATTGTCAAAACATGTACGTCTTCAAACAGTTCCGTAAAACAACCACAAACGTCCATAGAAAGCTTTAACTCCTACAATGGCTCATTTTGAAGTTGGGTCAACTGTTGTGCCTTCTTTGACAGACTAATTTCTAGCATCTGACAATGCATCGGCACAAAATAAATTTTTATGTTTATTAACACTGCTCTCTTTCATTTAAAGTTGGGGTTGTGGTGAGAAGTTGTCACCAAGTACATGCATTTATGTAATAAACCATAAGTTATCAAACCACTTAGAGGATTGGTACACCAGTTATTTAGCAGGCTGTATTTTTCAGAGCAGCACATCATAACAGTAGTCTGTGAAAATATTATAGAAATGGCTGCTAACTCTTGTTTAAATAAAAAGGTTTTGAGTGGTAAAAGTCAGGTAATATTAGCATCTGCAACATTAGGTTACATATAACGAAAAAATAAAAAATCGTCGCTTAAGTTTTCCAATAATTCCCCAGATTACAAAATCTCTTTAAAGTTTAATCAAGAATGGAGTATAAAGAATTGTAGAGCTGATCAACATGACAGCAAACTGTTCATATGTAAAGAGAAAGTCCGCCGTCAGGAAATATTGGCTTAGTTTTCCCGTCACATTACGGTTGGTTTGCCATGTGAGTTATAACACCACATTATCATTTCAAGAGACCCAGGGGCAAATTCCTGAGGAAATGAAATTTCTGCTGAGGGACTACTTAGGCCGTGTCCACATTAGTGGCTGTGGCTATGGCTGCAGCTGTGGCTGTGGCTTATGCTATGGGCTTTCTATGCTTCAACACTAATAATAATAACTAGTTTTTCTATAGCGCTTTATATAGGGGCGTCTTAGCGGTTATAATAATTTTTTAAGATTTTTGAATTATGAGACCCATTTTATGTAGCACCTTGTAAGGGTTTGTAGGTGCTGCGGCGCATTCAGCAGCCACTGCCAGAAACACTGGGGCAAACCCCTTCTCTGAGCGATAAATGTAACTGGGTTCTTTTATGTGCATTACACAATGCGTCTTTGCGTCTCATCCAAAGTCTTGCTTAAGGACACAAGTGTCAAGACTGTGACTGAAACCCACACTCTGCTGATCAGAAACAATGCCAACATGGTGACCTAGCCACAGTCCAGCCCATCTGCTAATTTGGACACTGCCTAAAACAGATCCTAAATGCTCACAGCTGGTAAGCATAAATCAATATTTTTACATGCTTATGATTGTCATCTCTGTATGAGGTACAGTGTAACCAAAACTTTCACAAAAAATATTTGAGCTACATGCTCTTTTGCTTGCTTAGCAGAGACAGGTTACCAGCCAAATTGTTGTATACTTTACACTGCTATGACTGGTGCCCCACTAATTTTTGGCTCTTTCTGAAATTGAAAACTGGTTACCAGCAACATTTTCCAGAAAATGTAAATCGGGACTGGTCTTTTAAACAATGAATAACTCAACAGTTTTTCTGCAAAACGGGTCAATGAAAAAAGGTCCGGGGCCATATTTCATAAATCATTTAAGCAGAAAATGTTGCTAGGAAAATTATTTGCTAAGCCAAATAAGCTGGGCACCAGTCATAACAATGTGATTGGCTCAGCATTTTGGCTGGCAAACTTCCTGCTAAGCAGGATTTTTTATGCTAAGCTGAATTTATTTGCAGCTTGTGGCTATTAATCCAGACATTGAAATCTTCTAATCATGCAGGAAACTGGCATCAGAAACAATCGTCTTGTGGTTAGGACATCCTGTTACATGAATAGCTTGCTGGGCCCAATTTCATGGAGCAGAAAAGTTTGCTTACAAATGTTCTGTTAAGCAAAAGTTAGCAGGAAACCTGTCACAGATGGTAACAAGTGAAATGGTATTCTGGCTGGCAACCATATTCTGTCAAGCAAAATTGTTTTGTGCTTAGCTCCTTTTTGCACTGAAGCGGCTCTATGAAATTGGGCCCTGGATAAGTTTTTGTAAATAAGGAAGAATGTCTACACTGCATTCCAGTTATTTGTCCTCTTAGTTCCGCTTGATGATATTTTGAATAAAGGAATAAAAGAGTGGTGACCGAGGTCTTAAACTGCCGGTTAAAACCGGCAGGGGCGTGGCCTTCGGCTCGGTCCTTCATTACACGGCCACGCCCCTGCCGGTTTTAACCGGCAGTTTAAGACCTCGGTCACCACTCTTTTATTCCCTTATTCAAAATATCATCAAGCGGAACTAAGAGGACAAATAACTGGAATGCAGTGTAGACCTTCTTCCTTATTTACACGGCCACGACCCTGCAAGGTTTTAAACGGCCGTTTAAGACCGAGTCGCTACTCTTTCATTCCCATTCATAAATGTCCTTTTTGTTAAAAAGCCTAATAATGTCGACAAATTCGTTGAAACTTTTCTGTTTTTTTTAATTTATTTCTCAATTCTTGCCACGTCCTCAGGCCCCATTTCCCGAAGGGTTGACGCTCAATGTTTGCATGTACGCGCACGCATTAATAGACTTTACATAGAGTACCACTATGTATTGATTGTGCTATGCGTAAATTAGCACCCGCGTAAGCTAGTGCGCCAACACGCGTGTGGCTATGATGAGCGCAGAACTTGCCTTCGCAGCTCCAGCTATGTCTTTATCAGCCGTTTAAAACTGGTCTTAATCAGTCATGTGACCACCTTTCAACCAATAGGAATGCCCAAATTGTCCCAAACTGACTGGGGTATTTATGAATACACTATAACCCTTTAGAGACCACAGTGGCTGCAAGTTGCTTGTACCAAGATGCCCAGAGTGGCTGCAAATGGCTGCAAGATTTAACCTGCTTCCATTCAACCGAACAGGCCAAAATACACGTAAAGGTCAAGTGCTGGACACTTTCTAATAATTCCAATATCAATATAGGCTACCAACAACACTTCTAAAACAAAACCAAGTTTCTGTTTTGCATCATTTTCCAGACATTTTACTGGGAAAGTTGTGTCAAAGAAATCAACATTATTAGCCATGTTTGGACATATGGTGATGATTATACAGAAATGAATGGTCTCTAAAGGTTTAATCATAGTGAGCAATCTCTTTTTTTTCCTTTCAGTTCGGGAAGCACTTAAGCACAAAGATTGCTCAGCAGAATTGGGTTACCAGCGAAAATACCATTTCAAAAATATAACTTATCACTGGTTCCCTGCTCATGTTTGCTTACTAAATGCATTTCTTAAGCAACTTCATAAACTTTATTTTTGTGGTTTCTTCCAGGAATCTCGGTTACCTTTGTTGGTGGGGAGCCGCTGGGAATGCTGGATGGAGTCACCGATTGGATCTTGATGCAAAGGGCTTTCTCTCCTATCCAGTGATTGGTCAGTGAAGAGGCACCAGGACACTCTGCATCGAGACGTCTCGTGCAGCTGAGAAGGGAACAAGTGAGGTATTAAGTTTTAGATGCATGCCAATTAAGAAGCAGCCCCTTGGGAGACCGCAGTGACCACAGTGACCACAAGTGGCTTAAATACAAAAATGCCCACAGTGGCCACAAACAGCCCCAAGATTCGACCTACTTCTATTCAACCAAAAAAGGTCACAGTAAATGTTATGTCCTGAATGGACAATTCCTCATAGTCCCAAGTTAGCATCGGGTCTATAATATCTAAAACAACAGTTCTGCTTCAAAAAAGGTTTCCAAACTGGAAAAGGATAAGTTCAAAAATCCGCAAAATCAATCATGTCTAGGCGAATGGCCATAGTTACAGACAAATGCACCTCTGCAGGATAAACATTCACACAGGCCACAGGACAAAACTTTCATCATGCCCTTGTGGCCTAATTCATGGATCTGGTGAGTGATGTACAATGTTTCTGACTGCATTTCTGCTTAGTTTGTGTTCGGCACAGAAACTTTCAAGCAACTTCCTGCAAAGTGACTATGTTTTTTTTTTTTACATGTGTGCATCACTTCAGTGCCCTTCCAAATGCACAGATCAAAATTTGTAAGGGAATCACTGTGCAGTGGTGGTGCAAATTCCTAATAAAAAAAGATGCCTGTATGTAAGGCCCTATGAGATTATTTTAACTTGGGTAAAAAATTAGTTTTAACAAATTTCTCAACTGGTCTGGCTGGCTCAATGTTGAAAAGCATCCCTATTTAATTTGAGATATGGACAAGTGAAAAGAACTAGGGCATTCAGGTTGGCTCAGTGGTTTCTTTCCCTGCCTTTCACCTCTATGACCCCGGTTTGAATCCCGGACTGGAGCCTTGCATGTGGATTGGGTTTTCAGTTCCTACCTGATTGCGTGGGTTTTCCCTATTTGGGGTTTTCCTCCCACATCTAAAACTGATGTTTCTTCATCACCTTGTCTAAACTTGTGTCTTCAAAATATCGAAAGAGTCAAAGTGCTAGTCACTTTTGAGGGTCCCTTGGTTTCATGACCAGAAAGATATAATAATAACTGACAGACTAGTGGAAAAAAGGGTCACACTGGCTATTCACTAAAGTTAAGGGCAAACCTGCCGATGGAGGTTATTTCAAATTGGGTAAAAGTTAATCTGAATATCAGATTTTGAAGTGAAAGTGCATATTTTTCGACAGAGAAGAAAGTAGAAGAAAGTTTAAGTGATGAGACAAGGAAAGAAGGTTCAATTTCAATGTTTGAAAAATATCGAAAGAGTCAAAGGTTCCTGCAAGGATACGAGAGAAATCACTTTATCCTTTAGACAATTGTATCCTATCTGAAACCACAACTGAAAATACACTTGGCTACTAATATGATCACATTCTATTAAGCACATCAACAAAATGCTGTGTCGTGTAACTATATATGTTTTCGCAACCTGTAAGAACTATCAACACGTTTACATGATGCTTTCCATGTGATGGAAACAAATGATTATGCTCTTCTTTTTTAAAATCAATCAAAAGTACAGAAGTGGAGTTTCGAGTTTCTGTAACCAAATACAAACAAGAAACTTTCATTAGTGTGAAGCGTTCTACCATCTGTGCAGGTTGCACATATGGCTATCTCAGATTTCTGTCGACTACAAATGGTGCGGCCCTCTTGTTTTCCTCCCACACAAATCGATGGAACCAAACCGAGGCAGTAAGGGGAAAATAGTCTGGTGCTTTTAAGGTTTGGACAGATTCTGAATTCTTGACTGCTTTTGTATAAACAACATTATGACAATATCAACATGCAAAATGGTCAATAGCGTTTTTAACAGAAAAATTTACCACTGTTCAATTCATTGAACTCTTCAAAAGTATGACAAAGGTTTGCAAAAGGAAAAAAAAATAGCGTGGAAAAGGCAAACGAACAAACAAATATAAATAAACAATTCTAGAACATAACCCATGAGCTTAGGTGAGCAACTCAGCATACATGTAGGTAAAGAAAAGGGGAATTTAGCTCTGAACAAAATTCTGACTCAAAGAAACAAAGTTGAAAGAAACTAAGAAATATGGTATTCTTTCGAGATCTTGACCTTGGGTGTTCTTCCTTGGTTTGACCACAGTGGCTATGGGTCTTTCTCTTTTGTTTGACTAAAATATCACATTTTTTAGCATTGCATATGAGTAGATAGCGTGTATGTGGTTAAGGCTGGATGTCATATACGACATACCTTGTTAGCAATGGGCACCAGCCACAGTGCGGGTCGCCAACATTCCCGCCAGCTGACAGGCATTCTTCACAGGTTGTCATTGTCTCGCAAGTCTGTATCGGGACCTTGCTGATCTGTACACATTAAAAGAGAACACTGTTACATTTAATTCATTCTCAACTTGGAAAATTCTCCCCACAAAGCCTTAAGGGGAACCTTACAAAATTAGATCAAAAAAACATTTTAAGACCCCCGGATATTATAGATTGATGAATGATGGATACAAAGAATATAGTCATTCTGAAGCTTTTACTTTATGAAAAAAAAAATGAATGTAACGCTCAGCAGTCTACTATTTTAAGAACGCTAATGCGAAGCACGTACAGCTGATGACAATTTTCAACTTGTAGTTGATGTCTCTCACAGGACTGCTGCCCTAATAAAAAAACATGATAAATTAATAGACCGATCCATTAAGTCTAACCCACCGCACACTTGAGTAACAGCATATGAAGATGTTGACCTATAGAGCAAGCACCAGCCTCCAGTGACTTTCCAAAGCTTTGCAGCATGCTTTAGTAATGTTTGTACTCCCAAGTTTTGGATGCCATTGAAATTGTACCTTTAAATTATTTGAAAAAGTGCCGTCTGGATGCTCATTTTGTGTGAGCAGGTCGCGCGTATCACCTTAACCCACTCTTAAAAATAGAATCTAATTTCACAAATGCGTTCCGTTCTCTAATCAGGCATTGATCACACCATGTAGCCTGATCAATCACTTGGTTTCAATCAGCACCTATCGAGTCTTTCATCAACGAGCATGCTGGATTACCCAGGTTTCCCCGGTCCCCCGCAGGTGAGATGATAATCTCGCCGCAATCTGTGCTGATACAGATCAAAGCTTTGCTCGGGTGATACTTCTAATGAATTTGGCCGGTGGTACGGTTTGGAAACTGTTACTGAAATGCCTGTTTCATTTTTCACCTGGGAGGGACGTGTCCTACATCATACATGATCCATGTACAAGTACACTTCTGTAAGTGTAACTTACAGAAAGGCATACTTCTTGAGCCTTATTCACTTGGCTTTGGATAAATCAAATTTTTGATGAATCTGCCCCAGGGTCAAGTTTAGCCATTCTTTTGGGTATTATACTACTGATTAATATGGGGGGAAGTTTGCACGTACTTTGCATAATCCAAGATCAAAAATTAAACAACTTCAACCTCTGTCAAGACCTGTATCATTAAAGAAAATCTAGGTAAGACCACAGGCATTGAAGCTCAAACTTTCACATGACCGGAACTGTCTTTTTTACAAGACCTAAACAAAAAAATCTTTTGATTTAATATTTGCTGAACTCTTAGGAGGAAATTCAGAATAAAGAGCTTTATTCAATGTTCAAAAGTACATGTTTTGAAAAAAATACTAGACCGAAGGACTTGTTCAGATGTGGGTGTCCCAGCCAAGTGCCTAAATGACTGGACTCTGGCTAGAGGTCCAGTGAGTATTTCAGACACTGCATGTCTATCTACATGTACCATGTCGCCATCTGTCAGAAAATCGTGTTTCGATCCAAAGTGATTTTTCTTACCGAGCATATAAAGTATTATTAAATATTTTAAAACGTTAACACTCAACAGAATTTTGCTTTCTGTTTTCTCAAAGACACTACTCAGAACTCTTTTCGGGTGAAAATGTCATCGTGGGTTCGGTTGACGAGTTGAAGATGTTTCATGGAAACTAGAGAACCCTAATGACTCATTCCAAAAATACAATGATGTACTATCCCTTAAACTGACTAAACCCCTACCATCATCATCATCGGTCAAGTCCTGAATGCCTCAAGACACTTGCCCTCCTCTGAATTCCATTAGGTTAAGAAATGCCCTCCTCCACAAGAGAACGCAGTGCTTTCACTGCATTATTTAAGTACAGCATGCATATCTTTGCTTTTGAGTACCCATCTGAGAGATGCTACGTGTAAGGACTATAGACACATAATCTTCACACTGACTTACAATATATTCAAATGTACTTTGGAATATGTATCACTAATAAGAATTCAGTGTTTTCCAAAGTACATAGACATATAATACAAAATAAAAACAGATATTTGTTCAAAATCAAACTCTGTTTTTCAATACAGAACTCTTTATCATGCTTTGCTGCCATCATTTCTTAGTTTGCACATAAATAAGTAACATAACGTAACATTTCTCAATAACCGAACATACAAGGTATAGGCCTACATGTACATACCATCAAGTTAAAGAATTGATACAAAGAATTAATACACAGATACAATCTTGCTGTACAAAATGATCTTTTTGTACATCAGTCAGTGTGTATGGAAAGAAAGAAGCACAATGCTTTTGAGTTTTTCTGAACTGGACAGACAAAAACATTGAACAATGGACAGATCAAACCACACCATGTGTATGTTTGTGTTAAACACACAACAGAATAAAACGCCCTCATTTTTTTTTTAGAGTAAATGCCAGAATACAATCTTGTACATTTTGTTGATTGTTTTTTCCTCCAAATGAGGAAGATCTACTTGGATGTTATATAAAACAAATAATGAATGTTTTGCATTTGTGCCATGGAGAGTATATTTCCAAGAGTTGAAAAGTGGAATGTTCAGATCAACTCGGCTTCGCCTCCGAAGCCTCGTAGAATGGAACATTCCATCTTTCAATTTATGAAAATATTCTCACCATTGCACTCATAAACATTCAATATTTGTATAACAATCAACCCAGATGTTATAATTTTCTTTTAAATGTATTCATAGTGAAATAGACAGCTTTAAATTCATGTTAAGAATGTTCAAATATCCAATTCCAGGTTGTCTAACTATGTTCCCTAAATGTATTAAAACTAAGAATATTGTATTTTTTTTTTTTTTTAAGCATACAATATTTAAAAAATGGGGCCATAATATAACCCCTTCCAGCCTCAGTTTGGTTGCATTGGCTTTGAATAGCAGAATGAGAAGACAGCAGTACCATGATGAAGTCTAGTGCATGCACCAGGTTCAAGTTCTGTTGTTCACAGAGTGTGGGTTCGAAACCCGACCCAGCTACCTTAATTCTCGACACTCTCTTTTTCTAGATCCGTTTGGTAGCCCTCACCTCAAGTGGTTTGTTATGACTTGTGATGGGGGACTTCCATAAAAAAAAAGTATATTAAAAAAACTTTATCATAATTGCTTTGTCCTTTGGATGGGATGTAAAGATGTAGGTACTACGATGGGAGCACACAAAAAAGAGCCAAGAACACGTATCGTGGAAGAGTAGGGGTTTACCTCGTTGTTTCTGGTTCATTGCAAGCACCCTTATCTACAGGGTTCCTCAGGCTTCCAAGTCACAGTGATTAAGTTCACTTGTGAGGCATCCTTGATTTCATTACCAGAAATCAATAATAATTATTATAAAAAAGGTCTCTCAGATAGTCCCCTTCAATGCACCTGATGAAGTAGTTCTTGCTACAAAAGCACAAACAGGTTTATGTGTTTTAGTTAGTCTAAAGGCCAGTTTTTAGTCGGTCGTGCGATGATAAAAACGTTGATGATCGCCAGCATCTTCAGGGACTAGTCACTGATGCCACAGCATTAACTACAAACTGCTTTTTGTGATCGCACAACAATTTTTCAGTTGTGCAACCATCGCGCGACTGACTATAATCCGGCCTTTAAAGTGCTACCACTACCATTTCTTAGTCTCTGTATAATCATACATAACAATAAACACAGTAGAAAATGAGAGTTGAAACAGGAGTATAAATTTCAATTTGCCTTTCACCGATGTGTGTAAGCACTGTATACTCAGCGCTTTCGAGTCCTGTGGAAAAAAATCCACAGGCAACTCGGGTGGGATTCGAACCCACGACTCCCGCATGACTAGAGCAGATGTCTTAACCACTAGACCACCGAGCACGCCCGGTGATGAGGGGCCAGTTCGAATCCAGTTCGAGTTGGGATGAAACAGGAGCATAAATATAGATGGATAAAACAGAGATGAGAACCAGGGAAGGAAGGGTTACTACAAGGTAAACGCCTCAGACGAAAAATGGAAATGTCACAATATAGATCAGTAATCAGACTGTCAACATAATATACAGTCAGAAATTAAACTAGGCAAGCGAAAGATTGAGATGCTTGAGCTAATCAAACAAGGTTTACGGCCCTTGAGCAAACCAAACAAATCTGAGTTGTACTGAAAACTCTCCTGGGAGCAGAAGGTTAAAGGTCTTGTCTTGTCACATTGTTTGTTTTCAAGCTTCAAACTTTCCTATTCTTAATGAGTTTACAGGCCTTCGACCTAAGAGGGAAAAAAAAGAACATCTACAGAGTCTCAGTTTAGAAACTCAAATCTTTGTCCAGTTCTTCACTTTCATGTTGGAAACTTTGCTTGTTTCAACCTGGGTGACCGTCAAGGCCTTTCACCAAAACAGAAGGACTAAAGGAATCTTAGCACTGTAAGAATTTATAGCTTTGGCTAGTTCACTGTTTCTGCCGAAAGCCCAGCCATACCCCCAAGTTACTCACTCTATAAATACAGCCTGAAATGTTAAATCATATTCAAATGGAAATTGATGGGGTGGAAGAAGTTTATAAAGGGAAGATGAAAATACGGTTATTGAGAAATTATCAAATTAAAAAGGTCATTAGCCATCTGTACAATTGTTGACGCCTACTTCAAAGAGTATCAATCACTGGCAGAAATTATATCATCTGAAATTACTTTGTGTTTTAAAGGAAAAACACAAAATTTGTATTTATTTATCTATTCTTTTTACACTGGATCACAAAAAACTTTGTTGCTGTGAGGGGTAAAAAGGATACTCATCCTTTTTTTAATCTGGAAACAGAACTAATTACCGAAATATAATGAATGAGATGAAATTTCATACATTATGTGACCCTATTCTTGATAGAAAGAAGCTGTAAATGCTGTCTCTTTAATAACATTGGTGAATATGGAACAGATGGCAAACACCTTTCACGCTTTGTGAGGCAAAACTAGCCACTACTGAGAGACATATGTTGAGAATTATTCAAACGCTAACCCAAGCGTGAAGTCAAATAAGAAACAAATGGAGATCAATTAAATTTGTTTCCTCCCTTCCCGCAGAAAATATTTCGTGCAGTGGCATGCATCACTGCCGAGTTGGGATGTTTTCTACGAAATTAGTAAATGGACAAAGTGATAAGTAACGATGTTAATTATTTGTAGCCCCCCCAAGGTGGTTGATATGATCACCCCCTGGAAAGCGTGCTCATTTAAATCGTTCTAAAACTGTATCAACTCGCCAGGGAGAACGTAGGCCCAGCTGTTTGTTAAGTCCATATCACCTATCTACATATCTATATCTAAACACCAATCGTTTGATCAAGAACTGCACTTAGCAAGTTTTGAGTTTTATACTCCGAGGAAGAGTGGAGCAATTAATGGTTTTAGAACAAAGGTGTCATAATAATTTCAGCAAAGACAAATGGCCAAATGGTTTAGAAAGCACATACCACTCATCTATTAAAGCACTAATCGTTTGATCAATAACTGCAGTTAGTAAGTGAAGTCTTGATACTCACAGGACGAGTTTTATGCAGATGTGACTAAATGATTTCAGCAAAAACAACTGCCAAAAATGGTTTGGAAAGCACACACCAGCAATCTATCAAACCACTTATCATTTGATCATTAAGAAGTCTTGAGTTTTTATACTCCAAGGAAGAGTGAAACAATTAATGGTTAATATAGAACATGAATTGCTTTATACATTGTAATTTCAGCATTAAAAGGCCCAAATGTTTTAGAAGGCACATCTCAACCATCTATCTAACCTCTGTATAAATTTTTCAGATGGCAAATGGAAATTATTTTTTGGTTGGAAAAGGGTCTCACTAAGACTTTCAGAGATGTGCAATAAGGATTCAATCTTTTAATGTGATGACATAAGTTATATCATGGAGGTAGAATTCTACCTCCATGGGTAAATGAACATGTAGCCATCAAACACTTGAGTTGAAGAGAAAAGATTTTGTTTTCAATTACGAAAAGATATACTGAAGTTAAGTGGCAAACCCAAATCTTGAAATCAATTTTAAACACTGATTTTGTACATTTACAGAATAATAAATTGTTACCCTTTACCAAAAAGACAGGAAGTTGTAAACGATCAGTTTGTATTTAGCCAAATGCAACAAAACTCAGAGAGAAAATAATGAAACAGTGAAACTCTTATGGTCCAAATAATAAATGTTTCTGGAGATATTGAAGCACAGTCGTATGAAACAGCACTCATAGGTTTCCCACATTAACAACTTTATCAAATACAAACTTATCTATTGGTTTTTCAATTTAAAGTGTGTCCAGCAAATCTAATCCATTGTAACGTGAACATAATTACGATTACCTTTTATTTAACTAGGAGATAAAAACCAATGTTCCAGTGACAACTTATCTACATATTTACAAATGAGTACATGCGTAAGTTCTAAAAATAAACACAGCTAGGAGGTTCCAGAAAACAGTTCACACAATTGTATTAGAGCTTAAACACACAATGGAACAATACTGTGGTAAATTTAAAAGCAACTCCTTATCTCAGGTATTTTTCCTGTGTTTATCCATAAAGCAAGTTACTTGCTCTATGGTTTATCTAACTCTGACACTGTTACATAACCTGATGTCCTTGGTCAATGAACATTTTTAAAATTCTTGCCCTGGGAACTTTTTGTGTCATAAGTACCTCTTGAGAGTGTCATTTTTATCATCATATAATTTCTTATTCTTCATAATGTAAGTTATTTTACTTTTATTTTGGAGGGGGGAGAAGGACACTTAACATCATACAATACTTTGTACTCATTGATTTTGAAACCATGGGAAAATTAGCACAATACATTGTTAATAACTAGGGAACATTTAATGTTGAAGATTTAATGCATCAAAGTTAATCAAATTTTACTCAATATTTGGTCAATATTTAAAAAAAAAAAAAAAAAAGTTAAGTAGAAACAAATAACGATTCTATAGGTCTGCAAATTGCATCTTGGAAAGGGGCAAGGCCATTTTCATTTTTTTGCAAAAGGCACTTTTGTTGGCAAATCTTGAGGTCTGCTGGAATAATCTGAAAAGGAACCTGGGGAAACGGAGGTCATGGCCTCCTGTGGCCTTCTGTCATTCCACGCCTGATTTATCGCAACTTTCAAAATCCCTATCCCATTCACTCCCAACACAAAAAAGTCCAATATCAAGAACACAGACTAAATAATTTCATAGAAAGCATTAATGTCTTTCCCATACACACATCCCAAATATCAATTAATTATCTCCCAATATCAATAACTTGGGTATCAGCACACCAGCACTGGACACTGTGTGGACAGGTCCTTCTTAGCGTCAATGCTTCCAACAGGTGTCACGTATAATGGACGAAATACCAGAGTTGGGTATTGGGTAACAAATTTCATATGGGTGGGAAATACATTTTATGGTTATGGGACCAGAATAATGGTGGTATTCCCATGGACTGGGATTTCAAGGGCATTGGCCGCCAGGCGGCATTGTTTGGGAACTGGGGTCGATTTCACAAAACTCTTCCTAACTTAGGACACGTCCTAGGCAATGCTAAGAGATAGGACTAGTCCTAAGTTACTCGTCCTAACTTAGGACTAGTTCTATCTCTTAGCATTGCCTAGGACATGTTCTAAGTTAGGAAGAGTTTTGTGAAATCGGCCCCTGGTCTGTTATTATTTTGTTATCAGTTCAAGAAATACCCAGATGATTAGTAAGAGATGTTGCAACACAATTGCCAGTAAAGCCTATTTGTAAACATTGTTTTGATTATTGCCCAGTGGTGTTTCCAAGACTTTTGAAATTCTTTCTTTAATTCCTGACAGGTATATCCTGATGCTCTCCTGGGTTTCGTTTCATTTATTAATTTCACAGTTAAGGATATGAAAGTCCAATGATAAAAACAGTAAAAGAAACATAAACAAACCAAAGGTTTAGAAAAGGTAGCACCCTTTAAGGATTTTAAAATAATAATAATAATAAACTTGATAACTATCAGGTTGATCTTCTGATGCAACATTTCAGGGACTTGACATTTAGGGCATTGAAAATATAGGAAATGGCAGTGAAACACCATATACATATTTTACAGTTCCACCATGCAATGACTAGGTATATAATCCCATACCTATACACTGTACATTACATACATGTAATGCAGAAGCTAAAAAAAACAAAAAACCAGGCATTTCTGGGTTTAATTGCTCATCAAATAGATGAGAATAAGATCTTTCAATTAACACCTACATGTAATTAGGCCCTACATGTAGGGCCAATAATCTATGTATTTATCAACAACGTGTATCACAATCACATTACATTGATAACTGATATCGAGGCTGATGTTTTGATTTGTCTGGTAAACTGACTGTAAATGCTTCCATTCTTTGCACAAATCAAGATATATGTAATAAAACCAACCGGTGAAAATGTCAGCTCATTTCTTGGTTTCGTTTGTGAGAAAACGGTATAAATGCATTGAGCATTTTTGTACTTATTCCTATAGGTAGAGTTTATGTCTCACTGAAATGAAAACTAATTTTGGATCTTATTTCATTTATCATTAAAAAATCACACTTCAGGCAAAATTAAGATATTTCAAGGAAAGCTTTCTACCATCAAAAGCTTTATAAGCTTTATACCATGTGAGGTATATGTAAATCTGTGAACATTTATGTTTTTCTTCTTACCAATGTTGAGCTGGGGCTTTAATTTGAATGCCATGTCACTATTTCTAAGAAGTGCTTGATTTTGGCATGCTTATGGGACGTTACAATTTGACCTAACTTGTCAACCTTGTTTCTACAGTTAGCAATACTCAACTTCAGGGACTTAATATCTCTACACAATTTGAACTTTGCAGTACCTCACATTTCACTGTATGCAAAAAAAGGTTGGTTAACTAGTCCATTTTTATAAGGCGGTAGATTTACATACATATGTATTGCTACTGCACTAAAATTGAATTTATGGTCCAGAACAAAAAATCATTGCCGGAAGTTGAGATGTGCTGGATTTTGAGAGTAGAAGTATATTGAAACAAATTACAAAGTTGGGAAATACATCTGTTCAATTACATTTACACATTCCATATGCATTGATAACCAAAATTCTTTTAAAAGAATGTTATTGTTCAAAACTTTGAACTTTCACTGTAGCTGACTGATTGCCCTCCCCCCCCCCCCCCACTTACCAGAAAGTAACAACAAGTCAGCAAACCATATATCTCTGGCAATCCCAAACAATGATTATTGATCATTCTATGACCTACATGTCATGACTAATTGATCCCTACGACCTCATCAAACCATGGTGATTTTCCCACCTTCCCTGTGACCTCATTAAGGTAAAGAGTTTCCCATCATTTGACCGCCTACCAGACACAATACACACTTCACTGTGCACAGTACATGTACCCAGAACTGTGAACCTGTTTCCCCCCTCTGTTAACGGTCTTTATCAACCGGTGTTCCGCACCACTGGGATTCCTCAATACTCCCTCCCCTAGGTTTCCATTATTGTCCCTCCATTGATCCCCCATACCAGAGAGTGCAAACGATTTTCTTTATCCCCTCTTTTTTATATTAATGATGTTGAAGAAAAGGATTTAGCAATGGTGGCACTTATAGCTATGAGTCATCATGGGAATTGAAAAGGGTTTTTTTTTCTCTAAAGGTGGAAAAGTGGGCACTGAAAGGCAGAAAGTTACTGAATTATTGTCGAGTGTTATCAAACTGACTGAAGTGTTATAGTACAATACCACTTGGGTTGTTATTCCAAAGGGTGCGCATTTTTTATTCAGTAGCTACAAACTGTTTTTGTTAATTGAATAGCTAAAGTAAACTCCCATACCTAAGTACCATGTTTACTTCATTACATAATCATCCCAATGACTAATTAGGTATAAATTATTGTGGGTATTCTCCTCCCAGATGCCCAACCGTAGAATAGAAATGACCAAAATACATGATTATCTTAAAGGGGCTGTGTCGTCATGATTATAGCAGTAAATTGAATAAACCCAGTTACAACCAGCGCGTGCGTCACATCCACAGTTCGACAAAGATGGCACCCTTTGTGATTTGACCGCAAGTGCACGCATGTGCAGTATCTGGGTGAGAGTTCATCTTTCCATGCACAGCCACAGACCTGCTATTATCATGACGACACAGCCCCTTTAATTCTTTTCAGTGGGTTAAAGCGTATCCCCAAACTGCGCAAATTCTTGGACTTGTCCCTAAAACACGTTTTTTGAAAGCCGTTAAAGAAGCTGCAAAGCCTTTTTAAGTATTTTTTAATGAAATACTGCATGGTACAAATAATCATGTGGGAAATTTTTTAAAACATTCCTGTACAATCAAGTTCATTATGCAGGTCCGTTACTTCATGGAGGCAATGAAGGTAGTCACCTCCATGCCCCTGGTCACTGCCTTGGTGCCCCTTGATACAGCATGCTACAGTAGAAATTTAAGTTTCCCTCATCGAGGTGTATTTTACTAAAGAAAACACTGACATGCCCTTGCAGGTATGAAGTACCAGGCCCGATTATGTTCTGTACAGTACATGTACGAAGGACTTAAATATATCTCTGTGGTCAGTGTAAACACTGCATCTTATCCTTGGATTTATCCTCTGTGCATAAGTTTACAATTCCCTTAAAAATGAACACAAATGTACCATATAGAGTCTAGTCCTTGGTCTACGAGTGTGCACTAATGACCAAATCTGAAAACAGCACAGGAAAGTTCAGACACATTCATGCCTATTCAGACCTTAAACTTCGCTCTTGAAGGGGCACAGCAATTTGCCTCGGGTAAGGGGCACTTCTACGAGGAAAATGTAAATTTGTATTGGAACTTTGCAAAGGGCACCACGGCAAAAGTACAGGGTACCACGGCAATTGCTGTGGGTGCTGTGGTTTAATTCGAGGCTTGCCTATTTCTAAATGTTTCCAAAATGTTCTCTTTCACAAAAATGCTGTGTATGTCAGGAACAAACACAAGACAACGCAATGCACATACAACTCTACATTCTACCCTGTATAGTTGCACATATGAACACTCCATCTCTAGTCCCTTGCACATGTTACATGCAGGTTTTCTGAAAACGTTTGAGATATTCCACCATTCTGTTACACCATACGTGGACACAGTTGTACACTAGAGTTCAAGTACATCCAAACAGGTTTACAACTAATACATACGTGGTTATCTGAACAGCTTTACTGCATTATTTCTAGTTAGCATGATCAAGGCCACTTCCCTCAAAACTACCGGATTATAAATCTGGCAGGTTTTATCAATAATGCCGCACCTGATGCTGATAAAATTTGTTACTGAAGGGGAATGGCTAATGTAAATACTGGGCCTGTTGCAACAAAAACAAGTTCTTAAGGATGCTGCGATATGGCAAACACTCGTGTCTGCTCTGCTCTATTTCTCTCTGTACTAATCAATGAGCGAAATGGCAGCAATATTTCATGCTAACAAGTTGATAGGTTCAATGTGATTAGTATAATAAAGTTTATTCAATGATTGTACTTTGTACAAAAATGAAAAGTCCAGAAAAAAATGAGCGAAAGTTTTCTCTTGGTCAAGAGGGAAACCCCCACACAACCAGGGTGTTACATCGTAGAGAATCGTACACTCTCTACATGTACATCATCAAAAATGTGACACTAGAGGTTTGGACACACTAAGGGTTATGTCTTTCTTTCTACCCTTGATTTCTTTCAAGAAATTCTGAAGGAAGGAATATTCGTGAAAAAAATCCTGAAACAGGAATACTGATAAATCAAAGCCCTGCTTTATTATGCTGTGGCTAACTTTTCCAAATTCCCAGTCTTCAACGAAAAATAATTACACAAAAAAGGCACCTGACTATTTTCTCTCCCAGCCTCGATTTGGATGCATTGATTTGAGTGATAGATAAAAAGATGGATGTACAAATAAATTTTGTAAGCACTCTTTCAACTTGCTTAGCATGAAATCTTTTCTCCCATTCCAGATCCAAGTTAATAATACTGTTAAGCATAAAATATTGCTTAACGAATTTATACACTAAGCAAAAAACTTACTGGGACACTGGAGCACTAATGTAAAGCACATGCCTTTTTGGTGGGTTGTTCGTTTCAGCTAAACAGGATATTTCTATGCTAAGCAAGTTTAGTTGCTTAAAAGCTTGATGACATTGGGTACTGCTCGTAAATTAATCCAACAATGAATAAATCGATGCTAACACAAGTATTTGCTACATTACAGCGCCCTCATGAACTTGTCTGTGCATGTCATTGTGTAAATTTCTGATCATGGAATTTGACTCACCTTTCTCTCGGTCATGAAATAGACGTAATTCTTGTTCTTGTCGAACATCAACCCGTTCTGGACGACGGGGCTACCTTCTACGATGGGAAGCTCTTCATAAAGCTGGGCTTCAGTCAATGATTGAACACGCAGCTGGAGAATACCAAGGAAATTAATGACTTACTTTCTCATTTAGAAATATGGCTTTAATTATTAAAAATGTAACTGCTGATCAGGTGAGCTTGAGAAGTGAAGACACTGTAGTGTGCAAACCACAGACTGATCTAGAAGGGTTCTGTGTTTAACTACAAGCTACTGACCATTTTTTGTTACATATTCAGAAACATAAACAAAACAGTTCTTTGAATATTGCCTTTCAATTATTTAAGATTTTGAAGCACTGTATACTCAGTGCTTTACCACTCCTGTGGGGAAAAAATACACACACCTCTGGTGGGAATCCATTCCACAATTGTCCACATTCTAGAACACATGTCTAAGATGCTAGACCAAAGAGCTTGCCAGCTTGTCAGCTCAATTTAAATAATTAATAGAGGGTGATGTTGTATTCTGAAACAGATCTTTGCACAACCTGACTATTGTCTATTTGTTTGTCAGTACATGTAAATGGCCAAGTGAATTTGGACTAATAAAAACAACATCTTAATAGGTGTTAAATTTGTATAAGGGATAAAGATTATGTGTGTTTTACCCACACACTGAGATGTGGTAAGTACTGCACACTCAACACTTTCCAAAAACCTGAACTTCTTTATAGTTTCTTCTTTCTCCACAATAATTACCTTAATTCTTCTTTTTCTCTACTTTCATTATCTTACCTTCTTCAAATGTCCTTGCTTATCACCAAGTAGGAGCACTGTGGCATCAAAATGTGGCGTGACTGCAATGGCTGTGATGGCACTGCTGCTGGTATAGATCGGGCTTGCTTCAATTGGGATTTTCAGACCACCAAGAGGTGTGTTTGTATCTGACTGATGGCAGTAATTTAGACCATCTCTATCTATCAAGTCAATCTTCAGAATAAACATTAAGAAATACATGTAAGTGTGAAAGAAATTTGCTTACAGTTTGCACATAGAAGAATGAAACTGAATCAGAGAGCAATAAACTAAAAAAGAATCAAATTGAGTATGAGCTGAGACTGTGAGCAAGTTTGAGCAAAAGAATGCTCTGTGATGTAACCCTATTCCAAGATACATGTATACAGTAGCAACTAGTCAGAGATATTAGAAAAGCACTTTTTTTCTTTTTATTTAAATGCAATTCACCCATCACAATGCCCAAAAGCAACTCGAGGTGTGGCCTTCTTTTTGAAGGGATAGAAACATGCTCAAATGCGCAGGGGAGATATAAATGCAAGTCTATTCACAGCACAGCTAAGAACAGGGAAGGGTAAATGAATCCGTTGCGAGAAAAACATACATGTAACTGCCTCTTCCCCTATTTGAAGCAATAATAGTTTTCTTGCTCAAGGACACAAGTGTCATGACCGAGATTCAAACCCACATCCGGATGCCTTTGCCACCCGAACTTGAGTCCGATACACTAAACCGCTCAGCCACGCCACGCTTAACATGAACTGAAAAGGTAAAAGTATAACAAAAATAATCTTTGATGAATATATTCTTACCAAGCCAGGTGATTGAACACATGACGATGATCCTAACCAGTCAATCTCTGTTTTATCAGTTCCTTGATTGGCACAATCTCTCACTCTATCCAGAAAGCCTTCATCAATTTTCTTGACTGGATACATGCATACAACTGATCCGTCTTCAGACTCAGTTGTGGAGAATGTCACAAATAAGACATCTTCATCTTGCTGGATCTCATCTGAATGCAAGCCAGTTCCAACTTTTGAGACGTATGCTGAGTTGGCAAGATTGTAATTGACACCATTTGAATCTTTGCAAACTAGCGGTAGTTCAATGTACGAAGTAAGCAAGTTTAAATTTTCCTCTTGGCATAAGCGGACAATTTTTGTATAAAGCGGGGACCCAACTTCACGAAAGTTTTCAAGTTGTGTTGCAATAAAGTAGCTAAACTTTCCACTGAAAAACCCAAACATGTAGTTGATGTCAAAGGTATTCCCAGCTGCTGTTTCATCCCAGGTGTTCTGGGGAATGAGTACTTTTGCAATAGGGTAAAATGTATTGTGTTGTGGACTGGTATAAAGTAGTCTTTTTGCAACCGTCGGTACACCTCTCAACCACATTGCACGAGATGCAGCACTATACAGCACATTGCCACTGGGACCAGGAGCAATGAAAACTACATTGGTACCCTGCTCAGTGTTGGTAACCACTTCACGCGATGGCTGCTCAACGATACTCATATCATTCAAACGAAGTACCTGACAGACCCCCTGATAAACACTGTCACACACAATCAACTGATTCTCCTCCTCATTTATAACTAAAGCTTTGTTGATGTTATTTGTAGGTGTTTTAACCACCATGCAAGTTCTGGGAGGTGGTGGGCATTCTTGACTATCATTCACAGGCCCTGTGATGTTTTCCTCCTCTATCTGTAAACTACTTGAAAGTTTGTACAATCTGTTCACAGCGCCCACATAAAGTGTTTCGGTTGACTTGTCTAGAACCATTCGTCGTAGGGGCACCAGGTCATCCCCTGGGTCAAGGGTCACTTCAAATTGTTCATAAGATACTGCAGTAATTTGTACGACAGCGACGAGTTGCAAAAGTAGAACCAGGGTGGTGGATTTCATGTTCAGTAGGTTACTTAGCCGGTATCCCCTTGATATACATGCACCAGCAGCCATTCTGTTAATGATGGGGACCATCAGCAGTCATATGGACGTATGCTTGGAGTCACTTTAGTAATTCTGAAATAAATAAAAACATTGAGGACATGAGTTTCTGGATTTATCAATGTCACAAAAGTGTGTTGTTAAGGTTATTTTCCGACCCACTACAATTCATAGAGAGAGTTTTATGTACATGTGTCTCCGCAAACTTCACTAGATAGTATTCCCACTATGCAAAGTTTCAAATCCTACTGTAAAAGTATGTTTATGTTGTCTGTTCATATGAAATACAATTTTAATACAAGTATACAGGTACATTGTGTACATTATGACAAATTAGGTTCATACTACAGACAATGACAGACAGCCTGAAGTTTCATCTTTGAGGGGGCAAGGTCATTTCAACTTTGCAAAGGGCCCTTCCATTGGAAAATCTTAAAGTCTGTGTGAAGCTTTGAAAGGGGTGCCAAGGCCAAGACCAGGGCAACAGGCTGTGGCCTCTGTGTAATTCCAGATCTGCTACAGGGGTGTGATCATATAAAAATGAAAAATCCTGAAAAAAATTGTTCACAGTCTCTTCGTGTGGAGTGAATTTCCTGTGTGTTTCAATTTCCAGACTCTCCATAGCACTGCAATTGTATAACTACGGGTTTGGACATAAAATGGGCGATGCAGTTCCCTTGATGGTCAATTTAAATCTAGGACGGCACAGTGGGGTCCACGAAACAATCCTGAGATCAGGAAAAATCCTAACAAATCACAGGCCTGATACTATCAAAACATTCATCAAACGGTTATAAATGTTATTTTTCCAGAAGAAAGGCAATTTAATTGAATGGACAATTCCAAGAACCATTGTTGTATCACCTCTTTAACAATCAACCGATACTCTAACTACAGTTTACTATTAAAAGATACCAATTTGTGGTTAATTGATAAACCAAGTTCATTATTAACCACCTGTCTTTCAGGCAGTGCATGAAATCAAGTGTTCAAAATCACATAATGACTGCAACGACAGAAGTTAGTTCCCAGCGCAATAAGCCATGTCCTTATATAGTATTTTTTCAGCCGCACATTCACCCAACCATACAGGGACGCCTGACTGCTTGATCCAAATCTCTTGAATTAACATGTTTAGTTTGTGTATATGTACACCTATAAATACTGGCTATCCTTTTCACCAGGTGAAAAGAAATCGTTTGCAAATTCCAACCTCAAACATCAGACTTTATAACCAGTCGGTTGAACCAGTCATACACGATCACATATGTAAATGTGGCACACCCACACAATTAATGCAAACATGACTTGGCTTCTGGTGTGGCTTTTAGAACATGTACACTGTACATGCACTCACACCAGTGTGTTAACTTGTACCTCCATGGTGTGAGAAAGAACTCATGTTGTGCTGGACAAGTTGTCTTTTGAAAAACTGAAGGGTGTGTAAAAATGTAGTGCTGGGTGTGTGAAGTGTCTGCAACATAATCATCTTAACGAGTAACACAGCAATAATTTTGGCCTACATTTATCATTTGAAAGACGTCTACATGGTTTTACACAGCTCAATTCCTTCCTTGGGAAATAAATTCTTACTTTTGGAGTGTGTAAAGTGTCATACACTTCATAAACCCTATAACAAAGTGGATCAATCATTACGTACACTTAAATCATAAGATTTGATTCTCGCTTGTAGCCTGGGTTCTAGGATACCTGTAACAGGTGGTTTAACATCGGATCGCTTCCTGATCCTTCATCAAGAACTAAACTCTCGCAATTCAGGGTGTGTAAAATGTTCCATACACAGCAGGCCATAAAGGGTTTGGCCTAAACTTTTGCCCAGGAGACCAGCTTGTTGTTACGCCAGTCCACCACCTTTTTCACAAAGCCATATCTTATATTAATAAAGGAAGCTTTTCAACTCTAAATTGGCCGGTCGGACCACTTGGAGAATATGTTAACTGGCTGTCAGATGTTTTAACTAGCATTTGGCCAGCAGGCTACTGTTCAGGGGCAAATGCGGCCCTACGAAGCCTGATCATTGTGACCAGTAGTAAAACAGTACGATTGCATTTTTGTTTTGTAACCATTAGTTCTAGGGCACCTGTAATACATGTAGGTGGTTCCAAGCCAATCACTTCCTTCCTGAGCTAGTAAACTCTCACTTCCCAATCGCAAGGTGTAAGTTGGTTCTTACATGTTTTTAAACATTACACATGAATATAGTATTATAAAGCAGTGTACAAATTAAAAGGATTGAAAAGTTGACTCAGCAACAGTACTGCTCAGCAAGCACATTAAATACAATATGTTGTTGCTGATTTTAAGTTTGTTTTTTCTTCAGTTTTTTTTTTTTTTTTTTTTTTGGGGGGGGGAGGGGGGGGAGGTTCAAATACATGTAACTGTCGATGCAACCAAGATTATATCGTGCAGTGAACAACTATATCGTGCAGTGAACAACTATATCACTTCCGTTTCACACACACACACACAACGAACTTTCATGTACTTTTTAACATGACTAATAAAATATTCAATTGATTTGAATTGAATTGTTGGCTGGTACAGTTTGTGGCCTCCCTGGAAAAAACCATCAATTTACTCCATTATTTTATAACAGTAGTAATAAAAATTCCTTTTTTTAGACTGAAAAGCAAAAGCAGACAAGCAGTGAATCAGTGAAATGAAAGTGGTTTTAAATAGAACAGCCGTGCATTAAAAAGAAATACAGGAAATCCTTATAGGGTTAGAATAAATAGAAATGCTTTTAATGATGGGCTTTTCATCCTAAAAAAAAAAGAGGAGAATTCAAATTCAAGTTGTTTAGTTGGCCTTCCAGTACCTGTGTGTATACATTGCTAACATCTCAAGTAAATTCAAATGCAACATGAGAAGTTCTGAAAGTACATACTGCACATGTTTGTGCTACTGTAATTAAAATCAAAGAACACATTACCTACATCAACCGGGCCTGGAGTATCACCAAGCAAATACAGGGGTGAGAGTCAGTGCTGACAAGAAGGTCTGAAACTAGCATCCACATTTTAGGAGGTATGTTTAAGTGATGGCATTTCCATCCACGAGGTTAATTTAGATTGCAAGGAGCTTTTGGAAACAGTATCTTCAGTGATAGACAAGTAAATCAAAGAGCAGTATTTCTCTTTATGTGCACAACAGCTACTTTTTTTCACCAGGCAGACCTACATGTAAGAAGGTCTTAATGAAGACGGAAGTCTGAAAGTTCTCATCCCTGCTAATTGAGACCTTGCCCTGGGCCCAATTTCATAGAGAAGCAGACAAAAGTGCTTTAAAACATTGTTTGAATTTAATTTGTCCTGTTTGAACTGCCACTAAGGATTACTTGTATAATGTAGGCCTGATGCTTCATGAAGGTAATTTTGCCTTGGTGCCCTTGAAATGTTCCAGTACAAATTTACAATTTCCTCATAGTGGTGCCCCTTATCAAGAAAAAAAATGCCTTGGTGCCCTTGCCTATGAAAGAACGAAGTAGTCGTGCCTGATACTACATTATATTCCCAAATTTCATGGATGTGCTTTAGGTTTATAACAATGTACCAACTGCCATACGGGCATTAGAAACTGAAGTCAACAAACAAAGTGTAGTGGTACTACAAAGTGTTTTGGATAATCAGTCTCAAACAGCATTCCATATTGACAAGTAATCAATGAATTTCCACTTACAAGTCCGGTTCCACAGCTGAGCTGCAGTTTTTAACTCAGACAAACTTCCTGATCCATACCCAAAAATCATCATCACCAGGACGAGATACTGCTAGCAAACACATCCAGAAGGCCACGTCAACTACGATGAATTGAATATATTAAAGATGGAACTCTAATCCAATAAATACTACTGTAGGGGCCTACACCTGAGTGGGAAGCAAGATCCAAACTAAAAAGCCACACACATGGACAGCACCGGGCGACACTGAACTCCTACTGGATAAGTGAAAATCCTCATCCTGAGTGCCAACGTGCCAGTTCAATTGATTAACCCTCAACCAACTCCCCCGTCCTGAAAGTGGTATGACCTGCCGTCAACTATGTCACAAGCGACCAATCGACTACGTGAACAAATGCACAATGCTTGTTCACTTCTTGACAAAAGCAAAGTTCATTGTGATATTTTTTTTTCTCCTTGGAGGGGACCCAATGGGATGCGGAGATCTATCAAAACTATTACCAGCTGGATGGTAGACACAATTGCTCAATCAAATGCATCCGGAAGCCAGTGCAGTGGTTATGAAAAGGCTCTGTTAACTTTGATGATTCTAGAAGAACGGTGGTTCCTGTGTGGTTTATAACACCACTCTTGAGAGGGGAGGGTCAACTTTTGGTCATTGGCCGCTATCTAAACAGTTTAACAAACCAAGTTCACCACAAAACCATAAATCATGTTTTGTCAAATAAAAGCTTGTTATTAAATTTTTATATGTACATATACATGTATGAGTATGTAAAAGCTATCTCAATGACAGAATATGAAACACTTTTAAAAAACAAGTTTTACTTGTCTATGGTTTGTAGAATTACCTCAGAACTTAACGCTAACCTCAAGTACAAGACAGAAAGGTTGTTCTCTAAAGAAGACCAAGAACACTACAAAAAGTATCAGGATCATACACATGGGAACATAGAAAATACTTAACGCAGAACATTGCACAACTTATTACATCATACAACAGCAACAAAATTCCATCTCTACCCATCTGTTTAATTCACCCATTACCGTAGAATTTTCAACCGTCACTCGGTAATTTGAGAGGCAGTTACATATTCTTATTAGATTTATGATGTCTAACAATGTAGAAGTGTGATAAGGTGATGGTTAATTTGATGTAATTCCTAATGTCCTATTCTTGTCGCATAGAGTAGTAATGCAGAGTGCCGGATGTTTAGCATCAAAACAAATGATCGCCCAGCAGGACGTTGAACTGTACTGGGGTAAATTACAGAGATTTGACGGATGAACTTTGAAAAGTTCTGAATATAGGTGTGGTTTAATTTGGTGGCTCATTGAAAAAAAAAACTGGAGGATTTTTTTTTCTTCAATTTTTTATTTCGTTCAATCTACGAGGTCATTTAGAGTAATGAAAGTTTTTAAGTTCACTTTTCTTTTCCCACATGTTTTTTTACCCCCGCCCCTTACCAAATTTCAATTTCAATTTTGTTTTTGTTTTTGTTTCTTCCCTTTTTTCAACCTTCTTAAATTGAAAATATTTTTTTTATTTTTAATTGGTTTCTTTGACCGACCAACCCACTTTTTCCTTTTTTTGTCTCCTTTTTTTTGTTTTTTTTTAATTCTAACATCGATAACCCTGGATGGACCCTAATTGCTTATTTGGTGATAGGGATACATACCAATTTTTCTGAGAATTGTTTACAACCTAAAATGAAAGTTCGAGAAAAACTTTTGAGTTTTCTTTAGATTTTACGCCTGGATGATGTATCTGGAAAGCCATGATGGCCAACAAAAATTATTTTACATTATAGTAGTTTTACAGTTTTTTGTTCTGAAAAGCATAAATACAGTATTGTTTTTATGTGTCTTTCATTTACATTTTCACGATTTAGTTAGTGTCTTTAAAACCGTGAATGAATTTCATTTACATTTTCACGATTTAGTTAGTGTCTTTAAAACCGTGAATGAACGGACAACTTCTTCCCCAAACCAACACTGTGTTTCTTTAATCATTGATTTGTACCTTAACATGAGGCTGGCGTTGCTGGATCATGTTACAATCATTTGCTGACACAACATGGATGTGGTCAAAGGAAATGCAATATCAATGTACTTCACAGTGAAACTTTGCTACATCATCGCAACATACGGTAGCATTACTATTTCCTTTACATTTCTCCGCAGTGGCAGTGAAACAAAATGCCCAAATGTTTCTGTCCTATCATTTAAGGACATGGTAAAGTACAGTCAACTTCAGGGGTGAGAGTCATTGCTGACGAGAAAGTCTGTAACTTGGAATCCAAATTTAAGGAGGTATGTTGAAATGTTGGCATTTCCACCTTTTGATAACCCTTGGAGTTATAGATTTCAAGGAGCTTCTGGGAACAGTATCCTCAGTGTATAGCAGTAGACTTTAGAGCACGATTTCTGCACAGTATATCTGAGGAAAATAACAGGGTTCTTTTTTTTTTCACGGAGGCAGACATAAAAAACAAGTCTTGATCAGATCAAAGACAAAAATTTCTCATCCTTGAAACACGTGCAGATGTCAGAGGTGTAAACGGTGAACAATTTTAGTGTCAACTTTGTATGTGTACCAACCGAGATCTGAAGTTCTATTTGAATGGCCGAAATCCAAGGGGCACTTTTGCGAATCTAAGGAGTGTTTTTAAGGGGCGCCAAGGTGAAGACCAAGGCAACAAGAGGCCATGGCCTCATCAGTAGCCTTTAACAAATACCAGCCCCGCCCAACACCAAGAAGGTGCACAAACCCCAAACGTTCCCCTTTTCAACAAAGCAAAATGTCAACCAACTGGGATTTATAGTAACTTGGAAACCTTGTAGCAATGGATTTAAGGATTTAGAGAGATTTAGAGAGTCTTTCACAATAGTGGAGGGTTTTCACCACTGTACATTATCACTCTCAATGGCCTTGTGTGAGTTTGTACTGGGGTGTGATTTGAAAAAGTTATTTACCTCTCATTGCTGATCATACCCGAGTGCTTCCCGTTCAATTGAGACGCCAGGTCACAGCGTGAAAGAAGGAACGTGTACACCACAACAAAATGGATTCAGTATTGAAAAATCAATTTCCGCATGCAATCTCAGTATGTAAATATTCAATTACAGTACGGTGATACTGTCTACTGTATATTTTAAGGTTTGCCTTTTCAATCCAGAGTTGATGAATCGGGATCAGTAAGGGTATGACTAATCATACGTGCACAGTACTTGAACACAGTGCAATTTATTTCAAACAAACCTGACTTAGCCTATACATGTTCGAAGCACCACACCATTTGAAATTTTAGCGGCCAATTTTGTGGTTACATCTGAATTATATTTTATAAAAAAAATCTAGTTTTATTTGAACTTCTGTCAGTTTTAATCAAAACTTTTTTACCCATAACATTTTGAAGGAGATTTTATGGAGAACCCATCCTGTACATTTGACAACGTCAGTAAATGTGATATTTAGACTTGATGGGAAGAAATGTACGAAGCGGAATAGGTTATTTGATTAAAACATTATGATGAAGAAACATAGTTTGGGTAGACTTGTGGCAAAACTTTCAACATTTTTTTACGATCCGTTCCCTGTGCCGCTAAATACCACCTGGTCACGCCTCAGTTATCACAGCAGGCTGAAGTTAACCGGTCAAAGCATACATACCTATCCTGTTACTTTTTTTAAAATCCTTCAAACCTGGGAAATTACTTAACCTTTAGAGTGGATTGAGTAGGCTTATTGAACAAGTACAGATGGCACTGGTACACTATTCAACTATGCCCATTTACCAACCGTGCATCCGGTGTTATTTAACACTTTGACATCTTCAGAATACAAACGCACCATCATTTTCCATTTAACACCGTAATAAAACACACATTCCTGAGCAGCAATTAAATTTTAGTTTTCAATCCAATGTGGTACTCTGAAAGGTTTTTTATTAAGTCCTATCATCGTTATCAGTTTTTCTCTTCAATCAATTTTTTTTTTATAGAAGGACAGGATTTGATGCTCTTAGTTATCTGGTAATGGTTGGAGGCCCAAATTTAATTGGGTCTTTGTGTCTTTGGATTGCACAACCATTGATCTGTAGTTTTTTTGTTGTGCCATTCTGTTCCAAAAGTGCAATTATAGAATAGTGTACTTTTGAGGATTGGCAACAGTTAATAAAGCGAATGAAACAAATCCAGACCACTCACCTAGAAAGTCTATTCCACTTTGTGAGAGGAAAGGACACTGCTGTACAAAAAAGGGGAGATGCAAAACAAATCTTATAGTATGAACCTAACTGTAGTGTTATGTACCAGTGTGTAAAAACTGAGCTATTTTAACATTTCTTGAAATCAATTTGACATACAGAACACGCTTTTTAAAGAATTTTTGAAGAATAAAAACATAAATGTTCACAGATTTACATACCTTACATGGTATAAAGATAAGGATGGTAGAAACTTTCCCTGAAATAGTTCTGTCTGAAGTGTTATCGTTTTTAAATAATGAATGAAATAAGATCCAAAATTAGTTTCCATCTCATTGAGAAATGCTGTACGAAAATGCTCAATGCATTTTTACCGTTTTCTTGCAAATAGAACAACGAAATGAGCTGACATTTTCACAGGTTGGTTTTATTACAAGTATCTTGATTTGTGCAAAGAATGGAAGCACTCTAGAAGCATTTACAGTCAGTTTACCAATGTTGAACTGGGGCTTAAACACTGGTAGATGGATATACACACAGTTACAGTGCATTAAACACGTTGAAATCACTGGAACTCGGACCTGATACATGTACTTGTAACGACAATGCATTTTTTCCCTCAGCAAAGGGCACAGGTCTCTTTAAGGGAATTGTAAATCTGTACTTAGGACATTTCAAGGGGCAATGAGGCACTGACCACAGGGCCTCCATTGCCTTTGTGAAGTATCAGGCCATTTAACTCACAAGTGTTCCACCTTCCCTTGTTTTCCTAATACATAGCTCTGACTGAAAGCTTTGAAAGTATGCATGGAACACAAAATCTGTCATTTTTTTGTTAGTTTAGGATCTGATTGACGTGGCACCACACCAGCAGGTGAGCCAACCCCCTCCATGAGATCAAGAGTTCCTGCTGGTCTTAACCTAATTTTCCCGGCTTCCTTCCAGTCTTTATATTTGACACATTAGAGCACATTTGAACGCAAGACAGAAACAATGACTTCAAAGCTTTTTGTTTCCAGCAACCCACTTTTTTTTAACCCCCCATTTTTTAAACCTAATATTCTAGCTTCCCTTCCTTAAGTTTTTGGACACATTGTCAGTGCACAGCTTGAGAGCATGAAACAATGACTTTACAGTTACTTCCCCCAACCATTCATGTCAAAATAAATTTACCACGAAGGGCTGCAAACTTTTCACCATCTGGTCTCTTGAAATTTCATAAAATAATGTTGAAAACAAATATTTATTTGGAAACTCAAACTGTACTTTGTGTGGATCGGATTTTCATGGGAATGCAGTTTACAGTAATGGATACAACCAGATATTTGAGAGGTGTCAGCGCACCCAGGGAAAAAATGTGTATCGGACTGGACGTAGGGCAGACAGGTTAAATTATATAAATAGGAGCCTCCGGTCCGATTTCATTATGACATGTTTACAACAAAACAGTGTGGGAAACTTGAGCTGTACCTCAATATGTTCCAGTGCATGAAGCTATGCGCACACACCTGTAAGACACTCACATACCACATGTAAACTTATGTGGGTGTGCGTGCAGTAGTTCAAGTTTCGACAAGTTTTCCAAGGCTTTTTTTTTCCCTTCTTTTTTTCTTACAATTTATCATGGGAAAAGAAAAACACTTCAGTAAAAGCTGACAAACGATGTCATAATAATGGTATTGTTTATCAAGAACGCTGGTGAGGAAAGCTGGTTGCTATGGCTTCGGAGCCTATAAAGGTCTTCCAAGGGCAAGAACATTGTATGATAAACAAAAAGTACAACAACTTGAATTAAACCAAGATTTACACGGTGTTACAAAAAAGTAAGACCTCCCAGACTGTATATCTCCATCATGCAAAGTTTCTTGAAGGAAACAGTCAAACCTTACAATGAATGTCAATTGCATCAAGGACAAAGAATTTTCTTTTTATTGCTTTCCAATTCCTGTAGAAAATTGTTTACTTTTATTTTATAGACTTTTGTTAGTACATTGTACATGTTCAGTTATTTAAGAACATCGCATACTATCTTCCAAGACTGTATACATGTATGTAGATACTCATTGAAGATAATAAGAACTTCATTCAAACCAAGACAAAATGCTTTGCTTTCATCCAAATAAAAACAACTCTAAATACTTCAAGCAAGTACAAATTTGATACTTCTGTGACCTCAAGCTGACCGCCATGAAACAAACTTAATTTGATCAGGGTTTTTTTGGTCCACTTTCAACATTAAAATTCCTCTGCAACCTTTTCTATCCCTTAAGCTTTCAAATATTTATTGTACATCACTTAATATGATGACAGATGAGGACATGGCCATGCCTCCGGGTCAGCACAACCTTTACAAAGACAACCTGTTCCAATTTATTAATTCCCACCCAGTAAAATCTCCTCCTGAACTTCACTGTTTATTTTCAATTTTATGGGTGTTGATGTTTAATGATACAAAGGATATTCGTCATTAGAGATCTCTCTCCATTTCTCCCATCCAAGAGAAACCAGCTGTGAGAAATCTTGAAAACTTTTTATGACAGGGGTGGGAAAAAAAGCTCCCTGAAGATAGTTTGTTTGTCTTGCAAGGAAGTCAGACGTCTATTTATTTATCTTGCGTTGTTGTTTAGGAAGAGTTGTCATACAGTTCAATCACGTTGAAGTTGTTGTTTTGGGATTTTTTTTTTCTTTTTTAAAGTATGTTAGGTCTTTCTTCAGGGAGCACCTGCCAAGTATGATCACCTGGTATCAAGTGATCCGTGTGGAAACCGTGAACCATGTGGAAGTACATTAATTCATCACCATTTTATTTTACCGTTTCAACTGGTATGCGTTACCTTGAGTTTTGCAACCAGCTTTGTTATGTCTTGACTGGCCTTGCGTAGAGTTGTAAAACAGGTTCAACTGAACAATCAGAGATTGTTTGTTATGAAAACATGAATTGGAAAAAACAATATCAAGTAAACGTGCTCGAAGTAGTTTCAGTTTTTTGTTTTGGAAGCTTTGTTTCCCATTTTGCTTTCTCCAAACATTTGTTAACATTAATACCTTGAAATTTTTACATTCACTCTCATATTTTATTATAAATGGGATAAAATAAATTGAATCACAACAAATTCAGTAAACATTTTCAATGTAATTGTAATGTCTGTTTCAGAACAACTATGTCAATCAACGATTTGAGGTTTGTTAAGCTAACATTACCTTAAAATTTCACATTCATTCTCACGTTTTATCATAAATCAAGTGAAAATTTAAATGAATTTAAAATTTAAGAGAAAATTCTGAGGCTTTTAAGAGGAAAAAGTCTCAAGTTTGTCAAGTCAACTGTACGGGAAATTGTGCACACACATAATTGAGTTTACAAATCTCTTTTTACAGCTTTGAAATTACATGTATACATATTTTCCAAGAAAGAGACTACATCCCCTTTAACTTTTATTGTGTAAAAAAAAAGAAGAAAAAAAGAGGAAATTCCACAGGTGTTGGAAGAAATTCCATCATTGTGTCCAGACAATGAGAGTGTGGAGTCCATTTGTCAGAAGATGACCTACAAATCACTCCCTCTCTCACCAGACATTCTATCTCTTTGTAGGTGGAAATGGTAATTACCCTAAGATTGCTGACTCCTTCCACCCAAGAAAGCCCTCCCGACCAAAGGAGATGGAGATAATGGGCAACTCAGAAAAATCAGTGTTTCAAATGGCCACTTTTAAAATGTCCAAGTGTCATGACCCGCCCAACACAACCCAAATTTGGATTTTTAAATATTGACAAACTGCACAATAAAGATGAAAGTTAACGCCACAGCTCAATGCTCTCCCAGCTCAGAAGTTTTCAATGGCTTTTCCATAGCCAAAGGAACTTGCCAAACATACAAAACATTTACTTATTTTTTTTCTATTATTTTAATTAAAAACTTCAGTTTGATTTTCAATTATTTCTGCTCCTTGCTCTATGTTCTGACCTACCCACCCACAATTTTGAAAAGAAATTGAAATGTTTAAAACGTTGATTAATCTGAATGGCCCCCAAATGAAAATTGTCTTGAACAGACAGCGTTGGATTTATCCATGTCTTACATCCATTATGAAGTAAGTAAAAAACTACAAATTCCTCAGGAAACTGAAGAAGAAAAAAAATTCTTGAAGTAAACAAAAACCAAAAATCTGAAATTTTATGTACTGTACATACATCAGCACACACAAATCAAATTTATCGGCCTACTTGGTTTGTTTGATGTATGAGTGTAAAGTATCTGTGTTGTGTACATGTTTGTACATGTACATTGCATTGACCGTTATAATTGACACTGACAACTGCAGTGATTCGATGATCAATCCATGTGCAGAACATTCATCACAACTGAATTCTACTTAAAATAGTTTGAAACACGTAGTTCGGGAGAAGGTGACTCTATCCATGACTCAGTAGCAAGACTCTTGTCATTCTGTCATTTGCTGAATCACACTGTTTAAGATGTCCACATGCGAATATTAAATGAAAGCCTAACATTTTTAAGTAAGAACATAACATGCACGTGTTGTACATGTACCAAAAATTGTGAACATGCAACAAACATGAAGCACTGATTAGGCTAGACTTAAGTGTCCGTCTGTATTGAGTGTGATCCGTTATCTGCTTTAAGCACTCCAGTGTGCGAGTTCATTTTTAAAGAGATTTTGTTATAAGGATACACGAAGTACATGTACACTGTGTGCTTGTTACCTACATACATTTGTACATACACATACATGTACATTTACATTTGTTCACAATACACATTATGCTTAACAGACACATGGCCTAAATTTTCTGACCAACTAGGAGTAATTCCCTAATTTGTTGCCCAGACAAAAGGTTTCCAACTGAAATGTCCATGCTACTGGCAGAAGTGCAACTCTGTAATCTTCCTGACACCTTGACAATACGCTATTCTTCAAGCTTTCAACACTGCAAGAGTTTTGCAACCACACGCATTCCCCTGGTTTCCCACACCACCGCAGGAATGGCCGGTATAAGTTCAACCCCCAAACCTCACTTCGTGAATTTAATGATGAAACATAAGAGGTCAAGCTGGGGGTCAAACTAATTCTACAACTGGAAACTGTGTCTTCTACATACTTTGCCAAGTTTTCTACTTTCTCTTTTCTTTTATCGCGGTGACAATGTCCAACCATAGAGGTCACTGTAATACAGACCATGGGCCAATTTCATAGAGCTGCTTAAGTAGCTAAGCACAAAAACAATTATACTTACCAGAATAAGGTTACCAGCCAAACTACCATGTCAGACGTTCAATTTGTGACTGGTATCCTGTTCATTTCTGCTTAGCAGATAATTTCTAAGCAATATTTTCTGCTTAAGCAACTCTATGAAATTCGGCCCATAGTGTTGGTCAGAGGGCCACCTGAGTCTCTTTATAACTTGGACTCCCTACTTTATCTTGTATAATTTGCATCATACCTGGTACACATGTGCACTGTGCTTACTTAGAGCAATTCCAACGCTCCATTTTTCAATGCATGGCTATGAACTTCCTTATTCCACATTATTCTTGCAGACGAACACAGTGATCAACACGTTATTTCACCACTATGGAACCTTGTTTGCATTATGACAACATGCCTTAAAACTTAGGAGTGCATTGATACAATGCATATTTGCACATTTCTCAAGAACAATGTGTCACATAATGACTCAAACCTCTACATATCAAATTATACTTATTCATTTCACACCACATTCCACCCATCACACCAGCCAGCCAGTCAACCTGTCTCTACACAAGACAAGCAAATGAGAGCAATATTGTTCGTTCGGCAAACAATTGACACTCATCAGGAAACATTTATGATCACTACAAGTTTCAAATTTGAAATAACTGTAGTAACATAAAGTACCATGACAAAATGTTCAACCCAACTTGTACAAAATGTACTGGCACACAAGGCACACAACAGAGATGCAGTGGGTTACAAGCTTCCATGCAGAATGCAGTATGCCCATTATTTTGCTTCAGACTGTCTATAGGTCTTAGGTCTAAGGTCTCCTTAATCCTACTTGAGGCTGTAACAAGTAGAGACTCTTTTGAATGTTACCGGTCTTTGTTCCGAAAATAACTGAATTGGGTGGTTACCTTGCTGCATACCATTCCTCTGCGGTCAAAGAACTCACGACTTGAAGGAATTCGTAAGTTTACGAGGGACTTTTTTCAAACCTCGACTTAGGCTGTGGCTCCAGCTCTGGCTCTAAGCTCCAATAGATGTTGGCTCTAGGATCTGTTAGATGTTGGAAACACCATGCAAAAAGTACACTGCTCCAAGTTTATGACGGAGCCCAAGCCGAGATTTTGGAAAAGGTCCAGAGTTCTCTGATAGAAAATGGATTACTACTACTTTGTGTTTTCCACTTTTCTTGGTTGGGGGAAAAATAGGTACTTTGTGAAAAACACAAACTTTCTTGTAAGGTACCATGATAAAACCAAGCATGGATTTTAAGTGGAATGAGAAGCATCCTGGTTAAAAAAAATACAGGGTTATGACCATAAAGGTGTGACCTCCTTTCAAAATAAACTTGAGATACTAATGCAAAGTGACAGGGTGTTTAGGGTTAGACCATAGACAGAACCACTGCCTCCCTGGGAAGCTAAAAGTCTCCAGAGTTTGCAAACACAAGACTCCAACTTTTATGTCCAGTCCCTGTTTTTGTAAATTTCCTTAATCAATACACATTAATCACGTATGCTTCTAGCATATCTGCAGTGACAGTGCCACCCTGGTTGGGGTCTAGACTCGCCTCTAACAAGACAGACAGGCGACCTCCCAGGAACTTCTAGGGTCATAATTGTGTATAATACCCCTCCCTGGGTCGCTGGGACCACTTGAGTGTGAATAGCTGTAATTTCTATGATTGATCAGGCACCAGAACTTGCTCTATTCTCGCTGAAGGGTCAAAGGTCGGCCAAACCCTGATAGGCAGACTACAGAAGTCACATTTACAACATAATTAGCTTTCTCTGGGGAAGAGTGTCCTTGTTATTATGTCACAACATTTCAAGAAGTGACCCCTTTAAAAATATGGCAAGTAGGAGACAGACATGCAACTTCGTTTGCGAGAGGAGAAAAGAGGGTAAACTACATTCTAAAGTTTAAATAACCATATTTCTACCGCATTACTCAGATAATTTATTGTGGAAACAAACAAAACTTATCTGTTTGTGTAATTTTTGTTTGAGCATTGTAACATAGGTGTGTTTTCCATGTACCTGATATTTTGCATCTCTCAAACATGCCCAAAGTGTCTTTTTGACAGACATGGCACATTATTATTATATTTTGTATATCTTAGATCAACAAACTCAGTGATGTTTTTATACTAAGACACACTGGTTTTCATGTTCCTGTGTTGCAGAAATATTGAAATCTGTTCCCACAAAGTACACAACATGATTCCAGACTTCCAAAAATGGGACAATGGGAGAGTTTCGAGGACACTAGGTGGCAACGTGGCAGCAGACTTAACAGGTAAATCCATAGTTCTCGGAAATGTGCGCAAGCTCAGACATACGCAAACAATGGCAACTTACCTGCTAAGTCTGCTGCAATCTAGCATTCCAAAGTCTCCCAATGGAAAAACAAAGTTTCTTTAGTTTTCCTTTTTCCGTGATAATGATAAATTATCTCAGTAACTTGGTAAAACAAATGATAATTCAAGCTTCCGCAGGGAAAAAGCCTTGCACTCAAAAGCATGTTTTCAGTCATATGGTTTTCTTGAGGAAGTAAAACAAGCAAACAAGTAAAAAAGAGGAAACTGCCATAGTTTTTCAGTTTTCTACATGACACTTTTAAAATAGAAGAGGGACATAAGATAAAATCAGCTGATCAGCTGAAAAGCTGCATGCCTGAACAAGGAAATCGGCTGATCAGCTGGGAAGTTGTATGCCTCATGAAAGAGGTAGAATGAATCAATATTCATTCCATCAAAATCAATTTCTCATTGACTTTAATTGCATGTTCAGGTGATAGACTGGCTAGTGAAGGTCTATTCTCCCACATTGCATGAAAAGGTTTTATTTTCTTGGAAGATCTCTGGTTAAAGTAAATAAGACAAACTCAAGAACATCTGCAAAACAACAACATGAAATCACACACGATGCAAAAGTGTATTGGTCTCTACCCACATGCGACAAAGATTCCTTCTCGAATCCACTCAGTAAGAACATGGTTTTTTTCCTCTTTTTAACAGATCTGACAATAATTAGCAAATTCAACTTTTTATTAAAACTAACCATTCAATATCATCCACCGTGGTTTTGAATGATAGATAATTTCTAAACAATACCATACAAGCCTGCAAGATGATATCATGTGGTGAATGCATCCACATGTACACTGTACACAATCAACCCTTCTACTGTCTGACCATTCAGTCCCATCCACTGTGGTTTTGAAAAATAGATAAACTATACCAATTACCAGCCTTCAAGATGCTATCATGTGGTGAATGCATCTACATCCACATGTACACTGTACACAGTCAACCCTCCTACTATGTTACCTTTTCATCTCATCCACCATGGTTTTGAATGATCATACATTTTACATTAAAATCCTTCTCTGCCTACCCAATTCAATATCATCCACTGTGGTTTTTGTGTGATAGATAAACTATGCCAGCCTGCAATAATATTATCATGGGGTGAATGCATATCTACACAGTACACAGATAGTTTTGTGCACAGTTGTGCCAACATACAAAACCTGTGCAGTCGAGTGGTTTCAAATGGTTGGTCCATGGAGGGTTCTTCCTCCAAGGTTGGTCATGGTAAAAATCACTGGAAAATGTTACCAGACTATGAAAGTTAAAATTTACGATTCCTTACATTTTACTAACGGGATAGAATTTGAAACAAAAAACTAATGAGACGTAATAATGCCTGTTTAACAGACATTATTTATACACTTTTATCCATTCAATCTGGTAATTTAACCATGTTTTACTTTCCCAATTATTTCATACAGTTTCAAGGGTCAATGACCAGGCTTACCTGGTCCCTAGTGGGCCTAATTGATTGGGAATTTGTCAGTGTTGCGATCCTACCCCCTCTGGTTCAAACCAAGGACAGCCTTACTGTACAATAAGCCAGATGACTGCCAGTTGCAACTACAGTCAGACTAAAACGGTTTTAATTATTTGTACGCACCACAAAGTTGTCAGAATAAATTTCATTCACTAAATGATCTCATAATCGCCAAACACAAAGCTATCTTGTGTCTTTTAAAATTGTCTGACATCCAACTTTAAAAAAGATAGAAATATCCCACACTCTTTTACATGCCTAAATACATAGCTCAGTGTATCAGCACATTTTCACATTCACAAAGTTCTAAATGCATTTGTAACTTTTTCTTTGTTGATGCTGAAATTAAGAGGTTTATATTTTCTACAAAAGATTGTTTAAAGCTGGTCACGCGATGATAATATCAGGACGCTGTTGTCGCTGGAGGCCGAGCCTTTTCATTGATCACTGAGGCATCAGCGTCGACTATAAACTGCGTTGCAACTTGCGCATCAATTTTACCTCCTTGCGACCGACTATAAACCAGTCTTAAGGGTACATTAACTACTTGACAGTATCTAAGGGAATCTTTGACAAGCCCTGACCTCTCCTCATAAGTGGACAATTGAAAACTTAGGACCTGAACTTGAACCTGGCAAGGTGTGTCTTTCATTTATACTGACATCTGGATTTTAGCTTACAAAACAGAGAGTTTTTTTTATTATTATTTGATTAGAAAATAAATCATCCACAAGGGGGGGGGGGGTGACGAAAAGACTTGAACCACTGAGATGCAATATAGATGAAAAAGATAAGTTAGGTGAACACTTTCTTTTGGAAAACTGTGCATTGTGTAGCTACATGACCTCAAAAAAGATTTCTGAGAATTCTACAACCCACAATTGATCCAGAGACAGAGTCCCAGGATTGTTGACATGTATTCCTTGAGCAGGATGAAGGTCATAAGGTGGTCAACACCCACTTGTAGTGCCTGGGAGAGGTTCTTGTTGGCAAATCACCCAAGAGAAAGTCTCCTTGGCACTTTGCACAAATTTCTCTCCAAACATCAGCTTCCGGGGAGACATAAAAGAGGTACACCCATGTAATTTACGACACCTGCCACAGCAGGGGATAATGCATTAGTTGCTGTTAACCTTGGGACCTTCCTCCTTCAAGAAGGTAAAATTAACTTCACCTTGCCCCCTCTGATCAACACATCTTCCTACAACCTGTTCCAAACCAGGAAGGTTACACACACGAAAAACACAGTGCCTTCTTGTACCATCTGCCATGGATCCTTGAAATAGTGTACAATACAAACTAAATGGCCTCAAACATTATGTGGTAGTTTTGTGGTGCACAGTGTCATTCTTGTACAACAACTCCCTGAAAACTACACAGTACACAAGGGTGTACAACTTCTTTTTAAATTCTCAATAGCTATTTTTATTCAAGAAAGTAACAAGCTTTCATTTAAGGTATCGCACAAAAAATCTACCAACGATTAGTGATAGTTAATTTAAAACTAAAAAATTAATAGTTGTTGGGATCCTGGCATTAAATCACCTCCATCAGCCATGTACAAAGTTTTATATGTTTTCATTTTGAAACATCATCATCTGTCAAAATTCACTCGGAAAAAAATCTTAAAAAACAAACTCGAAAATCGGGTCATGCAACTTTTATGACCAAGTTTAACATCTTAAAGTATCAATAAGTTTTAGTACCACACAATGTTGGCCACATGATTTTACCTATCAGGTTTTCCATGTACAGAAATAAATTGACTAACTTTACATCTCGTTAAATTTTAAACAACAATACAAAGTTTACATTTCATCGTCCAGTATTAAGTTCGCAACAGAATTTCCCAAGAGTAACTAAATGTTATTTTTCAGCGATTTCAAGTTGAAACTTGTTCCAACAATGCACACAATCATAAGTAGCCTTTTTCTGGACCCAAGTGACAGTCAATTTGTTGTGAGGCTCAGGGGAAATGACCGATTAGCCAATCAAAAAACCACAACCGCTGCCGATTTCTATTAGATTTTCAACTCAGAGGGAGTCCGGGCTGCACTGGGGCAAGCTTGGCTGAGGGGAGATTGTCAGCCACAATGCGTGGGTGACCCATGGTACAACCTTCCCTTGCTTGGTTCCCACGGTCTGGTAGGTTACACTTGATTAAAGATGTGGCTATAGCATTGGTTACTTTCTTTTTTGAGGGGGACACAAATTTCAATGTAAAATGTATAAACTGCTGATTGGTTTCTAATGCAAAGATCCCATCTGTAATTAGCAAAAAGTTAAGTGAAAAAGTTTTACAATTAAAGGAGTTCCCTTTTTCAAATATTTTCATTAACACAAATCAAAATGGACCTTTTCCAACAATTGTTTTGATTAATGATTGAAATCCGAACCATATTACTTAAATCCTTGTCCGGTCTTTAATAATAGAGAATTTTTTTAATCACACTTTCTATTTTATTACACATTCAACAGGACAAAGCACCAATGACAGGATGAATAGGAAACAAGAAGAAAAGTTCAGTTTTAGATGTTGGAGGAAAACCCCAAATAGGGAAAACCCACATAATCAGGTAAGGACTGAAAATCCCATCCACATGCTAGGCTCCGGTCTGAGGTGGGATTCGAAACGGGGTCCGCTGGCAGGGAAAGAAACCACTAAGCCAACCTCATCCCCCACTTGATAAACTATTTTGCCAATATTACCGCCTCTGGTATAATGTACATGTACCTTTAATAAAGGCACAATACATCTATCACATTACGTTTCTCTCGTCAAACCTCACCTCAATAGATTCAAACCATGAGGTTTTCTATCAACGGTACAAGGTACAAACTTTATTATTTGCAGTTGGCGATAAAATTCTGCTGTGAATTTGAGGGTGTTTGCAAACAATTGAACTCAAGAACACTATCAAGTGGTAACCTTTTGCAGTCTTTAAACAGAATCAATTTCAAATTTTAACAGTTGCACAGACTGAGGGAACCCCTGTTCTTTTAGTTTTAACTAAAGTTGTATCAACAAAAAATGTATTTGATAAAACAGTGTAAAAATCGTTTTTTTAAATACCAGGTTCTGAGCCTCAATACACAGTTAATGATTTCTCTTGTATAGCATAGCAAAATGCTACACACAAGTTGCTACTCAAATGTCATCATTTACTTACTCAATTTTAGCATTCAGTGTGCACAAAAACATGCTCTGTCTAAATATTTTGCTATTTTATGCAAAGTTGCAGGGAGAAATCGTTCCCTGATACCATACATGTAGCTTGTTCAAGGGGGACTCTATTCATTTTAACAGTAGCCTATACAATCTCTTTCACTTTTGAAAAAATAACCGCCGATCAAGTTTGTGACGTCACTTCTCCCTTGTTTAATTGGTATTTTTTGCATAACGCATGACGTCTTCAATGGAATGGCACATAATGACACAAAGAACACCAACTCTAGGCCACCTGTGACCTTGTATGCTTGGCTGCATCCATGAACAATAAAAGTATGCGCTTTATTAAAAAACAAAATACTATTATGATCTTGTGTGTAATAATTTAGTGGGTGTCCATGTGAACTGTACACTGTATTTGAACTGGACCACTGCAACACAATCATTGTCAAGTGGACAAACTTTATCTTATGACCAGACATGTACATGTATAATGTAATGTAATACATTGTGTATACTTGTAGCAAAGAACCTACATGTTACAAACCTACTGAAATGAAATTCAATCAGTGGTCTCAATGCCAAGTATTTAAAAATTAGAACTGCGATTGTTATTGCAGTTGCATCTCTATACGCTGCACTCATTGTAAAAAGGAGTTTTAGTGAACACAATCTTTTGATTTTATTCTTAGTTCAACCATCATGTTTGTGAAAGTTCCTTCTTAGGGAACACAATACTGTGTGCTTAATTTTCTTTTTGTGTACTCAACTTGAAACACATAGTGAAAGACTCTGACCTACCAGTGTGGCTGTTTTGCTTGTTGTAATTGATCATCATTTACAGTGCATGTGTATAATAAATTTAATAAAAAGGTAACTTGCAAATAAATAAGGTCTATGTTTTTGCTTTAGAAACTGATCACATAAGAGATGATGACAAAATGATACTTATAATTGTCTGTCATCAACTACAAACCATTCAGCACTCAACCAGTAATACAAGAAATATTATTCCTCTTACAAGGAAGTTGGCATTAGAGAAATTATAACAGATCACTTCCAATTTAAAACAACTATAATCAGTCTATGTCAGTATAATGTCTATGCATTTATTCTGCCAAACTAGGACGGCCTTTAATTTACAGTGCAGTCACCTTGTCCCCTTGCTCTAAGTATAGACAGTCTCGTACATATTTGAACATTTGGCACACGATTAAAGTGTATTTTGGGAAACCAAGGTTCATAAAGACGTTTGAATACACGGTCTATAGACAAATTAAATGAGTTTGTAATGTGATGGAAATATTTTAGAAGTTACATTGCATTACTCGGAAGACTTTGATAATTTTGCCACTATCTTTCATGTCATGTCACGTTCCATGTGTGCTACAGAAATAACGTAGGCTGATTCTCATTACAGCGAAAAGGGACCGGACTATTTTTCCCTTCCAGCCTCAGTTTGGTTACATTTATTTGAATGGGAGAAAAACAAGATGGCCGCATCATTACCAGTAGAAAATGTAGACACATAGTAGAACACTGCATTAATTTATGGTAATTTCTGCTAGAAACAGTTGTGTCTTCAGGCTGTTTAAAGGGTAAAAAATGGTCCTGGTTTATTTCAGAAAGGGATCCTTCACATGTGGTTCCTCATTTCTCCACGGAAACTTACAGTACATGTTTGTCAACTTGACAATATTACAAAATACAAGGTTGAATTAGCATTCCCAGATGGTTAATTCATTTTGAAATGAAAAGTGATTTCGATAGGGTAAGCATTGTATGAAGTCAAAGTGGTGCAAACATTGCAAACACTAAACAATAGGCCTACTTGATTCAAGAAGAGTCAACAGACCTTGTAAGTCTGGTACAAGATGTCTTTAAACATTTCTGGAAAACTTTTTGATTTTTCTTTTACATTTATGGAAACAAATTCGCATGTTGAAACAACTTCAGTGTTTAAATTTAATACAGTAGACGATAGAAAGACATGCACAGTCTAGTCTTTCAGTAAAACAGCAGTTTTTGTAGCATTACCATGTAGTGCTGAATCTTATCTTTAATTGAGACATTCAAGCAGTCAGTAGATTATGGTTAAAGTGGTATATTCACAGCCAGGCTGTTACATTTGGTAATTGATTTCACAGCAAGCAAGAATTTCAGAATGACTGATCATTGAAGATCGGGGCTATTCAGTGCAGTGCACCATTTTTTCGTCAGATACAGATTTTTTAAAGGGCAAATGCATGCACAAAGATCATTGCTTATTTTTTCATGAGAACATTTTCTAGTAAACACACCATACAACCAACCCTGGACAATTTCATCAACTCAGACGGCTGCGTTAGGGTGAGGGTTAGGGGAAAAAAAGACGAAACTTTTTTCATTTTGTCAGGGATTTTCTTTTGTACAGTAATCATATTAGGCTCATTTTGAATGTGGCAATTGAAACAAGCGACAGCGATTTGCGAAGTCCTCAAATATTATCTCAAGAATAAATTTTCAGATTGAAATAGTAACCTGCAACTCCTACAGGATTGGTAAGGGTATGAACTTTAAAATCAGTGAGCTTGCAGATTAAAACAAATCTGTTTTATTTTGTTTATAAATTTACCGATCAAGTAGCTGTACATTGTACGCTATGTACTTTGTCCTTGATCAAAAGGATTAAAAGAATATTTAATTTAACTCAAAAGATTTTTTTAATAGCGATCCAGCCAAAATGTGAAGCCTTACTCAGTTTGTACGATAAACAAATTTCATTCATTTTTATTAAATCACGCCGAATTAACAATCGTTTGAGCACACATTTTGCCTCCTCGATGGTTCTAAGTAATTGTTGGTTAGATTTCTAAGGCCTCAGTCGTGGTTTTAATTCAAAAAAATTACAAAATGATCTAGATAGTGTTCAGTAATTTAATTTGTCATTAAGGAAACTATGAATAGGTAAGTTTATTTAACCATGCACGTTTGAGCACACATTTTGCCTCCTCGATGGTTCTAAGTAATTGTTGGTTAGATTTCTAAGGCCTCAGTCGTGGTTTTAATTCAAAAAAATTACAAAATGATCTAGATAGTGTTCAGTAATTTAATTTGTCATTAAGGAAACTATGAATAGGTAAGTTTATTTAACCATGCATGTCGGAAAAAAAAATTACGGAAAGTGTGTCATTCTGGAGATCTGAAAAATGTATTGATGATCCTACATCTAAACTTCCACCTTTTTCTCATTCATGTAATGTATTAAAATAATGTTCAGTATAACTTACAAACTGCAATGAAAAACAGTTTTGTCAGAATTTTTTTTTAAATTACACACACACACACTCTTTCAATAAGGGAAACGTCGAGTCTGACTGCCACATTTTCACTCATTACGACCCAAACAAAACATTCATAATCTGGGTGAATAAACAACTTATTAGGTCATTATAAATAAAATGTGGCAGTCAGATAGGGGAATTTTTCCAATGTAAATACTCTGAACATTTCTAAAATGTTAAAATTGTATAAATATGTAATACAAATTAGCTTTAAAATAAAACCATGGAGGAAAGAAATATTATACTAAACAAGAAACCTTTTCAAAAAAAATTTAGATTATTTTTATGAGTTAAAATAAAAATAAAAAGTTTTTTATACCTGTTCATTTATTTAATAGATAAGCTATCTTTAAAAAAGACATATTCAATTAATAAAACTTACACAATACTTTGATGGTCATGCTGGTGAGTGTTAACTGCAATTGCTGGTCTCGACTTGACAAATAATGATCTTCAAATTCAATCAACCAAACATTTGAACGATTTAATCAAACAAACCGGCCTTGCTCTATGATCCATTCAACACGATTACGAAATAGAAGCAATAAAGTAAACATAATCACTGACTAACTTCAGCAGTTTAGCCGTACCCTTGTCCATGGCAGTAAACCTGAAAGTTGCTATTACACCCAATAATAACAGTACCGTGGTGTGCGTATAATGCGTGGCCGCCCCATCCCAAACGGTTAAAACCCCCGTAAAGTTACTCACCTTACGTTCTGGAATGTCCCAAGTATGTTGTCACGGCTATTTCCGATTTCGTTTCATTCACAAAACACTCCAAAGTCGTCACCTACTCACTTCATTTGACCCGCTGTTCATAAATGTTTTTTCCCCTCAGTCTCAGAAGGTTCTCGGCGTCAAATTCACACAACTTAGCAGTCAACTTTTAAGAAATTCAACGTGAAAATGGGTTCATGTTTAGAACTACTGACGACGAGACTACAATCTGCTCTCCTACTGTGTTTGCATACTGTACTGACTGTGTGTGTGTGTAATGCATGCTTGAACGGCAACAGCGAACAACCCATACAAAAAGTGTGTCATGTTTGAAACGTCTGCTACAAACTCCGTGGGAAAGTTTCAATCCAAAATATTTTCCGTTGTCGTAAAAAGCGCCCTCTATGTCCTTTGAGCCCTCGAACCACCTGTTGCGGTGTGATTAATTACTCAATGGGTGTGGCGATTATGCCTGATATTAATACAAAACATTTGACCGATGACCAAAAGGCCATGGTATGTAAATATTCCATACACAATTCTTGGTATGAATAAATTTAAATGAGAGTGGAAACACAAGTGAGAAATTTCAGATTTTTTGTTGGTCGCGGGCTTTGCTATGTAGAGAGTCAATCTGAAGTGTCTTATTCTGCAACCGCAGTTGCCGGTAGATTGGAAGTCGAGTGACTACTGTGTTCTGAATTTGTTTTGCCTCAAAGTTTGACTGACTTTTTATTATTTCCTGTTTATATATTACTGCAAAATTAATGTGGTGGTGTTGTGAATGAAGAAAAGTTCAATCAAAATCCATAAAATGAGAATAGTTCAATTTAATTTTTCGAAATTAATAACAAAAGTTCATGATTTCATTTGCAATTTCAATCACACTTTGCAAGTGTACATGAATTCAAATAAAGTGGAAATTACACTTTTGAAGATCCATTTGTGAGAATTTTTTATTGATTGTTTTTTGTAATTTTGTAATGTAAACCTGTCGTAATTGAACTTGTTGCTACCTCTTTTTAAATATTTTGTACCAAGCCAATAATAAGCTATTTTTATTCATTTGTTTGTTTAATTTAATGCCGAGAGGTAACCGTTGCGCACCTGCTATTGATTTTTTTTTTGTAAATTTGTCATGCATTCTTGCCCTTTTCAGATCTTGTGGTTACTTTACCTCCTCGAATTTTGGTCAGAATGTCGATCGAAATGATATGTTTATTTTTTAAGGGTTTTTAGTTAATGTAGTTTCATTAATTTTCATCTGTTTTTGTTTTGTTTACTGTTTACATTTTGTTTGTATCTACTTTTAAGGCTTTTGTTTATACTTCGTAAGATAAATTTGCATGTAATATCGCCGCAATTAAGCCGTTGGCTGTGATGGTCGATTATAAATAATACCATTTCAAATCAAAACCTTTACTGGAAGCCATGTCCACTTCGACCTTTCCAGTAATACTTATTTTTACCCATTCGAATATTATGGAATGTTTGAATTTGGAACTATACTTACAGCTATCTAAAATGACTATTAATGTCAAAGCAAAGTTGTCTTAGAACATTATCATTTTGGGGGTATTCGGGTTGCCGCGGTGGCTTCTTCCTGCCATTCACCTTGTCCAATCATATCTCGTACTGGAGCCCTGCATAATTATGTAGATTGGATTTTCAGTTCAAATCTGATTGCATGAGTTTTCCCAAATCAAGATTTTCCCATTCCTCCCACATCTAAAACTAAGATTTCTTCAACGTCTTCTTTTTACAGATATCTTCAGGCCTAGACCCAGTAACTGGGGCGCTGCACTCCTTTTTTGAGATTAATTTGACATCATCGGTCGTACTAGCACGACCGATAATGTCAACATCTCAAAAAAGAAGTAGGCCTACAGCGCCCCAGTTACTGGATCTACTTCAGGCCTACATGTCACGAGTTTAAGACACTGTTAGGGTTCCTTGGTTTCATTACCAGAAAGATAAAATAAAAATCCCAAATCCCACGACGGTATAAATAAATGAACTTATATTGCTAATTATTATTATTATTATTATTATTATTATTATTATTATTATTATTATTATTATTATTATTATTATTATTATTATTATTATTATTATTATTATTATTATTATTATTATTATTATTATTATTATTATTATTATTATTATTATTATTATTATTATTATTATTATTATTTCACGATATCACAGCATGCAAAAGAAAGATCTCATTTTCCTCTGTGCCGGCAACTCCTCGAGTCGGGCTACGTCCCGTAGCCTTAGATCTCGAGGGTCTTTCGCAGGATCCTAGCTGTTCCCAAAAGTGCTGCCTTCTGCAGCAAATCTACCCTCACAGTTGTGCCTATTTGATCCAGATGCTTCTCCAGTGCCTTCGGAATGGTGCCAAGTGCTCCAACCACCACAGGGACTACTTTCACTTTCACCTGCCAAATCTTACGAAGTTCCCTGGCCAAGTCCTGGTACTTCTCGATCTTTTCCATCTCCTTAGAAGCCACCCTTATATCACCCGGCACAGCTATGTCGATGATATGACACATCTTCTTCGTCTTATCTAAGACTACAACATCCGGACGTCTATGTTCTATAACATGATCAGTCTGAATGTTAAAGTCCCAGAGGATCTTGACCTCGTCGGTCTCTACAACTTTCTCTGGAACATGGTCGTACCACTTGGCATGCACCTGGACACCATACTTCTTACACAGATCCCAGTGAATCACCTTAGCCAACTTGTCATGTCTGCCTTTGTACTCCGTCTGGGCCATCTTACTACATTCGCTGACAATATGAAATACAGTCTCTTCTGCCTTGTTGCACATTCTACACATAGGAGAGACGTTCGTTTTCTCTATCCTCGCCTTCATTACGTTTGTCCTTAGAGACTGGTCTTGCGCCGCAGTAATCAAGCCCTCGGTTTCCTTCTTCAGTTCTCCGCTCTTTAACCAATTCCAGGATTTGCAACTCGCCACTTCTTCTGTACATCTCAGGAACCGGCCATGGAGTGGCTTGTTCCTCCAATCTTGGTGTCTTTCCTCTTTCCTTTCCCTCTTGTACTCCTTCGACCCAGCTTCGTCTGCCGTCGTGTACATTCGTGCAATTTTCAGCAAGTTCTCCTCGGTGCTCCTGACATGACGATGCAGGCTCCTTCGCTCGATGTTGACGCTGTCTGCCACGCTCAGTAACCCCCTTCCGCCCTCTGACCTCGGAAGATAGAGTCTGCTGACATTTGCCCGCGGATGTAGCATGCCATGCATGGTCATCAGCTTTCTTGTCCTTCTGTCAGTGACATCTAAATCTTCTTTAGTCCACTCAATAATACCCCCACTGTACCTCATCAAAGACACGGCCCATGTGTTAATCGCCTTGACCATGTTTCCCCCGTTCAGTTTGGACTTTAAACATTTCTTCACCCGCCTGATGTATTCTGCCCTCAGCCTTACCTTTGATTCCTCGTGAAGGACGTGGTCCGATTCTAGTACGCCAAGATACCGATAACTTTCCTCCTCACCCAAAGCCCTCATCTGTGCACCATCTGGCAGAGCGATGCCATCGGAATGTACCCTCTTTCCCCTCTTCATGGTCATTGAAGCACATTTCTCCAGACCAAACTGCATCCCGATGTCATCACTGAAAATCCTGACGGTCTGCACCAAAGAATCGATCTCCGCCTCATTCTTTGAGGCGGAGATCGATTATCATTCTTAATAATTATTATTATAATATTAATAATAATATTATAATAATATTATAATAATATTATAATAATTTAGGAATGAACTTGTCTTATTATTATTAATAATATTAATTATTATCATTCTTAATAATTATTATTATTATCATTATCATTATCATCATCATCATCATCATCATCATCATCATCATCATCATCATCATCATCATCATCATCATCAATCATTATCATTATCATTATCATTATCATTATCATTATCATTATCATTATCATTATCATTATCATTATCATTATCATTATCGTCGTCGTCGTCGTCGTCGTCGTCGTCGTCGTCGTCGTCGTCGTCGTCGTCGTCGTCGTCGTCGTCCTTGTTCTTGTTCTTGTTCTTGTTCTTGTTCTTGTTCTTGTTCTTGTTCTTGTTCTTGTTCTTGTTCTTGTTCTTGTTCTTGTTCTTGTTCTTGTTCTTGTTCTTGTTCTTGTTCTTGTTCTTGTTCTTGTTCTTGTTCTTGTTCTTGTTCTTGTTCTTGTTCTTGTTCTTGTTCTTGTTCTTGTTCTTGTTCTTGTTCTTGTTCTTGTTCTTGTTCTTGTTCTTGTTCTTGTTCTTGTTCTTGTTCTTGTTATTATTATTATTATTATTATTATTATTATTATTATTATTATTTATTATTATTATTATTATTATTATCATTACTAAAGTAGTGAGTCAGTACATCTCGTGTGAATTTTAAATCTGTTTGCTGCATGCAATCTCCAAATCCAAAACTTATATAGCGCCCTCTTTTGAAAAAACAGCGCCATCTCTAACCGCGCTGCGGACTTCCGGTCTGGGCTAGGCGCTGTGTGTCAAATCCTGATAATACAAAAAGTGAGTGTTGACACTATCTGAAGTTCTTCAAATCCCTGCCAACATTCCGAAACTTGATAGTGAGTGATTTGCTGCTTCTCGATATTGAAGTCAACATAGCTGGCAATAACTAGCTGGAGAGTAAACCATGCCTGGATGGAGACCGTCTTGTCTTCGATCGTCAACCGATGGTAAGATTTAGAATTTTGAGAATTTAGGAATGAACTTGTCTTGAGTTGAGTGTTAAACCAACCTCCATGAACTAACCATGCCCATGGTTAAACCATGTTAACAATTTCAAATAGGCCTAGAATATAGATGTCAGGTACTGTGCTGTAACTTATGTATGTCAATAACAGCACAGTACCTGACATCTCATTACCACTTACAGGCCTCGATCTTAAGAAAAATGGGGGCAGGCCTTTGCTGGCCAAATCAGAGAAATTGTACAACTTACAAAGTTACATTACAACATCAAGTTAAAAGGGCATGCTGGCCAAGTTGGTTGTGACAGTGCAATTTTTCTGAAGGGCATGCTGGCCAACTCACTAGGGCAGGCCTCGGTGGCCTGGGTTAAGATCAAGGCCTGCACTTACAAACATAGGCCTATTTCAGCTAGTTGTCGTTGGGATTCGTTTTTTGTTGTTGTCCTGTCCCCCTGGCAGGATTCTTTTGCCGGAACTACTGCTGAAATCGTTTTTCTTTGAGGGTACCGGTGGCACAAAAAAACCTGACTTGAGAATGCCAAGAGAACAAAGATTCTCTTTATTGGATCGTCTGTTTTGTTTTTTTGACCAAGAAAATGCTAAATTCATGCACCATGAATTGCAAAACATCAGCTGTTACCTACATACAGCATTAGGAGGCTACTAAACACGGAACCATGGCTCAATTGCCGTCTCACTCTGAGTTGCCACCATTGAGCAAAAATATAATGAATGAACAATGGTGGAAGCCACTTGATGCCTCGTAATCCTCTTCTTGGAACAAAAGTACAAAGGTCTATAATTGGAGATTAGTTAAAAGCAATGGCCTCTCAATGGCCAGAAAATGCCAATATATTCAGAACCTTTTTTTGTCCTTGTGTGAGTGAAACGAAGTGTTAGGTAGACGGCGTGTAGGGTCTGTACACGCTCCGCAGTTGAATGACTGGGCGACCTCTGCTCCGGTGGTCCAAAATTACATAGTGACGTCTTTACACGGCTTCCGTTTCCAGGCAGGAGAAACATTTGTGTGTATTCATGTCATCCGGTGCTACAGTACATGTTAAGGTTTACCTTGGTTAGTTTGTCACATTATTCTTAAACATAGAGCGAGGACACGGCATTCTTCCCTTTTTCATTTTTGTATCCCAGTTTTTGGTTTCTGAATGGTCTTTTAATTATAATGTGAGGTCTATCGCAAATACTGCCTGGTTTATTTTGCACAACAGTCGAAAGGCGCTGTGGGAAGGATAAAGGTACAAAAAGCGTTCCCTTGTCTCTTATAGATGAAGATGTAGGCCTGCTCCAAGCATGGAGGTAGAACAAGGGGAAAAGGTCAGAAGTAGGACCCCACAACATAGTTGCGATTTATCATAACCCTTGACCCGGCCCTCTACGACCGTCGGGAGGATCAAGGGTTTTATAACGACCCACAACATTGCTTAGATCTATAACATTTAGTTGGGCTATTAATTATCTGGAAAATAATTACCAAACACCAAAATGTAAAAAAAAAAAAAAATAAAAAGAATGAAGGGTCCAACTTCCAAGTTACTCTAGTTACTATAGTTTTCCACACTGACATTTAAATTTTAAAGATTCACGAATGAGAAAGAGATTTAGAAAACTTGGTTACTTTATCAAATGCACATTTGAAGTACAGTGCTTCATTTAAAAACACACATTTAACACTAAAACCATCTACCTCTGTGCCCGAACCAAATCCCCAAAACCTTACAAATTCAACGGCATGTTTTGTTTGATTCTGTTGGACCAAGGACTACCAGTGGATCACTAGTAAAACTGATTGAATGCTTTACATGGGAACAGGCACACCACCATAATCAGAGTCCAACAGTTTGGGTGTTGTGTTACTGAATAGTGTTGGACTAAGGAATGCACTAGTAAACTGATTATGCTTTACATGGGATCAGGCATACCACCATAATCAGAGTCCAACAGTTTGGGTGTTGAGTTACTGAATAGTGTTGGACTAAGGAATGCACTAGTAAACTGATTATGCTTTACATGGGATCAGGCATACCACCATAATCAGAGTCCAACAGTTTGGGTGTTGTGTTACTGAATAGTGTTGGACTAAGGAATGCACTAGTAAACTGATTATGCTTTACATGGGATCAGGCATACCACCATAATCAGAGTCCAACAGTTTGGGTGTTGAGTTACTGAATAGTGTTGGACTAAGGAATGCACTAGTAAACTGATTATGCTTTACATGGGATCAGGCATACCACCATAATCAGAGTCCAACAGTTTGGGTGTTGTGTTACTGAATAGTGTTGGACTAAGGAATGCACTAGTAAACTGATTATGCTTTACATGGGATCAGGCATACCACCATAATCAGAGTCCAACAGTTTGGGTGTTGATTTACTGTATGGTATTGGACTGAGGACTGCACTAGTAAACTGATTATGCTTCACATGAGATAATGCATACCACCATAACCAGAGTCCAACAGTTTGGGTGTTGAGTTACATGTACCAATGGTGGTGGATCTTGTTAGAGTAAGGATTCGGAAGAATCCACGTAACTCACTCTTGGGAGTTAGTGTAATCAGCTATTTTCCTTTCCAAATTTTGGCAGCCAAAGCCTTCCGTGTGTATATTGTTGGTTTCCATGATCTTTTGATCTTTAGTGTCCATGTAATCCAGCTCCCCAGACATGATGGATAATCCAGATTAACAAAAATGTAGACTGCTTCTTGTGTGAAGGACTAAATGTAGTTGTACATCCTGTTTACATTTGCAATGTTACAATGTACTGTATGTACCATGTATCTACATGAATGTCATACGTGTCAGGGCTCCATGCAAGGTAGAAAAGTATTTTTATGCCTGTGGGCAAAAAGGGTAATTTCATACATAGACTACTACTGTACACGATGTGTAACGAGGACATGATTTTGCATTCAAAAAGTCATTGAGTCTATTTTCTCCAGGTTCAACATATCAATTATCTACAAATAGACATCGGCAGGTGGTGTCATGTAGGAGATGGAGAATAATTAGTCACCATCATCTCTTCATAATTATTATTTTTGTTTAAGAGCTGCGGGAAGGGAGGTGGTTGGTTATGAGATCAGTTTTAGAAATTTCTTGAAGGTGTAAAAGCAGAAAATGAGATGACGAAGTAGGGCTTGGGCAACATACATTTAGGCAGGCCCAAAGCTGTGTTATTATTATAATTAGTATTATTCATGGTTTATTCCAATTCAAACTTGTTGCCAGAGGCAAAATTGCATAGAATTGTACACTGTACATAATTAAAATAAATAATTTAAAAATATTTTCAAAATTATAAAATTCAAAGGCAATAAGAGAAAAAACATGTAATACATATGGAGAACTACATGTATGACTGCCTAAGAACATTAATCCATTGTTTCCCTATTTTATTTTCACAGACGCTGTTGTCATTGCTTTAAGCCAGCGAAGCAAATAGTGCCATTACTTATTTATGACAACAGCGTCTGTGAAAATAAAATAGGGAAACAATGTATTAATGTTTTTAGGCAGTCGTAGACATTCTCTAACGTAAGTTTAGTACAAAAGACAATTCTATGAAGGAGCTCTGGCTCCAAATAAATAAATTTTGTAGAATTGTAAACTGATCAATTGAGAGAGTTGCGACAACTTGCGATTAGAAACCATTTTCAGTCCCCCAAAACACATGTGTGCACACAGGGTGCCGGACTAGACTGCGCTTTGGGTTGTGCCACGTTTGGACTGAAAATGGCATTTAGCAACCACATTTACAACCAAAGAAATCTGGTCGCTCCATGTCGCAACTCTCTCAATAGACCTTATGCACATGACGTCATTTGAGGAGTAGGGCGCCCTCGTCTAGAAGTCAAAATGAGGATGCTCATTGGCCAATCCTGTGCGCCGCGCGTACAAATCTCTGCGTTTCCATTGTTACATCATCGATTTACCTCTAAGATGGCGGCGTGATGACGTCAATGCATAAGGTCTACACACAGCCCTGGGCATGCCTGATACTTCATGGAGGCAATGGAGGCATTTGCAACCATGTCCCCTGGTCATTGCCTTGGTGCCTCTTGAAATGTTCCAGTACAAATTTACTTTCTCCTCATGGACGTGCCCTTTACCAAGGAAAAACTGCCTTGCCCATTACAAGAACAAAACATAAGACCAGCATTACAGTCTAGATACCTTAGTTGGTAGAGCACCAACACATACCGTAAATCCCGAGGTTGCAGTTTCAAATCTGACTTTAAAGTGCCTTTCGCAAAGCTAACAAAGCACACTTACGTGTTTAATAGAGTGGCATGTGCGTAAAGCGCTCGCCTCTCACCAATGTGTCCCTGGTTTAATTCCCAGCTAGGGCCAGGTGAGTAGGGTTGTGCAATGGTCTCTCCTGTGCCACAAGGGTTTTTCTCCAGGCCATCCGGTTTTTCCTCCCTCCGGAAAAACCAAACACTTTTGATTTTAGGCTGTGCTCTATGGTCATTGGTTGATGCGGCTGGCTGGCAAGGGTGCCCTTGAATTGCCTGCAGCTCGAACACATGTAGCCGCGTCCTTCGCAGTTCAGCTTCTCAGCTGCCAGTAAGGATGATTAGCCTCCCAAATTATTATTATATAAATATTATTAAATACACCTTAACATGAAGCTAAAAAGTAAAAGAATAAAGGTGGTAACAAAGCATTAGACAACAGAACACGCTAGAATACTTAATAGTATTCACCCCAAATGATTTTTTTATTCGGTACCCTGTCAGTTTCTCTTATGGATCGTTACTGGATGAGCAGTGCCTAAAATATTGCTTAAAATATTTGTTTGCTTAGCAAATGCTAGAAGGGAACCAATTCTAGACAATGTATAATAAATGGTATTTTGCTTGGTAACCCATTTCTGCCTTCACAGAATTTTTCTGTGCTTGGCAGTTCTTTGTACAACTGTTTTGACCACAAGACCCCAAAAATCAAATATATAAATACAAAACAAATCAATGTAACACTTACAAAGAGTGAGTTTTATTTGTTGGGTAATGTAATGCTTAATTTGTTCACGTGAAGGTTGGTGAAAGAGTTACTAAGTTGAACATGACCTCGCTTGAAAAGGTCAGTTTTTTTTTAGATTAAAAAAAAATAATAATAAGGGATTTTTGTTTGTCTCGTGGATTTTTTGGGTATCATGTAAGAACTAACCAATGCATGGTATTGAACTTAAAATATCTACGTAACCATGGCAACCCATGGATTCCAGCCCATGCTTCATGAATATCAGATTTAGCCACAATGAGTCAATATATGTTATCCAGATTAGTAATTGAGGATTAAAGAGATGGGATGTCAGGGTAAGAGAGAAGACGCTCAGGGGATTAGGGTTCACCTAGGGACACTGAAGAGTTTTCTTTTGAAAAGGCTTCTGTCAAGGAGGATTAAAACCATTCGTATGTAGATTTGAGGAGAGTCAAAAGGCTGTGGGGCCCAGGGGTGGATTCATTGGTGTAAAATACTAGTGTTACTAGCACAAGTAGCAGCAGGCACTCTACAGGCATGGGCTGAGATTTGCTGCAACTCTAGTTTTCGGCTTGTGGAAACTTGTGCATTATTTTAGAAGGAGTTTTTGCTCGGGAAAATGGAAATATCCGCACGGTGAAAGCTGGTTCTTAAACATTGTACAACACAGGATTTTGAGATGACATAGTGAAGTTTAGCCAGCCTTGTATTTAAAAGGGCTGAGATTCTGTGAGTGAAAATACTGTTAAAAGCAGTTTGGAGATGACATGTATATTGCAGTGAAATTTCCATTCCTGAAAATGTGTTTTCAACGTTTATACGAAGTTGGAGCTTCACGGCAGGAATTTGTCGCGTCATTGTGAACAAAAAATAAGCTGTTTCTTGGATCAAATCATAAATTGTCCGCCGTTGTTGTCAAGCCCCGGAGTGCGTGCAACTGGTGAACCACAGAGCTGCTACTTGTGCGATGGAACTCTCTTCTGATTTATTTTTCATCATGGATCAGGGATTCTATACTCAGGAATTTTAACTTAACGTCCTTTGAAGTGTGTACATGAATGGGTCATAAACAGAGCAGGGCCAGTGAGAAGGAGGCGCGGGAGTTGGACAGTCTCCAATATGCCGCCTCGTTGGACTTTGTGGAACAATTTTGGGAATATCAAGGTAGGGTGTGACACATTAGAGCCGTACATACCTATATTAATAATAATAATGCAAAGCATTTATATTGACCCATTTCACCTGACGTCATCATCACAATAATCTTGGTTGTGCCATTTTGGTGGTCAATGTCACTGAGTTATTCAGTGAAGAGCGCATTTTAGGAGACGCGGTGTTTACACGTAAACCTATTGACCACCAAAATGATGAGTGTGGCGCGCGTGACGTGCGTGCAAGGGGTCAATATGGCACTTTACAAAGAACAGAGTGCCTAAAAATACCAAGAAAAATGAATGTTAACTTAAACAAGAACAAACCAACGAAAAACCGACTAACAAAATGAACAAGCATTTAGGAAGGGAATAGAAAAGTCTTTGAGGTGCTGTTTGGACACAGGGCAATGACTCTGCATCTCTCAGACTTGTGGTGAGTATGTTCAAATCCCGCTCCAGTCAATTTGTCTTTGTTCTCCCAAAAATTGATTTAAAAAATTTACCTAGTCAGCTTCCCTTATGGTTTATTGCTCAATACTGATTATGTGGGAAAAACAAACCATTTGTTAGGCCTCATTTTGACTTGAACTTATTATTTATTTAAAAAGAAATGTATGACAAGTGTACACTTTTCACTCGATCAGAAATAAGAATTTGATCCACAAACACATAGATGATTCAAGCAGATACCAGCCACAGATGATGTTTTGCTTTCCTTTTTCCGGCAGACAAAAGGAAGTGTTTGGGTCGATCCAGTAGACTCCCACTTCTGTTTTGTGTTGTTAACAATGACTTCACCATGCATTATTAGGTTTTCAAAACAGAACCAACCGCAGTTTGCCCTTGAATGGTATGATTCTGTTGTGATTGAAAAAGACGGAGAAAGACTGCAAGAGATAAAGTGTCCTATTTTCTTTGGAACGTACTGTTACGCAAGGATGATTTTGCAAATAGTTTTATTGTTTTTAACACTGCTGGGGTTACGGTTTGAATCTAAACAGAAGAGCAACCTGATTTCAAATGATGCTTTCGAAACCGAAAGCTAATTTTGAGTTTTGATCTCTACCAATCTTTGAAATAAATTGTAAGAAGAAGCTCTTTCACATTTGAAAAGAACAAACTTTGAAAACATTTTGACACAATTTCCTTGAAAACTTGACCACATTGTCGTCATTGGGAATTTTTTCCTCCCAAATTTGACGAATTTCTTCCAGAATTCCAAAATGCTGGGTACAATGCATGGTTAGAAAGTTTGCTAAAATGTTGAATTTGGTCACACCGTCTGTCAACAAGATTGAATGTTTTGCTTACATTAGGCCGTCCATGTCAACCAGCGCTGTTTGTTAAAAATCAACAAAAGAAAGATCTATTCACCACTCCGGCATGGTAGTCTTCGTATTTTGACCTGATTTCTTTTCTTTTCTTTTTTTTTTTGCCCTCGGAGAATCAGTAAGACTATTATTAAGTAGTCTAGAGAAAGACTGTTTTCAATTCAATTCAAAAACACATTTATTTCCAAACTCACAATGTAATGAACAGAATCAATAATTGTAATAAAGGTAATACGAATTATGACACAAAAAGGCCAATTATTCAAAAAAGAAATATACCCAGGAAAGGGAGTTAGTAAGGGGGATTGTTTGATAAGCCTAGGTTTGTAGGGAACAACCCTAGAAATGATACAAATACAGTGAATACAGTATTAAAACAGCAGAAACAAATACAGAGACAAAACAAAACAACAACAACAACAACATTTTGTCAAAAAAGTATGCATTGAGAAACAAGAAGACAAATAAATCCAGAATCTTAAGCCACACTCTCAGAACGAACCTGCCAGGACAACATCAGCCGATCAGCCGGTCAAAATAGACATCACTGCCTATTGGTCAGTTCTTGTTTGGTCATTTGAATGAATAATAATGTCCTGTATAAATTGCCCCGTACCTTTTTTTTTTGGTTTTCTGCCCTTTTTGGGATGCATTTACACTTGGGTATGGAACACAACTTGTGCAGGGTTCTGCATGCCGTAAGTAAAAAATCAGCGCTAATGGAAGCAGAAAATCTGTGCTTTTGAAAATGTGTATTTCACAGATTAGCAAGGAATTTTTGCTTAGTGCATGCGTACATCACGTTACTAAGTATTTTTCGCTTAATCAGCTAGTGCAGAAAATCAGGGCTTACACTACGGTAACTTGTATGCGGAGAATGGTGACCATAAGTGCAGAGTTCTGTGGTAAGCAGAGCCATGAAGATGGGCCCGAGTTTCATCTTGAGTCGGTTGTTTTTTTTTGCCGCGTTTCTTGTTCATGTAGTTGTGTAAACATCACTGGGTGAGGATGCCAAGTGATGTGTAAAGAAAATGAAAGCTGAATGTAAGGATTCAAATGAAACAGTTACTTTAGACCATGTAACTTGTGACATCGCATGTTTACAAAAGAGCCACAGAGCCTGGACTTCCTGCATACATAAATCGTATATGGAGATTTCACTGTCTGTTTTTTTACCATTTTTTGTATGAAGAAAGGGGGCATGTCTCAAAACTCTTGAATTTATGTGGAAATTATGATACAAAATGTTAAATTTCCCACATGACCAGTTTAGTATCCTGCCTACCAGAAAGGTCCTGGAATGTACAAGGTCACTCTTTTTGTAAACAAAGGTTACTTTTTTTATTCACCTTGTCTTTTACCGAGACTGTCTGGAGATGTATAGGTCAACCCTTCAAGATGTACATGTATATTAGTAAAAAATTCCCTTTTTTTTTATTCAAGGGTCAAATATTGTGTCTGATCATTACACTTGTCATAATGAAAGATGATACAATAAATTCTTCTTGAAAATTCCGTAATATCTAATTACCTGATAGAGGTGAGGTATTCCAGTATCAATTCTTTTAAAGGAGGTGGTGCTGGTGGGGGGGGGGGGGGCGGGGAACCAGTAACATTAGCGATGAACATGAAAATATATTTTGAATGGTTAACTGTTCCCTCTAACTAAGCGAGATTTTTCTGTGCTTCCCGTACCAACTGCACGTTGTAAACCAAATGCCTCTCTGAAACTTTGGCTACACTCTCATTGTTGTACAATATGTGTACCCAATTAATTAAAACCCTGTAGGTAGAGACCAGTCCTTTCTGTGTGATCATCACAACACGCCCAGACATGGCTGATATTCTTGATTTTGTAACTCATTTTTTTTCCCCCAGTGAAAATGTCTACAAAGATAATATGAAACAGAGATTTGGTTTTGTTTTAGAAATTGAGACGCTATGTTTACTTGGGAAACATTGGATTATATCATTTGTGAACATGACTTGTACTTTAATCTTTTTGAGTCAATGGAAATAGGTCAAATCTTGCGGCCGTTTGGGCCAGCAGCCGTTTATGGACGCTACTCAGTATGGGCATTTTAGTGTAAGCCGCTTGCGGCCACTATGGTCTCTAATGGGTTAAAGTTTTAAAAAGAAATAATTGTCATAAATTGTTGTGGAGTGTCGTGGAGAGCAGTCTAGTCCGCCAAAACTTAAGTTCTATAGTTTACAGAATGTGGGTTCGAATCCCGGCCTGGCCAGTCGCGACACTTGTGTCCTTGAGCAAGACATTTTACCATAATTGCTTTGTCCTTCGGATGGAACGTTAAGCCGTAGGTCCCGTGTACTAGGATAGGTAGTGCACATAAAAGAACCCAGAACACTTATTGTGAAAGAGATCTATCTGGTTCAGATAAAGTTTGCTTTCGAGGCGTCCTTGGTTTCATAACCAGAAATTAATAAAAATATTGATAATAAAACTGGCTCACATTAGCACAAAAACCTTCCTAGTATAGAGGTGATATTACTCTCTTAAAGTTTTTGAATGATTTGTCTTTTCTATTTGATTGAAACTAGGGACAAACTGCAGAAAAAAATTGTCCCTGGCCTTAATCGGAAAGGGTGACTTTCAATTTAATTAGAGTGACTTTCAATGTAACTCTTTGAGAGAGTATATTAACATGCATGCAACTGTTCAGCTGTTCAAGTGATTTTTAAAAACAAACATGTGTAAAAGTGAAACAGAAAAACTGTTCAAAGTTGTGTGTGCTTGGTCAGTTACTCTCGGTTTCAATTACAAAGTTATATTGTCTGTACAAAGTTATATTGTCTAAAGAAAATATCTGAAATGCTTTCATTTTTACTTATTGGAAAGCCCATTTTGTGGCACTTTGGTATAACCTCCACGTTAAGGGCCAACACTAAGGCCTTGTTATTGCCCCTTCCATAGTGACCCTAAGATGTGACCTCTTGAGGTCAAATACTTGCACCCTGTCCTGGTGACTGATGTTGATCAGTGTATGGCACAGGGGTCCATAGCAGTGGGTTTACTGTTGATCTGTGTAAGCAAGCTATGAACACACACCTAGGATCTATACCATGGGATGGTACAGTATGGGATTGTAGTGGTGATGGGGGTTGGAGGGGGGGGGGGGGGAGGATACATGTATGTGGTGTGATACTGTGAAATATTTCTTTTTAGTGTGTAAACTGAAAAGCCTTCCACATTTGTGTCCATTTTTAATGAACCCCCACAATAACTGTATTATAAATCCCATATAATTTAAAGGTAGGCCTATATTACAGGATTGATATTCATCCATTTTTTATTTATTAGTATTAGTCAGAAAGCTGACTGATCATGAAGTTCTGGTTCAAACCATTATTTTCTCCTGACTCGGATGATGAATTGAAAACCCAAATTTTCACAGTTTTTTTTTTCATGTATATATTGAATCACACAAAGTACGAACACTGCACTATCAGCGTTATCGATCCTACATTTTTTACATGTTTCTTGATGAGTGTCGCAGTTTGACACTACAACTGTGTGATAAAAACACACAGCACAGGGGGCACCAGGGGCGATGATATTATCATGCATAATTGGAGATCAAATTTATATTCAGGAGTACATGTAGAAGTGAAATCATAGTCTCCCCATGGAACATACATGTAGCCTGCTTTAAAAAAAAAAAAAAATGTAAAAATGCACTGGATTCTGACAGCAGCATAAATTACATTGCATTAACATTACAGGTTAAAGCTGATAAATAAAATTATAGGTAAAGTACTTCCTGAAACAAACCAAAACCTCCTCAAAAAAAGTACAAGTAAATTCTACCAGGAATGAAAGAACTAGAGATTTTTAGTTTACCGTTCTCAATGAAGCACTAAAAGAAACGTCTATTATAATGATTGCTGTACCCGCTGCTAATAGGATTCAAACTGCCTCTAGCTTCCGGGCAGTCTTGGTAGCCTAGTTGGTAAGATATCTGCTCTAGAATGACGGGGGTCGTGGGTTCGAATCCCACCCAAGGAATATGCCTGGGGAATTTTTTTCACATGACTCGGGAAAGCACCGAGTATATAGTGCTTAACACACATCGGTGTATGGGTAAAAAACACAAACAATATTCTTTATCCCTGATGCAAAAATTAACATTATTACAAAATTCCACTGTTGTGGTATAGTGAGGTACAAAGGCCTACAGTTTGGTAGACTCAAGAAACTTGCTGATAAATGACTTTCACTTATACATGTAATGTACATCGTGTATGTACGTTTGTTATACAATGGTATTAGAATGTGAATTTTTATTGGTCGAGAACCAATCACGTGACATAATACAAAATTTCATGTCTTTTCAAAAGAGTGATGTTGTCGGGGTCCATTACCTAGATCGTCCTCAGAAAATTCATTTCATCAACCCCATTGATATGTATATTGAAGTTAGCAATACACCCGAGAAAAAAGGTAGGTCATGTCGTCGGCGTCCATTACCTAGATCGTTCTCCGAACATAATTTCATCGTCCCCATTGATCTGTAAAACCACATCAGCGGTACTACCTGAGAAAGAGGTTACTATGCAACCACTGGTACTATGCACGCTGCTGTACTTTCGATATGATGCTTGCGATATAGGGACCAGTTGATACATTTTGGTTGACGCACTTTTGTTGAATTGAATATTGTTGTCTGCAAACTTTGTCGGTGAGGGCCTTTTTAACAATCCTGCAATCTAATACCATGGTATGACAAAGCAGTTGTTGTCTGCTGTGATATGTTGTCCATGCTGTTTTGGACACCCTCGGGGGGGGGGGGGGGCAGATGGCACCCTCGGCTCTGCCTCGGGTGCCATCTGCCCCCTCGGGTGTCCAAAACAGCATGGACCACATCAAAGCAGACAACAATTGTATAATGTACAATGTACAGTACATTTACGTGTATAGTGCACACCACACTTAACCTGAGCCATTGCCACATTTCACTGTTACTGTACATATACCTTGAAAAAAAACTTCTTTAAGAAAAGAGTGTGAATTAGGTACACTGGTTGACCCCAAGGCCTATTCAGAGAGGTGTTTGAAGCTTGAATGAGGGGGTCACAGTGGAAGGAAGGAGATTGTAAAGATTGGAATAAGTGCCTGGGTTCCCTTCTTAACACAAATCCTTTATATTCTCTCTCTCTCGGGGCATAGGGAAACCTACATGTACTGTTGGAAATCTAGAGTGGGTATTGTGTTTGTGGTCCAAGGACCTTCAGTGATCCCATAAATAGGTACAGTGGGAAACTGTGCACTTCTTTTCTCATCACTCGTGACTGTTCTGCGATTCTGGCAACATTTGACAATAAAAAGCCTACAGGTTGAATTGTGAATTCTGATCAACTACTCAGGTGCTTTCTCATAGTGTTAAATTTTGTCCAGGATCGAACATTGATCGTGTGAAAAGGCCTTATTACTCACTACATCTATTGACTTACAAGTAATTCTTCTGACGTCATCATCTCAGTAATCTTGGTTGCGCCATTTTTGTTAAGTCAATAACCCCGTGTGTTATACAGCGTAGTGCGCATTTTAGGCGATGTGTTGTTTACAGGCGTACGACTTGACTCCCTCAGTGGTGAGCGTGGCAGCAGTAGCCGCGTGTGACGTTGGTGCCAGGTGTCGATAGAGTATTTTAGTTGAGATCCAAGCCTAAAGTACGATGCATGCTGCAATTTTTAAGTCTATATCTACGTTCACTCGTAGACCTTGCAAAAATGATCATAACTCGATAATTAGAATATTGGTAATCATTTCTGAAATCTAAATTCTAGACTCGAGCAACAACTGAAAGTGGAGTGTAAATTGCTGCAGTGCATATTTGTGCATTTCCGTTTGCATAATGTTAAAGACAGAGTAAAGAAGAAAAGAGAGAAGAACAATAAATGACTAGTTTCATTGTCAATGCTGACTAATTGATACCAGTACCAATATTCTCGAGAAATATTTCCATCAGTCAAGGTTGAGAAAGTAGCGTTTGAAGACCTTTTTTTGATTGCAACAAAACTAAGCCTGATATAGACGTGCACAACTGTGTGGCATGGGTGGCTAGTGGGTACAGCACTCGTCTCTCATCACTCTGGCCCTGGTTCGATTTCCAGCTAAGGCCATGTGAGTAGAGTTGTGCATTGCTTCTCTCCTATACCACAAGGGTTTTTCTCTCCAGGACCTCCTGTTTTCCTTGCATGCCTGCAGCTCAAACATGTTGTAGCCGAATCCTTCGCAATTCGGCTTGTCTGCTGCGAGTAAGGATGATTAGCCTCCTAAATTGTTATGTCATTATTTGCAGTGGGATTCGGGGATAAAGGATAAATTTTATTTTTTATTTGTTTGTCACACATCGATGTGTGATAACTGATACGCGCTGTATACTCTGTGCTTTCCAGAGTCCTGCAGAAAAAATATCCATCAAGGCACTACTCAGATGGGATTCAAACCCACAACCCCTATATTCTAGTGCAGAAAATCCCTGATGAAACATTTCATTTTTTTGACAATGTTTTCTAGAATGTGTCGACTGAATTGGATGAAATTTCCACCAGGTGGGTTGTATGGGGTGTTTATTGACAACTAGAAGATGGGAATGAACTTACTCTTCTCAAATACAGCAATAAACTTTACCTTTGAAACTTCAATTTGAGCTTTCATAACTAGGCCTAATTTCACAGAACTGCTTCGCAGAAGATTGCTACGTACCATGTATGTTTGCTGCCCTCATCGAAGATGGGTAAACTACGAGATGCTTCATCCTCATTTGCCATTAATTAATGATGCAAGGCCTCTCCTTCCAGGCAAAGTAATAGATAGTTTCCTGAACAGATAAAGTATGGCCCTGTCATAATTTATTATCGTAGCAGTCTCGTAGACATTTTATGTTATTGAGAAAGCATCTGGAAGTCTTCATTTCTCCCCCTCGAGAATGTTCCAAAAATATCCAGGGGGGTGCAGACGAATTAGTGGGAGGATTGAAAGAGACACAAGCTGCAATCAAACTTTCAGAAATGATTTAATAAATTATACACCGTGGTCGGCGTGAAATGAGGCGGTTGGAAGTGTCAGGGGGGAAGTAAAACTTGCGGGAAAGAAAGATATTTTGTAGAGATCCCTACAATGTGTCATTGATGTACACCTTTTCCTGTTGTGTCTATGCGCCCACTTAACATTTCAATGAAGTCCCTAAAAGGGCTTTTTGTCTCGAGACTGTCTGATTTTTGCTTTTAGGATTCCTTGTCTTGTTGGTGGCCATTTTGGAAAGTGCAGCCACTGTTTGAGTACTCTTTTTAATGGAAACTTTTTGTTTCTTCGAGTTGGAAAATGGATTATTGAAGAACTTTAAGAGTGGGAGTTGGATTGGAACAAAGATGAGTCTGTGTTTTTCTCGGAAGAGGAGTCCTAGCAGCTCTGGTAAGTTTAGTTGGAACTCATTGGCAACCATAGAGTTATATAAAAGAACTAGAGGGCGTACAAAACCATGCGACATGGCCTGACAAGAAGCAAACACAGCGAACATTTTCTACGTGGACATTCATACGCAATCCAGTTGGTAAGTGATGACGTTTTGGAGCCGGAAGTGCAGTGTAACGATTATTCATGTACAAGTACTAGTATGTACATGTATACCATTCCTTGACATTGCATTTCCGGCTCCAAAACGTCATCACTTACCAACAGGATTGACCCATAGGGATTTTCGCCCATGGTGGGTCAGCGGAGTTCAGTGCATGATGTATTGAGGGCTCCCTTTAGTTCTTAGATCTATGTTGGGAACGTAGCTTGCTGCAGAGATCTGACAGAGGTGTCATTTTATGTACTTGGATGTTTAGTGAGGCCAGTTTTGCTAAGTACTGGAAATTCTTGCATTGCAGACATACTTCATCAGCCAAAACGGCATCTTTACATGTTGCACTTGATTGATTCATGGCAAAGTTTTGTGAAGTCATAGACAGTCTGTGTAGTATCCTTCACACCAATGACCAAATCTTCAGGTTTTTGAGGCAGACCATGGAGGCAAGACTGAAATTTTAGTTTGTGTGGCAGACATATGTGCATGTTATGACTGTCTGATTGGGTCGGACTTGACAGGCATAAGCACTGTCTGCATGAATTCAAAGACAAAGTAATGGACCAATACACAGTGCTCTGGCAACATCGGAGACCTATTTTGCATTGATCATATGCATATGCAGGCCTGATGCTTCATGGAGGTAATTGCCTCCGTTGTCCCCGGTCATTGCCTTGGCGTCTTTGAAATTTGTCGGTACAAATTTACAATTTCCTCCTAGAGGTGCCCTTTACCAAGGAAGAAATGCCTTGGTGCCCTTAACCCTGCCAGTTATGAACCACTGTTGAAGACCTTGGTCACCACTCTTTTATTCCCACTTCTTTTGTTTGTTCAGTGGACCACTGTTGTTGAGAACGCTGTAAAGATAGATTGGACTGAATGTATTTTAAGGTTCTTTTTAAAAATTCTACATACAAAAATGTACAAATCATTTTTGGTACATGAAGTATGATATTGTTATTTGCCCACCTTGAGTCGCAATTTGGAAGCCCATCTGGATAATGCCAATGGTCGATTTCAGACTTCTTGAGTTGTCGTCTTCCCGCTGTCATTTTCTAAAAAATTGAATGACTTTTTACCATTATGATTAATTTGATAAACCGCAGACTGATGACCAATTACATTATTAGATGTACAGTATGTATTTCACAGCAAGATGATGACATTTTTATCAGATTTCCATATGTGGATAGTGAAAATGGAAAAATGAAAACATTTCTTGTTTACATAAAATGTCTTTGTCCATTGTTGTCTAGAAAAAATGCCATAAAACACATAGACCCTACGTCGTAAACTTTTCCCCAAAATATAAATTCTCATAGATTTTATGGATGCTACATTTGTGTATTATTTAATCTCAATGTGAAAGGGTTGTGTTGGCCTGCATATTTTGTGTCGGTAAAAATATTAATCCATAAAATGAGAAGGAAAGGACAGACTACCGGCCTCCATTGTGCTCCAATTGAGGGAATTACATGATGTAATTGCTAAATATGGAGATGTAATGGGGGGCCTCAAATATATAGAAGTTCACATTTGGTGCAGATTACCTCCATTACATGGACATGGGCTTATCATTGGACTCGATACACAGAGGTTGCTGAGTGACTCAGTCCGTTTGGATCTGTCTCTAAATCTCATTGGTGACTCATCTCTCAGATGGCTGCTAGCCAATATACAGATTTATAACACACCTCTCCCTGGTTCTTTATCCTGATTGGCTGAAACACGGTCGCATGGGGCGAACTAATATAGCCTAGTGCATGAAATCTGCACCACATGCACCGCACGCGCTTCATTTGGGGGGAAATAGTTCGCAAAGCGGGAAATAGTTTCAAAAACCCCAAAACTATTGACTGGTAAACGCTGCCCTCAAGAGAACGAAAATGGCGGCGTCTGCGGATCGAGAAGAATATCCGGCGAAAAAAACGCGATTTACTCTTCTAACAAACATTTTGGACTGAGGTGTTTAATAAAACACATATGAAATGGCATTATTCGGGCAATAGTGCACGTCTATGCACTCCTCGGGTCTGTGAGTGACCAGGAGAGGGTCCTACTTCCCTTGGCCTTCGGCCTCGGGAAATAGGACCCTCTCCTGGTCACTCACAGACCCTCAGGTTGCATAGACGTGCACTATTTTCCTCATTGCCAGTCCATATGTGTATAATATTAAAAGCATGTGAGTGCATTGTCGCAGAATGTTATCACAAGATGAAAACTGGACTTTTCCATTTCATGAGGACGACTCCTTGTAGACACCAACCTTGTATGCCGTGACAAGACCTTGCCTTGTTTGGACGAACGGGTGGGAACGATTATTTTAAGAATGATTCTGCAAATGAAGTGTCAAAAATCAATGTACACCATCCAAAAAGTAATGATGTAGGACGGGCCAACGTTATGGCAGTAAATCATTGCAAAATAAAGTATGACGCGTGACGAGTGGTCCACCAATCAAATGACCAGGGTCTGTGTATGTGCGGTATATAATTTGTATTGGTGGCCATGTCACAGACCTTATGTATGTACATGTACCATGATCTTTAATTTAGGCCAAGTTTGCACAAGGACCATTTGTGGATGAGAGGCCAATATTGCCTGGTACCCAACACATGTTTTTGAGCATGAGTACCAGTTAATATATAGGCTGCTCGTCAACAAAATGTCATTGTGTGAACTTGGCCAATGTTGGGGAGGGGGGGGGGACAATCCTCACCCTGCCTCCCCAAACCCTGATGATAAAAACATGCAGCTGTTCTCTGAGGAAAGCATTTGAATGTCACTGTGTGTACAGAAGGAGTGTCTAAAAAGTTCATTTATTTCTCTCATTTTATTACTTATAATAGATGACGATGACAGGACCAGCAAAAGTGGCAGCCAGAGTGGCCAAGATGGCAAAAGCGGCCAGCCACAACAGGGTATTTCAGGTATGCTCAGAGATTTACACTTTTATAAACAAGTCTGTTTGGCCACATTAAACACTGCATAGATCATGTAACCTTTGTTTACAAAAAGAGTGGGCCTTGTACACGCCAGGGCATTTCCTGGCAGGCAAGTACTACACTGGTCAAGTAAATTCAAGAGTTATAAAAGTAACAGCTGAACAAGTTTTGAGATGTGCTCCCTTTCTTCATATCAAAAATTGATAAAAATCAGACTCTGCGATCTCCATAAAATATCAGATTGAATGTTTTCTTCAGTTGGGCTGTGTACAAATCATACCAGCAGGAAGTCCAGGCTTTGTGGTTATTTTGTAAAACATCTCACATGTTACGTGGTCTATACTCAGTGCTTTCCCAAGTCCTGCAGAAAAACGAATCCACATTTATACTTCTCGGGCAGGATTCGAACCCACGACCCCCGCCATTCTAAAGCAGATGTCTTAACCACTAGCCCACCAAGCAAGCCTGGTGACATGGGGCCAGTTGAAATTCTGTACTCTCTGATTCAGTCATACTAACAATCAGGGTATGCCGTTAACTTTTTCGGTGACAAGCCAGCAGGACCAGTCAATTCACTAGTTCAGCTCATATTTCCTAGTAAATAGGGATGCTTTTCAACACTGAACTAGCCAGTCGGACCACTCGGAGAAAATTCTGACTGGTCCTCAGGTGTTTAAACTAGCATTTGGCCAGCAGACCACTGTTAACGGACAGCGCTGATAATCATTTTTTCGGTTTGATAATTTTCAGAGGAAGTGAGAGCCTACACAATTGTGGAGCTGGAGAAACGACCAGGAGTTGGGTTCGGGCTGACGGTATCAGGTAAGCAAAAGATTTTAAACTAAGAAAAAATAAAATTGTATGTTTTTCTCCTGTGTGAGTTAGTATACAAGTCATGCCTGCAGAAAAATACAGGATCTTTGGTCTAGTGACCCAATTCACCTGATGTCGTCACCCACGGTTGGTTGGGCCATTTGGGGAGTCAGATACCCTATGTGTTACTCTGCAGTATGTATTTGAGGTTGAGGCGATGTCCACGTTTCTTAGACAGGCATCAGATCTTTACATGCACTTTGACTCCCAAAATCAGGGTTGTGAGACTTCAGCTTTTTGTGTTTAGATTTTTGCTCGAGATTTCACCTTTTTGTGCACCTGTTCTGTACAAAGCTATGTGAACTTTTTAAATGTCAGCTTTTTGCAAGCTGTTTTCAGTTGTTATTTTTTGTGGCCACTCACACCCTTGCAAAATGGCAGACCATGGGCAGAGAGAAGCCGCATGCGACATCAGTGCAAACAGTCTATAAATGTAAAGTCACATTGAGCCATGTGGTTTGACGGTCTCTATTACCATATCACTGCTTCTTGATCAACCCCTGCCAACACAAATCACTCTCACGAAATACCCCCCTCAGGACATTTGCTTGAAAACCTTAACAAGTTTTTTTGTATAAGTTCAGGGCCTGATTGCTTAGTGTTCAGGAAACAAGCTTCCTGTCAAAAGAGAGACCCTCTGCTAAATTTGATATCTTTTGTAAGTTGGATCGAGAGAGTGAGCTCATTAGTTCCGGTTGGGTTACAATATTTCCTGTTGTAGAAGTCGCGAATTGTGGAAAAAGTTATGAGGAGAGATCTTGTCAAAAAAGGTTCAGCTAGGGCTACGCTACCCAAAACGGTTTCATTATTGTTCATTGGTAGAGTGCTTTTGTAAGTTCAGTTGTGCTGGAATGGCAAACAGTTTTGTTCTGACCAAACTGTGTCAAATGCTTTTGAATATCTTAGTTTGGGATCAAGATGAAGGGATGTTAACTCTTACCCTCAAAAATTCTTTCTATATCATCTTTGCCGAACCCAACTAACAATTTGTTGTTGAGTGACCTAGGAGAGGAGGATATTGAAGAATTAAAGTCACCTGTAGGTAAAAAGGCCTAGGGAGTAAGGGTCAAACATACCCAGGCCTTGATCTTAACCGAGGCCACCGAGGCCATTGGCCTCATGCCCTGTCGAGTTGGCCAGCATGCCCTTCAGAAAAATTGCACTGTCACTACCAACTTGGCCAGCATGCCCTTGTAGAATTTCTCTGATTTGGCCAGCAAAGGCCTGCCCCCGTTTTTCTTAAGATCGAGACCTGCATACCTGATTTTTTGTGTACAGAATTTCAACCAAATTTGTTAACAATAGAGGGTCTGATATAATAATGTATATACCGTTTCGAAATGATTAGGGTAATTGTTTGACAATTGAATTTTTGCATTGAGTCAGTGAACGTGTTGTGAAAATGGTAACATGACTGACTCACATCAGACAAGTCCGGTGGTTGGGGGTAAGTTTACTGGCCCGATGCTAACAGCTCAGGCCTGTGGTCCAGTGTTAGGCTGTGTCTGAATAGACCGTTCCGGCCTGTCAATCAAACTGTGCGCATTAACCAATTGGATCACACCTTTTGGTCATGTGACCTTAGTCAAACTCGGTCACACGTGCAGCGTAAACGCACAAAAACTAAGGTGTGTGGGCGGGGCTTGTCGCCGAAGCCGGAACGGTCTATTGGTAGCTATGGCTATGGCTACGGCTGGATCACCATGCCATCATGCGTTGAAGTATAGGACGGCCTTAGGAATAACCCTAGCAACAGCCGTTGCCATAGCTGTTACTGCCAATTCAGATACAGCCTTAATTTCAAGCCTTGAATGTAGGAATTGATACACTACTTCCAGTTTTAGTTTCAAAAGAAAAAAAAAAGAACCATACATATATTGTAGATAACATTACCAAACACACACAGGTATGTTTATAGTGCAGACCGCGGACATCCCTTTGTTCTCCCATTGTTTGGACTTAGTTTTTTTTAGCAACGTCCCCATTGGTTTTGTACATGAAACATACTGAGGACTGTCCTCGGTATGTCATTTTCCCAGATCCCTTTTGTTAAAGTCCTCGGTTTGAGTGCCCAGACATGCCCAAACAAAATAAAGACAGACTTAAACTGCTGACATTGCTTTTATTTAAATTATACAATTCAATTGAGTGGAATTTAACTCCATCCTAATGTACGCACACACACACCCACTCACACCTACCCTAATTGCTTGAGGAAAAGTCACATTTCCTTTGGGCTTGATACAAATGGGTATTTATAGCGAATTCCTATTTATAGGAAGTTACATAAATGAACCATGTCGACTGACGTGCGTATGTATCTGTACTTGTAATGAACGAGTGTCACTGAACAAGTGCAGATGTACATGCAAAGGTCATGGGGTCATGTGGTAACCATTACAGGTACCTTTTCATAGCTTAGTCTTTGATAAGTTGCACACAACCTAATACCATCTTGGCTGGTAATCCGTCTCAACTGTGAAATCTTTGTGCAGTTTGAGTGGCTCTGAGATCCTTGGGAGCTATTTCTTGTTGATAACCTTTTAGAGCGTTGATGGATTGTTTATGTTTTCATGTGGTTTATTATCACCAAGAGAAGGCCATGCATGGACTACAGAGATTAAAACATGTTGTGAAGGCCAGTTTATACTTACGTGTGCCTTGTGAAACTGTAACAGTAGGCTGGCATCCCTTTTTTTTTTTTTTAAAGTAAAGGGCAATCAATTAGTGAATGTCGGAGGAAATATTCGTCATGGCTGTGAGGCAGTGACCAGGGCCCAGTTTCATAGTTAGAGCTTCTTTGGCTGAAAATATTGCTTAAAAAATTTCTGTTGAGCAGAAATGAGCAGGATACCAGTCACAAATTGCACATGTGACATGGTAGTTTGGCCAGTAACCTTATTCTGGAATAAGCATAATTTTGTTGTGCTTGGCTGCATTTTGTGCTTAAGCAGCACTATGAAATTGGCCCTGGTGCCCAGTTTCATAGAGCTGCTCAGGCCAAACAAAAAAATTTGCTGAGCATGAAACAATTTTGCTTACCAGAATAAGGCTACCAGCTAAAATACCATGTGACATGTATCATATGTGACTGGTATCCTTATAATTTTTTTGCTAAGCAGGTTGTTAAGCAATATTTTTGCCTTAAGCGAGCTCTATGAGATGGTGCTGAGCAAGTTTTTCTACTAAGCAAAACTTAGCAGGGAACCACTCACAAACAATATACATTACATGGTATTTTGGCTGGTAACCTGTTTCTTCTAAGCAAAATTGTACCTTGTAAGCATGTTTTTCGCTTTAAACAACTTTACATTATTGGGCTTAGGACCAGATCCCGATAGCTCCTGTGATTGCCATTGAATTCATACTTGATGTTTCATTTAGTGACCAGTATCTTTACTTAACAAGGAAAAAAAATGTACGTGTTAAAAAAAAAACACCAAACAAGCAACATCAACAAAAATGACCAAACTGCTGTTGCAAACTGCTCACCAACCAAAATAACCTGCGGTGCAAAAATTGGTATGTGTAATGTCCTGACACTTCAACCAGAGCAGAGTCTTTGGCAAAGACTAACATTACAAACATTAACATGGAAGAAATGATTAAAGAAAGGTCTCAAAATGTGTGCTTGTTTGCTTGATAGACCGATCCATTAAGCGCTGCTGCTAGCGTATTGACCAATCACAGCCTTGACAATGCCACTGCAAGTCTGACAAAAGTCTCACACGTTAAAAATCCCATTAGAAAAGTAAACAAACCGCCGCCATTGTTCTGACACACAACAGCACACACAACTGTACTGACAGTGTTCCTGTCTGCATTGTTCTTTGGATTCGAGGCACTGCTCAAAAGGCCACAAAACTAAATCTATACTGTTCGCGAAAACATGTCTGTGTGTGTACTCGATACGTGTGTGCGTTCACAACCGAACCACCGCTGCAATCAGGGCAAGAAAGTCACATCCATGTACTGTTGCTAAGGTAGGCGGGGCTTAATGGATCGGTTTGTTGTGAATGCATACTTGGTCTAAAAGTAGCACCTTAAATTTCCCTTTCTTTTTTTCCTATGAACAGGTGGTATTGACAAAGATGGCCGCCCACGGGCAACCAACATGCGCACTGGTGGTGTGGCCCAGCGTAGTGACCTCTTACAGATAGGTGACCTCATCACGGCGGTCAGCGGCATCAAGACGGCAAAGCTCAAACATGAAGATGTCATCAATCTCCTGAAAAATGCCGGGGACCGAGTGTCGTTGGAGATAGAGTATGAAATTCCCCGAGCAGGTGTGTTGTAAGAATTGACATAATTTGATAAAATGTCCTCACAATTTTACTCAAAATGCGGTAGTTTTGAGGCTCAAATCTGTGCCGAATAGCGAGATGTGATGGAGCAGCCTAAGAGTATCAAACTCATTTTCTGTTGGCTGAGTGGAAGGAATGTGGGTTTGATTGAGACCAGGGCCCAATTTCATAGAGCTGCGCAAAAAGTAGCTCAGCACCAAAAAAAACCGTTACCAGACTGGGTTTACCAGTCAAAATATCACGTTACATGTACAGTTTGGTAAGCAGGAAATTGTTAAGCAATATTTTCTGCTTAAGCAGCTCTGTGAAATTGGGCATTGGTTTTGACATTTGTGTCCTTGAGAATGACACTTTTCTATAATTGCTTCTCATCACATAGGAGTACATGTAAATGAGTACCTACAAGGGTATAAATTGTCAATGTGAATGATTAGTAACCTGTGAGCCCATTTGGCTGCCGATGCTGCATACTCCTAAGGAGTTGAGAAAGTTCCAAGAATGCTTGTAAGGTCCAATGAACAGGAGAAATAATACTTTAAATCACTGTAAACCATGTCATTATGTGGGCCATTTGGCTGCCGGTGCTGCATACTCCTAAGGAGTTGAGAAAGTTCCAAGAATGCTTATCAGGCCCAATGAGCAGGAGAAAGTGTTAATCACTGTCAACCATGTCAATCTGTGGGCCATTTGGCTGCCGGTGCTGCATACTCCTAAGGAGTTGAGAAAGTTCCAAGAATGCTTGTAAGGTCCAATGAACAGGAGAAATAATACTGTAAATCATTGTAAGCCATGTCAATCTGTGGGCCATTTGGCTGCCGGTGCTGCATGCTCCTAAGGAGTTGAGAAAGTTCCAAGAATGCTTGTAAGGTCCAGTGAAAAGGAGAAATAATACTGTAAATCTCTGTAAACCATGTCATTATGTGGGCCATGTGGCTGCCGGTGCTGCATACTCCTAAGGAGTTGAGAAAGTTCCAAGAATGCTTGTAAGGTCCAATGAAAAGGAGAAATAATACTGTAAATCATTGTAAGCCATGTCAATCTGTGGGCCATTTGGCTGCCGGTGCTGCATACTCCTAAGGAGTTGAGAAAGTTCCAAGAATGCTTGTAAGGTCCAATGAAAAGGAGAAATAATACTGTAAATCACTGTAAACCATGTCATTATGTGGGCCATTTGGCTGCCGGTGCTGCATACTCCTAAGGAGTTGAGAAAGTTCCAAGAATGCTTATCAGGCCCAATGAGCAGGAGAAAGTGTTAATCACTGTCAACCATGTCAATGTGTGGGCCAGAAGAACAAAATTCTGCAGTGAGCAGCGTCATGAAATTGGTGCCCCGTGATTGACCAGACTTTTTCCCTGTATGACAATTACTTGTGTGTTTTGTTTTAGTTCAAGACAATGGTGTCACAGTCACTTCCAAAAATGTTGAGATGCGATTGGCCAAGGAAGACGGTAGCTACGGTTTCACGATAAGGGGTGGAGTCAATGCCAATCCCAATAAGACACGACCTTTGACGATCACTCACATCAGGTCTGGGGGGCCGGCGGATAGGTAAGGGAAAGATGTGCTGCCATAGAGAAAAATGGTTTATAGAGAAAATAATAACATGATAGTTTTACAGACATGATAAGTGCTACAGACGATAGACCGATCCATTAAGCCCCGCCTACCTTAGCAACTGCATATGGTGTGATTTTCTTGCCACAATCACAGCAGTGGTTCGGTTGCGGCCACACACTCGTATAACGAGTATTCGATACACACGCATGGTTTTTCGTGAAAGGTATGGATTTAGTTTTGTGGCCTTTTGAGCAGTGCCTTGAGTCCAAAGAATGATGCAGACAGGAACACTGTAAAAACCATTTTTACACGACTGTACAGTGGGATTTCCACCACCAGAACTTTACAATTTTTTAAACAAAACAAAACAAAAGTTATTACAGTTGTGTGTCAGAACAATAGGGGCGGTTTGTTTACTTTTCTAATGGGATTTTAATGTGTGGGACTTTTGTCAGACTTTCAGTGGTATTGTCAAGGCTGTGTCTGGTCAATACATGTACGTTTGTAGGCGAGGCTTCATGGATCGGTCTATTGTTTTAAAGTTTGATTGTTAGATGTTTATTGAAGCAGTTACATTACTGACACAATTATTGTTATTATTATTTTCCTCGCCTCTTTCCCAAGGGACGGCACTTTGAAGGTGGGAGACAGGATCATGTCAGTGGACGGAATCAACCTCTCCAACTTGACCCACATGGAGGCCCTGAACACCATCAAACAGAGCAGCACGGATGCCACATTCCGTGTCGATTACGACGTCTCTATCATGGGTGAGTTTCCCTGTCGATAAAGGGCGCTTTTTGTCGAAGACCATAATAACATGACCTGGAGAATGCTAAGGTCATGTCCGAATTAGTGGCTGTGGCTTGATTGTTACATGAACAAGCGCTGAAGCATAGGATGCCCATAGCAACAACCTTAGCAACAGCCGCAGCTGTAGCTGCAGCCGCCAATGTCTGATGTACATGCCCTCTATGTCAGCAGTAGACAAAGAATTTCAATACTATGTGGGATGATTGTATGGCAAGATTAGCTGGATTGACCAATGGGGAAGCTGAATTTTGACATACAGTGAAAACGACTACTGCATAAACTAGCCTCTCAATGGGACTCAATAGGCCTTATTTTTGACTGCAAGAGGGCGCCCTTTGGGGGTAGATTGGGGGTCAAACCATAAAAATAGTGTGGTCATCCAGATGCAGTTAGACTTCTAATAAAGCAGGTAATATACAATTTTGGAGGTTTTTTTATTGACAGTTTTGCATGGTAATCAGGGTAAGAAAATTGCTTGGAAAATTTGTATTTTAAATGTTTTGAAGTATTTGTGTACTTTGAAAATGGAATTAGTATTGCGCCCTCTTGCCGTCAAAAATACGGCCAACTGGACGAGAAGAAAAACAAGATGGCGTCACCACAAAGGAGATCCATAGATAATTTGTGATGCCCCCACGCCAAGTTCAGGCATTAGAAATAGGCAATCAAAACATCAGCCTTGTTATCTATGTGATGTGATGTCTTAAACATTCTACGATGTTGAGAAATACAGATTTTCGAGATCGTAATTAGGGGGTTATTTGAAATCTCTTATTCTCATCTACTTGATGAGCAAATAAACCCAGTTTTTAGTATTGCCAAGTGCCTGGTTTTGGCAAGGAGTGTCACATATTGTCATTGAAGTTGGACCCCGTTTCAAATAAAACAATTTCACTCTCATTTCTTTTACAATGATGACTTAAACAATTCTTTGTTTACTAACCATAATATCCTTCTTTAATAACAAAGCACCATGGACTCCTGCCTAAAAAGGTACATAATCTCAAGTTATTGTCACATTATTTGATGTTATTGTTTCTAGTGAGTATTGTGTAATTGTTCTCATTATTGTGATCCAGTCTTAACCAGTTGCCACCGGAAATCTTCCATTTTTTACCGCCCAGCCTGATGGGATTATTTCTCTGAATTGCCGGAATCATTTTACTTTGAGAGGCACAAAGAAATCTTGACTTGACAAAGCCAAGAGAACGAAGATTCTCTTTATAATGCCTGGATTTTTCTCTATTGAGAAAATGCCAGAAAAGTGTACTGTGAATTGCAAAACCTCGGCCATGAGCCATGGCATAGGATTGGAACTAACCAATGCTGGATCCCTGGTTCACTCTGACTTACCTCCATTGAGCCGAAATACAATGAATGAACAGTGGTGGAAGACTCTCGATGTCTCGTAATCCTCTTTTTGGAACAAAAGGACAAAAGTCTGGAATCAACGATTTCACAATACCCCCCCCCCCCACAATGGGCGAAAATCTACAAAATGTTCGTCTCCATCTGTCGTCTTTGTGTGGGTTAAACAAATTGTGCTCTGTGCATGCTCAGCAGTGAAATTTGTGGACAACCTTTTTCTGGGTATTCGATTTTACACAATGGCGTGTTTAAACAACACCGGTTTGCTGACTTGGACAATTATTTCATGTAAATATGAAATCTGGTGCCAACTGGTTGAAAGAACACGAAAAAAACATAAATGTATTAATTTTAAAGAAGTCTTTCCTCCTTCCATCTGTTCCCCCAAAAAGTTCATACTTTGTCTTTCTCACTGCATGTTCATATTATTTAATCACACAAATCTCGAAGGAAGTTATAAGCAAAATGCCATGTGATTTATTGCCCTTATGCATTGACGTCATTAGAGATAAACCGATAATGAAACAGTGGAAACAGATTTGGATGCGCGGTGCACAGGATGGGCCAATGAGCAACCTCCTTTTGACCTCTGAGCGAGGGCACCCTACTGAAATGACGTCATGTGCATAAGGTCTTATTGTGACTTGTTCCCTGCCAATGTCTGCTTTATAGTTACAAGTTAATCGTTAAGGAGTCTTTACTTTTTATTAGCTCAATGAATTTGGGCCTCGTTCATAGAATGGATTCTGAAAACCCTCCTGCTTTGGTCGGCAACATCTTTTTTAAATTTTATTTTGTGAGTGCTATTTATTCAGGAGTCCCATCAGTGATTACACTGTTCTCCCTGGGGCCCCTGTAACAGGTTACCAGTCGAAATGTCATGCGTTGTAAACTTCTTGTGATTGGTCTCCCGCAATTCAATACTCCTCAGCATGTAGAAATATTACGAATGACAAATTCATTGGAGCCACTCCCATTCTTGGATTATCCCCGAGTGTCACATCTCCCAAGATGTGTCAGTAATTCGGATTTCCTCAAGTGCGCCGTTTGCCAAGTCGGCATTTTCACCAATGACATTTTGACTTATCCTGCCAGTGTGTCATAGGGAGGTCGGAGGTCATTGTGGTCTCCAAGTCATCACTTCTAATTAGCAACTCTTTCATTTGAAGTGTGAATAACTTTCAACGATACATGATGGATGATAAAAGAAAACAACTTCTCTTTCTTTGCTGTGAGATATTCTGCTAGCTTTCTTCCTTTTACTGTTATGACTGTTGCCCTTTAGAACTATCTGCTGGAATTTAATCGGTTGAGGACAACTAATGTCAATGCATGTTAATGGTCCTAAGCTTTCTTTTTAAATGCCGATTCACACTACTGAGCCAATTCCCATGAAGTCAAACCCCAGGAAACTCCTGGGAAATTTTAAGCCCACCGCCACCCCATGCTTTGGGCGGTCGGGTTGGCGTGGTGGTACCTTTCCTCGCCTTCCACCACTAGGACCCCGGTTCGAATCCTGCTGGGGGGGCACTATTTGGATTGGGTTTTTCAGTCCCTACCTGATTGTGTGGGTTTTCTTTAGGGTTTTCCTCCCACATCTGAAACTGAAACTTTCTTCCTTGTCTTCTCTCCATGGAATTGTTGGCTAGTATAGTGATTAAGTTCGCTTTTCTGAGAATCCTTGGCTTCACAACCGGAATTAATAAATGAAAATGAAATGAGATGCTTGTTTCATATAAGATGCAGTTTTCCCCTTGGGATAAATGAACACTCTGTCTCCTAACCTAAAGGTTATCTCTCTTAACCCTACTCCCATGCAGGGGTAGCTTGATGTATTCCCAAGAAATGGCTATTTCACAGGAGGTTGCCAGGGTTAGCAACTCGGGAGTGTGAAAAGGTCAACTAACATTTTCCAGGAAAACTTTTTTAGTGTGAAAGGGACTTTTTTTTCGTAATTTTTTGTTCTTTCAAATATCAAGTAATAAAGCACAAGGGAAACTGACTGGGTAAATTTTAATTCAAGTTTTGGATTAAAAAAATAATAATAATAATGAATACTAGAATGGGATTTGTATTGATACTTGTATAATAAGCAAATTACAGATTATTACTGCTTTCAAAAAATTAGTTTAATACTTTTTTTACTGAAAGATTTGCGATCACGTGCATGGTGTTATCACAAGCCTTAAACTTGACTTATTCCCAATGTGCAAAGCTTCAAGTCTTACACCATGTTTTGATAAAGATTCTCTCTAATCCAACCCACAGAAGCCGTAAGAAATGCCACCGGTCCCTTACTCATTGAAGTTGCCAAAACCCCTGGTGCCAGTCTAGGTGTGACTCTAAGTGCAGTTAGCAAGGGATCTAAATCAGTTATCGTCATCGATGCTGTTAAACCAGCGAGCATTGCAGACAGGTAGGAAGATTTTTTTGATCAAATATTGTTTGCTTTAATCGTGAAGGCAACGCGTGTGGGAGCCCAAAGCTCCTTGCAAGACTTGCGCCCTCATTGGTAATGTGCATCTAGCCCTGCATGGCAACACACCTCACTACACACAAAGTGCTCTGCATAATTAACGCAACGGATTAAAATTTTGTGATGCGATTGTAGCTTGTCAGGCTTTTAGCAGACTTATGGTGACGCATTTGGTAAATATACTAAGTAAAGGACTGCATTTTCAGTCTGTTGTACCATTATATCATTTTAAGTTCATCCACAGACAACGTAGCAAATACTTTTTACGCACGCATTAACCATGGACTGATTTGCATGCTAACAAGACCAGCATGCACCTCATTCCATGGCTAATGTGCGTGTAAAAAGTATTTGCGAAGTTGTCTATATATACTGTAATATTTTACAAAAAGGGTTTTTGCTGAAACAGTGGTTGAAAAAAAGTATTTCATGTGTAGAGGCCTGAGACATTGCGCCTTCTCCATTTAAAAACTGAAGGGGCGTTATTAGGCCTCTCTCAAAGTCCTTGTTGCAAAAGGTTTCTTTACTTTCCCATATTATATGCTACGTAGACTTTTCAGCATAATTGAAAGGCAGGATAGTGTGGCCCCTTTTTGTTGTACCCCAAATTAGGGTTAATTATTACTGTTTCATTTGGGGGACATGACACAGATAATGGCAGCATGTCCAATGTGTATGAAGAGTCCTGATGCTAATTATTTTATTCATTTTTTGGCTTCTGTCTATTGCGCTGACAGATGTGGCGCCCTCAATGTCGGCGATGAAATCTTGTCAATCGACGGCGCCAAGACCAGCCACATGTCGGTACCCGAAGCCATGCAGCTCCTTGCCACATCCTCGGATCAAATTAAACTGGAGATACTACCAGTCAGTCACATGACCCCCATGCTGACGTACCCGACAGGGCAGAACCGGAATCAGCATGGTAAGCATCGGAAGGACTTGTGGAACTCTTTGCTTAATATTTCTCTCGGGGGGGAAGTGGTTCACTAAATGCTTTTGTAGATAAAAGCAGGTGGAAGAGTAGTGTTGGTCCAAGACTTTGGTGCATCTTTTATCATTAAACTGACATATGTTGCGTGTTATCACAACTATCACAATCAAACACTAGAGTGCGCCGTTATAAAAACCTGACCAGAGCTGTGTATTGAGAGAGTTGGGACAGCTTGCGATTAGAATCCATTTTCAGTCCAAAAAAACTCATGTGGGCACACAGGGTGCCAGACTAGACTGCACATTGGGTTTTGCTACATTTGGATTGAAAATGGCGTACAGCAACCACTTGACCCCAAAAAACTGGTCTGTCCATGTCGCAACTCTCCTCAATACACAGCTCTGAACCTGACTTGCTGATAAACCGTTATGATCAGATTTACTGCAGTGATCAATTGCTTTCTATCGATGGAGTTGTTGCGTATTACATAATTATCGATGCTAACCCCGTAATAGCATCTTGCACCAAGACTCGTGGAAGTGGATAGAATAGAAACCTTTAATGACTGTGTGGTCATCTTGGTATGGTTCCTTGGAAACACAGGAATAACGATAGCTGCAATTTTCATTTGATAAAGGTGGACAGACTACTTTTCCTTCCAGCTTTAGGGTCTTTTCAAAACCACAACTTGGGTTCTGGCTCCAGCACAGGGTCCATCAGCCCTTTTGAAGGGCTTCAAAGAGGCGGACCGAGTCTTTGGTATGGGGGGAGACGAAGCTGGAGCGGTGGTTTTGAAAGGGCTCTATGGTTCCTTGCACTTGGTTGCATCAGGAATTTGTAAGATGATCACACAGTGATGAAGCTCTGTTCATCTATGTTTAGTTAACTAATGCTGGAGTTGAACTGTTTGTTAGTTTCTCTGTCAAACTATCTGTTGGTGTTTCATTAATAGTCTACTGTTCCTTGTGCTTGTGAAAAACGAAACCCTTCAGTAGCCGTAATGTTGTCCTTGTATCTTTGAACTTATTTGTTACTTCTCGGACCTGTGTCCTCTTGGCCTGTCCTGCCTTTCATCAGTTATGTGTTTGTTTCTTGCTTATTATCTGTCACTATGTCTGCCTCATTGTTTATCACTCATTGTCTGTCAAAGATTCTGTCACTGTGTTTGTTAAACTATCTACCGCTGTCTGTCACATTATCCACCACTGTGTTTGTGTTTCTCACTGTCTACCACTGTGTTTGTCGCACTGTCTATCACTGTGTGTCACACACTCTCTACCTCTGTGTCTGTCACACGCTATCTACTACTGTGTTTGTCACACTATCTACCACTGTGTTTGTCACACTATCTACCACTGTGTCTGTCACACGCTATCTACCACTGTGTCTGTCACACTATCTACCACTGTGTTTGTCACACTATCTACTACCACCACTGTGTGTGCCTCACTATATATACCCACAATTATGTTCATACCCACAATCATGTCGGCCATTTTACATCCCTCGACTGAGGACCATGGACAAATAAATTTCACAGCTAACGTAAAACAAAAATGCACACCCCCCTTCTCCTTCCATCAGTGGCCAATATGTCTCGCTCCGTCACTCCAGTCAGCCAGCTGAACAACTCCAGCTACAACAGCCTGAGTAGATCCCAAGGAATGCTGCACAACTCCAGACAACAGACGACTGCTCTCAACAGAAAGCTGAAAGGGAAGAACCCGAAGAGCGCCTCTACACGTAAGGGATCTATCCAAAAATGGCCGCACATCATAATTTACACTTAATACCTGAATTTGCTAAGCAAAATGTCACTAAACGTGGTTTAAGCTTCACCCTTGTCTGATATGAAAAGAACAAACCTCAAGATGTCCTCTACACTTTAGAGATCAATCCAAAATGGCCGCCCATCATAACTTATACCCCACTGAGAATGCCTAAAATTTGCAGTCACTTAACAAGGTTTTTCAAAGTTTTGTGCTTGTCCAAAATGAAATGAAAGAAACTCGTACAGACCTCCTGTGGCCCTTTTAGAGATCATGGCTCTGGCTTTGGCTCTGGCTTAGGCACTTTCTGCCTGTTTGAAGCTCCGTATGGCAAGTGTACATTTTCAGAAATAACTGACACAGCCTAAAAGCCTGGTCCATACTTCATGCGAAGGCGAAGCAATTTGACGTCACTCTCCTACATTCGCAGCAATTTTCACCAAAAAGTGCAACACATTTCAACATGAGCGAACTGTTCATCACGAATTTGTGACGTCGAATTCGCTTCGCCTTCGCATTCGCATGAAGTATGAACCGGGCTTAAGTCATAGCCAAAGACTGAAGCCGTTGTTTAAAAAAAGGGCCTTCGTAAAACTTTTTTTGCTGTTTGAAGCTATATTCCTTTTTTTCCCCATCTTGATTTTTTTTTCCATCTAGAAAGAGAATTTCCTCTGCTTTTTACAATCTACTGAAAACTATTCCTGTGATATCTAATACAGAGCTGCTGTGTTGTGCTATGTGACCTATGACCTTTCATTCATTTGACTTCATAATTTAAACTGTACTTAACTTCCACATAATATGCTGGAAAATGTCATTGTGCTAACGCTTTGCAAATCAAAAGTCAAAATGCAAATCAGATTATCAAAATGTCATATTCTACTCATGATTTCACTTAATTATGAAGTACCTATATTTAGGTTGAGAGCCTTCCAATATTGGAAATGTACTACCATTGTGTAATTGGGATTGAATTTTACTTAGAATGTAGATGAATTGATGTTGCAGTGTTCATCCTTAGCAATGGGCCGCCAGTTAAGGGGTCTGAGGACCAGTTAAAAGTCTGTTCCAGTGGTCTGGCTGGCATGTTCATTGCTTCCCATTGTAAACTACTGACATGCAGAGACTGTTAGTATTCATTAGGGTTGCAAATTCAAGTCCCATACAATGACAATCTTGACAGAAATACTTAAGATATCGAGCAATGAAAAAGCTGGGGACCAGTGATAAGACAAAGTAACTGGTCCTGCTGGCTAGTCTTTGAAACAACTAAGGGTAAACCCTGTTTTGTTTACATTTGTGAATTATGTGTTCAACTCTTAACCCAAAATTTTGAGCTCACAAGTTGGCTAAAAAAATGTATGTAAATTTTTAGGGCTGGAATAAAGGAATTTTTTTTGGTCATGAATTTTTAGTATCCTTAGCCTCAACGATTAACGGTATGGGCACGGCGGCCCAGGTTTGCCGATCAGACACGGTGGAGGTGACGCTGTACTCACGGAGCTGCGACTTCGGTTTCAGCCTCCAAGGAGGGGTCTTCACCACGGAGATCTTAGGATCTCCGGCCGTCATCGGATTCATCGAGCCCGGCGGAAAAGCAGACAAGTAAGATTGCTCAATATGTTTGAAATGAAATTAAGCCCCCAAGCTTCTGTTCATGCATTCTTACATAGTGGCACAATTCACAATTACACAATTGACATATCGATGTAGAACATGCTTATTAGATATTCGCGACTAGATAGAAAGTGAAAACAAACAAAAAACCTTGCTTATGTAACGCATGAGATCCACGACCGTGCAGTTTCTCACCTATTGTCTGTGCCATTTTCAGGATTCAGTTTCTTTTTAGTTTTCGAATATTTATGGTCAGTGTTCTACATCATTACATCATGCTGTCCTGTCAGGGAAATTGTGTACATGTAAATCATTGAGCAAGACACAGTATTTTGGTTTTTCCATGTTTTTGGTTACAAAACCTTACACTGACAGTGTCCCAGCAAATTGCCGGGTAGACTTGATGACAAGTCGTTAGACTCGTGGTTTATGTCCGCCAGCACCGCCAAATCATCGGATCTGCATGCCACCGTTCATGCAACGGTCGTATAGATGGCGCAACATCTGTTCATACAACAGTCGTACATAGCGCTCACAGCACACGCATGTTGGGATCAATCATATACATACCGTCCCCGCAATTAGGATGGCGTGTGGTACGTCCACATCGTACACCGGCACAGAGGTGGAAGGAAGGCGCGGCGGCTGCGAATAAAACCACTCAATTACCGAATTGATTTCAAGTCTAATGGAGGGGCGGCGCGCAGCACAAGCGCGCACAGGAGGCTAAAATGGATTGATCTATAGTGCAAACTTGACTGGCCACAATTTATATTGAAGTTCTTGCATGTAAATTTACCTGATACCACAGGTGTAGCATCATGCAAGTCGGAGATCGAATCTTGACCATCAATAATCGATACACAGATGAAGTGACACTGGAAGAAGCCAACCAGCTATTGAGGGAAAGTGGGCAACAGTGTACGCTCCTCCTGGAGTTTGATGTAGCAGGTAAGGCATTACTCATTATCAATAATTAATCAATATAAATCAAAACGACTTAATTGTGAGTTTAGAATTATGACAGAATTCCTGGCTCTTTACAGATTGTTTTGTGGACAAACTAACTTGTAAGCTACAGACATGCAACTTCTCAGCTGATTTCCGCTTTTTTCTTCTTTATTTCATTGCAATAGCGAAAAGAAAAAGACTACAACTTTTGTTATTCATCTTTTATTGGCAATATTTAAGTATTTTGTTTGAAATTATAGTCTGGCACCCTTTGTTGTATAAAGATAACAGTATCAATGCTTAGTATTTGACACAGGGAACAAGACAAAGGTGGTATCATAGTTAAGGTGAACATATTGATATTTGATTCTTGATTATGTTCTTCCAGAGTCTGTGGTTCCCAGCAGTGGTGTGTTTAGTGTCAAACTTCCCATCGGTGACCAAGGATTGGGAATTACCCTCAGTGGTAAGTGCGGACAAGCAAAACTGAATCCCTTTTCGAAACCACAGCATTAGAGACATAATAGTGAAGGCATGGGTCCGATTTCATAGAGCTGCTTAAGCAGAAAATATTGCTTTAAAAATCACTGCTAAGCAAAAATGAGCAGGATACCAGTCACAAATTGTACATGTGACATGGTATTTTGGCCGGTAACCTTATTCTGGTGAGCATAAATTTGTTGTGCTTAGCCACTTTTTGTGCTTAAGCAGCTCTATGAAATTGGGCCATGCATTTATGGAGCAGGGCTTCAAATGAGGCTTAAGTTAAAGCCGGAGCCAAAGCTGGAGCCAAAGCCAAAGCCAAAGCCTTGTATTCCAAAAAGGACCTTAGTCTTTCCGACTCAGAAGTGAAATATGATGATCAATGTATGCCTTGTTAAATAGTTGCATCACCCTTAAGGTGATCCTCGTGCTTCTGCTTCCCAGGTAGTGTATACTAAACTTGGGTGTGATCCCTGGCTACACGACAGTATCCGGTTGAATGGCTTCTGACTGGCACCACTTGAACAAAGATATTGACTAATAGGGAGACCGCCAACATAGGGCTGGATAGCTCAGTTGGTAGAGCCTGGTATGTTAAGCTGGTTGTCGCAGGTTCATATCCTACTCCAGTCAATTTTTCTTTGTTCACCCCAATATTGAATTAAAATTTTACCCAGTCAGTTTCCCTTGTGGTTTATTCCTTTAAAAAGATGTCTATTTTTATTGCCCATATTTTATATATTCTTGTCGTCTTTTATATTATTTGTTTGCCCTTGTGGTCTCACTTTATGCTCTCCCTTTATTTTTCCATTCTATAATCTTTTTTACTTTTATCTCAGGTCCCTATTTTGTGTTTTCTTGACTTTGTTGTGCCATTTTTTCAATGGGTTTTTCTTTTCTCTTTACATTGTATTTTAGCAGTTTCTGTGGTTCTTGTAATGTCTGTTTAATCTTGTAGGTGTTTTTTATGTAAATCATGTACAATTCAGCTTTTGGCTGCGACACTTGATAATAAACTATTATGATTGAATGAATGAATGAATGAATTTGATAATTGCATAGGGGATGAAGAATATTATTTGTTTTTTTACCCTACACCGATGTGTGATAAGCATTGTATACGCTCTGCTTTCCTGAGTCCTGTGAAAAACAAAGTGCACAGGCGTACTACTCGAATGGGAATCGAACCCACGACCCTCGCCATTCTAGAACAGATGTCTTACCACTAGACCAGCGAGCCAGTTTAAATAAACAACTGAGGATGTTTTTATGAAATAAAATATTTAAATGAAATTAAAAGCAATTTTGTTTTCTCAAAATGTTCTTTTGTGACAGCCCCTAAGAATCGAAAGCCAGGAGATGCTCTTCTTATTTCAGATGTTAAGAAAGGGAGTGTTGCTCACAGGTAAACCAAAACTTCATCAGTCCTTTCCTCTCCTCTACACATCTTTCCTCCTCCTTGTATGCCTTTGAATATTCATTTTATATCTATAGAACCGGTACCCTGGAGCCTGGCGACCATCCCCTTGCTATTGATGATGTTCATCTTGAGATGTTTTCCCTTTGCTCTCCCTCTTGTCGTCCCTGCTCATTTACATATTTATGTATCCCTTTTGAATATTTATTTGTACAGAACCGGTACCCTGGAGCCTGGCGACCATCTCCTTGCCATTGATGATATCCATCTTGAGACGTTCTCCGTAGAGGAGGCGGCGCATATCTTAAGACAGGCTGATGACATCATCAAGCTCAGGGTTAAGAAGGATGAGACGTACTCAGGTAGATATCCCCTGCAGAAAACAGATTTTTGACCTTTTTTTTTAAATCTATTTTTTAACAAGGAGAAACAAAATTTTAAAAAGGAATTTAATATACCTTTATCATACTGTGGTCATCTGTGTCAGGTACCCTGCATATATTAGTGACAGTGGCAGTTCTAGTTGTCATGTCATAAAAGGGACCAGACCATCTTTTCCCTTCCAGCCTCGGTTTGACTACATCAGATTGAATAGAAGAAAAGCAAGATGGCCGCACCATGATAAAGTCAGTAAGGCGGTGTTTGGGGCAGGAGTTATGAACAAGTGATAAGAATGAGTTTAAATTATATGTGAGCTTTGTTTTTAAATTATAAGGGCCTTGTCACACAAGGAAATTTTTAAAGGTAACGGAGGCAACCAACAGCACTGCACTGCATTGCATCAGTGACATGTTTTCAGCAGTATCGCAGTATTACAAAAAAATTATGTGAAAACTAACTGCAGAGATTTTTTTTGTCTTTGAGATTGCCTTTTAATTGCCTCATGTGACGAGTCTTTAAAATTCAAGATATCAAAGTTTGTCTCACTTAATTTTCAAAGATTATTTAAAAAAATGTTTTTAGATAAAATATTAGGCAGGAGGATGTCACTCGGCAGTTTACAGGCAACCAGTTCCAGGCAATCACCAAAAAGGAAAATTCATTCACTTGTCATTGTTTATATCATTTTGTAATGGAAATGGTAAGGAACTATTGTCTCTTGTGGTACAGAAGTGTTCCTTTTTTATATAGTCCTGCTGATTGCCTCAGAGTTCCCTGTAAAACTTGCCCTAGTATATGAGAAATCTCATGAAGTGTTTCCCTGTCCATTTTTATTTTCACAGAGGATCCAGAAATCAGTGGTGCAATCTCCTTCACAGTGGAGCTGATCCGTCATGGCGGACCCCTAGGCATAACCATCTCTGGGACGGAGGAATCTTTCGATCCGATCGTCATCTCTGGTCTGACGAACGGCGGACTCGCTGAAAGGTACTTTTAGGATGCCGTGGGTGGCTATTGCTTAAAGCGCTCGCCTCTCACTAATGTGGCCCTGGTTCGATTCCCGGCTAAGGCCATATGTGAGTAGAGATGTGCGTTGGTTCTCTCCTATGCCATGAGGGTTTTTTCACTAGGTTTTCCTCCCTCCAGAAAAATCGAACTCTTTCCATCTCTGACTGTGCTCCGTGGTCATACATGGGTTGATGTGGCTGGCTGCCAAAGGCGCCCTTGAATGTCTGCAGCTTGAATACAGTGTAGCCATGTCCTTCACACTTCAGCTTCTCAGCTGCAAGTAAGGATGATAAGCCTCCAAAATTATTATTAACATTCATATGAAGTGACTTGAGGTTCTGTTCTCCTCAGAGAGTTGAGAAGTTTGAGGAATGAGCCCAATTTCATAGAGCTGCTTAAGCAGAAATTATTGCTTAACAAATTTCTGCTCTGCAAAATTGAGCAGAATACAATCACAAATGGTACATGTGACATGGTATTTTGGCCAGTAACGTGAATCTGGTAAGCATAATTGTTTTGTGCTTAGCTGCTGTTTGTGTTAAAGCAGCTCTATGTAATAGGCCATATTTTTGACAGCAAGAGGGCGCACTACTAATTCCATTTTGAAAGTACACAAATATTTCAAAATATTGAAAATCCAAATTTTTCAAGCAAATATCTTACTCTGATTACATTGTCAAACTGTCAATCAAAAAACCATCACAAGTTGTTTATTAACTGCTTTATGAGAAGTCTAATCGTATCTGGTTTACCACACTATTTCTATGGTTTGACCCCCAATCTACCCCAAAAGGTCGCCCTCTTGCTGTCAAAAATAAGGCTCTTTGAGCCTAGGTCTAAAAAAAAGTGCACCTGATGACCAGGGATAATAACATTGTACAGCACCTTGATGTTTATAATTATTGTTTTGTGTAAACAGGACAGGAGCGTTGCATATCGGAGACCGAATCCTTGCCATCAGCGGAACCAGTCTAAGAGGGAAGACACTGTCTCAGGCAATACGACTCTTACAGAATGCTGGTAATATTGTCACCTTGAAGATCAGTAAACAAGAGAAACTACTGGCAATCAAATCTTCTGAAGCAGCTGTAAACGAGGCAAGTGGTTTCTGATAGGGCTTAGGTTAGTTGCTTTTTAAGAAAAGGCTGATGCTCGAATAAAACTTGAAGGTTTGCATTGTGGAGAGACAATAAGGGATAGGTTTGCGGTAGCACCAAAGACCATAGGCTGAAAACTCTGGCTGAAATGTGAAATCTCACTGGACGCTATTTTGGCAAGTGACTCTATTGATACAACACTGATACGTGTGGACCAGTGTAGACAATGACCATTGTTGTCAATGGGAATCAAAACATTTACTTGCCGAAATGGCGCCCATGCGTATTTCACATTCCAACAATAGATATAGACCCAGTTCCCCATCTTGTGCCTTCGGCGCTCTATAATCTATGGGTAGCACCATGTGTATAATTATAATAATAATAATACCGGAGTCATATATAGCGTACGTATCTACCAGCAATTAGGTACTCAAGGCGCTTGTTATTGTCATTTTTTTACGACAGGTTTTTGAAGTTTCTGAATTATTAGACCCATTTATGTAGCACCTTATAAGGGTAAGGTGTTGTGGCACATTCAGCAGCCACTGCCAGAAAGACCAGGGCAAACCCCTTTTCTTAGCGATAAGTGTAACTGGGTTCTTTTGTGTGCATTACACAACGCACGGGACCTACGGCTTTACGTCCCATCCGAAGGAGGAAGCAAAAATGGTTAAGTGTCTTGCTTAAGGACACAAGTGTCAAGACCGGGACTCAAACCCACAGTCTGCTGATCAGAAACACCTGAGCTTGAATATTTCACTCATATTCAATACCACTGTTATTATGATTTTAACAATTGTCTATGTATGTCATAAATACAAATCATGAATGATCACATATGGATTATTGCTTGTATATTCATTTTTGAAATAATTACTCATATTTGATACCACGTTTATCGTTACTTTTGTGATTTAAATAATGTTCTTTCTTTGTTATTTTGGTTGTCGTGAATACAAAGCATCAATGATCACATATTGCTTATTGGTGGAGATCCATTTTTGAAATTTCTTCACTCATACTCGATACCACAATTATTTGTTATTTTTGTGATTTAAACAATATTCTTTCTTTGTTGGTTGTCATGAATACAAATCATCAATGATCACATATCAATTATTGGTGGCGATCCATTTTTGAAATTTCTTCACTCATACTTGATATCAAAGTTATTGTTATGTTTGTGATTTAAACAATATTCTTTCTTTGTTGGTTGTCTTAAATACCAATCATCAATGATCACATATCAATTATTGCTTTAAGCAGGTAAATGATGCAATTGTCATGCCAGCAAATGGTGTACATCATTTCCATCCAGTCAACAGTAAGAATCCAACAGCTCATAGTACACCCATCAGCGCCGTCGTGCAGGTAGGTTCAGGCCTTACCCCCTCCTGTTGCCCCCCCTCCCAAATAATGCACAAACAAATGCCCCTGATTGTCCCCCTGCCCCTCCCCCACTGACAAAAACAATAAATAAGTCTGGTTACCCCACTGACGGTGAGGCACACATGGGTTAACAACTTGTGAATATAATAAAATTTCTTTGATGGATTTCTTCTTTCCCCGAGCCTTCTGTCATTGCCACCTTTGATTGTTGTCTCTGTGATTATTTTGTGTTTTTTTTCACCTAAAGTTGAAATTTGAAATACAACTATAAAGTGGGAGAGGGCAGACCAGGCTTCCATTGCCCCTGAATTTGGATATTGCTTTAAAAGGAGTATAAAATGTTTGCATTTATATAATGTACATAATTATGTAATCTTTGTATAATCTTTGAAACATGTATAAAATGTTTGTGTTTATTTAGTTTCAACATCATACATTTCCTTTAAAATTTTTTTCTCATTTGTGGTTTGGTACTGCAGGGTTCGGCAGACTCTTGGGAAGGCTCTGGTATGGATACCGGTTATCATAGCACCCAGACACGCAACTCACGCTCCAACTCACCCGCTATGCATCCACACCACAACCGGCGGGCAAACCCATCCCCGGGAAGGAGGCCGCCTCGTCAGCGCCGGGTACGCTCATCCTCCCAGTCTACATCCCCGAATGACAACAGCGAGGACGAGGTTGACGAGAAGTACAACTCGACGCATCGATACGGCGGCTACAGCGACCCGTTGAGCTCCGACCAAGAGGATGGGTACCGGTACAACCACCTCACGAAGCCCCCATCGCGCCGATCCTCCCTGACGAGGAACCAAGACTACCTCAGGAACATAGACTCCGGCATTGCCAACGTCAGCCCCGAGTCAAACCTAATCAGCCCAACGACAAGTTACCCGCAGAGCACCGTGTCCGGTTACCAACACAGCATGGGAACCAGTTACCCGCAGAGTCCAGAAACGCCGCGCAGCGGAAACAATCAGTACAACTCGTACAGCATGCCGGCAGGGATGCAGATGAAATCGTCAGAGGTGTATCATCTGACGTCCATGGAAGCTGAGATTAACGAGTTACTGACAGCCCCGGCATCTGCGGAGCTTCATCGTGTTACCCTGTACAAGGACAGTGATGTTGAAGACTTTGGGTTTAGCGTCTCGGACGGTGTATACGAGCGAGGCGTGTTTGTTAATACCATTAGGCCTGGAGGACCCGCAGCACGAAGTAACAATGTGAAACCATTTGATAGAATTTTACAGGTCAGTACCCGAGTCTTCAATAGTAACAAACTTACATCAAAATGAATAGAGGAATACGATAATCAGGAGTGTTCTTCCTCTAATAGACCGATTGTGCGACCAATGTTTACATCTGGTAACATGACCTGTAGTGGGTACTACGTCATGTCAGCTGATGGCAAACTGCGTGCAAATACATGCTGTTACCAACAAAGTCAAGTCAACAGTTGGCTTTTGGTTATGATAACACAGTTACTAAGTCCTTTTTATTAAAGTTGTATGTTGCGACATTGATTTTTATCACATTACTATTTCATAAACTACCAGTATTCTACTACAAAAAAGGTTTATTTTTGAGTTTTTCTTCAGAGTCGGACGACTATGTAGCCACCCGCCTGTTATTTTGTTTGTAATGTAGGCCTAAATCACTATAGAAAAGGGTAAAGAACGTTGAAAAAGTGAGCATTTATACCTTTCCTTGCAGAATTTCAAATAGACAAAGGAATCACACAGTTTTGGAAAGCCTTTTCTTTGAATGATTTTAGCTTCAAAACTGTGAAACCCTTTGTTGAAAAGTGTGTGATCATGCAACCAGTACTACCACAACGTAAACGTATACGTTCCTTGTACAATTTTCAAGACTTGCTGAACTGTCCTTACTGGCTTTTATTCAGCCACTCGAAGGTCTCTGTTACAAACTCCAGAAAATTTGTCATAGATTTCGAGAAAGAAAAGCCTTGATCAAATAAACAAAATGCATCAATCATCATATACCGTACCGCACTTTCCTATGGAGGGCGTTGTGTTTGTTTACATTCAATACCAACTGCAAGTCACATGACGTGGGTCGCGCACTCGGTCTGTAGAAGGAATCCATGTGTAACCTAAATAAAAATAATTGTGTGGTGGAGAAGCGGTCTAGAACATCAAACTCAAGTTCTGAGTGTGGGTTCCAATCCTAGTCGTGACACTTGTGTTCTTTGGCAAGACATTTTCTTGCTTCTCATCACCAAGGAGTAAATAGTCACCTACGAGGGCCAGTGATTGTCCGCCCCCCTCACCTCAATTAACCATGCACAAAATTAGTTTGTTTTGTTTAAATAGTGTAGTGGTCCGAATTCTCACAAAAAACTACATAAAGGTGATACCACAATTAACATTTGTGACATGTGGTGCTAAAATGCCGTATAATGTGTGAAAACATGAATTTTCATCAACTACACGTTACAAATTAATGTGCAATTTTTTTGTCTGGGGACAAATTGATTTTAACTCAGGAGGTCATTTCCTCAACATTTATAACATTTTTAGGTAATCCCAAGGGTTGGTGCACGAAATTGGAAAACTGAGCATATTTTCAACCAATGCCCCATGGCCTATAATGATTAGCAACCTGTGTGCCCATTTGGCTGCCGGTGCTGCATACTCCGAATGAGTTGAGGTGGTTGAGTCCAGGTGCTTAGGGCCCAATGAACAGGGGTAGTAATAGTGTAAGGCACTCTGATGCAATGTTTAAAAGTGCCTAATAAATGCCTATTATTATTATCTATTATCATTTATTATTCTAATTAATAATTTAACATTTTATTTATGGCAGATGGGCATCTCAAAGCACTCATTATTATTCCATGTCGACACTTTCACATTTTGCTACACCGATAAAAGTTGAAATTAATACAAAGATGCTCTGAAGGGATTAGGGTTAAAAACAGAACAAGTGTTAGTAAATATGAGGATTCCAGCTAGCTTCTCACCATTGGGCGAAGGCCAGGGCTCAGCAGTTAAGACATCTGCTCTAGAATGTAGAGGGTTGCGGGTTCGAATCCCAATCAAATCGCCTGTCGATGTTTTTTTTTCTGCAATGCCATGAAAGCACTTAATATTCAGTACTTTATCATACATCATAGGGTAACAAAATAACCATTCTATGTTTTAAATTTTGTTTAAATCTTGATAGATAAACCAGACAAGAACGCGAGATTTTGACTGCTGCATGGTGGTACCCTTGATAGCAGAGTCCGGTAACCAGCTAGAGTTGGGACTCAGTCGAACTCCTCTGACCAACGGAAACCACCTACGACCCCCTGCTGGTATGGAGAACCAATGGATGGGACGAGATAACGGGGAAACGCTGCATCAGGGTGGTCAGGAAAACGCGCAACACAGCATGTAAGGCATGCGCGAACTCCTGAAGTGAAATACGTATCATGTAGAGTGGGCACTAGAGGGCGCACTTCAGTGTCCACCCTATTTCTTTTGTATATTATGTTAAAAGATGGATTTGTTTGAAATAATGTCTTTTCATGTGTAAATGTTAGTTGTTTAATAATGCTACAGGACTTAATACAAAGGCAACATGTGAGGATTGGAGTCTGGGTTTCTCTGGTTTCATTCAGGGTGGTCAGTCTAAGAGCTGCCTAGATCTGCTTAGATCAGTTTGACTAAGCAGAAACTTGGTTTTACCTGAGCGTGCCGCGACTAATCGTCCTAGTGCATCAAACTCAAGCTCTGGTGACATAGTCATCGGGGAGAGGGTTCGAATCCCAGTCGTGACACTAGTGTCCTTGAGCAAGATCCTGAATGCTTATTACTTCCCAACCACCTAGGAGTCACTGGGTACATGTGAGGGTAGAATGTTGTTGATGTGTATGAGTAGTATCCTTTGCGCCCTTTTGGCTTCCGTTGCTGCATACTCCTAAGGAAATGCTAAGGGCCCGATGAACTGGGGTAGTTTTATTTTGATTTTCACAACCATCCACCCAAGCACAGAATGAATGGATGAATGAATTTATTTCACCACATTGCACGATCAGTGTAAAGTCAATACAAATAGTCAAGAGCATTAATCTGTTACAATGGGCAGGGTACCGGAGAGTACAAATGATACTATCGAAGCCGGTCCCCTTTCAAAGGTAATATAGCCAGGTATTGTAACAACAGAAAGTTTTCCAAAAAGCAAAAGCTGCACAACTCAAACCTGCCTTCGATCAAAAAAAAAATAATAAAGAAATCCTTTGAAAGTTCAAATTTGTTGGGATTCATAGGAATAATTACAGAAATATCACGTTTATGATCTTGTTCAAATAGTGGAATTCCCTGGTGAAGGAGTAAAGGACATTTTTGTCAGAAAATCAACCAATTTTGGAGATTTTTTTATTATTTATTTTTTTTCCTTGGGGGTTTGGGGACATTCGGTTCAGGACCAGAGAAATAATGGCTGACTCCTCCATGGCTGGCGTTTAATTCCGGGCATATAAAATGAATCATGCTATATATAATTGTAATCTTTTGTAATTATGTATACATTTTTTTGTACAGTAAAAAACAAAAATCAATTGTAATAAGTTTCATCGAATTTTGTAAAGACTTCATAACTTAATTTGTGTTATTTAATGACAGTTTCAGTATTTGTTCAGTCTTTCACTGGTTTTAGTGATCTTTGTTGTCAGTTGTTGTTGTTTAATCATAGAATGTCATGATTTAGTTTACTGATCCATTAAGCCCCGTCCCTCTGTGCATTGACCATAGAGCAAGGCATTGATCGACTATATCTCTGAAAGTGCAGCCAAATGAGACATTTTTGTTTACGGGGTGTTGAGCCGTAGTCAGTAGCATCATGGGGCAAGTTCGCACAAGGACAATTGTCGACTATTGTTCGACTAACTTCACCTGAACGCTGTCTAGTCACCTATGGTTAGTCAACGCTAGTCAATTATTTGGAACCAGCCTACTGACGGTGGTCGCTCAATGGTTGCTTCACTGGTTATCACAGGATTTGGTCCTTCTTAACAATGACAAACTGCACGGGAACCACGACAAAATAAAAATAAAAATGGCGTAATCGGCGAAGGAGAAGAAAATGTGAGTAGGCCTGTGTTTATAACAATGCAAACATATTACTGGAGGCCGCCATGTTGACATTACACAATTTAGCTCACGCTATTTCGACTAGAGGCGTTCACGCTTTAATATTAAAGCACATGCGCACTGTAAAACACCAACCAACCACTGGTTGACGATGGTTGCTGCGTGAACTTGCCCATGGCTGCATTGTGCATTTTGGATGTGCTGAGGTGTGCTTGCTCAGTTAAGGGGTGAAAGACAGGTGTCTATCCCACATGAGAGCTGTTTGTAGGTGGTTGCTAAAGTGGGCGTGGTATAATGGATCGTCTACGACAAGTATCCGGTCGGCAAAGCATTACTTATGTAGACAAGAAATAATGATTGATGGCACCCCGGTTCCAGTGTCATGGCTCTGCTTAGCTCGGATTTCTGCGCTTATGGTTACTGTGCTCTACTTACAGGATTTCTGTTAGCGCAAAATTTCTGAACTGTGTAAGCGAAGAATGTTTAGTGAAATGAAGAACACACATGAAAAAGCAAAAATTCTTTTGCTTGTGAATAATACTTACGTTAAGCATGTATTGTGCTGCAACCATAAGCGCCAATTTTTTGCTTACGGTAAGCAGAGCCTTGTCTTTTTTTTCAGTCATGCAGTTGGTAAAACATGTATGTTACACATTATCCCAGATTGTTTCTCAGTATGATATGTTATAGATGATTAGACGAGAATGTAAAACTTTTCATGAGTTATGTGGTTAGTAATCCATTTTCGCTAGAATGAATACAAACATTTTTCACAATTTTCTGAAGTTTGACCTGTATTTTGTATAACTCTGAACTTAAAAAAAATATATGTATGGATGCATTAAGTCAATATCAAGCATGTACTCTTCCTTTAGTTTTTGGATTTTTGTTCAATTTGTAGTGGAACACATTTAGCCGCATCCGAATCAAGCAACTTTGGCTTTGGCTATGGCTATGGCTATGGCTATGTCTATGGCTATGGCTATGGCTATGGCCATGGCTGTTGGCAGGAGTGACAATGTTGAAGAATAGTCCCTTTTTTCAGGCCATAGCCACTGCTGAATGAGCCATTCACTTCAAGCATGTACCATAAAATGTGAAGAGCGCCACCTTGTGACTTCACAATTGTGGAACTGAAAGAATTGTCTTTCCTCAAACTCAAAGAGGTCAACTTTTTTTTTTGATTGGTGTTTAAGACTGATTTTACATTTCAGTGCAATATTACATTGTTGGTTAACTTTATATTTATCAGGTTGCATATCAAATTAATCAGGGTGTAAGTAAGATTTTTCTTTTGTTGCATGAGAAAGTTTCTCTTCATAGTCCCAGAATCAAGATTTGTGTTAGTCTTGAAAACAAGCCGCTTTATTAGTCTGAGACTAGTGTACCCCAGGTCCTCAAGTTGTCATATCTTGTACTGTGATAGTAGTTATTTGTGAGAGTTACAGCAAATATTAACAGCTTGATTTCCAGTCTAGCTTTGTGTTTGTGTGAAACATGAAACAATCACTGGTAACAAATTCTGTGGATAACTCTTTTCATTTGACTTAAAAGGGCACCAAGGAAATGACAGTTAGCTTCTCATCACCCATAATTGCTTCTCATCCCATGAACTTCAGTTCCTTAAACTGATCCAAATTCTGTCAGAACTTCAGCGAAACTAGTCACAAGTCACTGAACCAAAAGAGAAAGCTTTGGGATATTTTTATCCTCAATTTAAAAGACACAGAATTTACAAAACAAACAGTGAACCAGAAACTGTACTATATTGTGATATATTTTTTATTCATTTCCTTATGAATCCATGACTCTTGCTCCTAACATAGCGCATGATATTTTCAATATACCTAGAACAGTTTCATTTTCTGTTTTCTGCAAACGTAATATATAGGGAAGTTATCTGTAGGCTTTTTTTTGCAAATAATCGTGTGAGAAACAACCACTTTCATTTTTAAGTCATTTGATTAACATCACATATCAATTTAGCCCAGGGTTTACAACACCTGTTTAAAGGCGAACATTTGCTAAGCACCAAAAAAAATCATGCAAAGCTTGAACAGGTTACCAACCAAAATACTGTTCAGTTGACATTACTGCGACCGGTGCTCTGCCAGATTTTTGCTTAGCAAGGAAGTTTTACAAGCATTGTTTTCTGCTTAGCAGCTTTATGAAATGGGGCTCAGGATGGATGTGTGCAGTGAAGGCTGGTGGTCCCACCTGAGCCAGGGGATCATCTCCTCTAGGTCAATTCTGCAATAATGGTTAAGTCTACCCCCCCCCCCACAAAAAAACAAATAACATTAATAATAAATAAATAAATAAATAAAAAAAAATACAGTTGAAACACAGTTGAGTCCAATCAAAGATGCAATTAAGTCAAAACATCAAATTTTCCAATTTAAAAACATCCACAAAATGTTTATTTATTTATTGATTTATTTATTATTTATTTTTTAATTTATTTATTTATTTGTGCACATCCAAGCACAATTTTGAAGCAGTTCTGTTAGTTGAACCGTCACCGTCCTGGGATATAAAAGACCCAAGAGGCAAGACTGACGAGTTTACCTGATGGTGAGAGTGTTGAACCTTACTTTTACCAACATGGCATTGTCATTGCCCGTGAATTAGATATAAAGTCTTCCCACAAGACGTTGTTTTGATTCAGCTCGCTGGTGCATATAATGACTGTGCATTGGATTGTGAAACTTTACAAATTAAAAACGTTTTGAACCAAGACTAAGGATTTACATAGTAGATTAGGCTAGTGGCTGGTGTTCATGGAGGTAGAGGTCATTATCTGTTGTGCCTTGAATGTGTACCAACTAAATGTCAGTTGCCCTGGACAAATGAAGGATTTGCATATCATTAAACTGGCCCATCCAAGCACAATTTCAAGGACATATAGAATATTGTCAGGACACTATCATGGTTATGCAAGTTGCTTTAACAGCTGGTATCTGAACTGTGCTTTTCTGAATGATTGTTTTGGCTCGATATGTAAACAATTAAGTAGGATGTGAAACTGCATGGTGGAAATCAATGTTGAACTAAAAGTTTGCGGTCAAAATCTGTCCGAGTTGAGGTGGCGCTGAAAAGAAACATCGGTGAAACAACTCGATGTTTCATTCAGAAGCAAGTTCGGTTGCTGACTTTTAATCAATTTGTGAATTTACATCATGCATTCGTGGTCCGCTTTTTTTTCCTTCTCACTCTTACTCATCTAGTGGATTGTCCAGTCAAATCTAAGTTAGTCAAAGATGAAAAGATGTCATATTGAACTAAACCTACCATTTATCATCAAACTACTCATTAAAATGTTAACTGTGCACAGTTCACATTTTAACACAGCTGTGATCACAAAAAGTTGCAAATTGCTTCAGTTTACCTTAGCACCATCCAAAAAACAGTGAGGTAACCGGCGAATTAGTTTAGACTCGAGAAACAGTGCTCTGGTCCCAATTTCAGAGAGCTGCTTAAGCACAAAAGGTAGCTAAGCATAGCAAAATTATGCTTACCAGAATAAGGTTACCATCCACAATAGCATGCCACATGTACCATTTTTGACTGGCATCCTGCTCATTTTTGCTAAGCAGAAAATTGTTAAGCAATATTTTCTGCTTAAGCAGCTCTATGAAATTGGGCCCAGGTGCGTAGGTTGACCCAGTTGGACAAGCTTAGCAATCCATAGAGCAAGGTTTTACAAACCACATACATGTAGTATTTGAGTGACATCTTGAGCAAAAGTGTAGTCCACTCCAGTCGACTTCAGTCACCCATCCAAACTTGCTCCAGTATGCTCTGATTGTCTCGAGGACAAAAACACTGTATCCAATCGAGAAGTCGTTACGAAAGATAAATATCAGATACCTATGAGAAATGTAACGCAAGTTCCTGTGACATTGCCCTGCTTTAGGTTTAAAAAAAAAAATAATAGTAAAATCAATAATTAATTGACACTGTCATTTTTTAATTCATATTTGGAATCTGTTGACAAGGCCATTAAGCACTCAAACTTCCTGAGGTTTTGGCAGATTACCAATCCAAATGCGATCCAATATGCATGATATAATTTGTGAGCATTTCCCTGTTGTGCATAATGTTGAACAAGAGTGTGACATCTACCGTGTCCGACTGAAAGAAAATAACAAAATTCTGGCAAAATTGATTTTGCAAATGAAATGATGTAATTTATAGTAAAAATAGCCTTTAAAGTAATTTATATTTCTCTGGTGCTATTAATTTTTGTCACTTCATACAGATAATATTTCCATCATGGAGTTTCAGTTGATGGGAATATTAAGAAAAATAAATAAGTTTGGGGAAAACGAGTGCAAGTGAGACTTGTGCAAATTAATATAAAACTTGATGAGAAATTAATAGCATTTGTTTTTATTTGATGATTTGTTTGTTGTATTGGTGTCAATATTAGCATGAGGGTATACCACTAGTGTTACATCACCTGTTTTGTTGTAAATACTTAAATCATGATTTGTGATTATTATTTGTTTCTAATTTATTTTGTTATACCAAATCAGATGCATGGATATGTAAAAAAACAAAAACAAAGACATTGAGGGAATAAAATGTACCATCAATATTTCAAATTTTACGTGTTTTTTTTTTAACTTATCTTATGTCGTAGGAAATTATAGACAATACAAATTAATTTTTTTCTTCAAATTGTAGTTTCATAATTTATTCAAGCAGATTCTATTTAACCTGACAACCATACAAACATCTCAATTTTAATAACAATGATATCTATTCTATCAAATTGATATTAAAATAAATAAAATATACACTGAATCTTTCATGCATCCATCCTTCAAAACAAAAGTAACTTTGAAATAAGAACAAAATAACTATTTTCTCACCAAAGCTGTGCATAATGTTGTTCAAAGTGAATTCAGCGACAAATAACTGTAAACATTAAGGATATATCTTCTAATTTTTTACCTGCACTGAATGAAGATACATTTATTTACAGGGTCGAGAGTTGTTACCGATAAAAAGGTCCAAAACTAGAATCCAAATGTCGGGAGGTTTGTTAAAATGTGACATTTCTAACGGGAGACTTTGAGATGATAGAGGGCGTCCCACAGACCGGTCCTTTTCCATTGTTTTCATCGCTGAGAACAATGGAAAAGGACCGGTCTGTGGGACGCCCTCTATCATCTCAAAGTCTCCCACTGTTGGTATCCCCTGGAGTTCTAGATTTCAAGGAGCTTCTGGGAACAGTATCCTCAGTGTTAGAGGAGTAAAGGAGAGGCTGCTCAGTGTTTAGAGGAGGCTGTGCACCATTTTTTGATACGCCATACTTAGTCACCAGCTTCAGATTAGCCTAAGAATGTTCCTGGGCTTTCTTTTTCTTTTCTTTCTGTGTGTGTTCCTAGCCCATTGTTTTGTTTTGGTTAGATTTTTGATTGCTCACCAGCACTGTTTGACCGCAGCTGGCGGTATTGGGTTATGTATTGACAAAACAAATTAAAAAATCTTTATATCTGTAGAAAATAACAGCTACCTTTTTTTCACCAGGCAGACAAAATAACACCTGAAATTTCTCAGGTCTGTTTTTTTTATGGTGTGGCCATTTTGTTTTCCTCTCATTCAAACCACACCACATAGTCAGATCCCTTTGTTTACATAAAGAAAATCAGTATCTCTTATAAAATGAAGCTAGGGAACGTGGCAAAACTGACAGTTTGAAAATGTCATGTTCAACAGGTTATCCAAGTGATTCAACACCACTTGTGTCAAATCAAATATATATAAAACAGAGACTATACATAGCAGATGGCACATGAGTGTGAGTCATCAGTTATTGTTTTAAAAACAATTAAACTCAAAATCAATAAAACACACGTTTGTTTATGACCTTTAGCATGGGAACAAACAAGCAGCCTGCTCGCGCAAAAGCTTATCTGTTAATTCATATTCAAGTATTAAATAAAAAATAAAAAATAAAAATGCAGCAAGTATCTACTGTTCCATAAATAAGTTAATATTAAAAGGTAACTACAAAAGTGTTAAGGGAATAATTTAACATCTGTCCCAGGATAATTTTTAAAGTACTAGTCCCACAACATCTTTTGAACTTTTTTCTCTCTAAATTTCATTTAATGATACACAGACGTTGAACTCTGTCAAATTCAGAATACAAAGTGACTTTTACTAATTTGAACGTCTTTGGTGAGGAAAACAAAAAAATTTGCACTGGAATATTACACTGTTTCAAATCTAAAAGAAATGGCAACAAGAAATGGCAACAAGACAACTTGGCATGGAGAAAAGTAACGCCTGTATTAAATAAACAATAAACAACAAAATAAATGTGAAACAACTACTGCAGCCATTCTAGCGCTGTTCCCCTTTGTCCTCCGGTAAACAAAGAAGCAATACAACATTACAGCACGTGTACCAGACTATTTTGATACAAGCTTACTTTCAGTTCTCACTGATTTGAGTGTCAGGAAGAAAAACTGAGCTGGCTGCTATCTAATAAATATCTACAACTTGGCATGCCACAAAAAAATCCATATTATTTACATTTAATTACATGTACTGTTAAGATTAGGGTGAACGTGGGTGTAGCAAGGGCTTTTATTTCTTTTGGGGGGAGTGGTGTTTGGAAGCCAGTTTGTAAACTTGTCGACTGCCGATATTCTCCACTACTTCAAGAGAGACCAGCACCAAGCACAGAACCCAAACTGTATTCAAAAATGTCAAAACAACAACCTTTTTTTGTGTGCAAATTAGTGCGCTTGAAAGAAAAATAATGATTTGGTCAACAAAATGACTGACATTTTATAATCTGGATGACCTTGTTCTGCTTAACTGAGTGCTTCATTCACTGAGGCTTGAAATGCTTACTGAGAATATCCCCCCTGTGCTACACCCCATGGCCCAATTTCAGAGAGCTGCTCCAGCACAATAAATAGCTAAGAAGAAAACAAAATTATGCTTACCAGAACAAGGTTACCAGCCAAAATACCATGTCACATGTACCATCTGTGACTGGTCCCCTGCTCATATTTTGCTCAGCTGAAATTTGGTAAGCAATATTTTTGTGTCCAGCAGGGTTTTAAGCAGCTCTATGTGAAACTGGACCCAGACTGTAAACATGATAAGTCAGTAACTATTCTTAAAACTCTAATGAACATTAATTAATGGTACAAATACCACACCAGACTCAACTTCCATGCAAATAAAAAAGCAAGTTGTACAAATATTTTATAGACAAATGACATGCACGAATCACATCAAATAATTTACTAAGTAGTTAATGCTTACAACGTCAATCAATGGCACAACACTTAAAATATATTTTACAACGTCAGTTTTAAGTATTAAAAATACATTTTGTTTTCTTTTATTTTTTTTATCTCTGCTGGAAGGATTGCAAGCGTGGCTGGCTGCGTTGATAGGTGGTAAGTGGTGTATGTTTAATACTGTGTAAATTCTACTAAAAAGGAACTACATTCTAAATAACAGAACCCGGAGAACTCGGGAGGTTGCCCCAGCTCAACATTGGTAATCTGAGTGTAAATGCATCCATTCTTTGCACAAATCACGATATTTGTAATAAAACCAACCCGTGAAACAGCCCATTTCGTTGTTTCATTTGCGAGAAAAGGGTAAAAATGGATTCAGCATTTTGTACGCATTCCTATATAGGCAGAGTTTTCGTCTCACTGAGACGAAAACTAATTTTGGATCTTATTTCATTTATTATTTGAAAACGATAACACCTCAGGCGGAAATATTTTAGGGAAACTTTTCTACCATCATCTTTATACAATGTAAGGTATAAGTAAATCTGTGAATAATTGTTTTCTTCTTACCAATGTTGAGCTGGGGCTTTAATTGACACGCGAGGCACTTTTATTGCGCCATGTTTTTTATGCGTGTTTGGAAAACAAAAATTAACTGACACACATATATAGTGAAATTTGCCATCATTTAGATTGACCAATAAAAAGCGTAGAAAATGCTCAATGCGTGTGGCCATTTTGACATACACGCATGTCACATGGTGTTGATGCAATGTGTTCACAGCAGCACAGAGACTGCACTCAAGCTCAGCATCCTCCCGGTTCTATTTCTAAGCTACATTCATAGTAAAACCATCTTGTTTTTTCTCTCATTCACGCCAGTGTAATCCAAAACGAGGCTGAGAGGGAAAACAGTCTGGCCCCCCTATCAGTATGGCAGGAATCAGTACTGTCTGACACAGGGGACGAGACGAAAATGGTGGCAGCACAACAATGATTATAATTAAACAGGATAGTACAACTCTGGATTAGAGACAGATTTTAAACAAATTTAGATAACTTGGGTCAATTTATTTTTAATTAGCCGTGCATATGTACCAAGGCCGTCTGAGCTAGTGGCTTCGACTGTGGCTAATGGCCATAGCTGTAGCCTAAGTCACTTGATTCGACCGCAGCTCTATACACCAGTGATGTTGCTTTATTGTTTTAATATGAAGGGAAAAACAACTTTGTTCCCTCAAGATAAAATCACTTTAAGATGTAAAATAAATACTTGAGATTCCTCCAGATTGGCTTTGTTTACATTATCTATAAACTCTTTAGAACTTCGGATGCATTAAAGAAAAACAAAATTCTTTAAAAACAAGAAAATGATTTCAGTCACAAATTTTCATTTAAAGGTATGATTGGTCAAGCTGATAGTGCAATGTTCTTACTTTGTGTGATTCAATATATACTATACATGAAAAAACAAACCTGTGAAAATTTGGGCTCAATCTGTCGTCAGTGAAATAGTGAAAAACCATGCACACTTTTTAGCATGTACACACATTGTCCTAAATTTTGATTGTTACAACCGAAATTAAAATCGGGGTCTCCAAATTTTATTTTCTCGACTTTGACAGTATTTCAGACAGAAATATTTCTATGGAAGATTGGTACTGGTATGAACTTCATAATCAGTAGGCTTTTAGACTGCTAACTAATTTAAAAAAAATGGATGAATACCAATCCTGAATTCTAACTTTATGTTTTTCTTCAATCTTTGGTCTAATGCTATAAAAATCCTTCATTTAATTTTGAGTTAAAGGGGAATGTCCTCTAGTACTTTATAAAATATAATGGTTTTCTAAAAAATCTGCTTCAAGCTGAATACACAATAAGGGAATTTATTAAAGCATTTCAAGGCCTCATTTTCAGACTGCATAAAATATTTTAAAAGTTTTCCTCCTGTGCCAGAAACTTTTGAATTATTCTGCGTACTTTGCAACAAAAGGCAGCCGACGATAAGTGTCTCCAATTAAGTAAATTTAAATCCATGATTTCAATTTTAACATTACGGTCCAACACACTGAGCATTGCTAGTTACTGATTCGAATAAATCACATACTTTTTTTGTGTGTGTATATAAACAAAATATGTTGTATTTTCTGACACACAGTTAGAGGTCAAATTAGGCTTTAAGCTCAATCAAAAGCTAGCCAAATGGTAACAGACATTTTGGGGATAAAACAAAATTTGAAATGATATATTTTTCTTAACCACCTATAAAAACACTTTGCAATGCTCATTTTGATTTCATACAGTTTAAAAAGGTTTCATAAAAAAAAAAATATTATAAAACTTTCAAAGAGGCTGTCGGCTTAAAACACCCTCCTCAAAAAAATAGTAAAGCTCTATTAAATGTGTAATGCAATGTAGTTAACTTATAGGTAATTTCAACGACAGTCTTTTAAAACTGAAAATAAGCCACTTGAACGTTACTTACAATCTCTGGTTTGGTAAAATCCATTAAGTATCTTGTTCTTTATTTATTTATGTTTTATCTTATTGTCTACACGTACAATACAACGTGACATTTCACAAAACCCATGACCGTTTAATTACATCTGCTGCATGCACTCGTCGTTTTAAGTTTCTATTTCTAAAAATATCACTACCCGTGATCATGCCTCCACGAGTTAACACCACTCATGCCATAACTTCATTCTTATCTAAACGCTCTGTAAATATTGCACAATATCATATCTGAACTTCATTATCATTTAATTTTTTTTCTCGGCAGCCTGCTGTACACACGCATCTAGAATTCCATGAACTTTCCATGTACCTGCTTGCATCTCAATGAATACGCTCAGAGTATAGTAGTACTGGTATAAAGGTCTGGTTATCTTTTTTGATGACGTCGGTAGAAATGCAAATATTTAACTTCCTTTGGTACTCTTGTTCGGCATATTAAATAAATAAACCCCCCCCCAAAAAAAAACGGTTGAAAAACCGTTACGGTTGAAAAACCGCTACGGTTGAATCAATGGACGATTAATTTTTACTGCAGCGCTCTGTTTCACGTGTCAGGTCACACCAGTAACGGTAGCAGTTTTTTAGGCCAGCTATAAACACAAATTAGTGACAGATTCTTTACAGTCAGTAGGTCAGGTTATCAGGTGCTTGTTGCAATATGGTTTTTGACTTAGGACGGCTGTAACTGGGGTTGTTAATGGAAGTTTTTTTAATGTGGGTTTACAGGGTGAAGGTGGTAGGGTGTGGGGGGTAGAGAAATGCACCCAATTTAAAGACAAATTGCCTTCAAATCTCTTAAAATTTTGAAGTTTGGAAATGCTTCTTTATCCTTTTTAAGAGTTGTTCATGCAATAAAACACATACAGCGTCTTGTAATTAGCAAGTGGGGATTAAAAAAACAAAAACATTTGCCTCTGGAAATACAACCAGCAGAACCACACTCTACATAGAAACATACGGTCCGCCATTTTTTAGAGTCAAACTTTTTTTTCTACAAAAAGGCGGACTGTGTTCTGTCACCAAATTAAATAGAAACTACACAATTTCAAGGGGACATTTATGTGAATCATTATATTCTACTTTTAAAATATCTATCCAACCGTATTCATTTCATAACAAATGCTTTTTTTAGCCCAAAAGTGTCCAATGCAAAGGCAATGTGTACCTTTAAAGGTGATGGTGTAGCATGTGTGAAAACTCGAACACAAAATCGTCATAGATTCATTTCAGGAATTAAATTATAAGCTAAAGTTTGAGGAAACACAACTTTGCTCATTGTCTTCAAAAGAGCTTGCATCTTGTTAAGAATGAAACTTTTACAGGGCATTTAAAAAACTACGTTCTCAATTCCCGCTTCATGATTCGAATGAGTTAAGGGTTCCAGAAAGGTGTTTCTACCACCCCTTTAAATTCAACTTGAAAGTAAATATAGCTCTGATGTTGGTTCTTACATAACTAAGGAAGGAACGTGTCAGCAACACTTGTGCTTATCAATGAAGGAAACATGCAGACAAATTACTAAAATACAGTTCTTGATTTTTTTCAGTGCTACAGTTTTGTACTGCAGGCCTGTTTGCTTCGTTCATGGAAAAGGGCAAGGGCACTCCTTGGTAAAGGGCACCTCTTGTGAATTTCTGTTGGAACATTTCAAGGGCACCAAGGCGATGACCAGGGGCAACGAAGACAATTGCTTCCATTGCCTCTGTGGAGAATCAGGCCAGTACCGTTCAAAATCTGTACACAGGCTACATGATGTTTTTTTTTTTAATACAAAGTGGGTGTTGTGCACACAACATGTTCACAATTCTCTGGAGTGCTGCTGAATGACATGTGCCGACGGCGTGTCAACACAGAAACATGTTGGCAAGTCACACTAGGATCGGGGGCAATTCCAAATCCTGAATCTTACAAAATACAATAAAATCTAGGTAATTGAGGCTTTGCACTTTAGGGATAACTGTGTAGAGTATGGGAAAGTTCACAGGACTGTCATAAACAAAATTATGCTGAAATGGGTTATTAACTTAAGGAATTCAGTTGAGTTTTTGCCTTTACTGTATCTCTATGACTGTATGTAGGTACATGTACATATGTCATATCTCACAACTTTTACTTTATGCTGGAACCATCCCATTCACCCCCAACAAAAACAAACAAGATTGTTCCTTCAATTCAACAAAGGGGTAATAATTTTCAAGCAGATGATCAGAAAAAAAATGCTGTTAAGAATCCGGAACATGCAAAGGTTAAGTCTCTCATTTTAGACAGGCTTTTTCACCAATGCAAAATGGAAAATGATAATGTATGTAATGGGTTCGAAAGAAAAACACGGGTTAGAAAAAAAGCTACCTAGTTTTTTTTAAAAATGGTTTCCTGCTTTTACAGTCTGGTATTAACATCTAAGCAATTTTCAGCTGTGTTCAATTGTTCCCAGTTCTTCTCAAGTTCCAAGTTCCCAGGACTTCCCAATATTGTATTCCATTATGCTACCCAACCTTTGTGGTGTTCATTGTGCCTCAACAAAATAAACTTAAAATATTCCACATAGGGTTGGGTCTGAATGACCGAACTTCGGCTACGGCTATGGCTACTCGCTGCAGCAGCATTGTTAAACAGCATTTCAGCATTCCAGCCAAAGCCACTGTCAAAGCCATTAGTTCAGACACAGCCTTAATTCTCCGCTCCAATATTTGGTCAAACCCACCCCCATATTTCCTGTGATGATAGTGGGTGTCAGGCAAATTTCATTGAGTAATTTTCTTGTCCATGACATAGCCCAGCAATGCCACATTATAACCTGCTGATTGGTACAGGTGGCGCGTGGGGTTGGGGGGGGGGGGGGGGGGTAGTAGATCGTAGCATGAGTGAGTGAGGATATGACACATGGAATAACATGTCCCTTAACATTGGCTGCCTGTGGGTCACACAGTGTCATCACGCCCCCCTTGAGACCAACGGCAGCATGTGACCTTTATGAACTTACGATACCAGAGACTGAGAGAGTCGGGATCAAAAGTAGTTCAGAAGGTAACGGTTCAACTCCAAACAAGCCGATCCCAAAAACGGGGAGAACTTTTCTGTTTGTGATTAGAAGAAAAGAATGGTTCGGATAAAGTTTGCTTGTCTACATGGGAAGTGACAGTTGTTATTCAATTAACGTTTCCCCCCATGTTTAATTTGAGCCAGGTTTACAAGAAAGCTGCTATTTCAGTTTTTCTTAGAGACTTTGGGATTAATGTGAGGTGGTGACAGCAAATGATTGATGCATTCCCTTCCACTTTGCAAGGCCCTAGCTGCAGAATAAGGTTTGGGACTACTCTGGGGCATGTTACTATTGCATGTGGCAGATCCAAGTTTTTGTGTTTTTCTTACATTCGATTAAATGTAAATCTCGACTGTAAACTTTCTGTAAATTTCAAGGGCATTGCCTGACGAAGCGAGACTGTACTCAGTGTAAAATTAAATTTAAAAAATTTTGATAACATCAACTAAAGTGAATATATTCAACAAAAATTGTTCAATTTTCAAACATTATAATATACACGTACATACTACAACAAGAGCCTACAAAATTGTACATGTATTTGACAATCTGATATAAATCCTAATACAAGAAAATCATGTAAAAAATATAATAAATAGGTGTATTCAATACTACATAATATTCAAATAGACTCAATAAATAACTTCTAAATTATTTGATGACAAGTTAAATAAAATTCATAAATTACACACTAAAACAGAACAAGATGTTTTGAAAGTTCAATGTAAGTAATAAGAACCAATTCTACTATGGTCTGAGGATTAACTTCCTCTACGGCCTTAGCCCAAAGTTCCAACGGATCCAACTCAACCAAACTAGATCAACAATGTGGAAAAGTATTTAAATCTAAAAGGGTACCCCAAGGATTGGAGACATACTAATAAGGTCACAGATGAGCAGGGTTCACTGTTAGTTAACCTTGGGTACTAGACCATCCAGGGACCATTTTTAAGTTGGGTTTGTAGGACGGATATAAGCAAGGAAAGAGGATGGAATGGACAAAACGAGCTTTGTGTTTGTTTTTTTTAATCTACTAGGCTTTACCCAAATGCTCACTGGCGGTACAAAGCACTTCCAAAATAGTAAACATCAAGCAGGCTTATAGAATTAAGGCTACTTATACCAACTGCATTTGGTAAGATCAGATTTTGTCTGATGTTGCATCAGTGTGTAATTCACTATAAGAAGGCATGAGTGGTTTAAATCAGAACCATGGATCCTTCCTCCATGCATGGACCATGGAGGTAGATTTAGGAGTTGGACCGACTCCCACCTCAAACCAAAGCACGGAGGCTACCTCCATGGACCAAGGCTTGCTCTGGTCAATGCTCTATGGTACAGAGATTTGCCAACAAGGCAAGGCAGCACTCAAGGTAGGGCAGAAATACACAAACACTGACCCATTTGGTCGGAGTTTATAAATTGGTGAATGGATAGCGCAGGTCACACTCCATGGAATGCAATTAAGATTGCAGGACAATGCTGGGCCACTTTTGTAAAAAAAAAAAAAAAAAAAAAAAAAAACCTCTTTCAAAAACAAAAATCAATTCCTAACCCATCATCAAAGGATTTGTTGATTCACAGATTTCCCTGTATGCAATCAACCATGAACAATTAAGTGCAACGCCCTGGATGGACCCTGGCTGGACACCAGCTCTTCATGGGTCAGTGAGCCTCCCTAATGGTGGTTTGCCTCTCTGGACAACACCCTCTTACAGACAACCCCCACAGTGTCTCAAGGATAGCTGTGTGACTGACTTGATGTCACTTAACACAATACAGGTTCTCCTGGGTCGTTTGAAGATGGCTTCACAAGAATGAATAGGGCCTTAAAATTATACTACAGAGCAGGGATTACACACATGCCATTTACTAACCAAGGAACCAAACTGACTGTGAAATACGCTTTTCAATCAATTACAGCATGCATTTCTGATCATTGTCAGTGAGTTTCAACTATAAGCGATGACCTCACATAAGGGAATCACCTGCTGTAGAGCAACCTCCAGCACACCACATAAACAACATGAACATGGTATGAGTCGTAATAAGCTACCTTTACCCTATGAGTTCATGCACTGCAGTTTTTGTGCCGCATGGAGACGGTTACATACCGGCCTAATTATGTACAAAGACAATGTGTGAAGCCCAGTGGCAGTCTTGGCTTGATATTTCTGTGAATGAGTAAACACATCATTCTGCATATTCGTAACAGGTGGTAGTGTAACGCGCCAAGAAATCAAAATACCCATTCCCTAGTTTTGCTGGTTTTGATGGATTCAACTCTGCAGTTAAACCATTGAGAAAGGACAATGCTTGCCATGGGGAATTTTTTTGCATTTATACAACAGGTCCTTTTGGTTGGTAAGCTGTTTGCAACAGCTAATTGTATTTTTTTCTAATCTGGTCCCAATTTCATAGAGCTGCTTATAAGCACAAAAAGTAGCTAAACACAAACAAATTAAGGTTACCAGCCAACATACCGTTTAACTTGTTCAATTTGTGACTGGTATCCTGCTCATTTTTGCTCAGCAGGTAATTGTTAAGCAATATTTTCTGCTTAAGCAGCTCTATGAAATTGGGCCCTTTTCAAAGTGTAAAGGTTTGGATGTTAAATCATGTCATGTAGAACTGTGGTGGATAGAAAGGGAGGTAGGTTAACATAGGCGTGCTGATTTTCATAATGACTGTAATGAAGTCACTGCGTCACTAACTGATTCAAATTCAAATCAAACCTATCAATAATCGAACCCTGTAAAATAAAAATACCCGTGCCATAACCTGTTGCTCTGACGGACTTCCTGCCAAGATGCCTGCCTTCCTCTACAGATCAGCTCTGAAGGCCGAACGCCGCGATGAAAATATTGATGACCACGATGGTGAACACCAACCCCGTCGTCCAGTTGTTGATGCGGTCCAGACGCCGTTGACGGTAGACATCACAGAGATTGTCCCGTCCGAGGAAGAGAAGGAAGACACCCGTGATGAGCTGCAGTGTGATGGAGATGACGATGAGGGCTGTGACGAAGCGGAAGAAACGAAACTCTTCGCCCACGCTGACAAGGCTCTTGAGTTGGGAGGCATTGGCCATAAGCAAGGCGACAGCAAGAAATCCCTCAGACACAGTCTTCTTTGTTGCATATATGTTGTAGTCTATAGCACGTGGAGCTGGATTCTAGGAAAAAAAAATACAAAGACAAAATCTTTCTGATTTGAAACTTTGCATGGTGAGAATACAATGTAGTGAGGTTTGTGGAGTCACCATGTACATGAAAACTCTCTCTATGATATGTAGTATTTCTGAAAAGAGCCGTTGGTTTGACAACTCGATGTTTCAGCAGTATGCTCTGATTGTCTTCCAGCTTTCTCCTGAAGATGATCAGAGCACACTGATCGAAAGTCGAGTTGTCAAACCACTGGTTCTAGTCAGAACCACCACAACTCATATAGAGAGAGTTTTCATGTACATGGTGTCTCCGCAAACTAGATAAAATCTTCTGTTACATCATGTTTTAAAATCCTATATAAGGTCTCTTTACAGAAGTTTTCCAAAACGACTCAAGACAGTTTGATCGGAACATGTACGTTAAATTCTCCTTGCCATCATGAGAAATATTATCGGTTAAGTTTGTTTTTATGCCTGTCTACTTCAAGAAACAATTGTGTTTTTTTTCAGGCTAAGTTTTCAACCACACTGCTCTTATCAACTTCTGGACAAATTGTCTTTTGAATTTATCTTTGTTAAGGCAGGAACCTGTGGTTTCTTTTTTAAGCAAGTCTTGCCAACCAGCACGTCTGATCATCTTCAGGATTGTTTTTTCTTTCTCTCTCTGAAAGTTGGTTTATGTTATGGTAAGAACTTGTGGTTCAATTGGCAACCAGAGTTCCGACCAGAGTTCTCCCACAATCTCCAGAATGTGTTCTCCCACTAAGCCGTGGGGGGAGGAGGGAAGTGATTCTACAAAATGACAGTCCTGACAAAAGGCAATGCCAGGGATTGAATGTTCCAACATAATTCACCAGCAACCTACAAACAGGATTTGGTTTATCACTAGGTCTGATTAGAATTACACTACCTTCCTGCTTCCGTAACAAGCTATCTTGGCTGAAAGACTGTTAACTTTTTAAAGGGCAGGTGAAATAAGTTTACTGTTCCCTCAGATGTCCTTCTTGTTTGTGTGTGTGTAGTACAACATGCTCCCGTACCGAGTGTACACAAAGAGAACATGTGCATAACTACCAAACCATCAGTGGAGGTCAACCCATAATTATCATACCAGTAACTCGGCAGGTACGCCAAAGAACTGGCAAGAAATATTATCAAAGTTAGCATTTCAAAGTCCCATTGGATAAGTACAGGTTGGGATCAATTGATATAAACTTTTTTTGTCAGATGAAGTCATGCACCAACTGAATTTGACAGACAAATCGTTTATTTACTGTCAACGCTGCAAGTGCTTGGTATTAACAAATCTCTACGGATGCACCAGCAGAAGGTTTGTGCCAACTTTACTTCTCGTTAGGCGAACTTGCCAGGTGGTACTTATGCCCCTCGACTCATTCCCAAACGGGCAAGGTTCACCCGATAAAAACATGATTCATTCATTCATGATGTTCAGAGAAGGCCACTTTGTTAATTATTTATAGAAAGAGGCGGGTCCTTGGTGAAGCCCTCTGGAGGTTCCTAACTGAATAATGTGTCTGCACCGCAACAAGAACTTTACCCCAACTTTTAATTTGCAACCGCTGCATTAACTCAAAACAGTAATAAACAAATTATACAGGTTGTGGCGCAGAAATATTTTGTATTTATTTAAAACTGATCTGAAAGTAATCAAGTGAAATACATGTAGGACTAATGCTCTGAATAATGCCTCTGGGTGAAGTTTTCTTAGTAAGTTACACACCTCATAAAAGCTCCCGCTAAATACGTTTCTCAGAAGAACTCGGCACTTAGATGATACAGTGCCAGAAAAATAAGGCAAGGGCGCACAAATGAAGTGCATATAAGATCATCACAGGCCGTGAGAGCAGACTAAAAAGATTAAGAGCATCTCGCGTGAACCTCTTAAGAGGGGCAGGTGAAATTACAATCCCACCCAGGGGAGTTCAACAGCAACCTATTCAACAAGGTACGAGGCTCTTCTAAGGTCAGTCCACAAAAAATGAAACCAGAATATACAATATCATTCCTAAAATAAGACACATGTGCTGAAGATACAAAAATGGAGATCAAAGTTTTAATTTTAAAGGGATTGATACACATGGTTTGCGTTTTTCCTAAACTAGCCCCTTTTCAGCACTCTTCTGGCAGGTTGAGGTCTAACAAAATACATTCTTCAAGCAAATAATACACAATAGTTTTAAAAATGTAACATTTTTTTCTTGTCATTTTTAATCTAAAAAATCCTGATTTCAAATGGGGGGGGGGGGTGGGCATCGGGGGTGTGGGGGGGGGGGGTGGGGGGGTGGGCACCGGGGGGTCGCCGGGGGGGGGGGGGGCAGAGACATCAATTTGGGGGGCACGTGTCCTTCCCTTGCGCCCCTCAGAATGCCACTGTGTTACACGTTATGTACTTTCACACAAATTCATGCATTATACGGGAAATGCAAGGACGTTCTGCTCCTTTTGAAGGAAGTGAGAGCCAATTTACTTTTCCTCTTGGTGATTTTTGATGGAGCAATACCAAGGACCCAGGAAAAATGTTGATTAAGTCGCAATGAATTACTTGTATCGTTTTCCTGTCAAACTTCAGTTACTTTACATGAGAGATACTGACATTTTTGAAATCTTTAGTGTTATAATATCTACGCAATATAGCACCTATTACTTATGTTCACCATTTGAGACAGGCCATGTGCAAATTAAGAATTACTTTTTCTGCAGTTCATCTGCATGTAAGATTGCGTAGGATGAAAGGTCTGATGAACTTTTTATTACCATTGACATTTTGCTGCTCTAGTACAGGAGTATGGAAACCAAATAGAGGCTTGTTTCCACAACAGTCTGGTGACATTTTATAACTAGATTTTATCTACTGATTTTCATGTACATCTATGTACATGAAAGTCAGGGATTAAGACAAGATTGTTTTCCCGAGCACTGAGGACAGTGGAACAATTTATTTCAGGGTTGATATGAGACCCCTGAAAATCAAATGTAAAATGAAGATGTTCAAACTCATTTTAGTCAAACAGTTACCAAAAAATACAAATTGTCTGATGTAGGCCTGATACTTCACGGCGGCAACAGAAGGTAATTTGTCTTCATGCCCCTGGTCATTGCCTTGGTGCCCCTTAAGAAGGAATTCAAGTTTCATTGAGGTGCCCTCTACAAAGGAAAAAAACTGCCTTGCCCTAACAAGAATGAAGCATCAGGACTGAGTAATAGCCTTTCAGGGCAACCTTCGTTTAAAATAAGATTTATATTCCAAGGGTGGGGTGATAGGCAGCAAGCCTGATAGGGCAATGTCACAGGCAACCAGTTCCAGGCAATCTCCAAGAAGAAAAGGCATTCACATTTCAATTTTCATCTAATTTTCTTGAAGATTGTAGGACATCACTAGAAAAACAACTCCTGTGCTACCAAAGTGTTCCTTTTGCATGCGGGTGCAGTTGGTTGCCTCCAAGTTGCCAGCAAAAAAAATGTCCCGTGTGACAAGGCCCATACTTCACAAGAGCATTGCAGGCAATTGACCCTGGTCCCTGTCTTGGTGCCCCTTGAGTAGAAAGCAAAATTGCCCACATAGAGGTGCCCTTTACTGTGGAAGAACTGCCTTGCCCTTACAACAACCAAGCATCAAGACGTTGCATCGACGTTCCACTTGAAGGAAAGATGACATTAGCATAAATCTGGGCGAAACAAATTATTCCCAGAGCCAACTGTCGTATCCACTGCACGTCAGACTAAAAAACATGATTAGTAGAGATATGAATACATGCATCAATATTTGTTTTTAAGAACGCTGCATATGCATATCTACAGTGCCAACTCTACATCAAATTTATGTTGCCAATAAGTGCAGGATATTAGCAATTCATCCAGCAGCGACTTGCACAGCGTCAAGGAGTTTACTTTTCAGAATGAATGAGATGTATTTGGAGTATCAGTAATGACTGCTTATTTTCCACGACGATAACACTGTAAAAGTAATTCAAGGTGACTTGAACGGAGAATATTCTTCATGTGCATGGCAATTACAGACAGAAATCATGACGTTCCTTAATATTTGAGAATCAATTAGTATGCTTCAAAGCACATGGACAATACTGATATGTCAAAGACCAGTATCGGCACTTTGAGTGACCCGACATACATGAATTGACAAATCTGTGAAAATTTATGCTCAATCGGGTCACCGCTGTCACAAGAACATAGCAAGAAACCACTTTCTATCTTAAATTCACTGTACTTTTCAAACATCAGGTTTTGGTCTGGTGAGATCAAAACTAAAGTTGTTTTACTCATTTCTCAAAAACTATGGCATTTCAAGCAAACAATATTTTCCACCATGACCATGTCTATACCTTGCAAGTTGTGTGCAAATATGTGAACATTTATATTTTTAATCTTACCAATGTTGTGCAAACCCTTTAACTCGTGTTTAGCCCCCCCAAAATATAGACAATTCTATGTAAACATCAAATCTACACAGCATACAGTTTGAGTTAACTGAACAACACTGTGAGAAAGCATTGTAAACAACTAATACATTGCTCTTATCTATGGAAACAATACTGTATGAGAAAACCCAAGATCCAACCCTTAATGTCTTTGATTTATTGCATTAACCAGTAACTTGTTTTGTCATAACTTGTAGACAGATGAAATTCTAGGCTAAACTTGTACATTTTTTGTTTTTAAACTGACCAATAAATCAACACCTAAATGCAGTATTGCTGTGCAAGTTTGATGGATCATTCATGAAGAAGACAAACAGTCATGGACTTGAACAACTCTACTACAAAAAAAGCTCCTATGAGAACAGTGTTATTAATGGATGCAAAACCATTTTAAGGCCAGCGATGAATTTTTGTCAAGCAGTTTAGAAATAATTCTCAACATGGCGAGGTCAAGTCTGGCATTTAATACACGTGAATGCCTATGCCACAGTGATTCGGTTAGCATACTGTGGGGGCAGAGTGCCAGACTACATCTTAAGAACAAATAGCGCTGACATCCGTGATTGTGATGAAACAACTTGCTGGAAATGAATATTTCAAAGGGCGCACAGAGTTGTCGAACTATCTGGAAACATGGTGGAATTATTTATTTTCCCTCCATATGGTAACTGTTTGAGCTTTGCTCCGGCGTATTTATTTTGATGAACTTGAAGATAATAAATAACCAAATGGGTTTACACATTAAGCGATTATGTTTGGGTTCGTTTCAAATCAAAAATGGAAGACAGTGGAATCAAATAAATCACACAGTTCTGTAGTCTGTAATGTTCGATCCACAGGTATGGCAATTCCCACAATACATTATGTAAGTAAACAAAATATACATCAGATGTTAGTATAGCTCATAACAATCGACTGGGGAAGAGTGAATTTTGAAGGGGCTCTCGTTTAGAATCCTGGCCTCCTTTAGTGAGATAAAAATCAAAGGGTAAAAATGGGGCTCAACATCTCCTTCTACAAAATGTTTATTAATCTAGCTATTAATAAGTGCACTCTACATGTATAAGAACTCATTATTATTATTATTAAAATATATTCCAATACTTTTCTTTTTAATTTCACTAGTTTCCTTCAACTATTAGTTTTACTTTAAGAATTTGAAGTCCTTTGATTTTGTTTTATTTTTTTATTTATAGCCTACTTGCATTTCAATTAATGATTTACCCACAAATCCTGTGTTTTTAGTTAATTATGCCTTATGGCATCTTGGTTTAATTTATGTGATGCACATTTGTACATTTTTATTATAATAAAATAAATAATTTTTTTTTCATAACACTGCATCCTTTTCAACCATTGCTTAAATCTCACCTGAGTGGTAAAATATATAATACTATTTTGACATTGATGAATTACACAGCTACTAAATAACACCTGCTGAGTTTAATAATAATAAATTCTCATAATTCTTTGATTGATAATTAATCATTCATGCGCCATCAATATAATTTATACCAGCACATTTTTAAAATTTTAATTTAAGGCATTATGCTTAACCTGGATGATGTTCTTTGCATACGCCTCTGTGCAAAAATAAACATGCTGTAATTTAACCACATGCAGGCAACAAAAGAACCAAACCGCAATCAATGTAAAATGAGTTATGTCCATTTACTACCTCCATCAGCATCACTTGGGTCGCCATTCGAAGATACCAGCCTTGAAATCACAGCATAATCATGTGATGGATAAGAATGTTTCAGCTCACTGTGTATCCAGCGTTCTCATAGTCATAGTCAAGGCAAACTCCTCAAGGAACCCCCAAAACACACAACTGGGAGCTATAAGCTCCAGACGATCCATACACGTATCATTTATGCATCAATAGGTAAAGTCTTAATTGGAAAAAAACGAATCCAGCATGCTTCCACTGTGCACTGGCGAGCGCACACTGTCGAATTTCACTGGTGCCGGGACAAAGGTTGAAGGCATGTATCAGTGAGGGTTGGCCCAATATGCTTTGTGTCCTCATTACTGCTATTTACTGCAGTACCGGCCCCAGGGTGCAGCTACCATTTACTGTGTGTTGACTCTATGGGGAATTGCGGGGTGGGTGTGTCCTACAACAGCCTGCTGGTTTGCAAGGGAATAATTTGGATGGCTAATCAGATTATGGGGCATGAAATTGTACATTTGTTTGATTTAATGGAGGAGAGTGAGAGTATGGTGAAAGCATGTCATGCATAAGAATCAAACTCCTGTTGTAATTTGGTAAACGATAATAAATTATGTTTTTTTTGTAAACAACAAAACATATTTATTATAATTTAAACAGTGTACTCTGTTCTCTGCGTACTGTACTTGAAAACGTTGACAAAAAATACTTGCTACAAAATTAAAACGAAACATAAAATATTATTTTACCACAAAAACAAAAACATAGATTGTTTTTGTAGTGAGGTATAGGACACATACAACCCTGAACAATGAATGGAACATTCCAAATTAAACTCATTACTCCGTACCGAGTCCTATGTGTATAATTATGGATTGGTAGAAAGGGAACCTTACAAAAGACACCCCCCCAAAAAACACGGTATTGATTTCTTTCGTATAAATTTAGACTGGTGCAGAGAGAATGGCTGGAAACACAAATAATGAATCTGAATCAATACACAGGATGCGTAAAGAAAATTGAGCGCAAATGTAGAAATTGCACACCGCATGACTTGACCATGAAGAAGCTTGTGGTCAACTCGTTAAGGTTAACAGTTATAAGCGTATTGATTCGATCGTTAAGTTTTGTTAGGTTTGATTGATTGACTGTTAAAACTAGACAGGAACCAGTCATGAGTGGTGGTCTCATTGTGTTTCCCCCAATAATGCAGGGATACATTATGCATCACACTAATTGCGCTGACTTGTGCTGTGGTGACAGCATGCATTAATGTTATGCTAATGTGATAAATGTTCGGCACGCATTTATGCGCGATACAGTGAGGCCATCTTGTTTTTCTGCTAATCAAATCAATGCAACCAAACTGAGGCTGTAAGGGCGAGTAGTGTGGCCTCTTTGGATTCAGTATTCAGTATTTTTCCGTATCCATTATTTTTATTTCTCAACAGGAAAATTACAAACGTCCATTTTGCTTTAAAGGTAGGCTTCATTTTGAAAATAAACATTATTCTATATACTAATCCATGCTGCTAAAATTACAATGACACATATAAAAACAATACTAAAGTACAAATGAGACTCAGATCTTGTAGGGAATTTCCAAAAGTAATCTTAATTGTGAAAATAAGAATTTCTGCCTGTATAAACACATGATGAAATGGAAGTCAAATTTATAAAAAAAAACCCACCATAATATATTCACAGAATTGGGGTATGTTGTTTATGTTATTCACATGCTTGATACATTACGGCGGCAACTGCCTCCCGCCCCTTGTCATTTTCTCTTGAAATGTTTCAGTAGATATTAAAATTTCCATCATAGAGGTACAATGTACCCATTACTATTAAAAGAAATACACCTTGCCCAACAAGAACAAAGTATCAGGCCAGTATAATTTGTATTTATCAGTGTGTGTGTTTGACTTTATCAAACTTTAAACTCTTTCAGAGAAGTTCATATTTAAACTTTCTTTTCACTCTTGAGACATTCACACAAAAACAGTTATCAGCTATCAAGGATGTATAACAAAATAGCTGGTAGTTAATTCAATTTTTTTTATTTTACCTCAAGTCTTGAAGTAACATTTAAATCACCACCAATAAAAAAATGTATCATAAATATCTGTATTTTCCCATGCCAGCTACATAATTTATTTCAACCAATGTAGCGGCAAACGGAGCCTGAAATAAATCCTGAAATGACAAATCTCACTCACAGGCAGTTAAAAAATGAGGGCTTTATTATGCTTACCGATGGGACAGGAGTAGTGGGCACACTGGTGCAGTTCTCCATCTCCTGTTGTACAGGTTCATAGTTTCTGCGCACACTGCCTGGATGAACGATCATCGACATAGATCTTCCGCTGCTGATGAATGATCTTGACTGAGGACAAGGACGACTGGTCGAAGGTAGTGGATCAGAGAACGTTATGTTCGGAGTACCAGATGGATGGTTGCGGCTGATGATGAAAGGATTTCGTTCAGCATCGTTGAGTAGGTTGGCAGTGCTGTTATTGCCGCTGTTCCTGCCACTTCTTTCACTTCTTAGATCATCGCTGCTTGATAACGTCTGAATGTATTTTGCACTTTCGGATTCAACACTGTTCTTTGAAACCTGTAAACAATTTTTTACAAATCAAGGTAAATTTCACTCTTAATGTTGAGATGAAAAAAAAAGCAATCTCAAAAACATGCCCACCAATGACTACAGTGTACAGTGTACAGAACTCAAGACACATATAAAATACACAAGAACACAACTTTGACTTTGAATGTTGAAACTGTAAATTTTTAGTATCGGCCTATGAAGTAAAACTCATACATTTCCTGACTGTAGATAACTTGTGGAAAGTGCACATGACCCTGAAAACTACAAAACACTTTCGATGCCATTAAAATGTCAAGCTTATATTTGACATCTCTTTCAAGAATCTTTATTATCACACCAAATTTCATTGGAGAAATCTGAAACCACTTAACTCCATTTAGTAATGAGTACCCTGATATGAATGGTGAGGAGAGCGACCAACAACTGCGCGTTTGGCAGGCACTGGTAACATCACAATAACCGTGGAGAAGATGTTCTAAACTGCTGGCTCTACTGTGATCAACTTGAATTGTATCGCCTTGCAGAGGCGAGTTTCTAGTTTCAAATAATCCCACTACAGACTTTCAGATGTGACAGTAGTAAATAAATGCAGCCTTGTCAAATGCATCCCACGCACGCTGTTGTCCCGAATGAGCAGAGACTTGTCTCAAGCCCCTGGTTGTTATTGCTCCTGTGGTAACCTATCCTCAAGCCAAAGTATTGGCAGACAAATGGCATCAATACTAAGCATATCATGTCGATTGTTGATCCCAACCAAAACACACTCTTGAATCAGAGTTATCCGATTGTAACGTCAATAGGTGTTCTGAAATTTTGTTAGAATAAAATCCAATACAGCAGAGAGTGCAATTAATGCATCTTTAAGTCCACCGATAAGAGGAGAATAACTCAATAAATTTGTTACTCAAATACAGGAGTGGATATGGATATTATTGATGAAGCTCAGCATGCGAAAGCTGTCTGGTTAACAGATACAGGGCCTGGCAATCTCTCTGTAATTTAAGAAACCAACTGTCATTAGGTGTTGGGTTGATATATCTTGTTACAGGAGAGCCAGCAATGGGATGAAGTATTATCCGCATCTCATCACAGTGGAGGCAGTTTTGTTTTCTCCGACGAAACAAGCTGCTATTTCATTTGGATGTAAATTAGCCAAACAAACGTTGATGCGGTCCCCAGGTTTTTCTTGCAGGGTGATGAGGTTGATCGCATGTATTTAGGATCAAGTGTAGGATGTGGGACAAGTACAGGATGCATGCAGATTGCTGGACGAAATTTAAACAAGATTGAAAGCACATTGCACCCACTTGGATATTCATTAAGGAGAGAAATAAGGAGAGTAGCTGCATCACAAATTATGAAGACACAATCCCAGCCAGGAAAAGCTATGTCCTGCCCACGATGTCATTAGTATGGGTCATTTTTGTCACCAAAGGCCAGGGTACAAACACAAGTTGAGAGTGCTCTGGGCTCCTTGTCAAACTTGCTTCTAAGGTGTTTGTCTGACAGGCTAGTCAAACAGTAGCCTGTGTTATGAAAATATCACACAAAGTCACACAGGCTTTTCAAAATTCATATGGGGAAGTCAAATGTACTGCTGACTAGTCCTACATGTTAATGTGAAAGCTTATGATCATTTTTATACCAGGTTACAGTGTTTTCCCTGGCTGATGGACTGAGCGAGGTCACCGAGATGGTAAAAATACGAATTGATGATTGAAGCAAATTTCATGCAGCCTGACTAGAACGCAGTGCTCACACATGCGTGATGATTCCATCTACATATCCAAAGTTCTGGAAACATGTATCTATAAATGCCAAGGAAAAAGCTCATAAACGACACAAAATTAACATTTTTTGCAGTATTTCCTTTACGGCAAACCTTCAGAGTGAGATGGTGATATTGGCAAAAATGAGCGAGGGGTTCATTGAAAGCGTAGGTAGACCTCCATAATGGAAGTAGTGAGCTGGGCGATCTCTCATTTGAATAGGCAGGGAAATACTAACAAAGGTAAATTTATTTTCTACGTCAATGCTTACAATGTAGATTAATTTTTCGTGGAAACACTGAAAGTGGCGATTTCAAACATAAAAATGGAATTCAATGAAGGCACAGACATGTGTTTGGGAAACATGAATCTGTATTTCCATAAAGCGTGTTATTTTTAAAATCTGTGTTTCCAAGAAGTGGGTAAATTATGTGTTTTCTCTATAGTTACGCTATAATTCCATGTCTCAATTATAATGTGCAACATTGTCACTGAAGCTTCTGCACCCACGAGTGGTAGTCAAGGGGGAAAACATGTCTTAAGGCTTTTGTAGATCATGTTTATGCTTTAAATTACATTAAATGTGAAAATAGAATTAAATGTTGCAAACTGCTTACCAACCAAAATGACCTATGGTGTAAATGCAAAAAAATAGTTCATGGCCTCACATTTCGACCAAAGCAGAGTCTTTCTCAAAGAGTAAAAAAAGCCCTTGAGAAAGACTCTGCTACTAGAGTCGAAACGTGAGGCCATTAACCTTTTTTTTTGGAAAATACAATTATGTCTAATATTTGCAAATACATTTTGCTTTTCTCCATTCCCTCAATTGACCCATTTCAAGACGTGCAGTGCACTTACGCGCACCTATCCTGTCCACCATTTTGGGAGTCAAAATGGACACAAAGGAATAAACCGATTGCGCAACCAATGTTTACATGTCATCACGTGACCTGTAGTGGGTACTATGTCATCTGAGCTGATGGCAAACTATGTGCAAATACATGCTGTGACCGACAGAGTCACACCAACAGTTGGCTTTTGGTAATAATAACACAGTATGTTGTGACATTGATTTCAATCATGTTACTGTTTCATAAACTATAAGTATTCTGCTACAATTTTGAGTTAATGTAGGCACTACCGGCATCAGACGACAATGTAGCAACCCGCATGTTATTTTGTTTGCAATGAAAATCACTGTAAAAAAAGGGGGGAGTAAAGAATGCTGGAAAAGTGAGCATTTATACCTAGCCTTGCTGAATTCCAAATAGACAATGGAATCACACAGTTTTGGAAAGCCTTTTCTTTGGATGATTTCATCTTCAAAACTATGAAATTCTTGTGCTGAAAAGTGTGTGATCGCAGTCGTCTGAACCAAATGTTCCATCGTGCATGCAACTAGTATTACAAAATCGTGAACATACATTCCTTGTAGAATTGCCAAAACTTCCCGAACTGTCCTTACTGGCTTTATTCGGCCACTCGAAGGTCTCTGGTACAAACTCAGGAATATTTTTCACAAATTGTGAGAAAGAAATGCAATAATCGTCATGTACTGTACCGCACTTTCCTATGTAGGATGTCGTGTTTGTTTACATTTAATACCCACTACAGGTCATGTGACGTGAGTTGTACAGTCAGTCTATTGACTCCCAAAATGGCAGAAATGGCTGACGAGCATTGTGCGGAGGTGCAATCTACGTCAAGCAAGGGATCAAAAGAGCGTGAGTTGACCTTACGTGTGTAACCTACATGAACAATCATACCAAGCCATGAAAACAGTTAAAAAACAGGTTCTGTTTTGTGCTTGCTTTTCTGGTGGTTCATTTTGATTTGGCATTTATTGAAATAAGAAAACAAGTTTTGTGGGACAGTTTTCATGCACATATGGCAGTATAGTATTTCAGACAGAAATAATTATAAACACTCCGACAGATTTGACCTACTGGTGCTGGTGTCAAGTTTACAAAAAGTAAGTATGGAATTGTTCAATACAAAAACAGAAGAAAGATGATTTGACTTTTTATATTATAGCTGATAAATTTCTCCAACAACCTAGTGTAGTTTCGATGAACGTGACCATCGAACCTCTAAACCAAGGGACATGACCAAGAGCTAGATTATCGCAGCTTCAACAACTGGAGCACCACTAATGTTGCATGATTACTGTGCCACAATAGTGCGGCTAGCACTACACATACAGTAAACAGGATTGAATGAAGCACAATGTTAGATAGCGATGTAGCGGCTACTCTTCCCTATCTTATGCTATGCTTCATTCAACCCTGTTGACTATTGGTAGGTGCCTATTTTTTTTACTAAACTTGAAAAAGTTTTAGGCAGTGGATATTTTGCCCAATCTGGCTGTCTTTTAGCAGCATTGGCACTAAACATGCGCAGTGACTGTATTTTGTGACTTAGAAATGTTATCAGGACAAATGTTAGTCTGGTTCCGAGCCAACATTTAATCAGGATACTTGTAAGCTTGACCCTGTTAAATTTTTAAAGCCATTGTGTTTTCCTGGATTGACTATGGTAATGCCTTACTGTTTTGAGCCACTGAATACGACTTCACTCATGTTCAACGTCTACAAAACAGAGCAACAAGACTGACATTTTTGGTGGGGTGTGATACATTTAGTGCCCCCTGTTACTGTTACGTCGTCTTCATTGGCTACCGATCCGTAAGCATATTGAATTTAAGATCCTTGTCATCGTTTTTAAATGCATTCATTCAAAAGCCCCTGAGTATCTTCAAAACCTGATTTCTTTTCACAAACCCAAATATGCCACTCGCTCTTCTCTAGACTCAACTCTTCATATTATGCCCAGAACCAGAACCCGTACCGGTGATAAGGCGTTTCAATCCACTGGACCACGCCTTTAAAACTGTCTGCCCATCAACCCCAGGGAGGCTAAAACCTTGGACAGTTTCAAAGGCCTTCTCAAAACACACATGTTTAACTAATTATATTATTGCCTTGTATTTCGTTTTCATAAGAATGAAAGTTTGAGTTTCATTGTTCATGATTGTGTAATTTGTTATTTATATTATTGATCTGTACAGCGCTGTGATCCTTGTAGAGCGCTTTTTAAATGCTTTTATTGTATTGTATTGTATTGTATTTACATTGTCGTGACTTTGTATTCATAAGATACGAATCAGATAATTATACAATTTATTTCCCAAATCAGACAAAGAAAAGGTAAGGCTATCCATTTAAATACAGGTGTCAATTTTTAATGCCAATTGTAAAAGAAGAATTTTTTTTATACAGTTTTATTTTAAATAAATGCTTCAGGATTTGATCGCGGAACGTGTCAGTTGCTAAGCGGGATCATTTCCTCATTGATATCAACCCATGAACGAAAACCTCAGGAATTCTATATGTCGGCTACTTGTGTACACAAATTGAAAGTGGGCACTAAATATGTTTTTAAATACGATTTCCCAGCATATTAAAGTTAAACACTTACTACACTTTAACTCCTATCCTAAAAGTAAAACTTATTAAGAAATCCAGATCGGTCAAATATCCACTACAAAAGAGCACTTGGATCAAAAAAATGATTTATTTAATGACAGTCAAAATAGCAAATTGCTACTGATTGATGGGAAAGCATTACTGTCACTTATTTTCCCTTATTTTATTGATAACAATCAATTAAAACAAGCGCCCTCAAGTTCTAACGCACAGAGTGGTTGAACAACATTTATTTTTCATGGAAGGGGCAGTGCAAGTGCAAAATTGACTTCGACAAGTTTATTTCATATCAGAATCAGATGCGAGACGTATAGCGAGACGTATAGCGAGACGACGTCGTGAAAAAATGTCCGTTCTGACACATGCTAAATTATAAATGCACAGGAAAAATAACAAATTCCAAGTAAAATGTTAAATAAAATTTGCATTGCATCACATTTAAATCACACATAATTACCCAATATTATTCGCAGTGATTCCTTCTTTTTCGCAGCCGTAGAGAATTGCAGAAATTTGTACATAGCTTGACATACAAAATACCCTAGTGTTCAGGGACCAGTCAAATGTATATTTAAATGCATGCTTTGAGCGATATTGCTGGGTACCAGTTGGTCACACACGTATTACGTGTCTGTGTACACGGTATACGCGCAGACGATAAAAAACAGCAAATTATATTTTGCGGTTTCAATGACCTGAGTAAAAAAGTAGGTCCAAAAGCTTGATGCGAAAAATTATAAGAGACTTTACGGCACTTTAAGAAACATTTATTGAAGAAATATTACTTTTCAAAAGAATATGCGTCTTTTTTTCACAAAAGTAACCCTTTGAATCTATATTTAACCACGCAAAGCGCCTATTCTTAAAATTAATATCCCTCCGCTAATATAAAAGAGCAGTCGGAACTCGAGATGAGACGAGTGTATATTTTGCATATGTCGGAATATCGGTTGGAAACATGGAGTAACAACGACGTGCTGGCTGCTGAGGAGGAATATAATTTGTTCTCAGCGCTTAAACTGCGCCTTTTGGGCGTGCTTTAAGGACAGAAGGCTTGTAGATATTTTATTTAGTACTTCAGCAGTCGTTTCTGTGGGTTGGTGAGTCAAAGCTTTCTGTAAAACCCGGAAGTTTCATGGAATAAATTTGGTCGAGCAAAGACGTAGCCCAACATACAACAAACAGTCATCTGCTCACCACTGGTTGCGTACAAAAATAATGGAGTGCATTATGTGACGTGCACAAATCATGGAGTGAAAACCATGGCAGGAATGGAAGGAGTACGGTGATTTGTCTACCATTCCAATTGGAGTTAAGAAGAATTGTTTAGGATCTTTATCGTTGTATACGAAAGTTCACAGAATTTTTCTCTGTGTTGATGTAAACACTGAGTTTTTGAAATGAACGTTTGTCCCATTCGTCACTCAATATGGATACCGTTGACGAATGCACAGGAGTGCTGACATGCTGGACGTGTCGACCTCAAAAGCCGAGTTGCTCTTGCGCAAACGGCTTGTGCTGTTGCTATCTCTATGAACTACATGAACAAGTTCTTTTGAACAAAATTGAAAACTTGCATCCAGGAAGCAAATCCTTGCTGTAGTCTGTTTGACTTTGTTTGGTCAACAGACATTGATAAGGGGTTCTGGTTCTGCCATCACCAACAGAGATTTTATGCTCTTTTAAAATTAAAGATTATCAGACTTGAATCTGGTTTTCTACCCGGCAACACTGCATAATTAAACTTTAAATACTTTTTGTATGTCCTGAAATAAGTGTGATTATTTCGCCCTTCAATATGAGTGACAGAGAGAAAAGAAGAGAAACCGCTTTACAAGGAGGTGTGAAGAGACAGGTGATTTCAAATGGTATAGCCTCACCCGGTGAGCGAGCAAAACATAGCTCAAGGGGTCCATCGCCAGTTGAGCCTGTTGAAGCGGAAGTTTCTGTTCATCACCCTGTACTACACATGAATGGCGAGATGCACCCTGTAACTACAGTCCACAAGTCTCGCGCATGTGTTAATCTGTCCATCAGCAATGGCCAGTCTAAAGTTGTTGATGGTGACCAAAAAGAAGATTTCAAGAATCCACGTCCTCAGTCAAGTCACAGTAGCTCAGTCCTCCCGAAAGAAGAATTTAGGATAAATGCAACCCCCAAAGATGCCCCACCTACAGACTCGCAAGCCCCACCAAGAACGAACGATAAAGACACAACTGAAAGTGAAACGGATGAGCGGGATTTAGGCCCCGTAAAACGACAAAAATCAGTTACTATCTATGAACCAGATGAAGTTGTTGAAAAAAATGAAACCCTTTTTCGAATTGAGAAAGTCGAAAATGATTTGAATAAGGAAAATTTTCAAACTGTCCCCATTGGAATTACAACTGACCCTGCAGATGTCACTAAGCAGGAGGAGGAGGTATCGGATGTGACAGAAGTGGAGAAGGATGATAAGGCTATTGATAAATCACCTGATGGACGCTTCATGAAATACGACATTGAAGTTGGTAGAGGTTCCTTCAAGACAGTCTACAAGGGGCTTGACACAGAAACCGGTGTAGCAGTTGCGTGGTGTGAATTACAGGTTAGTATTAGTGTTGTTCTGCCGGTCATTGTAGCCCCTTGGCCTTAGTCTTGTCCCTTCGTTAGACCTCTACTCCAGTCAATGACCGTCGGGAGAATCGAGGGTTAAGATTATCACAACAACTAAGTATTTAGATGCTGATGATAAAGGGGCAAAAGGGCAGAAGAATTTAAAAAACAACGGTTTTCACTGACTCAACTTCATTGATGTTTTTTCTTTTCGTAAAATCATTTTAATCGGTCCAAGGTTTTATCTCATGCTTGCGATTTCCACTCTAGATTTGTTTGAGACATAAAATCATGAATGTTCCAGTAACTGCATACATGACGGAAACATTTTTTGTGCCTGTTTACCAAGCCTAGGCTCGTGTCATTGGCTCATGCCATTGTACTAAAATACAGATTTGCTAATGAGAATCATTATTTAAATATAAACAAACTTGATATGCAAAGTGCTTGGATTGGAGTCCGATTTCTATGTGGAATGTTTTTGTATCATTGAATACTGTTTGGGAGACAAGTCGGATTTAAATCCAAGTATTTGATATATGTACTAAGTAGATCCCAGTGAGCAAAACTTATCCTAACAACAATAAATGGAATGGCTTAAATTAAGGTATCTGTAAAATGTCACCTTTGCATCACAGAGGCCTCTCCCGTCCCTTCAGACCTTTCCCTAGCATAGATCTTAAATGTATAGCAGGGTTTGGATTGGACAACAGATCTTTTAGAAGTCTTAATGTTTACCTTATTTCAAAGGGATTGCCATCAGTGCAGCCCATTTTCTATTTGCAGAGGCCAGCCCAATAACAGCCCAAACTCAATAGAATAATCAAGGTTGCATTCCTGTCCGCTACATAGGTAGTTAACAAATCATCTTGGGGGGGGGGGGGGAGGGGGGCTTGAACAGAGTTATGCAGAGAAGTTTTCTCATTGGATTGTGTTCCGTTAAAAACATGGATTACACACCACGCATTCATGAAAAGAAATTGAAATCTCCACCCTCCATGCTACAGCCAAGCAAAGAAGGTTAAAACATTCAAAGCATGCAAATTACCTCAGAATTCCAACAAAGTTTTGCTTGATTTTGATGTATTTGGGACTGTCACCCCCACCATTAGCAAGGCTAACCAATCTCTTTATTGCTGAAGACAGTTCCTTTTTAACCAGTTGCCCCTGTGATTCCTTTTTTTTTTCTGTCCCCCATGTGGTATTCTTTTGGTGGAATTGCTGGAACCATTTTTCTTTGAGGGTACTGCTGGCACAAAGAAACCCTGACTTGACAATGCCAAGAGAACAAAGATTCTCTTTATTGGATCATCCCTGTTGTTTTCTCAACCGAGAAAATGTCCAATTTACGCACTGTGAATTGCAAAACATCGGCCGTTACCTACGGCATAGGAGTGGCACTAAACCTGGAACCATGGCTTGATTCCCGGCTCACTCTGACTTACCTCCATACAGCCGAAAAAGACAATGAATAAACAATGATGGAAGCCTCTGGATGTCTCGTAATCCTCTTCTTTGAACATAAGGACAAAGGTGCGGGATCCAGGGATTACACAAACAAGTAAAAAACGCCTCTCAATAGCCAGAAAACACCAACAAGTTCAATACTTTTTTGGTCTTTGTGTGGGTGAAACAAAGTGTTAGACTGGGTGTGTGTGTTTCTGCTCACGCTCAGCAGTGGAATGTCCGAACGACCTTTGCTTACAGTATTTTAAAATTACACAATGGCGTCTTTACACAGCTTACATTTCCAGGCAGGAGTAACATTTACGTGTTAACAGGTCATCCGGGGCCAACTGGTTAACGACAGAAACTTGGAAAAGTCTGCAGGTTGAATTTGTTGTAAACAACAATTACATGTACATGTGGTTTCCCAAATAATCAGCACAATTCAAGAACAAAGATTTTCCTGATTCGCAAATATTTTTGGAGGCCAAACATCATTTCTGTTTTAAAAAAACCGTGCAACGCGAATGCCATCACTGTCTGTTTTCATTTGTGGATCTAAAATGGGAACATTTTACTGTTTTAAATTGTTACAATGTAGTCATTAGTCAAAACATAAAGCAAGGACAAACGTGCATCAATTCCAAGGATCCGATTTATGATTACTGATTCCTGTATGTTGTACTCATGATTACCTTGTTGTCAAAACCATCTGTTCCTTAGGAATAATTTCATCAATTTTGTTCAACAATGTCGACTTGTCATGTTTTGTGTACACGGAAAACTAATAATGATGAGTAGCAAATGATGATTTTTGAGTCAGCAACTGGCACTGTGACACTAGTGTGGTACCATTCGTTTTTCTTTTTGGTTTGCTTTGTGTTTTGGCTATGCTATACAAGGGAAATTGTTCCAGGTAGGCCTAGAGGGTTTGTATTTCTGCAGGAAATCATCAATATAATTTTGATAATTTTGATAATTTGAGTGTATTTTCCATCAGTGCTGAATTAGTTTTCACTGCAAATATAAACTTCGATGATAAGGCATCTACACAATTTGTCATTGTCATGACTGATTATGAATGATATGCCCCCACTGAAAAATTATAAATGATACTGCTCAATATAAAAAGAAACCTTTTCACTGACAAATTTTTTTCTTTCCAGTTATCAAACTTCATTTCAAAGAAAAGTAATTAAAAGGCTTTCATGTGTAAATCTCATTAGTTTTGTTTTGTGAACAAATTTGTAATCCAAAATGATGTTGATTTTGTCTGATTTTCAAACAATTTCAGTTTCCAAAACTTTGTTTGTGTTTTCTCGCTAACTGATCCACGTACTTGTGAGTGTCTAAATCTTATAATCCTTATCTAATATTTTAACATATGTGCCGTGTAGTGGGCTGATTGGCAAGCAATCAACCGTCAGTGTCTATTCAAGTGTAGCAGAAATAAGTATTTTTTATCATGTTGGAGCTGGTCTGGATGACCTATGAAATAACAATAATGGGCCATATGCCAAATAAAACCTTGTTTGTGGGCTGTATTTTGTTGACTGTTTTGTCTTACAAGATAAAAAATCTATTTTTTTTATATTTTTTGTTTTTTAATTACTGTTGAATTTTATTAGTTCAAACTTACATGTACATGTAGGCTATAGTAAGTGTTCAGACTTAGAAGTGAATTTAAAAAAAAAATGAATAAATGTGAAGGTACACATGATGTAAGAAGTAAGCAGTCAGTGGGAGCGGTCTTAAACACCCCATTTTTGTAGAATGAAGACTTTAGTACATGTTTGAGAATTTAAACTTGTTCTATTCTGATCATAATTCAATTAACTGATTTTTAAGGGAACATATTAACATTTTCATAAATGTGTTACTAAAATGGATAAACATTCTGTGATTAGCTTCACAGGTTTATACCATTCCGTTTCACTTTCTCTTGAAAATGAAAATTTTGTCCCTAAGTTCACACCTTGTTTCCTTACAGTACAACTCAAGGATGACACTAGTTTGTTGTGTTGGAAGATTACACAGTGTTATATAATATCCACTGTTATTGAAGAGGCTTTAGTCAGGATCCACAAAGGTTAATTCATTATATACAAAAGACCTTCACATTCTTTGTAAACTGTGTGGGTACAAAAATACAAGCTAAAGATGCCAGTAGTATTCTCATGGCTTAGTTTCTGAATTGCTTTTAAAAATGCACTCGTTTATTCCGTTCCAAGAAAACATCTGGTTTAATCTCAATGTAGAAGCTGCTGTTCAGTGCTTTTTAGCAGGTAATTATTACTGCGTGTAGTTTTGCTTGATGCTATTAGTGAACCTCTTTTAACAAGTTCCCCCCCCCCCTTGGCGGGCACCTTTTGGCTGAATTGCCGGAATCATTTTTCTTTTAGGGTACTGCTGGCACAAAGAAACCCTGACTTGACAATGCCAAGAGACCAAAGATTCTCTTTATTGGATTGTCCATTTTGTTTTCTCAACCAAAAAAATGTCCAATTCACGCACCGTGAATTGCAAAACATCAGCTGTTACCGACTGTTTAGGAATGGTACTAAGCCCGGAACCGTGGTTCGATTCCCGGCTCACTCTGACCTTCCTCCATCGAAATACAAAGAATAAATCAATGGTGGAAGCCTCTCAATGTCTCGTACAGTAACCCTCTTCTTTGAACAAAAGGACAAAGGTCTGGAATCAGGGATTACGCTAAAACCATCTCTCAATAGCCAGAAAGTGCCAAAATATTCAATACCTTTTTGGTCTTTGTGTGGGTGAAACAAAGCATTGGATGATGTGTGTTTTGTCTGTGGTACGCTCAGCAGTGGAATTTCCAGGTGACCTTTGCTCTGGTATTCCAAAATTATACAATGGCGTGTTTACATGGCTTGCATTTCCAGGCAGGGTAAACATTTGCGTGTATACACGTCATCCGGTGCCTACTGGTTGATTGCCACACTTAAAACTCTTAATTTGTTCTCCCTTTACAATTGCCTAAAAATAAACATAAATTTTCACCCAACCCTTTTTGGGAGTGAGTTCAAACAAATTTACTTAATAATTCTTGTCCAGCTTTCAGTTTTAAAGGTTAGTTTATTCATATGTTCCTTGCTACTATGTTTATTACTGGCACACCTGACCTCGCCCTGAAGTTTGATTGAGCATTAAGCTAAACTACTGTAACAACTGCATACTTCTGTGTGTGGGCTCTCCGACTAAATCTCTTTTACAAATTAGTGGACAACATTGGAACAGACATTGGAACAACAACATTTCTGTTTGAGAATGATAGTGAAAAGTAATGTACTGTAAGCTGTCCACCTTCACATAATTTTACCCTGTGACTAGGATCAAAGAGAAAAGACTCCTTTCTTTATGGTAGGATAGATAGGCATGACCTGTAATAATTGTGACTTAAGTTGTCCTGGGTCTTCTGTAGCTTACATGTATGTTCCTTCCAGTTTCTGGTCAAATCTCCAGAGGTAAATGTTGGTGTTGACAGTAAATTTCTTTCTGAGGAGAGGATGGGCGAGGGCAATGTAAAAATACCAGCAATATGAGTTGACTGGTCTACTGCAATTTCTTTCAAATTGAATTTAACAACAGGTTGTGCTGTAGAAAAATAAAAAAGTAGTTAATATTTAAACTAGTCGTTATACTCAGGAGATTTAAAAGTTGGGTTGTCAGTTAAAAAATTAAAAATGAACACAGTCTATGTATAACGAACGCTGTTAAAAAGAATGTATTTTGTGAAAATTAAAGTAAAAACTTGAAGTGCTCAGTTTTCAATAACTGATGTCATTTAAAAGCATGCATTATTTTTTGGATATGTACAATTGTGTGTACTGCCAAAAGGGGTTATATACTGTGTCTACTCCTTCCTGAGAACTGTTAGTTACGGAAGACAATAGGATGTTTGTTGCAAGGAAGTAGTCCAAAATGTAACAACCAGGTAACACTTGCAAGTGAAATCTACATGTATATGTACATGTACATGATGTACATGTACATGTACATCAATGAGTGTGTACCTTGTGGGCCTAATATATTATATCAAAGAATGCATGGTAGTTTTAATGTACATGTAAATTTGCATGTAAACAAATGAACAGGTAATTACTTAGTGTACACTTAAAATCAAGTACACAAAACTATGTCTTTGATGATTTCTGAACTTGCAAACCTTTATTTTTAGAAAATAACTGGCATATGATTCATGATGAATAAATCAAAAGGTGTTAATTGTTTACCTGTTGTTACTTTATATTTCTAAAAGTAGATAATTGATAGGAGATATAATTCGGATGTGTGTCCGTCGATTTTCATGGCCCACTTGAGTCACAATCGGAATTTGGATCGATGATAGCATTACAAATTCACAGATGTTAGTTTTTTTTGGGTTACCTGCAGTTGTCTGAGTCTACAATATTGCATTAGCCCCAATGAACACCTTTACTGGGGTCACATGGTTCCCAGATGACTCACAGGCAGGCAGCCCCTCCTCATTTGCATGAGGTCATATAGAGTGACCTGTCTAGCAGCTGACAATTAGGCTTAGACTGGCAAATTACAATGATGCTCTTCTGAAATAGTGTCCAGTTTTCCTGTGCTTACTTGGTGACAACCTAATCAGCCACAGTGTTTGACAGGATGCTGACGTCAGTCATATCTTATTAAATTTAACAATTTGAAAAGGGTCAAAGAACAGTTGTGATCATGATGCACTTGTACCTTTCAATGTTTCTTCAAATCCATAGAAGTTTGGCTTGTAATGTACATTCTGATTGATTTATATGCTTAGAGGTTCAAGCTACCCAAATACGCCTGTGATTCTTCAATTTGACATTGCATTTGAAAGTTTTAACTGTTAAAGTAAAAGAGGATTGTTAATTAATATTCACAACTTCAAATCTCTATATTTTTTATGATCACATTTTTTTTTTATAAAGAAAGATTACAACTCATGGTACTTGGGTTTATATGAAAGTTTCAGTGAATGATCATTGTGAAATTATATCCCTTGGGGCAAATATCTTATATTTTGCAACTTGTTGATGCATTCAAGCGATTATTTCCCATAACACATCCAGAGGGCCAACCCTCCATTGACTTGCCACAAACCCAAACCAGAAGCCAACCTCTCTTGCGTAAACACTAAAAACACAGTATTTTGTGGCTAGCCCTGTAGTGCACTTCCTGTGAAGTAGAAAACCACAAAATACGATTCCTCTGAACTTTCATTTTTAGTTTATTAAGTGAAGCATATTTACAATGTAAAGATAAGAAAAGAGAACGTCATCAATTGTGTGGGTTTTTTCATTACATGTACTTGATAAACATACAAAATAATGCATTTGCTAATGTGTACTCTTTCAAAAAGATTCTTTAAGTGAATTTTTTTTCATTACACTCCAAGTTTATTTAATTATTGACAACTTCCTATGACTGATACAATAATGTTCACCAAGGAATAACTTTATTGAGCTATGATTTTTGGCCGGAAAATGTGAACTCCCAAATGATACAAATTGATTCCCTTTGATGCTATCTTTGGTCATGTTTTCACCCTTGAGTACTCCCAAAATAGCTGCAGGCTATTAAAATAACCGAGGTGATAAAGTTTACATACATGTATCATGATGAAGATTAATCCATGTAATAAAAAAATATAAAAAACAAATAAATATGCGTGTACCGCGTAAATCCAAAACAATTTTCCATGGCCTTTAATGTTTTTGAAGGAATTTGTAGAGATGTAAAACTGAGTGTCCCTTTAATATGGAGCATTGCGTTTGTTTGCTGGATTTATTATGTATACTTTACAAGCCTATCATCTCCTCAATTTCCTTGACTACATTATAGCAGTTGTAGGATCTATCACCATCCTGTTTGGGATTTAGACTTGTGTGGACTGTATTAGAGCAAACACAACTGGCAATTAATCTGACTGTAAATCAAGTTTAGATAAATAGAAAAAGAAGGAGAAATAGGGAAGTATCTTTCTGTGTACACCTGTTTCGGATTTCAGAAGATTGGGTAAAAAAAAAAAGCGTCAGTGATAAACTTTATCTTACTAAAAATGAATAACCGGAGCATATTTTGAATCGTGCTGTATACACATTCATATTATTAGTTGATTACAAATCTGTCTTCTTCAAATTTTATTAGATTTTTATTTGTGTGTTCCAATTATCATGTACTGCATTGCACTTGCATACTGTTTAACAGAAGGGATTTCTGACATGGATCACTAAAATGGTGCCATGTTACTCCAGAAGCGGTTCAGATTCCTCTTTTGGAGTCTTGATGCCGTTTAACATCTCACCCAAAATGCGCACACAGCAATTAAGAAGGAATGGAGTATGCCATGGGATTCTGTGCGGTGGTATTTGAAATTGTCACTCATCTGGTCGGAACCCCTGGCTGTCCAGTCAGTGTGTATGTTACGCTAGAGTAAGCGTCGTAGGTATGAATCACAGCGGGTCGGAATTATTGAAACACCATGCAGCTCATCTTTAGAAATGCAATAGAATTTATCCAAATGACAATGCCACTGACAACAGCACTGGAAACAAGGCAGGCAAATGATATGTTGCTTTAACATCTGACCAGAGACTTCTGTTATTTCGCAATTTAGCCATGTTCTTGTGTACACCTCCTGGTATCTACTTGTAAAATTGTAGCTCCCTGCTTTGTTTACATTGTATTCTCTCTGTTTGCTGTTCCTGATCCAGCTGGTCAAATTGCTAGTTTCACAATGGGATGGTCATATCGGAAAACAATTTTATTCAAAACATTATACAGTTATTCAAAGTTGTTCGAATCTAGAACAACATTCTTTGTAAGATCAGTCATGTTGATTAAATTCTGCACTAGGAAGAATTGAAAGAACGATAAATGTCCATAAAAAGTCTCAAATGTTATCACTGAGTTTAATGCTCACAATAAAGTACCGATAATTTGAGGTCTTAAGTAGTATATTACTGATTAGATTAGTGGAATGGAAGTAGGAGATGGAATTTAATAATGTTCATGTCTGTAGACTGTGGAGGTTATGTGTATGAATCCATTTACGCAGTGTGTTTGGTTTCGGTCATGTGTGATCCCCCTGACATGTCTGTGAATAGTTTGCTGGAAGCGATGCATTATGTTTGTCGGCCAAAGGAAGCCAAATTTGATATTAATAAAAAGCTGCCAAGGAATTTTTGTTTGTTCAACCCTAATGTAGGATTTATTAAAATCGTGCGTGAAAGCTGTATGGAAAAAAAACGGCATTAATTTAATCTTACCTACTGTATATTGTATTGTTCATTTACAGCACCTAGCATATGACATATGAACATAAACGAACAATTTCAATATTTTAAATTAAATGGTATAAAACAAAAGTTGTAGACAACATCAATACACCTACATGTACATGTACATGTACACAATCTGTCCCTGCCTTAATGCTTTGTCATCCCATCCTTCCTCCACGGTCATCCACAAAAACAAAAACAACAAACAGGAAAGCAAGTAAACAAAAAACAAAAAACAACACAGAAATTCACAACACAGTAAATGTAGGTTTTCGCAGAAGATGTTAACCAGTTGGCACGGGCTTACGTTTATCCATGGGCGACGTCGAAACACGCAAACAGGTGATGTCGAAACATGCCATTGTGTAAAATCAGTGTCTTGGAACAAAGGTTGCCCAGACATTCCCCTGCCAAGCTTGCACAGAGCACGCACACGCTGTCTAATGCTTTGTTTCACCCACACAAAGAGAAAACATGGTCTTGAATGTTTAGTACCAATCCTATGCTGTAGTGATGACCGAGGCTTTGCAATTCACTGTGCATAAATTTGGCAATTCTAGGTGCATAAATTCGACATTTTGTCGGTCGAGAAACAAAACTCACGATGCAGTAATGAGAATCTTTATTCTCTTGGCTTTGTATAGTCAAGGTTTCTTTTTGACAGCGATACGCTCAAAGAAAAATTATTCTGGCAATTCCGAGGAAATAATCCCGTCAGGCTGGACGGGAAAAAAATGGAACAACCCCAGTGGCAACTGGTTGATAAGATAAAATAGAAAAAATGGTTAATGGCCCTGAAGAATGAATTGCAGCCCATGTAAAAACATTTTTTAAAGGAATCTTATCTATTCTGTGTGATTTTTTTTTTCAAAAAGAAACAGCACATCCTCTGAACAGATCTTTTAATTTTGATTTCATTCTCAGGATCGCAAGTTGAATCGAATGGAGAGGATGCGTTTCAAGGAAGAGGCGGAGATGCTCAAAGGTCTAAGCCATCCCAACATTGTCAGCTTCTTCGATTACTGGGAGGTACAGGGACCACGTGGTCGGAAGCACATCGTTCTGGTCACTGAGCTCATGACATCGGGAACTCTCAAAACGTGAGTAGTATTGCGGGTAGGATGTGTGTGGATCTGCGGAATAACCAACATTCTTAGAAAGTATGTCTTGTTTGTCACAACTTAAAAGACCATTAATTATCCTCTGTGATAAATGGAACTAAGGATTATTTACATGTATGCTTTTCCTGTGGTATCATTATCAGGAAAAGATAACAAGTAAATTAATCTAGGTCTGTGTGTCGAAACATGAATATGGTTGAAGAGAAATATTCCTTGCCAAAGACAAGTGTAACATCAATACTTTTTTATTATGTTACCTTGGGTTTAGGAACAATTGACACTATGCATGTTGGGAATAGACACCATGTGGTATAAGATCTCTGTTGAGTAGTAGTGGTCATCTTCTGGAGTGGTCATCTTCTGGAGAATGCATACTGCACTTCAGATGAGCGGTACTCCGAGAAGATATTAACCCACGAGGAGTTACTGCAAGTTTATCATTAGTAACATGGGTTGATGTGAAACAAGTTTAAGTGAGGCGAGTCAAATCTCATGAACTACAAAGTAAAACAGAAATTGATGTCGGGTGAATCATCTAACAGTTCGATTTCATTGTTCATGTTTTGTTCATGTGCGAAACAAAATTAAATGAGTGTTATTTTTCTGTCTCAGCTACTTGAAGCGATTTAGCGGTGTCCGAATCAAAGTCCTTCGCAGTTGGTGCAAGCAGATCCTGAAAGGTCTCCACTTCTTACACACCCGCTCTCCGGCTGTCATCCACAGAGATCTGAAATGCGACAATATTTTTATCACTGGAACCTCGGGCTCCGTCAAGATTGGAGACCTGGGCCTTGCTACCCTAAAGAAGAGCTCATTTGCCAAGAGTGTGATAGGTACGTGGCTGATTCTCAAAATATCTCACTTTAAATGGCTACATTGTCTTGACTTGCTTGTGTTTTACTGGGAATAATTTTGTAAAAGAATTTAACCAGCCAACTGTTTTGATCTATGCTCACTGTTATTCTCTCTTGAAAAGGAAAATGTAGCTTCGTGGAACCCCACAAGCATCAACGCGTACGTCATGAGAGTTTCTCTAATGAAATGGAATACTTATCATGGTGGAAATGCCCCATAAAGTATTCATAATGTATCCCGTTAATTTCCTTACTTAATTTCCATTAATAAAGAGTATCTCTCTATGAACTTACTGGTTGTCTTTCCAGTTGTTTTTAGAGTTCAATTGAAATCAAAAACACAATTTAAAAGTAATGTTGTTTTTTCTGGGACCCAGAAACCTGTTTTTCATGTTTCAAATTGAAACACCTTGTTCACTTCATCAGAAGTTTTTAATATCTTTCCCACCAAAGTGAGATTTTATTTTGATTAAAACATATTACAAAAAGAGGTACTTTTTTCATAATACTATAGTGTTTTTTTGTTTGGTTGTCAGATAGTTTCCCGCCTCTGTGGTGAGTATGTGTTTGGATCCCAATTTGTTACATTTATTCATCACTGAAGTTGTGTTTTTTTTTCTGCTAACTGTTATATCCAACTAACTGTGGCCTTTTTTCCAGGTATTTTTGCAAGGTTTTCTTCTTGTCTCAAGGTAGGCTTTCTGATGGTGATTCTATCGTTAAACAAATCAGGCGATGTGTATTACCGGATGGTTGTCCGTACTAACCAAAACAACGAACTATGTTTGACTTTCAGCGCTCCTTCCCATCACTCAAGAGACAACCCACTAAATCTGAGTTCCCCTCTGCCGATGGCTCTTTTTCTCCCTGCAGGCTTTCAGCAGGTTCTACTCCCCATCTCAAAGCATTCGACCCTGTTTGTATTTTAAGGTACCCCGGAGTTCATGGCGCCCGAAATGTACGAAGAGCACTACGACGAATCGGTGGACGTGTACGCGTTTGGCATGTGCATGCTGGAGATGGCCACCTCAGAATACCCTTACATGGAGTGTACAAATGCTGCTCAGATCTATAGGAGAGTGACCACTGTAAGTTTACCTCTTTGTATTACCATTCTGAAGATATTATTAACTATTCCTTAAACTGTAGATTTTTCTATGTGAAAGGTTTTTCTTCTCTGATATTGCTTCTAGCAAGGTTCAAAATGTGTATATTTGTATTTTTGTAAGAAATTTGTTACATGTTATATGACATCTTCATCATTATTCTTGCATTGCAGTGCCTAAAATATATTGTGTATGTTATGTTTTCCTTTTGCTCCCTTCTTTATTTGCAAAGAAAAGTGCGCTAAGGAAAGTGCACCATTGCAACGAATTGACCCTGGAAGCAATCTTATTTTTAAGTACATCATCCCGGAAATGATTAAAATGGTCTACATGTTTTAAAAGATGTTCACATATTTGATTGAGAAGTCGCTGTGAAACATACATTGTAAATATTCCAAAATTTCCTTGATGGATTTAAACTATGCCGATTATCTAACTGTGGGTTGTACATTGTACAGTGTACATAGTCTCTTGCGTTTAACCACTAACCACATGGCCTCACTTCGAAAAAAAAATATCAAAGTAATGTGTTTCTTGTTTGCTGCTTCTGAGAAGTGTTTACTTCAAGGCTGAGTATTTTATTGACTTACACTTTTTTTTTCCCCTGTAGTCAGAATCCTGTCTGTAGACAGTAGCAAACAATCGACATCCTTGCATCTTATGTTTCATTCAGTACACATTTTAATTGGATTGTTTGTTCAAAACAGGGTGTGCGACCAGCGAGCTTTGAGAAAGTGACTGACCCCAAAATTAAGGAGATAATTGACCGGAGTACAAGGAGAAACAAAGAAGAAAGGTAGGTTGTGATTTCTGTTATTAAAAGAGTCCCATTTTGTTATAATTCAAGGTCAACTTGATATTTCTATGATGATGTGACTACAGACTGAATTTTTAAGAAGGTTTTATTTATTATTATTGTATGATAACAAAATTTCTTCCCGGAATTACATGTGTTTGTACAAATTTCAGTTTTGGTTGATTTTTCTTTCTGTGTTGGTTTCGCCTCGATATTGATTTTGTTTGAAATGTTTGGTATTCAATACCTTTTCCTCGTGGTAAGCGGATTGTGTATTATTACAACTAAAACAACCCTGTGCCGATTTTTAATCGGAATGATAGGCGGATTATTGCCGCTTATCCCTTCGGACATCAGGCCTCAAAAGCTGTCTGATTAAACGCTGTTGACACATACTCATGACTCATGTTCATTGAATGTGTCAAAGGAGTTGTCCTAATGTTCCCAGTAATCGATATAATAAATATCTCTTGATTATCTGGTGTTAAAATATCCTGGCTGGAATAGAAAAAAAGAGTCTGTTCTGTGATGCTATTGATTAATGTGATGGGTCTATGCATTGTATCTCTGCTTTGCATAAACCATCTGGCACCCGAGGCATTATATTTCCAGTTTTGTTTAATTAACATTCATCCTCTCTTGCAAAAGTAACTTGAGGTTGCATTAGGATTCAGGGCAATGCATAAACAAGAAACTTTAAAGTATAACCTGAGAACATTTTATTTATTTTTTATTTTTTTTATTTTTTATTTTATTTTATTTATTTTTTTTTTTTTTGGGGGGGGGGTGATGATATAAGAATATCAAGCCATGTATTGTAAACCTGTCTTACTGCCCCCTCTTGGAAACTTCTCTTGACGTATGTACATGACATCAGCTGTTTCACATTTCGCTTTGCATGATTCAAAACAAGACGGTCATAACTAGGCTATTCTCTTTTATCTGCTTGCTCATCAGCAGTTTGCAACCCTTTACCTTGTCTCAGAGCATACTCTCCCCACCAAGTGAACTCCCCGTGCAGAAATCAAACCGGCACATGAATGACTAATAATATTCAGTGACATTTTCTCGTTGTCTCTTGAGATGACAAGGGGCAGTATGTTCTCCACTTTTCTCACCTGCGCATGTGTTAATGAGACACTTAAAGTGATTAGCATGTGACAGGCTACTCAGGTGGTTTGCCGCCTTGTTATCCGGCAATGGACATTGTGAGATTTCATAATAATCATTGATTAGGAAAGTGTTAGTTATTTGACGCTTTCCAATGTATCAACATCTCATGGTGTGGCATTCCCTGTCTGATTCCCTGTCTCAGATAACAATAATGAATACTGGTGTTTATTATTCCCAAATGGGATCGGACTGTTTTCTCTTCTCGTTCTCTATTTTGGTTACATTGATTTGCATAGGACAAAACTCTTCCTGTCGCAGTTTGGTTAAATTCTGATTTGTGTTGAGGAAGTGCGAGCTGTTATCACTATGATAGAGGAATGTAAAATTTTATTTTTCTCCATGGTCCAGGTATAATTTTACTCTTCTTTGTATTCCCCTCTTGTTGTTATTGCTTTCTTTTCACTAGGTTTTGTTGTTTTCATTGTCTGCGCTTTGAACATCTGTTCAGATTGATTTGGTGCAATACAAATGACTATTAGTGTTGTTAGTATTATTATTATTATTAGGTATTGGCTTGTCAACAAAAACCTAATCATCGTTAAACCTTTGGTATACAGTAGCCAACTGTGCTGTGCACATTAGAACAGAAGAATTAATTAGGAGAGGGAAGGGTTATGACAATGAATGCTCCAAGATTAGATAAACAATTCCTTAGTTACCCTTTAAATGTGGCGATCGTTATGTTTAAAATTATGCAGGGACTTGCAGACGCAGATGTTTGAAGTGCAAGTCTGGCACTGCATTTTGAGCAGGGTGTTAGTATCACTTAGCATGTTTTTATTCACAGACAGCGATATCGTCAAGTGCAGTTAAGTTACTTAACGGTTTCTTAACGAGTAGTTGAAGCACACACATAATGCACACACACCCACAAATAGCTCATATTATCGCACTCAATTTCGTCTTAATAATTTATTTAAGAATCATCTTGCTATTTTTTTTTTATAAATATCTCCCTGGTTGGAGTCGGCATCAATAATTTATTCCAATCTCATTTTGATGTGGAATTATTACACATTTCATTTTGACCTTTTCTGAAAGTACAAGAACATGGGTAAAATGCATTGAATACAAGATGCCATGAACCACTTCTTAATGCACCATTACATTTTACAAGCAAAGTTCCACGTAATTTTCAACAGTGAACTTAAAGGTGTGATCATCAGTGGCATTTACCGGAACAAACTTTGAAAAATAATCATCTTAGTTTTGACGTGAATGACAGATACTGAGCTCTAATTGCCAATTTTTGTTCACCTCATGTGCGAAGTTGATCACTGCCCAGTGAACCATATCCACAAGAAAAAAAAATTTAATCAAAACAGCAATCAATTTTCATGTCACAAAAATAATACGATAGAATAAAGCTTTCAATTTTTACAAGTAAGTTACTTAAGTTTGTTTACTGAATGAAAAGAAAAAAAAATTGGGCACATGGACAATTACGTATGTGATACAACTTAAAGGTACGTACAGTATTCTGATGGATTTATAAGCTGCCTGTACGTATATTTAGCTTAGTATTGCATTTTACTGCAGCTTTAAGCTGTACTTCAACATGTTCAATATGCCCGCATTGACTTTGATACTTGTATGCTATTTGGTTTCATACACACACATACACACAGTTAATTAAAACTCACCATGAAAAATCTTGTCTGGTGTCCATGCAAATCAAACAAACCACAAGCAATGCAATACATTCTTGTTGTACAAAATAGATTACATGTTGCTGGATACATGTATATATGGCTCCGATTGGAATAGTGAAATTTAACACAATTTTTGTAGATTTGTTCAATTTTTACTTCTTTTGTAAAGTTTTATGAAATTGTTTTGACGCGTTGATTCCCTGTTGTACTGAGGAAAACAACATTTCCTGTTTTTACTCGACGATAATTAGATCATCTAAAGGGTATGAGACTTCCCCCACCTTTCTAAAGGGGAGGTTCCAAATGTTTGATAATTACTTTTTCAGTTGCTGTGTCTAGACGGTTCATTTGTATCATGCATTAATCAGAACTGTAGTTAATTTAGTTTTCTGGAGTTCAAAGCGATATTTTTTATATGTTAATACTGATTCAGCAAATTAAGTGAACGATTAGTTTAAGTCTTGTTATCTGTGCCAAATTTTGCAGACTGCTTATCCCCCAAAATGTAAAGGTAGAATTTATGCTTTGCATATTTTGCTGACAAATCTTGTTCGATAACATGTATGCGTTGATTTGACGTTAGAGTAGACTCGAATGTAACAGAAACAAGAAAGTTCTCGTTGTCGTAGCGAGCCCCGAGGAGGGGTTGCCGCATTCAGATCCATGGCTATCTAGGTCTTTGGGGTATTCTGCAAATGTCAAGATGACGCAGTGGGTACTTGTTGCTCAGGATGAGCAGCCTTGAGACAAACATGGGCAGCTTTCTTTCATGCTAAATTGGATGGATAGACGAGAAAAAAGAAGAAATAGGCATACTCAAAAGAAATCAGAATAGCTCATTTGAAAAGAAAAAAAAAAAACACTGATGATGTTGGTTTTTCTTGAATATTTCCCAACTTCACTTCCCAAATCCCCAGGGTGAGGGGTATAATACATGGAAATGTAAATGTACCCCAAACCACTTGAAGATTTGTTTAAAGCCCTGCCCCTCAACTTAACATGACTGCAGGCCGTTCTTATCTGCTTGTCAGTCTTGTATCTTCTGCTAACATACAGAAAACACCTATCATCACTTACTGTACATGTACATTGTATACACATGCAAATTTGCTAAAGATGAAGAGCCTTATTACAGTGAACAGTGGATGGACTTTCCTGCCTTTATTAACCTTTTTAATTAAACATGTACTCATGAAGGGGCTACATTCATGACATAAATCTATCTGAATTTGTAACTGACGCAGATGGGGTCCTTTGCCGTTCCGCACACATCAAGTTATATGGATTTTGGCCCATCGTCACAGGTATTGACCCACGTCATGAATAGCTTGGCACAGACTGTCTGCAGACCTTTCAATTTGTCTCTCGTGCCCTGGGCCGGCTACCGATCCACCGTTTTAAAAAGATACATATCACGTCAGGATCACTGGGCATTGAGTTAGCTTGTCTTGAAGCTGCATTTCTTTATAATAATATTATATTTGTTGGAAAGAGGAACATTGTACTTTTTTCAAAATACAGCTAAACATTCAAATGTCATGTTGAAAAAGTTAGTGTTGTTTTTATGTAACTTGAAGCAACTACCCACAAGCAAGGTGTTAAGTTGCTGTCAAATACTGCAGTAGGTTGCTAAGTACATAAACAAGGTTGATTTAATTCTTAATCTGTCAACATGATCGAGAAGAGGATGACCTTTTTCAACAATGCCTATTTTTGATGTAGACTGAGTATCCCCTTCCAGGCAAGAATGGAACGTTTCAAAGTAGGTTGAATTCTGCACAACAAGCGCAGCTCAGTGATATAACCGCAATAATAAATGTGGTTCTCACAGGCTGTGATGTTTACTCTCCCCCCCTTGAATGCCACTGCATCCATAGGTATTCTCCTCTTAACCTGACCCTACACTGGGAGGCTGCTCCTTGATGACGCACGCTTAGCATCTACTCGGACAGAGGCTGAAACAAGTTTGTTTCAACCAACATTCGTGAGAGACTGTAGGGGTGAGATTCGGTCGTTACACCGGGGGTGGTGTTTGGGTAAGGCCCACATAAAGATGACAAGAAGTCGGGATTCATTATGCAGTACAACTTGCTCGCTAAGGCCGCTCATGAGAAAGTGTGGAGTTAAGAGGTAGCCTGTCTTATCATACCAGGTATAAATGTTGTTGACGGTAGTTACATATTTGTCACAGCTTGGGGCTTTTTGGCTTGGCGTTAATGCTCCGCAGATAATGCGATAAATAATCCCGGCGATGATCCCTAAATACCATTAAAACATGGAGTGGGGTAGGGGGGCCTGAAGTAGGCATGTAATGAAGATAGTAAGCCATCAAATTAACATATTGATGTACCTATGCATGGGCACACTTTACTTTAACTTCCCTCGTCATCATTGATGATATTATTTTTGAGTTGCCAAGGCAATCAATTTCAATTGGATTGTCTGACTGGCAGTTAACCTTGACCATGAAATGCAATATTTTCACCTTACTGAAGAATCGTCGTTTACTGCACAGTGAGTGGCCATTTCAAAATGTCACGGCCCCCAAATTAACATTGGTATGAATACATTTGAGTTCCAAGAAAAATCGTGTCAAGATAAATAATCTCACTTTATATTGGTTTTATTTGCATTCAAATGCACCTAGGGTTTTGTTCTGAACTAAACAATTTTTAAAGTAGATTTGTTATATGAGAAGGATGTTGAAATGTTACCCACACGAAGTGTTCTAACTTGTTGTTCTTTCTTTCACAAGTTGGATTTTCCAGAAAGCACCAAGCGGTGCCTCTTGAGTGTTTCCGAATATTCATCGTAGGGGGTTTGCAACCGCCAAAAATATTTTCAGTTTCACTCTCATCCTAATTTATGAGGGTACAAGTCATTTATAAACACCAGCCTAAAGGTTATCACGAAGGTGAGGCTATTTTAAAAAAGGGTTGTTCCTTTGAACAGTTTCCTATGGTTAATATAACTCACTGTTGTCTCAATATAGACCTGTATCATGGTGTGGCCATTTTGCTTTTCATGGTCCCATTCAGTGTAATGTAAGTATGTAACCAAACTGAGGCTGGAAGGTGCTAAAGTCTGGTTCCTGTATTATAGACTAGGAACAAGAACAATCATTGTCACTGTGTACATACCTGACAGACAGCCACACCGTCTGGACCCTAAAGCAGTGGATTTTTTTTGGTTTCACACGGAAAGAATTTGTGCTCAAGACAGTCAGCCTTGGCTTTGTACAATTTTATTGGTGCTGTTCATACCGACCCTAATGAATTCAATCTGCCTTATTATGCACGTAAAGCAGGCACAGATGATGCTTTTAAACATAATTAAACAGTATTGATGGCCGATGAACGAAATCCGTGATTAAACTTCCTCACTGTGTAATTTCTCAATTTGAAATGACAATGCCTGAGTTGCTATACATTAAGATTAACGTTGCTTTTAGATTTCCAAATTGGGGAAAAAAGTAATAAATTGCGCACACAAGATAATATACATTTGTAACTCATAAGCCTTTAACAACACTGTGGTTCCTAAGGTTGTTTTTTTTAGTCATTGTGAATATTGTATGATCGCTGGTTTTCAACACATACAGTATTCTCAATTGCATTGCTGTTAAAAAAAATAGCCTGTCAGGTAGAAAGTTTGAATCCAAATGAAATATAAATTTTGTTATTCATGTTTGAACTTGGATTGAAAATTCAACAACGCCCTTTAAGCTCAGCTCATAATAAATCCACTCGCTGTAAATATTTATGGACTGTGGTAGGATTATTCTGCTCTTGGAATGTTGAAGCTATAGTATTATATATATATATATTTTTGGGATTTAGGAATCTGAATGGACATCATATGTATAGCCAATACCATTGATATCAGAATTTGTTATTTTTCTATCAAGGAAGAGATATCTATCAGTTGTATTTCAAGTTTTTTTTTTAGAACACCTCGAACATGTTCATACCAAGCTTTTACAATATGATTTTTGTACATAATATGCATGTTATTCAAATTTACATTTTTTTTTTTTAAATGTACATGTTCTCAGATTTAAAGGAAAGTTCTCTTTTCCTTGAATCACTTAGTGTAAATAAGGCGTTTTATTACTTTACATCACATTTTGGAAAGTGAAATTCGTTGTTTACTAACATCTTCAGTTAAAATGATTTGACATTGTATCTTTAAGAGAACAGAGGTATAATCTGATTAAGGACTGTGAAAAGTCTGTGTTTTTTTCCTAAGCTACCTTTTGCCCCCCAAAAAACAAATTTGATAGGTGACTTAATTTTGCTGACTCTCACCATGGGTATGTGCTTAAATCCACATAGTCTTTCTAAACTTGTAGAGTTACTGAACAAGTTTTCTATCTTCTAAATTATCTTTACCAACTTATACTTCGCTTTCTAAACTACATGTACGGTGCATGTAAACTACATGTACGGTGCATGTAGCTTTTAAATTAAAAGTACTAACACAAGCAACATAGCTATACAAATTAAATGTTGACATGCTAAATTTATTCATTCGTTTATTTTAATGTATTTTTTTTTTTTTAAGCAACTTTTGACATTAAACCTTTCATTCAAGTCATTCAAATGAGATGTTTTTGTTGAGAAGTGAGGACTTGACATAGTTACTGCGGAATAAAAAAAATTATAATGATTAATAATGATTAATAATTTGCAGACTGTAATGCTAATTGTCAAAAAGTACACCGAACTACGTGAATACAAAGTAACCTTGAAAATATAATGTTGGGTGGTGTCAAGGTATTAAAGGTATTATTACATTCTGTTTTTTTGTTGTTGTTTTTTTAGTTGTTTTTTTAGTATTTTTTTTTTTTAGATTACATTAATTTAAATGTTCTTGTTTTCGACAAACAATCAAATAAACCACCCTGTGCACATTGCATCAAATTGGGTGATCACATGTTAATGACAACAATGAAAATGGTTTATATTTTGTTGGGGAATGTGTGCACGTTCATACATGTACATGTATCGGTCTTGTTTTGATTGTGGCATAGGTTATTTTGATGAGTCTTCCGAAGCTATTACTTTTAACAGTATTTTACACTGGTCTCTGGAGGATCAGTACTCGTATGAACTGTATAATCAGCTTTCAGATTGAAGTCCATCTTCTTCTCTTGATAGTTCCTGTACAATTTCCTTAATGTGAAGGGAACCGCATTGGGTAGATGCATCCATTTATTAAAGAATAGGAGAATATTAATTATAAATGGTAATAAGCAAAGCTATGAAATGTCACGCATGCTATGAAATGTCACGCGTTTCATTCGAATATGCATCAGGCCTTGAATTACACGGGAGGCCATAGCCTCTGTTGCCCTGGTCTTGGTCTTGGTGCCCCTTCAAAAGTTTCCCATAGACTTAAAAGATTTTCCAATGGAAAGTGCCCTTTGGAAAATGGAAATGGCCTTGCCCTCTCATAGATGAAATTCCAGGCTTGGGGCATTGTTCAGTATTTCGGTAAACCCATCATTTGGGTTAGATTGGATAATGCAGAGTTATTTAAGAACAAAAGTGGAGTCACCGTGTGGGGGTTATAGAACATTTGGCTATTGTTTTTAGTTTAAAATCCTTGTGATTTTCAGGTACAACATTTTTTACTTAAAAGTGAACTAAAAATTATAATTATGAAAGAAAATGAGCCACCAGTGGAAGGCAATTGAGTGCTTGAATTTATATGTGATTTCTGTCATGAATACATGTACATTACAAAATTGTCACTCGGCAGAGTTCTCCCCATAATTTATTTTCAAAACTGGGGGGCTTTCTGGATCCACATTTTGCAAGTGTGGCTGAAGCATGCTGAATTGAAACCAGGTCCTCAGGAGTGTTTTTATTTGATGTTCATGTTTGGTTTGAAAAGCTCTACTGTGTAATCTGGAGCATTTAAAATGGTGTTGTGTTATGTTTTTTTTGTGACTTTGATGTTAAAACTTAATAAAATCATATGGGTATCGACCGTAATTCCTATGTATCGGCCCGTAATTTGTGCTGTCGTCCTGACATGCTAGCTTGTGCATGGGGAGAACCCTGCTTTGGCCTGATGTTTTGCTGTTGTTAAGGGCAAGGCAGTTTTTCCTTTGTAACTTAAGGATACTTCTTTGAGGGCAGTTTAAAATGACCAGGGGCATGGAGGCAAAAGAGATCTCTGCTTTAGAAAGTCTGCCAACTCATAGTTTGTTTCTCACAATGTGCATGTTCTATCTATATTTGTAGTAATTGAAATTTTGTCAAATAACTGTCTAATACCCGTTCAGACCAGGGAGGACATTGTGTCCACACTGTAGGCCTACAGGTTAACATGTTATACAGTGCGCAAGGGATACCCATCATTTCCCTCAGCAAGTAGGTTTTCTTTTTCTAAGGCGTATCAAACTCTGTATTTAAAAATATTTCCCTAATTTTGTTATTGCTGTTGTTGTTGACAATAGGTACAGCATCCAGAGCCTTCTGAAGCACGAGTTCTTTGAGGATACAGGATTCCGAGTGGAGCTGGTGGAGGATACCAACACAGATAACATCCAGTTGCAGCTGCGGGTGGAAGATCCCAAGAAGCGACGAGACAAGCACAAAGACAATGAGGCGCTTCAGTTTGCCTTCTACCTGCAGAAAGATGAACCGGAGAAAGTGGCCGCAGAAATGGTGAGAAAAAAGTTGGTTTGGATTGGGGGTGATGAGCGGAAGAGGTGGTGAGTGGGATGAGGTGTGCGTGGGGGAATGTTTATGTAACCAGGTACCACAGAGTTGGTGTTGTTGAAAAGTGCTGGTATAGTGTATTTATAAGGGAAAAGTCGTAGGGGATTTGCTCTTGTCCTCCGTCCATCCCCGGTTTGGTTTGAATTTAAATGAAATTTAATCTGAAAATTTGTCATCGCTCAACATCTCCATTTTTGTACAGCATTAAAGTGGCACCATGCATGACTGCTGCCATACCTGGTTACTTTCTATTTGCTTTATGGAATCTTTGTCATAAGGGAGAGTCAAACATTTAGTGGACTAACTTTGCACTTGACTTTATTTCGACATTTACTTTCATGTACATGGTGTTTGTACATATGCAACAAAAGAATTACTTTCTATGCCGCATTCTGGTAAAAACACCACACAGTGTTTGTTTTGGATACCAGCATCAGTGATGCAATTCTACCTTTTACACTAGAGCAACCATAATAAACCAAACAAAAGACTAAACAAAAAAATCCAATTTGGTGTGTCTACTCTTGTGCACAATGATTCTGGAGAATTTGTAAGCATAAAATGGTTAACTCTCCTTGTTGAGGGGGAGGGCCAAGTCCTTCAGTCAGTTAATACTCTGGAAGCTGCGGAATGTAGAAATTGTTATCAACTTCATATACATCATCATGCCTTAAGGTTAGAGTAAAATTATTTCTCAACAATCAACTCTGGTTGATATTGTATCACTTAACTAAGTGTTAGTGCTAAACTCTGGGCTTTGGACTTTTGGCTCATGTTTTATTTCCTTAACTACATCTATCAAAGCCAACCGAGTTAATAGAAAAAGAAGAAGATAAAAGCCAAAGATATGCCGTCGCTTTTTGGAAATTTGCCATTTGGAAAAGATCAGTATTTAGAAAGAGGTTGATGTTTGAATGGTTTCCATGTTCATTTTAGTTCTCCCTTTTATAGGATACTTTTGAACAATAGGTTTTCATTTCTAGCGAGCTATCTTGCCATGATTTTACAATCCATTGCCCCCAAGCGACTACACTTCACCCGCAGAATAATATGAAACGGCCGTCCATGACAAATATTTGAATAAAAGGTTTGCCACACATGGTTTCATTTTGTTGCTTTTATTGGCCACATTTCTATGGATGTCGGTGGTAGTTCAAGCGAGGAGTTACAACACTTCTCTGTTTTGTTAAGGGCTATGAGTAATACATGTAGGTGATGTGTGTTATAACAGAAAGTTAAGATTTATTACATGACTTGAGTATTCCAGTGAAGCCAATCTTTACTGTTGAATCAGTCTGTCCTGAACATGTAGAACAAAATTAAACAATTCTTGTTCTGGTCAGTTGAATATCGTTAAAGAAATTCCTTCTTTGGTTAACAACATAAAATGAAATCACAGTTGACCAAGTTACGGCAAAAGAAAACCTGCACTGACTGGTTTCAGAAAAAAATGTGTTGGTTTTTACTGTACCAATTTATAGACGCAGGAGTTTCCATTTGTATAGTGCTAAAAGAGTTTTTTTTTAAATTCTATGTCGGCATTTTGCTATTTGGGCAAGAAAAATGTACTCAGTCAACTCAGAAAAGAAAATATTTTTGCCAGTAGGCCACCTGACAAAGGTGTTTGACTAAGGTCAGCTTTTTGTAAGCAGTACAACAATATTAAGAAAATAAACCCTATGGCATGAAAGATTTTTTGTTGTGATCGAGTGCGACTTTGGTTCGGGAGTGACCCAGGTCATGTTTTATTAGTATGTGATTCCAAGTTAGCCTACAAACATGTTTCCCCTGTTAATAGCATTGTACAGGGAATGGAATCACCAACATGTAGCACTTTTGTCGTCACAGCCAGCGGTTTACAGTAGTTTCACTATGAAAAAAAAAAAACTACGACCAAATTGAAAAGTACGGTGTACTGTACTTTGTAATTCAACTACATTGACTTGATGTTTCAAGTTTCAAAGAAAAGATTTCCCCATTTTTTTTAATCTCGGCCACATAAAAAGTAAGATGACCCGTAAACGAAAGTAACAATGCAGGAATGTCTGTCTGTTTTTCAGTGGGGGAGGAGGGAAGTGCTTTTGTCGCAGGCTTTATGATGGCCATCAAATGTAAATAACGGTGATCCATCATTGGTTACCAGTTGCATGTGGCCAATAATGCAGCCATCTGCCCTTCCTTTCTTGTTAAATACAGGTTCGCTCTGGCTTCCTGAATGAGGAGGACCTTAGGGTGGTTACCAAGATCATAAGGGACCGCATCGCTGCCGTGAAGAAGAACAGGGATCGGCGGGAGAAGCAAGAGAAGGAGAAAGAGACCGAAGGTCAGCTCATAATTCCTTCCATCCAGATGTATCCGCCGATTTCTATTTATTTATTATTATTATTATTTATTTATTCTTCTTTTTTTCTTCTGTTTTTCCCTCTTATGAAATGAAGTCATCGATCAGCATTTTACATTTTTTTGTTTTTGTTCTCCCTCATGTGATCTGTATGTCTGAAAATTGGATGAGCGCCGTCTGGACATGTGCCTAAATGTGTGTGTGAACTGGATCTCAGACAGTATTTCAGGGTTAACATACAGTTAACACGAGTCCCGTGAGAAAAACTAATTAAGCATAGTATCTGTAGATTCTTTTCATGTGTTGTGTGCAGCATTGTGGTAATAATTCCACCGGGTGTTTTTTTTGTAGCTACAAAACATTTTATACGAAAAAAGGGCAGAGGTTCACTGCATTGCAATGAAATATTGCATTGTTGGTGAAATAGGAACCCCTCCCCTCCGTAAATAAAAGAGGGACAAGATTCACACAGGGAAATACGTAGCCGTGTGTGGTAATGTCTAAACATTGTGGTTGTGAATGACCTTGAATGCTTTAATGTGACAAGTCTCTAAATACCCCCTGAATGTACGCAGGTTATTGCAGATCTATATTTTTGTAAGGCACTTAGAGGTGTGTACATAGCACCTCTTCAATTCAGAATTTGTTGATCTCGTCTGGCACGCAGTGTGAACAACACAGGACTTGTGTGGTGCTTATGTTAACAAAATATTCTACTCTTGCCATTGAACCATATAGACAGAAATGTATGGAATTTGGTCTCCCATGTTACTTTATTTTATTGAACCCAAGAAATTTTGTACACAAATAATGGTTGTGAGGCCCAAGTGACCTTTCAACTTTGGGGTCAAGTTCAAGAATGCGTGAGTCCCCCCCCTCGAATATCAATGAACAAAAGTTCCTGGAAAAAAAAAAAAAAAAAAAAACAAACGGTTACAAGGCAACCTTTTCTGATGACTTGCACAGAAATACAGTGTAAATCATATTTTATGTACCATGGGTGACCCGGGATCAAATATTGAATTGATACGCTTAGCAAAGTGCACATTTTGTGTGTGTGTGAAAGATCCGTGTAAAAAAATAAGGGGCGACATGTAAATGCCCTGGAAAAATCGACTTTGCAGATGTGTACTAAGACACAAAGGAGGACAATGTAATGAAAATAGCATGAGGTAGGGAATTAAAGATGCATGGGATTCCACAACCCCCCCCCCCCCGCCGCCCCCAAACCTTAATCAGTGTTCCCTTTCCTTTCTGATTAAATGATGAGATTTATGCATCCTGAGTGTATGGAAAGTGTGCGATTGTTTCCTAAAACATCATGTTTCTTTGGTGAAGTTCCTTACTGTTGGTTTCACTGCTCAGTACAATCTATCAGTGGGAGTGCAGTACTAAAGCACTGTTTATGAGATATCCTTCTCGTAAATCAAGTTTTGTCCTGTCCCATTTCCTAGCTATGAAATAGAATACAATCTTTCAGTTGATGCTTTGTCCTTACAACAATAAGGCAAAACCTCAGCCAATTTCAGTGGGGGGGGGGGGGAAGAACGGTAATTAAAAAGTCATGTCATGGAATTCCATGGTTTATCCTCCAGATTGAATGTTTCATCTTGTCTAAATATTGGACAGGTGATGTCTCAAGGTCTGCTTAGAGAAGACTGACTGTGCTGTCTGTTTGATGCTGTGTATTTCAGTGGAAAAAGCTGGCCACAGAATCAGTTCAGGCTTGATACTTTAATACATTGTGTAGATCCAATAATGATTGCATGGTTTTTGTACTGCAAGTGCCTGTGTGATGATGTGTACATGTACATGATGGTGGATGAAGCGTAAGAGATAAGGGGGGTAGTCTTGGGGTCATGGAGTTTGTGAAACACCACTATGGCATTTAGAGCTGGCATGATAACCTTGCCACTACACTGAGTCAGATATAAATCATCAATAAATGAATATGATATTGTGTATTGCCAATCTAATATCTGGAAAATGCAGTTCTTATACATGATATTTTTATTTTGATGTCCTTACTTGCCAAATTGTTATGAAGGCTGCAACATTTGTGCAGTGATGAAATTGTAATCATATTTTCTATGTAGTTCATCTACAAAAAGGACTTGCACTATTCAAACTCGGGTTTCCAAAGTAATTTGTGATTGTCAATCAGGAAGTCCTGATTGAGGAATGTCGTCAGTTTCTGGCATGGAACTTCTTCAAGTAATTGCACATAATATTTCCTTCTTCAAAATTAAATTTGGTCAGATAAAAGGGAATTTGGATTCTAGTAATGACTACCAAATGGAAAGAAACAATAATCTAGAAATGAATAAAGTCCTCTGGATTGCATAAGAGTTGAACATTTCAAAGCATCACACGCTTTCAATGAACTTGCAAAGTTTATCCAAATTATCAACATTCTTTTTTTTAAATCCATGGATAAACCCTGCATTTCAGCTTATTTATTACTGTATTTATGCCGTATGATTAAGCACACACGATGGTTAGGTTTGATAGTAAAAACATGTTTTATGGATCTTTTTTTTTAAATGTGCAGGCCGTAGAGCATGGAAAAATCCCATCCAAACCTTTCATTAATGTTTAAGGCAGCGTCTGGTCTGTTTGTCTCATCTATTCACATGTTCTCTCTCACGATAAGGACCTATTGTGTGTATTTCATGAGGAGTGTTTTAAAGTATCGACCTTGATGGAGAGCAGTCTGCAGACAGAGAAAAACATGAGAGGGCTCTAGGGGCGTATCTTCTCTGTATCCATCAGTCTGCCTGTTAATCAGCACTGGAGTTATTGCCATTTTAACCATTAAAATGCTTCATGTAGGGGCTATCATCAGCTGTTTATTAGGTCTGGTAAAGGAGGGGTTCCATTTGAAAATGTTGTTTCTCCAGAAATTTTGTTGAGTAAAAAGCTTGGCTTAAATAAACAAAATCTTAATTGATCAGGGTTTAAAAAGAATTGATGACACTGCTGTTTGTGTAAAACGTAGGGACTTGGTCGTTGTTTTTTATTGAGATTTTGGATTGTTTTGCATGTAGCTGAAGGTTCCTCGAATTTAACAACGCAAGATAGTGGTCTTGGATCATCAGCGCCATCTGATACTTCAAGCAAGCCACAGAGCGTTCGTTCTATCCCTGCGTCATCAAACTCACAGCAGCAGCAACAACAGCAGCAACCCACACAACAGCAGCAGGCTCAGGCACCCCAACCTTCCTCGCAGCAGCAGGGAGCATCAGGTGTAACAACAGCCACTTCTGGTCAGTATGGGTCAACAGCGTCTGGGCAGCAGGGTCAATTTCAACAGCAACCGTTGCAGCAGCCTCCGCCGCAACAACAGCAGCAGCAGCAGCAACAGCAACAGCAACAGCAACAGCAACAGCAGATTACTCAAAATCAACAGCAACAACTCCTTCAGCAACAGCAACAACAAGGACAGTATTCCACTGTACCCCAGGTAAAAGAAACTCTAAATCAATGTAATTCATGCTTATCCCCAGTTTGAGGAAACAGCCGGAAATTCTTCTTGGAAGATGTCTCGTTGTGTAGAAAAAGGCATCACTTTTGCCTACTTGTATAAATTGTTGCCAGACTTGTCCAAATTGAACTTGTTCTACAACTGGACTCCCATCCTGTTCTAGGCAAGTACTATGGTCAAATCAAGGCTTGAGGAAATGCCGCAATTTATACTAAGTCAGTGGTTTATATTTAGAACGTCTGTTAAACAGTAATTTAAATAAAGCTGTACTTTTTCATACACTGTGCAAACGTGGATAGTAGTTATCAGTAAACAGCCAGTTGAAGAACCGACTTGTTTTCCTTTTAAACATGCACACATATTTAGACCTGTATATAAATTCAGACTTTTTTGTATTTGCTTTTTGCTTGGTGAAAAAAAAAAAAAAAAAAAAAAAAAAAAAAAAAAGTAGTTTTCTTCAGAGTTGAAGAAGTCATTCTCTTTGATGTACTCCTCTAGCCGGGTGATCCTTTTCTCTAAAGCTTCTTGAGTTCTGTAACTCCAGGGGTTACCAAAAGCTTAAAACGTCTTCATTTCAACATTAGAAGATGTGGAGCCCAGTTTCAGGCATCTTCGTCAGCATTGACTCTTACCCCTGAACATGCTCTGTGAACTAAGCTCTTGATGTCTCTAGTTTGGCTGAAAGGATAATATGATTAAGTTGTTTTTCCAACTATGAATACATTTTTAGCTGATATGTTTCTGCTACCCATCCATTATCAGTAGAAGACAGGTGAATCTGGAGATTTAATCGCCAGTATGTTATGAGACAACCGTTTTTTTTTTAATGACCCAGTTTATTGTGCACTCTAAAAGTTCATTAATTTACTGAAGATGTAGATACTAGTGACTTCAGTGTTAATCATACCCCAGTGTCAGAAACTGGGCTTCAAGTCGTCAATTAATGCAAATTTCTTATCCATCTTATCTCTCATTCAATGGGTCTTTATTTCCCATGTTTGGGAGTGTTTTTTCTTTCATTCTTGGATGTTGCAATTCATTTGCATAATCTAGGTCTTTGGCTTACTCTGATGAAGGTGACGTTAGAGTGAAATCTAAATGTTCAGTTTCCACATCAAAATCAAACTGAAAAAATGTGCAACACCAGAAGTGATTTGCCCTGAAACTTACTTGGTGCAAATTATCTTAATATAATTAGAATATACCGATCCATCAAGCCCCCCCCCCCCTGTGCACACACAAATGTTTCCCCTGCCTGGATATGGAAGCCGTGTACACACGCCATTGTGTAAAATCGAAATACAGGAGCAAAGGTTGCCTGGACATTCCACTGCTGAGCGTGCACAGACCACACACACCGTCTAACGCTTCGTTTTACCCATACAAAGACAAAACATGGTCTTGAATATTGAGAGGTGGTTTTTGTGTAAACCCCGATTCCAGACCTTTGTTCTTTTGTTCCAAGAAGAGAATTGCGAGGCATCAAGAGGCTTCCACTATTGTCGGCTCAATGGAGGTAAGTCAGAGTGTGCCAGGAATCAAGCCACGGTTCATGGTTTCATAGTACCAATCCTATGCCGTAGGTAACGGCCGATGTTTTGCAATTCACGGTGCATGAATTTGACATTTTCTCGGTTGAGAACATAAAATGTACGATGCAATAAAGAGAATCTTTGTCCTCTTGGCTTTGTCAAGTCAGGGTTTCTTTATGCCAGCGGTACTCCCAAAGACAATTGATTCCGGCAATTCCAACAAAATAATCCCGTCAGGCTGGATGGGAAAAAATGGAAGATTACCGGGCGGCAACTGGTTAATGGATCGGTCAATGGGAGACTTTTTAGACGATAGCGGGCGTCCCACAGACCGGTCCTTTTCAATTGTTCTCAGCGATGAAAACAATGGAAAAGGACCGGTCTGTGGGAAGCCTGCTATCGTCTCAAAAGTCCCCCCATTGGCATTGATTGACTGACCAAACCTAAATTGCCAATTGCTGTACTTTTATGGTGCCATAGATTCTATTGAGACCTTGACCTTGCCAGACCAGGAGACCTGGTTGTGGCCAAAGCTTTCGCGCTGCTGTTATATGCCACTGGTGCTTGGTAAATTGACATGTCTTTAGTCATCGCCCCTGAAGCCAATTGAGACAATCCTCAGCAATAAAAAAACTAACCCTGAAATCTTAAGTCCCCTGAAAAAAAGATTCTCCCCTTACAGATGTATTTGGACCTGCAAATTGGCTTTGACATAAGTCTTCATTCGACTATATTCATTTGACTTGATTAAGGGTACGAGTGGACTGTCCAACCTAGACTGCTAACTGGTCATCTCCTTTCATCCATGTCATTAAGAAACAAGATTTCCTGCTGTCCTAGATCGGTTTTGATAGTTCATGGTGAGGTAGTCCATGAGTAAATCATCCATCACAGATGAAGTCCATAAATAGATCCTTTTTCATGGTCGTTGATTGATGTATTGGTTATTTCTGAGAGAGATGTGTGTCCTTGGGCTCTGTCCAGACAGTGGGCATGGTTAGCAGTTGCAAGGATACCGTCTGTTTATGTAGCCAAGTCATTTATTGAAACAAAGTCAAGTTTTGTTTATTAATTGATGTTATATTCTGATGATTTGTTGGACTGGAGTGGCAAATCTTCATCCTCCGTTTGTTGGACCACAAAAGGATCTCCTAAGCCAGGGATTAGGACTCTGGTCATATATTGGGAACGGGTTTATTTCCTGAACTTCCTGATTGGAGTGCTGAGCGGATTTAGCCAATTTAACAGTGTGTTTACTAGTTGGCATTCACCCTTGAACCCGTGTTGACATGATGCTGTTCAACATTTGCGTTTTGAATGTCTGAATTAAACGATGGGCATGTCACAGAGATTAGTCTCAATTTCCAATCTTGGCAAGAAGTTGTGGAATCGGCGAGCGAGGCTACAGGAAGTGGAGTTGACTGGGAGTGCTGATCTCTACGTAGGCAACAATGATTGCCCTTTGGTGGTTAGCCAAGTGTCCATTGTTCATGGGAAGGGGGTGGGGGAGTTGAGACTTGTCATTTAGTGACAGGAAGCAGCCAGAATCTGTCTAGGTCCTGCGCTTATTATTGTGTGATGAGTGAGGATCGAGTGCCTCTGTGCGTGACTTATTCAGTGGCCAATCATCTGTGCGGGCAATTGCATGAGCATTTTGCAATGTTCTTTCAGCAGATTTCATTGTCTCCATGAATCATGGACAAAGATTTCAGTGAGCTACTTTTATAAGCGCAATCACAAATACAAAGCAGGATCTAATTCAGCTGAGTAGGATTAATTCCTGCTAAGCAGGGTCAAATTCTGTTAAGCAGAAACAGGCCATAGCCAAAATGCAATGACAGAATTCCTGCTGATTTGTGCCCTGGAAATAAATCTGTTTAGCAATACTTGCTACTTAGCAGCAAATAAGTCCTGGACCCGATTTCACAGAGCTCCTTAGGCATATCAATAAATTAAAATTTCATTTAAATTAAAACTATGTGCATGATCATCCTCAAGAGATCACATTTAATTTAGATTGAGATAATTTAAGATAGAAACACATACATGTACAATCCGGACAAAGAATGATTCAGTGGACGTTTTTTTCTGAAGAACATTTTTTCTTTCTTTCTCCTTTTCTTTTCTGCTGATAATTATTTGATTCAATCAACGGCCGGGCCGGTTACAAACATTTTCCAAATAAGGTCATGTGGGTCTTAAATGAATGGCAGAATGCAGGAAGTTAATCATACCATATAAAAAGATGGTTGCAATTTGTGTCACTCCTTTCAAGCCTCCGCAAAGTCTACACGAACCCACCCGAGAATTCTCCCCCGTGAGAAGCTGTGTAACCAAAACAAATAATAAAAGCCAGCGTCGTTTACAGTCCTTCAAATTTAACTGTTATAGTATTTAAAAGATATGAACAAATTGTTTAATGTCTGCTGCATGTTTTTAACGTCTAAGAGAAAATTTATCTAGGTTTATGCACTAATGTTCCTGTTAAATATATATGCAGCTGTGCCTTTTAAGTTGATGTATTATGATAAGTATATTTGGATGTGTGTGTTTGAAAGACATTAAAGGGATTAAGGATTTGGGTCTATTTTTGCGTCCAGTTAATCCGTCAATCCAACAGATTAGCAAAAGTTCCACGGACTTCCGTTTATATTTTGCAAGCATCTGTGGAACGTTTGACAGGCAGTACTTGCTGTCCACGAATAGTGATGTGACCCAATTGATATGTTGTGTATTCGTTTGTAATGAATGAAGGCGTATTATAATAAATAAGAGTTTCTGGTCAAAAGTTATTTTTGTATACATGTAACTTAAAAGTAATTCCTTTTTATTTTGTTTGCTTAAGTATGCACAGGTGCCGGCCCAGCAGAATTTCAGTCAGCAGCAGTTTCAGCCACCCCAACAGTTCCCGTCCGGACAGACTCCACAATATCAACAGCAGCAGCCACCACAGCAACAGCAGCAACCACCACCACCACAGCAGCAGCAGCAGCAGCAGCAACAACAGCAGTTCCAGATACAGCCCCAAGGCCCGGTAAGCATGCTTTCTTTGCGTTGTTGCAGTCATGGGCGGTATAAAACGCTTGTCTTTCTTTTCTATCCTCTTCTTATTTTTGTCTTCCTTGGGTAGATTTTACTTTTAGTTTGTTATATACTAAATATTTAGTTTCTTTTTTTTTTCTCCTTTTTTTCTTCTTTATTTCCCCCAATTCTTTTTATTAATTTATTTTTCAGTTCTGCAGTACATGAATAGCACAAAGAATCTATGTGGTCAATTTTGTGGTGGCCAAATTAAAGTGTCACCAAATTGGATAAAAGATGCGGTATTTTTTAAAATAAGTTTTAACATTGACGTTCAAGTGATTCGAAGAAGAAGAATAACTATTTTTGAATTATATAGAGCAAAGGTGTAGATTTTATATTTTCACGTGAGTTTCTCTTGAAGTTCTTGGCTCGGAGTACTGGATGATACATGCATGTAAACATGTGTGCATGAATAATGGGATATCTTTTAAGCCCTCCCAAACCCTTTTTCCATCACCCCTCATCACGCAATGCCGTAATTAGGATCAGTAAACGCCCAGTAGTATGACCAATAGTTAGCTTACACCTCAAAACCAAAAGGCCTTTGGGTGGAATAACTTGCAGACTGCAAAACTACTGTGAATACTCGGTGGGTCGGGGGGAAGAAACTGGACTGGTTTCCCCCAACCATGTTCCTCATGGAACCATCCCGCTTGCCTTCGTGCCCTGCTCAGGTGAGTGTGAATCAACTGTTTTTACTGCAGTCGTAAGTCGATCTGCTCGGTACCCTATCTGTCAAAAGTTATTAGGAGGGGGGCCAGCACGCCTCCAAAGCATGAACAAGTTTTTACTTGCGGAAAATTTTACGCATCGAGGACATGGTAGGTGACTCACGCGGTGTTCACAGATTTCAGGGTTCAGTTTTTTACCTTATTGACAGTGTTGCTTGTCTTGGAGGGAGTTGCACAGTGTCACCCTGGAGGTCATTAGCTTTGGAGGCCCTGGAGCTTTGGAGGTCTAGGTTACATTCTTGTACCTAAATATGTACTTTACTTATTTATTTATTTATTGTGAGTTGTTTAAATTGCTTAATATTTTACGCTTGAATAGCTAAGTGTATGGTATGCAAGTGACAAGGTTATTTGAATACAAAGGTATCTAGGTTTGGCTCTTAAAAAAACTTCCACGCTATAGATACACTGTTATGTTGAACGACGTAAATATAATAACACAATGCCTGCTATTTGTTGTCTTTTCTTGAGGCCATGTATGTAAAAAGTCAACAGACTAGATGTTCCCTCTTTTAAAGCAAAGAGGGCATGAAGTTTCAGCTGCCCCGACATCCACTTTCAAACACATCCACTTTCAAACGTGTGATGCTTTTTACATTACACAGATGACATTCCAGTACCACTGCTTTGATATTGTATTAAATCTAAACAATGTAGAAAGTGCCCACTTCATGCAATCAAGTGTACTTCAGCTCTCATGTTTTGGAGTTGTTTGACTTTGTTTCAAACTCTTATTTCCCCAGCAATTGAATTGAAACGCTTGTTGCTATTTTCCCCTGGATTTTTCTCGGTAATTCTCATCAGATTTAGTTGCTATTTCTCGTGTATAATTCCCCCCAAATATATCCTCAGACTTTGTGTACTTCGCAGGTTGTCCGTAGAAATAATAGCTATCCACCACCGCAGAGTCTGCCGCTACCCTCGAGTGGATTGTACAGCCCGCCGCTGAAGTCATACCAACAAATTTGGCAGGCATGTCTCTGTCCTTCCCGTGACTCTCTTAGGGGGCCAGTCTTGCCCCGTTTCACACCCCCATTTAGGCTCAGCACCATTGACTAGGTACCGCATGATGTACACCCTCGGGGCTCGCTGTAACCACATACACGGGTGAATGATGTCTCTGAAATCTTTGAGAAAAAAAAATCAAACACTTACTTTTGGAAACAGACAATCTGAACAAATTTATCGACTGGTTTTGGATCTACATAGTAGTATGTGTAAGCTTAAATTCTCCAATTTTATTTTGTGAGCATGTCAATGTGAATTTAAAATCAAAGAAAAATTATTTTTCATAATTGGATGTTTTAGATGCTCAACCTTGAAAATCTCAAATACTATGAATTAAAAATAAAAACACTCAGACAACAACAAAAAGGCAGCTGACCCTTTCTCGAATATTTCCTCAATCAGGTACTTGCAAAAGCAGATGCTTAAATTTCCGATCTTGTAGACGGTTCTATATGGTAATTCGTATTGGATTGAAAATATCCTATTTCATGTAACCTTGAACTGCTGCACTAGAAACCTTCAATGAGACACATGCACACATGTACAGTCTACAGTCTGTCTTAATTTCATTAAGTATTTCAACCCCAATTTGCCATGGTCAGCATAAAATTGTGTGGCCACGTCCGGAATATAAAAATGAAAATACAAAAAAAAAAAACCCGTTCCTCAAAAGTTGTTTGTTCATTAAAACAGTGTGTGATAGTGTTAATTTACAATGCCAGCTTTCGAGTTCGAACACTAAGGCCTAAAATGTTGTATGAAATTTGTGAACAAAGAAAAGTATTTTGATGTTGTAACAATTATCTGAACAGGGAAATTTCCATTGCTAGTTTCACTTATGTTTTATTTTGAGCTTGGTTTTTACTTTGGCTAATCATGCAGTCTGAAAAATCAACCGTATGGACAAAGTCAAACATGAAGTCATTGTGTGCGTCGCACAAAAGAATCTGCGTCGATTATCACAAACAAACATAATTACACTAAAAGCACGCAGCGGTGCAGTCTACGAAATGGTGCTGGCCCAGTGGAACTGTAGAATTAACCCAAATTACTCACCTCTGAATTAACCCATTCTCTACGTGTTTTTTTTTTTTTTTTTTTATATATAAATATCTGGGTTGACAATCATTACAAAGACTAACCTTGGGAGCTGTAAACAGACAGTGAGTCATTTTCAAACAAAAGGCAAATGTTCCGTTCACAGTCTCCATGGCAACGCTGGCAGTGATGTTACAGAATTGTTTAATAATGTTGGGTGCAGTATGCACAATGTACGTTGTTGTTATTTTTTTATTTTTTTAAATTTTTTTTTTTTTTTTTTTTAATAAACCTTTGCCAAATGAGTGGAGTATACATATTTTTTGTATCATAACTTGATGATTTAGGGGTTGATATCTCCCACTGGCTCCCCTCAATGGTCAGTTCTTTGGACTACTTCATTATGTTGGATAGTTATGGACAGTGATAATGTTTTTTTTCACAAGACCCGTTTTAAGCAAGCCACCACTGGACATGAAGTGGTTGCAAAGATTTTTAGATATCATTTCTGTTTGAAACGTCGGCTCAAGATGTAAACAATGTTGTCGATGATTCATCGGACACTAAAAACCTCTCCCATTGCTGTCATTGTTTTTTAATTAATCGTGTAGAAACTGTGATTCTTCATACAAAAGTCTAACAGGGTTGAATCCATTCCAGTGGCATCATTCCTTTGCATGTAAAATCGATCACGGAGATTAGAAAATGTCACTTTAATGTCCCAAACCATGTCATTCATGTCAGACGACCATCTACACTGTACATTAACATGACTCATGTTCTGCAATGACAATGAGTCTGCTTTTTCCCCCCTCTCTCATTCTCTCCTCACCCTTACTCCTTCGTCCTGGCATTATAATTCCTTGTCATTATTGTATAATTTGAGAGGCATTGTTCGTACATTCACATTTAGGCAGCCATGACTTGTGGGCCTTCATCAGATGACTCACTTAGACACCTGTCTTAGATCACAATTATTGACATCTTCAATCATTGTTTTAGAGAGATGTCATTAGTAGTAGCTGGGGCTCTGCCGAGTGAGGAAGGGTGATCGTTTCGGAGATTGGACGCCAAGTGTAGTTGTTTTGGGTTGCTGATTAGAATTGGCGGGAATGAAGTTTAGGACTCGGAATTGGTTCTGTTTTTAAAATAATTCAAAATGAGAAAAAAGTATTGATGCAATCTTTTAGTTTTAAAACATCATAAGACACCAAAAAAAATGAAGGAAAAAAAAGTATTTGTGCAAAATGATGCAACACAGAAAGAATGAAAAAAAAAAGTGATTTCTGAAGGATGGCTTTCAGTCAGAATTAAAATCCATACAAAAACTATGTTATTGGGTCAACAGGTGATATACTACAAGTGAACTAAATATTCTTGGACAGGTATAAGTTAGATAGGTACCATGAATATATTGCACAGTCATGTTGGCTTATTGTTCATAGTTATGCTGACGGCGCAAGGTGCAATGATTTTTGCAGACACTTCAAGTCTGGGCTGTCATAAAAATGAAGTTGGGAAAAAAAGAGTTTCGTAAAATGATTGAGAAATATTGTCTAACCCCCCCCCTACCCCCACCCCCAAGGATGATAACGAATATTTTAGGGGTCCTCAGATTTGCAATTCATGTTGCCTATCTGTCAATGCCGGACAAGGTGTCATGAATTAAAATTGCCTTACCTTTGGCCCCTTGTTACATGGGTTGACACATCGATTAGTGGGGGTCTTCCCAACATGAACTCGTTTGGCTGATACCTTTCACAGGTGACCTTTTAGGCCAGCATTAATTAGAGTAAACACTGTGTTGTTGATCTTACTTTAGCATCAAAGAAAGACAAAATCTACATGTACAAAAATGCAAAGCAAGAGATCCAGGCTTTATATGGAAATGAAGTGTGTGTGTGTGTGTGTCGGGGGGGGGGGGTAGGTAATCTCAATTCGAAAACAATTAACAGGAAAAAATCATTAAATCGAGATTAAATTGACTGGCTGATCAGATGTAAATTAAAAAGTCATTTTGAAACATGTCTGAGAGGTTTACAGTAGAAATGTGATATCTCTCTGAGTTTCACTGGTTACGTTTTTGGGCAGTATTTTATATGCATTTTTTACTTCGAATAAAGTCAGTTGAAAATCTTAGTGGTTTAATATTATGTTGTGATTAGATATGAATACATTTAACCCAATGTCTGCAGCCATTGAGGATGCATTCCATTCCCCCACCTCGTTTATTGTTTTAATCCCGGCCTGAAGACAAAAATGAATCTAATTGGAAGACTGGATTGATTGATTGATGAGACTGGGAAATATTAGCGACGTCCCCGTTTTGGGGACAGAAAAATTGTTTTGGGGGCATTTTTGTACTGAAAGGATGACCTGGTTTAAGAGTCTCAGTGTAAGGGAAGGAGTGGGAGCAGGTTGATACCCTCTCCTGTGACTCAGCCCCAGGCTAATTGCATCAAATTGACAATAATTCACAGTTGGCTCAACTGTCAAGTCTCTTAACATCTCAGTCTCCCATAGCCGGTCTTTTACTCCTTCCACCTGATGTTGCCCCCCTCCCCCACACCCCCACCCCCTTTTCCAGTTTTCATTTCAGACTTGGAGGAGTGACCGTGGCATCAAAGGTTTCCTCAAACAAGATTGCTTTTGATTTGGTGTCAAGTAACCCTTCCTGTCCCGGTAGTATCAATGTTCAATCATCCCCCACAGCTACACTTTCCAGTTATCTTTTGCAGATAAGCAAAGGGAAAGTGAAGTTTGGCCAGAATTTATAGCTTCAAAACTTGGTTCAGTAGGTGTTTTGAGGGTTGCAGGACAAGAAACAGACATACACTTACAGCTATGCAGTTGTCGGTGTCTCCTCCCCCCCTTCCATCCCTTGTGGGTGACAATAAATTCTGACTCATTGTGTAGCAGTTGAATTCCCTCCTCATTCCACGTGGCCTAACCTTGGTAGGGTGAAATCAGCAAGTTCACACACACATTCCTGTCCGGATTTTGTGTAACTTGCAAATTGACCGGTGCTCATTAAGATGTCAGACAGGAATGTCTCATCATTCCATCCAGCCGCATAATGAAAAGACTGACTGTGGGAGATTAAAGGAGTATAATGAAAATGCCCTCTTTCAAAAAGTGCTATTTAAATGGGATGCACTGTTTATTTGGTCAGTGTTGCATTTTTTACAATTTGGGTTCGGGAGATTACTTTGATAACTTATCGCGACAAGTGATGTGGAAATTCGTTTTATTGCATTGCCAGTATCAACTGGTATACCACGTACTCGTAAAATATTTTAGGATTCTTGAAAAAAATATTTGAAGATTTTTGAAAATCTGTCAGATTAGAATAATAAGAGCAGGATTATTGAGATCAACATTTCTTGTGTGAAGGAAGGAAGTTGGCAGAATCACATCAAAGAAAACATCCAAAAGATCTGGCACAATTCCAATGCTGTTCTTACAACCGACTAGTGTTCAAGAAGTAGAGGTTTTATCCAATGATGAAGAGAAATACCCATGTAGATCATAAAATAATTGTTTAAAACTAGGAAAGCGACGATCATTGTCTTGAGTTTTTGTATTTCTTGATGCAAATTCCTTCAACGAGTCTGTCTAGACCGAAAACAACTCTTTAAAAGTGGAGTTGTCAAGTCATTGAGAGATAGATCACCGACACAAGTCTGTGACTGTAGTACATAGTTTTTTTTTTTCCTCTCTTCCGCTCGGCAGCATCTGCTGGACCACTCATCCTCTGGATTCTCACATTCCCCAAATCATCTGCCGTCCCCTCTGAGACATTCGCCATACATACGTGTCACTGCGTAATGTTCAAGAATCGTCACACCGCAATACATGGCAGAGGTCTGTTCGCCTTAAAAGGCAAGCGCGAGAATCCGACTTTGTCACTGAAGCAGCGACCTTTGACCTGTCCAAAGAAACCAATCATCCCTTTGTAGTTTTTTTTCTCCACCTTGCTGCTTCCTGCTGACGAATCAACTGAGTAGACTGGGTCTCTGTACAAACACAGGGCCGGGGTACATTCCCCCTGTTGGAAGGAGTAAAACGTGTTCCTGTGGAATTAGTTTTACAACCAACATTCAAACATTATGAATGAGTTATATAGTTCCAGGGGGGGCCTTCACTCAAATGTTCATTGCCAATGTGGGATTATTTGTTCCACTCTTTGCATTGTGCTGTCGTTCTGTGTAACATCACTCCAGGAATGGGAGGGAAAGGTGGGGAAGATGAAAGCAGAGGAGGAGTTCAGAGGAGGGGGGGCATAATTGTAGGACATCCACTGTCATCAAGCAATCGGGTACCGGCAGGGGAGGTCCTCCTTCAACATTGGCTCACTGTCGTAGCATTAACCTTTTAACAAAATCTAATCCAAACAGAAAGTATAAATCAGTGGAAATGCAGGATCAACTTACCCCCAAGATATGAAAAGTAAAAACAACTTATAAACGCTAACTGAACCAGTTTGTAATATTTTTAAAGTGCGGTTGGAGAAGCACACAATTTAGTACATGTGGCCTTTTATTATTTGATATAACCATCCATGAACTATGGCCATGTTAAATCTTCGTAGAAATCCTGTTTCAAAAATATTGTCAATGAAAAATATCAGTGGGAGAGAATAAGGGTTTTACTGTGAGCTTAGAAAGTTTTTTTAAAGTCTTCTTGTTTTTTTAAGATAGGTAATTGTTGCCTCAGCTCTTGCCATGTGTTTTTTTCAAATTGTGGTACTATTAATAAATGTATGTGCACTAACGTGGTATTTAAAGGTCTGAACTTGTACCGTGGTGCTCTACGCAGGCAAGCTTACAAGGGGGGGGGGAGAAAAATGGGGAAAAGAGAACAGCTTGACAATCTCGCTCAACAAAACCTGGCTGGGAAAATTTAATTTTGTGGTTTGCATTCTTGTGGACTGAGAGCATGTCTGTACCTTATTGGCTATGTCTGGTAATGCTTTAGGGCTTCCCTTTGAATTAGGGTAGTTGTGGAGCTTGGTCACATGACTGCTTACCCTTGGAATGCCTTTGTGTGCTGGTGGGGATTATAAATGTTGGGATCGACCGTCTTTGTTTTACGCATTCTGTCAAATTCTTAACGGTGTCCAAGGCGGTGAATTGTACGTAACTTTTCTTTTAGTGTACTGATTTTATTAATTCACTCCAAACCTTAATCCATTAATGATATCATTCTGTGTTTTGTTGGTGTAACTACAAAAAATTGTGTTTACAAATGCTCGTGTTTTGTTACCAATTGTTGTGTTTTTCAATTTCTTGCGGTAACTTTTCTTAGGATTATTTAACCATTTCCTCTCTCTTTGACAGTCACAGTGTCTAAACATCTAAATGTTTTACCGCTTAAGTAAAAAATACACTTCAGTAGTCACAAACTCAGTGTCCTCAATAAAGCGTACAAATAGCTTAAAAATCACATGGTCAACTCTCAGCATACATGTATCTGCTAATGTTAGCTGGCTTTGTTCAGTTTCTAGTGTTTGTTACGGAATCAGAAATGAATTAACATCATACATACTGGTATGAACAGAGGGTTTATTGTAGATTGTGTAAACTGAAAACAAACAAAATGGGCAGCTTCTTAAAGGCGTGGTAATACATGTATGTGAAACTTGTGACCACAGCTATTTCAATTGAAGTCCTTTGGCCAGTAGGTGGCAGCATGCCTACCGGGTGAATGTATTGTTCTGCATGTCTGCTGCCCATTAGCCTCTCACAGACTCTTTTTATCTATTTCATAAGATGAAAATGTTGCATTTTACATTATTTTATTCCATTGAAACATTAATCTGAAGACAGTCAAGTAAGCCTTGTGTATTGTACCTTTACAATATTGTTTTGGTTTTCATGAAATAGTGTTTTGGAGCATTTCATAATACATGCACAATGTAGTACAAATAATGTTTAGATGTACGATACAGTAAGATGTGTTTCACATCTGTTCTCAGTAGCTTTCACTTTAACTTACTTGTGTTTCATCTCGTTTCAAACAATTGTACTGTTTTCACTACTGTTCACATTCATCCAGGTTTTTAATTGTGTGACAAAGTTCCTCCGTAATTCTCTTTGCATGAAATCTGTTCTAAAGATAAACTTGGTGATTAAACATTTGTTCATTAATTTTTCTCAATGAAATGGTTAATATGTTTATCATATAGTAACACATTTAGAAGTTTGTAACCGTTCTTTTCATGAATACGTGCAATTTGCAATGCTGTGAGCCCTCTACAGTTTGCCCAGGAGAGGCCATTTTCGCAGTGAATCATGGGGGAAAGGACAAGTTTTTAGTTGTCTGACAGCGCTCACCACATGACCCCAATTGTTAAGTTGTTGGTGGTTTGCAAAGCAGCAAGGTTGTATTTTTCAGTGTTTACGGCATAAGATAGTATTTTTTTTAAAGTCTGGTGAATGTTTTTCACATTCATGTCAGCCATGTTTAAGTCCCAAACTGCCTATAGTCGTCCACTTTATGGTGAAAATGGCCATTTCAGGGTAATCTGTGGAGGGTGCAATCACTCATCTTTATACAATTTTCATTGACGTTTATATGTTATTTTTGACATTGCTTTCTTTGTTATTGGCTACTGTAGCAGGCCAATGGCCAGTACCAACAGTTTCAGATGCCCCCAGGCTATCAACAGCAACAGCCGCAGCAGCAACAACAGCCTCCGCCCCAGCAACAACAACAGCAACAGACAGCTCAACTGCAGCAGCAGCAGCAGCAGCCACAGCAAACATCTCAAGTCCAAGATGGCCAGCCCCAGTCCGCAGCTGAAGTACCCAAGGTAAGAAGGGGGTTGATTGCTACCATCAAGCTTATTAACAGTCACGTGTAAACCTCAGCCACCTGTGACCTCCAGGACTTGACATTTACATGTGCACACCCACCAAGGACATAACAAATCTTGTCAAATAGCAGGGTCAGATTCAAAACAAGTCTGCAATTTGCTTTCATCCGTGTCTGTGGTTGTATTCTTCCTAGAGGTCACAGGTCGGAAACCAATCTGAGATACACTGAAGAGGGTCACCCCCCCCCCCCAGACAATTTGAAAAAAAACCTACTGAACAGTATTTAAAAAATCACCTTATGTGAGAAAAAGTTACGTTGAATGAATTCACTCAAATAAACATGGTGTTTTATATGTTTGCTGCAAGGTGTTGTTGTGTTTTTTTTAAGGGAAAGGAGCTTTTTTTTTTAAAAAAGGGAACATTTTTTCGTGCATTGCTCATAAATTCTGCAGCTCTGTAATTTTCCATTTGGATTTAAACATCCAAGATAGTTATAAATGAAACTTGGGAAGGAAACCGACTGATTATCAAGAAATGTTTTTGATATGATAAGGAACAGAAAAATTACCTCGATTCAGATGTTTGTAAGTCCCTAAGGAATGACATAACGTCAGCTGTCACTGCTGAATTGGCAAAGAAATAGATCGAATCAGTTAGAATGGGAAGAACCCGTGACACTTTGTCATGGGCATGCCGCCAGTTTTGTGAACTATTTTTTCTACTTAGAAGTAGTTCATAAAAGTAGGTTAGTAGCTTCAGGGATGTTAGCTTGATATTAAAAAAAGAAAGGGCATTCATAGTGTTTCCACAGTCTCTTCGGTATTCAGCTATACTTCATGTGCAGAATGATCTGCCAAGACTTAATTTTAGAGATTCTAATCACACAAATCCACCGAGCAAAGAAAACTGTTTCTTCAGCTGGAACAGGTCAACGTCTTAAATACAGGGATGAGAAAGTTCAGACTTTTGTCTGAATTTAGACTTTTTTAATACCTGCCTGTCGAAGGAAGGAAGCTGTAATTTTCTTCAGATAAGAAGAAATCATGCTATTTGATCTACTTCTCAAGCGCTGAGGATACTGTGCCCAGAAGCTCCTTGAAATCTATAACTCCAGGGGTTTCAAAAATGGGGAAATGCCATCATTTCAACATACTTCCTAAAATTTCGATCCTAGTTTCAGGTATTTGTCAGTAGTGACTTGCACCCCGCAAAATACCATATGACTTGTGTCTGTGCTAATTTTAAGTTGAGTGAAAAAGTCGCAGACCTGTGATTAGTCAGGAATTTTTCCTGATTTCAGGATTTCTCGTAGATCTCGCTTCACCTTTAGATTTTCTTGAAAGAGGTGCTTTTACAGGCAGGAAAGACACAACCCTTTATTTATAACTAAGTCTCTGGATTTCTATTTGGAGTGACAGAGAGAGTCCGTCAACCTCTAAAATGTAACATCCTGTATACTCCAGAGGCCTCGTCTCCAGACCAAAAGGAGACAGTTGCTCATTTTTTAAAGGATTTTTTCACCCTTTTTTCTTCAATCATACCCCTGAAACTGCTAAGCAATTCCTTCCTTTTTTCTTTATTTTCCCCAGTTATTTTGTATGAGGCCACGGTCAAAATCGTAAATCAAACCCTACATGAAACTGCTCTCTGAGGTTCACGATAGCAGTTCGATTTATGGTCTTTGACAGCTTAGTTATCTTCTCAGGAAATGTTGTTTCTTTATGGTTATAAAAATCCTTTGTCTATAAAGAGAGTGGGTATGAAATTTTGTCTTTATTTATAGTTCATTTAAAAAATGATGATGCGAATTCCCAAAGTGAAAAGTATGATTTTTTTGGGGTGATCATTGTTATCCATTTACAATAACAGTATTCATTGAACTGTTCGCATACATTCTCATTAAGGCATACATGCAAGAGGGATAGTAAAAATCTTGAAATATGACTCTTAAAAGAGTCTTGTATTTTTCAAGATGCTAACTGTAAATGTCCTGAAATGAGGGCCCAATGTTAAAAAGCTGTTAAATTTGTATGCACAGTAAAACATTAGTGGAGAACCTGTCACAAGTAATGTACGTTATGAGGTCCTTTAGTTGTATAAACGAATATCTCCAGAGAAGAGAAGAGATAGTTTGTTTGTGCTCAGCAATGAGTGAGCCGTTTGCATTATGGACAACCTGTCTCTCTTATCGATCATTATTTATATTGGATCGGGTGTTTAGAAGTGCTCCAATAGAATTGTGCTGCTACAACAACGATGTTCACAGGACACCATTCCCCCCCAACAATAATATTATTTTTCAGCAGTGAGTGTGAACAAAAAAAGGGAGGCCCATGACTAATGCCATTAGTTCGCGATGGCAAGTCGAAATGTGTTTTCTTGTCTGCTGTGTTCAAATAACCAGGTTACCTGCCGCCGGGCCGTTCGTGCCCCAGTTGTTTGAGGAGGGAAGGAAATTAATTGAAGCCAGGGATCCACACCTAATTTGAACCAAATTGAAAAATAGGATGCACTGGCTCTTCGTGGGTCCTCGGGGCACGGTTTTATAGTCTGGAAGGTTTTTTTTTTCAACTTCCGTGTCAAACAAAGTCGAATCCATTATCCATTTACAAAAACAGTGTTCACCGATTGGTTCACATACCCGTTAATGTACGCTATCGTACGCTTTGTTGAACAACTTAACTTTGAACCAATAATGTGAATGTTTACAGTGGTTAAAGTGAAAGTGCATTTAAGGGAAGTACAAGATTCGGTGTTGTTGATAAAGATGACAATGCGACATTTTGCATTTGCTAATTCCTGGAAAAAATAACAGTCAAACTGTGGCTTCCGTTTCAAAGTCAACATCAGTGGATATAAAATATCCATTCATCACCGACTCAACATGAAAGTCCGACAAACTGACTAAGGCCGTGCCCGGCTAAGGCTGAGGCTGTTGCTAAGGTTGTTGCTGTGGGCCGTTGCTATGGGCCTCCTATGGTTCAACGCTTGCTCACCTGAATGATGATCGATCGTCACTACACTTTTATTCTCTCTTAGGGCCTATACACTTTTTTGGTCTTCTTGTAAGTCCTAATTGATCACAGTTTAACATGTATTCAAGACCTGTATCTGTGCTAATCGATGAGGGTCTTTAACTTTGTATGGTTTGGTTTAACATGTAAATACATCCTGGATGTATTCATCACAATTTCACAGCCTGTTGTAACTTAATGCCAAAACCTCTCCATGGACTTTGATCCAAAGAGATTGATGACTTGCCACACGGTGGCTTTTTTTCTGAGGAGTACAGATTCCATCAAAATCCCACTGTTCCACATGTAGGTTTTGCATGTAGGAATGGAAGCTTAACACCCAAATCTTTGGTTTTCCTTGGCTCGATTTCTTCAAAGGGCTAGGATTGCACTTAAGTTGTGGGTCAATCTTAATTGCGAAGCAAAGTGTGATGTCAAAATCACTATGGAAATATTGACAACTCATCTTAAAGACGAACCTTAGTACTTTGTGAAATTGAGCCACTGTCCCTACACAAAACACAACTGGTTTGGCTGTGGTTTACCTAATCCATAAAATGGAAACTGACGAAGGTCAGAGTTTGGAAAACAGTTGATCCTCTCTGGTTGTTGGGTTTATGTAGATTCAATGTGAAGAGTAAGTTGCCTTTATATGTGATATAAAAGATCTAAATTGATCCAAACGAGGCAGGCGTGACAGGTGTGCTTTCCTCCTAACATTCATAAACTAATCAGCAGTTTAGTCAAGATGGAGTTAATTGTCAGCTGCAACATGCATGTTATGAATGACAAACATTCAGCTACAGTGGCACCCTGTTATCACCTGCGAACTTTCACATCAATGTGCTATTGCTCATATCCGTCGGTCCGCTGGCAAGAAGTGGCTGCCTGCTGGAAAAAAATGTTCTCTGATAATGTGAAAAACAAAGACATAACATTAAAGGGAGAGTCATGTTCTGTTAAAGTGACAACCTACATTGTACTTGGGAGAGTGGGATCAAACATCAATGTCATAGTGGAAGTATTCTTTCTAAAGTGCTTTCACCTATTGCTAAATTGATGACTTTTTTGCTCTTAGTCTGTAAAACGTGAAAGTACTTTGAAGTGGAAAAACATCAAAACTAACTCAAGTTTTGTTAATTTCTTACGAATATGATAAAATGATCAGCTGATTTAGTCATTTTTGGTTTCTCATCTGTGCCTAATATAACTCCTTGCTATGCCTCAGCACTTTCCTCTCTTCTTTCATTGTCATCCACTCTCCTCCCAGATCTATTGCTCTTATGTACGGTGTCCTGTTTACTTTTTCCCCCCATCATAAAATGCATGTTTTGTGGCAGGACTCGTCATGTATAAAATATCAATTCAACCATTAGTACATTTTAGTTTATTGACAGGGACACTGACAGCAGTTTTTGATCACAATTCTGTTCACTGTTTTGATCACTTTTTCTTGCCGTTTGAATGATTGCTCTCCATACCCTGTTTACTGACTTTTACTTTTCTGCAAATTAGTTTGAATAAAATGAAAACGGTCTTGCCCTCTCACAGAAGAAACTCCGGGCCTGCAAGTTTTTTTTTAATGTTTTTCTTCTTTTTTTCAGGGGCTACAAAGAAAACATCTGATAATCTGTTTTGTGTTATTTTAATACTTTTATTCAAACTAATATGCAGAAGAGTAGAGGTCAGTAAACAGAGCAATCAGTTAAACAGAAAGAAAGAGTAAAAGAATTGTGATCCTGCAACAAAACGTGCCTTCGTGGACTCCGTGTAATTCCAGGCCTGAACTTAAGTTGTCATATATTTCTCATCAAATGTTACTAAGCTTTTACATTTCTCACATTTGTTTCCAACAGACTGACAACCAGTTTGTCGGCAAAGATTCCCCATCCACCGAAAGGCGAGATACAGGGAGCTCAACGACATTGGCGTCAGCTTCAACTATCACCATCCCAGTTGGGTCAACCTCAAACTTAGCTCTGACGGACACAGAGGACAAGTACGTACTTGAATCAAAGTTACTAAATGTAAACAAAAATTGTATGACATTCAAACAAATTCCATACAGTTATCAAAAGAATACAAGTTTTTTGTTCACATTTTTTTATATAAACTTTAATATAAACATCGCTGTTGTTCTGGATAAAAGGAGGGCCTTTTCATGATACTGTTAGAACTGTGATAGAATAAAATGAATAGAAAACATGAGTAAAAATTTTTTGATGAAGTGAAAGGAACTTGTCAAACTCTTGGGAGATGGCTTTATCAAGTCAAAGAATTCTCTGTTTGGGAGCCAATGTAATCACTTGAAGATGAGTGTCATGTGATCTTGCATTTATGTTTTGAATGGGAACATTTGGCTGCACTAAGATGAAGCCTGTAATAGTATAATTCTGTGTCCAAATGAAGCATCTTCAGCTATGGCTTGGTCACTGGCTGCAGCTGTTAGAATAGGCTCTTTTTTTATCCGATGCCTCAAACGTGGCCTTTTGCACCTGCTTAAGGTGGCCAAAAAATAGACAAGAGAACATCTCTCATTATACTGTTTTGGTTTTTCATTAACAGCACTGAGGCAGGTGGCAGTGGCTACGAGAAAGCGGAGCGGAAAGAGAAGAGCGAGAAGGAGAGGAAGGCCAGGCTGAAGAGCATCAAGAAGAAGCATGAACGTCCTCCGAAGCTCAACATCATCTCAGTGGATGAGGACTACATCGTTGAGTGCTCCTTTGAGACACACAAAGGGGAGAGGGTACAGTTCCAGTTCAGTGTGGACAATGACAACCTGGATGACATTGTTGAGAACCTGGTATGTGAACAATGCCTGTAGATGTGGTTTTCTGAATTGTTTACATTTTTTCGACATCAATGACAATTTTGATCATATCGAGCCACAAAAAAACAAAAAAACAAAAAAAACAAAAAAAACCAGTCAGAAATCTAGACGTCTGATATGTATATGTAGTGTGAGTAACCGTGAAATTGTTCTGCTCACCACAGTTAATGACAATGTTGTAGTCAAGTACTTTTTCGGTCAAGTATCGAAGTACTGCTAAGTACTGGGGTGGCCGAGTCGTACTCGAGTATGAGTACTTGTGCCATCAAGTACAAGTACTAGTTTCCAAGTACTGAGTATCCTGATATCCAAGTACCCAGTCCAACAGCCGAGTACCAAGTGCTTGGATCTCCGAGTGTATGTATGAGTACTTTAAAAAAACAAAAACTGCAAAATGAAGTATAAAAACATTGATTGTTTTGGGACTAAATTCAAGACGACAATGTGTTCTTGTTATGATAACTATCTTTTGAACATAAATACACCATAGACAACGTCAATTTTACTTTTTCCAGAGCTTCATTCCTCTATTCCTTGCATTAACGCACATATAGGAAAGCGAAAAGGAAAGTGTTTTTTTTACCACAAGTACAGAAAATCAGAGACCGAGTACATTTTCAGTCAAGTATCAAATACATGACTTCAAGTACAGATTATTTTTCAGTTGAGTAATGAGTGTGGACTTCAAATACAAGTATTTTGCTGGCTGAGTAGGAGTACTATCAAAACAGTTACAGTATGAGTACTACAACACTGGTTAATGACCAAAATCATTTTTGTAGATAACATTTGTAAGTGGAATCTCAAGTGAAAATCCTGATGCAAGACAATTCAATATCAAATACCGTTTTAATTGCAGCTTACGAAGGATCTCATGCCAGCTCAATACACTGGGCTCTTCATCGAGCAGCTTGAGAAAATATGCATCGAGGCGAAGAAGAGCGGTCCAATGACAGCCACACCTGTCACAACATCCTCGGAAATGCCACCTGTTGATAGACCACCAGCATCCTCTAGCCCCAAGGTAGCTGATACTACCACAGCAGTGAGCAGTGCAACGCCAGAGATGGCTCCTGCTGCAGCTGAGGCTGTTAATGTTGTCGCTACACCGGCGTCCGAGGCTACTTTGCCAGAGTCCACTGTGCTGAGTGATGACAGTATTAGCCCGCCTCAGGTATATTAAAGCAAACAAATTTCCCTCATCCCATGAGTTGTTTTGATTTAATCTGATTTTCCATTGAGCTCCTTTCTTCTTCTTGTCTTTGTTCAGGTCACAGGGAGTAAAGTACCAGAAAGTTTCAGCAACAGCGCACCTGTCGACAGCCAAGGACGCCCGGTGTCTCCGAAGAAGGAGCAACCGGAAGCACCCAAAGTGTCTGACGCAAATGCAAACCTTGTCCATACACAACAAAGCCCTCCAGAAAACACCAATCAGATCCCTGGACCTTCAGTACAACAGCAAGCCCCTGGAGCGGATAAACTCGAAGCTGGTACAAATGAGGTACCTCCTATCACTTCAAGCAGTGGGGGTGTACATGCACCCCGGACGTACGCTGAGGCGGCAGCCATGAGGATGGTGGAGCAGCAGAAGCAACAACAGATTCCACTGCAGCCAAGCCAGCCTCAACCTGTTCATCCAACACATCAGCAGGTCTTACAGGCAAACAGAAGCCAAGTTTCCCCAGGGATAGCTGGGGAGATGAACCCAGTGCCACTGGGCAATCCCATCACTACAGTGCCCCAGGGGAACATCCTGGCTCCACAGCCCATCTACCCCATGCACATGATGCAACAAGGAGCACCCATCCAGCAGATGATGGGACCTGGAGGTAGTATCCAAGTGTATCCACTTCAGGCACCATCAGAAGGCCAACAGCAGATGCCTGTTATGAACCAACCCTATCCAGTGCAGATGGAAGGAGGCCAGACTGTCTGGGTTCAAGATATAAGAGGGATGCCGATGGCAATGCCTCAGGGGCAAGCCATGCAGGCCCAGATTCAAGCTAGCATTATGCAGCAGCACCAGAACCAACAAATGCAGCAGCTTAAAGGCCAACTACAACAGCAGAATGCCTATGCTGTAGCCTCTGCTGGTGCTGGGCAGTTAGTTGGACAGGCAGGAACAGTGCCTCAGATGATGCGACAGACATCTCAGACTCAACAACTTATGCCACAGCAAGGTCAACAACAATTTCAACAACAGCAATTTCAACAACAGCAGCCTCTTACACAACAGTTTCAGCAGCAACAACAACCAATACAACAACAGCAACAACCACTACAACAACAGTTTCAACAAAAGACACCGATTCAACCACAGCAACCACCAACCCAGCAGCAACAGCAGCAGTCTGGAACTGTGCCACAAACTTCTGTTGCTCCAATTACACCGGTTGTCAAACAGCAAGGAATGGGGAGTTCAGCTTCACTCGCAGATCTTGAAGCCAAACTGACGCAACTGCACAAGAAACCGCAGCAAAAGTCTGCTTTCACACCAGCCTCGAGCCAACAGGCTTCACAAGCAGCAACACCAGTTCACTCGCAGCCGTCGACTCCAGCCATACAGCCTTATCCTGCAGGGCAGCAGGTGTTAAGCCAACAGCAAGGAGTGTCACAGTCCCAACCGCAGGCAGCCTACCAGCAGTCCCCACCACAAGCGCCTGCATCTCATGTGCCTACACAGTTTGTGTCACAGCAAGAGCAGCACACTCTAGTCACTCACTCCTTCTCTGCCCCAATACTTACCCCTAGTGTGAACAATTCCACCAATGCGCCACATCAGGGCTCTCTTTCTGTTCATTCGAGTGTTTCTCAAGGGCTTCTGTCAGGCAGTACCGCAGAAGCACCCATATTCACAGAGGGCACTGGACATGATACAACAAAACAAGCTGAATCAAGAAAGTCCTCGGCCTCGTCAAATCCTGAAATGGCAGCTTGTCCTTACCCTGTAGGAGCTGCTGATCAGTCAGGAGAAAGTTTCAAAGCAGCTGAAAAAGTCAACACCGAGCCAGTGAAGACCATTTCCAGATTCCAGGTGCAGAATGTCACTGAAGATCCACTCAAGGAAATTCTGTCAAGGATGGACACGGAAACGGCCGCACAACCCGTGTCAACGGCAAATGTCAATGCAAGTAGAAATGAAGATACCAGAGAAAGTAGGGCACACTCTGTGCCAGATGTTAGTGTAGGTGTAGGTGCACTCAGTGAATTGAGTGGTTCAAGTCGAAAGTCTTCCATAGATATTGATGCAACTGTTCCCATGACGAGAGAGCCTGTGGTTAAAGGACGCTTTACCGTGACACCTTCAGTAGGTGTTGACATTGGCAGTGATAAAGCCAAACCTAAAGCTGACAGTTCCTCCAGTGTGACACCAAGTATCAAGGATCCTGTTAAAACAGACACACAGGCTAGCATGGCTCCAGTTGATGGAGCAAGTAAAATAGAGTCAGTGACGGGTCGATTCCAAGTGACCACCATCAAAGACAATGTTGCTGCTAAGGCCGAGCTGGTGGGCCCGCCTGAGAAGGAAAGTGTGCCACCCACCACGAATGAGTCACAATCTAAACCAGTCCAAGCAGCTACATCCAGCCCCCAAACAGTACCTGACCAAACGTCTGTCCTGTCAAGACAGCCAGAAGTAAGTGCGTCTGCAACGTACCCTCAAACCCACCCAACTCTGGAGCGCAAGGCGTCCGGCGACAGAGGTACACCAGATAGCATAGCATCAGATATAGGCCCTTCACAGCGGATGGCACCAGAGAATCCAACTGGCTATCCGATGTACACCTCGCCAGCAAATGCCATGCAAAGTGAGGGCTATTACAATCCAGTAGCTACGCAATTCTACACCCACTACCCTCCTGAGAGGTTATCTCCTGGGATGCAGGTTAGAGTTTGTTACATACATACATACATACATATAAAGTATTTATAAAGCGCCACTACATCAAGAACGTAGCGCAATATTTGTTCTAATATTGTGCAATGCTGGCGCAAATATTTGTATTAACGTTTCAATCAATCCTTGGAATATTTTACTTCAAATACAACTTCAATTTCTCAGATATGTTCTGAAATGGTTTGATTTAAAAGAAAACACTCTACGTACTTGGGAAATCTGTTAAGTTAATTCTTCATTGGGTTTGTTATTAATTTGCATTAGATTCTGTGTAAAAGGGTTCTTGTTCAGATCATGGACATTGCTTTTTGATAAAATCATACATATTGACCCAATTCACATGACGGCATCCACACCATTAATCTTGGTTGTGCCATTTTGGCTGCGAAGCATGGACGATTACACGCTCACACCTTGGTGAAATCAAGGACTTTTCTATGTTCTCCCATTGTTTGGACTTGGCTTCTTCTTTTCCCTAGTCGTCCGTATTGGTTTTGTACATGAAAGCGAAGCGAAGATGTCCTCTATCAAAACACCAAGATCCCTTTTGTCGAAGTTCTTGGTTTTATGACATGTAATTTGACTGCCACATTGGCAGACCACGGGTGGACAGTAGCCAAGTGTGATGAGAAAGGGGTTCTTCATGAGGGTGTATCCGCTGTGCTCGTTGAGCATCCCATAATAAACATGTTTAAAAACAACTTTAAAAAAACAAACAACTTTTCTCTTATTTCTGACTTAATAGAACCAACTCTATGGACCAATGAGCTTCAACTATGGGGATACAGATGACAGGCCAGAACTGAAGGAAATGCTCCAAAGGTAGAAGCAAAACATTTCAGATTTCATTTTCATCTTTTTCAGTGAAGTATTTATATTTGTATTTATTTTATTTATATTTATTTCTTGGGCAGTACATACACAATCAAAAGTATTTATATATTCGTTTTTATACATTGATACTTACTTCTCGGGCAGTACTAAAGAAATAGGAGAGGTCTCAGTCATGACGTTTTGTATTTGTGACTAACTTTGTATTTGTGGCTACGGCTGTGGCAATTGGCTGCAATGACATCATTGGAGAAAATGACTCTTGGGCGTTCCCCTAAAATGGGGTTCGGATGACTTCATCATTTAGATGAAGTGGAACACAGGCACGCCACCCCCTTTATAGTGGTTTGGATATGGTTAACAAATGCATTCACATGTACTCTTAACTTTTGCATTTTTGAAAATTTGTGCTGTAATCAATTTCTGTATTTGTGCATTTCATATTTATAATGTTGTGCAAACTGTGTTGTCATCTGATGATTTGAACTTGTAAATTTTGATGTAATTTGTTTTGGCTGTATATTTTTTGATGTATTTTGATGCTGATTTATCATATGCCTGCAAATGTCTATTTTGAACAAGCAGGCACTGTTTAAAGTGAAACTATTATTAACATTGCATAAATCATTTTGCACTTTAGCACCTGAATGGTTCAGGCCAAGGGGGGACCAAGTGTTCTTAATTTGTTGTGATGTAGAGATCCTGCAAATCCTCTTAAATGGTACATCCAGGGCGTTGCCCACCAGCCCAGTTGTTTGTCTGTCATATGTGCAGTGATGTAGAGAATCTGTAAGACCTCTAAAACGAAACACCCAGGAGGTTCAGGGGGCTTCAGGGGGCTTCATCCTCCCGACCAAGGGGGATGCCTGACAGTCCAGTTGTTTATTTGTCGTATGTGCAAGTGATGTAGAGAATCTGTAAGACCTCTTGAAATGGAATACCCAGGAGGTTCTGTGGTCTTCATCCTCTAGGCCTATTATGGGAGACCCAGACCCAGTAGTCTTGTTGTGTATTTATCATATGTATCTTTAAATGTAACACTAATGAGTATTACAGTAGTCATGTAGTCTTGGCCTAACTAAACAATGGGGGCATGGGTTCTTTTTTTTTAATATGAGAGGGCTTTATCGTCTTTACTCATTTTTATGATATTACTTATTCCTACGACATTATACACCTCTTTTAGTAATAAATACTTCACTGTATTTGTCTCTAATGGCCAACCTTTCTTTTTGTTTCTTTTTCATTTTCATCAAAAGACATAAGGATGAACAGGCTCAGCTTCTACAGAAACAACAGGACGAGTTGAAGCAGTTCCATAGACCAGCACCGTTTGTCCTCCCACAGCCGTTCATGTACCCACAGTTCTACCCATTCCAAGGTGGGCTTGCTTTATCCCAAGGCTACCACCCCATGCCGGCAGCGTTTGCAATGCAGCAGGACCCAGGCTTGTACAACACACCTGGGCCCTGGAATCAGAGCATGGTTCCCCTGCATCAGTTACAAGGAGGTGGACAGGGCATTGTGACAACAACAAGTCCGCCTGTCTTAACCAGTGGCTCATCAGTCGGGCACGTAATGAACGCACCCCCAGTGTACTTAAGGAAAGGTTCCATCACCACATACGCCATACCTGCAGGATTTGGAAGGCTAGGAGGGGGTACAGCCATGGCGCCTCAGACCATTGTTACCACAGCTGCTCCCATGCCACCGGCACCGGTTCGTCTGAACAAGAGCGAGAGCTTCACGGAGACGTACAGTAATGGGCTTCCAGACACTGCAGTTGCAACTTCATCGGTCAGGCAACGGGCAACAACTCTTCCTGTAACAAGCAACGAGGTCAACCATGCTGCCGGTCAACAGTTAGAGCCCTCTGCCGAAGACACTCCGCTCACCAATCCAGCAAATACTGAGCAGGAGGCCCCCACACCCTCCGAGGGTAGTGTGTCTGATACTAATGAACAGGTGCTAACCCCAGACGGAGACGAACCCAAATGGGTTGAAAGCGGACCCGTAGCTAGGCGACTGCAAGACCCCAAAGAGGCTCCACCAACCACAGGTGAATCATCCACTAAAAAGGTTGTGTTTACAGAAGATCAATTCAAACTGGCTGAAATAGGAAAAGCCCCTGTCAGAACCACCACCACCGAGGCGGAGAAGAAGATCAGCTTGAACGAGTTGCGCAAGAATCAAGTGCGGCAGGATCTTCAGAGTAACACGACTTCAGGGGTGGCAGGAAAGATCGCCGGGCAGCAAGAGCAGCCAAAAGGTCAATGAGTCGCCTGTATATTATTGCTGTTACCAGTAACATGTAGAAATGAAATAACACCCGTAGCCTAACCATTCCGGTTTCATACTCCGGTGTGTTCACATGTGTTTGATAGTTCCCCAAAAAAGTAAAAACCCAACGATTACCTATTCCTCAGCTGTATTTAAAGATTATCTAAAAAGAATAGTAACGTTTCCAACCCTTTCTTATAGCTCGCATTAACAGAGACTCTTCCAGCCTTGTTTTCTTGAACAATCAAGAGGAGCTCTGAGCCTGGGTCACTGTATCAGTGTGTCTGACATAAAAATTTAACAGTAGATGTGTTTGTGATTTCTAGACACCCATTCCCCTTCCCCCAAAATAAAAGTAAAAGAAAATATTCCTACAGATTCTGGAATATTAATAAATTGAATCATATGACATTATGCTCTGTGCACGATAATCTGAAGAAAAAAAATCTTTACAAGTTGGGTTTGACTGGATGTCAGTGACAATTTTAGAAAGCTGATTGAGGGTTGAATTTCCAACCAAAGATTCACATCTGATGTTTCCATCTTCGGAGATTTATGGTTGTAGGTGAACATGTCATTGTACCTCACCATCTAAACCTACTAAATAAGGAATTGATTAACTAGGGGGGAAAATCTTCAAAATGAAGGGATAGCCGAAAACAAAATGTCCTGTTGAAAAAAATTTGACAATACAAAATGTTTGGATGCAATCACTCACGTGACTCTTCAGGCCTTGTCACATGAGGAGGCCACCAACTTCACCGCATGCAAAAGGAACACTTCGGTAGTACAACATAAATATCTCTATTTGCATCTTACTGTCCCTGAGACAATTATGTGGAAGTTGACATGTGAATGTTTTTTCTTCATGGAGATTGCCTGGACCTGGTTGCCTGTAAATTGCTCCGGGTGACATGGCCCTTATACAACCCACACACATGTGAACACACCCAGCCTCAACTACCATCCTCATCACTTCAACCTTGTATCAAGTACTTACAGTCACTTCATCCCCACCATTCACTGGCCGTGTATTAGCGTAAAACTTTAAAAAGCACCAGGCCCCAGTTTGTATAGAGCTGTGAAACACTCAGTTTTTGCTGTTAAAGCATATTGAAATCCTACTCGGTGAAAACGGCGGGGGGGAACAACCAGTCACATGATGCATGTTACCAGGGACTGGTCCCCCGCCAACAGATGCTTAGCAGTAATCTGTTTAAGCACCTGTGCTTAGCAGATTACTGCTAAGCACAGCTGCTTAGCAGATTACTGCTAAGCATTGTTTGTGGTTGAGCGGCTCTATAAGATTGGGCCCAGTATGTAAGTAACTTAACACCATTCCAGATGTGAGCACTTGTAAAGGGACCCTATGACTGTACAGTATATCCACCACCCGAGTTAACTGTATTATACATATCTTGTGTAAAGGTGGTTGCGAACTCTTAATAAACCCAAGTGTATAAAATATTGTTTACAATTTTTCGCCTATTTTTAAGAAAAAAAAAACACAAAAAGAAGTTGTTTTAATACGGAGGAGTGACATTGTTGAAAATAATATCACTGCAGTTTGGTTCTATTATGTGTGTGATTGGGACTTACATGTAGATAGTTGCTTGCCAACATATTTATCTGCCGATGTTGACCTAAATAAATAAATAAAAAAAAAAGATATATATAAAGACAAAAACATGTGGGAAAGTCCGATTCAGCACAATGTAACACACTCATTCCACTTTCAGCTGTGATTACATTTTATAAATAGGTTTCAGTTGTCATACATGAACTGTTTCCAGTGTGAAGATCGTTCACCATAATGTGGACTAGAATCATTTTGACTTGGTTTCAAAGTGGAATCATCTCCTTTGTGGGTCTGTGCTGCCATGTCACTCAAGGACGGGATTTCGTAAGGACACCCTGCCTACCCTAACCACTCCATGAGGGTTATTTTGTCGGCAGCATTTCAGCATCCCTCCAGAGTCCGCCATATAGGTTCCTCATGCAAAAAAGTGTTTACTCCATTAAATAATAGTCTAATTCCTAATTTGATATGAGATAGTCAGGGAAGAAAACCCTTTAAGAAATTAAAACCAGGTTGATACTTTACGCCAAATGCGAAAGTGAAAACAAATGTTCATGTGTCATAGTTTGGAAAAACAGCACGTATTGATTGTTTGCATAAGTTCGCTTCGCTTCGCATTCCCTTTCGCGTGAAGTATGAACTAGGCTTAACTCCGCATTGGATCTTTGGATCTTACATCATCTTTGAAGACTATCTAAAATGTCTGCAGAAGCTGACTAGCCTGGCCAGATGATTGACAAATAAATTCAGCTGCTCAAAACCTTCAAAGATTTTTGCGGTCCCGTCGCAAGACAGTGACCCAGAGTTGTACACTTTGTTAATCAAGGCATGATGAAAACATTGTAAAGTAAAAGTCATGTTTCAGTGATCCCCAACACTCGCATCAGTATAGGGATGTTCTCATAAACTCGGCTAGATCGCTTCCTTGTTGTGTCGGGTACATGTATTGTGTAAAACCGTTTGTATACAGAGATAATGAAGCAATTTTTGGAAGTCTATCAACTGAAGTAGTGCGAAGTATAATGGGTTTTAACGATTGTACTTATATCTCACCCCCCCTGTATGTAAATATGATAAGCCTAATATGGTGTGAATGGCTACCTAATATGCAAATTTTTGTAGCACTTTTGCCAGATACAGTCTAGCCATTGCCTTTCCATATGCTGCTATTGAGCATTTTTGCTAGAATGCATCCAGTAAAAGGTGAAGCTTTTTGCTGTTGTAAATATTAACTGTATTATTTAACATGGAAATATTAAAAATGTGCCTGCTTTAATTGTAAGGGTAACGTTTGAGCCAAAGTGAAAAAAAAAAAAAAAAAAAAAACTCTCCACGGCACTCAAAAAAGACATCAATAATAATAACCACAGTAACAATTGTCAAGTTCAGTTAAGTGTTCGTTTGTATGTGAATGAATTTGTTTACTGTACATCCATTTATAGTTTGTTTTAATACTCTACATGAAATCCTGAGGAATTGAAAGTGTCAGATTCCGATAGGGGGTACAGCATACATTGGATATGGACGGACCCTCTGCAGATGTCTCACACGGCTGAACTCTCTGCCATTCGAGAGGGTTCGTATTATGTGTCGTGGCCGAGCATTCTAGAGCATCAAACTGAAGTTTTTATGGCCGAGTCCTAAGGCCGAGTGTGGGTTTGAATTCCGGTCGTGACTTATACTGTTCTTGGCCAAGACACTTAACTATGAATTGCTTCTCATCACCCAGGAGTAAATGGGTACCTGCGAGGGTAGAGATTGTTGATGTGAAATGATTAGCAATCTGTGTGCCAATTTGGCCACCGGTGATGCATACTCCTAAGGAGTTGATATGGTTTCAGGAGTGCTTAAGGCTCAATAAGCAGGGGTAGTAATAGTGTAAGGCACTTTGATACAATGTTAAAAAGCGCCTAATAAATGCCTATTATTATTAGACATCATAACAGTTCCAACAGAGTGCATAGCCTTAAAAGCAATCTTGAACCCCCCCCCCCCCCAAGTGGCATAGGAGTAGCTCATTACGCCATTTGCACTGGTCTGTAGGTCATAACAAATGTAAATTTACCCAACCAAGCTACCACAAGTCGGCATAATTTGTAACTCAATTGGAATATATCCCAGAGACAAAGACAAACATGCAGAGCAGCGTACACAATCTAAAATCATCACAATGAAAACGTGTCGTTCCTTTCACTTGATCTTGGTTGTATTTTTAGTCATTATTTTTATTTTTTTTTGCCGTTCACAGTGGATCCTCACGCTGTCCTTTCAAAACGAAAAGTTGTCGTTTGTGTCTGTGGACGTTACTTTGTTTGTCTGAATAATTGTGAATCCATCCAGGAATCTAACCATCACTCATTGTATATCCTCGTCTGCCTTAGTAATTAACATAACAAGGGACAGGTGTTATCATTATGAGTCCAATTAAGCAACTTTAGTTGTAACGAGTGTATACACGGGAAAATGTTGTAAGAAACAAAAGATTGTACTAATTTAAGAATCAAGTTAATCCGAACCAAAAGTAACCACTAACTGAGTTCCGTATAAGGAGTATGAAAAAAATGTACTTATTTTAAATTATACCTGAATGGTTATTTGTTTTCTTCATTTTATCCCAACATAGACATGCTTTTAACCAGAAAGGGGAAAAAATTATAAAGAATTTGATTTGAAGAAACCAACTTTTTTTGCGTCTTTGGTTTGGAAGCATTTGGTGCAAGCTGAGAATATTTGGTTGGAAGAGATGCTGTAATTTGACACAAGTAAATTGTTGGCGTACAGCACGGGGAACTGGATTGTCCAAGCCTCTTTCGCGTTAAAATATTGCTCAACAACTTTCTGCTAAGCGCAATTTTAGCAGAGAACCAGTCACAAATTGTACACGTGAAAATGGTATTTTGGCTGGTAGCCTGTTTCTGGTAACCAAAATTGGCGATTTTCTGTGCTTCAGCAGCTATGTGAAATAGTGCCCAGGTTATACTTCTTTGCTGTAACCCAACATGGACAGCTGTATGGATATTGCATAGCATTAATATTCATACATAAAAAGGTTTATGACTTATTACACAATGTTATGTAATTACTCGTTCTTAAAAACCCGTATTATAATTTTGTTTTTGTCATCACCCTTCTAATGGTTATAAAAAAAATAATCAAACTTGTAATGAACAATTGTGGTAACTATGGCAGCTGGTTTTGACTCTTCAGTATAAAGCTTAGCGTAGTTTAACAACCCCTTGTGTTTGTCTAGATGCAGTGTACTTGCTTGCATAGTTGAGTAGCAAACCCTGCTAAGTGTTTAAGCCATGCTAAGCATGATCCAACAGTCCTGCCTTTGCAGGAACCAAACATCTCCTGGATTCAAATTCAGACAGCTGTTTAAGCAGTTTTCATTGCTGAGCACCTTTCATTGCTATGCAAAGGAAAAAAAATTGGAAGGCAACAGGTCCATAAGCAATTGTGAAGCCACATGATACTGTGGCTGATTTCTGCTAAGCAAGTTTTGTTGTGCTGAGCAAATGTTGGTGCTGATGAGCTTTTGGGACGGTGAACCCACTTCCCATGAAAAATTAGTGAAGTTGGCATTTTGCAAAACAGAAGTTGTAGCATTTCTGACTTCAAGTTGAAAGAGTTTCCAATATTCACCCATTGGGTCAAAACTCTATGTGGTACCTTAAAAAACACACATTATGAAATATCCACTGAATGAATTAAGCCCTGGCCGATAGTAACATTTTGGGACAACGTTTTATCAGGAGCAGTTGGCTATATTAATGACTCCATTCTGTACTCACTATTCTACAAAGCATACCTTAAAAAAAGAAAAAGTTTAACCCGTCTAATTCCAATCTTAAAGGAGATTCTTTTTCATTGTAAAATTTTTCAAGTATACAACATTTCCGCTTCAGCAAAGTGTCTGTATATGTGGCTTTCAGTACCTGAATAATACACCCCTTGGTTGTTGACATCACCGCAAGCTCAAACAGCGCCCTCACTGAGGTCAAGGGAAGACCTATCACTGGCGGACAGTCGTTTGTGGTGCGTACACAGACGCGCATGTTTGTTGACCTCGGCGACGGCAACCTGTGCAAGGGGTGTCTATCCCCTGTAGCTTTCCAGCCAAGAAAGGTCAAACAGTTTCATGGCTGCTACTAAAAAAACAAAAAAAAACAGAAGCATTTCAAGTTGGCAAGTAGACGTACTTTTAATCAAGTAATTATCGCTATGCCATTTGTGATTCAGAATCGTAATCAAAATATCTTGACTAAAATCTACTCAGTCATAGTGTTTGTATAATACTCTGATGATATAAATTTCCCCTTGGCAAGAGAACTGTTCTCCTGCGGTTTGTCAACCCCAATAACAGATTCATCAATCCCCCCAGATGAGATAACCTGTTTGTAGCTTCTTACCTACCTTCAGAATTTCAAGAATTAGTGTAATGAAAGTGTCAATTTTAATCAAGCTCAACTCCTTTTTGGCCTTATACATTGTATCACACATAGCATAAGTACTAATGTTAAGACATCTAATGAGATGGGAATAATATTGGTTCTGTTATATGGGCCGCATATTGTCACTTTACTGGACTATTTTATACATTGTTCTTGCACTAAACCACATCAGATAAATGATATTAAAGCACACTGCTATGTATTATGTAACCTTTACTTGTTTTTACTTTGACCATGGTGTGGCCAACTTGTGAATACTGCAGTATCACAAACCTGTGCGAGGCTGTGTCCAAACCAATGGCTGTGGCTGTTGCTAAGGGCAGCCTTTCCGTGGCGATCGAGCCACACCCGTAGCCGCTAATTCAGAATCGGCCCGAGTGTGTGTCATCTTTGGCTTTTGGTTTCATGGGAACACTGGTGCATAGGCAGTGGTCTAGCCAGTAGCCGTAGCCATTGTATATACTGACACTATGGCCGTATTGAAATTGGCGGCTGCGGCTGTTGCTAAGGTGTTGCTATGGGCTTCCCTATGCTTCAATGTATGTTCACGTGATGATCAAGCCGCAGCCGCTACGGCCTATACTTACCAAGGCTTTAAACAATACAGCAAATAGTCTGGTACATGGTGTTCATTATGAAGTAGCCTTGAGGCTTTACAGGGTACTCGACCAAGATGGCCACAGCATGATCAAAGTTTATTATTCACTAGTTGAGGTATGAGGATGCCATTACTAACTGTCAAAGGTTGTGTCTGAATTTAGTATCTTTGGCTGTGGCTGCAGCTATTGGCTTCCGTGTCAATGCTTAAGTATGGATAGAAGTAGCCATTCTAGCCACAGCTGAGTGTCTATGGCTTATGGCTGCCATGTCAATGCTTAAGTATGGATAGAAGCAGCCATTCTAGCCACAGCTGAGTGTCTTTGGCTGATGGCTTATATGTCAGTGCTTAAGTATGTACAGCTGCAGCCTAAACCATGATGTGACTTACGTGGCATACACATGCAGTAGGCTGAATTGTAGTGGTGTTACTCTATTTAATGGTCCATGTGAGTTCTTCTTGGTGTTTTTATTTGATTCAGTTGAAATGTTTCATTGGGCACTTGGGTCGTTATTACTCGGGTGTGATTGTAAATGAGGAGTTCCATAATGGAAGGTTGCAGTGAAGGATTGACACTGCTTTCAAAGTGGTTTCAAATTATTGTTTGGAAAAAAAACATAATATGAAGGGTCAGCATGCATTTGGTGAAGTTGTTTTGGTTCAAAATTCAACATTATTTAACTTGATGGCAAAGAAACCAATTTGAAAAATCTTCAAAATGGATATGATAGATGTTAACTTTTGCATCGGGGATAAAGAAAATTTTTTATTTACCCATACACCGATGTGTGTTAAGCACTGTACACTCAGTACTTTCCCGAGTCCTGCGAAAAATGGTGGGGGTCGTGGGTTCGAATCCCACCCGAGGAAATTACCAGTGAATTTTTTTTTCACAGGATTCGGGGGAGGTACTGAGTATACAGTGCTTAGCGGATATAGGTGTATGGGTAAAAATTACAAATAATATTCAATATGGATATGTTTGATTTGAATGATGAAATGTTTGCGTGAGGAAAAATTTAACAATCAGTTGTTCTTGAAAAGAAATAATTAATTCTTCTGTTTGTTTGAACCACTCCACTGTAGACAAAGTGCACTCCATTCCACAATCAAGGATAAGAGTTCCTCTATTATTCAGTGATTCTTTTAAATTATTTTTCCTTTTTGCACATTTTACATTTACACAAATTTGTTCACACTGTCTGCACGGTTCTATTCTGTTTTCATAGTTTTCATAGTTTTCCCCCAAAAAATTCTTCCAGGAATCTTCCCAACTATTATTGGAAAGATGAAGTTATTATTTTGACTTCCTGACAAAGGTATGCGTACAATGTTGCTCTGCTCCACGGAGTGGAGTGGTACTATGCCAAGTTACATCCAAACTGAGGCTCAAGGTCAAATGGTCTGTTTCCTTTATACAAAAATGGCACTTACAACTAGCATTGTCAATGTGTATTCAGGGAACCTGACAAAGATGACAGCATCATGATAACAGTCTAAATTTAGAGCCGTCTGACTAATGGATAATCCCTGTGACGTGTTTAAGGTCAATTCAATCACGGTCCCTCAGTTGTGAGTCAGTGGTAAATGGTTTGAGAAAGAAGTAGTTGATTTGTACTGCAGCACTGCTGTGAGCTAAATGATTACCTTGTCTGTGCAGCATTAGTGCCGAGTATAATATTGAAGATTCGCAGGTATGCAAAAGCAAGTTTTGATGTCAAACAGATAGGGGGGGAGGAGGAGTGAACCACTTCCATTTCAACTTTCTTGAATCGTTTGCTTTTAATATCTGATGTCATTTGTTCACTTTTTATGAGTTTGTATTCGGATGAAAAATGAGACAAATGCAAAAAAGTTGATCATTGCAATGAAAAACTTTCTTGATCGATTATTTGTCCTGTGATTGGTTGGATAACCTATGCATTGGTTATCCAATCACAGACGGGGTTCACCATGACATCATTTGTAGTGCTCCATCTGATTGGTCGGTCTTGGGCAAGATGTGTATCATTGATGTGATTCATAAATTCAGGACAAAGTTGTTTCTGGTAGCCGTTGGTCAGCAAGTCCTAAGGCCTGTGGACTACTGTTGGTCTGGTCAGTAGCAGAATTCCATAAAGTTGCTAAGAAAATGTTTTGGCTCGGTAGAAGTTTGCAAGAACCCAAGCTTAGTTATCACATGGTAGTTCATTGCTCCATGGTTATCAGAAATCATATGGTGGAAGTATGGCTGGTGAGTTCCGCTAGCCAAAACTTAAAGAGTTTGTTTGGCAGTGTTATGAAGTTATTTACTTTGTCGTAATCTCATGACTGCCTAGTGGAGTTAGTTGGGTTGTATTTGTCATTTGTATCTGACACTTTGAAGAAAATTGCACAAAAAAAACTTTTATTTTAAGCTGTAAGAAGCAACATCAATTTCTTGTATTATTTTCTAGTTGTTACAAACATCGAATTGCACTTTTTGTTAAAATATCCTGTGTCATATAGCAGCTTTACTACACGTTAACTCCCGTTTTCTTTTGTTACTAATAAGTTATTATGTACTTGTATATTGCAATATATTGATAAATTTGTTAATGGTTATATGATAATTGTAAAAAAAGTAATAATATTAATTGGTATTGGTGCCCAGAAAGAGGAAACAAACGTGTCAACCTGATACTACGTATTATTAATTAATAAATATTAAAAAAAAAAAAAATCATTAAAACAAAATTCATTCATGTGTTATGCTCCATGCATAAGGAAACATTGACTGGAAATAATTGTCTACAATGCGACTGGGGGGAAAAAGTTGATTGTAAATCATCGCCGTAATTCCCCAACACATCTTGGTAGCAAATCAAGTTGCAAACTGTCAAAATAAATGCATGTGTTGGGTTCTATGTTATAATAACCAAAACTGACTGAGGTTTAAAACAGTGCACAAGTCAAATATAAACTGGCTGTCTCAGCTATACAACATGTAGTGTGTGGTGTTTGTCTCATTATTTGTATGCTGTTAATACCAGTGTTGTAGTCGGGTACTTTTCAGTCGAGTATCAAGTACTACCGAATACAAAGGAGGAAGAGTAGTACTCAAGTAGGAGTACTTGGGCCTTTGAGTACAACTACACTTGTCCGAGTACCAAGTATTCTGATATTCGAAAGCCGAGTTCAACAGCCGAGAACCAAGTACTTAGTTTATTAAAGAAAATACTGAAAAATGAGGTATAAAAACATTTGGGAGGGGTGATTAATTTCTACACAAAAAAAACACAACAGCACAAAAACAAAAATAAATAAAAAATAAACAACTCTTTTTTTTTTTTTTTAATAAATAAGAAATAAATAATACAAGTTGTAAAGGCACTTATTAGATAATGGTTATTCTCCAGTCCGTTCATTTTAGAATAACCCTCGCTTAGACCAACACCTTCATGATGTCAGTCGCATGGATGCTGCTGTCACCTGAACTCTCCCAAATGGGCTACACTCTCAACCTGATTGGAACCATTTTTCAATTGGGATATTAATCCCTATTCGAAGGACCCTTGGGTGACAATGACTACACCCCCTTCCCCCAGATCTCCACAATGTCCTCTGGATTCTATGTGTGGGATGTTTATTTTACCCTACTGCTCAATGTCTGCAGATGCATATTGGACAAAACCACATCTGCCCAGTCGGGTGCCCCCTGCCCGGGTGCCCCCTGTCCAGATCCCACAGCAACATTTCCATTAGAATCGGGTAATTCAGGATCAGCTCTGGGCATCCTCCCAACTGCCTCCGAGTTCATCCGATGAAGTAGATAATAAAAAATCACCACTAACACTCCATAGAGTCCGGCGACCGGACCATTCAAGGCAAGGCCGGCCGACACTTCCAGCTTGTTTTCAAAATTATAAAATGCAGTCCCAATGATGACCACAGCGAGAGATACATTGTGCACCAATATTTCCACACCGATCGTACGGCGTTTTCTTATACTCTGACGGAACAACCAGGCGAGCAAGTTGGCCAAACCCCACCCCGAAATGGGGAGGAGGAGTGTTAACATGACCATGTTGAATGGGATCTCGGACATGTAGCTGGAGTGTGCTATAATTTGCATCAAGCAGTTGGTGTTGAAACTCAGCAAACCTATTGCAATACAGACCTGTAATGAAATCATGAAGTTCATTTGAATAATTGTTGCAGTTGCTTATACTTTAGTGTTACATAAAACCTTGGCCCATACATGTCATAGACAACTTCCCAAATACTTTTTACTAGTTAGTGAAAACATTTGTTGATAGCTCGATCAGCATGCACCTCGTTCCACGGCTACACGTGCATAAAAAGTATTTGCGAAGTTGTCTACAACTTCATTATTTTAAGGTGGGCGAGTTATTTGGGATGTTTAACCATAGATTAAATAATCCCAGTGTCTTTGGCCAAAGACCCTCCCACATCCTAAAAATCCTCCACTCTATAAACTCAACACCCAAATGTTTGGACTTGGATAAGATTGGTATGCCTGTTCCAATGATAAGCAATTGTTATTTGGGCCTATTGTACCAAAACCTTCGAAGCCAGACAACATCCTGATTAGGCTTTTGGATCGTTAGCATCAATACAATTGCTACATTTCATTTATTGATTCTGGTTGTAAAGCCAAGGATTCTCGGAAAATTAATCTTAATCACTGCACTAGCCAAGAACCCCATGAAGAAAAGATAAGGAAGGAAGTTTCAGTTTTAGATGTGGGAGAAAAACCCCAGAGAAACATTCCATGAAAAACCCACGCAATCAGGTAGGGACTGAAGACCCAATCCACAGTGCCCCCCCAGTGGGAATCGAACCGGGGTCCTAAAGGTGGAAGGCGAGGAAAGATACCACCACACCAACATGACCACCCAACCCAACCACCCAACATTTGAGTGAAATCTATCAAAGAACACTGCCCACTGTAGCAATTTAGATCAGCGTCATCAAAAGAGAGCCAAATTCACACAGCTGAGACAAATCAATGAATTATTTTACAACTCTATGTTAATTGGTTCATCTCAACTTGGGTGCAAATTGAACTTCATACCAAAAACCAACAATACTACATTCATGCCGTTTTTCCTACGAACCGTTTTAAAAACTTTTGCGAACTTCTTCGTCTTGAGGTTGATGAAGTACCCAATGATTGGTGGCAACATGTGGAGGAGTAACGTACTGGCCATGGGCCACAAAGCAACATGCAAAGTCTTATACGTCCAGCTCCTTGAGTAAATGTGAACCATGGCTGGGGTGAACCCGATTGATACTGCACTGCAGACGGCTGTCAAGCAAAGGCTGTGAAGAAAGAAACAGGAGGATGAATGCAAATTTTTTATATTTCCCAGAATTATTTGAAGGGGAATCACATTTTTAGTGATGTAATAGTTTGCATCAGGGATAAAGAATAATTTTTATTTATTTATTTATTTTTTTTTTTTGTTGGGTGGGGGGGGGGGGTGTTTACCCTGTGTTAAGGAGTGACTGTATACTCAGTGCTTCCTGAGTCCTGTGCAAAAAAGTCCACAGACTACTCCGGTGGGATTCAAACCCACGACCCCCCTCACTCTAGAGTAGATATCTGATTTGTAACCACCAGACCACCAAGTGCTGTGCCTGGTGACAAGTGACCATGGACCAATTTCATAGAGCTGCTTAAGCAGAAAACAATGCTTGACAAATTTCTGCTTAGCAAAGATGAGCAGGATACCAGTCTAAAATGGCACATGTGACATGCTATTTTGGCTGGTAACCTTATTCTGGTAAGCATAATTTTGCCATGCTCACCATTTTGAGAGTCGACAGGTTAGCGTAATGCGCACTTCACACACACACAGGGACACTGACTCCCAAAATGGCGCAACCAAGATTACTGTGATGATGATGTCAGGTGAATTGGGTCAATACGCTGGTGCCACAGACTGCCACAAAGTACTATACCTTCTAGGCTAGCATGTTGCACAGCTGGCATTATGTAGAAACCCCTTGGCTTGTGTACTATGGACTTCTTCTCTACATAGTCTCCTGTGGAGTGGCGTGGCATGAGCCAGTTTGGCAGGAGAGTATACCGATAGTACTAGGGTTAAGTTAACAGATCTTCGTAAGCATTTGCATCAAGGCTACAGAATAATATTGTAGCTGATGTTAGAGAGAGGAAGGATCCAAATCAATGACTCCTGGGAGTTAGGGTCAATATACTCTTTAAAAAAAAAACATCCATGTGTATGATGTGTCATCCCATAGAGCAAGGACTAATGATGATTCATGGTAGTGATTAAATTGAATTAATGCACTCTAAAAAGTACCCCCCCCCCAACAAAAAATATATATATATACACATGTATAACTCATGGTATGTCATGGCCGAGCGGTCAAGCGCACTGGACTCAAGCTCTGGGGTTTCTGATCAGCAGAGTGTGGGTTCGAGTCCCGGTGACGACACTTGTGTCCTTAAGCACGACACTTAACAGTTATTGCTTTGTCTTTCGGATGGGACGTAAAGCTGCAGGTCTTGTGTGTTGTGTATAAAGGTGCGTAAAAGAAACCAGTACACTTATCATTAAGAGAAGGGGTTTGCCCGGGTGTTTCTGGCATGGCTGGCAGCAGATTGCGCCACAGCACCTTGTAAACCATTACAAGGTGCTACATGTATATATATACATGTAAAATGGGTCTTATAATTCCCAACATAGCTCGGTAGCAGAAATTTGGGATGCCTTTCGGTTGTGAAAAGAGCTATAGTTAAGAACTGAGTATTATCATTATTGTTTCAAAAAAACAAAAATATACCATCATTTTATTTTGTAACCAACCTTAAGCAGACATCACCGTCGATGTAGTAAGTCACCATACTAGTCAAAGCACTCCCTGGACAAGAGGCCAGCAAAGCCAGTCCAATACTGGATGAAGCTGGTAGAGCTACTACATGGCTCACCAGATAAGTCAAGGCAGGGTATATCAGGAATTGTGACAGACACCCTGCCAGCATTCCGCCCAGGGTGTTCCACTGCTGTTTGAGATCTATGGGGACCAGTGTGCACCCCATGGCTAGGTTGATGGTAAGAGTTGTCAGGAACATCAGAACCGTGTCGGAGATAAACACATAACCTGTTTCATCCCTTTCATATTGGTTTGTCGTACTTGGCAAGCCTGTCGTTGGTGCATCATCCATTGTAAACTTGTTTGACCATGTCCATTGGTAGTACAAAGTAGAATCACCCTACAGTTTAAGTAGTATGCAGCATTTGCGATCAGCTAAGTGAAAACCGAACAACATTTCAATCTCAACAGTAAAAAAAATGATTCCCGCATGTTGACATACATTATTAATACTAGGTATTGATTTTGTATGGATATTTTCGTGTCTGCAATGGCATGAGATTGAAATTGTCATACAAGCTGTCAAACTGGTGATAACTACTTAACAAATGAGCCTGCCCATCTGTTAACTTCACACGAACCCATGAAAACAATGCCATAATACCAGACAACGGTGCCAGAATGGCAAACTGTTAACCAACACAAGGTACCAGTATCATTGGTTAAAATTTCTATCCCCTGGCAAACCATGCAAGCATACGTTGCACTACACATGTATTTTATTAATTTTGCATTGGCAGTTCAATTGTACTGTAATTAAGCTACCAGCAACATGGGGATGAATTTTTAATGAAGAAACACTGTTTGATTGATTGAAGTTGTACGGTTGTTTAGTTTTAGAACTAGTTCCCTGTAATTGCCTGTCTTTGTTTGCTAAACATGCTGGCATATTAATAATTGTTGATGTCATCGTACCATGATGTTCCATGATACTAGCCAGTTTATGTATGAAAGCAGGGCCCAATTTCAAAGAGCTGCTTAAGCACAAAAAGGAGCTAAGCACAATAAAATTATGCTACCAGAACAAGACTACCAGCCAAAATACCATTCCACACGTACAATTTGTGGCTGGTATCCTGCTTATTTTTTGCTTAGCAGAAAATTCCTAAGCAGCTCAATGAAATTGGGCCCTGTACACGTACAAGCAAAATAAAGTCAGCCTTTCCCCCTTTTTGCATATAGTGAATGCTTTTGGCTAATCCAAATTCCAACCTGATTGGTCAAAGATTCGCATAAGTTATTTGCATACAAGTCAGCCCTGCAACATGGGAAAGAGGCAGCTAGCCTTTTGGCTTATGTCCAACTAAAAGGCCGTCACCAAAGTGTAGTCTGACCAAAAAACATTGCACGAAAGAATACTGCATTACAGCTGATCTGCATACGTGGAACTAGAGAACGATAACAATTAAAGCATGCAATCTAATACCCAACAGTATTTTATCATTTATGCGATAAAAACAAAGTATTTGCTATAATAGATGTTAATTTTTATATCGGGATAAAGAACATTATTGTCTTTACCCATACACCGATGTGTGTTAAGCACTGTATACTCAGTACTTTCCCCGAGTCCTGTGAAAAGAACAATCCACAGGCATAATCCTTGGGTGGGATTTAAACCCACGACCCCCGCCATACTAGAGCAGAAGTCTTACCAACTAGACTACTGAGACTGTCTGGTAGCTAGAGGCAGATCGAATCCTATATTAGCAGTGGGTACCATGGCCAGTAATATATGTTAATTTTTGCATCGGGATAAAGAATAATATTTGTGTTTTTACCCATACACCGATGTGTGTAAGCACTGTATACTCAGTACTTTCCAGTATGGGTAAAAAAAAAATTATAAAGTATTTTTTTCTTTGATAATTCATTTCACCTCACACGTACCATCTTGGGTAAGAGCAACACACTGGATCAATCTTAACCCCAACTCCCTTGAGTTACTATATGATCCTTCTTCACTCTAACTTAATCTAACAAATCCAGGGACCCAAAAGGGAGAACAGCTCTTTGATTACTCATGGGGCCACCCTGGTAAAAAACAAGACAAAATAAATAAATAAATAAACACCATATGGTAACTCAACCCCCAAACTGTTGTACTCTGATTATGGTGGTATGCCTGATCCCTTGTCAAGCATAATCAGTTTACTAGTGCAGTCCTCAGTTCATCACCCAAACTGTTGGATTGTGATTAAGGTGGTATGCCTGATCCCATGTAAAGCATAATCAGTTTACTAGTGAAGTTTTCAGTCCAACACCATTCAGTAACTCAACACCCAAACTGTTGGACTGTGATTAAGGTGGTATGGCTGATCCCATGTAAAGCATAATCAGTTTACTATTGCAGTCCTCAGTCCAACACCATTCAGTAACTCAACACCCAAACTGTTGGACTCTGATTATGGTGGTATGCCTGATCCCTTGTCAAGTATAATCAGTTTACCAGTGAAGTCCTCAGTCCAACAGTACCAAACAAAACATCAATCTAATTATTTTCAACAGAGAGGTTACCGATAGTTCCTAGCAGTTTTGAAAACAGATTTGAAGAAAAAAGATCAAATTCTTTTCTTACAGGACAACCCGAGACTGAAATTATTGAAACAGGCAAACACTCCAAGCTAAACTTCACAAAAGTAGTAGAACTAGTTCTTTATTTCCGCTGATGAAAATGAAGAAGAAAAAAAAAATCACAAAAAATAAAAAGAAAAACACACACACAAAAATGCCAAAATCATTCAAAATATACTAGAAATAAAAAATCCACTATGTTTTCAGGAATTCTGAATACAGGTTGCAGAAAAACTGACTAAATATGTTGTAGATTTTTTTAATCAACACACAGATGTGTGATAAGCACTGTTCCTAAGAGCTTCCCCCCCGAGTCCTGCAGAAAAAAAGAAATCCACTGGATACTCAGGTGGGATTCGAACCCATGACCCCCTCAGTCTAGAGTAGATTGTCTTACAAGACCACAGTGCCTGCCGGTGACAAGAGGCCAGTACGAATCCTGTATATTATTAGCAGCTGGTACCGCAAACAATTTAATTGCTTTAATAGCCGCATCAGGGAATAATAATATTGGTATACATTGCTATTTAGAAATAGTGTTTGTTTGGACAAAAGGATTTTTTTTTTTTTTATTAGTTTATTTTTTATAGAATATTTTTATCAGAAGGAATGGGACCAAATTCATAGTGTGGAGGTAGGGATGAAATATTTGCATTAGCTTTTCAAAACAAACAGTGCTCAATAACACAAAGTATGCATGCCAACGTGCATAAATTCCTTGCTAGCCTGTAAAATATGCTTAGATAAGCGTAGTGTAGTGACGATTGTTGCTGCATCTATTATGTGATAATTTATGTAAGGGATGATACTTTGAATATCAGAGTAGCAGGTGGTGTTTTAGTTGTTGTTGTTTTTTTTGCTGGTGCATTAAGTGTGTAAGCTACAGAGCTTGTTTCGGAGAATTAAGGCCCATTTTTTATCTGAAGCCAGCAGCCACAGACTTTGCTTAATACTGAAAAAGTTTCATGCATTGTTTTGATACAGTGCTTAAAAGATGGCCGACAAAAGCCTATGCCAGCACTGTGTTTTTTGAGAACCTAAAGTAACCATCTGTAACTACTGTGTCCAAATTAGCGGCTGTGGCTATGACTTGGCTTGATCGTCACGTGAATAGTGTTGAAGCATGGGAGGCCCATAGAAACATCCTTAGCAACAGCCGTAGCCATAGCCACAAATTCAGACACTGCTTAAGTATGATAACTTGTCAACAGACTATGGACTGTCTATTCAAAATTGCTTAGAGAGTCTGAGGCCAGACATGGCTTTGTGTCAGCCAATAGCAGCTTGGAAACACTAATATATAAAAATTTAGTCAAAATAAACTATCCGACTATAATAACATTTGGAATATGACAACCTCATACATATTAATCATATATTTTTTATACTATGACTTATTAAGTTAAGTTTACATCATTTCTCTGAAACCTGATATTGTTTAATGGAGCGATTTACTAAGAGTAAATGTCAACATGGATGATCAACTTGACACTTGAAAAAAAGGGTACTTGACATCGAAGATCTGCCATTCACTTTCTGCTTGCTTTTTTTTTTAGTCTGGCACTTTGAAAAAACTATCAAGGATTCTCAACTAGCGAGGACTACTGTTCAGGTATTTGGAGAAACACTAGACTGATTTGAACCATAGCTGCAATTTGAGTGAACTTCCCCCCCCCCCCCCACAATAGCCCTTTATCATGGTGCAGCCATCTTGATTTTCTCCCATTCAAACCAATGTAACCACACCGAGGCTCGAAGGGCAAATAGTCTGGTTCCTTTTTATACAAGGAATATTAGCATCTATTACTGATATTGGATACAGGGAACATGACCAAGATGGTGGCAGAATGATAAAGGTCTATTGCAAGAGATAAAAACTCCTCAAGGATCAACAGATCCAACAAAAACATGCCGTTGGGTTTCAATGGGTCAGGGACAGTTAGGGCTAGTGTTTCAAATGTCCAAAGAATTTCTTGATAGCACAATTTGTTTTGACCACAAGGTGGCTTCACTGTCATAAGCCACTAACAAAGCACCTGTTCAACAGTGTAATCGAGTACCACTAAGAGAGGTAAATTGATCAAGAGAGGGCGCTGCTCTGACAAATGTTGTAAATCTGATGTGATTTCCAATTTACTATCCCTTATTCGAAACCGGCTAGTGATTTCATACCCCCCCCCCCATCCCCTCTTTGAAAACTATTTCTGTATTTCCTAATCCTACACCCCTCTTTAGAACCTACTGGTGATTTCTTAATCTCCATTAATCACGTAACTTCTTAATCCGCAACATTTATTCATAAATACCTGTGACAGTTTCTCCATTCTGATTGGTCGAGAGGCCGTGTTTAAACGAGTGATATAGACACGGTAAAAATTGTTTAAAACCGATTGGTGTAACGCGCGCGCACACGCGCTCAGGCATGATAGGCACGCGAATGTTCTCACACAAGCGTACACGCGCAACACAGGCCCCTCATCGGTTTTAAACAATAGTTAAAAACCTCTTCATCACACCTTTATTCCCTTATTAATACCTACTAGTTATGTTTGACTCCTGGCCAGCTATATGTATGACTGCCCAAGTTTAAGTGCACTCTGTAAGAAATGCAATTTTCTTAAACCCTAATTTTTCTTTAAATCCTGTCCATGACATCTGAATCACATAAATCCCATTCTCCACCGTCTACACTGGCGCCCTGTCAAGGAACGTATTGTGTTCAAACTTAGTCACTAACATTCAAGGCTCAACATGGACTCACTCCCGACTACATCTCCAAACTTATTCGTACTTCTTCACCCCCATGTCGACTTTGTTCATCTTCACAGTATTATTTGTAATTGTTACCCATACACCGATGTGTGTTAAGCACTGTATACGCAGTACTTTCCCCCCGAGTCCTGTGAAAAAAAAAGTTCACAAGCATTTTCCTCGGGTGGGATTCAAACCCACGACCCCCACAATTCTAGAGCAGATGTCTTACCAACTAGACTACTGAGACTGGCTGGTAGCTAGAGGCAGTTCCAATCCTATTAGCAGCGGGTACCGCGACCATTATAATACATGTATTTTTGTAGATGTTAATTTTTGGGTCAGGGATAAAGAATATTATTTGTAATTTTTACACAGTGTCTGTTGCAGATTCCCCATAGGGTCTTTTCCATGTTCTATGGTACCTGAGCCTTGTCAACTGGTGCTCCCTCCCTATGGAATTCCTTCCCACTTAATGTCCGCCAAGCTACCTCTGTTACGTCCTTCAAGTGCCGTCTTCAAACTCATTTGTTTAAAGCAGTTGCTAATTTGTAGTCTACTCTTATCGAGCTGGTTCATTTTAAAAACTGTTTTTACTCACTGACACCATCTTTTTATGTTTTTATTGCTATGGCCAGGTGCCGAGGATCTTGGCCAAGGGTGAGTTGTGCTGGTTACCTCTCCCCTTCCCTTTTTCTTTCAGCTTTTTCATTGTTTAATTGTAAAGCGCTTTGAGGCATTGCGTAAGGCGCTATATAAATGTTCTATTATTATTATTGATGGGGGTTTCAGCCACCCGCCAAAAGCACCTTTGTTTTCATCCAGATCTGTATTATTTTAATTATTTTACTGTCCGAACAAATCTCAGTTACCAGTTTGATAGGCGTGTTTAAATTTGTGGACAGCCGATTTTGCAATGTGGACGACTGAAAACAACTGTTAACTTGTATAGTGCCTTCTTGTGAGAGCTACACTACCCATAACGGAGAGGGCGCTATACAAATTGACTGTGCAGATTTCTCACGAGAGCTAGATCTAGCTAGCGCTACTGGCAAAATTTAGTTTCCCGCGGCAGCCACAAATCCTCACTTACGGTAACAAAACTTGAAAGTTTTAGCTCTTGACAGAACCTTGAGATATTATTTCACATCGGGATACAATTGTTACAGTTTATACACAATATTGGGACAGTGACGACCTATAACATAGGACGTTAGGTAACCTTGACGTCCTACATTTCTCAATCGGCTATTTTGTTTTACCCGAAACCCCTGTGTTTGTTTTGCTACAAACACATTTCTAGTAATTATTAAAACCTGGGGGCAATTTCATAAAGCTGTTTAGCAAAAAAATACTGCTTAGCAAATTTCTTTGCTAAGCAAAAATTAAGTGGGGCACCAGTCGCAAACATAATGGAATGTTGGCTGGTAACCTCACTTTTTAAAAGGTGCCAGTGATTTTGCGATCCATGATGTTCTGGTGATTTGTTAATCTCTGAGCTTTCCTTAAATCCTGCTGGAGTCATCTAAATCCTTACTAAAGAGAACCTGCTGAAGAGTTTTCCAAATCCAGTTCCCTTCTTTAGTTCTGCTGGTGATTTCTCAATCCAAGATCCTTTTTTTTTTCAAATCTTGCCTTCAGAAACATCTACATCCCAACTCTGTCGCTATTAAGCTGCTCTTGCGAGAAGGTGTTCTGGTATACCCAACTCCAGGAGCTCTCGTTGCGGCATAGAGTGAAGGTCCGGGATGAGAGAGAGAGTCTTCTCCCAACACATCCTGAGGAGGCTGGGTATCTTGAGCCATATTCTGATGAGGGAGTCTGACCTCTCGTCCCCGGTGGGGCTGACGACACCACCGTGGTAGTAGAGGCATCCCGACTGGATAGGAAAAGAATCAAAAGAACATTAACAGAGCTCCACAGCTTTTGAGCGTTTTGTCTGTCCTGAATGATTCAAGCCTTCATAAGTAGACATACCACTGGTAAATCTGGGCTCAAATTTCAAGAAAATTTCCACAAGACAGGTCTTGTAGCTCAACATTTATACTGGATTTGAAATAGTTTTACCGTTAACAGTATTTTCTTCTATAGTTGCTGAACTGTACGGGAACACTTGGGCTTGAGAAGCCACAGCAATAATTCGTCAATTTTAACGATATCCGTTTGGGAAAAAAACACCAGACTGTTTATTCCGTTGTTGGATTACTGGTCCTTTGCTAAGAAACTGGACTCTGGCCAGTGGTCCAGTGGGTATTTGACCCTGATGTCGTTATCGTGATGGTGAGAATGACCTGAGCATTATTTCCCCACAAGGCTTGGCTCTCTTTTGGCAGGGCGATCAATGTGGAGTGTCATGGCCGAGCGGTCTAGTGCAATGGCCTCAAGTTCTGGTGCTAACACGGTCTGGCTCCTGGTCCCAGTCATGCTCTGTCTTTCAGATTTGATATAAAACCCAGCAAATGCTGTCTAAATGTGAATGAGTCTTTTCTCTCAAACAGCTTTTACTTGTCACAGAATAACAGGTACCACAGACTGCCACAAAGTACTTCTAGACTAGCATTGGGTGCATGGGTTTCTTCTGCTTGTACTGGTATTATGTGGAGACCCCATGGTTTGTGCACTGTGGACTTAGTCTCCACAGTCTCCTGTGGAATTTTGTGGTATGGGCCAGTTGGGCAGGAGAGTGTACCAACAGTAATGGGGTTAACAAATGATTGTTAAAAACAAGCACTTTTGGCTGAAGCTACGGCTATGGCTGCCTCACTGCATCTCCAGATACTTTTGCCGCTGCAGCCATAAGCCATAAGACACAGCCTCAATGATCGGCTTACCGGTGTGATGGCTGACGAATGGAAGTACACCGGTTTTGGTAATCTGATGTCTAGTCGTGTCCATTGTAACATGTCTAAATCAATTCTCCAGATGTCATCGAAGATTTTCTTGCCTCCGTAACCGCCGGTTATGTAGCCCTCTGTTGCCAGGAGAGATATAAGCGTACGATAACAGGATGACCACAATGGAATGAATCTTTTGAATTGTTGGTGTTATCCTCAGCCAACATTGTCTGTTAACCCTCCTACTCTCTGACCATTTAATGTCAACCACTGTGGTTTTGAATGGTAGATAAACTACGCCAGCCTGCAATATATCATGTGGTGATGTATCTACATTGTACACACTCAACCCTCCTTCTGTCTGACCATTCAATGTCATCCACTGTGGTTTTGAATGATAAAGGTATCATGTGGTGAATGCATCTACCATAGTATACACATGTACACAGTTGGTTCTCAGCACAGTTGTGCCACAATACAAAACCCCTCCAGTTGAATGGTTTCAACCGGTTACAGGAAGATAAATGACTCTTTCGTAAATCTCTATATGTAATTTGTATGTTTTTTCAATATTATACATTTCTGTACGTAGATTTTGCAGCAACAAAAACATGGAGAGCAATTGAAAGAAATGCATCAAGACTACATCTCTAAAGCCAGTTGTAATGCACTTTTCTGCCCTGCCTCCGAAGTCATCACAAATTTAGACCCAATTTGAACAAGCTGTTACGCAGAAAATACTGCTTAACCAATTTCTACGCAAAGCAAAAAAATGAGCGGGGCACCAGTCACAACAATGTAAACTTTATGGTGTTTTGACTGGTCACCTTTTTTCTGCTAAGAAAGACAATTCTGTGGTTAGCATGTTTTTATGCTTACTGGCTTCATTAAAATTGGGGCCTTTTACTCTTTCCACTGTGTCGTCTTACCATTATTTAATTGAGCACTGCCGTGGCATCGTCTGTTTTCTGGGTAGCCATGTTGAGGATCTTCTTTTGATACCATAAGTTCCCATTCTTTTTTCTCCAAGTCAAACACATGAATCTGTATGGAGAGGCAGACGGGGTTAGTATCTACTTCTACTGAGCATTGACCTACCAACATCACCTGTTAAAAACTCTGTTGTTTATTTGTTATTATTATTATTATTATTACTTATTTGACCTCAACAATACAAACAGTGATACAAAAATAGAGCAACAATTAATACACAATGGTAAACAAAAAACATATCAACAGCTAAAGGAACTAAACCCCCCCCCAAAAAAAAAGAAAAAAAGAAAAAAAAGAAACCTTTGTGTTTTATATTGCTGATACTTGTTTTTGTTTTTTTACTACATTTTTACTCTTTTAGCAAATTTTCTGCTTGTTGTATACTGTTACAATTGTTTTTACTCTTTACTGTTTATTCGTTTACATATTTTTATTGTAGAAATGCAAAATGGAAAGCAATTAACATGACATTATAATAAACAACAATCATAGGTATATGGGGACTCTTTGGTTAAGGGTAGCAGAGCTGGTTGATTTGCCTGAAATTTGTACACAGATAAAAACACAAGTACCAATTTCTGATGAAGTCTTATTTAATTTTTCTTTTTGATTTGCACAAATTTTCCCCACTGTTTTTCCTGTTTTTGTTTGTGTGTAATTTTTTTGTCAGGGCCCTCGTATACTAATACTAAAAATAATCCACAAAAATCTCAGTTCAAACTCAACACCTCAATCTCTGGACTCTGATGAAATTGGTCAGTTAACTAAATCCACTGAAAAACACAAAAAAAAAAAGCATGGCCGGGGGAATGTTTTTGTTTTACCATTTTAAAGTAGCTAAAAATGAAACTTGATTTCCCCTAAGGTGGTCTTCTTCAAAAGTACTTTAAAATTTAAAGATTTACTCTGAAGCAGATTTAGCATGTAGAGATTTGTCTTTTCCTTTCTCTTTTCAACCCTACCCCCCAAACAAAAAAATAAAAATAAAAATAAAAACAAGAGCCCATGAGCCTTTGGCAATGGTGTTGACTTGACACCAATTGGCAATTTTTTTCAATGACAACAATTTGTTGTACTAGTGTGATGTTACTATGGTTACTTGACTTACTTTATCCAATGGGTAAGCTTGAACTGAAGTGCCTCCGCCGATGATATATAACCTCTTGCCATTGGTCAGGATCTCATGTCGGTATCTAGGCATCGGGACTTGACCTATTGACCCCATGTTGTTACTTGTGACCTTCTCCGTCAGGCACTCTTCCCAACTGAAGAGTCTATCCCACTCGCCCGTTTTTAAGTGACAGCGGTGGACATCGGAATTGTAGTCCCATCCCGTCGTTCCACCGTAGACATATAAATGTTCATCTATCACAACCATGGCCTATATGAATGTGGAAGAAAGTGTTACCAGTAGGCAGTGAGTCTTAAGTAAGATTCATAAATACCCAAGACAGTTTAGGCATTCCTATTGGTTGAAAGGTGGTCACATGACCGTGTTTACCTGGTATTAAACGGCTGATAAACACACGACTGGAGCTTTTTAAGACCGGTTATTTTAGTCTGGTTTCCTGCTTTGATACTCTAACACTAAAAAACATGAAGAGCCGCGAAACAGAGCCATAGTGCAAAGCTGGGCTCCTGAACGTAACGTTACAGCAAAAATTATTGCAAAGCCAGCAAGATTTGTTGTGTCGTTTGATTTTTTTCGATATTTTATTTCATAACAATAAAAGGGCATTTATGAATGGGAATCAAACAGTGGTGACTCGGTCTTAATCGGCCGTTTAAAACCTTACAGTGCCGCAATAAAGGCCGACGCCTTCGGCTTGAGCCTTTATATCACACGGGCCGCGACACTGACGATTTTAAGACCTCATCCCAACTCTTTTATTCTTTTAACTCTTTGTATGGTGTAAAAGGCATGAGGAGATAGTTTGTAGGTGAAGACCATACAACCACTTCGCATTGTGTCGTGGCCGAGTGTCTAGAACACCAAATTCAAGTTCTTTCTGGTGGCTGAGTCATCGGAAGGTGGATTTGAGACACGGTCGTGACACTTGTGTCCTCGAGCAAAACACTTGACCATAATTGCTTCTCATCACCCAGGAGTAAATGGGTACCTGTGAGGCCACAGATTTGTTTTTAATGTGAATGATTTGTGTCCATTTGGCTGCCACTGCTTGCATACTCGTAAGGAGTTGAGAAGGTAACTGGCGTCTACCTTGTCTGCCAGCTTTTTCACAGGTCCAAATTTTCAGTTTCCTTTGCAACATTGTCATTCGTGTGGGACTTGAAGTTGGGCGATAAAAATTCAACAATGGAAAATATAGCAATGGGAAGCAATAAACTAGCCAGCGGGACTACTTTAAGAGATTTTTGACTAGTCCTTGATTTCCTCATCCAGCATTTGGCCAGTGGACAACTTTTAACGGAAAACACTGATAGGATCCGATGAACGAGGGTAGTAGAATTGCAGGCCTTGATCTTAACCGAGGCCACCGTGGCCATTGGCCTCATGCCCTGTCGAGTTGGCCAGCATGCCCTTCAGAAAAATTGCACTGTCACTACCAACTTGGCCAGCATGCCCTTGTACAATTTCTCTGATTTGGCCAGCAAAGACCTGCCCCCGTTTTTCTTAAGATCGAGGCCTGGTATTGTAGGCTCTTTGAGGGTCGACTTGGCTTGAAAAAGCGCGTAGTGAATACATTATTGTTCTTAGTTATTATTAATCTCCGCTCAGAAGAATTGGTCAAGCCCCAAATCCGGCATACAATTTTTTTTTTACTGGAAGCTTTGGATTTGAAAAAACAAGCAAGACAATAATTTTAATTAGAAACTTAAAATAGTCCAGTACCTGTCCATATCCTGGGACAGGTTCCGTGATGCTTTCTTGTGAAATGATCGACCTCCATTTTTTGTTCTTCAAGTTCAGGAACCAGACATCATTGCTGGTAGTCGGGCCAAACGGGAAACCGGTGCCGCCAAATATCATGATGTGGTTGCTGCAGAGTACCATTGACATTGACGCCAGCTGCATGGGCATGCGCCCCCTTGTCTGTAACCTAGACCACATGCTGGTATCAAAGTTGTATCTCCATATCTGGAAGTAAAATTTGAAATTGAAAGCACGTGGACCACATTGGCAACTGTCAAAGACCAGTATCCCCATTTTGTTTGATCCCGCAGACACATGAAGTAACACACCTGTGAAAGTTTAAGCTCAATCAGTCATCGGAGTCACGAAAAAAAGAAGAAAAAAATCACTGTTTTCAAACATCAGATTTCAGACTCGCGCGATCATTGTTCCACTCATTTCTAAAAAAAACTAATAGAATTTCAGGCAAAAATATTTCAAGGCAAGTTTTCTGCCATGACCATCTTTATACAGTGTAAGTTATGTGTGAATCTGCGAACACTTATATTTCCAATCTCATCACTGTATGCACACCCTTAAAAACCCTTGTGTCAACCACAAGGCGTTAAAATTCAGCAGGTACTACCAAATATGGCCTTAACTTTGTTTTCAATGGGCAAAAAAAGCCAAGATTCCATGTAATCCTAACCCCTGGTATACCCCACAAGCCTGTAGACTTTCACTGGCCAGACCCTAACCACTGCAGAGTAAGGAGTGTTGAAAGACAGCAGCCACCTGTCTCCGTACAGTAATTGATTGACCCCTGTGCTAAGGATCTTTGGCACAGGCAGACAGGGTGGTATGCACTTTGTGAAAACAACTTGCGCCGCACACTGATTGTAAATAACAACAAGTGTAAGTCTTGACTGGCACTCCAATTCACCCCCATGGTCATTTTAATAGCTTAGGGCTTGCAGGGGGAGGTTATTGACCTAAAAGACAGGGTGCTGAAAAAACATCAGCTTGTGGTTAAAAAGCATACATTTTTCAAAGGGGCGAAGCCCAGGGTTTTAAAAAAGAAATGTGGTGTAAACTCTGTCTGTAAAGATAGACTGTGTACTTATCTGTTCGACCACGTCAAAAAGTACGCAATTCTGTTTACTTTAAAGCAATGTAAATAGGAACCCCAGGGTTTTCCCCAGGTTTTTTCAAAACTGTGGGGCATTCTGGACCCAAATTTTTGAAAGTGTGTCCGAAGCACGCTGAATTGGTAACAGGTCCTTGGAATGTTTTTATTTGATGTTTATGTTTAGTTTGAAAAGCTATACTGTGCAATCTGGAGTATTTAAAACGGTTTTATGTTAGGATTGTTTGAGAATTTGATATTAAAATCTAAAAAAAAAAAACACACACAAAAAAAACCTGTTTTTTTTTGTTTTTTTTTTTTTTGGGGGGGGCGTATCCCCCGGCTGTAATTTGTGTGTATCGGCCCATAATTTGCGCGTATCGGCCCGATATGCTAGCTTGTGCATGGGGAGAACCCTGAACCCACAGTTTCCAGAATTATTCAAATTCGCACAAGCCTTGCACAGTCTCTTGCTGAAGAACCCATGTCAAAGGTTGTCTTACTAAAGTAAGGTTTAGTAATAGGCAGTGTTGTAGTCAGGTCACCTACATGTAGGTCAAGTCCGATTCCCAGCCATGAAGCACTTTGGTCGAGTCCAAGTCTTAGCCTTGAGTTACTTGGGTCAAGTTCGAGACCGAGTCTCGAGTCACTTGGGTCGAGTCCGAGTCCCAATCTTGAAGCATTTGGGTCGAATCCAAGTCTTAAGTCTTGAGTCACTTAGGTCAAGTTCAAGCCCGAGTCTTGAGTCACTGGAGATGAGTCCGAGTCTTGAGTCACTTGAGATGAGTCCGAGTCTTGAGTCACTTGAGATGAGTCCGAGTCTTGAGTCACTTGAGATGAGTCCGAGTCTTGAGTCACTTGAGATGAGTCCGAGTCTTGAGTCACTTGAGATGAGTCCGAGTCTTGAGTCACTTGAGATGAGTCCGAGTCTTGAGTCACTTGAGATGAGTCCGAGTCTTGAGTCACTTGAGATGAGTCCGAGTCTTGAGTCACTTGAGATGATGCAGCAATTGGAAACATTCACTATTGTGGTTTTGAATGGTGAGATAACCGTGTACAGTGTTGATTCCCCCCAAGTGGTTTTGAATGGTAGGTAAGCTGATACAAACCCTTGTGAGGATCGTTCCAAGTGGGAGTACAGCTGTGTTGAATCAACGGACCCTCTATGCTATGAATGGTTTTGAATGGTAGTAGTACAGCTTGATATCAACACAGTTCAAATGATAATACCATGAGTGTAGAAGAGCAATGGGGAAACATGAGAGTTGGATTTTTTAAATGATTTTGAATGGTCTAGCAGTAGGAGGGTTAAAAACTACTAAAAGTCTTGTAATCCCCAACGACAGACAACAAATGTTTGCAACAACTTTCACAGATTATCATTTAAGTTAATAACATACAAATGAAAGAATTGAACCAAGTAAATGGTTTAAAATAAAATCATAAAACACTAAACGGAATAAAATTAAAAAAATTAATGCACTTTCCAAATGGTACAATGACTTTCAGTCCTACAACTCTGGTGGTTTCATGTAAAACACATCACTCTTGTCAATTTCTAAATACCTTGTTGGCTTTTTCATGCAAAATATTTAGACAAATAAAAACAAATGTTCTTTTACAAAAGTTACTTACTTCCTGAAAGAGAGGAAAAAGCATTTCTTCATTTCGGCCGAAATAGTCCTGCAGCGTTTCCAGATCGGGATTGTAGCCTCCGAAGATGTAAAGGTTATTGTCGTCCGCCACAGCCGCATGACCACTACGTGCGCAGGGTTTATGCGGTTTTCTCCAATCTAAAACTGAATGGGGGAAAAAAAAGGCAGTTGATACTTTGCCGGCACCAGCTTTCTTTTAGTAACTATCAATACCAGGGGTCTAAATTTACACTGGACTGCAGGCCTGAGGCCAGTGTTTGTAAGAGTTTGGCCTGTAAACCAAAGATTATAGAGTTGGGGAACTGGGCCTTTATCTACAGTTGGAAAGTGAAATGCGCATGGGCACCATTTCGGCAAGTGAACGCCTGTGTTTCCCATTGATAACAATTGTCCTTGTCTACACTAGTCCGCACGTATCAGTGTTGTGCCAATAGAGTCACTTGCCGAAATGGCGTCCAGTGAGATTTCACATTTCAGCCAGAGTTACCCATCTTGCCCCTACGCCGCTCTATAATCTTTGCTGTAAACTCACATCCAAACAAGTCCGACAGTCTTCTGCTTTTTAATTGCAAGATAAATTTTGTTTAACACGATATGTATCACTTCATAACTGTAACGTGATGTCATTCACAGTAAAAAAGTCTGGATACATGTACATACTTACCCCCATCATATGACAAACTAGATAAATGTTGTCTTCGTGCTTGTTCAAAAAAAAAAAAGTTTATTTGTTAAACCTTGTAGAATGTTTTTTTCTTGCCTTGTACAAAAAATGTTAGTCCGGTAAACATTTTGAGCAACAAGCCCTGCAGTCTTGTGGATTCCCCACCTCCCAGCACCCCCCCTCCCAAAAAAGTAAATAAATAAAACCGAGCCCTGAATATATTTCACTTCTATAACCATACAATCATAATTGATAGATATTTATAATAATTTAAACACATTAAAAAAAAATTATTCATTTTTGACAGAAAGGGGGTGAATTCACTTTAATCCAACTTGTTATTTAATAGTAGACTTATTTCATTTTTGTTCTATACATGTATGTATATAAAAAAAATTGACATAAAAAAATTAAGTTGTACAACCACAACATCAACACTTCAGTTACTTAAACTTCCGTATGTTGTTCAATGCAATGTTGGGCTGACATTTCTAAGCCTAACCACCTAAAAACACACCAAAATCCAACTGCATGTTTGTTCTAATTCTAAGTGGAGTAGCAAGCATCTTTTTTGAAGGGGGGGGGGCGGGGGTTGCACAAATATTTGTAGAGGGGGCAATTTCAGTTAAAATTGAATAACAAACGTCTCAGCTTTCCCCTTTGCCCCCCCCCTTGGCTACACCACTACTGTTTATTCTGCTGGATCAGGCATAAACTGGATTAGGCATACCACCATAATCTGTGTTCAACCATTAGGGTGATGAATCACCATATGGATGGTGTTGGATTTGGTTAGATACGTTATCGAACCAAAAAAGCTGTAGGAAGTGTGCAAACATTTCTGCCAAGGTTAAAAATAGACCGATTGCGCGACCAATGTTTACATATAATCACGTGACCTATAGTGGGTACTACGTCATATGAGCTGATGGCAAACTACGTGCAAATACATGCAGGGTAATAATAACACAGTAACTAAGCCGTTTTATTAATGTTGTATGTTGTGACATTAATTTTAATCACATTACTGTTTCATATTACCAGTATTCTACTCAAAAAAGAGGTTTATTTTGAGTTATGCACCACCGGTGTTGGACGATTATGTAGCCACCCGCCTGTTATTTTGTTTGTAATGTTGGCCTAAATCACTGTAAAAAAGGGTAAAGACTGTTGAAAAAGTGAGCATTTATACCGAGCCTTGCAAAATTTCAAATAGGCAAAGGAATCACACAGTTTTGGAAAGCCATTTCTTAAGATGATTCAGCTTCGAAGTGTGAAATTCTTGTGTTGAAAAGTGTGTGATCGCAGTCGTCTGGCCCAAACGTTCCGTCGTGCACTAGTACACATCGTGCACATTTATACCTTACTTGTACAATTTCCAAGACTTGCTGGAACTGTCGTTACTGGCTTTATTCAGCCACTCGAAGGTCTCTAATACAAACTCTGGAATATTTTTCACAGATTTCGAGAAAGGAAAAGTCTCGATCGAATACAACTAATAAATGCAACAATCGTAATGTACTGTCCACACTTTCCTATGGAGGACGCCGTGTTGGTTTACATTTAATACCCACAGGCACAATAGGTCACACGCAATCGGTCTATTAGTTACACAACTTATTCAAGGCTGAGAACTTGTGACATTGCACAATGTGAAGAAATTTCTTTGATTGATTTCACAGTTAAAAAAATATCATTCTATTGCTTGACTTGCTTGTGACCAAAAGATAAACAAGTAAAATGTTTAACTCTGAACTGAATTTTGCAGCTAAATAACATCGTTTGGTGACCTATAATGTGAATGCAATATCCAATACTTTTTTAGGAACATTGTAGCGCTAGCAGAGATGTTATTATGATTTTTTTATTGCAGTATTTGATGACTTTTTTCCCCCAACTTGTCTCGCTAGCTCTAGCCATAACTGGAGTAGAGAGCAAGTCCCAATTAATTAAATGCTTCCAAAGTCTACCAAACTTAGACCCAGTAACTGGGGCGCTGTATTCCTTTTTTGAAATTTTTGACATTATCGCCATATCGGTCGTACACTAGCCTACTCTTGTCTTACTTTTACTAATTTAGGCCTACTTAAACAAGCGATAATGTCAAAAATTTCAAAAAAGGAGTACAGTGCCCCAGTTACTGGGTCTACAGTAGCCCCACTAGTGTGGCAAGGATTTTTGACATCGGAGGATTCAACCGATGTCAAAAATCCTTGCCACACTAGACCTGGGCTAGGTCTACACCAGACTCTAGACGGAGAAAGACACCTTGGCAACCCTTGCAGTTGCACTTGGTGGGGAAACACCATTCCCCGATTCCGAAATGAAAAAGTTTGGGGGATTCCCGTCGGCACGAAATATAGTTACCGTTACATTCTTACAGTTAACTGTGGTTTGTGTGGGCGGGTTTGTGTGTACACGTACAAAATTAAAAGCAGTCACCGTTAGCGGCGCCAATACGATCATTTGTCTACTTACATACGGTGCGCCCACCATCCATACGTATTTCCGTGTAATTGAGTGTTGGCAACAAACAAACATAACTACATCATACACACTTAAAACATTACCTATTTTGTGATGTTTTCTCGGTGAAATACTGACGCATTTTCCTATCTTGATATCTTCACGTTTTGGTTGAGGAGTTTCATCACGATCAACTTGAAATGGAAACATCTTTCCCGATAAAAACGTTTGAGTAGCCATATTCTCAAGCCCCCACTTCCACAAATTTGACACGAATGAACATAACGCGCCCTCAACGCTTCTAATAATATTCGTTGTTGGAAGTTCATATCATCATTAGAGGGCGCTGTTCAAATTAATTATAATCTAGCCCTATAATTAAAATCCTTACTTTTTTACAAGAAACACTCAATGTTGGACCATAGGCCAATGTCCGTTGCTTTTAGAACTATGTTTAAAAGCTTATTCCACATCTCATAAACATTAATCAAATTAAGAATATTTTAGGTTGTGTAATAATTAATTTTGGTCCAAATGAAAAGTTTCTAGAAAATAGACAACTTCGCAAGTACGTTTTACGCACAACACAATAATATAGGAACACATGCGTTAAGCCGTGGAATGAGGTGCATGCTTGTCTAGATAATGACAAACTTTGTCCATAATTAGACGAGCATGCACTCGTTCCATGGCTTAAACCCCAGCTCAACATTGGTAAACTGACTGTAAAATGCTTCCATTCTTTGCACAAATCATGATATATGTAACATAACCAACCTGTGAAAAAGTTCAGCTCATTTTTGTTGTTTAGTTTGCGAGAAAACAGTAAAAATGCATTCAGCATTTTTGTACGCATTCCTGTAGGCAGAGTTTTCGTCTCACTGAGACGAAAACTAATGTAGGATGTAATCTTGTGTGGTCTCACCCTCTAGTTTCAGGGCTACATGTGCCTCTGTTTAATATATCAATGTCCACCCTTAGGTCCAGTGTCTAGACGGTCTGTCTGGGACAATCAAGATTTTAATGTGTTTCCCAAATTACTAAGTGTCACCCCCACTGACCATCCATGAAGAGTTACGTGTTTTCTAATTAACTGTGGATCACCCCACGGACTCTCCAAATCAGTGACTATAGTTTTTATGCTTAAATGCCCAGGTGGGGCCAACTTGGTCATTCTTCTCGGCTCCTGTCTGACAATACCACTATATGAGTTAACTCTGCTATAGCCTATAATAATAAAATATCTTTTGAGCCCAAAGTACTCGTCTCTGTCATTGTTATTGTTTCGGCCTTCTTCTATAACACCCTGAGTATTAGCAACATCGAGTGTTACACTAATATTGGATCTTATTTTATTTACTATTTAAAATCAATAACACTTCAGGCAGAAATATCTCAAGGAAAGTTTTCTACCATCATTATCTTTATACAATGTAAGGTATATGTAAATCTGTGAACGTTTATGTTTTTCTTTTTACCAATGTTGAGCTGGGGCTTTAACGCAAGCGTCCCCATATAACTATTTCCCATAAAACGTATTTGTGAAATTGTCAGACAAAACCTATGGTCTCGCTGTGGAGAATTACTTGAAACTTGAGCCCCAAGGTTACAAGGGTCTTATCAATCTAAACAAAGTAAAAAAAACCAATGAAATTGATGGTTTGACTAAAACTGAGTCACAATAAAACGTAGCAGTGTTTTGAAGATGAGAATTTAAACAATAGGTACCGGTAGTAATTTTAGGAAAAATTTTGTGCCGTCACAAATTTATCAGTGTAATCATGCTTCTCAAAGGCGTCTTGTCAAAGGCACTCGAAAGTTGTTTGCATGGCCCCAAACCAAAGTTCAAACAGTTCACTGTTTTTGTTAGTAACCATCTTACATTTCAAATAACGGGTTGGTTACATCACCCTTAAACAGGTTCTAAAGATGGCTCACTTTTAAAGTGGTAAAACTAGGGCATTGATGTTGGCTGTGTGGTTTCTTCCCCGCCTTTCACCTCTGTGAACCTCTGGTTCAAATCCCGGACTTGAGCCTCACATGTGGGTTTGGGTTTTCAGTCCCTACCTGACTGCTTGGGTCTTCCCCAGTTGGGGTTTTCCTCCCACATTTCAAAACTGAGATTTCTTCATCATCTTCTCTTCACATATATCTTCATCAGAACTATGGGTTACAGTGCTGCTCTGTGGTTTCATTACCGAAAAGATATAATAATAACTCAAGAGAGTCCGATCAAACATACAATATTTACTTCAAAAACCATTCTTGCTCATTTTGAAAGGTTTATTTTCTTTCACTCCTCCACTTAACAATACATATTTAAATACATTTTAATGTACATTATTAGATAAAAGATAACTGACCTTTTACATGATTATGACTTACCCTGTGAGTTTTTGGAAATATTTTGGCTTTGTGATGCGCTTTCTATGAAAATCCAATGAGGCAACTGTCTAAATATGATAGTCTGGCCCCTGTTCACGCTTTGTACACATAGTTTATTTTTAGGCCAACTGGGCAGGATAACAGACAGATTTACAGCTCTCCAATAAACCAAAGCTGTTACTTTGCTTTCTTTCTTTTGCGAAAAATGTGTTGTTATCTTTGACACAAATCGTAAACAAGTGTTCAGATTGATGGTGAAGTAACTGATGCAAATTTTATATCCTGTTGCCGACTACCTCTTAGAACATTTTATGGATGAGCGCACACCTATTATATTATGCTGTTTTTACGCATGTACGGCAAAACTGTATCACATGCCACCATGTGTGGCAAAACTTGCCATACAAATACTACGTCATAAAGATCGACTAATAGAAAACGTGGAAAGCTCAATGCGCATTGCCGTTTTGCATTAACGAGTGTCACTTGATATCATTTTGTCAAACACTTGTGTCACAAGGTGATGATATGCCAAGTCTAATAGCAGGACATAAAGTGCAGTCGAGCTAAGTCCGAGTTCTAAAGATAGCAAAAGTTCCAGAGCTGCAGTCGTATCAGTCGACATTCATGAGTTGTAAGTTCAGCATCTGACGTAGTGGTTCACTCAGAAAAGGCAAGAGCTCAGTTTGTTACTTTCACTGGCTTCCTTGCTGATCTTTTGCCAGAATCACCACCTCACAGATCATGCATTGAATGAAACCCAGTCTCCATCACTAATTACAGTTGTACCATCACTACATGGCTCAGGGCGTCAGTCTAACACTCGGCTAAAGACGTTCTTGTTCCATCACTCAATGTGCTTCAATCTGTCCAAGATATTCCGGGGTATCCCTAGATCTTGCAGTTTGGTGATATTCTCAGAGTTCAAATCAGGTAGTAGCGACAGGACTTTCCTTAGCGCCGTGTCAAGAAGAGGCGGGATGGTCAACCAGATTCTGTAGAGTCCGTTAGTTCTGTTTCTATCCTCCAAGCAGGTTACACCTCCAAAGATGTACATGCACTTCGACTGGTTTAAAATAAGAAATTAAAAGAATAGTTTAGACGGAACATGGTCATTGAGATCAATTATGATGTGAACTTGTTATCGGAAATTACTGTTTCATCATTTTGCGGGGCTTGGCAAAAATTACCGGGGAACCAGTTCTGAATGATAAGTATCACATCATTATTGGCTGGTAACCTTTTTCTTGTCTGTGAGCATCAGATAACCTATCATGGTGAAATCATTTTGCCAAGATCTTGTTTTATTATACTTTCTGCTAAGAATTGGGTTGCAGTTTCCTCCTGGTACAAAAGTTAAATCGTTCAAAGTCAAGGTTGTTGCAGATTTCTCTGTGACCTTACATATAATAATGTAAAGGTCACAATATTGGGCTACATGTATACAGGACAGGATTAAGTGTTCCGTAGGCCCTAGGAACCAGTGTTCAATATGCCCTGGGCACCAGTGTTCCGTAGGCCCGAGGCACCAGTGTTCCATAGGCCCGAGGCACCAGTGTTCCAGAGGTCCTAGGCACCAGTGTTCCAGAGGCCCTAGGAACCACTGTGCCATAGACTCTAGGCGGCAGGCCCTTAGCACCAGTGTTTCGTAGGCTCCCAGATTGTATCGTAGACTTGGGTGTGATCCCTGGTTATATCGCAGTTTAAGGTTAAATGACTTCTGACTGGCACCCCCTGAACAAAGACATGGACAGACAGGGCTAGACAGCTCAGTTGGCAGAGTGCCAGGGGTCGCAAGTTCAAATCCAGTCAATTTTTCTTTGTTTACCCAAAATTGAACGAAAAGTATGAAGAAAAACAAAAATAAAACCTGACACTACAGGCTTTATGTGATTCAAATTGTTCAATACTATACTCACTGGGGTTATTGCCGCCGTATGAAAGTAAGCGGGAACCAGCATTGATGCTGGTAACCTGCTCCATTGCAAAGAGGGTAGTTCCAATCTCCATACATCTCCAAACACATTTCTATGGTTATGACCACCACATATGTAAACCTCTGTAACGTAAACAAGTTGAGTTAGTATCTGTTCATGAGATCATGTGAACTTTGACACAGTATCTGTTTATGAGATCATGTGAACTTTGACCCTTGTAAGTAAACAGTAAGCAGACAAGCTTATAACATAAAACCTGCAAACAGATGTTTTCTGCTTACGCTTAATAGCACATTTTGGGTCTCTTCTTACAGAGCAGCCCTTAACACAGTTCATATTTCTGCTTACAGAGCAGGGCCCAGTTTCATAGAGCTGCTATTAAGCAGAAAATAGTGCTTAAAAATAGTGCTTGCTAAGCAAAAATGAGCAGGGCTCGATTAGGCAAAACACTAAGATTCATCTTTAAGATGAACTGTCAATTTTTACATAGTGATCTGTATTGTTACACCAAAACTTGAACATTGAAAATGTCACTAAACTTGATAACTGTATATCAACATTTTGTATTTATTTATTTTGTAATTCTTAATTTAATCAGCCTCACCTCACTTAAAGATTTGAGAATTTCAAGCAATAATATTTTTAAGTGACTGGATTTTGTAGTTTGCAATTGATTGTAACTTTAATGTCACCTATGCCACCATAAGATAAACACAACCAAATCTTTCTGCTCACCGTTCTCCCACTGTACACAACTGTGGTACTGCCTCCTGAGCGGAGAGCCATCAACCAGGCACGGTTTTGTCATCTCTGTACTCCACATATTGGTCTCCAAATTGAAAACATGGATCTAGGATAAAGTTAAATGAACGTCTTGGTAATTCATGAGCGGCATTCTCGCTGACCAGATGCAAGTTAAAAACACACACAAAGACCAGAAAGAAATTCCTTCAAAGTGGTCAGACTTGTTAGTAGTTTGTTGCTTTGCACTGCTACAACGTAACAAGATTTTTGACATGGCTTCAAATTTTTGTCTCATACATTTGTCAGCAAACTGGTGGAAGAAAACTGTTTTTAAAATGAGCTGTGGGACATCAGTTCAGGAGCATCATACTTTTGAGAATCAAGAGCAGAGACTACTAAGGCTGTATCAGAATTGATGGCTTTGGCCAGCTTGCTGAAAAGTCCTATTCTTCAACGCTATCATTGCAGCCAACAGCCATAGCCATAGCTGAAGTCACTTGATTTTGGCCTCTTACTTTAATGCTCCAAAGTGGGTCACAATATCTTTGTCAGAAAATAACGAAACAACTCGCTGTTAAGCCAACTATGAGAAAGACAGAAATTACCAGAGGAACGTTACCTTGTCTTGATATGTTAACGAATGCAATTCCTTCCAGCTACTTCCGATAACAAATAGTTTGTTGTCATACCACGCTAATCCATGTCTATACATGCCCCTAGAGGGCGCTTCAGGGTCATCCTGAGCTGTCTCGTCTGACAGGAGTGACCAAGTCTGGCTCCTGGCATCCAGGCAGTGGACATCAGAATCAAACAAATAGTCGTCATGTGAGATCTGCCGGCATCCTCCGTAGAGGTACAAAAAACCATGTCTTAGTACCATCGCCTGGGAAGAAAAAAGAAAGTCACTCTATGCATGAGGATCTTCAATGACATTTCTGAACAATTTTCTTTGCTAATGAGCACTTTTACTTCATTAACTTGCTTACTTCCATAACATTCTGAACCTTCCAACTGCATGGGCTGTCCACAGTTTACCATCACCAGATGATATCCTATTGCAGGCTGGCATAGTTTATTAACAGTGGATGACATTAAATGGTTGGACAGTCGGGGGGTTGACTGTGTACTGTGTAGATGCATTCACCACATAATATCATATTGTAGGCTAGCATAGTTTATCTACCTTTCAATACCACAGTGGACGATATTGAAGGGTCAGACAGTAGGAGGGTTGACTGTGTAGATGCATTTACCACATATTATCAGACTGCAGGCTGGCGTAGTTAATCTACCATTCAACAGCATAGTGGATAATATTGAAACAGTGAACAGCATTGTTAATCATCAACAACTCTTTTTAAGCCAGTAACTTAATCACTCGTAGATCTTGAAAGCAAAAAAAAATGAAAAAAAGAATCCTGCCCTCTGCTACAAGTCAGCTTATTACTTATAAGATTGATCTCTGGTTGTTAAGGACATCCCTTAGTCAGTGAGTAGACCAAACAGTGACTCGAAACTGACCTGTCCATATTTCCCTGGGGGGCGTTGACCTCTGCACGCCAAGGTGGACCATGTTTTGTCTTTCAACTTGAAGGCAATAACATCCGAGTTACTTGTCTTCCCCCATGGGTAGCTGGTTCCGCCAAACATAAAAAGTGTTTGGCCATGCAGTAGCACTACAGTATAGTACACAGATGGGTCAAAGAGACAAAAACTCAAAGATGGTTAGATCATTTTCAATGGTGGAATTACATCAATAATGGGTATGATTGAATTCAGGGTGGGGGTAGGGGTTGGTTGCGAGAGTAGGGATGAATATTAGGGTAGGGGATAGATGCGAGGCTGGGGAATGGCTGTGGGCATTCGGAATGAGTGTGCAAGGATTGAGAACGACTGCAACAAGACCATAAGGCTCTGCATGTGTCCATTTGAACCACAACCATCGTGGTTTACCTTCATACGTAGTGATGGCCTCTTCTTTACCCCTCCCACTGTACAACATTAAATTGATTGGATCAAAACCAATTTGTTTACAAAGCTATTGCCATTGTACTTATTTCTCTTTGACTTACTTGACATGGATGCAGCTTCCCAAGGTGCCTCTCCAACTGTACTCACTTCATGCCACGTTTCCGTGTAAAGATTAAAACACAACATCTGGAAAGAAAATATTTGGCAACAACTTTAGCAAAGTCTATAACTGACCTTTATCCTTAAACCATTTGACGTTTTGAAACCTAAACCTTTGACCCTTTGGTAACGACTAAGACAGTTACCAGACCAATAAATTGTTCTTGTTGAGCTTATCACTCCACCAAGAGCCTACCCTGGCCTGGATTTTCATCTCTGAGAGGGCAAGGCCATTTTCATTTTGCAAAGGCCACTTCCATAGGAATATCTCAAAGTCTATGGGAAAGTTTTGAAGGGGCACCAAGGCAAAGACCAGGGGCAATAGAGAGGCCATGGTCTTCCTCTGTGTGTAACTCCAGGACTGCTACACTCACACTGGTCTACTATAGCACCACTCCCTGTTGGGATCTGTCCATCTCCTCAAGATGAACAGAGTACACTGTACAAAACATCCAGTAATTAAAGTAAACCACTGGTTCTTTTTAGAACCACACATACTCATGTCAGAGATTATACATGGTGTTACCGCAAACCTCCATCTTGTTCTTGTTATAATTGTCTAACTTTCAAGTCTGATTGGTCAGATGTATCATAAGCTACAATCATTGCAAGTAACAGGTAGTCAAGGCTGTGTCTGAATTGGTGGCTACGGCTATGGCTACGGCTATGGCTACGGCTGGATCGCCACGTCACTAAGCGTTGGATCATAGGACATCCTTAGCAACAGCTGTAGCCATAGCTGCAGCCGCCAATTCGGTTACAGCCTAAGTCACACTTGTACAAAAAGTCTATCTGTTTTTGGTAACCCCTCCTGTTCTTGACTTGAGGATTCCAATCGAGAGGATTTAGTAAGGTTGAGTTTTCTAAGTGTACTTGAAATGTCAACCAAAGCAGTTGAATATGAAATGCCTATTTTTTACCAGACAAAACAAATCCGAGCACAGTTAAATATACGTGAGGCCATTACTACTTTTTGGTATTTACATTGGTCTTTTTTTGGTTGGTTAGCAGTTTGCAGTAGCTACTTCTTTTCTTTTTTTATAAGGAAAACACTCTTCATTCTAAAGTGAACACTTTTGTTTTAACTTCTACAGATAAAAAACATCAAAATAGCTGTTCATGTTCAAAAGATTCGAAAAATCTTCTTTACCTCTCTAAATACTTCATTATAACTGGTAATTTTCTTGAAGGCTGGTCGGGTTTGAGTGGTTACAAACTCCGGATGGTAGCCGCCGAAAACAAACATGTTGATTCCATCCGTTGCACAACAATGGCCACTTCTGGCAAAGGGCTCAACTGCAAGGAAAATAAAAGTCACATTTTCAATGGACAATTGAGTAATCGTACAAAGTATCTATCGGTAAAAATCTTTAATTGTTGGCTTAGAAATATAGTTTTTCATAAAAAAATTATTAGCCAGGTTCTGGGGTTCCCATAACAGAAGTTAAAAAATTTGTTTCTTTTCTATTTTTCTTTTAATATACTATAGGCTATGTCCTCTGAATGTAAGTTTTGTTTGTTTGTTTGTTTGTTTGTTTGTTTTTTGGCCATGTTTTTATGTATTCTTTTTCTGGTGTCGGGCTCATGTGTTGCCTTAACTGGAGTTAACTAAGATGTGAAAGGAATTTTAAAGTGACTGCATTATGATATCTAAAAATAAATTTTAACTTTTATAAATACAGCCCATTTGATTTGAATGTCAATCGTTTCATACCCAAGTCGTTTCGTACACAAGTTGTTACCCAGGGTTCATATGTCATAGCACATAGTGACGTGGCAAACATGACATACAATTACAAACAAATAGACTAAAACACCTGACTGTCTTGAATTGAACTGCTGGGTCTAATGTTAATTCTAAATAATTAAATAATGAAGTTATGATTTTATCTTTAAACTTAAGAATTATGGAATAATTCGAGCTCATATTGATTACAATGTGTGTTCACACGTTCGTTGTATAATTTGTAAATCTACACCAGATATCTTACAATTTGAAGCAGACTTCGATTTGTTTGGCTTGATGCAAACAAACCGACCGACTTCCATCCTGTCGATGGGGGCTGCCATCTTGAAAAATTGCTCATAAACGTCTCTGCAGCTTCCATATTACTGCTCGTCATTGGTCAATTAAAATAATTCTGTGGAATCTGACCAATCACAGTGTACTTCACTGATGAAGTCGGGCTTGTGAAATTGACGGCACATTGATCACGTTTCTGTGTCGTCTGCTACCACTTAATTAAAAATTATTACATTGTACACAACAATTTTCAGCCCAAGTTTACCAATAACTTTACAACAAAATATGCTCATGTTGTACCAGAAAGGAATTTGAACAATATAAATGAGATAACTTATAGACGCTTATGTGTTTTTCAACCCATACACGGATGTCTGTTAAGCACTGTATACGCGGTACTCCCCCCCGAATCCCGTGAAAAAAATCCACAGGCATATTCCTCCGGTGGGATTCGAACCCATGACCCCCGCCAATCCTAGAGCAGATGTCTTACCAACTAGACTAACAAGATTGCCCGGCAGCTAGAGGCACTTATAGATGTTGTTACCAAATGAAGAAAAACACACACAATAATTATTTTAACAAAGAGCACTTAACTTTATTTTGTTTCTAAATCCAACTTGTAAAAGATTATGTCCATTAACTTGACTGACTTAAGATACTGTTCATTCTAAAAACAGCACAAAAAGTTTTCCCATTGTCCCATTTTTTTTGTATATAAAAAACGGTATATACATAAACAACATAAAAAAACAAGTCATAATGGTAATCGTTTTTTCTTCTTCCTCAGCCCCCTTCACCCAAAAAAGAAAAATACATACATCTTTATCATTCCCTATGAATAATATGATCAAAATAATAATAATAATAATAATAATAATAATAATTTAATTTCTTTGATGCGAATAAAACATAGGCTTCTAACAATATCTTCTAACAATAAGTGCAATGTGTTTTTTTTTAATCATGCATTACACAACACACCTATGACTTAACATCCCATCCGAAGGACAAAGCACTCATGATTAAGTGTCAAGGACACAAGTGCCATGGCCAGCACTCAAACCCATATTCTGACACCAATTTGAGGCCAATGCGCTTGACTGCTCAGCCATGACACTCTACATGAAGTATACACACACAAGCAAAAATTCCGTATTATATATACTTCTGGTAATGAAACCACGGATGCCTCATAAGTGAACTTAATCACTGTAGCTCTCAAGCTTGAGGAAACCTGTAGGTAAGGGTGCTATTATGTGCACTACCTATCCTAGTACACAGGACCTACGGCTTAAAGAAGCCCACTTGTCAACGCGCGACAAACAAATTCGTGTCACGACAGATCACCTTTGACCGGCGCATGCGTTGTATGTAAACTAGGGTACATGATCGTTTTGTGTCACACAAACAGTCGTCTGGTTGGTGACGAGCGGGCGTCTTTAATGTCCCATCATGGTAAAGTGTCTTGCTCAAGGACACAAGTGTCGCGACCGGGATTCGAACCTCCAACACTCTGCTGCCGACAACACCAGAACGCTCGGCCACGACACACTTACTGTAAGCGTAAATTTTTCTGCTGTCGCAAGTGCTGACTTTTCGTTTAAAGTAAGCAGAACCATGAAAAAGTACCCAGGACATTTGTTAAGTATTTTTGCTCTGGTTGTGTAGAACTAACACAGAATGTTCCTTGCTTAAACGAAGTCGGACAAACTTCAGTAACTCATGGTTCTTTTGGAAGAAATAAATAATCCCAGGGTACATTAACATTCTTTAAGGTTTATTTGGAAGAAATAAATAATCCCAGGGTACATTAACATTCTTTAAGGAATGGCACATTTAACGCATACTTCGTATACTTGTTTGCATAAACAATAATAATAGCTCTGGTTTAAAATTTTAATACAATGCTTTTCATCATTTGGATAAATACATTATTTTCATATATTAGGAAAAAAAAAAAAAAAAAAAAAAAAAAAAAAGTGAAGGTGACCATATCCCATACTATCTTCTGTTCAAAAGATTTTTGTTAAAATTTAAAACGTTTTGCACACACGTTTTTGATAACAATCTTCAAAAATTTAACAAAAACAGCAATTGAACATGGACACAAAAACTGAACTCCAAATTTGTTTGGGTGCTTTCCCATAAAAAATTTTAAAACAAAATGAGAAACTGTAAAATTTCATTTGGACTGATCCTTTTTAAGAGTTTTTAAATTTTTCAATAAATTCAAGAGAGAGAGAGGACAAAAAACTTTAGGAGAAAGTTGTATGATGACTTAATATCAACAAAAAGATGTGAAATTGTTTGATAATTTCATGTAAAAAATACAAGGTCTGTTTTAATTTTCACACAAAAAACTTCATCTTGGTAAAGGTCACCATAATCAGCAATGCGTTTTATTAATTAAGAATGATCCAAAGGCCAAACTCTCCTTAAGGGCTAAATTTCATAAAGCCTGTAAGTGAAAAAATAAATTGCTCAGCAAAAAACAAATGTGCTTGGCAAAAACAGGTTACCAGTCGATGAGGTTTAGATTGTTGTGACTGGGTGACTGGTACCCAACTCTTTGTTTACTTGAGGAACACATTTTCCGCTTAACAGCTTTATGAGGCTAAGAATCTTACTGTTTTGTGAAATCCAGCAACAGTGATATTTTTCAATATTGGAATTATAAAATTCATGAAAAACAGCTTTCCAATGGTATCCAAAAAGTGCGGAAGCAAAGACACTGACAATGTACTTATATACATGTACTTGACTCAATTACACAGTCCAATATGTTTATGTGTTTAAACTATTGCTCCATAAGCAAATGTGTGCCTGAACGTTGTTTTTTGTGATTTAACCAACAATTTGGAGGATATGGGCCATAAAGTTAAACACATGAACCAATATACAAAGTCCACTTTTTCTTCGGCTCTGACCATCCGTGGTCCTTTCTCTATGCTCTTTGACGTAAACTACCCCTTCTGCGGTGGGGCATCATCAGGGGGGATTAATTGACGACAGTTGCTGCCCTTGCACAGTTGTAACAGGATGAGGCGTTTGTGCATATCGGCTAGCTCAGTTGGTGGCACCGATTTGATTGTGTTTGTTAACTGATTGGGATCCTTAGCTAGGTCGTAAAACTCCTGGAACGACTGTAAGTGGAAAGAATGTGAATTATTGAAATGCTGGTTATATCAAAATATTATATAATATGAAATGTAATCTAGGGGCATGGTCATATGAGACAACTTCGAAGCAACCAATTGCAGTACATACAAAACAAAACACTTCTGCAGAACAAAAGTCGTGTTTTTAATAGAGTATATTTCACTATCCTAAAATGAAATGCGAGTATGTTTTCATCTTGCAGATTACCCTGGAACTGGTTCGCCTTGTGTGACAAGGCCCTAGTTATTTAAAATTCTGCTTGAGGAAAATGCACTCCAAAGAAGTTTGAGGTTGTATTGCGGACAGATTTCTTTCTGAGTTGTAATGGTTTTAAACACAGTCTCAAAGGTCAAATTCCGTTTTGTGATGCACTGAATTTCCAACAGATAGTCCTTTTGAAAGTGGTAAGAAATTATAAGTCTCTAACCTCATGTTGCAATGGTGTAAAATGTTGTTTTATTTTATACACTTTCAGAGTGAAATTTGAAACATGACGTCATTGGATCAACAACAAATGGGTCTGTACATTCCAACGAGGAATTTTTGTCAGTCGAGGGTCAACTTCAATGCCATTCTGCTTAGATATCATCAACGTTCAGGAATGAACTAAAGCATTTCCTGTAAACAAACGTACAGACCTTGTGACGTCATTGGATGATTTAGGATGTTGGCAAAATTCGCACTGGAAGGGTATCAGTTACAATAGCATTTTACACCGTTGTAATGTGAGGTTAGAGACTTGTAATGTTTGTTCCACTTTCATAAGGACTCTATCTATTTGAAGATGAGTGCATCACAAAACTGATTTCAACTTGACGGCCCCTCTTGAAACAGATCACATGGTGTCTCAACTTGGGACTTTGCAGATGGTTGTCTACATGTAGTTCATATCAGAAGAAAAGTCCATAGAACTGTTTCATTCGCTAGCCAAAAGGCCGACTAACTTGAGTCAACAGAACAAAATCTAAACCTATAAAAGAAGATACGAGCAACCATAAAATGAAACAAAAAAATGGCAATTAATAATGTTGTACCTCAGAGTCGCTGATTTCACAGTACACATAGTTGGTCTTAACGTTCATGCTTCGCAAACAGCCGTATGTGTTGTTCCGACAATCCTCACAAACGCAGTTTGGTGAGCATTGCTGTTTTGTTCCATTATAAATGGGCAATGAAATAAACACAGTAATCAACAGAGTGCATCAAGGAAAATGACTGCTTACACTTTCTCATGGTGACAGACATTTTTTTCCACACCTTTAGTGTAGGACAAAGTGTTTCTTTCTTGACGGATGGTTCTTATTTTTTTCAAGGCTCTTTCCAAGATCTTTCCAAATCTTTCAATAAATGTCAACGCTACAAGCAATCTTTTGTTCTCTGATGAGATTGATCTCTTTGGTCTTATGCAGAACATACCAGGGGTGGATTTCACAAAGCACTAGGACTAGTCTTATCTTGAGTTAGGAAGAGTTACTAGTCCCAACTTGTAGGACTAGTCCTAAGTTAGGACTAGTCCTAAGTTAGGACTAGTCCTAAGTTAGGACTAGTTTTGTGAAATCCACCCGAGGTGGATTTCACAAAACTATCCTAACTTAGGACTAGTCCCAACTTATGACTAGTCCTATAAGTTAGGACTAGTTACTCATCCTACTTCGAGATAAGACTAGTCCTAGTGCTTTGTGAAATCCACCCCTGGTTTCATAAAAATCAATCAAGAACTGGCAAAAAGTGAAATTGGATTCGAAAGAATTTTCAAAGTATAAAGAACTAAGAGACTCAAACTTCTTGAGAAATAGCGATGGGGGATTTGCACCCTCCCCACCAAAATAAAAATCTTTGCCCCAAATCCACACTGAAACCGAGTATTACATAGATTGTGTTTTTACACTTTGCAAGCAGTTGGCCTATCATATAATATCTTCTTTAGTTTTATAAACAAAACACTCTCCACACTACCATTTATGTTTAATTTCATCACTCTTGCCGTGAACACTTTTGATCGGATAAAAGATATTTCATTGCCTAAAAAAACAAAACCATTTCTTTACTTCTCAATTTTTGCCTGTTATTACATCACACTGTAAAATGTTGTGGTGGTGGAGGGGGGAGGAAGGGGCCCCTGTTTTGGGGTTCCCAAATCAAGATGTCAATGTCTATACCATGAAAAAGAGTAAACAGAACAAAAATGCTTAACAATGTAAATACCTCGCTGTCACTGATTTCACAGTACATGGTGTTGATGCCTGGGCGTATGGAGCGTACACATGAGTAGGTGTTATTTCGACTGTCCTCACAGACACAATCTGGCAAGCAGTTCTGATGGAGTGAGGCAAACAAAGCGTGCAAGCAGTAACAGAGCCAGAGATGCATGAATTAAAAAAGAAACATGAATGAATAAAAGCAAACAAGCAAGAACCAAATCAATGTATATTTGGTTTGCGGTAACACCATGTGATTATATCTACTTTGCTATATACAGTAGATTGTTCTGTGAGAACTTGTCTTGCTATTATTCTACTACTGCGGAGTAGATTTTTGGAATTCGGGAGACAACGTAGTTCTGAAAAGAACTGTTCTGCTTTTTGAGTACTACCTGGGGGTAGGAAATCGGCCGGGACTACTACTACTTTTTTCGCTTAGTGGATTGGGGGGACTTCTCGGATAACTTCACTACCAAGGAGGGAGTTTGGTCTCAACGTTTCGACTAGCCTGCACTAGTCATCATCAGGAGACTGCCTGATGAAACAATAGACCGATCCATTTAGCCCTGCCTACTAACGAATTGACCAATCACAGCCTTGACAACGCCACTGAAAGTACAACAAATGTCCAACATGTTAAAATCCCACTAGAAAAGTAAACGAACCGCCACCATTGTTCTGACACAAACAGCACACAAAACTGTGCTGAATTTTTTTTTGTTTTAATTTGTTTGTATTTCTGGAGGCGCAAATCCCACAGCAGTGGTCCCTGTACAGTCGTGTAAAAGTGGTTTAACAGTGTTCCTGCCTGCATTGTTCTTTGGACTCACTGCACTGCTCAAAAGGCACTGCTCAAAAGGCCACGAAATTAAATCTATATCGCTCAGAAAAACCATGTTCATATGTGTATCTGATACGTGTGTGTGGCCGCAACCGAACCACTGCTGCGATCGTGCCATTGCTAGGCAGTTGCTAAGGTAGGCGGGGCTTAATGGATCTGTCTATTGTAAACATGAGACACTGAAATTTTATGCAAATCATGTTTCCCCTGAGTCATGAATGAAGAATTCTAATGTTTGTTTCTTTGTTTTCAAATGATGTAAACTGCCTTAAAGGGCCCATAAAGAGGTTTTTTGTCACGGAAATTTTTTTTGTGGCTTAACATATGGTTTGAAATTGACAAAACATAGTAATGACTATTTTGATGTGTCTGTTATGCGTTAATGCACTTTAATTGAGCCCTGAAAATGTGTGCCATCTGATTGCGCAATGATCCATGACGTAGGCTGTGGAAAAACATTTCAAAGACGTCTCTGGTGCCGAGTGGTCAACAATGCATTGTATTTTATTGTCACACATATCGCCCTGGTCAGCCGTTCCACTGTCTACATCACAGATTTTATGTTAATGAGGAAGGGTGGGCAGAGCACGGCAACCCCCTCATTTTAGAAATCGTTATTTATATGAAAAAACGCATGTAAAAAATGTGAAAAAAGTAAAGATATACTATAATAGGCATACTTCACTTTTTAACCAATAAAAAAAAAAAAATCATGGGACCTTTAAAATGAAATTACAGAGAAAGTGTTAGCTGTAGAACTCTGCTTACCAAACCTTTTGTGTCAATTCAAAGTTGTTATGCGGCCTCACATTTTCCACCGTGCCTCACTTTGGATGCTGTAGCCCAAAACCTTTTTGATTGTTAGCCCTAAACATTAACCATTAAGATAATACCAAAACAGCTTTCTGTTTGGCCCCTCAAAATGCATCCATGACTCTATCTCAAGCCAATAGGTCGTATTTTTGACAGCAAGAGGGCGCAATACTAATTCCATTTTGAAAGTACAAAAATATTTCAAAACACTAAAAATACAAATTTTCTCAGCAACTATCTTACACTGATTATATTGTAAAAACAGTCACTAAAAAAAACAACTAATAAGTTGTGTATTAACTGCTTTATTAGAAGTGTAATTGCAACACTATCTCTATGGTTTGATCCCCAATCTACCCCAAAGGGCGTCCTCTTGCAGTCAAAAATAAGACCTATTGAATCCTATAAAACAACCAGGTACAAATACCTCAGTACAAGAAGCAGTTAGTAGCGGTTAGTGTGGCACGGAGAGTTCAAATGGTATTTAACCCTTCTTTAATAGATGGGTTCCACATGGTAAAAATCGGCCATCTTTGATGACAATGACTGCACATTTTTGAGCGCACAACTGTGCGATATGCCTAAGTACTGCCCACAGCACGCGTGTATTCCATAAACTGCTTCCATGATTGGTTGGTAAGCAAGCTGCGTTGAAACTTACAGAGCCAGGGGCGCGTTTTGGCGACCTCGACCAGAAACAAGTTTGAGCTTCGGTCATTAGTTTAGCATTTTCGCGTGTTTGTTCAACCGCAGTGACGCATCTGTTCCGACCAAACCGTAACCAAGTTGTTGGCTCAGTTAGGCTTGGTTTCAAGATGGCTGATTCCACAAACATACAAAAAGTGTCAACAGAATTCTTTTAAAAATGAAAAATCTTAAAGCATACCAATCCAACAATGTTGATAAAATTACAAAAACTAAGTTCCATTACCTGAAAAAAAAGAAGGCTGTACATTTTGAGAACATGAATTTCTAAGAAATGTACCCATGTCACAAACTGTTCCTGGTTACCGACTTGCTTTTGCGTAGCTCTCAAAAATTGTTCTGGTCTGTGAATTTGACGTCAGAAACTTGTTTCTTGTCGAGATCGCCAAAACACGCCCCTGATGCAGCCAAAGGCCAAATAGACATTGTCATCAAAGATGGCGTCTATTGCAACCCATCTATATCATCCATTGTGGCTTTGAATGATAGATAAACTATGCCAGCCTGCAATCTGATATCATATTGTGAATGTGTCAACATAATACTTGGTCAATTCTCCCACTGTCTAACCATTCAGTAACATCTATGTGGTTTTGAATGATTGCCTGTAATATATCATGTTGTGAATGTGTCTACATAGTACACAGTCAACCCTCATACTGTCCGACCATTTAATATCGTCCATATGGTTTTGAATTATAGACAATACTGTGCCAGCTTGCTTTATGCTTTCATGTGGTTGGGGACTGCATCCACACACAGTACACAGATCTGTGCACAGTTACTCCACCTTACAAAACCTGTGCAGTTGAATGGTTCCAAACAGTTGGTCAACTTGGCAAATATTATGGAAAGAAGGCGGGTTTTTACAGAAGACATATCTGTGAAAGATAAATGTCGCTCAACTTCCTTTTGATCGTCATGTATCGTTATTCACAGCGACTTATATAAACCCCTACATTAACCACAACATCTTTTTTAAACTTCCGCCTATAAGCCCCATGCTGTATTTTAAAAGCAAATTTGTTAAATTCTGTGTTGGCACAATGTTTAATGATTTTTAGTTTAAGTATGTTTTCATTTGAAGTTCGAAAATGTTTTGTAGAAGGGTGGAAAATGACCGTTGAGTTTAACTGAATTCATAGCTTTTTAACATAAGTCTTACGTGAATAAGAAAGAAGAAAAAAGCAATGTCAATGGCAAGAAAAAAAAGCACCATAGCCTGATTATGAGATTGCCCATAACCTCACTTACTTCACAGAAGTCAGCATTTTTACAACCAAAATCACCCTTGGGTAACCACTCCCCTTCATGTTCAACCAGAAAATCCCTAGCCGGCAGGCTAGATACCAGACTTTTACGTTGGCATTCCCCCTGTTGGAATGTTGGAGAAATATTATATTTTTCTTACATAGTTTAAAAATCCGATATATAGTTTTGATGATTTTCACTACAAAAAATCGCATCTTTGTTTTATCACATCTTTGTTTTTGATTCAAGAAGCAAACACAAGCAGAGTACCTTTCATGATCCATTTACATTTTGGCTGGTAACTTGTTCTCTAATTTAACCAGCTGCCACTGGGATTTCCTTTTTTTTTGGTCCCGTCCCCCCCCCCCCCCCAGTAAACTTCCGAATTTCAGATGGCTCCGAGGCCAGGCTTTTAGCCTTTCAAATGCAGCCAGAAAGGTGATGTTTACGGACATCCCCCAAGAACAACTTAGACCCCAGCAACCCCTACCTGGAACCACCTGACAGAGGTCTTCCACGGATACATGAGCTGGCGGCAACATCCAACTTCCGACTGATGGGCCATAACCACCCAAGAGGTGACCACCGATTACAGACGGTGCTAAAGACCTAAGAGGACTTGTGCCAGGCAACCAAGAACTAACATCGCACAACGCGATCAAACATGGTGGGCCCATCATTTAAAAACAAAACTATCTTGTGATAATGAATATTTTGTGAATCAGTGCACTGAGCGTTAAGACTGGATTGTTTTGGCCAAACATCCAGTAGATGAGATTTCTTCTCATTTGAGGTGAGAAGGTCGGCAAAGTAATAGGCGACGCACTCAGTGGAACAGGTTTTGTTCTCGGTAGGAATATTCAAAGGTAGTTTCAAGGCTAGTATTTCTCAAGGAGAGATTATTAGAAGTGGAGGTTGGTTTGTGTAAGAAAGGGGGCATATTAATAATATTATCCGTTTGCATTTGAATAGAGAGTCTTACTTTAACTAAGAAGAGAGAAGTCAATTGGAGGATATGTGACTCTCCGAACATACCAAAAGTTAGGGTTTTGTGAATATTAAGTAATTTTCTTGTTTTGTTTAATTAAATTATATTTCAGAATAATGAGAGTTTTATAACTCGTCTCGATAGGGTGACACACGGCCCAGAACTTTATTGTTTCGCTTTGCAAATCAGGCTCGTGTGACATTTTGGGGGCTTGTCCGGGAGATCGTTTGTCATTTTAACCCACCTCCGGTAATATGGAGTTTCAAGACAAGTTGGTGAAACAATCAAGGACATTTTTATAAATTCGAGATTGTTGTTGCCTAATTTATAATAATATTGTTATTCATAGGACTGATGCTACGTACTAGGTTGCGTGCTACTTTTTTAACAGCGAGACGATTTGTTAATAGTTTTGCAGCTTTGACTTTTCTGCTAAATAAATTGCTGCAACGAATAATCATGGATTGCGGATGGCTTGAGTTAGGCAGAGAGGTTGGTTTGACTGGTGGTGACACTCCCCCCCACCCCAACCAGCGAGAGCCACGATCTCCTCAAGCCATCTCAGTAGCACGTTATGCGATGCCACTACCCTGCTCGAGATGCGAGGTAGTGGTGGCAGACCTGGGTTAGTGACATCACATTCAAGGGGGGAAAAAAAATTGTGATGTGCAGCATCTTTAAAATTTTTATATTGCTAAATCATTGCTGTGGAAAAGTGTACTAAGAACAGTAGGTAGTCACAGTCACCAAATTTCAAATTAAAACAATGGCTGCCTAATTATGAAAAAACTTACCCTGTACACAATATTGATGTTATATCATTATACCAGGCGAACACTGACCTTTGACGTTTTCGCTGTCCCACATGCTTACACATGTAAGTAAAACTTACGCCACCACAGCCCGAGCTCGTGGGCGGGACTCTGGTGATGGTGGGGAATAATCAATTGAATTTGACGCGAGTACAAACAAATTTATGCACAGTGTTGGAAAATGTTTTAAGTATTCAACTTAACTCAAGTGGGAATGAGTTCTCTAAACTTAATTGTCTGGGCCTCAACTCTGGACAATGCCCAAGTTGCTTGATTAGAAACTCAAAAGTGTTTCTTTCAAGGCGAAAATGATTCTTAAAATCATCTGGTTCATACCGATGGACGGTGTACTACATGTACCCGTCAACTTTTGGTACGGATTCTCTGCTGCGTTATGTCCCGCCTCCACTTAACAACCTTTGACCTTACCTTTCCCAGGATGCTAAGCGAAAACACGGCAGTGTTCGATTAGCTACCACTCGTGGCTACCACGAGAGTAACTCCACCGTATACACGTGTAAGCTAATCAAATTCACTCCATGAGAAGGAAAATGATAGTTAAGTCAGCCGTTGTCGGGGGGCTGACTTGTGCGACTTAAACTGAGTAACGTCAGGTAAGTTACTCGAACGCACCCTGAAATTTGCTGAGCATCTCCACAAATCAAACACTCAAAAAATATACATCCAACACTTACGGTGAGGAAATCTGTTTTGGGGCAACCATGGAAGCCTTTGGGTTGATATTCTCCACTATGTTCGATGAGAAAATCGCGATTTGTTGGCTGGACCAAATTAGTTGTGTTCGGCATCTGCAAAGGGGAAAAGTTTTTATCACATGAGATATCACTTCTTCTTCTTCTAAAGTGACTGACATGATGGTTACAGGGAAATAACACAAGGTGTTGAAATATCTTTCAGCATAACAGTAACACCCAGTATTTATACACATGTAGCGCTGTTCCACGCCCATCTCAACATATTCTTTATTTTAACGACAGGTAAGTAGAGCTTTGTATTGAATTATAAGACCCATACCACCTTGTATGGGTTGACAAGGTGATGCGGCACAATCTGCACAGCCAACCATGCCAGAAATGCTGGGGCAAACCTCTTCTCTTGTTGATAAGTGTACTGTGGGTTTCCCTTTTTTTTATGTGGATTACAAAACACACGGGACCTACAGCTTCACCTTCCATCCGAATGACAAAGCTATTGCATGCCCAGTCAACAGACCTACTGTTGAGCTCGCCTACACTTTGATAACGTCTCTTGTCAACCTCCCACCCAGACAGACAACCTGGAAGCATATTTACTCGACATGCAAGTGTGTCCTTGGAGTCTGTGCAAGTTAACACAGCCTAGGCGTTGAGTGGTTAATGTCTTTGAACCCAGTGTCTGCGGAAAATTCAACATCAGCCAAATTCTCTCAGCCATAAGCCACAGCCAAAAGCCACAGCCAAAAGCTACAGCCACAGCCAACAACATTCACTGCAGACATGACTTTTTAAAACACTCACCAAAATAGGTACCAGTGAAAGCCCATCAACATCTTGTGGGACTGGGTCACCAGCTAACTGTATGATCGTCGGCATGATATCAATATTAAGTGCAGGGTCGTTGGTAACAGAGCCTGGTTTGATATTAGGACCACGTATAAGAAGAGGAATCCTAATGTCAAACTCGTACAGTTGCCGTTTGTCCATTGGAAGTGAAAACTGACCTGAAATTTGCAGAGAGAGAGGTTAGAATATATAGAACGAAAAAGGTTATTTCTTAGAGGGCCGGAGCTTCTGCCTGCCACTTATCCTTATTAGATCGAGTGCAGAAACGCATGATTAATTTGATTGGAGAAGAGTTAGGATCGACATTGCAACCCTTTTCTCATCGAAGGTCAGTAGCCAGCCTCTGCCTGTTCTACAGATATTTCCATGGTAAATGTTCCACCAGTCTAGCCAACTTGGTTCCTCCTGCCCGGGTGTTTGAGCATGAGACCAGGGTTTCTGCCTGTTCTCATCCTTTCACTCTGGCAGTGCCGAGATGCAGAACTAAGAGCTCTTCCAGTAGCTTTTTTCCTCGTACTGCATCCCTTTGGAACTCCTTGCCTGGTTTTTTTTTTCCTCCATCTTATGACCTGGAATCTTTTAAGAGGAACATCAATTCCTTCCTTAAACTTCACTGAGCTTCTGCTTATTTATGTTTCCTTCTAGTAGCCCTTTACCTAGAGTGGCCTTGAGCCTTGTTTGGGGCGAACTTACATAAAAAAAAGAATTTAAAAAATCGCGGCGCTGTGTAGTAGTAACCACCCTTGACAATTATTTGATAGCATCATGAGTTTTTGTACTTTTTAAATTTATCGTTTTTGGTTTTACCTTGCGAGAATGACGACTCGAAAAGTATCGAGTTAGCATGCTTGTCACACACATTACACCTTGTACACCTACTTCACTTTTTGCGGTACCCGCGTCTAATTGCAGGATTCGAACTGGCCTCTTGTCATTAAGAACGCTCATTGGTCTGGTAATTAAGACTTCTGCTCTAGAATGCCGTGGTCAAAGGGATCACATCCCTCCTGAGTAGCCTGCAGGTTTTTCTTTCTTCTGCAGGACTCAGGGAAAGCACTGCGATGACTGTTTCCATCAAACATTAAAACAATGTTTGTGGAAACCCCAATGTACAATTCACATGAGACTTGCAGGCAGAAGAGTGATACAGCTGCATGCAAATCCATCCAGTTGGTGAGTGCAGGAGGTGCCCTTTACCAGGGAGAAAATGCCTTGGTGCCCTTGCCCTTTCAAGAACGAAGGATTCAAGCCTGTGAGTGTGATGTAATTCCACTGTAAGTCACGCCCACTTCACACAAACTGGCTCCATCGATTGCCAGAAGCCCAAAGAAATTCCAATGAACTTTTTGTCTTGGATGATTTATGTAGTAACAACATAATTTCTGGAATTGCCTTTCCTGTGTGTCTTGCAAAGACTCTGATCAGAAATATTGGTTTCTTTTCATAAGAAACGTCTTTGAATGGAGGCATGAGTGTTTCTCGGTAAAGTAACACAGTAAAGTATGCCAGCTTTGGAACCAGAAGTAGACAAACTTTGGGTCGCAGCAGATGCGCATGTGTGCGACGTAATGACTTACCAAAAGGGTTGTGAAAACACACACATAATTTGTTGCCAGCTCTCAAGTTATCTTGAGCAGTTTTTTCCACCCTATTAGCACCAAAAACTGAACATTTTATATATCGATTCTCACCTAGATGATATCCATTGTCAGATGAGAAGATGATGTAGGTGGAATCTAAGATCTTCTTGCTCTGCAGTGTGTCTACAATGCTCTTCACCATTTCGTCCACAGAGAGAAGTGTCCTCCATCTTCCAGTTACAAAAAGAAACAAAAATCGTAAAACATTTGAACCGATGATTAGAAATATTTTACGATTAATAACAACAGACTGAACCATTAAGCCCCTCCCACCACAGCAAACTATAAATCAACACCGCCTACAAGGGTAGCGCATACTTGCTCTGCCCCGCCCCACACACAAAAGACACCGCCCAACAATCCAAATGGCGGAAACCTGTTCACATTTTATAATGGGGTTCCACACAAGTCGGTGTAAGGGAGAACTAATGTCTTTTTATCCCTGATGCAATTACAATGTCTCTTAAACTTTTTTAACTTTCTGATCTTCCGACAGAAATGCCCTTCCTCTAAGGAAGGGGGACATTGTCCCATTAATCAGTGTCCTATCAAGCGAGCTGTCAAGCCGTCCATTAGCCATTTTGAGATATGGTGGACATATCGCCACCGTTTTCACGAACAGCCACTTATCTTTATGTGCGCGAGAATAACGTTTTTGAGATTATCAATGTTGAAGTTTTGTTTGCGTTTAAAATGTCATTCCACAGGTAAAATGAGTACTATTTTCATCAATGCGATGTTAAATGATACTCAAGTACATAAACGTACATATAGAATCATATTTTTTATATGGAGAACTGCTAAAATATGATTAAATATTAATTAAAGATAAGTGGCTGTTCGTGAAAACGACAAATCGCCTCTTTAAACATGGGATTTAAAGATAAGTGGCTGTACATGAAAGCGGTGACGATATCACCAGGGCACTATTTGGTCTGGGTAAACTTGTCTGTATACACACAAACCAAACAGTGCACTCTTATAGTGTCCACCCGTATCTCAACCAGGCTAATTGGATGGCCCAGAGAGAATTTTGGTTGGCTTTGGCCGGCCAGCTCACAGGACTGTGGACGACAAAACGTTGCAGTTTGGACGAGTCACAGCCACTTAGCCAAACGTATAGTATGTCAAAAATTTTAAAAATCGCAGTCGTACACAATGTGCTGACCTGTGGACCTTTCGGGAGGGGTAAATGGATGGCAATTTTTTTGAAAATAAAAACGGCCACTTTTTCAAAAATGTGGACAGCCACTTTTTTTTATATACTAGATGAGACGTACGTGTAGCCTTCAATCATGAAACCCAAACCAGAAAAAATTGTTATCACAATTTTCAAATGTAAATTTATTCAAAGGGTAAAAACATTTGACCAACCTCTTTCTGAAGGCATCATCGAGTGTAGTGATAGAGTCTTTGGACATCGGGTTGGGTGCATGTCTAATCAGCCAATGTTTGTCCTAGGGGGGTAGGGAGAGGAGAGAAAACAAACAAACAAACAAACAAACAATCGTAGATTTTTAGATTTGAAAAAAGCGAATGTAGTTTTAACAATCAGGTATGATATTTGACCATAGGAAAATCTGATGAAGTTCAAGGGCCTACCTTGCCATGGCTTTCACAGTTTTTTTTTACAAAGGCTAGAAATAATCTCACTGATTTTCTGCGGGCAAAACCAATCGGAAATCAGATTAAGATACTTTAAACTCATTATTTATGGGATAAACCTTGTTTGTATACTACTCTCCATGGGCGAATAGGGTTTTTGATCGCCGATACAGATGGGAGTAATTGTGAATGTCATGTGATGAAAGTCCCACCAATCAAATGACAAGGATTTGTATGTCAGTTATATAACAGTTGATATACTTGTAAGGCTACCCTGTCTTAATAAAACTACACATAAGTAAATAAATATTGTCTGTGACTGGTTTTGTACCACTTTTTGCTAAGTGGACAATTTTTTTTCTCAGCACAAATTCTGCTTTAAAGCTTTAGAGAATCTATGCTAGGGATTAATGAAAAGGATCACAAAGACTGAACGTAAAAACTTGCAATTTTGTGTTGTCGGTGACATATTGATAAGACAAATTAAGGCCCCGTCACCGGCTTTAAATCAATGACTGAAATAAATCAATGGCGTTTTACATGACTTTTTAAACCATTTATTCAGAGAAATTTGTACGTTTTTTTAAAAAGGTAAATATAAATTGAGAAGGTTTTCTCCTTCACAAAATAATTCTGACAGTTGCCATCAATTAAGTTTAATTTCTAGAACTGTATTAATTATAAATAGTAATTTATACTGTACCCAGTCAGTTTCCCTTGTGGTTTATTACTTGATATTATAAATAACTTGATAGTGAAGTTTAGTTTGACACTGTCTTTATATATTCCAACCTTTCCAGCAACGTTAAAAGTTGGTCCTCTCGGGGCAGCCTTAGTTGTGAAGTTTTGTTCATACTGAGGAGCCGAGTCAAAAGGGGCGTGGCAGGCGGGTGTGGACACCATAACAAAGAAGGGAGGCGTTGTCTCACTCTGCTTCTCCAAAAACTCATGCGAACGTCTGTTCTGTTGACACAATTTGAGGAGAAAAATTTAACTTATATAGAAAGCATACACAAGATATTTTTGAGTTCCATCTAAAAACTACAATTTCATCAGGAAATTCAAAGATCAATTGCGAAAAGGTTTTGTCTTAGACATTACGCAAAGAAACTTACAATAAGATCTGTCAAGTAGTCCTTTGTGTAATCATCACCATGTACTTCAGCTTTGCCGTTCACCGACAGAGTGTAGTTGTAATATACAGAGTTTCCCACCTAGTCGAAAAGGAAAAAGGAAAAAAAAATGTACTTGAAAAAGAAAATAACCATCCCATAAACATGGATGTAAGCGGCATACCAAGTGCTTGATCCGTTAGGTGTCATAATATACATGTATGATATTCATACCATGTTTATCCACCTGCCCTCGCTGTTTTTATCTTCCAATCGTGACCACTTGAACTTGTTTTTCTGGATCTTATCCATCTCCTTCATGTCCGCGTTTCTGTCCACTTCCATAGTTATCCAATAATCTAGTCAAACAATGCTGAAAACTTTGGAATTTTCTGCAAATTTTAACACAAAATTTATCGTGACACGACTTCTGTTTTTTCAAGCTCGGCCACATGCCTTAAGTTGGTCTCGGTGCAAGCGTTCTCATTACCCAGAGCGACGACTCTACCTCTAGAGGGCGTTCGACCACTGCAGTTCATTGGTTTGCAACTAGCGGTCCACCGGCGGGAAGTCAGAGCTGCAATTTTGCGTTGTTTTTTTTATTATTGTTTTTTTTTGTTCTCTCGTCGATACACTTCCAAATCTGGGAAAACAAATGCCTTTTGATGCAATTTCAGGAAATCCAAAAATTTCCGAATAACTTGCATTATTGCATTAACCTTTGACACCTTTGTCAGGGCTGGTTCAATATTTACAAGACTGGCATCCTGGCCAGGGGGAATAGTATTCTCAGTCGTTTAATGCCAAGGAAACCAGATATAAACAACGGCCTGATGAGCCATATTGGCTCAGGACAGACTTGACTTGACTTTACATGCTGTTTGGCTGGGATAAAATTAGGCGACTAAGTGTCTTGTGCAATTAACAAGGGGCGGGGTGGGGGCAAAAGCATTACTATGCAGACTAATGTTTCAATTGGACATATTCATGTACTTGTTTGTACTTCTCATTGATAGAAGCACCTCCAGCAAGACTTTCCCTTGGAAGTGACTGCACATGAAACTCGCATGAACTTTAAACATCAACATCAATAGGCTGTATTTTTGACAGCAGGCGAGCGCAATACTAATCCCATTTTGAAAGTACAAAACAATTTCAAAACATTAAAAATACAAATATTCCAAGAAAATATCTGACACTGATTACATTGTAAAACTATTAAAAAAAACCTAACAAGTTGTATATTAACTGCTGTATTAGAAGTCTAGTTGCGTCTGGTTTACCACACTGTTTCTATGGTTTGACCCCCAATCTACCCCAAAGGGCGCCCTCTTGCAGTAAATTAAGCCTCCAAATGAGAAAACAAAAATCAATTGACTGAAATTTATTTATGACGTTCACTTACCAGGCCAATCCATTCATCCCAGCCAGGTGGTATGTGAACAACACCCCCTGCTTTAGCGGCTCCATACTACAAATACAAATGAAAATCAGGAATCAGAAAATAACAGCAGCAATTCTCTGATCAACTGATTTACTGAATACAACAAATTCAGCCCAAGACCGACCTTCTTCATGTATATCACAAAGTGATACGACAGCCAACCATGCCAGAAACCCCCTTCTCTTAACGATAAGTGTACTGGATTCTTTTACACAGGACCGATGGCTTTACATCTCATCCGAAAGACAACGCAATTAAGGGAATAAAAGAGTGGTTATCAAGGTCTTAAACAGCCGTGTGATAAACGACAGAGCCGAAGGCGAGGTCCTTTATCACATGGTCACGACCCTACATGGTTTTAAACGGCTGTTTAAGACAGAGTCACTATTCTTTTATTCCCATGCATAAATGTCCTTTTCGTTGAAAAGCAAAACCACGTAGCAAAATCTGAGAAACTTTTTTGTTTTTTTCAGTTCAATCATTCATTCATATATAACATTTATTTCCGTTTCACAGAAAAACGATAATACAGAAGTGCATACAGGAAATACACAATTATATTAAGTAAACTAACAATAGAGGCATACAAAATGGCTATAAAATAAACAAGAACTTAAAGAAGAAGTGATATGGGGGCACATCCCGAAAAGCAGAGTTTGAGGAGGGATGCCTCACTGGACAGAAAGACAGACAAACAAGCGAACAACAACGAGACAAAGATGAGCAAAACTTAAATAAATGATTCTGTAGAGCAGGGGGTGGTAAAAAGATAAAAAAAACATTTAAATATAATAATGAAATTATCAATAATCTATTCCTGTCACATCCTAAGGCTATGGGACTATGGGACCCGAACCCACAATGTCAAGAAACCAGAACTTGAGTCCCGCTATGAAACTGCATTTAATTATAACAATAAGTAGTTCTTATGTAGTGCATTTTTCAATAACGTATCAATGGGCCAATAACATTCCTGTAATCTTTCTCAGCTCCCTGGGGAGTATACAGCCTCGAGCTGCCGTGGCACTCCGGAGGCTTTTTCAAACACAATATCAACCTCTACCCTCGCAGGTACCCATTTATACCCCTGGGTGAAGAGAAGCAATTATAGTAAAGCATCTTGGTCAAGGACACAAATGTCATGACCGGGACTCGAACCCACACCCCGATGACTTGACCACCGGAACTTGAGTCCGGTGCACTAAACCGCTCGGCCATGACACGCTACATTTGGTGTTTGGCACAATGTGTTGTTCCAGAGAGCACAATGCATGTGTTGAACGCATCACCCACATGGGAAATATCAATGGGCAGTTGCTATAGTTGCTGGTGTTTCCTGCCTCACTCTATCACGAGTTTCAGTACTGAAGAGGTCAACATACCCGGTTGAGATATTTCCCGGCAAAGAACGTACTATATCCCATAGCTTTAAGGTAAGTTGCAATGGTTTTCTTTTCTGGCCCATCCTGCCAGGTCTTGCTGTTACAGTTGCCAGATATCGAGTTATTCACTGCGTTGTGGTTGTGAACGTAGTTACCCGTTAGAATACTTGAACGACTCGGACAGCACAGAGGGCTAGTTGTAAACTGTAGAGAAAGGATCAGCAAGAGAATGTGAGGGTCAATTTTTGCTCTGTAAAATAAATATCACGTCTTGCAGAACAGAATGTAATGAAAATGAGGCTGGGAGGAAACTCGGTCTGGCACCTTTTTATAAAGTGAGAAATAGTCCTATGATTGTAAACGTGTAGACAAGAACTAAACATACCCACAGTGTGATCAAGGAGAAAGACAGTCATGTCATACATCAGGCATGCTTGTCGGTAGTTTTTTTTCTTCTCAGAAACTATACAACCGCAGTTAGCATCTCTAGAATGGACTTGACGCAGATATGATTCTAAATGCCTCTGGCTACCACACAAGCTCGGTGCCCCAGTGGTACAAGACACATGCTCTGAAATGGCAATGGTCATGGGTTCAAATCCCACCCGATTAATGTGCCTGTGGATTTTTTTCACAGGACTCGGTAAGCTACCGAGTATATAGTGCTGATAACCTATCACTGATGTGTAAAACACAAGTAATTTTCTTTATCCCCAATGCAAACTTAACATCTATTAAGTTTTTGAATACAGGCTAATTACAGACTCACCATATTGTTAAATGTCATTCCTTGCTTGCCAATGAGACTGACTGTATTCACCAACGGGGTCTGAAAAAAAATACAAAATGAAAGTTTGAAAGTTTGAATGCTTTCTCAAGGACCTACCACTTAAATATCAATCAGTCACTCGTATCAATTTATTGTAACCAGTATTGCGTGTAACCATTTATTGCAAGTCACTCGTGAAAAGGTGTCATCACAAATTTGGATCTCAGATTGCTCAATGCTAACGTGAAATTAACTGTTGCTATCATATCTTTCTGGTAATGAAACCAAGGGACCCTCAAAAGCGACCAGCACTGTGACCCACATTGTGTAGGCCTGAGGATTTTTGTGCAGATAAGATGATGAAGAAACCTCATTTTTTTTTTAGATGTGGAAGGAAAACCCCAAACAGGGTAAACCCATGCAATCAGTTAGGGAATGAAAACCCAACTCAAATGAAAGGCTTCGGTCTGGGATTCAAACTGGGGGTCCACAGAAGAGAAAAGGCAGGGAAGAAACAACGGATCCAACCTGAATTTAATGTTTCATGACAGTAGAGGCCTAAGTGTATTATACCTTAGATTTGGCCTGGATGAGGGGGAGGGGGAGGGGGAATTGAGGGTTAACGTACCATTCCACCCATCGTTACATCTTGATCATCCGTCAGAATAAACACAATATTAGGTTTCTTTCCAGTCAATCCACAGACTACCGTCACAAGGGAAACCCAGATGAGTATCCCCTGAAGGAAACCCATGATGCAGCAGCTATGTTTGTTGAAAGTTCTCAGTTCTCAGAATCCACAATACCTGAGGAGGGTGAATCATAAATTGGCTATCTAGTTTATATCATGGTATGCTACGATAGATAGTTTATCTGGACTGTGTAAAAATTGGCATAATTTAGTGGTTTGAGAGAAGTTACTGGTTTGCAGGCAGCCCTGTTTCCTTTTACATCATCACCGTTTTCAAGAAGAGATAATTTTGGCCAACGCAGCCAAACTTTCATGTTTGGAGAAATCTGTGTTTGAAGCTAAATTATTTTTGAAATCAATTTTTTTTCTTCTTTTTTTCGGAAACTGTTTGCCAAAATTTACCCTTTGACTTTTTACCAACCATGAATGTGGCAATCTTAAGTCATACAAATCTCTTGTTAAAGTTTATCATAGTCAGTTTAGCTAATGAGTAAATAACTGTTTGAATGAGGTCTGCGTGCAGTGCCCAATGGACAAACCAATGAGTGAGCGCCAGTTTGCTGTTTGGGAAAACTCATACTTATCTAGGTCATGCAATTGTCTCTGTGTGAAAACGCAAAGAGGACGAGCACTTGTTTTGGGCACTGTGCCAGCACTATGTACTTCAATGTACAAAATAGCTAAGTGAAAACTCAAAACTGTTATTCAGTGATGTTATCCTTGTGCTAATGAATTTAACTATGACGTTTTATGACTTGAAACCTAGGGAAAATGTTGATGTCAATTACAGCATCCAAAATGTATGGAAACACCAATTTGCCCAAAATGCAAGATTTGTTAAATGAATTTGCACTTAATGTGAACAGTGACAACATTAATCACCAACCATTCCAAAGCTTACTCCCAACAATGTTAAGGGTACCGGACTCAAGCTCTGGTGTTTCTGATCAGCAAAGTGTGGGTTCGAGTCCTGGTCTTGACACTTGTGTCCTTAACCAAGACACTTAACCGTTATTGCTTTGTCCTTCAGATGGGGCGTAAAGCCGTAGGTCCCGTGTGTTGCATTAAGATCTATTAATGCACATAAAAGAACCCAGAACACTTATCGCTAAGAGAAAGGGTTCGCCCCGGTGCTTCTGGCATGGTTGGCAACAGCTATAACAATTAATTATCCATGTGCACAACCAACCCTGCCCGTGTGACCCCTGAGAAGGGGTGTTGGTGCAATATAAATCAAGACAAGACAAGAAAAAATAAGAGTGAAGAGGAAACTTGTTTGAAGATTAAAATTACTTCCTTGTTATGAATTTTGCTTGAATCTTGCTGAAATCTTGGGTCGGTAAAAAAAATCGATGTGACCAAACACAACTATTCAATTCAATGATTCAAATCAATTTTCAAGACTTGCTGGAACTATCCTTACTGGCTTTATTAAGCCACTCGAAGGTCTCTGGTACAAACTCTGGAATATTTGTCACAGATTTCAAGCAAGAAAAGCCTCGATCAAATAAACTAAATGCAACAATCATCGTGTGAGGTACCACACTTTCCTATGGAGGACGTCTTGTGTGTTTACATTTTGTACCCAGAAGGGGTCACGTGACGCGGGTCGCACAATCGGTCTATTAGACACACCAGTACCAGTATGCCATAAACTCCATTTGTGCCTAGTATCAGTTCAATAGGTACTTCTAAAAAGCTTTTCTAGCCTGATAATACAACTGAAATAAAGACCAAGGACAACATTCCATTATGATCATGGAGGGAGATACATTTTCACACACCAAGGGTGTGTGAAAATGCATTCACACAACCTTGAAGTGAAAAAAATCAGCAAGCAGAAAACAGAAAGCAGCCCCCGTTTTTTCCCCCAATAAACTCATTATTAACAATTCATATCTGAATGATTAATGACATGTATTTAATCATAATGAATTTAAACTAAAGAGATATTGCATTCCACACTCTTTCCCATTCAGTAAGTAAACTGTGAAGATATTTACCATTTAAGTTATCATCCAGCGGCTACACAACACTGGGCAAACTCTCTTTGTACCATTTATCTCTGTATGATATCAGGCCTAATTGCGCTTAAGCTTTTTGTAAATTAGCCCAAGGGGTAGACCCAGTAACTGGGGTGCTGTACTCCTTTTTTGAGATTTTGACATTATCTGTCGTACTAGCGCCCCAGTAAGGAATATGTAGTAACTGCGACGGTCAAGAGGATTTAAATCACCTCTGTTAAAAAAAATGCCTTAGACTCAACAGAATTGCTCAAAATTTGCCTACTGTCTTCTCCAAGTGTTTATGGTGTAATAAAATGCATTTAATTGTACTCACGATCATTTTCTGTCCTCCAAATCAATGATTTTTAGGGCCTCAGACAACCCTGCCGTTACAATCGCCATTTGATTACTAATGTCACGACTGTCTTCTGACTTGAAGAAAGTCATATTAACGCTGCGGGGATCACGTGTTCGCTGATGCCCGGACTTGAATATTGTTTTGCATAGTCAACGCAGGATACCAGCTGTGTCAAAGACCCCACAATGGCAACATTGTACAGCACGCGCTCGGCAATCATGACCAATGGAGCTTTGTGGTGTTCGTTGACTGGTATCCTGCGTTGACTGGAGGCTAGTAAACTGTGCATTTTACTTGCCCCCAGGAAGTTTTAATTGCCCAAATTTTAAACATGTTTTGTCATAAATGTATCATCCTGATACTAATGCCATGGTAGCGATCACAACCAGTTTTTAGCGGTCAAATGAACTTTACATTCACACACTCAAAAATAAATTAACACATTTCTAAAATGTATTATTCACATGTGAAAAGGAAGAAAAAAGTATGAGCATTATAAACAAGTAAGTTGCACTGTTTTTAGTAGCCCACAAGGCAAGTTGAGAAGTGGTGTTTACTAGCCCATAACAGTTTGTACTAGACAAACTATGCCAGGCTATTTAGTGCTAAGCATGAGTCCTGGATTTATATTAAAAAAAATCCCTACATGCATTAATTAAAGCAGACAACGTTACGTAACATTGACAAGACGACCTTGATTGAAACAAGGTGATCTATTTATACTCCTAGAACTATGAGGTTCGTTCCGCTATCGTCTCCACGAGCCTCATAGAGTGATATGTACAAAATCCTATTCGAAACTTTCTGCCCTTCACGTTTACATGGCTACAGTTCTTTTTTGAAATCAGATCTCGCCAAAACTAGGCTCTATGTGTTCTTTCAACTCTGATCGAGCGTTGCACTGGTCCAGAAAATCCACTCCGCAAACTAAAAGTTGTTAAAAAGTGATAAATTCTCACCGTAATTTAGATCCCATTCAAACAGTATTGCAACAAATATGGCGACCGGAGTTGCAAAATTAACTGGTATGCTGCTATGCGGTGCGCTGGTCCTATGGGCTGGTTCCGCGTACCAGTTAATTTACAAATTTTTAAATTAACTGGTACGCGGAACCAGCCCATAGGACCAGCGCACGGCATAGCAGCATACCAGTTAATTTTGCAACTCCGGTCGCCATATTTGTTGCAATACTGTTTGAATGGGATCTAAATTACGGTGAGAATTTATCACTTTTTAACAACTTTTAGTTTGCGGAGTGGATTTTCTGGACCAGTGCAACGCTCGATCAGAGTTGAAAGAACACATAGAGCCTAGTTTTGGTGAGATCTGATTTCAAAAAAGAACTGTAGCCATGTAAACGTGAAGGGCAGAAAGTTTCGAATAGGATTTTGTACATATCACTCTATGAGGCTCGTGGAGACGATAGCGGAACGAACCTCATAGTTCTAGGAGTAATCTATTTATAAGTATTACTGCATTCCATGAACAATTATGTTGGATCATATAACAAAGTACCTTGAGGGAAACTCAGCTCGTATAGGGTTCAGTTGGGGGTCTGCCTGGTCCCCCATGATTCATGAATCACAATGATGTTTTTCTAGCAGTAGAGCACCGATGAACTCGATTTAACATAAATTCGACCTCACACACAGACATGACAGACTACACCTACTAGTACTAGTCTACACTAGTTTTAATAATCATGATCAGATGATGCTGTCCTACATTTTGATACATTGTTTTAAATCACGGTTTAATCATGTTAATGATCTGATCGTAAAACATTAATTTCTGAAGAATGTTCAATTATATTCACATACCTGTGTTCTGTTTAGGCCCCCTGATCTATCTGCGATGACTCATTCCATACAAATTTGGTGCACACAGTGGAATCATCGATTGAGTTTGTCAGATCACGCGCACATCGCATGCGTATGGGACTGGTCAGGTGACTTTGTCATGTGACTGATACTAAGCGCCTGACTGATTCTAAAAGAAAAATTGTTGCTAAAATCATGTATTCATATCATCTCACATTGAATTCCAAACCGCCAAAATGGCAGTTAGGTCCAGTATAAATTGTTAAATGCTTTACTTGTTTTTTTTCTAATGATTTGTTTTTAATGTATTATTTTTGTTCGTGTTCATTACATTTTGAGAGGTGAAATTTTTCAGGTCCGGCTATCAAGAGCCATGGTATCGATTTTACCTCCAGGATTGTATCTTATAAAATACTCTTTGATTTTTGACGGATTCAGAGCATAGGCCTATAGTTATTCCTTCCTCCACGGTTATACAATTTTAAAGACTATAGGCTACAGCATTAGTAAAAATAAATAAATAAAATGAAATAAAATAAAATAAAACAACAACAATAACCACTGAAGGAAAAATCAAAACAAAAACAGCCAGAGTAAAAAAAAAGGTGACTCGAAACGTCTTCAGTAAAATGTAAGCACTATTTCTGAAAAGGGTTTTTGCTTGCCGATTTTTTTTGGACAAAATGTCAGTGAAATGTCGAACAAACGTAGTTCAAGTGAATAACCCTTTTTTCATTAAAAGTAGTAGTCTTTGAATTAGCTGGAAAATCATATTTAATGCATGCTTTGAGAAATTAAAGCTGTACCACCCTTTAAGTATTTCAAAAGAAACTAAAACATGGAAAGCTTTTCAAGTATTTTTTCGCGATTTTTGAATATTATCATTTTATTGGATTATTCGCCATACTGACATTTCTGCGCTAAACGCCCTCATCGGTCATTGACGTTATATCACCGGAGGAATAAAGACCACCTTAGGAGCCTTCAGGGTTTATAATTACGTTCTTGTCAATCACAAACTTAAACTATCCACATCAAATCATGGAAGGAAAGCTTATGTTTAATCGTTTATATTATAAACAATTTTATAATATTTTATTTGACACCTGAGGAAGAAAACCTAACAACCCATTTCCCTAGTGGAGTGGCCTTTTCACTTTGCTGTAATGTGAAGTGTTTTAAGGTTCATTTAAAAGATTAAATCGGTTATTTTTGACCCTTCATCCGGACTAATGAGACAGTCACACATAGCTATTAAAATAAGTAGGCCTACATTCAAACTTGGATACACTATGGTTTTAATACAAACATTGAATGCTTGTTTGATAGTACCCGCTGCTAATAGGGTTCGAACTGCCTCTAGCTGACGGGAAATCTCGGTATAGTCTAGTTGGTAAGACATCTGCTCTAGAATGGCAGGTCGTGGATGCGAATCCCACCCGAAGGATTTATTTCAGAAGACTCGGGAAAGTACTGAGTATACAGTGCTTCAGGAACACCCACAAAAAAATAGGCCACTTGCTGTTATGGCTGTATTCCTTCTGTGACGTCATATGCATTAAATATGAGTGAACGTTAAATAAAGAACCATACTTGTCCTTCCTTTGGCCCTCTGGAATAGGTCATGGATAAATTATTCAATGATGATGTCACAGAAGGAATCCAGCCAAAAAATTAAAAGCCTAAAATTAAATATTTACATGCGATATCTATAAGAGTAAAAACAATTTTTAGTTTAGGTAAAGAACCGTGAAGCTGAAACCAGCAGGTAGACATTCTAAGAACAAAAACACAAAATTTGCTTTCACCATCATAGCTTAAAGTTGCATGGCCCGATTTTTGCCCAAATATTGATACATATTTTTGATTGTTTTTTTATTAATGATTTTCTCTGAATGAGTTTTTGATGCTGTTCGAAAACACAAACAAACTCTCTTACATGCCACGGCCGGAATGCACAAAATTTTTCTAACATGCAAAATCGTTTTTACATGGCTAATGGACAAGAGATAATGTCGGGATCCCAAAAATAACTTATTTTTAGTTTTTGATTTTAACTACCAGACCTCTCCCTTTTGACTTTTTTGAATTTTCTATATTTTCCATTGTAGCCCTCACCTCATTTGGCATTCTCTGGTCTTTAATTGGTAAATTTATAAAATATTTGTTTTAATTTGAAAAAGGACAAATAATCCGAAGAAAATGTAACACTGAAAAGGAACAGATTAAATGCACAAACAAGTCTTCATAATAAGCCTATTTTCTTCCCAGCATCCAAGATCTCTTTTTTGGAAACTTATTTTCGGTAGCTTGAGTCTTCAGTGATCATCATTCATCTACTTCAATGTAACATCACATGAACTTATCTCTTCAGACAACAAATTTTGTGGGTCCATTCACAATCTAAGATCGCCATTTTAGCAACTCAAAGTCTCACTTGTTCCTCCTCTAGGTGTTTATTTTAGAGAAGTTGAATTCAGCGGCGTAGCCAAGGGAGCGGGAGGGGGGGGGGGAGGCACGGGCCCCACAATTTTCCAGTGCCCCCAGGTGCTCCCCATAGCAAAAATGTAGAAAATGTAGATACATGTAATTCATAAAAAAAACATAGTACCTACCCCCCCCCCCCCCCCCCCCACTCACTGAAAACAAATGCTCCCTGTGCCCCCCCCCCCCCCCCCAGTGAAAAAATCCTGGCTACGCCGCTGGTTGAATTCTTTGTCATAATTTAAAAGCAAACATTTTTTTGAAATAGTTCCTCTTTTGCTAAAACAAATCTTGAAAGTTGAAGAAGAAAAAAAATGGAATACAACTAATTCAAGACCTCCATCATTAGGTGCCTATTTTCTTCAGCTTCAAGATTTCCTGGATGTTAAACCCTTCGATGCATATTAGTAGCACTGATTGATTTGAAAGAGTTTCTCTTTTGCTTATAAAACGGAAAACTAAAAAGGATGGAATATATAGAAAAGATCCTCCTCTCTATCGGCAGTTTTTCACAAAATCCTTCAGTTAACCCGCCCTACACTACTATTATCTCCTGTGCTGTCATTCCTCGGATTCAAACATCAACACACCTTTCACTTGGTTTGGTTGATTCTTCTTCAGACAAGTATTATGAGCAATTCTCTACTTTCAGCAACTTCTTCAGCAACTCAAGTCTCCTTCATTCCTCCTCAAGTGTTTGTTGCGTAGAGATAAAAAAATACTCTTCTGTGCTATAGTAGCACTCTGATTGATTTGATAGAGTTCCTCTTTTGCTTTAAAGCCCCAGCTCAACATTGGTAAGAAAGAAAAACAAATGTTTACAAATTTACATATAATTTACATGGTATAAAGACAATGATGGTAGAAAACTTTCCTTGAAATATTTCTGCCTGAAGTGTTATTGTTTTTGAATAATAAATGAAACAAGATTCAAAATTAATTTTCGTCTCATGTAAGACCAAAACTCGAATGCATACAAAAATGCGGAATGCATTTTAACCCTTTTCTCGAAAATAAAACAACGACATGCGATGAAATTTTCACAGGTTGGTTTTATTACATTATATCTTGAATTGTGCAAAGAATGGAAGCATTTACAGACACTTTACCAATGTTGAGCTGGGGCTTTAAAACGGAAACCTAGTAAAGGACGGAACCTTAGAAAAGATGTTCTTCACTATGGGCCTATTTTCTTCTTTAGCATCGAACATCTCCTTTGGACTTATCTTCAAAAACCCACGTTCCTATTTTCCAGCACGCTATATCTCGTCAGTTTGAAAGAATTCGTCATCGAAGAAACAGACAAGTCAATCATCAACACAAGTCTCTCAAATGAAGATCAAGATTGTGGACCAACTCAAAGATCACCCTTGAAGATGGAAAATTACCAACTAGACAAAAACACCTACCAGTAAAGATGCAACCTTCAGCTGTTCATATCCAAGCAGATACTTCCAGAAAAGTGTCCAGCATAAAGGTCAACAGGGTTGCAGTTGAAGCCCAACAAAAAAAATCTGTCAATAATATTAAAGTAAAATAATTGCATACATTTTCCCAACTCAAAAGCCGAGACTGGACATGATTCCAAAAACTAATCCAGCGGCTGAGCGCGATTTTCTTTTAGAAACCCTGACCTGATGATAAGTGGTTAACAGAGAAGTGTTCTACAACAAGTTTACTTTGTTTATTTTATTATTATTATTATTTTTTTTTAAATATTGTATATTTTAAACAAATATTGTATCACTCTGTACAGAGAATAGGAATGTGAAAATCTGTATTTTGTTCTTGTGTCTGAGTTTTCTGTCATGGTCCACTGTGACACTGGTTCCCCTACAGCTAACGCGTAAGTAGATACCCTACCAGTACTCAGTTCTAAAATGATGATTTGCGGCCTTATTATATTCTATTTTATATTCTATTTTATATATTCCATACTTTTAACAGATTTCCAAAGGCCTACAATATTTGTCCACAATTACCCCATGGAGCATTGTCATCAAACTGTTGTGGTCCAGAATTCCCTTCAAATGTGCACCACTCGATCGTTCTCGCACTACCATGATAAGTGAGGAAAAAATACCAAGGAATATTATTATAGTAAGAAAGAACGATTACGTTCAAATGACACAAATGCTTTTAAACATGTAAATCAAAATGCTGTATGACATTATGCAAATATTTTTTTTTTGCCTACAGTACAGACAGTACTTGACAACATACCTTCTAATGGACTATCTGCACACATTAAGACTATTGATAGGAGCATCAGTTCATCAGCTCAGCAACCTGTTCAAAATAAAAATACAGCTAGACTCTATTGAGTTCATCAGGGTCAGTATCACCCACTGTCTGATCTCCATATCCATTATAAGTATATACACCATATCGACTTTGCTCAGAGGGATAAACTCTTGGCTTTTGTCATTGCATTCACTCAAATCAACACTGTTCAGCCGTGAACAGTGTTGTATAATTACATTCATCAACTACAGTTCAAGGAAAACTGCAGTTCAAGTTTGAGTTAACATTCTTCAGGGTGCATCCTTAACATTTAATTTACAAATATATATGCAACATCACTTCCTGGAGCACTTCAAATTGACGTGGATACTTAGCATCAGGTCAGGGCATCAGGTGCAGAGATTTACATCACAACTAATGCAGCTTCACTTTGAGCATTTAGCTGCAGTGAGACCTTGCTTGCACACAAGGAACCAACTTGGTAATTACCTTGTTAATTGATTTTCTTCTACCAGGGTTTGCTTCACCACCACAGTTAAAATGAAGTCCTATATGAGACCAGGCAAGGAATGTTGACAGTTGATAAAGATCTACATAATTTAGATGGAAACAAAGGGATGTTGCATGTCAAGATTCAAGAACAACAAATCATTGCAATTAAAATAAAACTAAAAACTAAATGTTTGTCACACAAACATTGTTTTACATCCAAATGTCCGTTTCAATAATATTAACAAACATTCAAGCCATCTTTATAGATTACTTCTTTACTTTCAAAAAGAAGCAAATCAGGGCATATGTGTCAGATAATAAGTTCACATTTTAAAATTTGTGTTGGACAGCTGGGTCGATTAAAAATAGCATTATTTTACAATAATAAAAAAATATGTCTGATTATTTTTCCAATTGTGTAAATGGTCCTCGGGACAGAATTTTTTTGAGAAAATAAGATTGGAAGCTAAGATTGGTGAAGAATGTAAAAGAAATAACTAGTTTTGGGGTGACAGCCATGGAATGATCTTTTCAATCAATTACGGCCTATGCTTTTACACGTATTTTTTCATCAGCTGTATGACGTCATACCCGATAGGAGGTCACGTGACCGCATGTAAACATTGTCGCGCAATTGGTCTATTGAGAAGAAGAAAAAGAAGAATAAAACTATTTAAAAAGCAACAACCAATACCCCCATCATCACCACCTATGCAAGAAAAAAAAACGGCTCTTGCCACTTCACAAACTTTCTTTAATCAAGCATTAAAAACCTCATGGCCAGTAGAGGGCGGGCTTCATATCAAATCAAGAAACCATCCAGTTGGCATTATAATAATTGTCGTTTGGCATTAGTTGACGTAAATCAATTTATCAATTATCTTTGTTTTGTTGGTCAAGGGGATCAAAGCAGATACAAGATATCTGATGAGATTTGTTTATAAAATAATCAACGTTGTGGTGTTATCCTCACAAATACGGATACAAGTTGCCATTATGTAATCCACCGACGGACCATGGACCCAAGATCGGACAACCAGCAGACCAGCAAAGGTAGCGAAAGTCGAGGACTACGAGCTCGACAGTGGACACTAGGGCCGTGAACCTTTCTTAATACGTCGTCGAACAGAAGAACATTTTGATGGTGTAATCCCATTTTTTTTTAAAAATCTGTATCTGTCTGTAACTGCAAGAAAATCTCCACAACGGGATACGGTTGCCCTTCTTCGACCACAGACAAAAGGAAACAAATCTTTGTTTGTCAATGCGGGTGGTGGTTTTGTGGCAAGTACAAAATTGTTGTTGCTTATCAAATTGCAATTATTAGTTTAGTCCAGGTACAATTTAAGTTTAAGGTTTTCATAAATTCAGTTATGAAATCCCACCCCATTTAAATTTTTTTATTTTTATTTACTTATTGTTTTTTTATTTAAATTGGTTTCTGACACTAATAAAGTAAAGCTGTGTTTTTTTTCTCTAACAAAGTGTACTGTTCAACCAACCATGCCAAGTACAAAAGACATTGCCCTGTGGAGGACACTACAGCTACAGGAGTGTACTACTGTTTGGTTTGGAAAGGGTGTATCAGACAAATTTACCCAAACCTAATAATTATTGTTATAGTATTGTGTCAACCATATCTCAAATTGGCTTATTGATTTGCTCGCATGTCCGATACTAGGATTATCCATGGAAGAATGAACATTAGCACTATGGTCCCCTCAATTCACTTTTGATTTGAATATTCAATTCACTTTGATTTGAATATTCAATTCACTTTTGATTTGAATATTCAATTCCCTTTTGATTTGAATGCGAAGATTTGGAATAGGCCTATATGCATAGTTTAAAAAATATAAAACTCCCCTCACTGAATTTTTTCAATCTGAATGATAAGATTTGTTTTCAACAAAAGCTTTGAAAATTCAAGATAAAATCATCATTTTGTAAAATATATCTTATTATCTTGATACATCTTCATCTTAAAACCTTATTTAAAGTGCAATATTTGTTTCATACCTTTTAGTGTTGTTTTATACAAATGAATGACATCTTGGGATCAACGATCTTGGGATCAACGAGTCGCGACCCCAAAATAGGTCATGAAAAATTTCAGGAGGATCACCAAACTTTAGAAGCGCTAAAAATTATCAGCAACAAAGATTGCGTTACTATCGATCTGTCATCAAAAAAATTGTATTTTTCGTTAACTTTCTAAATTATCAATTCAATGCAATTACTCTGTGATGAGGAACTGCTTCAATAGATAATTTACTCCTGTTAAGATATCACCTCTGCGGCAGGGGGTTCACTTGGCCGGCGATCAGTGGGTGGGTGGGTTCACGGTCGAGTGCCTGAAATTGTATTGGGTCGCCGGCTTAAAAGTTTGCGGACTGCTTGTCAAAATGTGAAAAAATGCTTATTGGCGAAAGTAATCTTTGAACACTCAAGTTGCCCTTTGTATTTATTTCCTTTGCCAACAGGTCACCGCTGACTCCATAAAAAACAAAAAAACCTAATGTGTTGACTCTTCCAAAATGTCTTTACCATGAAACGGAGCATCCATGTGCATCCAAGTAGGAGGACTAGGACCCTTCTTGCAGATTCCCAAATGCCACACCTACTATCATGTCGTTGGCGGAAGCTTCGGATAGTGCTGATTTGCCTTGCAGTCGGGGCCAGTCTCATGTATTTAAGAGGCAATCCGACCACAGAGAAACCAGGCTCAAGTAAAGCCAGATGGTAAGCACTAGGGCTTGTAGTTTGATAGTATTAAGCATTTTTCTGAACAGGGTTAGCGCGATAGTTTTTTTTTTTTTTCACTCGCAAGCCAGCAGGACCAATTATTTCTTTTTCCAAAGTTTTGCCTTTGCAATGTTTCAAATGTAATTTAATTTACCGTATGATAGACTTCATTGTAATCTCAATATATGCTCAGAGTTCAGGATCTTCGTAAAAGTTGTGTGATCTGTCCTTGAATCTATAAAAAAAAATTCACTCAAAGTGCTGAATGTTTACTTTGAATTGTAATGTTGACAAAAAATATAATACGCGGTTTGTAAATTTCATTCATTCTGCTTGTACAAAAGGTAACACGGGTCCATGCACTGTTGAATATCTAGGCCTTTCTTATTGGAATAAACTTCCCCTCAATATCCAAGCCAATAAAAATACCTCACACCTCACTGCCTGCGTTAACCACCTTTTTTGTATGTATTGATTATTTATCTATTGTCAAACGTGTTATTATTTTTTTTATGCTCTACGGTTGGCGAAGGGGCATATTGTCTCCTTCCGTGGGTGTGTGGGTGTGTGTGGACCCTCCTTTGTTCAACTCTTAGTCCTGACAAACGTGGACCCCATTGTTTTCTTTTGTGATAGCAATCATACACCTATTGTCCCTTTGGTTATAAGTCCTCGGTTTGCATGTCACCACAAGTACAACAAAACACACACATTCTCTTTTCTTTCGTCCCTGTACTGAATATTTTCTCAAAGACTTTGTACAAAAATTTCCTTGTGGAGCATCCATCTCTTTAGAATTTTCCTGTGGAGACCAATTGTTCTTGCGCTTCGTTTTGTTATAAGACTCCACAAGGGATCGAATTCATGCCCACGATTGGAGGCCATTACACACTTGTGTGTGTGTGTGCAATCATTGTCGGAGTGATTACTCAGGAAGGACTTAGCATATCAACTCCTGACTTGTTGTGTGGATTGGTCTTTAGATCCCTGAGAAGTCTGTTGTTTTTGGACCACTTTCATCCAGCTTCAAAGGTCATTGTGGCTAAAATAAAACAATTTTGTCAGATTGATAACTCAAGAAGGACTTGACATATCAACACCAAACTTGGTGTGTAGATTGGTCTTGGAATCCCTCAGAAGCCTTCACTGTTTTTGGACCCCCTATGTCAAATGTCGAGGTCATTATGGCTTGAAAACAAAATAATTTTTGTCCGAGCGATAACTCAACAAGGACTTGACATATCAACTCTTGTACCCCCCTGGTCAAATGTCGAGGTTATGGCTAAAACAAAAGAAATGTGGTCTGAGCAAAAACTTGAGAATGACTTGGGTATCAACTCCAATTTTAATGTGCGGATTTAGTCTTGGGATCCCTTAGAAGTTGATTGTTTTTGGTCAAATGTTGAGGTCAATATGGCGTAAATAAGAAGTGACATTTGCACTATCGGAGGAAACTTTAGGTATTACCTCTGTACCTTCTTGTATCTCTTTTATTTTCACTTTAGTTCCATCAGTTATTGGATGTTTGGTAACTCAACACCCAAACTGTTTGGCTGTGATTATGGTGGTGTTCCTAATCTGATGTAAAGCATCAGCTTACTAGTGCTGTTGTCAGTCCAGCAGAATCAAACAAAACAAGTGGTTTGATTTTGAAGGGCTGGCAATAGTTAGAGTATTATTATGGGCTGTCAATAAATTGGTCTTAAAGTTTGATTAATACTGGCCATCTTATAATAGTTTATAAATCTGGTGGGAGTCAGGGTGTGACATCCCCTAATACTTTGCTTCAATCAGCATTTGAAGCCTCCGAAAGAGAAAAAAACACTCGGCAAATTTGGACCTTTCTGTTTACCGACTAAAAATTTATTTTCAAGGCTCTCTGAAGATTTGCCGAATACCGGTCGTCTATCGTCTGTTATCTGTGGTGGCCCTAAAGGGACATCGAACATAAATATTGACTTTAATTATCCATTGGAGTCGTGAAATGTGTCATAATAATTAGCGTCAATATTCACTACTTTGCGGTACAAGTGGGATCACCTTGTGAGTTGTAGTTTTAACCGTAGCACTCGAAGCAGTAAATATTTGTATAATAGGCTATAATCATGTTTATGAAAAATAGCACTCCTTAACTAGTAAATGCCGGATGACCTGTATACACGCTACTATTGTCTGAGCCAGCAAATGGCCGATGGTTAAACACGTCATTGTGTAAAACCAGAATACCGGAGCAAAGGTCGCCTGAACACTTTGTTTCAGAGCATGCACAGAGTATATACCCACCGTGCAGCACTTTGTTTCATCCACACAAAGAGGACAGATTGTGTTGAATACCTCATTCTTTTATGTCTATTTTGCGGGGGTTATTGTGTAATCTCCGATTCCGGTCCTTTGTGTTTTTGTTCCAAGAAGAGGATTACAAGCAATCAAGAGGCTTCTACCACTGTTTATTTATTGCATTTCGGCTGAATGGAGGTAAGTCAGAGTTGAACCGGGGATCCAGCCTCAGTTTGATATTTAGAGCCTCAGTTTGGGATTTAGCACCAATCCTCGGCTACAGCTCACGGCCGAGGTTTTGCAATTCACGGTGTGTGAATTTGACATTTTCTCGATAGAGAAAACAAAAAACTCAGTGCTTTAAAGAGAATCTTTGCCCTCTTGGCTTTGTCAATTCAAGGCGTATTTATGCCAGTGCACTCTCAAAGAAAACTGATTCTGGCAATTCCAAGAAAATAATTCCATCAGGATGGACAGGAAAAAATGAAGATTCTGTGAGGTAATTGGATAAATGATATGTAGGCCTACAAAAAAAAAAAGGAAAAAAATACATAATTTCCTTTACAGCAGGAAATGAACTAAAAAAGTGTGTTTATTTGCCAATCTAATCCTGTAATCCAGTTACAAGTGCTTTGTGTGGGGACATACAGGTGATTTATGGGACTGATTGATTACGTTGCAAAAGGAAATAGAGGAAGTTTTCATGAACGTGTCCATGCAAGTTTCGGCTGGTATTGGATGCTGTGGTTAACTCTCACAAGTGAAGCGTGAATTATATGGCATTGTTTAATAACCATCATTGGTGAAGTGTGGTTTTGTGAACTGCAGGTAGGCCTTATATGCTTGCATTACGATGGTTAGTGCATGTACACAGTACACACTCAACCCTCTTACTGTCTGACCATTCAGTGTCATCCACTGTGATTTCGAATGACAGATTCAAACTAGATGCACTGTGATCGTTCTTGTGAAACACAGCCCACAATCAACCCTCCTACTGTCTGCTCACCATTTAATAGACCTCTTATATATGCCGCCATCGCTGAGGACAATCAATAGAATTGCACACATGTGTACACACCACTATCGGCCAATGAGAGTTCTTCCTTTGACCTCGGTGAGGGCGCTGTTTCTTTAAAACTTAAGGGTTGAAATGGTTTTTTCTTTTTCTTTTCGCAAACCAATAAGCCAGTTGCGATTCTGATTTGAATAATTTGTGGTACAATGACTTGCTCAGTCACAAATGATCACTTAAATTTGAATTCCTCAAACTAGAGACAGTTGCTATGTCACATGGTTAGGGGCAAGATTTTTGTGTAGTTATGTAAGAAATGCGAACACCCATACACAATGCCAAACGATTGTGTATGGCACAATGGTGGCGCGTCGTGGCCGAGTGGTTTGTGCGTCGGACTCAAGCTCCGATGGCTGAGTCATCGGTGTGTGAGTTCGAGTCCCGGTCGCGACACTTGTGTCCTTGAGCAAGGCACTTAACCATAATTGCTCCGTAAAAGTTGGGGAGGTAGAGCCTTCTGCTCTACCAGCCAGGCTTCTGATAGATGATACCTAAGCCTACATCCTTACGAACTGTAAAGGGGGTTACCCTGTTTCAGCCCCAGGAGTAGGTGGCAACGGGCCCCTGGATAAAACAGTTGATTGGTAGGCCACAGCTCGAGTGGCTTACTGGCCTTGTGTGTCTGGAGACTTCCATAAAAAAAAATTTAAAAAATAAAAAAAAAGGAAAAAAAAAATGGTACCAGCAGGCTTTGCCCACCTGGGGGTGCTATACAAAAGTTTGCCCCGAACTGTGTGACACTGTCTTTAGTCTGGGGTCTTTTGTGTCTGTGACCAAAGCAAGTCAGTGTGCTAGAAATTCAAATCTAACTCGCAATTGGCTCATTGATGTTGGCTGTATAGTATACTTGACTCTTGTTGTGATAGTAATGACTGCTTTAAAAAAAAAAAAAATCTGAGATCACAAGTTTTCCCAGAAACATCTTTGATAATTTTTAATAAAAAGATTTGTACTGGATCAAATTTTAATCAAAGTTTAATTTGTAGTATCGTCGCCATTTTCAGGAAGGGACAGGCATGTCAAAAAAAACTGTTTTCTACATTTCTTTTCTTTTCTTCTTCACTTCTTGCTTTTAAACATGATCTAAAGCCATCCCAAATTGCTGCTTAATCTAAATTATGCTCAATTTCTTAATGACGATAAATGCTTGTGGGCATTCAGTAATTGCAATTTGCGTTTTCATGAAGAATCTGGCATCAGTAAACATATGCAAAATGCATTGTCAAAAAATGGACTGGCATGTAGGTCAAGTTGCGTTTTCACAAAGCGATGGGCTTGTCAGCAATCGCTTGATCATGGGACATGCCCGCCCTCTCTATGTAAAAACATACACTAAAGATGTGCACAAAAGTAAGTCATCGTGCAAATTGTTCTTTCACAAAGAGACGGGTATATTTGACTAATAATTGTGTTGTTTAATCAATTTGGTGATTTTAGTTATATTATTCATAAGATCTAACTCTTAATAAAACACATTAGGGAACTTTAACTGCACAAGAAAGTTTTAATACTGCAGAGTTTTTAGTTTTGAATTTAGCACCTTTTAAAATGTGAGCATCACACATTTGTGAAATCGATATGTAATCACGTGATTGAAATTAATTACAAAGAAACTCAAAAATATGATTGATGTAATTTTTAATCAGGACTCTAATTTTGGGGAAAAATCCACAAGACCACCAGACGTGCTGTTCAAACATTTTACCGGACCAGAATTTTGTTTACAAGGCCAATCAAAATGAGAGATAAAACTTTCTTATCTGAACAGTGTGATCTACAACAAACTGACAGAAGATATACCTCATTTGTCATATAAGCACCTAGCTATATCAACAGAATTGAAAGCTTTTATTAGACTAAAAGTTAACATTGAGTAAGGGAATAAAAGAGTGGTGACCGAGGTCTTAAACGGCCGTTTAAAACCGGCAGGGGCATGGCCGTGTGATAAAGAACCGAGCCAAAGGCGAGGTCCTTTATCACACGGCCACGACCCTGCAAGGTTTTAAACGGCCGTTAAACACCGAGTCACTACTCTTTTATTCCCATTCATAAATGCCCTTTTTGTTAAAAAGCGTAATAATGTAGAAAAATCCGTGAAACTTTTCTGTTTTTTTGAATAAGTTATTTTCAATTCTTGCCACGTCCTCAGGCTCCATTTCGCGAAGGGTCAACGATCATACGGTTGCGCGTACACACGCACATTATCAGACTTTACATTATGGCTATAATGAGCGCAGAACGCGCCTTCACAGCTCCAGCTATGTCTATATCATCCGTTTAAAACCGGTCTTAAACAGTCATGTGACCACCTTTCAACCAATAGGACTGCCCAAATTGACTGGGTATTTATGAATATCATTTTGTTATTGCAGAGTGAGATATTATTATTCAATTGAAATAGACAAGACCGCTGGACTTTTAGGATCGTGAGTTTACTGGCCCGACGCTAAAGTCACTGACCTCGGGCCTGCAGTCCAGTGTAAATGTCGAGCCCTGTTAGTGTGTTCAAAGATATTTTTGATAAGCTTTTGAAATTGTCTCAAAAGTTGTTGTGGAATTTAGGTTTTTAATAATTGGAAATATTACCTTAGACATTTGTGGGGCATGATGTTCCTTGAGCGGACCTCAGGTTGACCTTGCGATGACACAGAGCAGTCAGGGATTGACTTTTCAGGTCGATGCTGCGCCTGAGGTATGACTGTCAGGAACATATCAGTCATCGATTGTTTACGACCTGAGCATCACTTTGACAATGTTGAGACGATCGGCATCAGTCACTGTATATTGAAAAAAAAACCCAGAGTTTTCCAACTTCTGTGACGTGTTCCCGACATTGTTCCACGACATTCACACGGTTTCTCAGTTGTAGCGACCTGTGCAATTAATCATGCTTGATCCTGACGGTTCCGTCTCAGCGCAAGCAAAAACCAAGGTCAACCTGAGGGTGGCTTTAACTGTCTACCATGCATTTCTCATCAATGTGTGCTGGTGTGTTATGTTTTAAGTTCTCCGCAGGGCCCACCAAGAGAGTCGTCTCCCTTTTGCGCAAAAAATACACGTCCTCCTCCACCTGAGAACGTCACCAAAGCAGTTACTGAGTATGCAAGTTGAATTATCCTACCACCTTTCAACCTTTGTTGTGTGCCATTCATGTACCGAACATACATGCTCATGCAGTTGTTAAAGTTGTTCAAAGGAAAAATTGGTTCATCATAATGTTCTTTATTGGAACAGGTGAATAGTACCCAACCCCTTTAGATTTTGACTACGTTGATTCACAAAGCTGTTTTAAATATATATGCGTGTTAAAGGTGCTGGGTCCTATTTTTTGGCTGATTTGACCCGAAAGTTTAGATTAAATTTTTAAATTGCTATTTTTATAGATTTAAAAAAGTTTTATAAGCTTTCATTTAAGGTGTTGCAAAAAAAAAAAAAAAAAAAAACAAAAACTGCCGGTGATAAATGGTAGTTAATTAAAAACTAAAAATTAATTATTGTCGAGATCCCGACATTATCTCATGTCCATCAGACATGTACAAATAATTTTGCATGTTTACATGTATTTTGTGCATCGTCCATGGCATATGTGTAAACGTTATTGATGTTTTTCGTTTTGAAAACAGCTTAGTCTGTCAAATTCCGTTCGTTCAGAGAAAAAAAAATGTTTTCGGCAAAAATCAGGCCATACAATTTGGTATAACCTTGATTCCAATACGGGAGTCGCAATACAGTGCACCCTTTACAGTTTACCACGGAAAGGCCATTTTCCCTCAAAGCAGTCTACTAAAAAAACATGTCACACTAGCAGCTCACCTCTGCACAGGCAGTTGGAGACCTTCAAATGAATGACATGCATGTTAAAAAAAAGAATTTGCACCATTCAGCATTCACATTCAAACATTCATCATATAAAAAAAAGTTAAAAAACATGCCGTTAACTCAGCAAAATACAACCTTAATGCTTTGCGAACCACAAACAAACTCAAATAATCAGGGCCACATGGTGGGCACTGCAAGTTGACTCAAAAAAACTTGTCAAGCTTTTCCCACAATAACACCGCGAAAGTAGCCTTTCTTGGCCAATTTGTAGAGGGTGCACTGCGGTGCGAAGCACTCGTATTCAATAGTTGGTATACTTCAGTTTCAGTGTCATTCAAAATTCTGGTTGAGGAAAAGAGTTAAAAACTCTTACACCGCACACTTACCTCTGTCTTCTATACTTGCAGAATAAATCACATTGATGCCACACTAAGCTAGAGGAATCCTATATATACCCCAAAAGTGCACCAAGGGTCACATTTCAATTTAAACCCAGTAAGAGGTTTTGATTCCAATTGGGTAATAAATGGTGAACTTTTTTTTCTCTTGCTTTCTTTTTGCTCTGTTTTGTTTCAAGACCCTATTACATTCCATTTAGTGCCATTGAGTTTTGCTTAGTTTCAGTTTTTGCTTCGTAGACTAAATCTTTCATGTACACCATTCTGTGCTGACCAACATCCACTTTGTTTAAAAGTACAACTGTTGTTGATTGGACCTCGTTGAACTGAAGTACCAATGCTATTCTTGGAAGTCTGTCATGCACCAAAGATTAGGTGTCACTTTCAGGTTCTACGTGAAGGGCCTTGAATCTAGACTACTAACTTCTCCCGCAGCCGCACTTGAACTATAGAGACCCTTGCCCTTTTCATGTGAGGTTAGTGTCGAGTTCATAGCATTGTTGGCGATGATTCATGCAGTTTTGTTGTTGTTGTCAAACTAGTGTACCACCATGCGGGCATGCCCTTTAGTGGTCACAGCACAGACCTCATACCAGGCCTAATACTTCACAGAGGCTTGCTCCATTGCCCCTGGTCATTACCTTGGTGCCCCTGAAATGGGATGTCCTACATCAAGAAGAAAATGCCTTGGTGACCTTGCCCTTTCGAGAATGAAGCAATCAGGCCAATACTTCATTCTTTGAAGTTGTTCCTTGTTGAAGGTCACCTTTAATGAAGGAAATTTTAACTTTTTAATTTTTTCTACTGGAAAATTACAAGGGACAAGAAGGCAATGAACAGGGCATGAAGGCAATGAGCAGGGGCATGAAGGCAATTGCCTCTGTTGTCTTTGTGAAGTATCAGGGCCCAATTTCATAAAGCTTATTGTAAAAGCACTAAAACTTGGTCAGCACAGAAAAAAAAATGCTCAGCATAAACAGGTTACCAGCCGAAATTCCATAAAGTTTACGTTGTTGCAACTGGTACACCTATGAAATTTTGCCCAGGGGCCGATTTCCGCTTTATGAAATTTTGCCTTGGGGCTGATTTCACAAAGAGCCAAGATTGATCTTAAATGTGTAACAAGTGCTTAGCAAAGTGTGATGTCACAATACAAATCACTATGGTGATGTTGATAACTCATTTTAAGATAAATCTTTAGTGTTTTAATAAATTGAGCCCCAAAAAGTAGCAGTTCCTCTGATTTGAAGAGATAATGCTTTTTGTGATCTTCTTCTCTAGCACTGAGGATACTGTTCACAAAAGCCCCTTGAAATCTATAACTGCAGAGGATACCAAATTCTAGAAATGCCATCATTTCAACATAACCTCCTAAAATTAGGATCCTACTTTTGTACAGTTTTTGCCAGGAGTGACTCCCATCCCTGTGATATGGTGAATTAAACAATGACTCACTTCACCCGATGTCACCACCCATGATAAATCTTGATTGTGTCGTTTTTGGGTGTCAGATTCTGGATGTGTGCCTTTTGGGCATGTTAGGTGATGTACACTCGGTTAGATGCACACCATATCTTTCAATGCAGTTTGACTCCCCAAAGTGGGACACAATGTGAACACAGTAGCCAGGTGTGACATCAGTACAAGGGCATTGATAGCATACAGTGTTGTTCACACCGTACATGTGGTCACATTCATGCTGCATTTCACTCCACACTTTGGAGTCGGTGCAAGGGGATCAGTGGCATACAGTGTTGTTCACACCTCACATGTTATCACATTCATGCTGCATTTCACTCCACACTTCACCAGGAAATACATGTACATCAAGCGATAAACCACAACATGACAAGGGAAGCTGGACTGGGTAGATTTTAAAATCAATTTGGGGGTGAACGAAGTAATGTTGACTGGAGCGGGATTTGAACCTGCGACCACCGGCTAAATGCACCGACGCTCTAGCAACAAAGTGATCCAGCCCTAATGTTGCAGTCTCCCTATTTTGGCAATATCTTTGTTCGGGGAGGGGGGGGGGGGGGTGCCTGAATGTTACACATTATGTATGCTGTGTACGTCTACAATTTTGTTCAAAACAAAAAGTAAGAAGTACAGATAAAATGTTGGCAAGTGTTTGCAATTGGCAAGGCAAATGTTTTTGAAAGCGTACATTCTTTCCAAGTCTCTATTATTTATAGAATATATCCTCTTCTTCACTGGCAGGACATAGTGATAAAAATAACCTGTGTAAAACGGCATATTACTCAGTGACTGTTATTTGGCATGGATGCTTTAAGTACACTGTACATAATTGCAGTGATCTTGCTGGAATTCTTCTTTTTTTTCTCTCCTGTTTTTTTTTTTTTGGGGGGGACACTTGCAGTTTAGTCATGGTTTTATGAAAAATGATGGCATTTTTACCAGAAATTGTGTTACTTATTTAGTGACTTTTAAGTCAGTTTAAAAACAAAAACTGTCCCAACTACATGTATGATGAACAGAACCTGCTATCTGAAGCCATTATTAGTGATTACAAGTTAAGCATGCAGTTTCTAACTCACACATTTCATAATGATTTATTTTGCATGTTTACAGTTTTTGTGTATCAAGATGACAAAATTTTAAGTTAAAGAGAACACATTTTATTCGTGCATGATTTAATAATTGAGTTACGAATAGACCGATTGCGCGACCAGTGTTGACATGCGGTAACGTGACTTCCTGTGGGTATAACGCCATATCAGCTGATGGCAAAATACGTGTAAAGAGATATGTCGTGACACAGAGTGAATACAAAAATAAGACTTGCCGGAACTGTCCTTACTGGCTTTTAGAATAAACTAAATGCAACAATCATTGTGTACCGTACCGCACTTTCCTATGGAGGACGTCGTGTGTGTTTACATTTAATACTCAAAATAGGTCACGTGACCCGGGTCGCGCAATTGGTCTATCCTTCTATTGTCTAAATGTCTATCCTTCTATTGTCTGAATTGTGTGAATGTACGTAAACGGAACACAGTCAACCCTCCTACATGTACTGTCTGACCAATTAATATCATCCACTGCAATGTGATATCCTGTGGTGAACGTATCACACAGTACATGTAGTTACACAGTTAGTTTCTTTGTACAGAGTTGTGTCACCAATGGACTGATCCATTAGGCCCCCTGCACCTAAACATATTGACCAATCAGGACATTTGCTATATCACCACTGTACACATAGGCAGCACAACAAGCGTCTCTTCAGTGACACACTCCATGACATGAATGTGCACATTATAAGTGTGCGCACACATAGTTATATTTTCCAATAGGACTTTATCGTGTCGGACTTTTGTCAGACTTTTGGTGGCATAGCAAAGGCTGTAATTGGTCAACACAGAAGGGGGCGGGGCTTAATGGATCAATCTGTTGGTGTCAGATGGTTGGTCAACTCACTGTGGAAAATGTTCAACGAGAGGAGGAGGGTTGAAAAACAAAATTGCACAGGCCTGAGTGCTTCGTTCTTGAAAGGGCAAGGGCACTATAGGCATTTTCTGCCTGATAAAGGGCACCTTCTATGAGTCAAATGTAAATTTGTACTGGAACATTTCAAGGGCACCAAGGCAATGACCGGGGGCTGTGAAGTTTTGGGCCTGTTTGCCATTCAAAATGGCATTAAATTTGATCTTCTGACTGCTTCAAAAAGACCCATTTGGTTGTTGATATCCAATGATGTCATGTTTCAAATTTTGCTCCAAAAGAGTATCAAACAAAACAATAAATTTACCACATTTTATCGTGATCAGAGGCTGAATGTTGAGGTGAACAATGAAAAATTGACTTGAGCAAGATTTGAACCTGTGACCACTGGCTGCACGGTTAGTAAATTTTCCACCACTTTTCAAAGGACTCAACGAGTGGAAAATGAGTGCATCACATAGATGAATTTGACATTGGAGCCCCCTCTTCAACAGAATGGTATCAATTATCGTGAAAAGTTATCTTGCCAGATATTTTTGTTTTTAAATATGTAGATCTCCGCCAAGTTAACTGCTTCCTTGTGTACCGTATTAAATTGTGTTAAAAAGTGCATGATTTGTAACTGTGGAGTAAACACTTGTAAAGTTTAATTAACAACACATTTATTGTTTTCTTTAAAAATTATCTTGAAAAGTTATCTTGCCAGATATTTTTGTTTTTAAATATATAGAATTCTGCCAAGTTAACTGCTTCCTTGTGTACCGTATTAAACTGTTAAAAAGTGCATGATTTGTAACTGTGGAGTAAACACTCGTAAAGTTTAATGAGCACATTTATTGTTTTCTTTAAAACTAAAGAACAAAGTAATCACAAATCTTTTTAGAAAATCTAAGGGGAGAAACTAGCTCAGTTGGAAAGGGTTTACTTCTACCATTGAGGCAGGAATACAGGCCTGGATGTACATGTACACAGGCCACGGAGGCAATGGCCTCTGTTGCCCTTGTCTTGGCCTTGGTGCCCCTTCAAATGTTTCCCACCGACTTTAAGATTTTCCAATGGAAAGTGCCCTTTGCAAAATGAAAATGGCCTTGCCCTCTCAAAGATGAAAAACCATGCCTGGCAATACAAGGAGACCAAAGGAGTGGCTGATCAAAGGTGTCAAAGATCAAAGTCTGTTGTCGTTATGTAACTGGCAATTTAAAAATAAAACAATAGTCAAAGGAAGAGTTATGTAATACGAAATAACCAGCAAAACCCAGATATAAAGCTGATATAATGTTCAGTGGAATTGCTTGCACCTGTGTAGACAATGATTTTACATATAAAAAATGTTGGGAAAACTCCAGATGTAAACAACTTTTTAAAACTCATATTAAAATTGTTTTGCTGAACAGTGGTCCACAAAGGTAATGCACACATTGTGAAAACAAAACACACTTCCAATTTTGACTTGATTTTTCTACACAGGAGATATCAGGGTCCTTTAATTATCCTGCCAACTATCAGACATAATTTCACTAGATTCATGCAAGTTTAGCTGAAAGCTTTACTCCAGTAATGAATGGTTTCAGTGTGGAAAGCCGCCTCGTGACATTAGACTCTGTGCACAAAGGACTTTAAATCGGCAGGGATCAGCCTATAGTTCAATTGGATTTGTATGGCATTTCCCTCAAATGCAAATGATCTTAATGGGTCGTGGTCTTTCGATGTGTCTCCTTGTATTCCGGCCTCCATGCTTCTACAAGGAAATCATTCACGCTCGTTTGTTGGTGTGGTCGCAAGGAAATTCAAACCTTCAAAAAAATGTGCAAGTTTTTCATTTTGTATGCATTTTTCAATTTTGTAATCGTAGGCCTATCTCCCTAAATGTTTATTGTGGGACCTTCCGCAATTCTCCAAATTCAACCAGTGTGACTTTATAACCATTGCATTCCACCTTATTACATAACCTTATCCCCCAATTACCATAACAAAGTTCCACTGAAACAATAACAAAAGGACGCCATACTTCCCCGGTTAAAAATCGCACAAGAGTTCTCAGATCCAACACACAAGCCTCCTTAACTGTTCCTCTTTATAACACAGAGAGAATGCCTGCCATAACCAGACTCATCAATGCCAATGTTTGAATGTTTGTTTTTTATCCTTTGTGAACCTGTGCAATTGGTACACGATTTATTGTTTGCCACTTTGGCTTTTGTAATTGTTTTAGTAAACTTTTTGTGAATTTTAATGTAATGTTTTTAACTCCTTGTACATTGAAACGCCACTTGTTTCAATTTAATTATGAATGAATAGATAAACCAGAAATATAATAAAGTATAATAAAAATACACAATGTATGAAGGATACCGTTGTATTTGTGCAGCCAAGTGCAAAATCAATCCTTCAAGTGTGATGTAAAAACAAATTCAACCTTCCTCAATCCTTCAAAATCCAAATGCACCTCCTTCAGCCATGCTTCCTCAATCCTCCATACTCATCCACACTTTGCGTTTGTCCTGAATCCTCCATAATCATGCAGTGGTACATTTTCAAACAATCCTCCAAAATCATCAAAATGCTCCGCTTGATGAGGATCTGGGAGGGTTGGGGCTTTTAATGCATAACTTGTGAAACACTCCCGTTCTATTTTTTTTATGTTGTAAATCTCATCATGCAGGTCTTGGCGAATAAAAGACATGCTTCAAATTATCCATGGCGAGGACATCTCTAATTCTGCAAATTTCCTAGCCTTCAAAGGGTCAAGAAAGGGAGAGATGACATTCAGGAAAAATCCTAATTTTTCTCCATCAGTAAGATATTTGTGTCTGTGTTTGTCGACTTTTCTATTATTGTTTTTATATTTTTGTGGTAAAGAAAACCTTAACTAGTTGCCTCCGGGATTCTTCCATTTTTTCCTGTCCAGCCTGATGGGACAATTTTCTCGGACTTACCGGAATTGTTTTTTTTCTTTGAGAGCACCACTGCCCAACGAAACCTTGATTTGACAAAGGCAAGAGAACACAGATTTTCTTTGTTGCACCGTGATTTTTGTTTTCTCTATCGAGAAAATGTCAAATTCATGCAGCGTGAATTGCAAAACCTCGGCCATGTGCCACAGCCTCTGATTGGTACTAAATCTAGGTTACACTTTCCTGTCACTGTATTTGCATGTGTGATCTATCAGTGCCACAGATTGCCACTGCAGAAATTGACCAAGGTTGAGACCCTCATCTCCACCAACAGTGGCCCAAATTCCCTTGCAACTGAGCACAGCTGGTGACTTCTCCAGTTTACCACACTCATGGAAGCACCTTGGGCAATGGCTGTAATCTGTGCATGTATGTGTGTGCCTCAAAACTCCACTGAGTGGCATCTTTGGGCATGGGTAGATTTTGTCAAGAAACACGCTGATCATAGGAGGGTAAATCAACCTAACCTCTTTGAGTCTTTGGCTAGGAACCCTCCCGAATCCTCCATCATCCTCCAGCACATAGGTGTATAAGCCATTTTGAGATATGGTGGACATATTACTCGGGCGCTATTTGGTTTGGATAAATTTGTCTGTATACACCCAAACCAAACAGTTCACTCCTCTAGTGTCCACCATACCTCAAAAAGGCTAATGGGGATTCATTGCTTAAGGAGGCAGAGGGGTCGATATGCCCAAAATTTTACACAGATAAAAACACAAGCACCTATTTCTATTAAACATCTTTTTCTTGTTCTTGCTTTTTAACCACTGTTTTTACCAAACTTGGGGGGGGGGGGAGTGGGTCGGGTTGGGGTTCCGGGGGTGGGGGTGGGGGTGGGGGGCAAGTGCCCCTCTGCCCCCCCCCCCCCCTGCTCGTACATCTATGCTCCAGCTTATGGTGACCTCAACATCCTAATGTTTGGACGGTTGGACTCTCCGATAAGATTAAAATACCTGGACCAAAGCAAAGAGTTGTTGGCCTGCAGGTACGGGACCATATCCTTCCCAAATCAGATGAAACGGTGAGAAGGATTTTGGAGGACTTGGGGACTTTTTGATTGTTTTGACCAATGGAACTTCTTAAATTCTTGCAGAAATGTCCGACGTCCCTCCAGTTAAAAATGGCCAACGACAGCTGGACGGCACCCATGTATCATCCAGAAATCCATCTACTAATGAACAGTCAACTTCTCAACCAATCAGAACACAGCAGACTACTGCCGTACTACATGCCGTTTGGGTACCGCACAAAATCCAAGTTCTGCTATAAAGGTAAATAGCACTTTGTGTTTTAACCACTTCACGTCGGTTTTGAAAAATCTTTACCGTGCCTCTGCGTGCTATTATTTTCTGGAACTTTTCGGACAGAAGTAATTTTGTTGTTGAAAATGTCGTTGTCACAATGAAACCCTGACTAAACAAAGTAAAGGCAATAAATGATTTCAAAAAAAATGCACCAGGATTTTTCATTCTCTTTGGAGAAATTATGGACTGTCTTACCGTGAATTGTAATTTTTATTCTTATTAAAAGTTCTTATTGAGTTCTTATTGTAATTTTATTGTATGACTCAGTAATTGTGCCTTCGAACATCCGCGAAACACAAGAAACGCAATAAATTATTATTATTGTTATTATTATTATAGGCTCGAACCTTGGCCGTGAGCCATGGCTGGTAAATGCAGGAAGTACACACACATAAGAAAACAATTCCTTGCTTAGCGGTGATTTTCTGCTACTATCAGCAACAATTTTTGGGTTATGGTTCGCAGAACCGTGAAATGGGGGCCAGAAGGCTTTGATCACACTGCTTTTATTATTTATTCGGCCATTTTTCATAGCACATCAGTCAGGTGGTTGTACCTTTTTTTTCAGGTACCACCCAAAAAGCACTTCAACGTGTGAATGGACATACAGGCTTATACTGAAAATAATTTGAGTTGATTCATTTGATGTTTTGAAACATTTCTTTTTTTTTTTAAATCACCCTCAATTTTCTATCAAAAATGAACAGAAAAATTTAACTGCCTTTTTGGTTCATTTTTTGTATGAAATTTAAGATTCGTTAAATTAATAATTCTAATCAACTCAAATTATTTTCAGTATAAGCCTGCATGTCCGTTTACATGTTGAAACACTTACGTTGGTTTCAGGTACTTAGAAAAAAAGTTTAAACTTTTGGAAAAACTGCTAATGTGACGGTAGAAAAGGGATGTCTTTATTGTGTTTTCCATCACAAACAAACAATGTATACAAAGTAGTCTCATTACACACTTTTAAAAAATCACAGAAAAATACATATTGTCAAAAAAGAATATATCAAAAATAGGGACAGTCTATATCACGCTGGCCAAAGTTTTAACAAAAGGGGCTCTCAAATGCTGTGACTCCAAAGTCTTGCCAATCCAAACTTGAAAATGAAAACATCAAAACCAATTACAACTAGATGTTAAGAGTTTGTCTTACCACAAACTCTAGGTGCACAGAGTGTGGAAGTTAATTGATGAGTCAGAAATTAATGGAGATACCATGTAAAAACTTCAGTTTGGTTTTAAAACTCCAGTTGAGGTCTTTTTGGGGGTTGGAACTCACACTATTTCATTCAAGCGAGATATACAGAAAGTTCATTTGTGTTGGCTGCACATCTGATCTGATAGCTCCCTTGATTATTTTGTTATTTTCATTTCCGTGTTTAGCCGGTTGGCATGGTCGAATTGTGGTCAGGTTTTGTATTGTTTTAGTTTGATGTTCCAAGAACTTTAAGGGTGCCGTTGTTTTTAGGAAGTGATAAATGGGTCAACACATCAAAAAAAAATTGCAATTGGTTTTTCCGTAAATTGTTAATCGATGTACTCAATAGTGTTAAATTTTTCACAAAGTTTCAGCTCCTTATACGTTATAGTTACGTAAATGGCTCATTCTATAAATTTTGAGTCCGTTTTTTATTGTTGTCCCTGTTACATCTGACATAAGATTTCATACATTTACACCACACTCTTTGGTGCCTTCTACCTCCAAGAGTGGTTATGTTAACGCAAAGTACATGCTGAACAAATCAAAACAGTTTGAAGTCAAATTTAAAGACATTTTCAGATTAAATTGCGCACGTCAGGTGTAACAGGGACAGGAAAACGTCACACTTTGGACCCCAAATTTACAGAATGACCCAAATACACTAACAAGCACAACCGACGAAATCGTATGTTTTCCTTTTTATATTTTTACGAAGTGACAAATCAAAATTCAACACTTTATCTCGTTAAACTACACAGCGCTTGTCTGTCTATCTATCTATTTATCTTTCTATCTATCTATAAATCTTATAAATACAACTCCTTTTTAAATTTTTTTTTTATTAATACTTTTTATAAACATTCTATTTGTTGTATTGCTTTCAGTTTTACATGTATTTATTTGCATAGTTCTATCATTGTTCTTTTCTAGCCATTTATTCAAATATAATTATTGCTTTTATTGTGAGTTTTGCATTGTATTTACGTCTGCTAAATACTTTTTAATGCAATAGAATGTTTGTTCTATTCTTTCTCACGCAGGGCCCAAATAGAAACCAATCTTTTTACTGATTTGGCTAACCCTGGGTAAATAATGGAAACAAATACATCAACTGTACTACTTTGTTTGGATTTTTCTTCAACCTTGGTCTGATGGGAGAACCAGCCATGAAAATAATATTGATAGTTGTTACACAGCATTTTTCTGTACACCATAGACTCCCGAAATATTCAATGACTGTAAAAAAAAAAAGATAGTCAGTGATTTTAATTGCAAGTAATGAGACATATGGTCTTGTATGTGTAGCTGCTGTTTCATGTATGATACAGTTGAATACCTTTGGAACAAGTTCATTAGTTAAGCTGGTATTCCTTTTGTAATTCTGAATAATTTACAGCATCCATGGTGTGTATTTCCCACCTCCCATGCCATAACTATTTTCATACTGTATTATGTGTCACAGCAGATGCAGTTATAAACCCATGGAAAGACAGAGAATGTTGAGTGTGTAGTTATCACTGTATATCTGCTTGGAGGCAATTTGTGCGCGCTGCCACTTTGGCCATGTGGCAAATTTCAGCTTTCCCACTGTTTGATCTGGCTAATTTTGCCACACAGGCATGTCAGTGCCCCCTTTGTCCAGTTTTGACTGAACAAAGCCAAGAGAACAAAGATTCTAACTGAAGCACCGGGATTTACGGCTTCTTTATCAAGAATGATCAGATTCATGGAGTGTGAATCGCAAATCTCGGCCAAGAGACACAGGTGATGATTGGTTGTAAGTCCGGAACCAAGGCCGGAATCTCGGTGCAATTGGAGTTCCCTCCATTGAGCCGAGATACAGTGATATACAATGGTGGAAGCCTCTCAGTGTCTTGTAATCTTCCTCTTGGAACAAAAGGACAAAGCTCTGGACTCAGGGATTAGACAATATTCCCTGCACAAAGGGTGAATTTCAGCATTGTTTTAACAGTAGCAGCTGTCCTCTTTGTGTGGTTGGGAAGCATTGCACAGCGAGTGCATATACTCTGTGTGTATGCTCCGAAACAGAATTACACACAAAAATACAAAACTTACGTCACTTAATAGGGAAAATACTGGTGTGTATACACATTATCTGGTTCTAACTGGTTAACATCCAGAAACTTAAGCTCTTCTGTTTATCAATTTCTTCAATTTTAGCCCCCCCCCCCATCCATTTTTAATTTGAAATGTAACATTATCTTTTGCTGAAACATTTTCCTTCTCGTGTTGCAGATATCATTGATGTTCTACGACTGTTTCCTGCGAAGAACTCAATATTTAATTTTACAGGCAGACCACGGCCACAGTGTATTTCCTGTGCTGTTGTTGGCAATGGAGGAATTCTAAACGGCTCCCGGAAAGGCTCGGAAATCGACACGCATCATATGGTATTCAGGTAGGGTAACAAAAACCTTTTTTTTTAGGGGCGTTGTTCATTGAACTTGGCAACATTTTCTAGAAATGTTAAAGTTTACTGAGCACAGGAGAACACTTGCTGAACAGAAACAATGTGGGCAATTCACAATGCAGTGGGCCCTCTACAGTTAATAACAGGATGAGGCTGTTTTCACAGTGCATCTTTGGACTAAAAGGTTGTAAAATTACTGTAGCACAACCCCAATTTTTAAGTTTGTGGTTAGCAAAAATGCAAGGTCGTACTTTTCTGTTTTTATGGCATAAGATTGTACATTATTGTTTTGCGAGGCTGGTGAATGTTTTTTTGCATTCCTGTATAAAGCCATGTAAAGGTCCTAAACTGCCTGAGCGCCACTGAGTTTGGATTGTGATTATTTTTTAGTCCACCTGTTTTGGGGAAGTGGCCTCTCTGGGCTAAAATGTAGAGGGCGCACTGTATTGCGAATCGCACGGTTTCTCCAGCTGATATGTTGTGGCTGAGTGGTCAAGCACATCGGACTCCAGCTCTGGTGTTTCTGATCAGCAGAGTGTGGGTTCGAGTCCCGGTCTTGACACTTGTGTCCTTAAGCAAGGCACTTAATCATTATTGCTTCATCCTTCGGATGGGGATAAAAGCTGTTAGTGCCGTGCGTTGTGAATTGCACCCAGTGAATTGCACCTAAAAGAACCCAGTCCACTTATTGTAAAGAGAGGGGTTTGCCCCGGTGTTTCTGGCATGGTCTGGCAGCAATATGGACCACCTCACCTTGTATCCCTTTCAAGGTGTGGTATTAATCTTAACAAGCTCCACCAAATTTGATAATTCGGCGCCAGGAGTGTCATTTACAACAGACATGGTGCATTATAAAAGTACACTATTGTTATTATTATTATTACTATTATTATTATATGTGGTGTACTGCATATCTTTTGTTTTAGGGTAAACAAAGCAGTACGGAGAGGTCATGAGTTGGATGTGGGCAATAGGACGACACATTATTTCTTCTTTGATCGTTCGTTACGGGAATCATCGCCGGGTGATGTTCCCAATGACCAGGTAAGTGAACGAGTGGGTGTAGTAGTGACATGAAACCTGTTCTTACAAATCCACAGCTTCCCTTGTACTGAATCATCATGCCCAGCTTGGTATTCAGCCTTCTGAGTCACTGTAGGCAAGTTGCTTGCCCACTAAGAAATAGAAATTGTTGTCCAATTTAAACTATTAAGTATGCCCATTATTAACCTATAAATGCAAGTTTGCTCAAAATTTATTGGATGTTTATATCACAACAAAAATATAAACTAAAATTAGGGGGTGAAACCCGTGTTATAAAGGGGACAAATGTAGACAAAGGCATATGTTGTCGGTTAGAGAGAGGCAATCAGTATGTGTTGATGTGATACATTATGCCAACTTATGTAACTTCATGCGCTTATATAGTTTCTTTGGACAAATCTCTTGATATTTGGCTTTTGTTTTCATATGGAAAATGCAATCAAGGTGTAGTGTTGCTGGTTGCAGTACTACTAAAGATGGTTTCAATCTGCACAGATTCCAAAAATACCAACGAATTTGGACGGCTGTAGTGAAAAATACCAGAGCTAAATGGTCAGGAATGTACATTATCACTGCGTTTACATTGTGATTTGGTGCCTCGATCTACGCCTCGAAAGCGTGCTACCAGGCAATATCGAAACGGACATTACAAATTTTAAGGGGTAAATTAATCGGTAAATAACTCATAATACACTCATAAAAATAGTAAGTATTAATTTGATTAATATCAAACCATATATTTAGCCTGAAAATGCAATGTGAAAAAAATACCACTTCATGGGACCTTTAAAGCACCAGCTCAACATTGATAAAGTGTCTGTAAATGCTTCCATTCTTTGCACAAACCAAGATATTTGTAATAAAACCAACCTGTGAAAATGTCAGCTCATTTCCGTTGTTTCATTTGCGAGAAAACGGAAAAAATACATTCAGCATTTTTGTAAGCATTCCTATAGGAAGGGTTTTGTCTCACTGAGAAGAGAACTAATTTTGGATCTTATTTTATTTATTATTTAAAAATTGATAACACTTCAGGCAGAAAAATTTTAAGGAAAGTTTTCTACCATCAATATCTTTATACCATTTTAGGTTTATGTATATCTGTGAAGTTTATGTTTTTCTTCTTACCAATGTTGAGCTGGGGCTTTAATTAATGAAAGTATAATCATTTGCACAGAAGACATGGATGACTTACTGTAGCTCATAATTGTTGAATTCTGACTTCTACCAGTTTGATCGAAGATGAAGGATCCTGTTGCCATTTTTTCTACCACTGCACGCAAACTTTTGCAACTCGATCATGTGAGTTACTGAGTCTAGAGTGTAGTTGGTAGAGCGCCGGCATGTTAATCCCGAGGTCGCAGGTTCGAATCCCGTCCTAGTCAATTTTTTCTTTGCTCACCAATTGAGTGACAGAATTCGAACTGAATTTTTGTTTTCATTTGCCAGGGTATGATCAAAGTGTTTGTACCATGTCGTGATAACGATTACAAGTACATCCGCAACGTAGTCCAGAAGAAGGAACCAAAGATAAAAGCCGACCCCGAGGACGTGAGGATCCTACACCCTGACTTTATCAGATATACACATAAAATGTAAGTCACCCGTTAGTAAGAGTCAGAACTTTGCATAGTGGCAATAGACTGCGCAAGTCTCACCCGTTAGTTTGTATACATTGATTGATATTGTAACGTTTGTCCTTGTGAGTTCTATGACTTATGGTAAGGCCCTGGACAAAAGTATCACACAGGAGACTTTGTTGTGGTTTAAACGATCTTTTTATTCACAGAATCATTCTTTAGTTGGGTTATCACACTCGGCATCGGGTAGCACAACAGCAGTTAGGCTTCATTAATACAATCTTTGATCTCAACCTTGGATCTCGCTGTCTATACTATGCCCATCTGTCAGGGTGCTGGGGCTCACAGTTTACGTGCGCTTTACCTTTTCGAGGACTCTTCACTTGCAACTCTGAACGGCAACTCTCCCCTCGAAGAGCGGGAGGAGCACACTCAGTACTTGGAGTTTAAATGGTCACCATGTCAACACAAGGTCACGCACTGTCACAAAGTACATTTGCAACAGCTATTATAATGTATGCGGTACCCGCTGCCAGTAGGATTTGAACTGCCTCTAGCTGTCGGGTAATCTCGGCAGTCCAGTTGATAAGACATCTGCTCTAGAATGGCGGGGGTCGTGGGGGGTTCAAATCCCACTCGTGGAATATGCCTGTGAGTTTTTTGTTTTTTTTCACAGTACTGGGGAAAGTACTGAGTATACAGTGCTTAATATGGGCAAAAACACAAATAATATTCTTATCCCCAATGCAAAAATCTAACATCTATATACATTTGCAAACTTGTTGTTTTTATCAAGAGAATTTGTTGACTTTTAACAGCTGGGTGAACAGTCCAATGGGATCTTTCCGTCCGACCACTGGCACCCTTATGCTGTCCACGGCTCTGCATTCCGGTTGCGACAAGGTCAGCATCTACGGCATGGGCTACAACGACAACTTCACCCTGTATTACTACGACCAGAAATTCCGCCGCTTCAAAATGGACAAGGTTAGCCACGACACGAAAAGTGAGTTGAAGATTTTGAAAGGCCTCGATAGAATTGGAGTAATAGACTGGTATAAACGCGGGATCTATAACTACTTCCATTAGAAACTTGGAATATGTATTTATTATTGTCGAGAATGGGTGCTGAACTTGCAATATCCTTGTGACATTAACCCATATCTGTCTAACTGTTTTTTTTTCTGTGGGACCCAGTAAACGCCTACTGACGGGAAAAACTTGTATATGAACAGTAAGTTGGTGTCTGTCTATATACTGGCATAACATAAAGGCCTTGTCACACAGGGCAATTTTTACAGGCAACTTGGAGGCAACCAACTGCACTGTATGCAAAAGGAACTCTTCAGCAGCACATAAGACATTCTTCTAGCTGTAACTTACTATCCCCAAGAAAGTAATGAGAAAACTGAAATGTGAATGAATTTTCTTCTAGGAGGTTGCCTGGAACTGGTTGTCTGTAAATTGCCCCTTGTGAAATAGCCTTAAAAGAGAACTGTGAGCTCTTTCCAACAGTAGACAGTTTGTTGGGATGTGTTTATTTGCGAGGCAGTAAATTGTCAGTCTTTGTTGCAATGCAGTAATGAGCGCTACATGGGCTTAGGCTGGAACGGTGTAGATGTACTTCCTTATTACCTAATTGTTTAAAGTTTTTCCTCACATTTTGCGTCTGCTAACATACAGAAATATTTTGTTTTCTTAAAATAAGTATTGATCTTCTTAAAACCAGCTGGGGAGGAGAGCCTCTAGACAGAAACTTTGTTTCTTTTAGGCAATCCACTTTCCCCTCCCTCTGGGTTTTTACTGTTTTTACTGCTTGTGTCTTTTAATGTACATTGTATGTCTGCCAAGAAACAAAATATGTATGAACATAAATATAAACATAAATATAAATATAGATATAAATGTAAATGTAAATATAAGTATAAATATATTTACTATTAAATATGATTACTCCTATTTTTCTCTATATTTAGAGAGCTGACCCTTTTCTGATAACTTAACTCTTTTATCTGAGTTATTGATCATGTCCTTTTATGCTAGCCCCATTATCCAGGATGCAGCTTGCCCTATTGTGTGGTTCGATAATCCCCCTTTTGTACTACCCAACATTGGTCATCCCTTTGTCCATGTCATTAATCTCTTTGTCGGTAATGTATTCACTTTGATTGGCTATAATTTTTCGGCTTATTTCTGGATTCCTCGCCATAATTCCCAACTCTCCTTTTTTCCTATAAATGGATCTGTTTTTTCTGTCTGCTAGAAGGTCCGGATTGGATCAAAAGCTTAGGCCATCAACCCTACTAGTTTTATAAATTTGGGTGAACAAAGGAAAAGTCGCATCACCCTTAACATGGTAGATCCCCGTGCTACCGCTTCCCAGGTTATATCCATAGAGCTAGCTCTATAGTTGTATCGTACAATGGGGTGTGATCCCTGGCTACATAGCAATAACCGGTTGAATGCCTTCTGACTGGCACCCCCGAACAAAGACATTGACAAAATAGGGAGACCGCCAACATAAGGGCTGGATAGCTAAGTAGAGCGTTGGTACGTTAAACCGGTGGTCGCAGGTTCAAATCCCGCTCCTGTCAATTTCTCGTTGTTCACCCCCAAGTTGATTTTAAAAAGTTACCCACTCAGTCTTCCCTGTGGTTTATAGCTTGGTATAAATATAAATGTACTGTGAGCAGTCAGGTGGACATGGGTTAACTTGTACTTGTTGTTTTTCAAAGAGTCTGAAGGCGTTGTATATTATGCAGGTTATACAGAATGTAAACCACCTACCATAACTACCTCACAGGTCTCTTCCCGTCTTAGTGGGCTATTTGAGACCTCGTCAATGTTCTTTTATTCTTATCCTTAACGGGTGTGCATAACATTGGTAAGGTTGAAAATATAAATCTTCACAGATTTGCACACAACTTACATGGTATAAAGATGGTCATGGTGAAAAACTTCCCTTGAAACATTTTTGCTTGAAATGCTATAGAGAGGTTGCATGACCCCGGGAAAAGTTCGTTTCGCAGCCATGTTGGGTACGGCCATGTACAAACTCAGTGGATGGCGCGTCGCCTGCTGAATGAGTTCCAGCGTCTGTTTGTTCACACGGCATTAGAAAAAGGGCTCGGGTGACGTCACGTGAAACCTCTCTATAGTTTTTTGAGAAATGAGTAAAACAGCTAGTGTCGATGCATAGAGCAAGGACAGACCTTGCTCTATGGTCGATGTTTAAAAACTTTGAAATTGTATGAGGGTTTTTTTTTTTTTGCATCACTATTTTCTTGTGAATGACCGTTTGAGCTTAAACTTTCACCGGTTGTGATATCTTGCACTGTGTTGGGTCACACAATGCTCGGATAATGGTCTTTGAGAACTACCAATGTTGTCTACATGCTTTAAATAGGGGTGCTAAACATTAAAATGACTTGCAAAATGAGACTCAAAGTCTTATTTTATAAGGATATTTGATGATTTGTATTCAACCCAGTAAGATGTGTCCATGGTAATCAATACATAGGAGAGCATTTGATACCAGTATTTATGATAAAAGATTTCGCTGAGTGTATTCTTTACATGTGCCCTTATGTGGACCATCTAAACTGCCCTCTATTGAAATCTGCCTGCCGGGGTGTGCGCATGTATCCTGTTTTAGGTTAATTTGGTGATGTCTAGTCAAAGGCAATCTGACGTCAATCCCAGTCCAAATGTATGCAAAACACCAGGGGGAGGCAGGGATCAACAGAGGACAGAAAGAAAAGTTTGGTGTCACTGTGGCGTTAGAGGGCGCACTGTCTCTAAATCAACATCAGATACATGGGAAATTGCCAATTCACTTTCATGCAAAAAATTGTTAATGGCCTCACATTTCGACCCTAGCAGAGTCTTTCTCTCATTGTAGCCTTTGAGAAAGACTCTAACTAGGGTCGAAATGTGAGGCCGTTAACATTTGTTGGCATTTATAGAACAGGTCTTGGTGGTTGGTAAGCAGTTTGCAACAGCTAATTTTATTATTAGGTGTTCGGCATTGAGCCGAAAACCTATTGTTATTGTTAAGTTTTTTTTTAGGTGTTCGGCTTTTAGCCGAAAACCTATTGTTATTGTTAAGTTTTTTTTTTAGGTGTTCGGCATTGAGCCGAAAACCTATTGTTATTGTTAATTTTTTTTTTTTTTTTTTTTTTTTTTTCCCTCGTATTCTTATCAGCGAACCTTCTCCGTCGATTTTTAACAAAAGTAAAGCTTATATGAACTTGAAACTTATCAGGAACATGAACCATAGTTAGTAGATGAAACCGCAACTTTTTTAGAATGATGACGTCATTGATGACGTCATTATGCTAAATAAACCATTAATAATTAGAAAATTCATATCTTGAGAACCAGAAAAGCTACGTACGAGATTCTTTCAAAACATAAAAGTTCTTGTAATGACCTTTAATTGTCGTGCACAACTTGACCTCATTTGACCTTTACTTCCGGTCGAAACCGGAAGTTCAAAATTTCAAAAAATCATATCTCAAGAACTGCTAATGATATTGTCAAAATTTGAATGTCAGTTTGAAGATCGGTTAGCCTGCTCAAACTTTTGCACAGACATAATACCAGTTTGACATTGTCTTCTGGCCGTAAAAGATGACGTCATTGATTGCGTCATTATATTAAATCAACGTTTAATATTTAAAAAATCCATATCTGAAGAACCGTATATGTTACATACAAGATCTTTGCACCATATGAAAGCTTTTCGATTACTCTACAAATCTTACGCAGTGTGTGACCCCATTTGACCTTGACTTCCGGTCGAAACCGGAAGTTAAAATGTCATTTTTCCAAAAAATCCTATTTAAATAAAAAAACAGGCTATAGTAATAACCATTACTTCATCTGCAAACACTTTAACCAGTCTACATGTCTTACAGAAAGTGTGACCCCATTTGACCTTTACTTCCGGTCGAAACCGGAAGTTGAAGTTAACATATAAAAAGATTCATAGGTCATTAACTAAACGAGGTACAGTCTTGAAACTTACTATTACCTTCAACTTTACTGTGCAGTAAACTCCACTGTTTTTTCTGGATGATGACGTCATCGATGACGTCATAACAATAAATCAACGTTTAATATTTCAAAAATTCATATCTGAAGAACCGTAAATGATACATACAAGATCTTTGCACCATATAAAAGATCTTCAATTACTCTGCACATCTTACACAGTTTGTGACCCCATTTGACCTTGACTTCCGGTCGAAAGAGGAAGTTGAAATTTTATTTTTCAAAAGATTATTTTTCAATAACAAAACAGAATTCATTAATAATCATTACTTCATCTGAAAGCTCGTTAACCATTCTAAAAATTGTGTTGAAGATGTGATCCTATTGGACCCTTACTTCCGGTTAAATAATTTGAAAAATCATATCTTCAAAACCATAGCTACGTCACAACGAAATTGTTACACGAGGTCGAAACAAAATTATTTTGCTATCTCAAAAACTAAAGCATCTACGGACTTGATACTTACTACATACTTAGACCACAGTGTGTATATGACAAAGCAAAATTTTGGGAATGATGACGTCATCGATGACGTCATTACATTAAATTGAAGTTTTATACTAAAATAATCATATCTTAAGAATAATACATGCTACATACATGATCTTTACACCATATGAAAGGTCTTGAAGTACTAAACAAATCTTACACAGGGTGTGACCCCATTTGACCTTCACTTCCGGTCGAAACCGGAAGTAGTAGTTTTGTTATGAAAAATCGATTCTGAATTACGTAAATTTGTATATTAATTGTATAACTTAATTTTAAAGCCCCTCGACGATTCTACAAATATTTACAAAGTGTGACCACATTTGACCTTCACTTCCGGTCGAAACCGGAAGTATAAGTTTGTACTACAAAAATATGTACCTTATTAATGAAACGTGGTACATTAATAATCGTTACATCAATTTAAAGCTCTCTGACAATTCTAGATACCATGCACAAGGTGTGACCCCATTTGACCTTTAGTTCCTGTCAAACCGGAAGTTGAAGTTTCATATGACAAACCTTCATGAATAAAGATAAAAAAGTACAACTAAATATTTCGCCCGTCAGCATAGCAAAAATAGACAAGAAACGTGCACACAATATTGACCTTAAAATTTTCAATTACGTAATTAAGCCGAACACCGTGAGTTTGTCCACAAACTCTAAATCTCTAGTTTTTTTTTTTTTCCTCGTATTCTTCTGCCTGAACCTTCTCCGCCAATTTTGAGAAAAACTGAAACTTGTATGAACTTGAAACTTCTCATGAACATCAACCTCGGTGAGTAGACGGCACCGCAACTTTTTTGGAATGGTGACGTCATTGATGACGTCATTACGTTAAAAAAACGTTAAAAAAACCTTAAATAATTTGAAAAATCATATCTTCAAAACCAAAACAGCTACGATCAAGATTCTTTTTTTACATGAAACCTCTTATAAAGATCTACAAATGCGGTGCACAACGTGACCCCATTTGACCTTTACTTCCGGTCGAAACCGGAAGTTAAAGTAACAAATCATGTTATTTTGGGCTCTAGAGCCTAAGTGAATGAAAATATGAAAAAATGTTCAATGGATAATATTTTTTTTAACTCAAGAGCATTCTAAAAATATGATGTGTGACGTCATAGCTACGTCACAACGAAATTGATACACGAGGTCGAAAAAAAAATTATTTTGCTATCTCAAAAAATACAGCATGTACGGACTTGAAACTTACCACGTACTTAGACCAAAGCGTGTACATGACAAAGTACAAAATTTGGAATGATGACGTCATCGATGACGTCATTATATTAAATTGAAGTTTTTTATTAAAATACTCATATCTCCAGAATCAGATATGCTACATACATGATCTTTACACCATATGAAAGGTCATGAAGTATTAAACAAATCTTACACAGGGTGTGACCCCATTTGACCTTTACTTCTGGTCGAAACCGGAAGTAGTAGTTTTTTATATAAAAATTCGTATCTGTATAATATTATTTTGTGTATTAATATAATAACTTAATTTTAAGGCCCTTCGACGATTCTACAAATGTTTACAATGTGTGACTTCATTTGACCTTCATTTCCGGTCGAAACCGGAAGTATAAGTTTGTACATACAAAATTGTGTATCTTATTAATGAAACGTGGTACATTAATAATCATTACATCAATTTTGAGCTCTCTGGCAATTCTAGATGTTATGCACAAAGTGTGACCCCATTTGACCTTTAAATCCTGTCAAACCGGAAGTTGAAGTTTAATATGTCAAACCTTCATGCATAAAGATAAAAAAGTACAAATAAATATTTCGCCCGTCAGCATAGCACAAACAGACAAAAAACCTGCACACAATAATGACCTTAAAATTACGTAATTAAGCCGAACACCGTGAGTTTGTTCACAAACTCTCAATTTCTAGTTTTTTTTTTTTTTTTTCCTCGTATTCTTATCAGCGAACCTTCTCCGTCGATTTTTAACAAAAGTAAAGCTTATATAAACTTGAAACTTATCAGGAACATGAACCATAGTTAGTAGATGAAACCGCAACTTTTTTAGAATGATGACGTCATTGATGACGTCATTATGCTAAATAAACCATTAATAATTAGAAAATTCATATCTTGAGAACCAGAAAAGCTACGTACGAGATTCTTTCAAAACATAAAAGTTCTTGTAATGACCTTTTATTGTCGTGCACAACTTGACCTCATTTGACCTTTACTTCCGGTCGAAACCGGAAGTTCAAAATTTCAAAAAATCATATCTCAAGAACTGCTAATGATATTGTCAAAATTTGAATTACAGTTTGAAGATCGGTTAGCCTGCTCAAACTTTTGCACAGACATAATACCAGTTTGACATTGTCTTCTGGCCGTAAAAGATGACGTCATTGATTGCGTCATTATATTAAATCAAAGTTTAATATTTAAAAAATCCATATCTGACGAACCGTATATGTTACATACAAGATCTTTGCACCATATGAAAGCTTTTCGATTACTCTACAAATCTTACACAGTGTGTGACCCCATTTGACCTTGACTTCCGGTCGAAACCGGAAGTTAAAATGTCATTTTTCCAAAAAATCCTATTTCAATAAAAAACAGGCTATAGTAATAACCATTACTTCATCTGCAAACACTTTAACCAGTCTACATGTCTTACAGAAAGTGTGACCCCATTTGACCTTTACTTCCGGTCGAAACCGGAAGTTGAAGTTAACATATAAAAAGATTCATAGGTCATTAACTAAACGAGGTACAGTCTTGAAACTTACTATTACCTTCAACTTTACTGTGCAGTAAACTGCACTGTTTTTTCTGGATGATGACGTCATCGATGACGTCATTACAATAAATCAACGTTTAATATTGCAAAAATTCATATCTGAAGAACCGTAAATGATACATACAAGATCTTTGCACCATATCAAAGATCTTCAGTGACTCTGCACATCTTACACAGTTTGTGACCCCATTTGACCTTGACTTCCGGTCGAAAGAGGAAGTTGAAATTTTATTTTTCAAAAAGATTATTTTTCAATAACAAAACAGAATTCATTAATAATCATTACTTCATCTGAAAGCTCGTTAACCATTCTAAAAATTGTGTTGAAGATGTGACCCTATTTGACCCTTACTTCCGGTTGAAACGGATAATTTTTTTTTCTGGGCTTTCTTAGTCGTCGAAACTTGTCCACAAATTTTCTCAAAAAGTTAAGCTTGTATGAACTTGAAACTTACCATGTACAAACATATTAGTGAGTGGATGATACAGAAACTTTTTTGGAATGATGACGTCATGACGTTAAATAAACGTTAAATAATTCAAAAATTTAATAATTCAAGAACGGCAAATGCTACATTCAAAATCTTTAATGCATATGAAAGGTCTTGTGATGTGGGACAAATTGTATGCACACCGTGACCCCATTTGACCTTTACTTCCGGTAGAAACCGGAAGTTAAAGTTAAAGTTCATGTTATTTGGGGCTCTAAAGCCTAAGTGATTAAAAATATCAACTAACTTTCAATAAATAATATTTTCTTTAGCTCAAGACAAAATTAGAAATGTGATATATGACGTAATAGCTACGTCACAACGAAATTGATACACGAGGTTGAAAAAAAATTATTTTGCTATCTCAAAAACTGAAGCATGTACGGACTTGATACTTACTACATACCTAGACCACAGTGTGTATATGACAAAGCAAAATTTTGGGAATGATGACGTCATCGATGACGTCATTACAATAAATTGAAGTTTTATACTAAAATAATCATATCTTAAGAATAATACATGCTACATACATGATCTTTACACCATATGAAAGGTCTTGAAGTACTAAACAAATCTTACACAGGGTGTGACCCCATTTGACCTTCACTTCCGGTCGAAACCGGAAGTAGTAGTTTTGTTATGAAAAATCGATTCTGAATTACGTAAATTTGTATATTAATTGTATAACTTAATTTTAAAGCCCCTCGACGATTCTACAAATATTTACAAAGTGTGACCTCATTTGACCTTCACTTCCGGTCGAAACCGGAAGTATAAGTTTGTACTACAAAAATATGTACCTTATTAATGAAACGTGGTACATTAATAATCGTTACATCAATTTAAAGCTCTCTGACAATTCTAGATACCATGCACAAGGTGTGACCCCATTTGACCTTTAGTTCCTGTCAAACCGGAAGTTGAAGTTTCATATGACAAACCTTCATGAATAAAGATAAAAAAGTACAACTAAATATTTCGCCCGTCAGCATAGCACAAATAGACAAGAAACGTGCACACAATATTGACCTTAAAATTTTCAATTACGTAATTAAGCCGAACACCGTGAGTTTGTCCACAAACTCTAAATCTCTAGTTTTTTTATTTCACTTTAATGTGACCCACTTTGGGGGGTTTGGATGGAATCCAAATATTGCCATAATTTGCGGCTGCAACATGTGCAAGGATGTTTTGGTAGAAGCCAGTTGCAGATAATAAACTTTTTGGACAATTTGTGACACCACACGCAAGAATCTGGCACCTCTCGGAAAATAATGAAATGACATTAGAAACATCAGGCTTGATAGCGATGTGATGTCTGAAACTATGTACTATTTGTAGAAATACACACCTATCAACCAATTCACCCAGTATCATCACCAAAATAAATCTTGGTTTAGCCATGTTGAGAGTTGGTTCCATGTGTGCTACAGTGTGGTGTGATGCATGTTTAGGCAACACACACTTGTTAACGTTCACAGGGTCACCATATCTTTACAAGCAATTTGAACCCCAAAATGGCAGACCACGGGCTATAGAGAGGTTGCGTGACCCGGGGAAAAGTTTGTTTCGCAGCAATGTTGGGTACAACCATGTACAAACTCGATGGCTGGTGCGTCGCCTGCTGAATGAGTTCCAGCGTCTGTGTGTGCACACAGCATTAGAAAAAGGTCTCGGGTTACGTCACGTGAAACCTCTCTATCAGTAGCTGGGTGAAACTTCGGTACAAGGGGTCTATAGGTAGTATAGATGGGTTGCGATAGATGCCATCTTTGATGACAATTTCTATTTTGGCTTGCAACCGCGCTCAATCTCTGTGAATTTCAACGTGGCTTGAGTTGCTTACCAACCAATCATGAAAGGCGTTTATGAATTATATGCATGCCGTCTGCAGTAATTCGCGTAAAGAACTCTTGTGCACTCCAAAATGAGCTGTCATTAACAGTAACAATGGCTGATTTTTCCCAATTGTTAACATCGTGTGTTATTTGAAAGCTCTTCTCATTTACTGTGTGAGCAAAATAGACCCAGTTTTGAGTTTGGGCAAGAAGTGCCTGATTTTGGCATTTGAGTGTCACAAGTATCGGTCAATCTTTGTCCAGGGTCAAGCCTCATAACTAGCTAACAAAAAAAAAAGAAGTTGAACACAACACTTGAAACTTTGTTTATGGAGTAATCTATGCATCATGTGGAACAATTTTGTGACAATCAGTATTAAGATTATAGCTGATAAATATTCAAATATAATTTAACAACACTCTACTGTCCTTTTTTAACTGTAATTTTTAACTAAAAATCAAGTATCAAATAGTATTTATTGGTTCCTTGAAGTTCTGCATTTAGGAGGCAACTCATAAATTGTAGACCGATCCATTAAGCCCCGGCCTCTAAACCTATTGACGACCATCACAGCATTGGCTACATCACCACTGTACACGTGGGAAGTACAATGTGCGTCTCTTCAGTGCCACACTGCACTGCATGAACGCGCGCTCTATATACGCGAATGCATGTTTACATTTTTCAATAGGATTTTATCATGTTGAACTTTTGTCGGACTTTCGACGGCGTAGCCAATGCTGTGGTTGGTCAACGCGTAAGGAGGTGGGGCTTAATGGATCGGTCTATTGTCTGTACACAAATCCAAGCAGTGCTCGTTGATGGTGATTTACATCGCCGCTATGGCTGTGGCACACGAGCATGATGAGACAATAGCACATCAGCGCGCATGTGTACCAATCAGCATAAAGGATTCTCCGGCAGTGTGCGTTGGCGCGCCCGTGCGGCTGCCATAGTTGCGGTGGTGTAAACTCCCGTGAACAAGCTGTTCGAATTAGTCTATTTTGGTGTAAACAAAATTTTTAAGGTGTGTAAGTTTCATGTGATATATAACGAACAATTTTGTCTTTAGCATTGAGGTTAAATTTAATACTTGAAACTAGTACAGAGTGATTGGTACTTGAAGGTTTTTGAAAAGTTGTTGTCTGTTGGGAGGTTTTTGAAAAGTTAGTGTCTGTTGGGATAAGAAATTGTGATTTCTTTTTTTGTTATTGGGTACAAGTCCAAGAATGATCCTGTTGTGGTCACATACATAGCACACCATATGTTTTTTTTTCAAATCACATAATCATCACGGGGACATTTTAATATATCAATTCTTGTTGGTATCCTTTAGGCACTATGCCCAACATTAGAATAAAAATCACTCAAATCAATGATAATCTTAATGCTTTTCAGAGGGTGAAACATTCAGATCGCCCATATATATAACTGTCTGTGGTCATTGTATTTGTGTATTCTTGTGGTTTATTTTGTGCTCTGTTTACTGTAAACTTTGGGCCGAATTTAACTGAGATTTTAATCTTTTTATTGTGTAAAATGTGCAGAAATAGTGGAATAGTTTAAAAGTTTTTTTTAAGGAGGGGTGGAGTCAGCTGCGTAGCCGTGTGGGGGGGGGGGGCTGTGGGATCGTGCCCCAGGTTCTCTGTCCTTACTCTATAGTCAAACTTAGCTAGAGAAGGTTAAAAGTCACGTGCCCCCTACAATGTTCTAGTGCCCCCCCCCCGATACATGTACCGATAGTGCATTAAAAAACATGGCCCCTGCCCCCTCTCCCTCCTCAGTGAAAAAAATCCTGGCTATGCCGCTGGATGGAGTTGAGGAGAACCATAGGTGCGGTAAATCTTGGTGGTTGAAACACACCGCCGGTCCATGATCATAAACATTGGATTTGTCAGAATACGAATTCACTATTAATTTGGACAACGTTTTACAACTGAAATTTTGTTTGTAGTATTATGGTAAAGGTCTAAAGAATACGATTCTATGCAGTTAAAAATAGTTGGTGCTGTTGTTTTGTGTCTCTTACCACAACAAATGAGATTAAGAATTGTAGTTTTTTGTAACATTTGTGGATAATCCCATCTAACTCTTTGTTAACGTGTAAGTCTGGCCTGGTTTTACTTTATTATTTTGTGTATAATTCAATTAAGGACCAGTGGCGTAGTCAGTATCTTTTTTGAAGGAGTGCTGGGGAGGGGGGGGGGTGGCAAAGGAGTGGACAGATATTTGCGGAGGGGGCAGTTTGAGGCAAAATTGCCGGGTTAAAACAAATGTCACGGTGTCCAGAGGCTGACCAGAGCGTTGGATGCAGGGGGACGCAGATCTTCCACGGGGGCAGCTGCCTCCTTTGCCCCCCCCCCCACCTGGTTACGCCATTGTTGAGGATCCCCGAAGTCCATGTGTTTGGAATGGTTTGCAATCCAAAATACCTCATTTTTTCGTATCCGATTGTGCTTCATTAAGTGTTAATATTTATGGTGTTCTTGTGTTAGAAAACTAGAGCAGCAAGTGGAAAATTCCAAATGGAAGTTTGGAAAGTGGATTTGATTTCTTTCTAAATTGTGGTAGACGCTCTGTGTACAGATCTAATTACAACTTCAGGGAATAGACCGATTGCGCGACCAATGTTTACATGTCATGATTTGTAGTGGGTACTACGTCATCTCAGCAGATGGTAAACTATACGTGCAAGTACATGCTGTGACGGACAGTCACATCAACAGTCCGGCTTTTGGTTATAATAACACAGTTACCAAGCCCCTTTATTAAAGTTGTATGTTGTGACATTGTTTTTTGTCACATTACTGTTTCATAAACTACCAGTATTCTACCACCAAAAAAAGTTTATTTTTGAGTTATGCGTCGGACGACGATGTAGCATAAAGCCTAGTGGTTAAGACATCTGCTCTAGTCATGCGGGAGTCGTGGGTTCGAAACCCACCCGAGTTGCCTGTGAAATTTTTTCCACAGGACTCGAAAGCACTGAGTATACAGTGTTTATCACACATCGGTGAAAGGCAAATTGAAATTTATATTCATTCCCCCGATGCAAATATTGACATCTATCAAATAGCAGAAAGCCTGTTATTTTGTTTGTAATGTATAGGCTTATAAATCACTATAAAAAGGGTAAAGAACGTTGGAAAAGTGAACATTTATACCTAGCCTTGTAGAATTTCAAATAGACATAGGAATCACACAGTTTTGGAAAGCCTTTTCTTTTAATGATTTCAGCTTCAAACTGAAATCCTTGTGTTGAAAAGTGCATGATCGCGGCCGTCCGGCCCAAACGTTTCGTCGTGCAACCAGTACTACCACAACGTGAACGTATACGTTCCTTGTAGAATTTGCAAGACTTGCTGAACTGTCCTTACTGGCTTTATTCAGCCACTCGAAAGTCTCTGCATGAGTTCTACCTCCATGGTCTATGTTACAAACATCTGGAATATTGTTCACAGATTTCGAGAAAGAAAAGCCTCGATCGAATAAACAAAATGCAACAATCGTCATGTACCGTACCGCACACCTATGGAGGCATCGTGTTGGTTTACATTCAATACCCACTGCAGGTTACGTGACGTGGGTCGCGCAATCGGTTTATTGATCGATTGATCGATACATGGTTTATTGTAAATACTGAGGCTGTTGTAAGTAACACAAGTATTTAATGCAACCCACCGGTTTGAAACAATAACTTTAAGAAATACAAAAAGTTCACGATGGCTATTTTTCAGTTAGCTCAAATGCTCTGATAGTGTGTTGATGATTTCATTTTGGCGCTGTAATTTATACACGAATAATGCGAGCTTTCGATTTGAAACATATTTTTTTTTAGAAATACACAAAGTTCACAATAGCTGTTTTTCAATTACTTCAAATACTAGGATAGAGTGTTGGTGATTCCATTTATTGGTGCAATATTTATTGCTGTAATTGTTAACACGAATAACTATGCGAATGTCCGATGTGAAACAAAAACTTTCAGAAGGTACAGAAAGTTCTCTATAATGAATATTTTTCAAATTATTATACGATAATGTGTTGGTGATTCTATTTATTAGGAGGCTGTAATTGTTACACGTAACTGAAATTCATTTTGTTGTTGAAAATACAGAAAGTGTGTATGGTTGTATAGTTGTTACTCGTATTTTTATTTGAACTGTTGAACTTGAACCAAAGTAAAAAACAAAACAAACCAAAAACAAAAACGGATTACCAATTACGCTCGTGCGATTAACTATTTCGCCCGGGCGAAATAGTAAATCGACTGGGTGAAATAGTCAATCGCCCGGGCGAAATAGTAATGCCATGTCCTAATAACACTTCAGTATAATACGATGATGTTTTGGTGATTCCAATTTATTTATTTTTTAGAGTATTGTAAAATTATTGTTACTTGTATTTAACTTCAACTTTTAACAACAGCTTTATCCAAATACAGGAAGTCACTTTGGTAATAGTTTAGTTTATTTTACGGTGCTGTGTTGGTGATTCCATGTTATTGTTTTTTGTATTACAAATATTTATTGTTTGTTTGTTTGTTTGTTGGGTTGTTTGTTTGTTTGTTTGCCATGCTTGCTTGTTTGTTTGTTTATGTGTTTGCTTGGTTGTTTGCTTGCTTGCACTCAAGCTCTGATGGTTGAGTCATCGGAGTGTGGGTGCGAATCCCGGTTTTGACGCGTGTTTCAAGTTAAAAGGTTCGAGTCCGGTCTTGACACTTGCGTTCTGGAGCGAGGCACTTTACCATTATTGCTTCGTCCTTCGAATGGGACGTAAAGCCGTATATAGGTCCCATGCGTTGTGTTAATGGACGTATTAAAACAACCCGGCTACACATAACTTATCGCCAAGTGAAGGGATTTGCCAGTGGATCTGGCAGTTGTCGCTATGCACAGCAGAGAATGTATACCCTCATAAGGTGCTACATTAATCAATGGATCACATGAGTATTCCTTCTGAATTAGATTCCTAGTTTTTCTAAAAACGTCATCGCTGAATTTATTAATGGCATGTTTCAAGGAAAAAAGACATAATTTACTCATTCAAAAAATTAGGTGCATTAAGTTAAACATGATTTTAAAAACATGCTTTATTGTGAATATTGTTTGTAAGTTTAATCTATTATGTTATATTTATCACAATCCGAATAAATTATTCTATTGTTGCAACAATGATGAATTTCCCCCTGTACTTCTTTTTATGTTTTTTGTTGGCAACGCAAAGAATACAATACTGAAATAAGAGTGTTTCTTTTGGGGGTAGAATAATCTACAATAAGGTTTACGGTAATGCCATGTTCAAGAAACCTCTCTTATAGGAGTTGTGGTGGTTCTGAAAAGGACCGCTGGTGTATGTATCAACTCGACGTTTCGATCACTATGCTCTGATCGTCTTTCAGGAGGAGGTTCGACTGTGATGATGCAGGCAGTCTGAACAGGATCCTCTCTGATATGAGGATCATCTTCATGACGAGCGAAGACGGGAAAGCTAGAACTATTGACCCCTGGCACGCACGTCACACGCGCCGACTGTGCCATGCTCACCATTTTGGTGGTCAATAGGTTTACGCGTAAACGCCGCGTTGCCTAAAATGCACACTTCTCTGAACAACACAGTAATACATTGACCACCAAAATGGCGCAACTAAGATTATTGTGATGATGACATCATGTGAATTGGGTCAATAGATTCAAGACTTGGATCTAGTTCCAGATTTCCCGTCTTCGCAGTGGAGGTGTGAGGACTTTGTGCTCACTGAACTTTGGCAGTTGGAAACAAGGGAAAGGGAAGAAGGGACCTCTATAGGGTAGACTTAGGGTATCCTGTTCGTAAGTGTGACGTATTTTCCTCTGTATAAGCCACGCCTACTTCACACGAACTGGTTCCACTGATTACAAGTCCATTGAACCAGTTTTTCTTTGATATATGCAAAAAAAAATTAATAATTGGACTTGGTTTTACATACAGTTCTTCAAAAGATTAAGGTGTTCTCAGAATTAAAAGTTTTTGTCACAAAAAGTGCCTTTGAATGATGAAATGGGTGATATTTGGTAAAATTACACACAATTTATGCCGGCTTTTTGGAGCCGGAAATAGCGAAAGCTTTGGGCGTGCAGCAGATGTGTGTGACGCAGTGACCTACCAACAGGATGGGGGTAAAATAATAATTGTGTGAAAACAAATAACAATTCCAAATGCTGATACTGAACATTAACATTTAAGTGATGTTGCTTATCAAAATGAAACAATCGTGCCTAGTTTGATCAGGACATATTTAAAAACAACCTCAACCAAAAAAAACTTGGACCCAGTGCTATACAAGGACAAGGTCGCTATGGATACACTGTTCTGTAGGCTGCCTTTTTAACTATTTTTTTTTAATGATGAAATTGGTCTTTTGCGATTCAGCTTCGATGGAAATCGAAAACAGGAGCTCTTCAGTTTTCATTCCTACACTGTTGTGTGATGCACATCAATGCCCCTTTTACTATTCAAACAAATTGTGTGGACTTTACACCCACAAACATGGCTGCGAGTGTACAGGTTGACGTGCTTTCAATCGCGTTCATAGACTGGATGACTACATGCCGTATGATATAGTTTAATTCTAACGTTTTAAATGTTTGAAAAACTTGTCCTGTGGGTCTTTGGAAACGGTTGTCCTGACACGCCCGTTCCCCATGGTAACCCCAACTTGTTTGAAGGGAGTCTTCGTCATTGGGTTTGGCGTTTTAGTTGCAGTCGTATACTATGGCCCACGGTTGAATGCATGGTAAGTTAATAATACTTTGAATGCTGGTCAATGGCCAATGTTCAGTTATTTCCCCGAACATGGGCGGGAAATCTCGAGCTTTCACTGGGTTGTTGCCACCCTTGTAATACCCTCTTCATGCAAAATGATGATTTCAATGGTCCCTCCGGGAAAGCCTTGTACGGAAACTATCACCATAGAGCAAGTCTGTCCTTGTTCAAATTGACTTACTTGACTTAATGCTGACCTCCATCGGATTGAGTAACCTCGGAGCTAGCAGCCGTTTGACCATGGAATTTAGAGACGGTAGGTATTCCAAGATTCAGGCAGATTTGCTTGATGTCCAACCAACGCTTGGGGGCCTGCCCCTAGGTCTCTCTGTCCAGCTTTGATTCTCCCCTCGAAGGCAACTTTGTGGTAGCTGGTGTTTTGCATACGAGTCACATGACCAAAGTATGACAACCAGTGGCGTAAATTTGTTGTGAAAAGTGGGGGGGGGGTGGTAATGAAAAAAAGGAACAATGCTGAGACCACGAGCAAAGGGGGAAGGTTTCATGTGTAACTCCACAAAAGATGTTCGATTGCATTATGGATGCCATCTATGTTGTTAATGTTCAACGAAGTTTGTTCAAATAAATACAGAAAATATGTCTTTTCCGCTGTTCTGCATAGTACATTATACATTCATTAGGCCTTGTCAAGTAGCCGATACCAACCTCAGTTTGTCACAGCGGTGCTGTTTGGCGTGTATAGTTAAGTTCCGTAACGTTTTTGTAAATGACCGTCGACTCGCTGTTTGCACGAACAGGTGGGCGTGTACGGGCGTGTACAAACGTGGGTGTTGTCTGGATAGGGATTTGTTGAAATGTTTTATTCATTTACTAAGGTTTCGGGTGCTTTTTCAGTGTAAACCACAAAGTTTTGTTTTCAAGGACCCAAGATCTGGGGGATGATCCTATGGATCCTCCGCCTGGACAATTAGTGGGGGATATATCCCCCAACCCCTGGTATTTACTCCCATGAAGACAACTGATGTGCTCTGATTTGTGGTCTCTCTTATTGAAGTGTCCTGATTTTGTCTCTTCTTGATACACCAAAGACACGTCTGAGGCAGGACATCTCAAACACTAGGAGTCTTTGCTTGTCCCTTTTCTTCAGTGTCCATGCTTCAAAGCCGTATGTAGGAGTGACAGGATGATAACTTATACTGGTTCTATGCTATAACCAAAAGTATACATTTTAGACAATGTACCTTTGAAATAAATATGAAAAGATACCCCGTGGTAAGTTACGGAAGCGTACTGCCGCCACGTGAATAAAAAAAATCGCACTAAGTTTGGATTTATCGTGTACGTACACGATAACTTATCCAAACTTTTCGTGTACGTGCACGATAACTTATCGTGTACGTACACGATAAGAGCGAGGTTGTTTTATATTCTCGTGGCGGCAATACGTTTCCGTATGTTTTAATTCGCTAACTGCAAATAATTTCTCGCGCTGTCTTGCCCAGGATGGAACAAGTTGTTTAGTCACGCCTCCCGCGTATTGTAATTTTTGGGAACCTTGGGTGGGCTCTCCCACGACACGTAGTAGTCTTGGTGCAAGACGTCCTAACCGCATTTTGGTGAATCGCTATACAGTGCACAGTAACCAATCGGTCAGAAAAATGAGCTAAGAACGTCTTACACCAAGACTAACACGCACGTTGCTTTATATTTAAAAAAAATGACTCAAAACACAAAATCGCGCACTTTTTACGTTCAAATACACGCGAGATCTGCACAGTCTACTCATGAAGCTGTGCCACACCTACCTCCCACTGAAAATAAAAGCATAAAACCCGATACACCCCACAATCATCTGGCTCCGGCGTACCTCACATACAGACCATTATTAACGGTATAACCAGTATTTACTGCGCATGTGAAAGATCTATTTTCTCAAGAAATAAACAAAAGAATTTAGTTATTTTGCATAAACAATGACCGTTTACAAGAAAATCACCTGAAAAAGAGATTTTTTTGTTTCTACACAGGAGATCAAGAAAGTTAAATGGGCCGAATATCCAGATCTTGGAAAGGTAAACTAACATAATAGTTACAAAATCAATGCAACTACTCAAATATCAACACTACCGTTACCAATACTATGGTTTACATTAATAGCATGACTCCTTGACTAGTCCAGTACGGAAGCTTATGGTAAGCATCTGCTCCTTTTTATTTTTCTGGGCTAAAAAAATCGCAGAAAACAGACGTTTCCGAGTTCTCAAACCAGCAAAAATACACGATCATTCTGATTTACTGTACTTGGTTTACGATTAAAAGAGTGTGGATCGTGGATGGACGTGGAAACCAGACAAAGCAAATTGGATATGCTGTTTTTCTTTGTATGTTTGTTTATTGTTGTTGTTTTGTTTTGTTGTTGCTGTTGCTGTTGTTTTTTGTGGGGGGGGGGGTAATGAGAACTCAGAAAGACATTTTATTTATCTGAAATTTTACGTTTGTCCTGTTCGTAAGTGTGGCGTCATTCCACTGTATGCCACGCCCACTTCACATAAACTGGCTCCAACGATTACCAGAAACCCATAGAAACCCATGTATTGAGTTAGTTTTTCTTTGATGACTTTATACAAGAAAAGTTTAATAATTGCACTGGGCTTTTACATACGTTCTTCAACGACTCAGGTCTTCCCAGAAGTAAAAGTTTCTGTCATACAAAAAGCCTTTGAACGATGAAATGGGTTTATTTTTGGTAAAATTACACGCAAACATAATTGCCATCTTTGGAGCCGGAAGTAGCGAAACCTTCGGGCGTGCAGCAGATGACGGAATGACTTACCGGCAGGATAGATAGCTCGTAAACGTGGATGGTCACTTAAAGCTTCCGTAGAAGTGGGCGTGGACTGCACACTTCAATAACTTCTCTACTGTTTCTATTATGATTTTCAGTACACCCTCCAAACCATCCCAGTTATTCTCCAATTCCAGTGATACTACGCCAAGGGGGGACTATCTAACTTTATTTTTACCGGAAGAAGACCCGCACAGTCTCAAGCTACGTCGTGACCACACCTTCAGAACGAATTCAGCATTCAGAACATCGGTTTGTACCTGCACTTAACTTTCTTCTTGTTTAATGGAGGAAATACAAAAGTGATCCTTCACAATAGCTGTTGGCTTCAAGTTGTAAGACCAAGTCGTTATTCCTGATACTTGTATATGAAAAAGTACGGAACCGTATTGCCACCACGTGAATAAAAAATCTCATTCTTATCGTGTACGTTAACGATAGTTATTTTGTACGTACATGATAGTTATTATGTGCGTACAATATAATTATTGTGTACGTACACGATAAGTTTGAACTTATCCTGTACGTACACGATAAGAGTGAGATTTGTTTTATTCGAGTGTCGGCAATACGCTTCCGTAATAAAGGAATGAACGAATGTTTTCTTACTTTCAGACGTGTCCGTTAACACTCCAAATGAAAATGAAGGACGCTGATTGGACCTCGGGCAAGTATCACCCAGAGATTCAGGTGCTAATGAATGAAGAAATTGTGGACCAATCAGAGTTCAGGAGACTACAAACGTTTTCGATCCCGTATGGCTTCAAGATGAGTCCATCCATTTCCTATGACGGTAACGGTTTATTGACGTTTTAGTTCATTGTAGAAAATAAAAACAACGTACAAAAAAGTTGAATTGGTCTTGGTGGCTGCTCCATTAAGCCCCGCCCTTGCTGTACTGACCAATCACAGACGTGATTGCGCAACCAAAAGTCTGACAAAAGTCCGACAAACACGTTAGTGCATGGCGCGCGTGCACAGTGGGCGGGGCTTAATGTGGGATCGGTCTGTTGGTGGAGACTTTTGAACATCAGGGCCCAATTTCATGGCTCTGCTTACCGTAAGCAAAAAATCGGCGCTTGCGGAAGCAGAAAATTCCGCGCTTACTTAAGCGTATTTCACGGGTTAGCAAGGAATTTTTGCTTGTGCGCGTGCGTAGTTCACGTAACTAAGGATTCCTCGCTTACACAGCTAGCGCAGAAATTCGGCGCTAACCTCGTAAGCGGCGAATGGTCTTCGTAAGCGCAGAATGACACAGTAAGCAGAGCCATGAAATTGGGCCCAGGTGGCAACAGACACTAATAAGTTTTTGTTTATACGTATATGTCTGAGCATTCTCAAGTAATTATTGATTAAGAAACGGGCTTCCCTGGATTGACGTAATTCTGGCCACGGTGCTGCGTCATGGCGTCTCCAAAAGTACCCGTATCTCATATTGTCAGAAAAACTTTCTTCGAGTCATAAATAATGAAACATTCAACCTTAGTTTGCATGTGAACCTTCTCTTACTATCAATGACAGGAAACCGTTTCAGGGTTTCATGTGTGATTTGAAGATCTTCAGTGCGTAAACCGCATGTTTATGGTTTCAGAAATAGCATTAGGGTGTCATTAAAAGAATTATCAGCCGGAAAAAGATCGTCACCGTGCCGATGACTTGGCGAGCACTGCTTGTGCATTGCCTATAAGTAGGTGGGTTTTTAAGAGTCATTTTATTTGATTCAAATAATATATAAATATAATAATATGACATTATTTTACATCTTTTTTCTGTGTGGTTGTTCAGATTTGGCCCGTATATTAAACTTATTTCCTCCATCGGAGTCAATTTTTGAGTTTCCAGACGGCGAGTCCCGCCCATCATGTCTTCGCTGCGCAGTTGTCGGGAATGGAGGGATATTGAACGGCTCGGCCAGAGGCATGGAAATCGATGACCATCATATGGTTTTCAGGTAATGACAAAAAAATCCACAGACAGAAAAACTGATTGACAGAAATTGTGTCAAACCGACGCTATCAGATCACAAGGTCTAAAGGGTGGCGAGGGGGGATTTTTTTCTCTTCAGCGTTGGTGGAAATGACTTGATCATAAGGTGTACATTGCATACATTTATGTTGAAGCAAATCTATACATATACTTGACCCACTACCTTAAGCAGCCTCCATCATTTTCGTTTACACTGTAGTAATTTTGTCTTTATATACACCAGGGTTGTCCGTCCAATAATTCATATATTCCACACACTATTTAGACAATAGATTGTATACAATATTGTTTGTTTGTTATCCATTTACCTTTTTTTATAGTACTAATAGGTAGCATTTAATTTCACAAAACTTGAAAGCCAGCTATAGGTGGCTATGCTCATTATAAACACCGTCTTTTCATTTTGGTTGAACGATTTTAACGGGGTGTACATTTTGTTTTAATAGGTTAAACAATGCCATTCGCAGAGGCCATGAAGTTGATGTTGGCAATCGAACCACCCACTACTTCTTCTACGACAGGTCATTAAAAAACTTGGACAAGAAAGATGTGCCAACAGATAAAGTAGGTCTTGTGGGGAGAATATCGTGTTTTCTTCAAATGGGTGAAATAGTTGTTGTTGTCTCATTGTCTTCGTCGTCGTTGTCGTTGTTGTTGTTGTTGTTGTTGTTGTTGTTGTTGTTGTTGTTGTTGTTGTTGTTGTTGTTGTTGTTGTTGTTGTTGTTGTTGTTGTTGTTGTTGTTGTTGTTGTTGTTGTTGTTGTTGTTGTTGTTGACTTATAATGCATGACTTCGGAGATGAGGGGAGCCGAGCCTGCCTAAAACAATTAATGCATGCAGTACAAAGCTGAAATAGTCGGCCCTCCATCCATCCATGACCTCTCTTGTTTTCCTTTTATTCAAAGGGGATAAAGTACGTGTTCATTCCGTGTCGTCATAATGACTACATGTACATTAAAAGTGTTGTGAGTGGCTTGGAACCCAAGATACATGCCAGTGCAGCAGATGTGCGTATCTTACATCCAGATTTCATCAGATACGTCCAAAGAATGTAAGTCGATCTTTACAAGTTTTTTTTTCTTAAAGTGCAATGTTGAATTCAACCACAGGGCCATTGAAAACCCTCTTTACCCTATAGAGACAGTTTATTTCTGGATAATCATCACTTGTGTTTAATTTTGGACACAATTTTTGACAATTTCGTTGAGTCCAGTAAAAGTGTCTGAAAAAAATAATGAAAAAAGAAATTGTGTTTTGTTTTAGAAACGTAGATTTTTACTAAGGTTGACATGGGAAAACGTTGTCAAATTAATCTGGACTTGACCTTTACTTTGACCTTTTTGGAACGGAAGTGGGTCAAATCTTGCATACGTTTGCGCCCTCTATGGGCACTAGATACAAGCCGCTTGTTGTGGTAGACTGGTTCCCAGTCCCTACATTGTTTTCGTTCTGACTGTATATAGGGACCGGTAGCGGGTAACGAAAATTAGCACATACCTGGCAGATTTCTGCCAGGTATATGCTAATTAATTTAGCATATAGGTCTACGTAATCCCATAATGCAAAGCGGCCTTTACACAAACCAAGGCGGATGCGGAATCTCAGGATCTCCCATCGTGCAGACTAACGCTAGTTAATCAAGATGTTCTTCTGAAGTTAGCTTGAATTTTGATGTTGTAAGTTCTTTCACTATGTGAATTGGTTACGATACAAACGTGTACTAGTGTCAAACAACAACATGCACTCGTCACGAGCACACGTCATCTCTAAAACTAGAAAATTATTCCTGCGCCCGCGCAATCGAGGGCCAACCAAAAGCGCCATATCGGTAGTAGCTACCGGTCCCTATACAGTCAGAAGAGAACGATATAGGCACCGAGAACCAGTCTATTTGTTGTGGCCACAACGGTCTCTAAAAATGTTTGACTTTAAAGGCATTGCATACGTTTGGTAATGACTCTGCAAATTTTTGGCAATAAAAACTTATTTGGTAAGGAGTACGGCAGGTTTGGATAGTATAATGCATTTTGAGAAACGTTTTACTTCGAAGTACTGCAGTTACGGAAAAATATATCACTTTTTATCCCCCAAAAACTTGAATCTGAGAAGCGTTATGGCCGTAACGCTTCTCAGAATGTGTATTCCAATGACGGATACTTCTTCTGCGTGAACGCAACCGCTCCAGATTTTTGGCGATATCTCAAAAACGCTGCCACCTTTTGAAATGAAATTCACACAGGTTAGTTTTATGGTATATATCTACAATTATATAGCATCAAGGCAAACGTACGGTTCCAAAACCAAAGGTATACTTTGCCTTTAAAACAACACTTTCTTCTGCTTTTTCCCACATCAGTTGGATGGAGAATCCAGAGATATCCAGCCACTACCGTCCAAGCACCGGTGCCCTGATGCTTTTCACCGCATTACACGCCGGTTGTGACAGAGTACAAGTCTTTGGTATGGGTTACCAACCGATGTACTCGGTTTACTACTATGACGCCAGCTACCAACGCCCTCACGTCGCGACGTCAGTGCATGATTTAGCTAAGGAAATCGAGCTCATGGAATCATTTCACGATGCGGGGATTATCGACTGGTATCAGAGACTGACATGAGACTTGAAGGTTTGCATGGTGGAGAGAAGGAGGAGCTTGCGGTGATACCATATAACAACTCTTTTGGAGAGGTGGTGGCTCTTGAGATGAGCCGTTGGTTTTCTCAACGTTTCGGACAGTATGCTCTGTCCTTCGCCTGGACACCGCAAGCTCCTCCTTATAGACTGACATGAGACAAATCATAACCTGTCGAGACTTTGAATGGCATAAGTAAATCTAATAAACAAATAGATGCAAACAGCAAACAAAACTATCTTATTGTGCCCCTTTGTGCTGATCGGGTCCTATGTGGAATAATTCACCAACAAAAACAAATGGTTTTTGCATCAAAAAATGTGGTGGGTTGAAAGGAAGATTTTCCCCTGATTGTAAGCCATGGTACCCCACGTTTCGTTCAACAGCCGCTGAAAATCACCATTCTTAACGTGGTTTTGGATACATTTCGAGGGTTAGCTACCTCCTGCCTTGACTATGGCAATTCGCTGCTTGGTGGTAGGCCTATCACCAATGCTCAACTGTACCAACTGCAGCTTGTCCAAACTAGGTGCGGTGCTCGGCTGATATGTGGTGCAAAGAGACTCGAACGAGCATAATTATTTACCCCCTGACCAGGCTATTCTGGCTACCTGTTAACCAACGGATTTGTTATAATTATATCCCGTGGCTGAGCGGTCTAGTCCACCGAACTTAAGTTCTGTAGTCTACAGAATGTGGGTTCGAATCCCGGTCAATGTGTCAATAGACCGACCCATTAAGCCCCGCCTACTAACGTATTGACCAATCACAGCCCTGACAAAGCTACTGAAAGTCCGACACGTTAAAATTCCATTTGAAAAGCAAACAAACCGCCGCCATTGTTCTGAAACACAACAGCACACACAACTGTACTAACTTTTGATTTGTTTTAATTTTTTTTCTCGTATATCTGGTGGTGCAAATTCCACAGCAGTGGTCCCTGTACAGTCGTGTAAAAGTGGGTTAACAGTGTTCCTGTCTGCATTGTTTTTGGACTCAAGTGCACTGCTCAAAAGGCCACAAACTAAATCTATACCGTTCATGAAAATCACATACATGTACGTGTGTATCGGCCGCAACCGAACCACCGCTGCGATCGTGGTAAGAAAGTCGCGCCATGTGCTGTTGGCTTTTGCTAGGCAGTTTTTAAAGTAGGCGGGCTTAATGGATAGGTCTATTTGGCTCCTCAATAACTGTCTGATGACATTGTCTTATACAATAATAACCGAAATGTTCATGATCATGCTGTTATTGTAAGATCCATACTGATCTCACCAAGCCGCATGTCCCCAAAACTAGGCGCGCTCTCGGTGCCAATTCCTTCTCTGTTATAGGTTGCAGGGCCAAGTTTTTGGAACCATGGAGGTAGATTTAGTAGGAACACTCTTCCCACCACCATTAGGGAAACACCTTTTCTCAATGTCTTAAAAAACTTTCATATTTTTACATAACCGTTTTGTAGTGTTGATTGTTATGTTTGTTCTGTTTCCTTCAATGCCTTCTGTATTAGTTTTGTAAAGTGCTTAGATATCTGAATAACTAATAAATAAATTGTTATAAAAAATGCTAATGTATGTGTCTAAGATCTTATGAGCGAGATTATCTGACAGAGATCGCCCTTGAAGCCTTTGGATGGCATTGGCAAGCCAATTAAATTGATCTAATGGGTATCGTAAAATGTGAGTGACATAATGTGCGGATAAATAGAATGTGTGGAGTGTCGTGGCTGAGCAGTCTAGTCCGCCGAAATAAAGTTATGTAGTCTACAGAATGTGGGTTGGAATCCCGGTCTGGCCAGTCTCGACATTTGTGTCCTTGATCAAGACACTTTACCATAATTGCTTTGTCGATCCTATGGATGGGACGTTAAGCCGTGGGTCCCGTGTACTATAGGATGGGTAGTTCACATAAAAGAACCCACAGAAACACTTATCGTGAAAGAGTAGGGGTTTACCCCCAGTGTTTCTGGTTCAGATAGCAAGCATCATTATCTACAGGTTTCCTCAGGCTTCCGAGCTACAGTGATTAATAGGTTCGCTTTTGAGGCATCCTTGTTTTCATTACCAGAAATTAATAGTAATGTGCATTTAAAAGAGTCCAGGGCGAGAGTAACCAAAAGGCTCTTCGCTCTTGGCCACAAGAGGGCGCTGCGCTGTATTAACAGACGAGGACGGAGAGCCATTCTTGACAAAATTTCGGTCTCCACAGAAAATTGTGCCCCGGAAATAGTATTTGCCAACTCGAGATTCATGCGCCATGCTTGTCGTTAGTGTTTCACGGAGCAGCGTAGAAATTTACGCTCAAGTTGAATATCCTTGGAAAGCATTCTTCGCTCACGCCTCTAGAATTTTGCCCGGGACAAACTTTGTTTGAGGTGAAGGATGATCGTAAAGCCCGGCCATAAACTCCGTAGCCAATTTATGCCTCTAGCTCTGTGCTAGATTTGCGGCAAGCGAGCGTATACCTACGCATAATAATAGGTGTTTGATCTTTATAAGCGTTCAAAAATAAAGTCCAAATCAATTCTGAGGATGACTGTACATGACTTCCACTATTTAGGACCGACAAGAAATTTTGTTGTTGATTGTTTTGCCTGAGGGAGTTTGAATGGGGGGGGGGGCAGAATCTCCAATTGGGATGGGGGACGGAATCCCCTAAGCGGGGTGGGGTGGGGTGGCGGAAACAGGAATCCCTTAGTGCAGTGGCTTAACTAAGGGGGGCACGAGTGCCTCCCCCATGATGTCCGTGCCCCCATTTGAAATCTGGACTTTTTAGGATGAAAGTTTCCAAAATAAAATGTTACATTTTAAAAAGCTTTTATGTAGTAATTTCAATGTTTTTAAAAATATTTTTTTGAAATTATTTACAGGCAGACAATGCTACCTCCGGCCATGTCAGATGATTTTATAAAAGCTAACAGGTCAACTCGTACCTTCGCCGACTCGTACCTTCGCCAAGTCGTACCTCCAGTTAAGTCAACTCGTACCATCGCCAACTCGTGCTTTCGCAATCTCGTACCTTCAGTTAAGTCAACTCGTACCACCGATTTAAAAGCGAGGTAGCGGTGATTGGAAGCTCAGCACTCGGACAAGCATTTGTAATGTAGCCTTTAATCAAGGCGCTCGCAGGAGAAATAGCGAGAAAGAAAATTAAAAAAAAAAAATAAAACAGAGTAAATGTGTAATGTAGCCAGTCAATCCATGTACTAGCCTTTAATCAAGGGCGCAGGAGAGATAGCGAGAAAGAAAATTTAAAAATAATAAAATTGGGGCCACCACATCTTCAAGAGAGATTAATAAACATGTGCTGTCACTTTATTTAAAATAAAAATGATATTAAAAAGAAGAAATAGGAAACAAAAGAAAATGCAATAAACATTATTAGGAAACATTTTACAGTTCAAACATTTTAAAATAAAAATAATATTATTCACCAAAATCCAGTTAATTTATTTCCAGTTAATTTATTTCCAGTTTAGTCAATTATTTCGAAACATCATTGAAGTTTAGAAAAATACAAATGACAGTCCAGGAAGGAAGTAGGCAACATTTTAAAGATAGCAATATGTTAGTCACAAAAAAAATTGAGAATTAGCAGACGATTAAATAAAATAATTACAAAAAGTTCACCCCCCCCAAAAAAAAAGACATGATTAAAAAAAAACATGTGCAAAATTTTAAATATCACATACAAACAATTTGTTTCAATTACAACTGCTTGTTGGAATATGGGACCGCAAAATACATGCACACGAAACAGGCCACGCACTCATTGAAGCTGCGGTCGTTGAAGTGGAAGGATCTGCAGAAGAACGTGCATACTGAAGGTACGAATTGACTTAACTGAAGGTACGAGTTGCCTAAGGTACGAGTCGGCGAAGGTACGAGTCGGCGAAGGTACGAGTCGGTGAAGGTACGAGTTGACCAGAATTCTTATAAAACATAGAGGGCGTAACATAAGAGTGCTGAAAGGGGTTTGTTTAGGAAAAATACTAATGGAAACTAAAGTATTAATTGGCCAAAAGTGCTCCCTAGAAAAAAATGGTGCACCCCTTGTGCCCCTGCCTAATATTTTACCCCAGCTGACTAAGCTGGTGGGACAGAATCCCCCTACTCTTGGTAAACTGTCCGCCGAACCGTTCTGTGGGGCATGCAGAATACTCTATGGGCACCGGCGATCTTTGTTGTCGTTAGTCAGCTCAAGATTTGCACCTAGTCTAAAAATAGAGAGACAAATTAATCAGCTCAAAATCATAGACAATCATAACTGGCTTTCATAAAAATGTGTAATTCAATTGTAATACAATGGGGCTAGTCATTGTCACGCAGGCGTTGCGATTGTGTCAGAGAAAAGTTTGTCACTGTACGTGATCACGTAAAATCTCACGTGAAAGTAGCCAACGATGACGTCGGGTTCGCTCGCTGGTTCACTAACCCTGTCGGTTTTTAACAGTGAGCACCTGTGTAGTGTACCAGCTAAATGAAATGGTCCCGTGACCTGTATGTCTTGTACGTATGCATTATTATTGCGACTACATCAGCAGGAGGCGTGAGGAGAAAAGAAGTGTGCAATTATCAAAGAAAAGTGATTGATATTAAATAATTCCTGATAATTATAAGGTAGGCATGGTTTCCAATGGCTTTATTCGTAATCATGACACTAGGACAGATTTGTTGAGATTGTTTTGAAATCATGTTAACGTAGTCGGAAGTGGGTGAGTTGCGGTTACGTATGGGTGAACGGGGCATGCAGTGTCGTCGGTACGGTGTCGGTGTCACAAAATGACAGTGGGCAGTACTTAGACACGGCGCCGTCCGATCCGTTCCAACAGAAGGAAGGGTAGGGGGGAGAAATGGGTGTCACGCACGAAATGGCATCAGCTTGGCTGAGAGCAAGCATTAACAAACTCTTCCTTCACTCCATTGATCCTACATGTTCAACGCCTTTTGTTTTGAGTTTAAGTTTTGACAAATAATTTCATAAATCATAGATTCACCCTCATGTCGAAAATGTCAAATCAATCAAGTAACCTGACTGAGTTTTATTCGTCATAATTTTTAACTGAGCGAATTTCCCCATCCAACCCGCACTTGCTTTTTGCTCATTTATTATTACCAAATGTAGTTATTAATGCTACATTTGTTTGGTAAGAATAAATGAACAAGAGTATAATGTTTACACAGAGCAGAGAGTCCCCAGACCTGATTATGTTTTGATCGTAATGAGTGAAAAAACGGTGGTTGGATTCAGCATCTTTCCCTTAAAGTTATTTTATAAATTATAGTACTGTAACTCAAGTTACTCAACTGGTTATTTTATTGGTAGGGATCCAACTGGCAGTGGTACTGGTAGTGGTACGGTAGTCACTTGTATGGATATCTTCACTGTGGCTTGGTTTTTTGACAGTCTGGCTGAACCTTAGCCACACAATCATAAGCTGTTTCATGGTAGACCCAGTAACTGGGGCGCTGTACTCCTTTTTTGAGATTTTAACATTATCAGTCGTACTGGTGCCCCAGTCCGTAATGTATGTGGGAACTGTGACGAAGCCGATTTTTTATGAATCAGTTATAAAATTGTCAAAATTACAACAAAGACTCAACAGAATTACTAGAAAATCGCCTACTGGCTTTTCAAAGTTTCATGGATGAAATAAAACGCATTTAATTGTACTCACGATTTTTTTCTGTCCGCCAAATCGATGATTTTTTAGGCTAACTAGAAATGCAGTTGTTACGATCTGCGTTTAACTACTACGTGACATCAACTACTGTTAACAAAATGGATTGCGTGTTCACTGATGCCCTGACTTGCATGTTGTTTTGCACAGTCAACGAAGGATACCAGCTACATGTATGTGAATCGCGCGCTCGGCCAATCATGACCAATGGAAAATTCTGTAGTGTGGATTGCGTGTTGGCTTATGGAGACTAGTATCCTGTCTTGACCGTGCAAAACAATATGCAAGCCAGGGCATCAGCAAACTTACAATCCTTTTCATTAGGAAACAGTAGTTGATGTCAGATTTAAGAAAAAATCCGCTTCGCCACAGTTCCCACATACATTACGGACTGGGGCGCTAGTACGACCGATAATGTCAAAATCTCAAAAAAAGAGTACAGCGCCCCAGTTACACCGCTTTCTTGAAATTTCTAAATGAATTTGGTGATCACACGTGACCTGTCGGAGGGTGGGGGCGGCAAATACATTTTGAGTTGCCCCCGAGACCAAGAGGTTACGTGTATGATCACCAATTTGTTCATAAATTTCAAAATGGCTGTTCTGTGAAACAGGTTATTGTTAGGTTCCTTCATACAAAACAAAAAGTAAAGTAGTTCTGTCTTGAATATAGCAGGCCTCAAAATTACCGACAGCACTGATGGCAATTGCTGTCAGTGCCCTGTGCCATTGCCACGCGATGCTCTCAGAATCATGGACAAATCACCACATTTTATTGCTGTGTCCTTTTATCTAACTGCCGTCGGTGCCCTTTTTAATAAAATTGTAACAGAGAAAGGTTGTGTTGTCGCTGTTGTTATACAATTAGGAAGGAGACCAAGTTCTTGCAACTTTTGTGCAAGAAATAAAATTGCCGTGATGCCGTTCAAACTCTAGAAAAAGCAAAGCAATTAGTTCCGTGCCCTTTTGAACATGAAGTTCAAGGCCTGATACAGTGATAGTTGTACATATGTACATGTACTTAAAGATTGAATTGCAGATTGTGGGTAATTGGTTCCATTAATTCATCATAATTGTATGAGGAAAGAATGATTATTTGTAGGTGTTGAGGCGTGGCGATGGTATATGAAGGTTAGATGAATTGTTACGACGAAGGTCACTGCAGGTCAGTGGTGCTAGGTACATGTACATGTACATGCACTGGTCACTCTGTATTTCAATGTTGTTGTTCTTGATTTTGTAGAGAAGAGACACAAGGGCAATCACTTTTTCTGTCTTGTTCGATTCTACTCCTAGAAACATAAGCTTGAGGTTGTCCCATTTTAAGGCCAATCCACTGGACATCCTGTGTATCCTTGGCCCCACGCCTTTGTCCCCGCAATAAGCCCAGTCTAAACTTCAAATCGCCCTACTTACCCCAAGTAACCTGGGCCAAGTTTCGTGGCTCTGCTTACCATGGAATTCCTGTGCTTACGGCCTATAGAATCATGTGCTTTACAGGGCCTCGTAAGCGCATCATTCCGCAGTCAAATTGGATTATCTAATTTAGAAATTGTTTGTTATTTTCCCGCCCATATATTTTCCCACCCGTATATTTTTCTCCCACCCCTTTTAATATTTTCTCGTCCCATTTTTTATATTGTTTTCCCGTCCCGTGTATTTTTCTCCTGCCCTGTTTATTATTTTCCCGCCCATATACATGTAATATTTTCCCGTCTCGTATTTTTTCTCCCGTCTCTTTATTATTTTCCCGCCCATATATTGTTCTTGTCCCGTATATTTTTTTCCCGCCCCGTTTATTATTTTCCCGTCCCGTTTATTATTTTCCCGTCCCGTATATTTTTCTCCCACCCCGTTAGTTATTTTTCCCGCCCATATAATTTTCCCTGTCCTGTATATTTTTCTCCCGCCCCGTTTATTATTTTCCGGACCTGTATATTTTTCTCCCGCCCCGTTTATTATTTTCCTGCTCATATAATTTTTTCCCGTCCCGTATATTTTTCTCCCACCCCGTTTAGTATTTTCTTGTCCCATATAATATTGTACAATATTCCACCCTGAGCCACTTATACATGTACAATGTAGTTTGTTCATTATTGAACCGCACGTTTCCGTGTTTCAGCCAACCAGATTACAGAACCAGCAAGAGGTGTGTCATAAATAATAAAAACTGGAGCAAGGTCTGGGAATACATTTTCTCTCAAAAAATCTGAATGATCTTTTATTCTTTCCCTTCCGACTAGTACATGTTCACAACTAGACAGAAGCCTTTATTATCCTTTAGAATAATCCTCAGAAACTGAAACTTGTTGCTGACAATACAGTGTTGGTCATTAACAATGAAATAATGTGGTGGATTTCTAAGTATTATAGAATCATTATCAACCAAACTGGTTTGACAGACACATCTTACTGTTTGTTGGAGCTAACACCCTGTGCATTAAGCTTCTCTTTTGTTTTAAGACAGGCAAACAAGTAAAAAACAAGGAAATGGGATTTGAGGACCTAAAAGTTTCGTTTCCAGAGCGCCCTCTACAGCTGTCTTAGGAGAGGCCAAAATAATAGGCTGGTTCCCGGCCCCTACATCGTTTTCGTTCTGGCTGTATATAGGGACCGGTAGCGGGTAATGAAAATAAGCATATACCTGGCAGATTTCTGCCAGGTATGCTAATTAGAATTAGCATAGGTCTGCGTGATCCCATAATGCAATGCGGACTTTACATACATGTAAAACATGACGAACACAGAATCTTAGAATCTCCCACTGTGCAGACTAACTTTAGTTAGGTTTTCTTCTAAACTTAGCTTAATTTGGATGTTGAAGGTTGGTTAACGATACACACCTGTGCTAGTGTCAAACGACAACATGCACACGTCACGAGCATAGCCAAAGTCTCTAAACCTAGAAAATTATTACTGCGCCCGCGCAAGCGAGGGCCAATCAAAAGCGCCATATCGGTAGTAACTACCGGTTCATATGCCCTATACAGTCAGAATGAAAACGATGTAGGGACTGGGAACCAGTCTACCAAAATAATACTTAAACTTTTTATCAGGTTTTCTAATGATAACAGATAGGAAGTTAATGATACATTTACAATGATTTTGATACTGTGTATCATACCAGCAAATCCTTGAATTTTCTTGGTAATCTTTAAAAGAACTTTACCAAGCAATAAAATAATGTAGTCTGGATTTATTATCCAATGCCTCACACTCAGAAACTATCTGGATTGTACTTTACTCCTCTGGAAAACTCAACTTTCTACAATACATGTACATGTATTGTTAGGTTGTGTACATTGTAGCAAAGTCAACTTAACATGTATTGTAAGTTTGGACACTGTGTTGACATGACTAGTGCTGAAAGAAGCACATTGTAAATGTTACATGATTTGTACTGATCAGGGCAATTTTCAGTCTGAAAGCTTAATAAAACCCCTAAAAAATATTTGGTGGAAATATGTGCGAGACAATTTTCCAGAAAAACTGTTTTCTTATTTTGATTACCAAATTGAAATAAGCTTGTACATTAGCAATGACTAAAACAACCTCCTACTCCCCCCTAAAAGAAACTAAACCAAAATCAAAACAAAAAGCAAACAAACGACCTGAGCTGATTTATGGTGTTTTCTGTAATTTGACGACAATCATGTTCAAAGCAAAGTTTGTTTAATGAACACTGCAGGGTGGGAATAAATGCGTTCCGCGTCAACTTTAGAAGTGCCCTAACTATAGTTGGGACGGCCCAACTGGATCCAGATCCAGAGAGCTTTCGTTGTGCAGGAGAGCAGCCCACCGGAACATAGGGTGGTCCATGGGTGGCCGCAGTGCTAGGCTGCTGGCAGGTGGCATGGGTGCGTGATGGAGCTTGGACACATAGTAGTGGATTGTTGTTAATTTTCATAATAACAGTGTACATTTATAATGCTATGTCTGTCATAAATGATGCTCCTGGCGCCGAATTATCAATTCTGATGGAGATTGTTACATATGATTTTATGAGACGAAGCAACCATAATACAACACTTTGAAAGGAATACAAGGTGAGGTGGCGCATATTGCTGCCAGACCGTGCCAGAAACACCAGGGCAAACCCCTTCTCTTTACGATAAGTATACTGGGTTCTTTTACGTGCATTACACAACACACAGGACCAACGGCTTTACGTCCCATCCGAAGGACAAAGCAATAATGGTTAAGTGTCTTGCTGAAGGACACAAGTGTCACCCCCCCCCCGGGATACGAACCCACACCCTGCTGATCAGAAATACCAGCGTCCTCAATAATAACCAATTTATGTTTCTTTTGTCGTTGTTTGTTTTGTACTGGAATGGAAGAGCCCTGACCATTTTTGTTTACCTGCTACCCTGTTTTCGACGAAAAAATCTTATAACAAAAGGCTTCCTGAAACCTCAAGGTTGGGGCATGTCCTATGAATTGTCATCTGGAGGTACATCATGAATACATTTTAAGTCATTGTTTGTTTGGAGTCAAGGTTTGACAAACATAAGTGGATACACTCACATGTACTGTTTGTGTAGAGAATGTCATTGTGTACATGTATATTTACATATACCGTCTGCTTCCTCGGTATATACATGAGCATGTGTTCAGAGGCCTTGTTCATGTGATTGCCATCTTAAGTCTGATTCCCTGAATACAAAGATTATGGACACATGCAATCATGTTGGTACGTGGGGTGTAATTCTAACAAGTGAAGAGCGTGCACGCTACATGTACCATAAATGCGGGTACATGTATGGCGCAATGACTTAACAGTGTTACACGTTCAGGTCACCAGACTAATCTTGTCTGTTTGTAGGGGCAACCTCACTTTCAAGATGAAGAAGCTGCACCCAGTTCTTTATTCTTGATGTAATGAAAAGTGCGTCTTCAAAAAAGGGGCTCTAAAGTCAAATTTAGTGTTGAAAGTAGAAACAAACTACAAATCTCTAACCTCATGTTAAAACAATGTAAAATACTGTTGTACTTAATCCCTTTTCAGTGCAAAAGTTGTTGACATCCAAAAGCATCCAATGACACCACATTTCAAACAAAATACATGTATGTATGGGTCTGCCTTTTTGTACTGAGAATTTTAAGTTTACTTCTGAATTTCCATGAACTTGGATGTCATGTTTGAAAATTTGCTGTGAAAGAATATCAAAGACAATGGCATTTTACACCGTTATTAACATGAGGTTTAGAGACCTTCATAAGGACTCTACTACATCTAGTGGAATGTGAGAGCATCACAAAACTGAATTTGACCTCATAGCTCCTCTTCAACCGTCAGACTATTGGTAATTTGTACCGATGTACATGTAGGTTTCGTGTTAGCTACGGAGGTGCATTCTTTATATGGCAACCTCACTTTCAAACCACCTATGAGTCAGGTGAACAGTGTGCTGCAGTCCTGGTGCTATTTTACTTATTAAGTTATTTACAATGTCTACATTTACAGATGTGAATATTTACCCGATTCGACTAGTCACCGTCACTTATTAAGTGAGGGCAGTCAAGCAGTATCGCATTGCTTATAGAGCGCTCATGGTACCGTTCTAAACTGGGTAAAGGGGGTGGAGGCGAGCCACATTCGTCTATGGGGGAACATTGGCCTGAGTGACATCGGGGAGATGAGGACCCTAATGCTGGATAGGGAAGAGTGGAGGGCGGCGACCAAGTCCCGAGTTGGTGTAGGATAGCCAGTGCCCTCACAAGGCATCACATCAAAATAACCCGTTCTAAATCTGCTTCACTTATAAGAGTGGATGCTCTATCATGATGCCATGATAGTATTATGAGCGTTCTATAACAATGCGGTACTGCTTGACAGCCTTACTTATAAGTGATGGTGGCTAGTCGAATCGGTTGGAATATTTCTAATCCTAGCACCTCACCAATCTTTCCCCGTGTTTTGTCAGAGTGATTCAGATGATACAAATGCACGGCCCAAGTGGTAAATTCCATTAATGGTAATTTTGAGAATGCGCACATTTTGGGGAATAATTGTTTTACATGGTGAGTCTGCAGTCATGCAGTGTGGTAAAGGGCTTTTGTTTAACAATTATGCATTCAGATACTCAAATATTTCATTTCTCCCCCCACTTCTTTTTGTCTGTTCAGGTTGAAGGAATTCTAGAAACAACAAAATGTCTTCAAGGAAGAAGGTTTTATTGAAGGTCATTATCCTTGGAGACAGCGGGTAAGAAGATCAAAAGATAAATTTATAGATTATTTACAGTGTGTTGACCCCTTGCACTGACATCACATGCGACTATTGTCTGCAAGTGGCCTGCCATTTTGGGAGTCAAATTGCATTTAAAGATGGGGTGGGGGTTCCAATTTCATAGAGCTGCTTGAGCAGACAATGGTGTTCAAAAATTTTCTGCTGAGCAAAAATAAGCAGGAAACCAGTCGCAATTGTGACATGGTGTTTTTGCTGGTGACCTTTTTCTGGTAAGCATAAACTGTTTTGTTACTTTTTGTGCTTAAGCAATTCTGCACATAAAATTGGGCCATGGTCTGCATGCCTGCACCCAAGTCGCCTAAAATGGGCGCTGCATAGTGACGCACAGGGAATCTGACTCCATACCGTGTGATGATGTCGAGAGAACAGGGTCAGTGTAGGAACAAAGAGATGTGTTTTTAATGAGACGTTTTCACTTACATTCATTTATCGAAAAAAAAAATGCAAATGGCCTATTTCCTCACTGAAGTAAAGTTAACCACTTTAAAAACAGAGGATTCGTCACTGAACAAATACTAACTGAATCCATCAATGATTTTCAAAACTGATGATTAAAAAAAAATCAAAGCATGTAAATTGGACACTCTATGCCAAAACCAGGCGCTAGTATGACTGTCAAAGTCAAAATTAAAAAAAAAGGAGTACAGTGCCCTAGTTACTGGGTGTAGGCATCTCAGCATCATTCATATCATGAGGATGTTATAGTTATCTTCACTTTTAATGCTATTTCATAGAAGTGCTTGTTTTGGTACATGCATGTGGACAGACGCATGTGTTTATACACACATGTAGGCCATAACACATAGTACATACATGTAATGTCTTTCAGACTTTAAAATACTGTCAGCATATTTCGGGGAAACACAATATATTTCCGTCATTAAGGTTGCCAAAGTTACTAACAACAAAGGTAGACATTACCTTGATGAAAACAAGGCTGCATGGAAAAAGATGAACTCTCACCCAGATATTGCAGACGCGCGTGGTTGTAGTCGAACTCTGATGTGACTGCCGGCACGCATTCGTAGGGAGTAACTGGGTTATTCCATTTACTGCCACAACCAGGACTACACAGCCCCTTTAATATCAAACCTTGTACACTGTTCAGTGAGTTTCTAGTGTTAAAATATAGGTTGTTCATATTCATTTATTGCTAATACATGTATTCTGAATAGTCACTAACTGCACTCACTCGTGAGGTGGTTTGATTTACGACCCTGTGGTTTTTGTATTTTGTGTTTTCCACACAGTTGCACATGGTGTGAAAGTATCGTGCATTATTATTTTGTAAAGATACTATCAATTACTCAGTAGGCAGTGTTTCAACCAACACCTGCGCACTGTAAAACAACATGTACTCCGTCTCGTCTGCAAATTATGTTTTATGCGCATTTAGAAATCGAATATGGAAAAGTGTATCAAGCCAGGCTGCCAGGCGCTGATTTTTCTATTGGAACAGAATTTGTTCAAGTATGGGAGTTCCATAATGTTGGGTAAAATGCATCAACTGTTACAGTGTGGTGTGTGGAATGCATTATGTCACGTACGAACACTCGGAGTGTTTGTTCAGTAAAATAGAATAGAAACCAACCTGACACATTAAAAACGTTATTATTTGCCAAACTGATGATAACAAATGAATTCACATGAATTAAATATTAGATAGCTGCAAAAAGTTTCTTGAAGCCGATGAAGTTGTGCATTTGAGACAATGCACCGAAACGATTAGTAAACAAATAATGAAAGTACATGTACATGTATGTTTCTAAAATAAAACCAAAGTAGTGTTTATTTTTCCCAGGGCAGGCATATTTCACTGTCAAAATTGTGTCAAAAAAAGACCAACATAATTTACCATGTCTGGAGATGATTATCCAGTTTGTAAGTTATTCCACTGTAAGTCATGCCATGGAGCTAGCTCCATGGTCATGCCCACTTGACACAAACTGGCTCCATCGATTGCCAGAAGCCCATAGGAAATACACAGAACTTTTTGTCTTGGATGATTGTTATAACAACATAATTTCTGAACTTGCCTTTCACGTGGATCTTGCAAAGACGATGGTCTTATCATAAATATAGGTTTCTTTCATAAGAAATGTCTTTGAACGAAGTAATAAGTGTCTTTCGATGAAATGACACAGTAATGTACCTGTATGCCGGCTTTGGAACTGGAAACATGTAAGTAGCAAAAAGTTTGGGCGTGCAGCAGATGAACATGTGTGTGACATAATGTCTTACCAGCAGGATACAGAAATGACAAGAGTTGTGGGCCGGACCCAACATTATTTCACGTAACCATGCAGCCTCGTACTAACAATGTATATGTTACAAGTTCTTCATGCATTGTGTGTGTCATTAAAATGCAAAAATCTGTGGGTCTTTCTTGGGAAAAATCGTGTGATGCAACTTTGACCGTTTATTTTTGATTGAAACAAATCAATGTGTTGTTTTGTCAAATCTGTATGCATTACAAACAGAAGTCTACAGAAGATGGCTTCTAGAAAAAGAAGAAAAAAGAGTACATGTACATGTACATACAAATTTTACCATTTTGTTCTTAAAGCATCAAGAGCAAAGAAAACATGCAAAGTAAGGTTATACGTTTTAAACCACCAGCAAATGTTAAAAGGAATTCATTAAACTGAAGATAAATTCAGTGTTGACACAATGTGTGATCAATGGTCATATAATGCATGGCAATTGTATACAAGTAATGAATGTTTATTAGTGCAATGGTAAGAATATTGTCATGAGTTGAAAGATGAAATGTTCACTATCAGTGTGGGGATGCCAAGTTAAATGGAGCGTTTCATCTTTCAACGAATGAAAATATTCTCTCCATTGCACAAATGGAAAACACACATTATTTATGTTATATATAACTTCCGATTGGATCTTTTTCATTTGATTGGAGGGGAGACAAATTTTTTTATGAGGTTATATTTTGGCATTCATGAAGGCTCTTTGTATTGCTGTGTATAACAACACATGGTGACGAAAATGAATGGTGAAAAGTACCAAAATGCAAAGCGAAACTCCATGTATTGGTTTGATTAATGAATGCAATGTGACCTAGGGTACATGTACATGTATAATCAGCCAATCAAATGACAAATCTACTTTGGTGTTAAATAAAAACCATTAACCCTCACCTGCCCCAACCCATACAAATCCAACGGGTCTGATCTTATGTAAAGCATAATCAGTTTACTAGTGCAATCCTAAGTCCAACAGAATCAAACAAAACATGCAGTTGGATTTCAAAGGGTTGGGGATGGTTAAAATTAATGACGTCCTTATCCTTACATGTGCAACTTCCATCAATAGTGTACATTCACGTTGGCTGGGTGGTTCCTTCCTTGCCTTTCACCAGTGGACCCAGGTTCGAATCCCGCTTCAAACCAGAGCCTTGCATGTGGATTGGAATATCAGTCCCTCCTGGTTGCATCTTTTGGTTTTCCCTAGTTGGGGTTTTCTTCCAACGTCTAAAACTAGCATTTCTTCAACATCGTCTCTTCACAGGTATCTTCAGGCCCATGGGTTACGGTGCAAGGCACTTTTGAAAGTTCCTTGGTTTCTTTACCAGAATAATAATAGTAATAAAAAAAATGTAATTTTTCGGTTGGTTTTAGTGTTGGAAAAACTTCTCTTATGAACCAGTATGTCAACAAGAAGTTCAGCAACCAGTACAAGGCCACTATCGGCGCAGACTTCCTCACAAAAGAAGTCATGGTGGAGGATAGACTTGTCACAATGCAGGTAAGCTGAGACAGGTCAAAGGTCATATGTTATGTGTATTCATTCTCCCTCCCCCCTCACCCCACCCAGAGAAAGCCAAACATTCAACAGTTAAATTGAATCCAACGATTTCCAACATCATGCAGCAAACTGAAGAAGAGTTTGGTTGGCCAAATTGTTGGCCACATTGGATGTTGATTGATTCAACTTGTGCTATGGGGTTGTATCATCACCTGTAGGACTGAATCCATCAAATTCCAACAGTGAAGCTACATGTAAAGTGGTTTTAGCTGAGGGACCTATCACACGGCAGACTGGTTAACCATTTGAAACATTGTTAATTTTCACGAAAATGAAAAACTCTTTTTTGAAAAATGGGTCCAAGTTAAAGGTTCTGTCAGATCTCCCCTATGTCTTCTCTCAAATCTTGCACTTTTTTTTGTGTGTGTGCCCCTTCCAGATCTGGGACACAGCCGGCCAGGAGAGATTCCAGAGTCTCGGTGTCGCGTTCTACCGCGGCGCCGACTGCTGCGTACTGGTCTTTGACGTAACCAATCAGAATTCCTTTAAGTCGCTGGACAGCTGGCGCGACGAATTCTTGATCCAGGCCAGTCCAAGGGATCCTGAGAATTTCCCCTTTGTTGTACTAGGCAACAAGATTGATATGGAGAGTAGACAAGTAAGTGGTCACATAATTCTTTTTGAAAAATGATATCATAAGTTTCTTGCGTCTTATTGGATGAGCTCTGTGCTGCATGTGTAATGCAGGTACACAGGCACTTGCTTGAAAGAGTTTTGTTATGGAGATATCTGGTATTCTTGTTCAACCATTAAATATTGTTTGAAAATGACCAACCATTTGAAACCGTTCTACTGCATGGTATGTGTGTGGGGGCACAACTGTGCACAGAACTGAGTAAGTGTGTGTATTGTGTAGATGCATTCACCACATGATATCATATTGCAAGCTGGAATAGATTATCTATCATTACAAACCATAATGGATAATCTTTAATGGTCAGGTAGTAGGAGGGTTGACTGTACTATGTAAATACATTCAACACATGATGTATTGCAAGCTGGCATAGTTTGAACTATCATTCAAAACCACAGTGGATGATATTAAATGGTCAGATAGTTGGAGGGTTAATGGTATCTTGAATTCTTCCCTCCCAGGTTTCAACCAAACGGGCGCAGAACTGGTGCAGTAGCAAGAACAACATCCCTTACTTCGAGACGAGCGCTAAGGAATCCATCAACGTCGAGCAGGCCTTCCAGACAATAGCCAAGAACGCCCTCGCACAAGAACCTGAGACAGACATGTACAATGATTTCCCCAGCCAGATAAAACTCACCGACGACAACAAACAGGATAAGTCGGGTTGCTCGTGTTGAGGCTCTTAGAAAGTACCCCCCCCCCCTCCTTTTAAGATTCCGAGAGTACCCTTTGCACCTTGGCTCTTACACAGGTGTTAGGGAGGTGTTTAATTGACACATCTGGGGACTTGCAGAGGTTTTTTTTTTTTTTTAAAGATCTAACATCTGATGTGAAATTCTGACTTAGGAAATGGTCACATTGGTCCAGGTACTTCAAGTTGTTATCACGATTTGAGAATCTTCAACCCTAACTCCCTAACCAGTCTGGCCGAGAGCTAGCCCAAATCGTTCAAAATGCTCCGTTCAAAGGGTAACTTGACACCCCGAATGTTTGGACTTGGATGCTATTGGTGGCTGGCCTCTTGCTAAGAGTGGGCGGTTTGGTGTACTAAGAACCAATAAAATCCATTATATTCAGAGCTTTTTGGGTGGTAGGGGTTAAAGTTGGAACAAAAAAACTATACAATATAATTGCTTGTGCCGTTTGAACTGTCGTGATAAATCTCTTGCCATGATACAAACATGTACCTGGATTAATTGCTTTATAAAAAATAACTTGTGAAAAAAGGATGAGGATTGGAAAGCCTTTGACTTTCCCCGTATGTGACAAGGTGATTTTTCTTTTTTGTACTCTGCATTGAACCGGACTCAAAATCTGTAAATTTAAACCCGTGAAGGGTACTTGATATCAAATGCTTTACACTCCATGCACCGGTGAGCGAGACCGCAGACTCCGTACCAGCCCCTCTCCCCCCCCCCCAACCATGTGGGAAACGAAACACTCTAATTCTAACCATTCTCAATGCAACGAGCCGTCACGCAAGTGGAATTAGGTTGTAAGGGAGGAATGCAATATTAAGCAAGTGGTAACTTGGGGTAATTGGTGTAAATGCATTGTACCTTGGTAAACCTCAGGGTTGGGCTGTATCCGAAATTAGCGGCTTTGGCTACAGCTATGGCTGTTCCTATGGATGTCCTATACTTCAATGCATGATGATGTGATGATCTAGCCGTAGCCATAGCCGTAGCCATAGCAGCCAATTCGGACACGGCCTTACAGGAGGTTCAACCCCAAATTACCGCTTGTTTAACTTTTCATTCCTGCCTGACCAAACTCGACAACTAGTACATATCTTACTCAATTACGTACACGTGTTGGCTCAGTGGATTGCCACATTTTAAAATTTATCCGAGAGCAACCTTTCTGAATTTTTAATTCCAGTCTGGCTCAAGCTCGCTTCCTACTTCACGTTAAAGTGAATGCTCAGCGTAATGGTGTGACGCAAACGATCTCTACCCAGAAATTTCCCATTCACGACTAAAGGAAATTGCCTTCGCTTTTGCAATTCTCGTGAAATGGGTGGCCCTAGTTTGATTCCTGGCTAGGGCGGCCCTGGTTCGATTCCTGGCTAGGGCCATATGTGAGTAGAGTTGTGTGTTGGTTGTCTCCTTTTCTATGAGGGTTTTTCTTAGGGCTCTCCAGTTTTCCTCCTGGAAAAATCAAACACTTCGATCTCTGGCAGTGCTCCATGGTCATATATGGGTTGATGTGGTTGGCTGCCAAAGGCACCCTTGCATGCCTTCAGCTCAAACATGTTGTAGCCACGTCCTTCTCAGTTCAGCTTCTCAGCTGCCAGTAAGGATGATTAGCCTCCCAAATTGTTATTATTATAATAAATGTGAACTGAGCTTGAGGCTTTTTGCCATTTTGAAAACTGTGTGCAAGGCAGACACGTTAAACACATTGATTGAGCAGGCCTTATGCATTAAAGAGGCAATGAAGGCAGTTGACTCCATGCCCCTGGTCATTGCCTTGGTGCCCTTTGAAAAGGTCCAGCGGAAATTGTCCTTTGCTGATATAGAGGTGCCCTTTACCAAGGAAGAACTGCCTTGCCCTAAGAAGAACCAAAGATCAGGCCTGACAGAGTGTAAAGCCAAAAGAAGCGAGCCAGAACACGAAGTTTGTAAAAGACTCGAGGATTTACAAGTCGTGGTTTCAGTCATTGGTGCATGTCGTGTCAACATTATCGGCGCAATCTTTAAATAAATGTTTTTCAATTGTAAAACGATGCTGACTATGGTTTGTGTTCACCAATTGTAAATCAGTCACGGCAGTACACAAAAATTGACGGCTTAAAATGTAGCATTTTAATGGTCGGCTTGATTTATGTTTTTTCTTCACCCCCCGCCCCTCCCCCTGTGATTGTTAGTTTCATTCTGAGCAGCATACATTGGTAGAGATCAGTGTAGTAGATTTTCAGGATTGAGGTCTAGTATCGGTCTCACTCTCAAACTTCCAGGTCGTGACTGAAAAAAAAGGAAGGTATATATTTGCACTCTTAACAAAATCATTTGTAAAAAGAATTTTGCTACGTGTGTTTTTTTTTTTTATCGAAAAAGACACATGAGTGTTCCTGTGGCAGTAGCAGATGTTTTGCATTTTAAAATTTATTTAAGATACAAACCATTCAATTAGATATGTTGTAATTTACCTTTTACATAATAGACACTTTACAGTATGGAAAATTACCAATTTGTACATAACATGCTAAGTACATGTAAAAAAAAAATGGCCCTACATTAAATTAGCTCATGCCAACAACTAAAACAGCTTATTTTTTTTTTTAAATTTCTCATGTCAGATGCATTCAAGATGTTTATGTCATTTAGAAAAAATGAAAAGATATTGAATTCTCTATTATTTGTGTAGCTACGTGTAAGTTATAATTGAGTTTATTATACACACATGTAAAAGATATGTTAAAATAGGCAATGCACTTAAAAGTGAACTAAAACCATAGAGTTATATATAAGAACTAGAGGGCGTACGAAACCATGTGACACAGCACAACAAGAAGAATTTTTTAACCTTGAGAAAATGGCGCTGGCCAATTATATTACACTGGTCATTCATCAGTTTACACAGCAAACATTTTCTAAGTGGACATTCCTATGCTGTTGACCCATAGGGATTTTTCGCCCATGGTGGGTCAGCGGAGTTCTGTGCGTGACATCGCGAGTGCTCCCTGTAGTTCTTAACTCTGCAACTAAAACAAACCGTTTTCATTGTAGAAATGTTACAACAATGATGTGTGTGGTCTAATTGGCAAAACCTTACCCGGAACCAGACCCAGACTGATGACCAAACAATTATTTGGGTTTTATTCTTGACAAATGAAATCTATGTAAAATGCATGTAAATTCCTGTTTCCTGTTTTTTTCCAAGCAGTATCAGTCTTAAATTAGTCACCATAATCCCAATGTAATTAATTAACTGACTTATCTGTGTACTACATTTTTCTATTAGTGCTTATCATATATTTGCTTAAAGTTAAATTGTTCTGATTTATTTGACGGCAAGGCAGCGAGGGAGGTAACAAGTGTTGTGTGGATTTTTTTTTTTTTATGAGTATATGTCATACCAATTTTGGTCTCTAGTTCACAGTAGACCGATCCATTAAGCCCCGCCCACAGTGCACGCGTGCCATATGCACCAACGTGTTTGTCGGACTTTTGGTTGTGCAATCATGTCTGTGATTGGTCAATACAGCAAGGGCAGGGCTTATTGGATCAGTCTATATACCCCAGCATAAGAGTTGTTATTTCACCGGTTCTTTTCAGAACCACCACGTCTCATAGAGAGATTATTACATGGTGTTACCGCAAACCTTATTAGATTGTACTCCTACCATGCAAAGTTTCAAACCCTACTCTGGAAAACGTTGTCTGAAGAGCATTAACTACATCATCTAAAAGTAAATGCAAAGTAAATTGCATGATGTTTGTCGGTAAAGTTCACGCTTTTGACGATCGATTTGTTCAATCATTTTGACGTTTTGATCGAAATGCTCTTATCAACTTGATCAGAATACACTAATCAAAAAGTCAAGTTGTTACCCAACTTGAGGCTGTTTCCAAACCTCTGCTGTGGCTCTGGCTCTGACTGTGACTGTGGCTCTGGACTCCATTTGATGTTGAAGCACCGTGCAAAATGCACCTGGCTCCAAAATTGATGATTAAGCCTAAGCCAGAGCCCAAGCCGAGGTTTGGAAAAGGCCTCTTGATCTTTTTATAAACACCACAACTCCTCAAAGAGATTATTTCTATGGTGTTACCACATACCTCAAGGGATCGTTTCCCCCACCATGTGATGTTTTAGATGATCTCAAGAAACCAAAGAGGACTTTGGAACATGATTGGTGCAAATGGAGCATTTTATCCTCTTGAGTAATTTAATAAAGGAAATACTATCTATTAGGCTGCCTTGATCTATTAATACTTCAATTCTGGATCTACCCTGATGATTATATTTTTAACCTTTCTGCTTCTGTTTTAAAAGTAAACTTGTTCCTCAGTTTATCCAGCCGCCTCAGAATACTAATGTCTTGTAAATTATGCTGTCTGATAAAATTTAAGGAAATGACAATATTATCGGAAGTCTCTGTGTTGAGTTTCATTACAGACTGATACTTTTGGTAAGTAGTGAGAGTATTTGTGTATGTTATGAGATAAATATAAATTAGTAAGAAACCATGGGGAGTAAATAAACTTGGTGATTCTTAAGTTTGTAGATTTTTGAGTGGTTTATTTTTAAGTCGGTGCATATTATTTTTTCATTTCTTGTCGCAAGTTTCATCTAATGCCAAAGACTGATAATATCAGATGCGGACATAATAACATTGTGATACACTTTTCATGGTGCGGCCATCTTGCGTTTCTTAATTCGACCCAAATGCAACCAAATTGAGGCTGAAGGGAAAATACAGTCAGGTCCCTTTTCATGATATGAGAATTGAGAACTCCTATTGTCACTGTTATATGCAGGGTACCTGACACAGATGACCACAGCATGATAAAGGCTTACAGACCTTTATCATTGTGTGGCCATCTTTGGTTGGTTCCCTGCTCTCAAAGTGATAACAGTTCTCATCCATTTAAAAGGACCAAACAACTTCCACCCTAAGTTTGGTTACAATGGGATGAATGGCAGAAAAGCAAAATGGATGCATTATGATAAAAATAATTATTGTGTTAGCCTGCACTACACAGAGTTACAATATCAATTTAGCATTATTTTTTTGTATTTTTGTGCTGCAATCAACGGAAATGTTTTGCCCTTCAAGCCGCTCTTTGATAACTTGATAAAATTTACGTGTATGGAACAAAAGAATGACAAAAATGGGTTAATTACTCAAAATCAGTGAATGTGGGCATGCTACTATAGGTAAAACAACATACCATCAGCACAAAAATGAGTTATTTATGTAAATGAAAAAAAAGTTAATTAAACCATGGCTAAGAAGAAGTACACAAGGTGGCGCTATTTTCTCTGGAGGAAATAATTTTTAAAACATGGGCTATTCAAGACACGAGAGGGCGCTGTTTTAAGTTTACTCTAACTGTACACTTGGTGGCGCCCTTGTATTCAGTTCAGCGACCTCGTTTTCGCGTTTTCGTAAAAAAAACTGTGTTTATTCCACTTTTCCAGGTTTATTCCTTTCAACATGGCAGCCTCCATGGGAATATATCCTGGTTGTCTTTGTAAATCTTAAATGCAGATCTCCGAAGACCGAAGTTCCTTTGAGTTGGTTGCTCTATGATACTTAGTTAGACTTAGACTTAGAGGCTTACATCAGCTACAGTTTCTAATCTAAGTGATATTTAAGGAAGAATACCGTATAAAAACAACGTAAGAACTTTGTTTTTGGTGAGGTAAATAAGTAAGATAAGATTATAATAATATTTATTTATAAATACAGTGACCGACATATACCCTGTCCCTGGGGCGCTGTACTCCTTTTTGAGATTTTGACATTATCGGTCGTACCAGCGCCCCAGCCCAGCATGATGTAAGTAGCATTAACATGTACCACGGAGCAGATTTAAAACGAATCTGTGATACCCTGTACCTGTTCAAAAAAATTGCCAAAGACTCAAAAAAATTGCTGGAAATTCTCAAGATGTCAAAGATGAAATAAAATGCATTTAAATTGTACTTTTTCTGTCCTCCAAATCGATGATTTATCAGGCCGATTAAAAGTGCAGTTGTTACGATCTGCATTTTATTATCAGGTGACATCAACTACTGACTGTACTGTTTCCTTATTAAAAAGTTGTATTATTGCTACGAGGATTGCGTATTCCCAGATGCCCTGACTTGCATATTGTTTTGCGGAGTCAATGCAGGATACCAGCTGTGTAGAGTGCGTGCTCGGCCAATCATGACCAATATAATAGAACTTCTATACAGTGTGGATTGCATGTTGGTATATGGGAGACTGGTATCCTGCGTTGACTGCTGAAGGCTTTGAAGTGGCCTTGCATTCTAAATTTGTACCATTATTTAATAATGTATTATTGTTTTGTTTGTCAAACAGTTAGTTTTGACTTCTTAAAGAGTTCACCACTGTCAACTATGACCTTCCCTGCATCCCACAAAACCGTCTTCGTCCTGGACCATGGGCCATTTTTTGCTGACTCATGTGAACACCCAGTGGAATTTGACGTAGTGGCCCTGAGTAAGACTCGGTCAACCGGTTTCATACCCCTGGCGCCGTTCTGCAAGTCGTTGTGGACGTGTAGCATTGAGTCCGTTCTGGAGTACTGCAGGGTCGTGTTCGACATCTTCCCAAAGGGAAAGTTGGTAAGAGCAGGAGAGGTTCAACCTTAATTATAAAATAAAACTAGAGTGTGCGCTTGCTGTATCATGCATGTAACCGCGCTGACCAAAGATTATAGAGCGCCTTAGGCGCAAGCTAGGGAATTGGGCCTTTATCTACTGTTGGAAAGTGAAATACGCATGGACGCCATTTCGGCAAGTGGATGTCTGTGTTTCTCATTGATAGCAATGGTCATTGTCTACTCAGGTCTACACGTATCAGTGTTGTATCAATAGAGTCACTTGCAGAAATGGCGTCCAGTGAGATTTCACATTTCAACCAGAGTTCCCCATCTTGCGCCTACAGCGCTCTATAATCTTTGGCGCTGACCCACCATGGGCAGGAATCCCTGTGTGTAAATTGCATACCAAGTGAAATGATGATAGGTCAGTACCATTTTCTTAACCAGTTGGCGTGGACGACGAGCACACACACCGTTGTTGGGACATTTATACAATGGAACAAAGGTCCCCACAACATTTGTCTTTGTCGAACCCTGTCCTCACAGAGGGATTCTATAGAAAAGGGAATAATAGAACAACAATAGGGAGTCCCCACAACTGGGGGTTAAAAAGAAAAGGTGAACCCACGCAAATATTTCCGAGCCGGCAAACGAGTGACGTGAGTTTTGTGTGAAATTTCAAACCCGGTACGAAGGTCACCAGGACATTCCACTATTGAGCATGCACAGAGCATGCACATGCCTTTTCAAACGCATAAAGAAGACAGATGGCGCTTAATATTTTTGCTGATTTTGCCCATTACGCAGGGGTTATTGTATAATTCCAATTCCAGACCTTTGTTTTTTTGTTCCAAGGAGAGGATTATGGGACATTGTAAGCTTTCCACACTTGGTCATTCATTGTATTTCGGCTCACTGGATGTAAGTCCAAGCTTTCTAGCCTCGGTTCCGGATTGGGGAACAATCTGTAGCTCACAGCCAAGGTGAGGCAATCCACAATGGGTGAATTTGACATTTTCTCAATAAAGAAAACAAAAATTCCGGTGCTACAAAAAGAATTTTTGTTCTCTTGGCTTTGTCAAGTCAGGGTTTCTTCATGCCTGCAGTACTCTCAAAGTAAAATGATTCCGGCAATTCCAAGAAATAATCCCATCAGGCTGGACGGGAAAAAATGGAAGATTCCTGGTGGGAACTGACTAATGCTTCATATCAGGCCAGTCACACGGTTGAGTACGTCCCCTAATGCCTATATACAACTCTATGGGTTCAACCCAAATTGAACACAAAGACAACAAGATCCAATCGGTGTTCGGTCAACTTGCTGGAAATCATTACCGAAAGTCAGATGGTTAAAAGAAGTTTTGTTCTAACTTGATGTTTCAGATCAGTGTTTTGGCGAGTGACACGCAGGCAAGGCCTCTCAATACATGGAACCAAGACGACCAGAATATTTCTCAGGTGAGTCCTTAGGATGTAAGGGCCATTCAGATCTTTTTCTCTCTTGAAATTGTGGCTGGGTGTGTCAAAATAAATAAATGAAAATCTAAATCAGTTGTCACTTTAAATAATAGAAAAAACATGTGTTTTTCTCAGGATTTTTCCTGATTTCAGGATTTTCTCAAAAATGTGGGTTTGAGTCCTGGTCATGGGACTTGTGTCCTTGAGCAAGACACTTAACTATACATGTTTTAAATAGAGGAAGAGGTAGTTGTGTTTGTCTCACAACGGATTCATTAACCCCTCCCTGTTCGTAGCTGCACTGTGAAGACGCATGCGTTTATATCTCGCAATTTCTTGTTTCTGAGCATTGGGGCAGGTTTCTATGCCTTCAAAAAGTAGCCCACACCTCGAGTGGCCTTTGGGCCTTGTGATGAGGGAACTGCATACAAAAAATAAGAAATAAACAAAAATTATTGTTATTATTATTTCCCCAAGGTGTGGCGGGGCAGTTTTGTACCTGCAAACCACCATGTCTAGCAAACTGCCAGCATTGCTAATCTTTTCAGATTGTAAAGTCTTAGGGCCTTGTCACATTAGGCGATTTGTACAGGCAACTTGGAGGCAACTAATTGCAGTGCAAGCTGATGAAACACTTTGATATTTCAGGAGTAGTTTTTAAACAGTGTCCTCACTACCCCTAAGAAATTTATGTGAATGTTTTCTTGGAGGTTGCCACAAACTGGTTGCTTGTAAATTGCCTCATGTGACGTGTGACGGTACCCTGAGATGTTGAACATAAAAGTAAAACCAGGAGTTTGTTCAAATGTTGACTTTGAGTCCGATAAATATCTTTTAATTCTGTTGAGTAGCAAACTATACTTACCCATAGGACAAATGAGAAAAATCTTCTCTTTGTACTTGTTCAAACAAAAATAGTTTATATGTTAAGCTATGTAGATTTCTGGTACTGTAAAAATATTGAGCTACAAGCTCTGTGGACTTGTGGATTTAACCACCAAATTCAAGCCCTGGTTATAATATCTAAACAATGTTGTCATTATTCTTATGACTGGCACGCTTCTTTTGAACGCTGTCCTCCCCTAGCTGATGGTGTCCCTCGCGGGTCTACCTCCCCTCCGTGGCCCCAAGAGCAAAGACGCGAGCATCCTGAACGGTCTATCATCTGCCGTGGAGGTGATGACTGAAGGGACTGATCTACAGCTGGAGACTCAAGCATCACTGAACGAAGATGGAGGAGACGAGAAGATTCCCAACAAAGGTCACATCATCTGTATCACGTCGGTTAAAAGGTAATACTAATAATATTAATAATAATACTCAGTTCGTATATAGTGCTCATATCCTCGTAGCTAGATCAAGGTGCTTTGCAACTTTATCCCTGTTCATCAGGCATACTTAAAACATTCCTCAAACTCTCTCAAGTCCCTGGGAAGCATACAACCCCCAAGTTGCTGAAATCAGCGCTAAGGGGTTAATCCAACACAATGCTGTCTCAGCCATCTCAGATTCCCATTTGTAAACCTTGGTGAAGAGAAGTAATTATGGCTAAGTGCCAATGGACAAGTTTCATGACCTGGGATTCGAACACACACTCCGATGATTGATCCATCAGAACTTGAGTCCGATGCGCTAGACTGCTCGGCCAAGACAAGCTACGTCAGGTAATGAGGGCCTTTGTTCGGTAGTTCGTATGCTTTTTCAGTCAGACTGGATAGACTCGGCATGTAAAGTCTAAGCTGTGGAGCCAGTCCACAGCCTTGTCAATGCTCCCTAAACCAACTTGCCCACAGGGAACCTCAATCCTCCGACATCTATGGTCACTCAACACCGAAATGTTTGGACTAACATACAAGATTGGTATTCCTGGCACGGTGACCAGCAATTGCTTGGGCTTGCAGTCCTCAATCCTCCACAACTTCTTGAATAGGATATTGGAGGGTTAGTGTGTTAAGTTATTACGATAAAAACATTGTTTGTGAATACACTAATTTCATGGTGGTTTACACCAACGCAGCTATGGCCGCCACACGCGCGTGATGTGACAATAGCATGGCAGCAGCGCATATGTACCAATCAGCATGGAGGATTCACAGAACGTGTGCATTGACCAACGCATGCAGTGGCCATAGCTGCGTTGGTGTAAACGCCCATTAACAAGCTGCTCGGATTAGTCTATATAGGATTTGCCGAGATTCAACTATCGTAAAAGTGTGGCTTGTTTTTACAGTTTCAAGGAGCACTCTAGTAAAAGTGCAAAGTAAAAGTACTTCTATTTTTGCATTCCACGATGCGCACAGAATGTCAAAATTAACCCCCTTTCTCCATGTTTATTGGAACGAGCAAGGGATGTATGCACGTACCTGTCAACTTTTACTGTTTTTCTTGTGATCATCCTGATTTCCGAGTTTAAAAATACCTGAAAAACCTGGACTTCTCGATTATCAGTAGAGGAATATATATATTTAACACCAAGAAAACCAACCCCCAAAACGTCTCAGTCAGACATCACCTAAAATAGAGGGCGCTGTAACATGAGAGCGCTATTTCAAGAGCCAGAGGTCATGGTCAGCCGCTGCAGGTCTAAATGAACCCAAATCCTGGAGCCTGCTGGCGGCCTGGGTAGCTCCATCGGGGACCACACCATTTGAAAATTTACTCATGTCTCTCGTTCCACTACCCGACCATGATGTTGCGGGTATTGGGATGTCTCCTTAAATGCCATGGCTGAGAATTTGTCAAGACGGCGTCGTTTCATGCTGCAGTAACTCATTGGAAAATATCTGTCACGTCCCAGCAGGATAATCCCGTGGGAATAAAACAGAAAATAAACCTTAGAAACCGAAGAGTCTTTAAAAAAATGTCAACATAGTGAACTGTTCTGAAGTGTTTCTTTGTAATTTTTGAATATTTATCATTTAGCATTGATTTATCAGCCATTTTGACATTTTTCTGCTAAACGTCCTCATATGTCATTATCGATTATTTTACAACAGAGGCTAATTCTTTTGGTGACCTGCTGAAAAATATCTAAAGATGTTGTGATTTTGTTCTTTACAGTGAATCTCACGGCGACATGCTGATCGAGTGTGTACGGGATACAATTGCAAAGCAGAATAAAGCGCTATCATCAGGAGATAATGACAAGTAAGTTTATTGACTTAGTACAAAGTTTTAGCAGGAGGGTTGACTGTGTTCTGTAAAATGCATTCACCACAGAATATCATATTGCAGGCTGTCGTAGTTTATCTACCAAACCACAGTGGATGATATTGAATGGTCAGACAGTAGGAGGGTTGATTGTGTACTGTGTAGATGCATTCACAACATAATATCATATTGAAGGCTGACATACATGTAGTATATCTTTTATTCGAAACCACACTGGGTGATATTGAATGGTCAGACAGTAGGAGGGTTGACTGTGTACTGTGTAGATGCATTCACCACATAATATCATATTGCAGGCTGACATAGTTTGTCTTTAATTCAAAACCACAGGCGATGATATTAATTAGTCAGACAGTAGGAGGGTAAATGAATAGTTTATTAACTTTCATAAGTAGATGTAGTCAGTACAATTTGTTAACTCTTGTTGACTATTGTCCCCTTCCCACAGCCTCCTTCCAATCACCAACTGTCAGTTGACTCTGATAAACATACTCCCCACGAACAAAGAAGGAGCAGTCAAAGACAGACCCCCCATGGTGTTATCATCACACCTCACGGCCGAGATACACTCTGCCAAAGCCGGCCGGCACCTCGCTAATAAACTCTCATTGCTGGTACAGAAACATTACGACTTGGCTATTACCACAGTGACTGGTATTCCGATGAAGGTAAGTAACCAGTGGAGTCAATACATCGGTCTTATTTGTTTAAGGGAGCCATCAGTGACCCCACTGTTATCCCTGGGCACTTGATACAAAGTTACATCATAAAAACAACACAAGAGAAACTACACATGAACTTCAACAACATGAACCCTCAATCCTCAAACCACCTGCAACCGCCCTCGAAATTCGAATGGTTGTGTTTTGAATTTCACACATGCAATTGAAATATAAACTAACCCGAGCAGCGTGCATTTATGGTGTTTTACATCACCGCAGCTATGGCCCCCGGACGCGCGTGCACCGCAACAATGGTGCATCGGCGCGCATATGTACCAATCAGCATGGAGGGTTCACAGTGCGTGTGCCACGGCGTGCACATGCAGCGGCCATAGCTGCAGTGGTGTAAATTCCCATGAACCAGCTGCTCGCATCAGCTTTAGATAGAGCACGCTTTCAAGATTACGATGGTTTAAAAACAGCATGTGGTCCCTGCAGGAAAAATGACATTACCGACTTCCAAAGGTTCAAAGGTCGGAAGTCCTACATGTATCATCAACACACACACGCACATGTGCGACACAACATGTCATTCTGTGTGTGTTTGGATTGTATTTTATGTGCAATGTGTTTCAAGCGCAATGTATACACTTAAGGCGACTTTGCTTTCTTTCACGATATACTTCTGAGTGTTATTACACAAGAAGTACCATGATTTTAAAGGATTTTAGGGAGCGTTTTAGATAAAGAAGGTATCTGTAGGTAATAGAGGCATTAGTTTCAATTTCCAAAGGTAAGCCCTGTTCAGTTCCTGTTTTATTAGATTTTTTCTTTGTTAATAATAATAATAATAACTAGTTCTTATATAGCACATTTCACAATAACGTCTCAATGCGCTTTACATTAGTGCCCTGGTCATTGTGCCAATAACATTCCTGTGATCTTTCTCAGCTCCCTGGAGAGTATACAGACCCGAGCTGCCGTGGCACTCCGAAGGATTTTTCAAACACACTATCAACTTCTACCCTCGCAGGTACCCATTTATACCTCTGGGTGAAGAGAAGCAATTATAGTAAAGCATCTTGCTCAAGGACACAAGTGTCATGACCGGGATTCGAACCCACACCCCGGATGATTTGACCACCAGAACTTGAGTCCGGTGCACAAGCACGCACAAATTAAATCACCCGAAAATTAAATTAAACTAACTCAGTCAATTTCCGTTGTGGTTTATTTCTTGTTATCTTTGTAATTCTCTTCTCAGGAGGAGCAAAATGCCATGAGCTCGGCCAACTACGACGTAGAGCTACTCCACCTCAAGGAGGCGCACTTCGACCTGCGCAAACTGGAGTCCGTCATGAACAATCAGCCAGAGCCGGAGCCGTCAAACACCATGGTGATCTCAACCAAAGGGCCTGTTGCCACAGTAACCAAGTCTCCAGAGAGTAACAATATCTTGTTGAAGTGGTGTCAGCCTCGCTCCAGCTCAGTGGGTAAGGCTGTTGAATTTGTTTGAGTTTTATTTTATGGATGGTCCACATGTTAATGTTTGTAATTAATAACTAATTAATAAGTTGAAAATGTACCGGTTAGTGTTACTATCCAAGTTCTTAAATTTTTGCAATTTATTTAATTTAAAATAACGCTCTCCACAAAAGCAGGCATTGCTCATGATGTGACGTCCAGGCCTGATACTTTACGGAGGCGATGGAGGCAATTGTAACCGTTGTCCCTGGTCATTGCCTTGGTGCCCTTAAAAAGGTTCATAGATGTGCCCTTTATTGAGGAGAAAATGCCTTGGTGCCCTTGCCCTTTCAAGAACCAAGCTTCGGGCCTGGATAATACAGGTGGAACAAGGAATGTAACCAAAACGTCTAGATTTCATTGCTAGCATACAGGCACGTACTGTTGTGGTAGCACAAATGCATTTCTTAACTTTTCTCATTCCACCAGTGATGGCACATGTAATACAGCAGAGTGTGGGTTCAAGTCCCGGTCATGACACTTGTGTCCTTAAGCAAGACACTTAACCATTCTTGCTGCGTCCTTCGGATGGGACGTAAAGCCGTAGGTCCCGTGTGCTGTGTAATGAATGTAAAAGAACCCAGTGCACTTATCGCAAAGAGAAGGGGTTCACCCTGGTGTTCCTGGTTTGATCGGCTGCAGATTGCGCCACAGCACCTTGTGAACTGTCACACGGTGCTATGTAAAGGAACAGGTCTCATACTTCAAAAACATAACTCTGCATACCTTGCAGACGTTTTGAGACGCCCATTGGGTGTGATAAAGTGCTCTTTAATAATTGCGTATTATTGTTATTATTAATACATCATGAGGCAGGCTTGATTTATTTTTTAGGGGGAGGGATTTCCAGAGAACATTATTTTAAATGAAATAATTTTGAACAAATTTATAAAGGAGGTCGCAACAGATAAACTTTCAGCTGATTGGAATTTGAAAGTTCTACTTGGAATACGAATATCCTTAAAATAAATCCCAGTATTAAGTTGCCATGGGAAACGCTCTGGCTGATTCATGTGAACATGATAGGTCTCTGTACTGCAAGCAGATTAATGTGATGTGATTCTTTCCGTTCCTAAATTCTGAATGTTTACACCAAACGAGGGCATCCCTCTTAAGACATTTAGCACCTCTTCTTCTTGCATGCGTCATTCATGTTGACTTTTCTTCTACTTGTTCTCTTTTCCAGAACTGCTTCATTGTGGAGGAGCCTACAGAGTTTCACCGGTTGGGGTATGTTCAACTTGGTTCAGTTTTTAACATCAGAAAAAAAGAAAGAAAAGTCCTTGAGAAAGTTCCCTGGATAATGTCAATTGATGTGAACTTTCCTGAATAACTTTCTTGGTATACACTGGTTATAACTTCATTTGATAACTTCCTTGGGTACCTTCCCTGAACAACCTCCTTTGGTAGTCCCTGAAACCAACTTCCTTGGATAACTTCCCTGAACAACTTCCTTGGTAGTCCCTGAAACTAACTTCCTTGGGTAACTTCCCTGAACAACTTCCTTTGGTAGTCCCTGAAACTAACTTCCTTGGATAACTTCCCTGAACAACTTCCTTCGGTAGTCCCTGAAACTAACTTCCTTGGATAACTTCCCTGAACAACTTCCTTCGGTAGTCCCTGAAACTAACTTCCTTGGGTAACTTCCTTGGATAACTTCCCTGAACAACTTCCTTTGGTAGTCCCTGAAACTAACTTCCTTGGGTCACTTCTCTTGATATTTCCATGGGTAAATTCCCTTGATATTTCCATGGGTAACTTCTCTGGATAACATCCTCAGGAAATTTTCCTGAATAAATTCCTTTGGTAAATGAACAACTTCCTTTGTTATTTTCTGAATTTAACTTTCTTGGGTAACTTGACTGGACAGGTCCTTTTGTAACCTACCTGGATAACGTTCTTGGGTAATTTTCCTGAATAAATTCCATTGGTAACTTCCTTGTCCAACTTCCTTGTATAACTTCCTTGGATAACTTACTTGGATAACTTCCTTGGATAACTTCCTTGGATGACTTTCTTGGATAACTTCCTTGGATAACTTCCTTGGATAACCTTCTGTTGACAACTTCTGAATGTATCTGCCACAATTTGTCTTGCTTTGCTTTTACAATTCCCAAATTTCCATGAAGATTTATTTTAACCTTGTCAACTATTTTTTCGTTGTTGTTTCTAAAAAGCTCTGTTCTAGTGCTGTGTTCTTGATGTTATCCATTTACATCATCCCATTGCCATCTTGTAGGTTGGTGATCATAAAGCAATGGTCCTGCACAGCTGTGTTAAAGTAAAACACAGGACTGGCCAATGAGCAATCTTCATTTTACCTCGATGAGGGCGCCCTAATCCAACGCCATATTATCTGTAATCCCTATACTGATTTCGGAAACAATTATTTTGATTAATAATAGGTTAACAGCCGGCACTCCGTCTGCTTGACCAACTTCCTCCTGAACGGACGTCAAGTGATGTTAGAGCAACCTCGTAAGGTCGGCAGCAAGGTCATCTCCCACATGCTAGCCAGCCACGGAGGAGAGATCTTCCTCCACTGCTTAGCGACCTCTAGGTCAAGCCTCGAGGACCCACCTTCCATCAGCGAAGGGTGCGGGGGACGGGTGACAGATTATCGAATTACGGATTTCGGGGAGTTCATGAGGGAGAATCGGTTGGCGCCGTGCCAACCGACGCCAGAGACAGAAGAAGAGGCACCGATTGAAAGAGGTAAGTGTAAAAACATCTTCAATCAAAATTGGTATTTGCTGTATCTTTTGACTGCATCATGCCAGTGAAAAGTTCCAATTTGAATTTAAATTCATGACCAACGAAGTGATTTGGATACACTTTCAGTAGGGCTTAGGATATCGAGTTGATTTAAAGAAAGCAATCATCTTGGTATCTTAGACAATTATGCTTTCATGTCATCTTACTGAACTGTAAGAGGTAAGGCAATAAAAACACACAGCTATATTCGTGTTGCATACAGCAACTTTTTTGCCTCAACTTTTTTGCCTCCATGAGAGAGGGCGCCCTTTGACATTGATGTCATATACCTTTTTATTATAGATTACTACAAACATGACCGATGCTGAGCTGAATTCTTATCTCTTTACTCATTGTTTTTTTCGGGGTTGACTTTTGCCCACAGCTAAGTCCCAGCTGGAGCGGATGACAAGATTATGGCCGATGGTGATCAGTAATACCATCATTTTTAACATGCCGTCGGTAAGTCACACATTAAAGTAAGATAGCATTATTTTTACAAAAATAAGAGTTGAATTTACTAAAAGGAAAACTGAAGGGCCCGGAAAAAACCCTCAGGGCACAACTCTACTCACTATGGCTTGGCTGGGAATTGAACCAGGGCCACAGTGGTGCAAGGCAAGTGTTTACGCACACGCCACCCATGCCACCAAAATGTGTATTAAGTCAAAAACGATATCAAAACATGCAGCTGCTGTTAATAAAATGTTGCAAGTAACAGTTGTATTTTTCTTTTTACCAGCATTTAGATCCTTTACCTCCCCTCATCACGAAACCGGTCTTGACAGACGATGAGGTATTAGAGTGCAAGAAAGCTGTCTATCATGTGGTTGGCATGGAAACCAGAAATGAACCACTCCCAGTGCCTACTATGGGGTCAAGGGGCAAAGGTCCCAAAAGGTCAGTCAGTGCCGGCTTCTTGAAGGGGAAACTTCTGGTATTCTTTGGTTCGGAGAGCGCCCTCTTTCTGAATGGAAGGATGGATTGAAATGCCTTTATCAAAGACCTGTTCCTTTCACATGCTAGCCAAGACTTTGTAAAGACTGATTATACTGCATTGTCATGAGGCCTTTCATCTCTATCTGGGGTGCTGTCTGTTCCACCAGGTGTGGGTCGATGAACGGCTGTTTCATAACGGCTTTCCATTGGTCTGATTGTGCCTCAGAAACACAACCATAAAAAAAGTACGAGCCATTAAAATTTGTAAATATCAATGAGGATACGTCTTTATATGGGTGTCCAAATTGAGTTTCATTGACAAAACAAATTACTAATGGCTAGAAATGAAAGTTGTTTTTTCGACTGAAAGTAATTCCAGCACAGGTAACGGGAAAATGATGTTAAATCAAGAAGCATACTGGTTAAGCTATAGGTACTGTGTGTTGTATAATGCTCATAAAACAACCCAGTACACTTATTGTTGAGAGAAGGGTTTGCCCTGATGTTTTTTGGCATAGTTGGCTGCTGATAGACCAATTCATTAAGCCCCATGCACATGGTGTGACTTTCTTGCCACGATCGCAGGTGTGTTTCGGTTGCGGATACACTCACGTACATGGTTTTCATGAACGGGATGGGTTTAGTTTCGTGGCCCTTTGAGCAGTGCCGTGAGTCCAAAGAACAATGCAGACAGGAACACTGTTAAACCACTTTTACACGACTATACAGGGGCCACTACTATGGGATTTGCACCACCAGAAATACAAAAAAATTCAGACAAAACAAAAGTTAGTACATTTGTGTGTGCTGTTGTGTGTCAGAACAATGGCGATGGTTTGTTAACCTTTCTAATTGGATTTTAACATGTCAGACTTTTGTCAGACTTTCAGTGGCATTTTTAAGGCTGTGATTTGTCAGTGCTACTAGGCAGGGCTTAATAGATCGGTCTGTTGTGCCACATCACCTTGTAAATCCAAACAAGGCGCTATATAAGTGGGTCGCATAAATCAAACATGGCTCTTCGTACTTTTCGTAAAAATAATGAGTGCTTTGTGCCCGTCGTGTGTGGTGATAAAGCGCTATATAAAGACTGCAAATTATTATTAGTTTGTGACCTGTCTTACTAAAAGAAGATAATTTATGTCAGCAAAAGCTTAAAATGTCAACTCTGGAATCATTTAAAAATTGTTTTATTGGCAATAAACCGTTCGCATGATAAAAATTTTGTCTTCAATTCAATGACTCAACAGAGTCCAGAAATGAGAAAAGTCTGTTACCATTTGGCAAAACGAGACTCAGTGTTCATACATACTGTTAATGCAGGGAACTTGACCTAGATGATGCTGCACATGCAAGATCAATAGCCCTTTTTTAAGCAAAGTTATGTGTGTAGTTTTTTTTGCTGTTTTGGTAGTTGGCAAACCATGGACTGCAATCAGTTGCACTAAACAATTGTTTGGAAACAAAGTTACAATGATTGGAAAGTTGTTGAAACACAGATGAGTCTTTCAGTGATAAAAAAATGAAACCTGTCTTAGATGCAAAATGCAAAAGTTTGATTTTGGGGGAAAATGTGTCTTTAGATTTTTGAATATCTTACAGGCATGGAATTACACGGGGGCAACGGAGGCCATTGCCTCTGTTGCCCTGGTCTTGGCCTTCCTGCCCCATCAAAAGTTTCCCATAGATTTTAAGATTTTCAAATGGAAGAGCCCTTTGTAAAATGAAAATATCTCGCCCTCTCAAAAATGAAATTCCAGGCCTGTTTTGTCCATTCAACAAAGGCTTAACAAATTTGTTGTCATTTTGTTTTAAATAAAAGAAAGGTTGACATTAAGTCTGGTTCCAAAAATGTTTGTCCATAGAGAGGAGCAGTACAGACAGATGTGGTCTGAGCTAGAGACGCTTGTCCGAGCGCACAGCACCACCTCACCGGCCCATGAGAAAGTCTTGCAGTGCATTCTGGATTGTCGTAAACCCCCTGGTGATGAAGCTGGTAAAACCTCAACAAAGAGGGCAGCAGAGAGAGTCACTGTGAAGGTGGAAAAAACTGACCCTGACGCCATGGAAACACAACCTGTGTGGCCGGAAAGCGACAGGTAGTTGGAGAAACTATATTATTTGTGTTTTTACCCATACACCGATGTGTGTTAAGCACTGTATACTCAGTACTTTCGTGAGTCCTGTGAAAAAAACAAATCCACAGGCAACCCCCGCCATTCTAGAGCAGATGTCTTACTAACTAGACTACCGAGATTGCCCGGCAGGTGGAGGCAGTTCGAATCCTGTTAGCAGCAGGTATCGCGAACATTAAAATAGATTTTTAAATTTTTGCAATGAAGTAGAGAGTCTGTAAACCTCTTCACCACATGGCGCTGGGATTTTTGAAATGTTTTCAAGCCTGCCTACAGAATAAATTTTCGGTACGTTTGCAATGATTTGTTGTCGAGCATATCGTTGTCACAATGAAACCATGACTAAACCGAGTGAAGACTACAAACGTTCGTATGAAATGACTGGTTTGTTGAATGATGTTGAATCGTTCACCATGAATCGGCCAACCCTTGGCTGTAAGCCACAGCCGATAATCAGCCATAGTATGCTGGGATCGTGGAATACATAATAACCCCCAGAAGAGGGGACATTTCAAGCATGGATTCCAGTACCCTTTGTCCCTCTTTGTATGGGGGGAAATGAAGCACAGCAGGGTGAGTGCATGCCTGTGCATGCTACACAATGGAATGTCCAGGCACGTTTGCCTGGTGTGTTAACAATCTGGGTGTGTACAAAGCAGGTTTAAATACCAAACTTCTTTTTTATCCCAAAAAGTTGTGTCAGCATACACGTCTTCCAGGGGTAACTGGTTAAATGTAACATCCTGTATACGGTAAGCTTCATCTCCACACCAAGAGTCTTATCAAATTTTAAGGATTTTTCATTTTCCTACAATCTCACCCCTGAGAGCTAGTTCACTACACGTTCTTTGACTCAAGTATCTGATTTTACAGGAGTGGCGTTCCAGACATCAAAACAGAGATGCACAAAGAGAACATACGAGGCATCTTAGATCAACCTCCGATCAAGAAACAGAAGTTGTTTATTGGAGATCTCATCGGGAAACCTAAAGGTCGGTGAACTCAAGAAATGAGTTTTTATGGCTTGCTTGAGTGATGATCAGTAAGGTTTCAAATTGTCGTGTTAAGATCATTACTCAGTTTGATCAAAAAACAAATTACTCCATTCACTCCATTGGTGGTCTACTTATATCCAGATGTTTTTAACAAAGACTCTACGTCCCATCCGAAGGATGAACAAATTATGGTTACTAAAAAGTGTCTTGCTCAAAAACCCACTTGGCATGTGTCTGACAACACCAGCACTTGACTACAGTGCACTAGACTCAACATTTTCATGACATGCCTTTCATTTATTTTTAAGCCCTAGGTATATTCTTGCTTAAAATTGTCAAGCAATTTTAAGATTTAAAAAGGTTTTACTGAGCTTAATTTTAATTTTTCTGCTGATTGATACAGCCGGGCCTCAGTCGTTATTATCGCTATGGAGCAGTCGAATCAATTCCATTCACTCCAAGAGGCACTCTGAGTTCGCTGGGAGGTCAGAATCATCGGGCAAGGTGGCCGAGCTCTACCCTAATCTCATGAAAGAAGAGAAAGAGAGGTGAGGCCTTAAAGCTTGTAGAAATGTCTTATGCGTGTGATAACAAATTTATCTTCAAGCAAACAACTTGACTCACAGCTTATAATAGCGGAATTGCACAGAGTTAGAACAGCGCAATACGCAGGGTGTGACATGAACCGGGCAACTGGGTTTAATATCACACTGTTGTTGCCTTGGATTGACCAATCAGAATTGAGGATTCTAATTTGCTTCAAGATAAGAAACAATGTCTGGCTCGTAACAGGGCCGCAAAACTGTTTTTGGGGTTGTTTCATCTCGCTACAACCTTGCTCGTATATTTTGTATTTAACTACATTGAAACACGCACAGCGAGATTTGGGAACAGCTAAAAACTGTGTATCAATTGGAAACTTGAATCTTCCGAGCCTGTTTTAAAGAGAGTTGACTGTGTTGTTATTGATTTCAGTACAAATGGAGATGCGAAGAAGGAGAGAACGTCATGACATGGGACACCCTCAGAGATTGACTCCTAGAGATCGGTATTTATTCAACGTGAAGGAGGATGCAAGGAGAGACTGAACACAACATGGCCAACTTGACTGGGTTTGGGTTACGGATTGTCTTGTCTGTTAACAGGCAAAGATCCGCCTTAGCCTCCTTAGCCTCCTTAGCCAATATTTTTCAAGTCTCGACTTAAAGTTTTCAAAGCTTTGATGTGGATGATGTAAATTTTAGGTAAAACGCCATAGAAGAAGAACCCAGGAAATGCTGCTAGTGTAGCTATCTAGGTGTATCTGCTTTGAGGCAATTCAAGTGTGCTACCATTTTAGCTATATGGCAAATTTCAGCTTTCCCATTGGTTGATCTGGTTAATTTTGCCACACAGGCACGTCACATGGTATTGATACTCTATGTCCACAGCTGACATAGAGGGGCGTGTACAGCAGACACAGTCAACAGTCAGCTCAGCATTTTCTATTTTCTTTTCTATTCTGTTTCTATTCATTCAATTCATCTGACATCATCATCACAATAATCTTGGTTGCCATTGTTGAAGTCTAATGTCCCTGTGTGTTTATACAATGTGGTTTGCATTTTTTAGGCCACGCAACATTTACAAGGTTACCAAAATTTTGTATGTACAATTAGACTCCCATAACGTTGACTGTGGCAGACTGTAGATGCAAGGGACAGTGGTACAAGGGATCATTAGTAACACGCTGTAAACAGAATTTGTAAGGTCTCCTGCCCTCATATGACATAACGATTCTCAGACACATGTAAAGGACAAGAAGAATACATATTTGTATTGATTATTATTAGATTTTGGAAGGTTTGTTCCAGTAACCCTTGCCCTCTCTGTGCTTGGGTTTGGAATCATCATGTACGAAAAGAAACCGCCAAATTTGATGGTAGCTCAAACACCTTTGGTATCCGGTAAGATTGGTTCGCCTGGTCCATAATTGGTTCAACCCTTTGGTTAGGTCAATCGTGTGGTTAGTTTAACCATTTGGTTAGTTCAACCATGTGGTGGTTAGTTTAAACATGTAGTTAGTTTACCCATGTGGTTATTTCACCCGTGTGGTTATGTCAACCGTATGTTACTGCATCCGGCACGGCAAAACCAGAAATTTTACAGTGGGAGCATTTACTCTGGGTTAAGGCTAAGCAACAAAACTTCAAATGGTTTAATGACAAACATGTTTATGTAAAGTCTTAAAATACTAGTGAAGGGTGTCAGATTTTTATAACATTTTTTGTCAAACTGTGAATATGTAAATAAACTTCTTGTATCACATGCAATTTTTGTGTTTAGTTTTTCTTTCTCCTGCATTAGACTTCATCAGACTACGACAGTTTTTGAAACGACTGTTTAAGCTTGGGCTTGGGTACCAGCTGCCTGTTTGAAGTCCATTACAGAAAGTGTGCGTTTTCAATAGTACTGAGGGAGACCAAGCTGGAGCGTAGGCTAAAGCTGTGTTTTCAAAAGAGCTTAATAATAACAATAATGATATAATATGTAGTTCATGTATATCGCTTTATCACACCCAACGGGCGTCTACAAGGTATGCGGAGCTATGTTTGAAATATACGACCCATACATTTACTTGGCAACATTTACTTGTAACAGTTTTACATGGTGCTGTGGCGCAATCTGTGGCGCAACCATACCCGAAAACACCATGTACTGGGATCAGTCTCCAGCCAACCCTGCCAGAAACGCCGGGCAAACCCTTCTCTTAGTGATAACTTTAAAAAAAAAAATTTCACGGAATTAAACAACACAAGGGACCTACAGCTTTATGTTCCATCTGAAGGACGCAGTAATAGTGGTTAAGTGTCTTGCTTAAGGACTCAAGTGTCAAGACTGGGACTCGAACCCACACTCTGCTGGTAAGAAACACCTGAGCTTGAGCCACTCGGTCACGCTGTGCCACAATGGTGTTAAAGATAGAGTATCACTATTAATCCTTTTCAGGATAGGATCAGTCTTCTCAGGTGTCTCAACTAGACTTTGATAGCACTTTGTATTGTGCTTTCCATGACCCTTGGAATACTCGGTCGAGATTTGAACCCTTGCCTGACACACAGTATGAGCACACATTGTCTAACCCTAACCCTAACCCAATTAACCCTAACCCTATTAACTGTATCAACCCTAACCCTCAAAAAAACCAAAGCCCTAACCCTATTATTGCCATTGAAGCAACCTAATAACCAATAAGAAGCCTGGAAATGTGTTGCGCGCAACCTAATATTATAATTTACTATGAAGCGCACTCCCCATTCATCGTGTTCATCTAGACCACAAAATGCATACAATTATGATTACAATAATTGTTTTGGGGAGGAAATGAAGAGTGAAAAGTCATTTTTAAGGCTTTTAATGGTTCATTAGACTTATTATGAACTTTCAGGAAAGTTAACCTTTTTTTTTATTTGAAACATTTTTATTTTTACTAGCTATAGACCATAAGGTACCCAACTCAGGGCCACATAATAGACTAAAAAGTAGGTCGACAGGTAACTTCTAAATGAAGCGACAGGGTTTGCTTTCATTTCAATCAGTTTCTGCCTTTTTTATTCATCCAACTCAATAATCTTCCATTATTATGGGGTTCTGTTAAAGCTGAAAGTCATTAATTAAGTATCGCACTCAGTGGCAAAATATACATGATCCTCTTTGTGGCTCGCCTTTTATAAGAATCTGCCGTATAAGAATATGACCATCTATACAATGAGCATGCAATCCAAAACATTGGTTATAAACTTAAAAACAATTTGCATCTTGTGCGATTAACCAACTGTGATTGGCTAATCATAGCATAGGCTCGCACATTCAAACCACATTCAATAGCGTCCATCCGATTTGAACCTGCCAGACGCCGCAGGTTCAAATCCCGCTCCAGTAAATTCTTCTTTGTTCACCCCAAAATTGAATTAAAGTTTTCCCCAGACAGTTTTTGGTGTATTTTTTTATTTTAAGATACAAAGTTGAATGTGTACTGTTATTTCATTCTTTAGGTACTTGTGCAAACTGTTAGATCATTGTCTTTGATCTTTGAAAAGCACAGTCTTTGTCTTTGAAAAGCACAGTGTCATTGTGCTATCAGTTCCAATGCATTTCAATCTTAAAATGACAAAGACGGGAAACAAAAAAATCCTGACCAACAGACCCCATCAAAACTTTTCATTGGAGGGCAACTCAACCATTTTTTTTGTAATCCTAAGTTTCAACTAAAAACTGAGTATTCCAAATAATATGAATCCATTTTCAGGTTAATAGAAAAGGTACAAAATATATAATTCGTACAAAATATCGTTTGATTTTGATTGAAAACTGCAAGGCTTACCCCTTATGATTTTGTGTCAAAACTGCATGCTTTACCCCCTTATGACTTTGTTTAAAACCTGCAAGATTTACCCCTTGTGATTTTGTGTAAAACCTGCAAGGCCCACCAATGGAGTAAAACCTTCAAAGTTTACCCCCTTTTGATTTTGCCGTATTCACAAGAGAACGTTTCATGGAGTGCCTGGTTGCACACTACATGTATACGTAATAACTTGGTATGTGACAGAGTTCGGACGAAATATTTGATTAATGTCCCATCCACAGGACAAACACTTATAACTACAAACCGTACTTTGTACCACATTTATGTACTCTGATTATGGAAGCAGGTACCATACAAAATAATATACACCCAATAGGCCTTATTTTTGACTGCAAGAGGGCGTCCTTTTGGGGGTAGATTGGGGTCAAACCATAGAAATAGTGTGGTAAACCAGATGCAATTAGACTTCTAATAAAGCAGCTAATATACACCTTTTTTTTTTAATTGTCAGTTTTACAATGTAACCAGTGTAAGATATTTGCCTGGAAAATTTGTATTTTGAATGTTTTGAAGTATTTGTGTACTATCAAAATGGAATTAGTATTGCGCCATCTTGCTGTCTAAAATAAAGCCTATTACATATAAATGTTCAATGATTTAACATCTCCATTGAAATAATTCAAAACCATAGTAACAGTTTACCTTGCAATTACTAAACCTTTTACTTAACAAATATAGACAACGGGCCCTGTGACATCACAGCCAAATCAATCTATTGAGGCTCTGCCTGGCGGTGTGTGCATGCAGCATGTTTCGTAGAACTGGTTTAAGAGTGACCGCATGTTGTTCCTTAACCAAATTTATGCCAAACAAGAACTGCGCGCATACCACTGGGCAGATTTCAGTAGAGGGCTGTTAAGACGTAAGCAAGGAGCACATGGTCTATTCATTAACACATTTTATGCACTCTTATATGATTAAATACAAAAATGATACTCCTTAGGTGTATAAAAGTTAAAATAGTATTTCCTTTTCCATCAAAATTTTATACTGCATAAATGACAGTGAAATATACATCTGCAATAAAAAAATAATCTGCATGACATATGATGGGAAAATCCCTACACTCATGTCAAAATCAATAAATCATTACATTCAAAATTCTGGCAAAAACATTTACAGTCAAGGCAAGTGTCTGGGTAAACAAGTGATTACAAAACGCTACATAGTCATACAAAAATGTCTGCAGTAAAATCTGTGTAAATATTTAATTTAATTTCGACGTAGAATTTTTTCCATAGGACTTAGACAGCACTAAGTAGAAAGTGCTTTCTAGAAATCAAATCTCAGTTCAATGGCAAAACTACAGTCAATACATGATTATTTATAATACCACAAAAAAGTATCACATCCAATTCAGTACTTCAGGTCTGGAATTTCATCCATGAGAGACCATGGCCATTTTTATTTCATGAACGCCACTTCCGTTGGAAATCTTTAAAATCTATAGGAGACTTTTAAAGGGGCATCAAAACCAAGACCAAAGATTATCGAGCGCCAACGGCTCAAGATGGGGAACTGGAGCTCTATCTATTGTTGGAACGTGAAATACACATGGGCGCCATTTCAGCCAAGTGAATGTTTATTTCCCATTGATAGCAATGGTCATTGTCTGCGCCGATCTGCACTGATCTATTGCTGCATCAAAAGAGCTACTTGCTGGAATGGCGTCCAGTGGGATTTCACATATCAGCCCGAGTTCCCCATCCTGCGCCTTCGGCACTCTATAATCTTAGGCTAACACCAGGGCAACTGGTGTGGACTCCATGTTCTTCCAGACCTGAGGTAAGTCACCACTAAATGCATTTATAAGCACTTGTTAAATCTCTCTAAAATAAATCTTAAATATATCACATCACAATACCAGTAAAAAGAAGAAACTGTATCAAAAATCAAAATTTTCCTGTGAGACTTTTTTTTTTAATAGTACTGATTTTTCTCTTGTAAGTTGAAACCCTACATCATTCAGTCTTGATCACAAAGGTTAAATGGACCTTTCCCATGAAATATGTAAATTGTACAGCGTGCACTAACACTACTGGTTGGCAAAATGCGGGAACATCGCACCGTTTTGTATGGGGCTGATGGTGGCGTGACGCATACATGTTTATGCGTCTGCCTGGCGCAGAACTCTACGTCGTTTGCCAATCAATAGTTTCTGTACGCATGCGTGAATGTAATTAGCATATTTCATGGGAAAGGCTAACTGAAGCTTTGCTGATAGTCTTATAAATCGTCTCGCAAAAAAAAAACCACCAAAAAGCACCTGAATGTTGACGACCAACAAACAATATTGTCTTGACCATTCATTTTGAAAGCAGGGTTTGACGTACTTACATGATTGCTTTCTACAAACACCTTATTATCAATACCCTGTTTATAATTACTGCAACAATAGTTATTGCAAATTTCCAAAATTATTTAACACAAACATGTTACCCTGCCCTTTTCATGATGGTCCGTTTACTTCCATTCTAAGGTCTGTCTAGTTTCAAGAGAATTCTTCCTTGCTATCCTCAGCACCTTGGACGTTTTTCATTCTCTAATATAAGCCAACTCTTTGGGAACAGTGGGTGCTGTATTGGAGCTGCAACACCCATTACTTTTTAAATGGGTGTGCTGCAATATACTAAGTAGATGAGCATAATACATCTTCCCACATAATTATCCTCAAAATCAAACTAGAATTGTCTTAAAATCTGCAAAATTTCCCCTGAAAGTACAACATATTAAAAAGGGGCTCAGTTTGTTCAATAGAGCATCTAGCTAGAGCATCTTGCCCTCTCAGGGCCCTTAAGCAGGCCCTGGATTCACAACGCTAAAAAATCAGGCTAAGAACTTCCCACAAGTCTGCTAAATGTCTTAAAAAAAACCATCACACCCAGAGCAAAAAAAGTTTGAATATAGCCCTACACTAGGTCTTATCAATCAATACTAAGTAAATAAAAACAACTTCTTTCAAGCTGAAATTTACAAACAATATCTAGATTATTCAATCATTCATTATTTATCATTATCATTAGCAACACTTTGCAGTCATTTTCAGAAATTAATTCTATACTTCTGTTAGGTGCGTTGGTCATCAACAAGCTTGTATGCACCCAAAATCTTTAGGTGGTTTTCTTGTCAGTAATTTTGACATGTTCTTCTTTGCTACAAAAAATATAGCCCCAAACTTTGGGGAATAACACCCCCCCTCCCCCCAAAAAAATAATAGTAATACAAATTCAAAACAGCAAAGTTTCAAACAAAGTTTGTTAAAGGTAGAATACAGGATTGATATTCATCATTTCTTTTTTAGTATCAGTCTGAAAAATTACTGGTTATGAAGTTCATACCAGTACCAGTCTTCCATAGGAATATTTCCGTCTGAAATACTGTCAAAGTCCAGAAAATACAATTTGAAGACCCCGATTTAAATTTTGGTTGTAACAATCAATATGAAGGAAAATGTATTTACATGCTGAGAAGTGTGCACAGTTTTTTCGCTATTTTCTCCTGACTTGGCCGACGGATTGAGCCCAAATTTTCACAAGTTTGTTCTTTTTATGTATGTATTGAATCACACAAAGTAAGAACGCTGCACTGTCAGCTTTACCAATCCTACACTTTACCTTTAACCGTTGATACAGCAAGGATTTCGAAGTAAAATCTTTGATGGGTAGTATAAAGCATTCAACCTGTGCTTTCTGAGGGTTTGAGGCGGTTATCATGACTGGGGATCTAGACGCCATGTTCATCAGTACTATCCTCATTAGCCAGTATCTGTTCAATCTCTACCATCTTGAAAGGAAGGTGTTCCTCTTGAGCATCCTCATTGTCTTCAAGAGCCTCCACGATCTGAAGCAGATGAAGAAGAAGAAGAATATCAAGCATTTATAATGACCCATCCACCTAGTTAACTTTTTACTATAATGTTTAACCAGTTGGCACCGGATGACCTGTGTACACGCAAATGTTACCCCTGCCTGGAAACGGAATATATGTACACACGCCATTGTGTAAAATCATAATACTGGAGCAAAGGTTGCCTGGACATTCCACTGGTGAGCATGCACAGACCATGCACAACCCGTCTAACACTTTTTTTCACCCATACAAAGACAAAACATGGTCTTGAATACTTTGCAATTTTTTTGGCTATTGAGAAGTGGTTTTTGTGTAATCCCTGATTCCAGACCTTTGTCCTTTTTTTACACAGCACACAGAACCTCTGGCTGTATGCCCCATCCGAAGGATGAAGCAATAAAGGTTAAAAGTATCTTGCTTTAAGGACACAAGTGTCAGGACCAAGACTCGAACCCACACTCTGCTGATCAGAAACACCGGAGCTTGAATCCAGTGTGTGAGATCGCACTCCCCTGACACATCATAGAGTATGTATTCTGGTATCCTGGTATGGTATTCTGCCTTAGAGCTATCCAAAACTCATCAAAATAAATACTTTACATTAGGGCTTAAGATCTAAACATTTGAACAATGATAAAATTAATGTTTTGGGGCCGCCATGTTAGAGGTAAACCCGCTACATGTATGCCCAGCGCACTTGATGGGCCAATGAGCAACCTTCTTTTGGTCTCTATGAGAGGGCGCCCTACTCCTATCATGCACATAAGGTCTATCGCTAAAATGAAGGTTACCTTTTCGTTGAAACCTCTGATGTAGTTCCACAGCTGCATTAGTGTACTGAGTTTGCTGAACAAGCCAGTGAAATTCTGTGGATGGATGAAAACATATAAATTGGATCAAACAAAAAAGTTCTTATGTACACACTTGCTCAAAATGAAAAACTTTTGAAGTATTTACAATTGAGTATAAAATGGAATAATTTTCTTTTAGCCACCTATAGACTTTGTGCACGTGACATCACCGACCGCTTGCAATCATTTTGGTGATCACCAGTGCGCATTATAGTCGCGTGCAACTATTACAATTATCTGGTGTGGGACGCAAGATGGGGTATCCAGCCAATCACTGCAAAGAAATATCATCTACGCTGAATTATGTTGCTGCACGTCAGGCCGACACATGTGTTGATAAGATTTGTGTAATTTTACTACACAAAATCTTCTTTTTAAACTCAAAATTCAAAAAGCATTTTTATGAAAGTAAGCTTGGTAAGTAAATTCTTACGTGACGTAACAGTTTGAAATTTTCGGAAGCAACTACAAAATTCCTACTAGGATCTGTTAAATGTTTACAATAAACATGAACCTCGTGTATTTTTCTCATGGAGAGGTGATCAACAAAATGGCAATGTTGAAAGCATGACGAGGTCTAAACATACCAAAAAGTTACATTCATTTTTAATTTTAAGGAAGTTTGACTAGAATGAACAGATAGACCTACGGTGAGAAATAAAGGGTGTAATGATGAGTCCAACTCTTCAACCCCCGCCCCCCCCCCCCCAATAAAATAAATAAATAAATAAATAAATAAAAAATACAAATAAATAAATAACTCAATCAATAAATATATAAACAAAAAATAAAAAAATAAATCAATAATAAAAAAATAATAAAAAATAGTAATAATAACGATGATAAAATTAATGTAAAACAAAACATGGCGTCTTACATGGCAAGTTGCAATCAGCTCCTTATTGAGTTCGTCAAAGGACACTCTGGGCATGTTATAGATACCGTCGTAGTAGGACTGGACCAGAGATGCAATGTGTTCAAGGTCTTTGTTGAACAAGAGCTTGCTCAAGTCCGAGTTCTGAAGGAATAAAACAAAACAGCCAAGGGATAAAAAAAAAATCACACCAACATCTTTCAAAACTCGCCCTCTAAGTGTCTAGAATGTAGTGCACAAAGGTTTTTACTGCCAGTTTCGTATCGGCCAAACAACTTTCATACTGGAGTCCCCACTAAACCTATTCCGACTTCATGCTAACTTCTAAAATGCCAGACATGTACGTCACAGAAGAAGCTAGCGATGACTACCATACTAAACTCTCCCTACCCCTACCCAGACTGATCATAAAATCATTACTTTGCCGAGTTTCCAATTGCTAACTTCATGCGCATAACAGTAACCCAATATGAACGTCACAGAATGTCCGAGCAATGACTACCAAACTAAACTCTCCCACCCCTATCCACACTGATCATACAACCTTTAACTTGCCAAGTATTTGATCACGGACTTCATGAGCATCGTAGACCACCTTAGTGATACTACCATACTAAACACCCCCTACCCCTAACCAGACTGATCATACAATTTCTCTCTTTTCAAGTTTCTGATCACCAGCTTCATGAGCGTCCCATGCCTGAGCGATACTACCATACTAAATGACCCCTCCCTTTACCAAGACTGACCACACATCCTTTACCTTGCCGGGTTACCGATCGATTACTGTATGAGCATAACAGAATACCAAAGGGATGACTACCACACCAAACTCCTCCAACCCCTACCCAGACTGATTATACAGTTTGCCAACACTGGCTTCATGAGCAACTTAGAATGCCTGAGCCATACTACCATACAAAACTCCCTGTACCCCTACCTAGACAGATCATACAATCTTTACCTTGCCGAGTTTCTGATCGCTGGCTTCGTGAGCATCATAGAACGCCTGAGCAATGACTTCCATACTGGCCTCCACAGGCCGAGAGGGTCTAATATCAAAGATAAAATCTGGACGACGGATGGCACTGGACCAGAAACGTAGCGGCAAACTGAAAAATGAATCAATTTAAAGGGAAATTTGTGACACTACAAATCAAAGAGTAAAACATCTGTTATTTCTTGGCAACACACCATAACTAAACACCAAATAGCTCCACCAATTGACCTGCCACTTTGTTTCTCATTTTTTTCCCCCACTACTTGTTGGATGCATGTTGATACAAAATGCCAACAACAGTTGTGTGAATGAAGATGACTGTGTGAGAGTTAATCATTGAGCGAGTTGCATATGCATGGATCCAAGAACAAAATGTGTTCAAACAAGTAGGATCTTCAGATGCTGTGGGACTTGCACAAGCCTAAACAAGGTTTCCACAATTTTTTTTCTCAAAGCTTGGCTTTTTTCTAGTCATGGTTATGGTTGCAAAAATGAAGTAGAGTATTGAAGGAATCTCCTGTAAAGACTAAGCTCTCAAAACAGCTCGCCATGAATTTTTTAAAACTATACAACAACAAAATGTGACGCTCCATGCCCAAACCAGGCACTTGCTGCCCAAACTCCCAACTGGGTTTATTTGCTCATCAAATAGATGAGACGAAGAGCTTTCAAATCACACCTAATTGGGGCCTACAAGGTAAATATTTCTCAACGTGCAGAATGTTTAAGACGTTACGTTGGTATCAAGGCGGATGTTTCCAATGGAGCTGATGGTTTGGTCATGGAGCGTCACATCTTGCAGGTGACCACCCACTTGTGTGAGTCTTGACTTTTGACGCCATTTCATTATTTCCGAGAAGTGCCTGATTTATTACGAAGCTCTAGGAGTGCCATATCACTTAACCAGATAGCGAGATAATTTCTCTCACCAAGTCTGGACAACTTAACTTAAACTAAGACGATAAGAGGATGTCTTAGTTTCAGTAAGTCGTCTTTGCGAGAGCAACTATAATGACAAGCCGACTTTTAGGTTTAATAAGTTATCTCAGTGAGACAAATATCATGATAACTTGATGTATTCCATAAAATAAGTTGTCTGGACAAGATGTTCTATCAGGACAAGTCAACATCTTAGTTTCAGTAAGTTGATTTTGCGAGATAAAACATCTTGTTATCTGGGTAAGTGATAGGGTGTTCCTGGAACATGGGGCATCACAAATAATGTCCACAGAGCATATGAACGGTCCTGTCTGACTTGGCAGATTTGGCTGTGGCTATGCTCGGATCGTCCAAAAAGGCCAACTCTTCAACGTTGTCACTGAAGCCATAAGCCATAGCCACAGTCGCTTGAATCAGACAAGGGCTCGATTTCACAAAGCACTAAGATTCATCTCAAGATGAGCTATCAATATTACCATAGTGATTTGTATTCATCAACATCTATGACATCTATGACAGTTCTCATCAAAGCCTGTCCAGCATCTCAATGAGGTAGCCAATTGCAGCCAACCATGCCAGAAACACCGGGGCGAACCCCTTCTCTTATCGATAAGTGTTCTGGGTTCTTTTACGTGCACTAATACATCTTCTTACAACACACGGGACCTAAGGCTTTACATCCCATCCGAAGGACGAAGCAATAATAGTTAAGTGTCTTGCTCAAGGACACAAGTGTCACGACCGGGACTCGAACCCACACTCTGCTGATCAGAAACACCAGAGCTTGAGTCCAGTGCGCTTGACCGCTCGGCCACATCACGCCATTGTATTGTGACATCACACTTTGCTTAGCAAATTAAGATTGATGCACGTCTTAAGATCAATCCTAGCTCTTTGTGGAATCAAGCCCTGGCCTTACAGAGAGGTGGGTGCGTGTGGGTAGGTATACACCTTCAAACCGGGGACCTGTAACAAAAAGGACAATAAGGTCCACGGTTGGGTGGAGGTCCCCAGTTGGAAAGAATGTACAAAACCAATAGACCTTCCTTTTGCAACATCACAGCCCGAGTTTATGCCAACCAAGATGGAGAAACTACGGGGAGCCATCAATGCACAGCAAAAACAGATAATCACAGTTTGTACAAATGTTACACAAATATTAAAAAATTGTTTGGAACTTGTTGGAAACAAACCAACCAATAATGGGATGTATTTTCTTTAAATAAAAAGTTTGCAAAAATGTTGAATTTGGCCACACCGTTTGTCAACAAGACTTGAATGTTTTGCTACATTTGGCCGTCCTGCCAACCAGCGAGGTTTAGAAAGGTCTATGGGAGCTGTTGCCAAAAGTTGGTGTACAAACAAAAGAGGGACAATAGGAGGTCCCCCAATTGCAGGTGACTACCCACTTGTGTGAGTCAGCGAGTGTAAGTCAGCGAGTGTGAGTCAGTGAGTGTGAGTCAGTGAGTGTGAGTAAGTGAGTGTGAGTCAGTGAATGTGAGTCAGTGAGTGTGAGTCAGTGAGTGTGAGTCCGTCAGTGTGAGTTAGTCAGTGTGAGTTAGTCAGTGTGAGTCAGTAAGTGTGAGTCAGTGAGTGTGACTCAGTGAGTGTGAGTCAGTGAGTGTGAGTCCGTCAGTGTGAGTTAGTCAGTGTGAGTCTGGTCTGTCAGTGTGAGTTAGTCAGTGTGAGTCAGTGAGTGTGAGTCCGTCAGTGAGTGTGAGTTCGTCAGTGTGAGTTAGTCAGTGTGAGTCAGTGAGTGTAACTCAGTGAGTGAGGGCCAGTGAGTGTGAATCTGTCTGTGTGAGTTAGCCAGTGTGAGTCAGTGAGTGTGACTCGGTGAGTGTGACTCCGTGAGTGTGACTCAGTGAGTGTGGGTCAGTTAGTGTGAGTCAGTGAGTGTGAGTCAGTGAGTGAGTAAACATCTACCTGTTCCCCTTCCAGACTTTGACTGCCCCAGAGTCTTCAATTTCATGCCTGACTGACTGACTATCAAAGAAGTCAAAGAGATACTTGACAGCGAGAGGAGCATGGTCTGCATTGAGGATGGACTCAAACATGTGATCAATGTACTGCTGGATGGTACCCTGGAATAACAAAAGAAAAAGAAGACGAAAAGTACAAATGGTTATCGAGTTATCGATGGGTTTGGGACAGCTCAACGTTTAAACACCTTAAGAGTTAGGGTTGCATAGGTTTGGGTCATACATTGAATTAAATTGAATTGAATTGAATTAAAAAATGGTTTATTGAACATGTAGCGCAGTAAAATATAACAAAACTTAATTGCACATGCAAACATCAAACATTCAAAAAGCAAAGGACAGCAAACAAACAAACAATAGAAAGTAAACAGTAGAAAACACAAACAATATTATGTACATCATCAAAAAATACAATAAAAAAAACACACGTCATGTTAAAAACCAGAAGGCAGACCACTGTAAAGTACACTATAAAATAAACAAGAACAATTGTTCATAGAAAAGAAAAAAAACGGCATTGAATTGTCCATTGAGTATCTTGTCAGCCATGATATCCCCCTGGCCGTACCTTGGTGCTGATGAGTCGAGGGATGAAGATCTCACGGAAGCGTTTCTTGGGGCGGGACGGCATCATGGACAACCTCTTCAGCTGCTTGACAGTTCTCTGTGAGATGTCATCTTGATAGCCATCTTCAACCTTTGTCTAGAAAAATGCAAGAAGAAAGAGCATTAAATCAGCTCATTGAGTAACATTGCACGAGTGTGTGTCTCCAGTCATGTCTACACCCTGATATACAACAGAGAAATATAGAATGACTATTTTCTGGTTTCGATGTCACAAAGCACTCGAATTCGTCTTTAGATGAATTTATACCATTATTGGTATGGTTGACAAGATGGTGGTAATAAGGTAAAGGTGTATAGACCTTTCTTTTGGAACGTCACAGCCCAAGTTTTTGCCAAGCAAGATGGAGAAACTATGGGGATGCCATCAATGCAAAGCAAAATCGCAGAAGTATTCAAGAACTGTTAAGAATTTGTTGGAAACATACCAACCAATATTGAGATGTATTTAAATAGAAAGTTTGCAAAAATGTTGAATTTGGTCACAACGTCTTTCAACAAGACTTGAATGTTTTGCTACATTTGGCCGTCTATGCCAACCGTCTATATCAACAATAGAAAGGTGTATTAGACAGCATGATTAATGATCTGAATTCTTAACATCAAAGGCTCCCCCCTCCAAACTTTCCCTGTGTTTCTGCCAGGGTTGTGCTTACCAGATGCCAGAGTCTGGCAGTCTCCTCTGGGTCAACCTCTACCACTGTGAAGCGGTTGGAGCGATCACTTGCAAAACCCATATTGGCTGTGGAATCAAATGAAAAAACATGAAGTTAGGGAGCAAGACAACTACCAGTTCGTCATGCTGTGACTGAACAGGCAGAGAGGAATATCTAACTGGTCTCCTTGTAAATAACCATTGTGGTGCTTTGGGAAATGTTGGATGCATATGAGTGCACTGTCGCAGAGTTGAAATCTGGACTATTCAATTTCATGAGGCGAAGCCGAGTTAAGTAAAAAAAAAGCCAGCTTTCACCGAGTGATTATATTCTGCGGCAACACACAAACAAAATGCATTCAGTATTTGTTTTCTATAACTCACACATAGATCCCTGTCATTTGAATTGTTTTCACAATAAACACCAAACAAACAAGGAAACTCATCCACCCCACTGTGAAAAAAAAAAAAAAACCTTATAAAAAACGTGGATGACTCCATGTAGATACCAACATTGTCCACTGTGACATGACCTTGCCTCTTTTGGACAAATGGGCGGGGAACGATTAGTTTTGATAAGACGCTGCAAAGCATCCAATAACTATCCATCTTGGTCGGGCCTGTCCAACATTAAATTTGGGAGCCTCGCGGCAGTACATACATGGCAAAATAATGGATGACACGTAGCGCGTGTTCCCCCAATCAAATGACAAGGATCTGTTTGTGTGGTATATAATAAAAACTATTTGTCTTCTTACCATATGCATTGTCCTTTGAGCAGAAGTTGACTGGCTGTGCAGACACCAATGCCATCCTGGACTTGTTTGGGACCTGTACAACAAACAGAAAACATTATCTTATCAGGTTTATAGTCTTTTCGGCTCAATATGGTCGTGACCTTTACTCATCTAGCATCTGACTGTGGCGTGTCAATGCCGGAATCTTTTTTCTTTGAGGGTACCGCTGGCACAAAGAAACCCTGACTTGACAATGCCAAGAGAACAAAGATTCTCTTTATTGGATCGTCCCTTTTGTTTCTCAACCGAGAAAATGTCAAATTTACGCACCGTGAATTGCAAAACATTGGCTGTTACTATGGCATTGGAGTGGCACTAAACCTGGAACCATGGCTTGATTCCCGGCTCACTCTGACTTACCTCAATTGAGCCAAAATACAATGAATAAACAAAGGTGGAAGCCTCTCAATGCCTTGTAATCCTCTTCTTGAAACAAAAGGACAAAGGTCTGGAATCGAGGATTACACAAAACACCACTTCTCAATAGCCACAAAATGCCAATATATTCAAGACTTTTTTGTGCTTTTGTGGGTGAAATGAAGCATTAGACGGCATGTGAGTGGTCTGTACAGGCTCTCCAGTGGAATGTTCGGGCGTCCTTTTGCTCTGGTGGTCCGAAATTACACAATGGCATCTTTAGACGGCTTCCGTTTCCAGGCAGGGGAAACATTTGTGTGTAAAGAGGACATCCGGTGCCAACTGAGGGATCTGTTTTTGACTAAATCCACGCACTTCTGTCATAAGCAACAAATTTTAGTGTCCGATTGACTCAGGAAAAAGGGCCCTCACAAAACTATATGGATATCATATTTGCAGGCTTGTATAGTTTATTTATCATTCAAAACCACAGTGGATGATATTGAACAGTCAGTCAGTAGAGCTAAAAATCTACCATAATGTAAATACTGTCTTGATTGCTAGAATGGGACTTACGTGATAGTACTTGAGTGTGCCAACTCTTTTCCAACCTTCAAGTGTTGGACTTGCAGTGTCAACATCCTGAAGGATTATGTGTCCATCTCTTCCATTTCGCCACTCTAAAAAAAAAAATCAAGTTCGATTCATTATTCAGTTGTGTTGGTGTTGGCTCTGAAAAAGAGCTGGATGTGTAACAACTTACAATCTAGAGAGGTTTGTGGTAGCACCATAAAAATATCTCTTATGGGTTGTGTTGGCTCTGAAAAGAGCTACTGGTGTAACAACTTACAATTTAGAGAGTTTTGTGGTAGCACCATGGAAATATTTCTTCTGAGTTGTGTTGGCTCTTAAAAGAACTAGGGATGCATAACATCTTACAATTTAGAGAGGTTTGTGGTAGCACCATGGAAATATCTCGTATGAGTTTTGTTGGTGGTGTAGCAGTTAACAATCTGGAGAGGTTTGGTTTAGCACCATGAAAATCAAAGTACTTACCAAGGTCAACATCTTTTGCACTGGGTCTGTTGGAGTAGGGTTTGTTGCGATGGATGGCATCTAAGATCTTCTCCTTGACCTGCGAGATGGAGTCCACGTCCAGCACCTTGACTTCTTTAGTCTCCCCGTCCGCATCATTCACAATGACAGTCATAGTCTGTAGAAATGTGGAAATGTGTACATAAATTCGAGCGAAATTATAACTTGTGCACTATTTCATTGGGAAAGTTTCTACAACATGTTTATTTTAATAGCAATAAAATAATAAGTTTTCATATTGTGCATTATCTATGGGCATCTCAAAGTGCTTATTATGTTTGTTCAGACAGGGTTGCCAAGTTTTTGAATTATGCGACCCATTTATATAGCACCTTGGGTTTACAAGATGATGTGGTGCAATCTGCAGCCAACCATGCCAGAAACATCTAGGCAATCCCTTCTCTTAGCGACAAATTTAACCTTTTTTTTCACGGCATTAATCAACACAAGGGACCTACATCTTTACATCCCAACTGAAGAATGAAGCAATAATAGTTAAGTGTCTTGCTTAACCTCGCAACAACCACATTAATCAACAACTTCCCTGGATCCAGGAGGTTTACATTTCGTCCACTCTGTCTTTAAGGTCAATAACCCACCCTGCAAGCCCAAAGCCATTATAAATCACTGTGGGGGTGAATTGGAGTGCTAGTCAAGACTTAGACTTGTGTTATTTAAGATCCACGTGCCGCACAAGCTGTTTTCACAAATTGCATACCGACCTGTGCCAAGGGAATTCTTGGCACAGGGGTCAATCAATTACTACACTGAGAAAGGTGGCTGCTGTCTTTCAACACTCCTTACTCTGCAGTGGTTAGGGTCTGGCCAATGGGAGCCTACAGGCTTGTGGGGTATACCAGGGGTGAGGATTACATGGAATCTTGGCCTTATTGGCCCATTAAAAAAAAAATTATGACCATATTTGGTAACAATTGGATTATTTTTTGTCTCTCGGATGCTGCGAGAGTTAAAGGGACCGGGACTCGAACCCACACTACGTTAATCAGAAACACCAAACCTTGAGTCCGGTGCGCTAGATCACTCAGCCACATCACAAATCTATCAACACAAACGTTTGTCGAGGATGATATTGAATGGTCAGACAGTAGGAAGGTTAATATGTACCAACCAAGGATATTCCCTTACCATCTCACGGAAATCAATGTCTTCAGTCAGAAGTTTTTCATTGCTGAGGGTGAACTTAGCCTGGCCCGAGATGACATCCATGGGTCCATTCTCACAGTGGCACTTGATGGCACGGTACAGAAGGAACAAGGGGTAGCCAGTGTAGTCCTAGGATATGGAAATCCAATCAATTCAATTCAATTCAACAGAACATTGACTTCCATACTCTCACACAGTTCCATATATAATGATTGAGAAAGCAATTAAAATAACCAAGTAATTTACCCCTGGCACTGACGTCATACTGTCAGCCAGTGGGCTTCCATTCTGGAAGTCAAAATGCATGTAAAGAACCGCACATGGGTAATGGCCTAAAACACGTTCTGCAGCATCTAGCACTCTTTGTGGTTACACCAACTGATTCGTTCTACTTATGCCTCTTACGTTCTTCGTTCTTATGCCTTTCTCCTGATTACTTTTCCTTATTCATACTAACAGTAATAATGTAAACTTATAATGCACACTTCTCTGGAAAACTTACATAAGGAGAAGAACTACAATAACAGAACTATTCTTAACCCAGTTGGCGCCGGATGACGTGAATACAAGCAAAAAAAATGATCCCCTTCCTGAAAACGGAAGCAGTGTACAGTCGCCGTTGTGTACAATCGGAGCAAAGGTTCCCCGACCATTCCACTACTGAGCATGCACAGACCACACACACGCCGTCTAATGCTTCGCTTAACCCACACAAACAACAAAACATAGTCTTGAGTATTTTGGAGTTTTCTCGCTACTGATCTGAGAGGTGGTTTTTGTGTAATCCCCGATTCCAGACCTTTGTCCTTTTGTTCTAAGAAGAGGATTATAAGACATCGAGAGGCTTTCACCATTGTTTATTCATTGTATTTCGGCTCAATGAAGGTAATTCAGAGTGAGCGGGGAATCAAGCCATGGTTCCGGTTCAACCCCACTCCTATGGGTAAGTCCAGTGCGAACAGCCCCAAAACTGGTCAGTAAAAATACCATATCCGGTTTGGCGTGCAAAGGCTGGTTTATAGTTGGTTGCACGATGGTCACATGACGGTAAAATCAACGTGTGATGCAGCTCGTAGTCCACACTGACACCTCAGTTGGTTTGTTTCACCATCGTCTCGGTTAGTTTACCCACGTCAAATAATCCAAGTGCGGACACCGGTAAGTTTAACCCATTGGAAGTTACCCATGGTCTCTGTTAAATATTAATCCAATGCAAACACGGCTTTATACTTCTTCTGACTTCATTCTACTCCTTTCGTTTCACTCAATTTTCCACCTGACAACTGCTTCTGTTACACTGATACTTGTACACGTGCATTGTGTTGTCACTTCGTCTTTGAGAAAGCCTGTGCTAAAGTCAAAATGTGAGGCCATTTACAAAATTACTCAGAAACAAAATTACTCATAAAACTTGTCTGCAAAGATAACTTTCTCTTACCTTCACAGAATCATAAAGGCACAAAGCAATCCAGTTTGACAGCAGTTTCTCCACAATTGTCTCAGTCCTGAGAAAACAATGATATGAAATATAAAAATTTCTTTCCACAAACATACTTATATTTCATTAACATATGATTTATTACATACAGACCCAAAATCTCACTTCCGATGTAACACTTAAAACTGTCCTGGGCCAAATTTCATAGAGCTGCTTAACCAGTAGTCACGGGATGACCTATTTGTACATGCAAATATTTCCCCTGCCTGGAATCGGAAGCCATGTTAAGAAAAAACACTAAAAAAAGAAATGGTTGGTAGAATCTTACCGACGGAAAAGCTGTCTCGGTCGATTGTTATCCAAACCATCTTGTACAATGTCGGTCATCAAACTGAACAGTATACTGTTGATAAAACGCCAAAGAAGAACAATTTGAACAGTACGACGAAGCTTACAACTGAAATGCAACTTACAGGGTTGCAACAGACATGATATGGTGATCAAAAACAAACCCATAAACAGACACCACGAACAAACAAGTAAAACTAAACAAATATCAAATACACAACAGCCCACAGAGGAAAAAACACCAACAAAGTCAAACAAAAACTGCAAATGTAAACAACAAACGGCCGGCAGCGCCCCAAAACACACCCACCCCAAAAAAAAAAAAACAGCAGCAGCACTACCATGGCAACAGATAACAAGCAACGACAGAAGCCATTTGACAATTATACTCACTCGGTAAGGTATCCTAGTTTATTCTCGGCCATCATGACGACAGTGAGTAGAGAAGCAATTGCTGCCCTGAAAGAAAGAAACGCCACAGACATGAAATGGAACGTCAATGATTATTATTTCTATTATTATTATTTATTTCTGAAAACCAAGAAACCAAGGATACCTTGTAAGTGAACTTAATCAGTGTTGCTCTCAAGCCTGAGGAAACCTGTAGACAAGGGGTGCTTGCTATACGAACCAGAAACACCGGGGCAAGTCTCCTACTCTTCCAAGTGTTCTGGTTTTTTTTTATGTGCACTACCCATCCTAGTACACGGGACCTACGGCTTAATGTCCCATCCGAAGGATAAAGCAATTATGGTAAAGTATCTTGCTCAAGGACAAGCCTGCCACGATCGGGATTCGAACTCACATTCTGATGCCAACAACACCAGAACTTAGGGTCCGGTAATCTAGACTGCTCAGCCGCGACACTCCACATATAAGAAGACGTTTATCATTGTGCTTTTATCTTGCTTTTCTCCTTTCAAAACAACGTCAAACCCTCATGAATACAGCGTGCCTTCTACAGTTTCCCCAGCAGGGTATTTTCACAGTGTACCTTGGGAAAGTTTTTGGTCGTTGCACAACGCCCGCCGCACCTCGATATGTTCACTCATGAGTTGCATGCAGCTAAAGCGGCAAGAGGATACAGCAGACCACAGGAGAGAAGGTTCCGTCAGTTCTTGTTTCTCTGCTGTTTTTGCGTTGTAATGTGGATTTCTTTTGTGAGGCTGGGGAATGTTTTTTGCATGTTCGTGTCAGCCAGTTTTAAGGTCCCACACTGCCCATGCAGCCCTGAGTTGTGAGTGTGATTTCTTTGAATAGTCGACTGCTTTTTAGAAAAAATGGCCTCTTCTGGGTGAACTCTAGAGGGCGCACTGTATTCCGAGTCCCTTATACTCTCAGCTACATTGGCTACAGATGTGGCTATTGGCTGCAGCGCCTGCATTGGAGAATATGAATTTCCAGCGATGTAGCCATAGCCATTGCATTTAAGGCATCATTTTTTTGACATAATTGCGACCAAAAATGACACTGAAATTAAAAATATGTCTGTCACTTTTTTATGTTCATAAAAACTATTATATAACAGTAATATGTCAAAGATGACGGCATGATGAAGATCTAGTGTTATCTGGTTACATTACAATTCTTAATAATTTCTCACGACAAACTCCCCCCTCCCCCACAAAAAAAATCCTTCAAAAGAAATACTTAATCATGAACAATCTCTGCCCCCACAGGTACCCATTTACACCTGGGTGAGGAAAGTGTCTTATGGATGTGTTAAGTCCAGGATTCGAACCCACACCCCGATGACTTGGCCACCAGAACTTGAGTCCGGTGCAATAGACCAGCCATGTTAAGTCTTGTGAGATAAATTACATGCCCTACCTATCCAAGAATGGCACTTCAGCCTTAACATCCCATCAGAAGGTGAGAGTATGTTTATATTGTTCAAAAGCACAGGCACCGAGACTGGCTGGACCAGGTTCAAACCCACAAAGGTTAAAAACTGTAAAAATTTAGACTGGAAACTTACTTTTCCCTGACTGGTAGTTTATTCTTGCTCTCTCCATCCAGGGTTTGGAGGAGTGTCAGGAGGAAGGTCTTGTTACCAAGAAGGTCGGAAAACTTCTTCATCGCTTTCTCAACATGCTCCTCAGGATTCTACAAAATGGAAAGAGTTAAAAAAAAAATCAGCTATCGATAAAGGATAAGATGTCTGTAGTCCTGCAGATGTTTTATAGGTTTGTTCTATTTTTGTGCGTTCTTGTTTTTTTCAATTCTTGTTTTGTACCGTTTTGTATTATACCTAATATTTTGTGTTCTGAAGCAGAACTTTATAACTTTGTAAGATTGGATTAAAAGGTATATGAGTTATAGTGGTTAGGTTCACTTTTATCAATCCTGGTTTAATAAAAAGGCTTTAATCAGAGGGTTTGTCTTGTGTGTGATATAAATAGTTTTGTCTTCTTGCCTTGATCTGCAACTGTTTTTGTTTGTCGCCGCGTGTGATGTGTGTACAGGGGTCTATATGTAAATTTGTTGTATTCTTTGCACATTTTTTGAAATTGATGGCTGAATAAATAATAACAATAACTGTCTTCAGGATCAGAAAGACAGCCAGAGCATACTGATTAGAATGATTATTTTGTTTCAACACTGTTCAGCTTTTTCTAATCCTGAACCTGTGCATGATACTACTATGTTTGATACTTCCACAAACAGAAAAACTTAAAGATGTACAAACTGAAAAAAACATAATCATTTGCCCATCACTTTCATGCTAAGAACGCGCACAAAAGGCAAGCGCTACATGAATTGGGCATTCAGGTTGGCCGAGTGGATTCTTCCTTGCAAGTGAGTTAGGTTTTTCAGTCCCCACCTGATTACGTCACCGGGTTTTCCCGAGTTGGGGTTTCCCTCCCACATCTGAAACTGAGACTTCTTCATCATCTTCTCTACGCAGGTATCTTCAGGCATACGGGTTACATTGCAAGGCACATGTTGAGTATTCCTTGATTTCTTTCCCAGAAAGATATAATAATAATAGGTTACATCGTAACCTTGGGTGTAATCACTGATTATACTCAAGTTTAAGGTTGAATGTCTTCTGACTGCCACCCCCGAACTAAGATATTGACAAAATAGGGAGACACCAACATTAGGGCTAGATAGCTCAATTGGTAGAATGCCGGCATGTTAATCCAGAGGTCACAGGTTCAAATCCCATTCTAGTCAAGTTTTCTTTGTTCATCTCAAAATCTAATAATAATAATACATTACTTTTGTAGAGTTCACCTATGGTGACCACTTGAACTTACCACTGGGTCAGAGGACATGGGCTTTGTTTCCAAGGCAACAAACAGCATGTTGGTGGCGTAGTCTCGCTGGCAGACAAACGGCATTCCAAGACCCTCCAGGTCACTGGTCAAATCTGTCATGTCAGTCTGAAGTTCAGCAAACGCTACTCAAACAAAAAATTAAAAAGTAACTATCATGCAATTTGAAGCATTGTAAAATTTTCAAGTATGTTTTTAGCAGGTGTTAAGGCACCTCACATTACAATTTTTGCATTCCAGATCTCCAGTCTTAATCCACAGATTAATCCCACGCTTGAACCCAGGCCGGAGCTCCAACCTAATGAACAGCCTAATCTCAAGCTTGATTCCATGCCTGATCCCCAGCTTGCTTCCCCTGCCTGATCTCTAGTCTGATCCACAGATTAATCCCTACACTGATCCCGAGCCTGATATCCAACCTAATGAACAGCCCGATCTCAAGCTTGATTCCATGCCTGATCCCCAGCTTGCTTTCTTTGTCTGATCGCTAGTCTGATCCAGGGACTAATCCCAAGCTTGATCCCGAGCCTGAACTCCAACCTAATGAACAGCCCGATCTCAAGCTTGATTCCATGCCTGATCCAATGTCTGATCCCCAGCTTGCTTTCCTTCTTGATCCCCTTCCTGATCCCTAGATGAACAACCTGATCTCCTACCTCATGAACAGCCTGATCCCTAGCCCGATCCCCAGCCTAATCCCCTAAAAGAACTGTACTCACCCCTCCTCATATCCTCTCCCAGCTCTTGATGTACAATTTCTATTTCATCAAGACATTTATCCACCTCCTTCGAAGCATCCTGTGACTTCCTGTAAAGCACCGCAGCCAAAATCAATGCAACTAATATGACAACAGCACTGACGACAGACACTACGATGATTACCGAGGAAATTGTTGAGTAACGGAAGGGACCTATGTTGAAGGTCAACTTTCCATGTAGAACCTGATTGTAAACAGACAACATCTTCAAATAGTAAGATTTCAAGCTGCAATGTATGCAACACTAAAGACAACAGAGTGTGCAAGTCTTGTGTGAATATTCAAACACTGGGACCTGTTAAAAATGCTGATTTGTTTCCTCTACACGTTAGAACATGGCATAATGGTCAGTATGGTCAGTATGGCACCCATCCTTCAAATAGTGCAACCTGGACTGCATTACTAGTGCAAGACTTTGTGAGTTCAGTTGGCAGCAGACTTACCAGGCTCTCGGAAATGTGAGCATGCTCAGAACTAGTGTATGAAACCACCTGGTATGTCTGCTGCCACCTAGCCTCTCAAAGAACGCAAAAAATGTCTGCAAATTGAGGTTCAAGCTGCTCCAGGAAAGACTTAATACCGACCTTTACAATTGGCAGATTCAGTGAGGCGTTCACTCCAAGATTATCGCCAGGTGGGGGTTGCTCTTCCGGTAATGTACAGAACAGATTCTTTTCTCCTATGTTGATATCGGTGCACTCTTTGTTCCCGATGTACACCGTGATTTCTTCGCTCGTTATGGCATAATTAATTCCATCACCCTTTAAAACAGAAGAAAAAGAAGATCAACAAATTAGTTAAATTAAACCTACAATAAACCTACATATTAAGCAAAACTGGCCGAGTGCTCAAAACCAGACCCCCAGAAAACATCAAAAGGAGAAGAAAAAATAAGTGCCAAAATATTCACTAGATCACAGTGAAAAAAATCAATGGAGCATGTTGCGGCTCCCTCACATCATCAAAATCCTAGACCAGGAGGCAGACAAACCACACGTTGGCTGAGAGAAGCAATTTGGATTGGAAGTAGGGGCAGGAACACCATGAACAAGGATGAGGGGGTATAAAAACTGGATAGAGTGTACAACCAGATCATTTCAAAACAGCAATCTTCTAAAGTGATGATGTCGTCTCAGCCACCAAGGTCTGCCAGACTCAAACCACACAATTCGCATTCGAGTGAACAAGGTTCCTGATAAGAACTGAACTATTTCGAGTGAGTTCTACTATTTCCTTGTATTTGTATAATAGAACTCATTTTCACATTGATGTTTTTGAGCAATCCTGATGAACCTTTTTCAAGTTAAAAAACACAAAGGAGAGCAAGAAAACAAATAAGTTATGGGTATAAGTATGCGTGGAAAAACTGTAGACTCTTAAAGAGTAACTGGTAGCTGCAACTATCCTTGACATTAAAACTCGGGATCAATCACAGAGTTACTTGATAACACTATGGGATCAGGATTGATTGAGAGGCTGCAGCTGCTAGTTACCCTTTAGAGTCCACTGTAGACATGACAAACATTCATCCTCTCAACACATTTCAAAAACAAATATAAACAAATTATGTTTATTGCAAGTTGTTGAATAAAGTTATTGAGAGTTTTCATTCCTTTGCGGAATCTTTTTCTGTACCGTCTAGAGTAATATTATGCTAGAAAGTGCGCTTCATGACATGCATGAGTACAATTTTTTATATTGCAAAGGTCAGGTACTCTCATGCGAGTGGCAGAAATATACCTCCTGCAAAAGAAATGAGTTTTGTCGCTTGAGGCAGAGATACACAATGAAGTTACAATAGTGAATAGATTATTTTAATCTAAATTGGTGAGGACTACTTTATTTTTGCAGCTCCTCACTGACTCTATGATCGGTCTCTGACTGATCTCCTGTTCCAAAAGTAATCAATTTAAACTCTTTCCTTTATTTATATTTTCGTTCCAGAACAAAAGATTTATTTCTCATGCACGTGCTTACCCACGCATGCACCTCTAAAGCCAGGCAATCAGTTTAGTTACAATATTTAATAGACTGATAATTTCATACAACAATATGACAACTCCTGATTCAATTTATCTTCTTATATTTAACCTCTTTCTCCTGTCCTTGTTTTTCTTTCAATCAGACACATACCCTACGTCAAGGTACTCACAAGAAGTTGTAGTGTGCCCCCATCCTTTATGCCAACCCCGTCATCGTATTTGTAAACTGGGTCACTAAAAGCATAGTAGACAGGATTCTGGACGTACTCCATAGGCGTGCACTCCTCCATTGGATCGGGGCACCACTTTCTCAGTCCTTCAACTCCGTCCATGATGAAACCGGTGGTTACATTTACTCCGTCATCTGCGGCCCTGGCGACACGCCCGCCGCCCGGCGAGTCAGGCTGGCTATTGTCGGGGAGCTGGACAGCTGGGGTGACGCAGCTCATTGTTGCTTTACTCATCGCTTTACAATCCTGATGATGAGATAACAAATTATTATCAACTAACCCTCCTACTGCCTGACCATTGAACATCATCCACTGTGGTTTTTATCTGGTTGATGCCGGATGGTGCGTATACACATTATTTTCCGAGCCAGTAAATAGGTGAAGTGAGTTTTGTATTGTGTGTGAAAATCGAAGCATGGAACAAAGGTTTCCTTTTGGAGCGTGCACAGAGTATGCACTGATCATGCAATGCTTTGTTTCATTCACACAAAGAGGACATATGGTGCTATATATTTTACCGGAGGTTATTGCATGATGGCCCATTTCAGACATTTTGTCCTTTTGTTTCGAGAAGAGGATTAAGAGACAAGGAGAGGCTTCCATCATTGTTTATTCATCATGTTCATTGTGTTTCAATCAATGGAGGAAAGTCAGAGTGAACCGCGTTTCCAGCCTTGGAAACTGAACTGAGGAACAATCCTCGGTTGTAGCTCACGGCCGAGGTTTTGCAATTCACAGTGCATGAATTTGACATTTTCTCGATAGAGAAATCAAAAATTCCAGTGCTTCAAACAAATCTTTGTTTCAGACTATTCAAAGAACATAATCTTGTCAGGCTGGACGAGAAAAAATGGAAGATCCCTGGCGCTATTTGGTTAATGATAGATAAACTATGCCAGCCTGCAATATATCATGTGGTGAATACATCTACACAGCACACAGTCAACCCTCCCACTGTCTAATTTAATATCCACTGTGGTTTTGAATGAAACAACGCCAGCCTGCAACATGATATCATGTGAGGAATGCATCTACACACAGGTACACAGTTGTGTGTGCACAGTCGTGAAGCTCATGCATAACCCATGCAGGAAGCTCATGCATAACCCATGTAGATATATGGTTTCAAATGTTCAACTCCCTGAATGTTGTTATTCAAAAGTAAAAGGGATAAGAGTAAATTGGAAGGGGGTGGCACAGAAGGATGTTATTATGAACAAAGAGCCATCACACTTTATTATTCATACTGACATCATCTACATGGACATGTGTATAATGTAACCTGAGTGCAATCGCAACTATGGACACCAATTCTCATTATTTTAAGAAGGGAACCTGACTATTATTCTCTCTACCTCAGTTTAGTTACAATGATTTAAATGGGGAAAACAAAGTGCTCGTTTTAGAATATGACAAGAAACACAAAAAAGTGTACCACTTATCTACCATCCCATAAGCAATTTTTCCAATGGTTGTAATTTGTTTTTAAATGCCCGAAACCATCATGAGTGCTTCAACATGTGAATATGTCCGATTATACAAACAATAGTTTGAGTTGATTTCAATAAATAATTTGTTACTGACTGTCAAATTTCATTTAAAAAATGGACACAATAGGCAGGTAATTTTTTTTCTGTCCATTTATTATGGAAATTTGAGGGTGATTTCAAAAAGTTTTTTTTCAAACATCAACTAAATCTACTCACATTATTTTCAGTATAAGCCTGTATGCCCATTCACATTTTGAAACACTTTTGGGTGGTTTCAGGTACTCCAAAAGAAGGTTACAAACATTGGGAAAACTGCTAATGTGACGGATGCAAAGTGGTACCCTTTATTGTGTTTCCTGTCATATGTCTCGTTTCTTACCCCTATAAATTCTTCCTCAACAACGGTAATCAGAATTTGAGGTTTCTGAATGATGTGTAAATTGGTTCCGTTGACTTTCACCACTCTTCCTCCTCTGAAAAATAGTCAATATTTCAATCAATCAATCGATCGATCGATCGATCGATCGATCAATCAATCAATCAATCAATCAATCAATCAATCAATCAATCAATCAAAAATCAATAAATAAATAAATCAATCAATCAATCAATCAAAAATCAATAAATAAATAAATCAATCAAAAATCAATCAATCAATCAGTCAATCAATCAAAAATCAATAAATAAATAAATCAATCAATCAAAAATCAATCAATCAATCAATCAATCAATCAATCAATCAATCAATCAATCAATCAATCAATCAATCAATCAATCAATCAATCAATCAATCAATCAATCAATCAGTCAATCAATCAATCAATCAATCAATCAATCAATCAATTAATCAATCAATCAATCAATAAATCAATCAATTAATCAATCAATCCATTAATCAATATTTCAATCCATCAATCAGTCAAAGTACTTCCTGAACTGACACTAACTTTTGAAACATACTGGTACCTGCAGGGGCTGACCGAGAGAAAATGTATGATTACCTAATCATTTGTCAGCTTCAAAGGTAATACATGTGGTCAAAAGTAAAGTGCGCCATCAACGTTATGATACCCTCTCCTTTACGAATGAGCTGCATGAGACGTTTCTTGTCCACGAATGTCCATAATTACAGGACAAAATCAAACACATGCACATAAGACAAAAACAAAGGTCAAAGATATCATAGAGAAGATCAAGGAAATGGATCGAGATGGGCAGGGCACTGAGCAAGACGTTTAGTTAAAAATGGACCAAGAGACTCCAGAATGGCAACCAAGGACAAGCAGGAAAAGAAAAGGAAGCCATAAAAGGAGATGGAGAGTGGAAATCACCACAAATTTAAAGGGGCTGTGTCATCATGATTATACCAGTAAATGGAATAACCAAATAACTAGCGCATGTAGACAAAGACGGCACCTTTTCTGATTTGACCGCAACCGCACGTGTGTGCAGTATCTGGGCGAGAGTTCACCTTTCCATGCACAGCCACAGACCTGCTATAATCATGACGACACAGTCCCTTTAAACACAGCAACATGGAGCAGAATGACAAGTGACAGAGAAGAGACTGGAAAATGCTGGAGGAGGGCTTCATCTAACAGAGGATGAATACAGCCTGATGGTGATGATGATGATGACATACTGTTCTGTATAAACTAGCTTTAGACTTACGCTAATACACTCTTTGAAGGCGACACCTTCACTATTTCGGGGTCAGTCTCATACTTGTAGATCACTGAGGTGTTTCTCACAGCTCCATCAAAGAGGACTGTAACATCTTTACTACCGATTTTCGGGGCTTTGGATGTTAGGCAAGTTATGTTGTTGTCGTTAACTAGGCCTCTGGTTTAAAAACAAAATTATTCAGAAGTTTCATACAAAATCAAATTTGCATCGACTGGGGACTGTTCTTTTAATTCAGTCATGTTGTTCTACTCTCAGTGCAACAACTGGAAAATATTGAAGGAAATTCAGTTAAAATATGGTCATCATCTGTTGATGTCTATTTTTACCTATCGCCAGAAATTGTGAAAGGTTTATCACACATTCATGCAAAGTTACCCCATATAATACCCCAATGTAGCTATCGATAAATACGGTAAACAGATTACCAAACGTGCATAGTAAACCCACCTATGTTTACCGCACACCAAAATCAATGGTGAACTGTTTATGTCTTGATCTTGCGCATTGTCTTGACAGTATATCTACCTAAAGGCAAGGTAAATGGTTTACCACACAAACTTGAATAGTAACCTGCCCAGCTTTACCTCAATTTATCTACAATGATAATCGGTTTACCTCTCGATCACACATCGTATCCCGCCTATCTCTGCCCAAATGTCTGTACCAGCATCAAGGGAATCACCGGTGATCGTCACAAGGGTACCACCAGACTGTGGACCAATTGTTGGTGTGACGTCACGTATATTTGGGTCCTGCGTAATCAAAATGTAAAAAAAAAAGATGTTAAATATCAATATGTATTTTTGTAAGCGATCACAATTCCATTTATTAATTTTTTTACCGCGAAGATTCAAAATGGAATCCAGCACCTTTCAAATATTGCAGGCGCAATCAAAGGAAACTTTGTTCTGGTATTTGAATATGGTATAAGAATGGAGATAGAAATACCAGGAGACCCAATGTGAGGCTGATCAAAGCTTTAAAGTCCCATGCCGCTGCCATTATACTAGCAATTTAAAAATACAACAATGGTCAGAAGGGAGGAGTTATGAAACATGAAACAACCAGTAAAACCCAGATATAAAAGTGTAATGCTCTGTGGAAATGCCTACAACTGTGCAGACAATCATTTTATGAATGAAAAATGTTGGGAAAAATTCAGATGTAAACAACTTTTTTAAACTCAAATAATTGTTTTGCTCCATGGTGGTCCTACTTGGTATAACACATACAATGAACACAAAAGGCACGTCTCCATTTTGACTTGATTTTTCTACAAAGGAGGTGTCAGGCGCTTTTTGAATATCCTGCCAAACATCACACACAATTTCGCTAGATTCATGCAAGTTTAGCTGAACGCTTTACTCCAGTAATGAATGGTTTCAGTGTGGAAGGCCGCCTCGTGGCATTAGACTCTGTGCACAAAGGACCTTAAATCGGCAGGGATCAGCAGATGGGTTGATTAGATTTGTATCCTGTTGGTAAGTCTTACGTCATTACAGCACAAACCACGCCCACTTCACATGCGACGGCCCCATCAGAAGCCCAATTGCAAATGCACTGGCCAACATTTTCTGCAATGATTTACCCCAACTAACTAAGCTAGGTGGTTGTATTTAACACATGTGTTGTACAGACACTAAATCTTCATAATCATGTCCTCCTTTGTTTCAAGAAATTTGTCTCATCGTTAAAAGCAAGGTTTTTAGGTTAAATCACACGCATACGAATGCCAGCTTTGGAACTGGAAGTAAGCAAAATGCATGCGCGTACTACCAATGCGCGCGCGTATGACGCAGTGACTAACCAACAAGTTAGCCATTGCCACAAACGCAAATGAGCTTCATGAGTTGTGGTCTTTCAATGTGTCTCCTTGTGTTTCTACCTCATGGTAAAAGCAACAAGGTTGTCCGACCAACAAAGTTCAGGTTTTCCATATCAGCAAAATCATATTGTTCTGAAAAATCTCCAGGTGCACAAAACCGATGGCCTCAAATGTGACTTTGTTGTACAGATCAAAGTGTGTATTCTCAAGGGTACAAAGAGAGACATTTCTCCCAACACTCTTCATCACTGACTTCATAATTAATCAGATTCTTCAACACAAACTGAAATCTCTTTTAATCCACCAGTCACCTCAGTAAACACTATTTCCTTCACTTTAACTGACCTCTTTTCCTCCTTAGGCACCTTATCAAAACTATTCCGGGGTGACTAGCGGGAAGGATTCTACCCGGGGTGATTTTCTTCCCGAAACAATTTACTCTGCATTTCATTTGAACACCGGGATGGTGTCCGGGTGAGAAGTTTGCAATTCAACCAGACCCCAGGCTGTATGTTTACACTATGGCTAATAAACCACAAGCACCTAGATCGTTATCTACTGGAAGCCCAGCGGGCGGTCCCTTTGCAAGGCAAGGTCAACATTTGTTGTGGTTTCCCACTGAACACAGTTACATCTAAGTGAGAGCCAGTTTGATCTGTGTACACCTCTACCTATCCTTTTAAAGTCAAATGTTTAATGCTTTATTGGTATTCACAGACGTTATTTGAGTCATTGTTTTATACCATGCATGTAAAATAGTTCAGCACTGAAAGAGAAATTAAAGAAAAGAATATGTATTTTTTCATTATTATGCAGTGAATCCTGCACGCAACCGCATGGTCTATTCATAGAGCAATAGAGCAATTGCACTTACTGAGAAGTAGCACTATAAGGGCGTTTTTAAAAGTTAACTTTGAGTTTAAGATCTACCTCCATATACTGCTGATTGCATGCAACATTTGTTCAATTGATTCAGTTAAATTACAAACGTTTTCTCTGGATATCTAACACTTTCATACATTTCAACTCCATGTTTCAACCAAATTATCCACAAAGCTTTCCCCTTAGCCCATAACTCTGATTGTACTGGTTTCTTATAAGCTGTTATAAGTGAGGTAATTATAGACACTTCCCCCTGCCACCTTCACTTAAATCCTAGGACTGTGACCTCAAACTGGGTTATCACCCTACCAATTACAGCACCCATTTGGTGTCTACCACAGGCTGCTGGTGTTATATAACAAAAATTCTGAAGAGCTTGGATGGGGATGAAGCATGCATGAAGGAAGCCTGAGTGTTTCTTTTTTAATTTCTCAAGAATTACTTGGTCAATTTTTATGATTCAAATTTGGTTGTGTGGTTACTTTTGACACTCCTCTCAATTCTCAGGGAATTGGGGAGAATTTTGGAGTCACTTTTTGTTAATAAAGTCACAGGCAGTAGTGCCTGATACTACCTGTTCACGCCTAATTACATCCAAACTGGGGAATACTGAAACCGCAAGGGCTGCCATACTGAAGTTAAGATCTTATCAGTCACCCAAACCGCAGAGTGCTCAGCAGGGGAGTATAAACAATGACCGGGAAAGTAGGGACCAAGTACCGGGAAGATTTGGGAGCGGGTGAAACTTTGTGCACAAAGTGTCCCGCACAAAATTCTCTGACCGGGTCGATCTTCCCGGTACTTTCCCTGGAATAGTTTTGATAAGGTGCCTTATTGAATCATATATTTTCTTACTACTGTATAATCGGTTGTACACGTCTACACACTGTTTTGTGTTACTTGTAGTTGGTATGTTTATTCCTTTATTGTGAAGCTGTTACTTGTTTGTTTTTGTAAACACGCTGTTCCTTGACAAGCCCCGCTTTTTGGCACGTGCCTCCACATTTGTTTGTATTTACTCTACCTTCTTGATGATATGTGGAAATAAACGTTACTTGAATTGAATTGAAATGAATTGAACACCAACAAAGTTTTAAACTACCCCTATGTGAATTTAGGTACAAAATGGATTTTTTTCTTTATAATCTTCTCTGGCGTCATATATAATCTGATTCTTCAACAAAAGCAAAGTGTAAAACTACCTTATATGTGAATTAAAGTACAAAATAGAATATCTCCTGACACTCTTCATCACTGAAATCATAATTAATCAGATTCTTCAACAAGAACAACGGTGTAAAACTACCTTTATGTGAATGAAGGGAAAAATGGAATTTTCTCTTGACGCTCTTCACTGATGTCACATATAATCAGATTCTTCAACAAGAACAAAGTGTAAAACTACCTTATATGTGAATTTGGGTTCTCCACTTCCAATCTGCAAGTCACCATTTAAACCACTAACATTGACCATCAGATCCAGTGGTTCAAAACCATCATAATCCATTGTTCTACAAGTCACACTGTTAATACAAAATAAATTTAAACATTCAATACAACCATTAGAAACAATGGAACAAGGTTTGCAGGAACACCATGTACATGAATCTCTCGTATGAGTTATGGCGGTTCTGAAAAGAACCGGTGGTGATCAAATCACCTCGATGTTTCAATCATCATGCTCTGACCGTCTCGAGGAGACAGCTTTGAGAATGTCTTCTGCTTTCTCCTGAAGACAATCAGAGCTTACTGATCGAAACGTTGAGTTGCATCACCACTGTTTCTTGTCAAAACCACCACAGTCTATAAGAGAAATTTATGTACATGGCGTTACAGAAAACCTTACCAGATTGTATTTACTCCATGCAAAGTTTCAATTTACACTCATTAGAAACAACAAATTCAACATAGGTCACCAGCCAAAATGCAATGGACCTCATGTTGTTGCGACTGGTACCCTGCCAGATTCAGATAAGCAAATCAATTCCTTGGCAACATTTCGTGCTTAAGAATTTGTTAAAATTAAGCAGCGTAAATTTCTTACCTGGCTCCAGTTTGATATTGCATTTGGAACTCGCTCACATTGCATACAAAACCTCCGACTTTGATCATCTGGACATCAGAAAATCGTCGCCCCAGATCCGTCCCGATGATAGTAAGAGTTGTGTTGCCTTCGACAGGTCCAGATGATGGAATTATCTGCAGTAAAAATTTGAACAACATAACCAGCTGGAATGGTGGATTACTAGTTTATAAAAACCTTGGAAGCCTCATACTAAGAAATGAACTAGTTTACGGTAGACAACCAGTTGGAGTGTCACGGCCAAGGGGTGTACAGCACCATATTCAAGTTCTGTTGCTATGGGTATGTTACATTGGTTGCTATGGGTATAGTACATTGGTTGCTGTGGGTATAGTACATTGGTTGCTATGGGGTAGTACATTGGTTGCAACAGGTGTTGGTGCAGCTTTCTAGTAAAACTAAAGCATATCATATTTTGCAAAATAACCCACTTTTCTTTTCATTCTTTTTTTCCTCTGATGTAATTTTTGTGTTGTTTTACTGAATAGGATTTTGTCTTTCAATGTTTTACTGTATTGTAAATTTTGATGTTTTTATAAAATGCATTTTATAAGAGGGCCCCCAATGATCAGCACTGCTGGATGGGTTACCCTTTAAAAAGATGGTTCTGAATAAATAAATAAATAAATAAATAAAAAACAAAAAATGAGTAAATAAAAAACAATCAAAAGGCAGAATCTTTCTAACCATACCTTATACAGCAACTATTATATTGTCGTGTCAGTGCAAAAACATAGTATGTCCTCAAATAACATTTACGTTTCATGCGAGTTTGAAAGTGTCAAAATAACCCGGATATATACACACAAAACCAACTGGTGCCAAGATACAACGTTTTTGCACGGAACATTTTTGAGCGAGATACAACATTTTTGCACCGATGCAGCTATACTATCAATCACAAGACCTTGTCTTTTAACGTCACCTACCTCAAGTATAACTGGGTCAGGGCAGTTGCGTCCATTGTCAAGGGTAACCATTGAGTTAGTCATCAAACACACTGCACTGTCATTGACAGCACAGGTCCCATCACACCAAACACATCCAAGCTCTTCCCGGGTGGTTTCCTCCGATAGACAGCGGCTACAATCTGGACGCTGAGATTCACACTTGTAGAGTGTTACTGTAAAAACAAAAGGTTTAATTAGCATATTAGCCCAGTTTTCATAACAGGTTCAAACAACTACCTCTTCAAAAAGTTAAAGCAACCTCAATGATCTGATATTCATAAATACCTCAGACAGTTTATCCATTCTGATTGGTTTGAGTAAGCTAATAACATTAACATGTGTTTGTAACAAGAAGTTGTAATAGTGCTCTGATGTACCACAGGGGCTATTTTCGAACGTTATGTGCCAAGGTCGAACTTTACAATTTACTTGATTCATTATAACCATTATACACGTACATGTATTATAATTTATAATATCATGAATATCATGAAAATATGTTTCAGGCCATTGGTTGCCCACTAATATTAGGGGTCAGGTGTGCCCCAAATGGTTTGGTTTAGGTATGGGTATGGTGTTGCCCATTAATGGCATTGGTAGGGGTCAGGTGTGCCCAAAAGTGGTGTGTGGGCAAGTGTTTAGCCCAATAATGGTAGGGGTTAGGTGTGCCCCGAGCGCATTAGTGTTGTGTGACCGGATAGCCAAAACGTTTTCGGCATCCGGCACAATGTTCTATGAAAATAAAACCAGTGTAAGGCTGTGGCGATCAATCACAAATAAATGTGTTTTTTGTTTTGAACTTGTGTAAAAACGGCTGATAAAGGCACGGCCGAGAGAGTTTATAACCAGTCAGTGTTTATACTTCTGTGGGTGCTAATTTATGCGTTGCACAATCAATACATACTGGTACTCAATGTAAAGCCTATTAAATACACGCATATGTGCAACCGTTTAGCGTCGCATGCTTTTTGACGCTTCACGAAATGGAGGCTGAGGACGTGACAGGAATTGAAAAATAAATAAATAAAAATACACCTTTTAACAAAAGGGGCATTGATGAATGAGAATAAAAGAGTAGTGACTAAGTCTTACATGGCCATTTAAAACCTTGCAGGGTCGTAGCCGTGTTATAAACGGCCGTTTAAAATCTCAGTCACCACTCTTCTGTTTCCTTATTAATTTCTGAGGAATTTCGCATACACCGTGATAATAAAGTTTCATATAGTGTAGCCAAAAATGCACTCAAGCATTTGGCTGGGTTTGCATGTGTTTTTCTTTTCATTATTGAAGTTCAGCTTTTTGTTGCATCAAATAGGTTTTGAACTCTGACCTTCGAACCCATATCTGTCATCCAACAGGTGTACATTATCATTTGTATCGGTCCACTTTACCCTCAAGCTGGCATTCATCTCTTTCTCATCAGCTGTGTATGTGTACTACAAAATTAAAAATACAAAATAACAAAAAAGCCAAAGTGAAAAATGGGAGACATTCGAGATGTTAGCGAGAGCCCCATTAACTGGTCCTTGTCTATTATGAGGACTGCTTACTGGGGCGCCCTTTAATGTCTCAAAAGTCTCCCGAGGTTGGAAATTTAAAAACCTCATGCCATTTTACAACATGTCAAGATGGAATGATAAAAAAATACAGTCTAGTTCCTTCTTATGAAATGAAAACAAGGCTGTGTCTGATTTGACATCTGTGGCTGTGGCTAATGGCCAGATTGCCGAAAGCACCTATTCTTAAATGTTGTTGCTATGGCTAACAGCCATAGCCATAGCCGCTTGAATCACAGCCTAAGAATTGTTATTACCATGTGTATACAGGAAAGCCGACCAACATGGCCACACCATGATAAGGTTTATCATTTTGTATTTGCTTATGGTAGACTGATGCACAAACTGCTTCAATGATGGAAACAAATGGTTTGAGATCGGCTGCAGATTGTGCCACAGCACCTTGTAAACTGGTTTATGGTGCTATGTAAAGGAACTTCAAAACGGAACTCGATAAGTAAACATGGCAGTGAGCCAATCCGAGCATGGGAACATTTGTGCCAGGCAAGTTGGACTAATGGTGCACATGCATTGGCTCAAATGCTTGTAAACTTTTATTTGATTAACCCTTCTGAAACCATGCGGAAAGATTAGGTTCAATTATTTTCTTCATCATGAAAACATGAAAATTGTTTTCCCAATTCCCAGTCCTTAAACTACAAAAACCTTAAAAATACAAAAGTTGTCACCATACCCCCAGGCGTGTCTGACTTAGCAAAGGTTACCAACCAACGTACCGTGTCACCGTCACCCTAAACTGCATATAGTTAGGCAGGTCACAAATCAAAGAAGAATGAGAGGGGACCAGTTGCTTATGATTCGAGTGCGCGCCTAGAGGCCACAGGCCACAGGCCTAATTAAAATTTCCCATATTTTAGGAGATTTTAGTGTCACAATTCCAGGGGTTTTGAGCGAGCCAAACTCGGCACCCCCCCAAAAAAAATGAAGCGCTGAGATCAATCACCCCTGGGAATGAGGTTGCTGGACTCTAACTTACAAAGCTCTGAGCATCATCTTAATTAATGAATTGATCTTCATTGCTGAGCAAATTCTGTCGCTACAATAAACATCACCATGGTGATACTGTCAACAAATACAATAACGTGAATCTTAGAGCTTTAAAAAATTGAGCCCAGTTTTTATTATTATATCTTTCTGGTAGTAAAACCAAAAAACCCTCACAAGTGCCTTGCACTGTGACCCATAGGCATAAATATACCTCTGAAGGGAAGATGTCAAAGAAATGTTCAGCTTCAGATGTGGAGGGAAAACCCCAACTAGGGGAAGACCCGGGCATTCAGAGAGGGACTGAAAACCCAATCCACATGCAAGGCTCCAGTCCTAAGCATGATCCGAACCAATCAAACCCACAGAGGTGAAAGGCAGGGAAGAAAGACACAACTAAGCTAACATGAATCCCCATTATGTCATGTATGTGACCCTGGGACAGCCTCAGAAACCCTCATACCCATGGGTTCACAAGCACTACACCTAAATTGGGTACGAAGCCCTTGTCTCTATTTGCTCAAAAGCAGTTTGTCCGAGCTGGAAAGGGGGTGTGTTCTCTCCCTAATTCATGTACGTTCAGATGTCAACAAGTAAACACAACTAGCACTTACCGAGTTATCTCCACAGGTCAAAATTTCATTCTCTCGTGTGGCCGTAGCTGACTGTTTGGCTCCATCTATGTTTAGGCTGCACTGGTAACTCTTTATCTATTCATGAAATAATCATAACTCATTCATAAAAATTGTCTTTTCTATCAGCATGCTCATTATTTCACATTATGTATACAGAGCAATGTTTCAATATGAGACCCATTTATATAGCACCTTGTAAGGGTTCACAAGAATCACAAAAAATCACAAAAGGCAAGAAAAACAGGCATGAGCCACCTTCTCTTGATGATCAGTGTACTGGGTTCTTTAATGTGCATGACACAACACACAGGGTCTACTACGTTTTTATGTCCCAACTGGGTGACAACTCAATTATGGTTAAGTGTAAGGACACAAAATGCCTTGATGGGAGGGGGGGGGACCCAAGGCCACACTCTGACAAACACCAGAGCAGTATTCTGGTGTACCACTACTAGACCACTTAGCCAAGACACTAAAAAAAAAAGAATAATCATTATTTATTATTTTGGTTTCGTCCTTTATAGACTAATCCGAGCAGCTCCTTCTCTCCCCCATTTGAGCCCTGCAACCTGTTAGTGTTAAGTATATCCCTTGAAGTCACATACCTGATCAGGATTGGGAAGATTATTAGTCTCAAAGGTAATTCGTCTGTCTACTCCAGTAGGTACCAAAATTTCACCTCCTTGAACTTGTAGTTGAGGGCAGAAATTGGGTCCTTGCATGCTGGATTCCTTATTCTACAAGGATATTTAAAAATAATTTGTTTGTGTTTTAAATCATTCCACAGTTTCAGCGGGGCTAAATTTATTTTACACAAATCTTTATGATCAAATGTGACGCTTTGTGCCAAAACCTTCTTGCCCAAACTCAAAACCGGGTTTTGTTTGAATACCTTACTGATACCTTTTGGTTGAAAGGGAATCAGTATCTATTAATGCTACTTCAAACAAGGAACCTGACAACCATGTTGAAAATTTGAAATCTACAAATATTAGGGAGGACCTCATAATCTAACACGCGGTAATACCTTGTTGTACCACAAGGTATTAAGCTGAAGGTATCACCTCAGTGTAATGAGTTCATTATCTTTAGGTCAATGTACACAGCTGCATTTCATCACTGGCATATTCATGACAGAAGGCAAGCTTGGGAGTCCAGGTAGAGGCAAAAAGAGACCAATCTGCATGACCTTAATCCCCGCTAATCTGGGGTAATCCAACAAAAGGGTGATAACTCCTCTTTTGCTGCCCTCTTTTTGCTGCCCAATAATCCCTTAATCCCTAAACAATAGCACTTGAAGGTGGACTGGTTAAGCATTGTGTAACCCTCAAGTCCTTTCTTGAAGATGTCTATTATGAGGGCTCATCCATTTTTAATGAGCCTTGCTTCCTCCTGTTTGACCTCTTGCATACTGATTATTCATGAATCACAGGAATTCCATTCATAAAACCCACAGATGGCAATACCTCTTTTTACCACTTGGTACAACAAGGTATTACCATGTGTTAGATTATGAGGTCCTCCCTTACTGTGTTGCTACAAGGTGTAATGTACTCACATTCAGTCCAGTCACAATCACTTCATTTTGTCCAGAGCAAGTGGCGTTCTCATGAGTGCATCTATTCTCAAAGACACACCAGTCACAGGCCCAGGGACTACCAACGCACGATACACAACTACAAAAGTTAAACAGTTTGTATAATTTTGATGAACTGTAATTACAGGGCTACTCACATTACAGGTTATTTATGTTACAGGGTTTTTCAAATTACTCAAATTACAGGGTTACTCACTTTACAGGGTTTTTAATATTAAAGAGATACTTGCATTACATGGTTACTCACATTACAGGGTTAATTGTATTGAAAGACTATTTGCATTACAGGGTTACTCACAATAAAAGGTTACTCATGTTCAAGGATTAATCATGTTTAATGGTTACTCGCAATATATTCATCACAGCAATCATGAAATAATTGCAACGGACATCAACAATTTGCAAGATACCAATCGAAAAAAATCATTCAGAAAAACAAGTAACCCTGTAATGTGAGTAACCCTGTATAGTGAATAACAATGTAATGTAAGTGACCCTGTAATGTGAGTAACCGTGTATAGTGAATAACAATGTAATGTAAGTGACCCTGTAATGTGAGTAACCCTGTATAGTGAATAACAATGTAATGTAAGTGACCCTGTATTGTGAGTAACCCTGTATAGTGAATAACAATGTAATGTGAGTGACCCTGTAATGTGAGTAACCCTGTATAGTGAATAACAATGTAATGTAAGTGACCCTGTAATGTGAGTAACCCCAGTATAGTGAGCAACAATGTAATGTGAGTGACCCTGTATTGTGAGTAACCCTGTATAGTAAGTAACAATGTAATGTGAGTGACCCTGTAGCATGAATAACCATGCAAGGTTACTCTTAACACTAGCCTAACGTTGTCTAGTAAAACATTACGCCAGCTATAAGAACACATTTCTTAACTTACGCACCAGGCTACTAAAAGCTGCGTCATCAACTTGTTAAAATATTTATACATTTTGTTTACAGAATGAAAAAAAACCCACAAATATTTTGTGTGTGTTAAATGTAATTTTATTTTACAAACAAAACCAGTTGTGGTAACTGCCATTAATATGTTATGACAATACGTGTTTAAAATCTGGTAAACTGCTTACTCTTTGGGCTTCTTAACAAATGGTTATTAACAAGGCCTGGTATGAATTTTTAATATATGTATATTTATTGTGCTTTCGCTTAAACTGAAGTTTCATTCTGGTTTCACCACGGACAATCATAACCAGAAATTTAAAAAAACTCAATCAATTCTGCTTGTGCAGGTTGAGCACACAAAAGTGACCATATATCACATTTATAAAATTGTTCCATTTTAACTTATATTATACAAGTATTCCTGAATTTCGGTATGACTTTTAACTAAAAACAGCTTTTAAACTGATAACTAAAAAGGTCCCTAAAAAATATGCTTTGCATTTTTGGTGACTCACCTTTTATGGGTGGAGCAATCATAAAAACTGAACTCTCGATCCACAAAGTTGACTCCTGTCTCTGTTGACTCGACACTCAACAGCATCGATGAATGATCCTCTGAGTACAGAAACACAGTTTGACAACAGAGCTATTAATTACTCATCTTTGTAGAAGACAACACTTTGTCGTCAAACTTTCTTGCATCAATCAAATTCCAATATTTACCCAAGCAGTGTCCCCGGCCGATGACATTGGCCCAATTTTGGGCCTGTGTATTGGCAAGGCCGATTTAAACGGATCTTTTTATATTCCGCAATTGTATTGGTTACAACAGTGGAAATTTAAGTTGTGACTAGAATAAAGATTTTTAAGTCAGCTTTGGGCTTTAGTATACACCTTGACTGCAGTGTTGTTTTCCCAGAATTGTTATTCTTAACCAGTTGGCGCCGGATAACGTGTATACACGCACATGTTTCCCCTGCCTTGAAACTGAAGCCGTGTAAAGAGACGCCATTGTGTAATTTTGGACCATCGGAGCAAAGGTCGCCCGGACTGCAGAGAAGTGCACAGACCACATACACACAATTTAACACTTCGTTTCACCCACACAAAGACAAAAAGGTCTTGAATATATTGGCATTTTCTGGCTATTGAGGGGTGATTTTCATGTAATCCCCAATTTCAGACCTTTTTCCTTTTGTTCCAAGAAGAGGATTGCGGGATATTGAGAGGCTTCTGTCATTGTTCATTCATTGTATTTCGGCTCAATGGAGGTAAGTCAGAGTGAACCGGCAATCGAGCCATGGTTCTGTGTTTAGTACCACTCATAGGTAATGGCCGATGTTTTGCAATTTACAGTGTGTGAATTTGACATTTTCACGGTTGAAAAACAAAAAGACATCTCCAATAAAGGGAATCTTTGTTCTCTTGGCATTGTCAAGTCAGGATTTGTTTGTGCCTGCAGTACCCTCACAGAAAAATGATTCCTGCTGAGTAATTTCATTTCAATTTTGGGGTGAACAACGAAAAGTGACTATAATGGAATTTGAACCTGTGACCTCCAGATTAAAGTGCCGGCTAATGTACGGATTAGTTAACGATGTCCATAGTAACGTGCAGGTTGAGTGTCTTCTGACTGGCAGCCTGAACAAAGGTTTTTAAAAAATAGGGAGACCGCCAACATTAAGGCTAGATAGACCAGTCGGCAGAGTGCTGGCACGTTAATCTGGAGGACACAGGTTCAAAGTGGTTACTGACCTCCAGTCACGATTTTGGGTATCAGATTACTAGGGGGTGTAACACACTGAAGATTGTCTCCACTTTTATCAGCTGGGTTGCTAAATACACCATCAAAGTGACAGACATACTGCTGGCTGCTATTAAGCAAGTCTGGTAGCTGCTGCACTGTCAAAGTTATCTGTTATAAAAAATAATCACAAAGTAACAAATAACAGAACTTTGTCCAGGCACCATCTTTGTCATAATACCCTGTATGTGATACCAATAATGAACACTGTTTTGTGGTAGGCTAAAAAGGGGTTCAGACTATTTTTTTGTTTGTTTGATTGTAATGATTGATAAGAAAATAATACCTGTTGTTCTGTGACAGCGATAGGAAGGCTGTCATATGGAGCTATATCAGAGATTTCAATACACTGTGGGTCATTGTAAGACAGCCATCGAGATGATACATCTTGCAGTGGACATTCATGATATCGTGTACACCTAAAATGAAAAATAAAAAATTTAATGATATTACTCTTCAGTGTACACCAGAAAATTTACTGACTACAGTTCTCCAGACAAGATACAATACTTACTGTCTCTGCAGAGTACACCAGCCACAGTATGGGTCTCCATCCCTCCCCGCATCCGTACCAATACACTTCTCACATGTTGTATACTGACCACAATTTTCAACATGCATCTTTACCAACTGCATTACAGAAAACAAAAAGCATCAGTCAGAAATCCGTCCAGATTTTCCCAATGGTCTGGTAGCATAAATCCAAATATTCACAAACAACAGAATCAAATAACATACCACAATCCATCACAGACACTACTGTTAAAAATTGAACACTGCGGGGTTTTACACCACACATATCATTGCCCTTGAAAAACAAACCCAAACAACAAACTTTGAAAGTTTTTCAGGTTAGCAAAGTTTTTATGCACATCTAAGTTTATGCTAAAGAAGCACTGTGTAATAGGGACCAATGTCATAAAGCCTGTAAGCACAAAAACTTGCCAAGCACAACAAAATCTTGCTTAGCAGAAACAGGTTACCAGCCCCAAATTCATAAAGTTTAAATTGTTTCCACTGTTTTACTTAGCAAAGAAATTTGCTAAGCAGATTTTCTGCTTAACAGCTTTATGGAATTGTGCCCTGGCACAGGCTGGGGCTTAAGTTTCATCTGCCAATGTGAAGCCAAATGTCAAATGCCAAAAGCACAATATGTCCAACTTGCAATTATATGGGCTAGCCGTATAGCCACAGCAAAGGTTGGTAAGAGGCCCACTTACAAGTCTGCTAAGCATGGAAAAATGTTTTGCTTTGCAATATATAACTAGAACAGCGAAAAGCTGCCATGGCGAGCTGCGAATTGCCCGATAGAAGAACAAGGGCTATTAGAAAAACTGATCCTTTTGACCAACTGATGTTCAAAAGGATGGGGACATTAATAAGCATGCACTTGACCAATGCCTAATTGGTTTGAAATGTGGCAGAGGGGCTCAGATGGGGGAGGGCCGACTGGGAAAAGAAACTTATGGGTCAGTACATCATTGCAATAACAAATTATGACCTTTTCAATGTTTTCATTGTTTTAGGTCATTCAACTGGAACCGATGATATACTCATGAGTTTTATCTTTATCTATATGAATCTGCATGTCAGTAGCAGAATTTGATTCAAGTTTCAAGTCAGTACATGTACATCATTGCAATAAGGAGTTTTCATTGTTTTAGCTGGAACCGATTACATACTCATCATGAGTTTTATCTTACATATGAATATGCATGTCAGTAGCAGAATCTGATTCAAGTTTCAAGTCAGTACATCACTGCAATTAGTGTTTTTATTGTTTTAGCTGTCAACTGGAACTTGTGACATACATGTAAGTCATGAGTTTCGTTTTTATTTCCTTAAAATATACGTGCCTTTTGCATTGTTGCAAGTTAGTTCAAATATACTCAAAATTTAATCTGAAGTTGGCTTTTAAAAAGTTCTATGGGCTATGTTTAATGTTGTAAAAAAACATTTTCTTTTAATAAGTTGTGAAGCACAATAAAGTTCAAAAGAATGTATCAGTCATGCAAATCAAATACATACAAATCTCCCCCACCCTGCGGTGTAATACAAAAGTGATAAAAACAATATCATGTAAACATTCATTAATTATCCATCATTGTGCCTGAATGTGGTCAGTAATTGGATGGGAGACCATTCCATGTGTTGTCATGGTTGGTGGTCGGTAACATCGAGTCCAAGTATTTCGGATGGGATGTAAAATTGTTGGTCCTTTGCATTGTGTAATGCACATGAAACACCCAGGACACTTATCGTGAAAGACATGAAAGAGGCGGGGCTTGGCGCGGTGTTTCTGGATCGGCTGCATAATGCGCCCTCTCTGAGCATGTTTGCAGTATAGTTTATGTAAAGCGCATTTGAATATATTACTATGGAATTTGCATAATATAATTGAATAAATTTATTTGTTTAAGATTGATTCTCTCACAGAGAAAATTTTACAATAATTTTCAGTGAGCTTCCCACCTTTTGTTCCGTCAGTAGGTAGAGTTCTTCAGTTGTGTCATTGATCTTGATATCTCTCTTAACTGGATTGGCGGTGAATCCTTTCAGATCGTCATCAAATGGTATTTGAATTTGTTCATACAATCTGGCTGAAGACCCACTTTCAACATGGACCTGAAATTTTTTTTTTTAAAGAAAATATATGTGAGATTTCAAAACAGAACTGTTAATACCTTGTACCTTGTAGCAGTTTAACCCCAAAGTCTTCCTCTTGGAAGGGTTGCCCAGAGCTGACGAGAGTGGTGGGTTACTCAGTTAATGATGGCAAAACTTTAAGATGTCTCTTAAGAAAAGTAACACTTACAGCTTTTACTGTGGATTCATTCACTTAGAAAAAGATAATTATTTTGTTCGTTCTAGAGAATGTCCTTCCCGGATTGGGGAATTATAGAGATTTTGTTTTTCTTACAGACTTTGAACCCATCACTTTAAATTAGAACAATTTTTTTGAAGATACATAAGTCACATTAATGCTGACAATTTCTTATGCAAAAAATTGTTATTGGCCTCACATGATATCTTGAGGCCATTAAAAATTGTTTGCATTTATGCAATAGGTCCTTTTATTGGTAAGCAATTTGCACCAGCTAATTTTATTTTTACAACTTTTTTATGAAACCATTTTCATTGTAAAAAGTTAATCTTCTTGCATCATCAATTTGTCAAAGTTCGTTGTATATAAAACTGACCTTTAAGAGTTGACCTTCTGTGGTGCCAATGAATGCTACTGTGTGGTTGAGTTCAATGCTGGTGATAATGGAGGATGTCAAATGGTCTGGTAGCTCCAATACTGCTGTGGAGGTTACTGGGTTGATACCTTCAGCATACTGGTATAGATCCCTCCCATTACCACAGTAGTCAAAATCGACAGGTGGCTATAGGAAAAAATAAACCATGCTTTAAATATCCTAGCCAGGCAATTCAAAAAGACTAGATTAATAGTATCTCAGTTGGTTTCATTTCTCATTTAATTGTCACCATAGTGTTTATAGGTCTATTGATTACAGTCTTAGATTATAACACTTTTGTGGTGATAACTAGATATCCTATTACATCTTTAAATTAAAATATCATCTGTCAAGACTGTTGTTGAATTCTTGAATACAGTAGGCTGGAACAGCTACAAGTAGTCATTCTGAACTTTTCAGTTAATTTTGTGAAACATTTTAGAAAGTGCTGAAAAATAAATCCTTCAACAATTTCCTTCCCCTATAGGAAATAATAAGACCTAAACAGGAGAGATTTTTAACATTATATGACCAGCTCAAATCATCCAATCACCCTAATGGTATCTGACTGGCAGATTTTACAATAGCAACTTTTGTTAATGGTTTTCATACATTTATTTCCCTATTTTGTTATCCAACTGTTAAGTGTAGAGTTCTTACATATCTACAGAATTGCCTCCGTTGCCTCCATGAAGTATCAGGCCCGATATTCGATATCAGCCTCCTGGTATAACAGTTAATGAGCCAGCTACACTTGCCGATATCAACTTAAGGGACTGATTGTATTATCACTTTTCTTGTAAAAATAATCCAAAACTAACCATAAACTATGAGAGCATTTCTAAAATAATTAGATTTGTACCAGTTCTCGAAAGATTTTCACCATAAAATCTGAAACCTCTTAGCCTCTTCTGCTATTGCAAAGCCAACTGCAGTTTTAATGGTAACATTTTGGAAGCCTATGTATTTACACAGAGAGTGAATATTTGAGTTTTGTACATACTCAAACAGCCGTTGTATTTGTCACTTGGCAAGCATGGCTGCCTGTCAAAATTGTTTCTTGTTGTCAAGTTGTTGCTGTACTTTCCCCAACAAAGTCTTCCAGAGGTTTGTATTGGTATAGGTTACATTTTGCTGAAAAGGCCTTTGTTACAAACACCACTAGCAACACAGCAATGTACAGTGTACATGTATTATGTGTATTGTGTACATGCAGCATAACTTTTGTTACAGATTGAACATATGAAAAGCTTAAATTTGTTTATTTGTTGTTGAAGTAATTAATTATTAATTGATTGTATAACAATTTTAAATCACTGCTTTTCAATCCATTCTTCACAAGATGTGTAACCATGATTGGAGGTATGCACATTATACAGTATGAATTTATTAAATAATCAATTAAAACTTACTGAGAGTGACCCAGGACAGCGGCTGTTTTCTAGATATCCTACAGAATATGCACTACCAACAGTCAGACATCCATCCACAGCAGCTTTAAATGCAGCTTCTATGTCACTCATCTTGTACATACACAGTGCTGAGCCTTTTGTGGGTAGTGGGGCAACAGGATCAGCTCGATTTGCATCCTTTGCAAACACAGCATACAAAACCTCATCATTGGCATTCAATGATAATGACTGAGACAAATATGGCCCTGCTGGTCCAACATGAGCAGCCTGAACCAAACTGTATATACTATCACACTGGATGAGAATCTCTGTGTATGAGTCAAGATCATCGCTGTCATGGCAAACACGACTTATCTTTGAAACACGTGAATCTAAACCCACATCTTGTCTTTGGAACGAAACAAAATAAGTAAATCCTTTCCTTGCAAAGGCACTTACATAACTGATAGGAAATGGTGACGAGGTGTAACCAAAACTGAATGTGAGTTGGTCATCCTCACTGCGAGCATGCATGAATCCATTACCTGCATCCAGCACTCTTCTACTAATAGGTGGGACATTCCAAATACCACATCCTTCTGTACAGTATGTGGTAGCTACATACAGTCTTAAAACAATTGCACCATTATAAAGTGGTGGTGCTACAATACTTTCTGTAGTGTCATTACCAAATGAAGCAACTTCAAAATCATTCTGACCAGTACTGCCATCTTCCAATAAATCGTCCTCATTCCTTGATGTACACCACCTTATTCCAATTGATGGATTCCTCTCACTCCCACATGTGATAAGTCTGCCCCCCTCTAAAACCAGAATCTTATTGTAGTTGACAAACTCCTCCCCTACACCTGTTGCTGTGGTAACATTCACAACCTGAACCAAGTTCTTGTCCAGTCTATAGATGTGGTTGACTGCTCCCACGAAAACATCACCAGTTTCAGGATGAACAGAGAAATGATCCAGCTGGGTTCTAACAAGTTTTTTTACTTGAACTGGATTTTTAAATGAAGCTATTTCATAAACAGAGAGGTTTCCAATCCAAGGCTGTGACTGAGTTAAAGCGGCTGGAAGAAAGACAAGGACGAGTGACAAGAGAACCAATCTTTCCATTGGGCGTAATGAGGATATTGTTCCAGTTGCCATGGTTGATGGTCTTTCCTCAAGCCGCAATCAAGCCAGTCTTTATCACTTTCAGGTCTGTCATTCAACCTGGCAAATAAATGAGTAAATGAAATAAAATACACAATTTTACTCACATATTCATGAGAAATAATGCTTCCATATTTAATTTTCAAAATAATATCTTCAGAAGAGGATTCTAACACAATCTCTTCTACAATATCAGCTCTTCAAACTGAGCAGCAAAAATTAAGAAATTGCTAAAAACTGAACTGTTATCGGTTCTGTGAGCTGTGTAAGAAATTATCTTCAAGCAAATTTGAATCCTTGATTCTGATTGGTCGACAAGATGGTGATATTTGCATGGCCCACATCACACCCCATTCTAATGCTCTGTTCTAACTCGTGTATTGTGTGTCAAGTTTGTTTGAAGATAAATTTGCTATCACATGCGGTCTTGTGGAATACGGAAAGTATAGCGCTAGATCTGAGTTTCATATCCAACTTGGCCTTCAGCCTCGTTGGATATGGAATGCAGAAGAGCTGTATTTTTCTGTATACCGCTTGCACTTCTGTGATAACTACATGTAATGTTATTATTAGTATTATAAGATCATAAAACTTTAAAGACAAGACAAAACAAAAAACAGACACTTGTTGACAATCAAACTGAAAAAGTCAAAATGCAGTAACCCCCCCCCCTTCACACTACATAAATTCTTGAAAAAAATTTGCTAACTTTCCACATCTGCACTGCTACATGTAATCCCTGGCAAATTCCTGAGAAATACCCTGGGAAATGGCTAACCCTGCTGGGAGTAGGGTTGAGCAAGATATCCCAACCTTGGGGTTGGTGTATCAAGTTTTCCCAGGAAAACTCTATCATATGGGTGAAACAAACATGGAGTGGCATTGGGATTAAAACTCTCCAGGGATTTTCTTGGGGTTTTCTCTCATGGGAATTAGCTTCACTTAAGAATATCTTCTTAAGCTGCGTTCGAATTTGATTAATATTTTAACCGAGACCATGGGTTACTTCCAATTGGTAAATCTTGCCAATATCCGCACTTGGATTATTTGACGTGGGTAAACTAACTGTGACAATGGGTGAACTAACTGAGACGATGGTGAAACAAACCAACTGAGGCATCAGCATCGGCCACCTTTAAACCAGCCTTTGCAAATGTGAACCGGATGTGGCACTTTAGCAGCCGGTTTTACTGGGACAATGACTCCACACTGGACTTTTTGGCTTGTTAGTTTGACCAGGTTAGTTTACCTGGGCAAAAGGTGGCTGGTTAAACTACCCATTGGATGCAGTTATTTTACCTGGGTGAAATTTGACTGGGCTGTTTGCACTGGACTTAAAGTGGTCAAGTTACCCATTTGCTCGGTTAGTTTACCCCCAAAAAGTCCAATGCTAACAAGGCTTTAGGGACACATTCTTAGGGAGCATCCAAGGAAACAATGGACTCTATGAGATTCTATGTCTTGATATAAAACAAATACGGTGGAAACTAAATATGTCCTTTTAGTAGGCTTCCCACTATAAAGGGGGGTTGTAATATAAAAGGCACAAAAGGCAACTTTTAAGTAAAGAGTTGTTACACCAGCGACTCTTTTCAGAACCACCATGGCTGATAAGGTTTCATGTACATGGTGTTATTGCAAATATTATTAGTCTCTCCACCATGCAGAGTTTGAAATCTAACTTGTAAGTAATGACCATACAAATTATTTCTTTTAAAATAACAATGCCACATGTACACTGTATGTTAAGTTTTGCGACTCAGTGAAAACAAACACAAATAAAATCATTGTTCCTTAAATATAGGCCTACCTGTATAAAATAATACAATATCCTGGCTTGAATTTCATTCCAATGACTTCCTCTTCCAAACCAAAACACCAATTATTGAGATAAAACAGGAAATAGATGAAAAGAAAAAAACAAAGACAGAGATAAAGAGTTCATCTGTATAAACGTCAGACAGCACATTCATCATTCTTAATCACCCCCCCCCCCAAAAAAAAAAAAAAAAAAAAAAACACGGAGGTCACAGTTTAGTTTCCCACAAAAAAAGTTCCTTTTAAAAATCAGATTTTGTATCAGTTCATCTCAACATGCATTTCCATGTCACAAAGTATGCATACAAGTCATTAAACCAAAGGTAAATTGAACAAAGATCTTAAAAAAGAAATACTAACAATTATGGTTAGACACAAATGAAACAGAGGCAATTATGGCGGCACATTCAAAACACCAAGTATAGAAATGTGTGTTGTGGCAGAGTGGTCTAGCTCAAGTTCTGATGGCCTAGTCATCAGAGTATGGGTTCAAATCCTGGTTATGATACTTGTGTCCTTGAGCAAGAAACTTATCCATAAATTGCTTCTCTTAACCTAGGTGTATAAATACAATATTATGTTAGCGCCCTTAGCGCTGTTTATAAGCAGCTTGGGGTTGTATGCTCTCCAGGGAGTTGAGAAAGTTTGAGGAATGGTTTAAGTATGCCTGATGAACAGGGAAGGTGCCTTACTCTCTTTAAGAAGATAAGACACAAGGTACTTTTTTTGTAGAATTTCTTTAAAAAAGATTCTTTACTCATTTATTTATTCAATGGTACACAATTTTCAAACTGCATAAAGGAGATGCAGGCAATTGCCTCCATGCCCCTGGTCATTGCCTTGGTGCCCCTTGAAAAGTTGAAATGTTCCAGTAGAAATTGACATTCCCAAGGCAAAACTGCCTTGCCCTAAAAAAAACCCAAAGTATTTGGCCAGGGTGTATTAAAAAATACACAAATCGCCACCAGTGGCAGACTTATAGGAACATACCTAATATGCACATGACATCATGTGAGTGAGGTGCCCTTGGCTAGGTCAAAAGAAGGTTAGCCATTGGTGCAGTTTCGATTGAAACTAGGGACAAACTGCAAAAGATTTGTCCCTGGCCTCAATCGTAAAGAGTGATTTTCAATCTAGTTAGAATGACTTTCAATGTAACTAAAAGAGAGTACAACGATGTGCATTATTGTTTAAAATACCTCTATGATGACGTCAATGCATGAGGTCCATGCTAACATTCATTACACTCTATAAATATATAATTAAAATTGGTAATACAACTATTACAATGCAAAAGTACAAATTATAAATTGGCCTACTGTACATGTGCTTTTGAAAAAAAGAAAGAAGGAAATACATGTATTTAACTCATTCTGTAAAACAATCCAGTGAAAATGTACAAGAACATGAACAATGGGTGATGGACATATACCTATTAGATCTAGGAGACCCCCATACATGCAGTTCATAGTGTAACTAGTTATAATGTAAACATCTACAAAATGTATAATTTTGCTAAGCAGGTAGTGTATGCAACCTACAATAACAGGCTCAAAGTCCATCCACAATCACAGGGCAAATAGAGTTACTCTTTTAAGAATGAAATACCAGTGCATCATGCAACAAAAAATGTTTTATTTACATCACTCCGCTTCTTCACTCACTAAACTGTCTGCCAATAACTCAACACATCAAATACAACATACTTTTTGTCACTTACTTGACAAAGGCCATGCACTACGTATCTTTAGAGATTTCTTCAAATGTTCCAATCTTTTTCTTCAAATTACTGTTATCATACAGTTTTCCATTCAACTTGCTATTTGGTATTTTAAAAATTTCTCCAAAAGTTCAAATTTTTTCTTCAAACTGCTACCATCATACAGTTTTCAATTCAACTTGCTATTTGGTATCTTTAGAGATTTCTCCCAAAGTTCCAATATTTTTCTTCACACTACTATCACCATACAGTTCTCAATTCAACTTACTAATTTGGTCAACATACTTACACTCGCTTACAATCTTTTGCTTCAGCAGCACCGTCACTATGGAACAATCTCCCTCTTCATATCAGTCAAGCTATCGCAACTGATTCAATCAGATCTCTCTCAAAGACTCATCTTTTTGAATAAGTACTAAGAAATGCCAATTATTATTGTTAATTTCTGATTCTCTATTCTGCAACCCAGTGTGCAACTTGACCCAAATTGGAAGCAAAAGCACTTTAATATTTCTGTAGTCCTATCGTGCTTGTAGGATATGCAATAATATAAATGCGCTGCAGTTGAAACCGAGAGAACCAGGTTGTCTTAACACAACAATGTAACAATGAAGTCACACAGTGACAGCTGCTTTATGAACCGAGATTCCAAACCGGATACCTCGTTTTAGTCTTGGTGCCAAGATGCTCCAAATGTGTAGCAGTGGACAGATAGCGCTGATGAATTTTTTCATGACTGATACAACTGGAGCATCTTGAAACAAAACTAACTTCATTCTTGTATGACAGTTTTCACTGATACAGCGCATTTTTATGAGGAAAATTAAAACGTGTACTGGAAAATTCCAAGGGACTTCAAGGAAATGACCAGGGGAATGAAGGCAATAAGTCATGTGAGTTTAGATATGATTGGTGTTATTACTACATGCCTTGTTCGGCTTTTTAGAGTTCCACGGACCATGTCAGACCAAATCCAGTGCTGCTACATGTATGTCACACGGGTTCAGAGCAAGCTTTAGAGGCACCCTCAAGATCAGCAAAGACCGGTATTATCCTAGCACCACACGTTTTATTGAGAATTGTTTATGGGTGTTTGTCTTCTCTTCTATGCATGAACCTAAGAAAAAGCATGCCTCTAACCATGCGACTTAGCAACACTTGATGTAGTCTGATGTTTGGAGGAATTCAAATCGAACATTTGCTAGGACTAAAAAGGGCAATGTACCAGATATCAATCAAATCTACTCGCAAATGACTTATTGCTTAGATTTATTTATTATCAGGCCTGAGATTCTGTTTAGGGAAATGTGCGTTAAGCTTATAGAAAGGAAGACTTTCCAATTTGTTAAATTTATTTTCATTTATTTTATTGATTAATTCTGGATGTGAAGCCAAGGATTCTCAGAAAGTGAACTTAATCACTTTACTAGCCAAGAACCCCATGGAGAGAAGACAAGGAAGGAAGTTTCAGTTTTAGATGTGGGAAGAGAACCCCAGAAATTTATTCTAGGGAAAACCCATGCAATCAGTTAGGGACTGCAGACCTAATCCACATAGTGCCTCCAGCGGGATTTGAACCAGGGTCCTGGAGATGGAAGGCGAGGACAGATATATCACCATGCAATCCCGACCGACCGTCAAATTTGACATTATGGCAAAGCACACAGTGAATGTCACATTGTAAAGAAGCCATTTGTGAGCCAGATTTTAAAGTCTGGTACAATGACTTCCTAAGTCACAAGTGACCGTTTAAATTTGAATTCCTCAGACTAGAGACAGAGTAGCTATGTCACATATAGTTCGGGGCAAGCATTTGCCCAGTAAGACATGGTGAACACCCATACACAACTGTAAAATGAATGTGCACATGGCACTAGAAGGGTACCAGCAGGGTTTGCCCATCTGGAGGCTGCTGTATAACAAATTGACTCCAACCATGTGACGTATCAACACTGGAGTGTCTTTAGTCTAGGGAATCCTATTTTTGTGACCAATCAAGTCATTGTACACAACATTATTCAAAATCTAACTTACGAACAACCGGTCTATTAAGCTCCGCCCCTTTACGTGTTGATCAATCACAGCTTTGGCTATGCCAACGAAAGTCCGACAAAAGTCTGACATGAAAAAATCCTATTGGAAAATGTAAACATGCATGCGTGCAGTGTGGCACTGAAGAGACGTACATGTACATGTACATTGTGCTGCCCACATATACACTTGTACAGTGGTGATGTAGCCAATGCTGTGATTGGTCAATAATGTTAGGGGGTGGGGCTTAATGGATCGGTCTATTGCTTTAATTCACAGTTATTTATCATAGGCAAACTGTGATCAACCCCTTTGAAAACTTTCCTTCAGCGGGCGAGTATACTAATTAATAGTACAGTGAAAAATTGCACTGATTTACCCTTTAACTTAACAAAATAAGCTGCATACAATTAAAGCCCCAGGTCAACATTGGTAATATGTCTGTAAATGCTTCCATTCTTTGCACAAATCAAGATATATGTAATAAAACCAACCCATAAAAACTTCAGCGCATTTCTTTGTACATTTGAAGGAAAAATGGTAAAAATGCATGCATTCTTAGGCAGAGTTTTTGTCTCACATAAAACATTCAAAAACGATAACACTTCAGGCAGAAATAATTAAAGGAAAGCTTTCTACCATCATTATCTTTTTACCACGTAAGATACATGTACGTAAATCTGTGAACATTTATGTTTTTCTTTCTTACCAATGTTGAGCTGGGGCGTTAAGGGGGAAGGGGTTGCATTGTGTTGATGCCACTTTGAAATTCCAGACCTGAGCTAGTTAAAGACTGGCTCCAAGGCCAAATTCAGTTTTGTGATAAACTCATTTTCCAATAGGAAAATGTGGATGTGGTTCTCATAAAATAGTGGGAACAAAATAATATTACCAGTCTCACTAACCTCACGTTAAAACTAGTCCTTGTTAAATTAGTGTAAAATGCCACTGCATTAAATTCCCTCTTAGTGCAAATTTTGTTAAAATCCTAAAACATCTAAGGGCGTCACATTTGAAATATATGGGTCTGTACATGCATTTTTGTACTGGAAGATATTAAGCTTGTTCCTGAAATTTTGGTGATATTCTGTCAAAACAGCATTGAATTTTGCATTTGTTTTGAAGTTTTTTTTACCACTTTCATAATGACTCTTTCTTTTCAACTATGAATGCATTTAACAAAAGTGGATACATGTGAAACCAACACTTACATGTACTAAAACTTTATGTCAACAATCTTATCCCAGGGATATTGCCTTATCAGGCAGTTTTGAATTGATGCACCATGCCTTTCTGAGAGGATCCCTGAAGGATTGTTGATCTATTGGTTGCCTGATCATAACCACATTCAATGTTGAATTTGCCATTGTAATGAGTTCAGCCATTACCAGTTGACTCTCCACAAAGCCTGGTATTATTTTGGTTTATTGAGGAAGTGGTGGTTAAAAAAAAAATCATACTTGCGGCTTGGCCTCGTATCAAATTTTGAGATGGTGGGAGTAAACTCTCATGAGGTATTTACTGAGGCTAAGGTTTCACTATGGCTCAGTTTCATACATGAATGCCTGCTTTAAAAGCAGAAAAATTACACAACAGAGTCCTATAAAGTGCACACATCATATCTACCAACAATTAGGTACTCAAGGGGTTTTATTATTATTTCTTGAAGACACTTTTTATTATTATGAGACCTTTTTATGTACCACTTTATAAGGATTTACAAGGTGCTATGGGCATTCAGCAGCCACTGCCAGAAACACTTGGGTTACCCCCTTGTCTGACCAATAAGTATAACTCGGTTCTTTTACGTGCATTGTACGATGCATGGGCCCTACGGCTTTACATACAAACCGAAGGACGAAGTAATAATGGTAAAAGTGTTTTGCTTGAGGACACAAGTGGCAAGACCGAGACTCGAACCCACAGTCTGCTGATCAGAACCACTCAGCAATGACATACCACTATTGCTTAAATACTGCTCAATGTCTGATCAGAAAAAAATAATAAGCAGGAAACCAGTCACAAACTGCGCACATGACATGATATTTTGGTAGGTAACTGTTTTCCAGTAAGCAAAACTGTTTTGTAATTAGTAATTTTTTTGTGCTCAGTACATTTTTTGTGCTTAAGCAGCTCCATGAAAATGGCAAAGTGCTGTCTTATAAGCAGAAAATATTGCTTAACAATTTTCTGCTAAGAAAAAATGAGCCGGAAACTAGTCACAAATGGTACATGTGACATTGTACTTTGGCTGGTAACCTAAATTCTTTTTGTGCTTAAGCAGCTCTATGAAATTGGGCCCAGACAGTTCCTCAGCGCAATATCCTCTTCAGAAATGTACACAGCAACATACACGTGTGCTATAAAAGGTAGACTTAATTAGAATACAAGCTGCATTTAGGCCAAAGAATTCATTGTTAGAGGGCAAGGCAGTTTTACCTTAGTAAAAGGCACCTGTTTTTGAAATATTTCAAGGGGCACCAAAGCAATCAAACTATGGTCATGTAAGCAATTAGTAGTCTAGTGAAGTATCAGGCCAGTGGATTTTAAATGTGATAGCAGCTCCTTCAAATTTCGCAATACAATTGTTGCACTTTTTTGGTGTAGTTGCGGTTGTTATTGGCCAATGGATAGGGTGTGGAGCTTATCTGATTGGTCTATTGGCAGGTTGCCATGTAAAATTCCATTGCATTTATACAACGAGCCACTAGCTTATATGGAGTAATTTTTATACCTTGTTTGCATAACAGGATGAAATTCTCAAACTTCCAAATATGATTCTAAAAAGTACAGTACAGCATTCAGTTGATCATAGTCATTGTTGTGAAGGGATAATAGTGAACAGTTGTTGAACATAACTTAATCATTCAAGCATGGACCCTGTGTTTGCCTAAAAAAGTGCCCTGGGTCACCAAGCTAAATAATCCCCCTCCAAAAACATGGTTTGCCCCGCAGCAGCAACAAGCTAACATGCTCAGTGCTCTCCCTATACTGAGAAAATTCCTCAGGTGCAGTGAGTGGGATTTAAACTCGGCCGTAATATTAATAACAATAATAACAATAATTTTGGATAGATTGCATCAGGGGGGGGGGGAATGAATATAAATTTCAATTTGCCTTTCACCGATGTGTGTAAGCACTGTATACTCAGTGCTTTCGAGTCCTGTGGAAAAAAAAATCCACAAGCAACTCGGGTGGGATTCAAACCCACGACTCCCGCAAGACTAGAGCAGATGTCTTAACCACTAGACCACCGAGCACGCCCGGTGATGAGGGGCCAGTTCGAGTCCAGTATTATTGGCAGCACCCGAGTTGCCTGGGGATTTTTTTTCCACAGGACTCGAAAGCACTGAGTATACAGTGCTTACACACATCGGTGAAAGGCAAATTGAAATTTATAATAATTTTGGAGTCTTGTAAAGCGCTTGTATCCACCATGAGGTGCTCAAGGCTCTAGCAAGTTAGTTATCTTTGGTTGTCAGGCATACTATTAATCATTCCTGGAACAATCTCAATTCCTTTAGGAGTATACAACCTTGGCAGCCTGTTAGGAACTCTAGGGTTAATCAAACACATCTATACTTCTGATTGAGGAGAAGCAAACAAGTGTCATATTTGACCAGTCTGGATTTTGAACCCCCACTCCGATGACTCAGCTACCAGAATTTGAGTCCGGTGTGCAAGACCACCTGGCCACAACACGCCTTATTCTGAAGCAGAATATGATGGCTGAGCCAGATTTCACAGAGATAAGAAACAACTGGGTCATTCCGTGCCAATTGACCCGAGGGATGTCAGTGAGCAACTCTGCTTTGCCAAAAGTTTCTTCAAAAATTCCTTAATTGGTCCAAAGAAAAAACAGTTTTGCTTCAACCCCCCAGTTAAAAACCCCCCCTTAAAAATGAACCCCTGCCCCCTTTTTCTGCCCTAAAAGTTGCTACGGAGGATATGGCACACTGTCATGCCCCTCCAAAAAATTTTCTTTCCCCCAGTTTGCGCTCCCCCCCCCCAAACAACACACACACACACACACACACAAGTGTGTATTTACCTCCAATCGGGGACCTCCTATTGTCCCTCTTTTGTAACTTTTTAGCCACAGCTCCCATTGGTTTTGAACACGATTTCCAACTGGGGACCTTTTCCAATCGGGACCCTATTGCCCTCTTTTGTTATAAGTCCCCGGTTTGAATGCCTAAACAAACTCACACATACTGTGCACTATTAATATATTATGTTTTGGTACTTTGCACCCAATTGATCCATTAAATATCATCCTCTTTTGTTTAATAACAAAATTTGCAAGACAAAAGCCTCCCGCACTACCACTGATATTTACTGTAATCAATCGATTGCAGTTCATGTTTTTGGAACATGATGGAAATCAGATTTTTGTTTGCATCCCCTCTAAACTATTTCTTTGCCACTCATTTCACCCGCCCCCCCCCCCCCAAGCAAAAAATGATACAGTCTCGCACTGGCCTAAATTTGGCTTCAGATATACATATTTTCATCTCTATTTACTAAACAGTCACCAATCTTTGGTGTTTTAGTTGGACTCTGCAGTTTACTTCATCTTCTTCTGTGTTCTGCTGTGACATCATCATATTCTGCTCGGCAACTAAGATCAGATTCACTGGTAAACTCATCTTATGTTCTAAATGAGTTCATCGGATCCAGATATCCGGCTACCCTTGTCCCAGGAAGTTCAGCCACTAGTGATGTCAACTTTGGCATATGATGGGAATGATCTTTGGTTTACCCCCATCCCACACGGATGCAACTTCTCTCTTCCCCCCAAAAGTTGCAACCACATTTCCTGGTACTTTGTAGGGGCCGGCCCTTAACATTTTTTTGTTATTGTTCTGTCTTTGAATAAGCAAAAATAAAGTGCCAACATTTATGTTACTGTTTCCTTCACAGATCCTGTTGATCCTGGTGACATTACAAAAATGCTAAGGAAGCACTCAGGCCCTCTTCAAACTGTTGTAAAAATGTACAGGGTTTCTCACTACCAACTGCTGTACATTTAAGAGCTATTCGTGTTTTAAATCAACCGAATAGCTGAGGTGCAGTAGAAACTGTAGTTACCACAATCCCTACTACTTATGTTTAATATAAGTTCGTACCTAGCAGCAGCTACATGTATCATCAGCAGACTAGCCTGGCGTACACAGTCTAGTAAAAAATGTTATGGGCTAGTAAACAACACCTCTCAACTTGCCCCATGGGCTACTCAAAACTGTGCAACTTACTTGTTTATGATGCTCATACTTCTTCCTTTTCAGATGTATGTGAATATTACATTTTAGAAATGTGTTAATTTAGTTTAGTTTATCAAACTTCATTTGACCGTTAAACTGGTTGTGATCACTACCATTAGTATCAGAAAGATACATTTATGACAATACACGTTTACAATTTGGGCAACAAAAACTTCCTGGGGGCAAGTAAAATGCCAAGTTTACTAGCCCCTTGGGCTACTTTACAAAAAAGCTTAAGCGCAAGACCTGATTAGATAGTGCCAAAATTAATATCCCACTTTTTAATCATTTGGTGGTGAATGAAGGGTCCGACTGAGGGAAGTTTCAAACAAGTGGCCTTGACATACATGTAGACAGCTTTGAAACAAACACAATGGAGTGACAGGAAACTACTCTAAAACCTAAGAAAATGATCTCAACTCATACGGTCTAACCTGATGCATTTAGGAAGTGGTGCCAGGGAAAAGAGCCGTACAACTACACTGTGTCAAAAAACATGACCGTTTGAGGCCGGTGTTATACAACCTCATTCCCATCTATAGACAGCGCACTATATTGTCCCCTCATTATTAACTCAAGATGGTACCCTGAAGTAATGGCTACAAAAATATTTCTAAATGATATTTAGGAATGCATCTCAGAGTCCATCTTTAAAAAAGTCCTTGATTTCGATGGGTAGACTCACCCACTGGCTCACACAAAATACACACACACAATACAACCCTATAGATATAGTAATTTGGCCCGAATTTTATTATGAAGATAAAATTTAACGTTAGTTATCACACAAGCGCGAGTGGAGTATGGAAAAATATAGCGCTTCTGCGTCCCATATCAAACGAGGCCAAAGGCTGAGTTTGTCATGGGACGCAGATGTGCTATATTTTTCCGTATTCCGTGAGTGCGCATGTGATTTTTAACTAATTTATCTTCCAGCTGACTAAAGTGTAATCATCACATGATCAAACAAAGCTTACAAAGATATTGCGTCTTGCGAGAATGCATATGTGTGTTTGAACAGTAATTACGCACCATTGGATATAAAATTGCAGCCGTTGTTTATGGCTCTACACTGTATAAACAATGGCTGATGTCGAGCAATCTGATTGGATGATTAGCACATGCTAGAAGATAAAACTATCAACTTTCTTTTTATTATAACACTCCATTGACAGCATTTCTCCCACTACCACCTACACCTGCGAGCATTTTGGGTACAAAACAGCTGTATAGTGGCAAGAGCGAAGACAAAAATGTTCAAATAGAATCAACTTTCGACATATCTGAATTATGTTTTATCACCCCACCTCCCCTCCCCCACCCCTTAAAAACCAAACCTGGCAAAAAATGTGACACTGACAACGTAAGTTTTCTGTTCTGGTTGAGGTCTTCTGAGTGAGGCTGGTAGTGGTGTAACCAGACCCCCCCCACTCAAAAACACTTGTCCCCCCCCCCCCCCCCCACCAAATAAAACCAAAAAAACAGCCTCCAATCAAACAGGTACCTCCCATTTGATGGAAATTAATTACTTCAGGTTATTAAACTGTTAACAAAGCAAGGCCATTTTCATCCTGCAAAAATGGCCACTTTACTTGTTATATTTGCCCCACTAAGCATCAACACTAAACACTACTTAGTAAATAGTAGTGACACTAGTAATAGTATTACTAGTCTCTGCTACAATGCAACCAGTGCCAAGCACCAAGTGTTACCATCAGAATGGACCATGCCCTTGTCACCATCGACACCATCACCTTAGAAGCTTTACCCCCCCCCCCCCCCCCCATGGTGTTCTGTCAGTGTTATGTGCATGTGGAGACTGACATTCTACGGCATGACCACCACCACTCACCAGGGCTAACGGACGTTTGAAAATCTTACAGCCGGATCAGGACGGCAACCTTAAACATGGCCAGCATGTCATGAGCGAATCGTCATGAGCAGTACATTTTTGCAATGTTGTCACACACTAAACGTACGTCGTGTGTACATTAAACATAGTGTATGGTACGCTCTTTGGTCCGAGAATGGGACGAATGTTTTGACTCAGAAACTATAAATAAACACTTTCACCAGTTACTGAGAATCAGCAAACATACATTTAAATAAAAATAAGACTTACCAGGGGACAACCAGCGCCTTATCGTATGAATTTGAGCAATTTATACCCGTCTGCTGGAGCGTCGTTTTTGTAGCTGCCGTCTGATGCTGTAATAAGTTGGTTTCTATTTCCTGTTGACACTTATTCACACCACAACTTTTCAATGCACGTAAAATGACTGGATTAATAGCAGACGATCCGGTGTGCTCGGGTACCCGTATAAAGTTTACATTTTTCATTTCCGCCTTTGAGATTACTACGGTGTCCGTAGAAGGACGTTGTTTCTTTCATGAAATGTGAGACAACTGGCATATGTATTTCTGCTTTCACATAAATTTTATTTCACTTAAAACCACGGATGAGATTTGACAAATAATGTAAAAAATGGCTTGCAGGCCTGGGTTCCCAAGACGTGGAACCTATCAGATGTTACAATTCAGGAGGTTAACAGATGTTCATCACCAGAAATACAAAACTACAGGTTTGGACATGACGTGGACTATTTCTTTCTCTCTTTGGTGACTGCTTTACTTCTTTCAAGAAATTTGAAAGGCTAAATGAGATTTTGAGAAAATTCTGAAATCAGGAAAAATCCTGAGAAATCACATGCCTGTAAAATATACCTTTCTTGCAGTTGGTCGTTATTGACATTCCGGGCACTTTTCTTGAAAAAGAATTTTTAATTAAAAAAACATTTTACTTTTCAAAGGTGCAAAACTAGGGCAATTACTGATTTCATCATTATATAACTTCTAAAAGTAATATAACCCATACAAACTGTATGGATTTTGAAAATTATATAAAAAAATCTGAGTCACAAGTATGTTTTCAAAGTATGTTTTTAAAGTAATTTAATTAGGATTTTATTTCATGATTCAAAGATTTCATCATTAAAATTAAATATTTAAAGACAAAAATACAGCATAAATATATATCTATTTTAAAAAACTATCAAAATCAAGAACTCAAAGGAAATGTTTAGTTTTCCTCACAATTAATATAATAATTTACTTGTCAAGAAAACTGAATTTGAACATTTATCAAACTAAAACTCCCATTAGTATGTTATCAATAGGCTATCCTGTTGGTAAGTGATGACGTTTAGGAGCCGGATGCCTCAAAAGCGAACTTAATCAATGTAGCTTGGAAACCTGTAGGTAAGTTATGCTTGCTATCCGAACCAGAAACAAGGGGGTAAGCCCCTACTCTTTCACAATAAGTGTTATGGGTTCTTTTATACTTATACGTGCACTACCCAACCTATACATGGGACCTTCGACTTAACGTCCCATCCAAAGACAAAGCAATTATGGTAAAGTGTCTTGCTCAAGGACACAAGTGTGGTGACTGGCCAGGCCAGTGTAATGTAAACGAATGGTATAGGTACATGTACATTAACATTCACTACACTGCACTTCTGGCTCCAAAACGCCATCACTTACCAACTGAATATCCACAGTGGCGTAGCTATAGGAGGCAAGGGGAGGGGGAAAGAGGGATGTGCCTGGGGGGAGGGGTGTGCCAAATCGATCAATTTTATTATTGTATCTAAGCCAATGGTTACAATCTCAAAATGATAAGATTTTCAAAGACAAAGTGAGTGAAGGGGTACCATCCTCTAATATTACCCCGCCCGGGTGCCATGATTGCCCAAGAACCCTAGCTGCCCCACTGGCTATCTTTTGTTATCAATTGCATCAAGATCCATTCACACTGCTAATAGAATAACCGGGGTTGATAGTCATATTGCTGACAAAAAGGTATGAAGCTATAAGGATCCAAGTTGTAGGGTACGTTCTTCCACCCTTTGATAAGCCATGATGAGTTATAGATTTCAAGCTTTTGGGAGCAGTATCCTCAGCACTAGAGAAGAACATCAAAGAGAATGAATTCTTCATGTATTTTCATAAAACAGTTTGAACTCAGAAAAAAGTGTGAAATTTCTCAACCCCAATAAAAAACAACTATATTGTGTTTTTCAGCAATAAAAACAACAAAAACAAAACCGTGAGAGCAGACGGTGCTGCATTTGATGTTATCACTGACACAGAAAAGTTATGATATAAGCTCAAAGATTGAAACTATTGCTGCTGCTATTTCTCCAGTGACAATGTGTTTTAATTTGATCTAAACTTTAAAAACAAAAATGCACCAAGGTTCTCCAAGTGCAAAAAATGGAGATGCATCTGTATAATTAAAGGTAAAATATGGATTAGTAAAACTGATAATCCAGTGTTCTTACTTTGTGTGGTTCAATATATACATGACAAAAGAAAACTGAAAATTTGGGCTCAATCCATCGTCCTAGTCAGGAGTAAATAGTGAAAAATCCTGCGCACTTTTCAGCATTTAAACACATTATCCTTAATTACGATTATTACAATCAAAATTACAATTGGGGTCTTCAAGTTCTATTTTCTCGATTTCGACAGTATTTCAGACAGAAATATTTCAACGGAAGATTGGTACTGGTATGAACTTCAGAATCAGTGAGCTTTTGGATCAATACCAATCCTGTATTCTACATTTAATAAATAAAACAATACATTAACTTAAACTCTAGTAAACTTTAACCGAAGTGGTTATAGGAATTTGGCAACTGTTTGGTTAATACTTTAAAAGTTAGCACAGTCATTGATACATTTCAACACTAATACTGTAACTATAAAATTGCAAAATATCATGCTGCTACATATTATATGCAAAAATAATTTACTTGGTTCTTATAAAACTAATTTCTTCCTTAACTTTGTAAAACAAGTCTGTGTTATTATTTATTTATTTATTTATTTATTAGATTAATTAGATAATTTTCTACTACATTTTACATTCTGGCTAATTTTGAAAAATGCACTTCACTTTAAAATATTGTATTCTTTTTTACTTCCAGCAATATCCATTTGTCTGAAGTGCAAACACAATTTTAAGACGTTTTGTGAGGGTTGTTGTTCTCTCTCGACTCTTGACTTCAGATGATGTCCACTTTTATGATTTCTGCTCATCAATTCTCAGAACTACAAGCCATGAATTTCAAGATACTAAGAGGGTTTGTAATAAATGACATATGCTTCAAAAGAGCCACACAGCCTGGACTTCCTGCAGGTACAATTTGTACACAACCCATAGGAAGAAAAAAATCTTACTTATCATGTATAGTTAGCCAAGTTCAATTTTTTATATGAAGAAAGGGGGCAACATCTTAAAACTTGTTCAGGTGTTACTTTTACAATGCCTGAATTTATGTTAAAATTTAAATAAATATTCTAAACTGCCCACATCGACTGTGTAGTATCTTGCCTGCCAGAAAATGCACTGGAATGCACAAGCTAATTCTTTTTACAAGTGAAGTGAGATGGTCTATAAAATTTCGACTTGAATGCTAAAAGGAAGAGCACGTAGTGAAAACTGATAGAGAATGAAAGAAATTCCAAATTATTCAAAGTTGATCTCCAAATCAAACAACAAACCTTGTCTTGCCAGCTGTGTCCAGCCAATCTACAACGTCCTTTGAATTGTCGCCTTTTTATAAAGTATAAAGGCAAGTATCAAGACAGAAGCGATCCCACAGACTACGGATATGACAATAACAGTTGTCCAAATTGTACCTCCATAGCTGAAGTAACCGATGTCAAATGATATTAACTTTCCATGAACCACCTGCATGTTAAAGAAGGTAAAATTTCAATTTTTTGCAGATCCATTTGCAATTTTCAGATTCACCTTTGCATTGCTCCTTAGCATGTAGGTTCTAAAAGCGAGGCCTTCAGGTTTGGGAATGCAATACATAAGAATTAATTACACAAAGTTGTAGTCTTTAGAAATCAAATGGGTTTGTATCATTAACTTAGAAGTAGATGGATTTAAATTGTTTAGTTTTCATTGTAATTTAAGTACACGCTCTCATGAAAACATGATGTTTAGATGTAGAAGACCCCCACCCATTAGCCTTTTTGAGATATTGCGGACACTATATAGGAGTGCACTTTGGTTTGGGTGTATACAGACAAATTTACCCAATCCAAATGTGTCCATCATATCTCAAAATGACTAATGACCTTGTCTTTGGAGAGTTACCATACCATAATAAAATCTCTGCTAATTTATATTTAAGAAAGATTTCTCATTTTGAATACACCTTACCCTGACAATTGGCAAATTTCTTGAGGTGTTCATTCCACGATTATCACCAGGTGCAGGTTGCTCTTCAGGTAATGTACAGAACAGATTCTGAGGCCCCATTCTAATATTCGTGCACAGTTCTTGACCAATATACACAGTGATCTCATCACCTGTTATCGCAAAATTAATTCTCTCCCCCTGGTACAAAAATATTGCAAAAAGGAAAATGATAAGACGTTTGCATGTGCTTGACAAAATTTTTGCTCAGGAAACATAAGCAAGGCCATGCAGCCGCAAACATGGTATGGCATTTTGGACGGTAATATTTTTCTGGTATGCAACAATTTTTTGTCAGTATAACTACATTACTCAATGTGCTGTATGCACAACATGAGTCTGGGTTTACAGTGACAATCCTTTCCTTACCAAGTTTGTGTTAAATTTCTGTGATAGTTGTGTAAACTGGAACTTGTGGTAATTCTGAAACCTACAAAGAACCAATGATGTATCAACTCAATGCTTCGATCAGTATGCTCTGATCGTTTTCAATATCCTTTGATAATTTTTTCTTCTGAAGACAATCAAAGCAAACTGATTGAAATGTCGACTTGAACCACCACAATTCATAGTGAGATTTATTATTACTTTCATGTTCATGCTGTTAAAGCGAACCTTGCTAGATTTTATCTCCAAAGAGCAAAATTTCAAATCCTTTTAAACTGCAATAAGGGCCACTTGAAAAGTACTGGAGTAAAAGTGTTTTCATCCTTTCACATTCTTTATACTCACAAGAATTTGTAAGTTACTCCCATCCTTGATCCCAACCCCATCAGAGTTTCCATATCTTGGGTGACTAAAATCATAGTAGACAGGATTCTGGACGTACTCCGTAGGCGTGCACCCCGCTGTCTGAGCGCTGCACCATCTTCTCAATCCTTCAACTCCATCCATGATGAACCCAGTGGTTATCATCGAATCTGAAGACATTATATCAGAGATGTTGATTGCAGGTGTTACACAGATCATTACGGCATCAGCTTCAACTTCACAACCCTAAAATAAAAATAATGGATCAAATTAGTGAATAATCTCGCTGCTAAAAGTGAAGAGCTTGCAAAATTGAAATTCAATAAATAGTTCCCACTTGAAATCTTTACAGGCAATAGACCGATCCATTAAGCCCCGCCTACCAACGTATTGACCATTCACAGCCTTGACAACGACACTGAAAGTCCGATAAAGGTCCGACACATTGGTGTATAGGTAAAAGTAAAACATTACAAATAATATTCGTTATCCCCGTTTCAAAAATTAACATCTATCATAAAGGTCCGAAACGTTAAAAATCCCATCAGAAAAGTAAAAAAAACCGCTACCATTGTTCTGACACACACAACATGTACAAACTTTTGTTTTATTTTGGTTAAATTTTTCGTATTTCTGGTGGTGCAAATCCCACAGTTGTGGTCCCTGTACAGTCGTGTCAAAGTGGTTTACAGTGTTGTAGTCTGCATCGTTCTTTTGACTCAAGGCACTGCTCAAAAGGCCTCAAAATTAAATCCACGCCGTGCACAAAAACCAAGTATGTGTGTGTGTGTATTGTATCTGATACGCGCGCGTCGGCAGCCGCAACCAAACCACCAACACCGCTGCAATCGTTGCAGGAAAGCCATATCATGTGCTGTTGCTAGGCAGTTTCTAAGGTAGGCAGGGCTTATAATGGATCGGTCTATTCTAAGTCAATTTTTTAACGCACAACTATGTGTTATGCATAAATACTGCATGCGTCACGCGCGAGTTTCATCGTATTCCTTGCACAATTGGTCGGTGAACCATTTGGCTGCGTAGAAAAATTAGGGCATTTGATGAATCTCAAAGTCAAAACCCAAGTTGCCCATAAAGATAGCGCATCAGGAACTTTTCATATCCAAACTTTCTAAAAAATATATTATTTTGTTGTTTACAACACCAGTTCTTTTCAGAGGCACCACAACTCATGGAGAGATTTTCATGTACATGATGTTACTGCAAAATTTCCACGATTGTATCTCCACCATGCCATGTTTCAAATCCTACCAATTGTGTTGTTTATTCATTTGTTTATTTATCTCTTTCCTTTATGTACGAAGCGTAAGCCAACTCCTTTCCACCTTGCTTGGTAATGTAACAATCTACATCAAATCTGTGTAGAACTAAGCATTCATCATGTTTTTGATAAGGTTTACATTTGGTTCAGCCATTCTCCAAGCTCTTGAAAAGATCCCATTGTTTTAAAAAACAAGATAGGCCTATGTCTTACCATATGAAAACTGTCGTTTTTGATGGTTATGAGAATCTGTGGTTTTTGAATACTGGAAAAACCAGATCCATGTACCGTTATCTCTCGACCACCTCTGAAAAAAATACATCGCAAACATCAGTGCTAATACTTTGTTTAAATCTGCTGTGTGCTTTACTTTCAAGAAAGTTAAAGAAAGTAATTTGACAAAACTTCATAAAACATTCTCTGCCTAAGAAATTTACAGGTTGACTGAAATTTTGTAGATGAGCTCTCTGCGTTAGCAGCTTTTGGCATGAGTGTCTCTCGGTTTCATTATCAAAAATATTTGATTAAAAAGGTAACTTACGCCAAGATGCTTTTCGTTGGACGAATTCTATCCACTGTAGGATCCTCTGTGTATGTGTAATCGCCATCAGTAAATTTTACAACACCGTCAAAAATGATGCTTATATTCCTTGAACCGAGTTCATTGACCCTTGACGTTAAACAGGTCAGATAGTTATTGTTCACTTGATCCCTGCATTAAAAAAATATTAAAACAGCTTAAAGAAAATGACAAAATCTTCAAAGAAACCAACATAACTCAGTACATAGTTCTTTAATACTGTCAGTGATGGGAAAACTGAAAATGACGAATGTCACCTGTCCACATTGCAAGGCGCATTGCCGATTACCACGTCGATAGTTCTACCAACATCAAGGTTCTCACCAAAGATCGTCACCAAAGTCCCTCCAGATTGAGGACCCACCTTTGGGTTGAAATCTCTCAAAGCTGGGTTCTAATAAGAGAATTTTTTTAAAGGTGTCAAATCTTGAAAATATTCTAGTCTTCTGACTTTTAATTGCAGAGGTTCTTGGGTGGAGTTGGGCAGAAGGGCTGGGTGACTGTAATTTAAAATCAAAGACCCACTGCAACTGCCTCTGCAATACCAAATGTTTAAATCATGCATGAGGGTCAACATATGTAAACTTTCTAGAAATTTTAGACAGCCATGAGCGGTTCCAGAATCAACAAAAGTACAATGAAATAATTAAAGGGAGAGAAAAACAAAGCACAGTGAGGGGGAAATGAGGGAAAAGATGAGGGCTATCCCCCTCTCTCTTTCATTTTAATTTAGCCGAACACCTTGTTTTTGTTTTATTTTTTACTTTTTCTTCTCCTTCTTCTTCCCATTTACTTTCCTCCAAAAGATAATTCAAGAATAAAACTGAATTGAATCTTGAAACTTGGCATGTACTTCAATCTCAACAAGAAGACGGCACTTGAACAATAACGTCATCATTATGTGTCAAATTACATTAAATCAAAGTTTATTTTTAAAAAAAATCACAACTCCTGAACCGCACAATGGATTTTTACAATCTATACATTATCGGAAAGGTTTTTGTAAAATAATGAAATGTCTCACAGATGCGCCCCCAATTTGACCTTGTATTCCGATTCAAACCAGAAGTTGAAGTGACTAAAAAGCATTCAAATTTCATAATTTCAGCTCTGCAGCATGAAAGTGAATTTAGACAAAGTTTGAGTGTATGAAATGTAGTTTAGCTCTAAAGCTCATAAATGATGACGTCATCACATTTAACCAAACTATACGGTGACAATTTTTAAATTGTACTATTTTTCTTACTTCAAAATCAAAAAAGCAAATTTCACCGTAAATATTTTCTCATTGGGGGTAAAAGCCTACTTTTGAAATTTGAGCAAAATCGGGCACGCTAAACAAAAGTTATGGTAAAAAGACGGTGCCGTTTTTGCCAGAAGCATTCCCGCTAGCTGGGTCAGCACTGGTCCATAGTGTCAACAACAGTAACACACTGATGGCATTCTGTCAAGACTTCCAAGTGTTCTGCCACAATCACCGAACGTACTTTCCTGGGCCGATGTGCCACATCCAAGGCGCTGTAAATGCGTGACCAGTAATTTGATATAGCACCATCAAGCGTGCGTAGAGATAATTATGTAAACCCCTTTATTTCAACGTTTAGACTTTCAAAAAAATAGAGGGCAACAAGACGTAATAGTATGATAAAAGGCAGTTTGAAAACGGTTTTGAAGTATCAGTAATTTTGTTATACTAATAGGTATTTTTTCATTTTCATTGCCATTTACATGAAAAATCTGATGTGAGCCCACTTTGCCTGCATCCATGTATTAAATAAAGCCCTGTACTGTGGTTAAAAAAAAAAAAAAATGTTATCGCCATTGTAATGGCCTTGTCACATGGGGCAATGTTTGAGACAATCTGGAGGCAACCAACTGCACTGCATGGAAGATGAACACTTGGGTAGCATATTTTTCTGATAGTGGCTTTACTAACCCCAAGAAAACTATATGAAAATTGAAAGGTTTTGTCTTCATCGAGATTGCCTGGAACTGGTTGCCTGTAAGTTTTATTTGAAATTCTATTTTATTAAATGTACATATCAACATGAATTGCATAACTTGTGTTAATTTTTTTAATTTTTTTTTTCACTAAAGCAATATTGTAAAAGGCTTCATGTAAAACTTTATTGCTAATGCTTGTCAACTCATTGATTCTTACAAACATTTCATTTACTTGTTCCCGAGCACCTAGTTTTTTTATTGTCACAAAAAAAACATATGTCTAGATTTATTTACTTATTTATTTTATTGGAGGGGAGGGCTACAGCTCCCTGAGGCCCCCCCCCCCAGTGAGCTAGGTGTTGGTGAGAAGTTTCATCATCTGTATTGAAATATAGGTTGTGGAAACTTTAAGTTACACAATGTTAACAGCGGTCTTCATACAATTTTATTTGAGCCAGGAAAACACATACTTTGTTCTTCTACCCAAGAATGATGCAAAAAATAACTGACAAAACTTCATATAGGCAATCTATCACTGCAACGCACCTTGTATCCAAAAGTGACATCTCCTTTACTCAGTTGCTGTTCACCGTTTAAACCTGCAACATTCACAATCAGCTCTTGTGGTCTTCGATTGCCAGGGTTGCTCCTTGTTATACAAGTTACACTGCGGTCAAAGTAAAACAAATTAAGCAAAATTTCCCAATCTTAATAAATTGATGAGTCAGTAGAGAAGCATAATGCACTGACACTGTATATTTTAATAAGGGAATAAAAAAGTGGTAACAAGGTCTTAATCAGCCGCTTAAAACCGTCAGTGTCGCAGCCTGTGTGATATAAGGCCGGAGCCGTAGGCTCAGCCTTTATTGCACGGCCCTGACACTGTAAGGTTCTAACAGCTGATTAAGACCAAGTCCACTCTTTTATTTACTGTCATAAATGCCCTTTGTTAAGAAATAAATGTCAAAAAAATCAGAGTGCACAAAAAATCTTTGCAATGATTTTTGCTGTAAGATATAATACGTTCAGGAATTTTGTACTTTGGGTCTGTTCCATATGGGTCCGTTTTATGCCTCTTCATATACATTTTTTAGTGTTACAGTATTACAGCAGGAAACCAGACTACAATAACCAGTCTTAAACAGCTCCAGCCTAGTCTTTATCAGCCTTTTAATACCAGGTAAACATGGTCATGTGACCATCTTTTAACCAATAGGAATGCCTAGACTGTCTTGGGTATTTATGAATGAGCAATCATTATTGCTTTGTTTGAAAATAAAGTATTCGTTTTCCGAAAGACACAATTTGTAAACTTGGATGTCGATTATAGTTTAAAATCAAGTTCATAGTGAACCACTCGACAGCTCTACCAAAGACTTTAAACACTGTTCTTTCACTGGAATTTTCTCGGCCAGCAATCCACCACAGGTGTGTCAGGTCTTTGTGCCCACAGATACATGCTTGAATTTTAGTCAGTGTTTATCATGTTTTTAAGAACTTTTACACATTTACAAGTTCTTAAAAACATGTTGAACACATTTAAGGTGTTGAACACATTTAAGGCTGATTAAATCTCTAGCATGTACCTGTGGGCACAAAGACCTGACAGGCATCTGGTGGACTGCTGGCCAAGAAAATTCCTTACCCAAAGGATTTCTATTCCCCCCTCCCCCCTCCCCCAATATTTTACTTACATCCACAGTACATGATTTTGTGTTTATGGTACAGTAAGGGCACTACACACAAAATGTAACAAAGGATTAATCAATACATTTTATTACCTGGAACCTGTGTTGTAATACCTCTCAAATCCACCCAAGTCACAAGTCTGACCTCCTACAGTAACTCCTAGGATGTCACTGAATCGTCTACCAAAATCCGTTCCAAACAGTGTTAGAGTAGTATTACCATTAACTGGACCCGTCAGAGGAAAAATCTTAAAGTTTAAGATGAAGACAAATGTACTGTGAGCTACTAAATGGCCACCATGAAGAAAAATGAAATGAACAGCTCTATAAAGTGCTGTAAAACTCCCTAAACACTGTTCCAGCTGATAACGCTTTTTTAATGTAAAAACAACAACAAAATACAACATGGTGATTCAAGATAGATAGGTAGATAAAAACTTTATTATCCCTTAAAGGGGAAATGTAAAATGGCTTTGACAAAGAACTGTTGACATATACCACAATACAAATTATTAGTTACGAAAAGGATTTACACATCCTTGTAAAGTGTTAATGTAAAAACAAAAATCGTTTTAATTAGTATATTAGCCAACTTTTGTCACAAATCCAACCAAAAAAATCAAAAATTTGAAGCAACCTTATTGATTTGATATTAATTTCCGAGCAATTTTAATTTTTACTTTGATTTTTGAAATTCAAAATTTTATACAGTGTAGCCAAAATGATCCACTTTAAAGGATTCAGGCTTGTTTCAGATGACTCCCTACCCTACTCCTCCAGGAGTCCTGTTAGTTGAAAGCAGTCAACAAGCCATCATTATTGCAAATTTATGATTTCACCTACCTTTAGTATAACTGGGTCAGGGCAGTTGCGTCCATTGTCAAGGGTAACCATTGAGTTAGTCATCAAACACACTGCACTGTCTTTTACAGCACAGGTCCCATCACACCAAACACATCCAAGCTCTTCCCGGGTGGTTTCCTTGAGAACACAGCGGCTACAGTCTGGACGCTGATACTCACACTTGTAGAGTGTTACTGTAAAAACAAAAATGGTTTCAATTAGTAATTAGCCAACTTTTCTTAACCAGTTGCCGCTGTGAATCTTCCGTTTTTCCCGTCCAGCCTGACGGGATTATTTTGTCGGAATTATTTTTCTTTGAGAGTACCGCTGGCACAAAAAGAAACCCTGACTTGACAAAGCCAAGAGAACAAAGATTATCTTTGTTGCATCGTGCATTTGGTTTTCTCAACTGAAAAATGTCAAATTTATGCACCGTGAATTGCAAAACATCGGTGGTTATCTGCAGCATAGGATTGGTAATAAACCCGGTGTCACGGTCTCAGGTAATCCGGCGTGCTCAGCTCTCCAGGTGACCAAATTATGGTAAAATTACACCATGCCATGTCTGCGCACAGCAAACGGAAGTCGTCCATTTTAGTGCCGTGCTGAGTTGTATACACGTAGCACTCATGCATGCCACTGCGTGCTGAAACGCCCGTCTACGTTATCCGAATAGCTGAGCACGCCGGACAGCTGAGACCGTGACACTGAACCATGGCTTGATTCCCGGCTCACTCTGACTTACCTCCATTGAGCCAAAATACAATGAATAAATAATGGTGGAAGCCTCGCAATGTATCCTAATCCTCTTCTTGAAACAAAAGGACAAAGGTCTGGAATTGGGGATGACACAAAAACCACCTCTCAAAGAAACGGCAAAATATTCAAGACCATGTTTTGTCTTTGTGTGGATAAAACAAAGTTAAAGACGGTGTGTGTGTGTGGTCTGTGCACGCTTAGCAGTGGAATGTCTGGGCGACCGCTGCTCAGGTATTCCGATTTTACACAAAAGCGTCTGTATGTGGGTTCCGTTTCCAGGCAGGGGAAACATTTGTGTGTAAACAGGACATCCTGCACTGACTGGTAAACAGTTCCAAACAATTGCTATTTCAAAAGTTTGAAGCAACCTAAATGATTTGACATTAATTTCCAAGGAATCTTTAGTTTTCACTTTGATTTCTGAAATTCAAAATTGTGTACAGTGCAGCCAAAATGCACCCAATAAGCATTTCTGTGTTTGCATGTTTCGTATTTAACTTAATCTAAATTTCTAAATGAAATTCGTAAATACCTAGGACAGTTGATCCATTTTGATTGGTCAAGAGGAGATCACCTGGCCATGTTTAAATGTGCGGTTTAAGACACGATAAGAAGTGATTAAACATGGCCTGAGGAAATTGAGTCAAAAGAGGGCGCTATCAGAGAAATGCAAGGAGCGTGCAAACTGCACGGCCCAATTAATTTGCCGATTAATCTGGCCCATTAATCTGGTAACGTGCAAATTTGGCTCGCTAGTTTCAAACTTGTGTGAGGAACTACTTTGGACAGGCATTTGGACAGGCTCAACATGGACAAACATTTAATGCAGAATCGAGGTGCGTCAGCTGTCAGATTTTGTTCTCAACTTTTAAAGGTTTTTAGATGCTTTTAACCGAAAGGTATTTATAAATGGGATAAAAGTGTGTTGAATCGAGGCCTGGTTCTAAATAATTTTACATGGACTTTGTCTCGGAAAAATTATCCAGAACAAGGCCTCACTGTGTTTAAACAACCAGTTGAAAACCTCTTACAACATTTTTATTCCCTCATTATTAGTATGTCTGACCTTTGAACCCATGTGTATCATCTAGCAGATGTACTTCATCATTTGTATCAGTCCACTCCACCATCAAGCTGACAGTCACCTTTTGTTGATCAGCTGTGTATGTGTACTACATAACAAAGAAAAGGAAAATGATCAATTGATCCAGCTTCAATTAGAGGGTGGACGACTAAAGACCTTATGCCATCAGACAGCAAGGCAAACACTTATTATGGTGTGAAAGTTGGAATGATAAAAAAGAAAAAATTCTGCTACCTTCATAGGAAATAAGAATATGGCCGTGTCCAAACTGACAGTTTCGGCAGTAGCTATGACGGGATTGCTGAAAAGCTTCAACAATGTCGCTATGGCTAAAAGGCATAGCCGTAGCCAAAGTTGCTTTATCTGATACAGACTGAAGTACCATTACTACCACTGTGAAAAAAATTGAATCTTAACAGAAACTCTGTTATGTTGTAGATGTTATTCGGATAGTGAGAAAGTGTACATTCAGGACTTGACCTTTACTATGACCTTTTGGGCTGAAAATGATTAGGTAGTTCCATTTTTGGGGGCGCTTGCAAGACTACAAGCCACACATGTGGCCACTGTTGCTAAGTTTTTTTTTACATGAACATAAAATTTCAACCTGAAAAACACCCCAGTAAATTCTGAGGATAAACCTGTGCCCTATTTCATAGACCTGCTTAAGCAAAATTTTGCTTACCAAAAATAGGTAACTGCCTAAAGTAATGTTATGTGTACTGTTTGTAACTGGTTCATTATTTGTAATTTTACCCATACACCGATGTGTGTTAAGCACTGTATACTCAGTATATTCCCGAGTCCTGTGAACAAAATTCACAGTCATTTACCTTGGTTGGGATTTGAACCCACAACCACCACCATTCTAGAGCAGATGTCTTACCAACTAGACTACCGAGACTGCCCAGTAGCTAGAGGCAGTTTGAGTCCTATTAGCAGTGGGTACCGCAACCATTATAACAGATGTTAAATTTTGCATCGGGGATAAAGAATATTATTTGTAATTTTACCCATACACCGATGTGTGTTAAGCACTGTATATTTAGTACTTTTCACGGTCCTGTGAAAACAAAATTCACAGGCATTTTCCTTGGCTGAGATTCAAACCCACGCCCCCACCATTCTGTAACTGGTTCGTTGCTTATATTTTTCTCAGCAGAAAGTTGTAAGGCAATATTTCTTTTTGTCAAGTAATAAACCACAAGGGAAACTGACTGGGTAAATTATTTTTTGCTTGTAAGCAGCTCCATGGAATTGGACTTTGAAATCTAATCGGTGATGTGACACATTTGACACCTTTTGTGACCAATCCTTTGTTATACAAAACTGTTAACAATAAATTGTAATTTAAAAGCGGGGCTTGATTTACCGGTTGCCACCAGGATTCTTCCATTTTTTTGCCATCCAGCCTGAGAGGATTATTTTGTCGGAATTGCCAGAATCATTTTTCTTTGAGAATACCACTGGCACAAAGAAAGACTGACATGAAAAAGCCATGAGAACAAAGGTTCTCTTTACTGTACCGTGAATTCGTGCACCGTGAATTGCAAAACTTCAGGCGTAAGCTACGACATAGGATTGGTACTAAACCTGGAACCTTTCATTGCTGAGAAAATTGTGACGTCATAATACACATCACTATGGCAACAATGACAACAAACATATTAACATGAATCTTAGAGCTTTGCAAAATTAAGCCCAGAGCACAGTTTTTGTTATCTGGTATTGAAAGAAACCCCTCATAGATGCCTGTGTGGAGAAGATGCTAAAGAAATCTCAGTTTTAGTTGTGGGAGGAAAACATCGTACTGGGAAAGACCCACGCAATCAGGTAAGGACTGAAAACTTAATCCACATGCAAAGCTTCGGTCCTGAACAGGATTCAAACAGGGGGTCCACAGAGATGAATGATAGGAAAGAAACCACCAAGCTAACCTGACTGCCCGTTATGTGACCCTTGGACCACCACCATATCCCAGCAACTCTTGTTACCTATGGACTAACAAGCATTATGCCCAGGTTTGGTAAGAATTACCCCCTTGTCTCTATTTGCTCAAAAGCAGTTTGCCGGAACTGGGAGTTGGTGTGTCTTGTTCTTAATTTCAGTGTGCTCAGATTTAACAAGTAAACGCAACTAGCACTTACCGAGTTATCTTCACAGGTTAAATATCCATTTTCTCGTGTGGCCATAGCTGACTGTTTGGCTCCATCTATGTTTAGGCTGCACTGGTAACTCTTTATCTATTAATGAAATAATAATAAACAATTTTTTAATATTGTCTTTTCAATCCGCATGCTCATAATATATTATCAGGTATCAGGGATCGAATTCGTGGAAAAAATCCATAATATAGCGCAGGGCTTGTAGCTCAAAATTTTTACTGGACCAGAAAATTTGTGACAAGACCTGCATGAAAGTGAGAAGAAACAAAACATCAACACAGTGTCACAATTAAACTGTTTTTATTTGAAAAAGCACTGAGAGAAGATTTATCTCATTTGTCTTAAGGGTAATTCTTTCATATTCAACTGAATTGAAAGATAATTATCAGACTCAAAAGTGAACATTTGAACATAACTTTTTTATAAATTAAAGATGAGGTGAGGTATTATTATTATTATTATTCGAAAACAAAACACTGGCAGACTTGTCCGGTCTGAAGTTTACTTGCCCACTGCTAAAATCACCGGCCTTGGGCCTGCCGGTCCAGTGTAAATTTCAGACGTTCAGGTTGGCTGAGTGGTTTCTTTCCCTGCCTTTCACCTCTGTGGACCCCGGTTCGAATCCCGGACTGGAGCCTAGCATGTGGATTAGGTTTTCAGTCCCTACCTGATTGCATGGATTTTCCCTATTTGGGGCTTTCTTCCCACATCTAAAACTGACATTTCTTCTACATCTTCTTTACACAGGTATCTTTAGGCCTACTGGTCACAGTGCAAGTAAATTTTGAGGGTCCAAAAAAGATTCATTGCCAGAAAGATATAATAACCCCTGGGTATACAGAGCTATGTCTGAATTTTAAGACAAATTTTTTAAGGGCTTGCAAGGTTACACAAGGTTCAATTCTGTGGCTCAATCTGCAATCAACGGCCATCTAAAGGATAAAGTACGGACTCATGACTCCACAGGGACACAAATCCACACTCTGATAAACATCAGAGCTTGAGTCTGATGCACCTCCACTAGACCACCCAGTCAAAACACTCAGGTTTTTATACATGATATTTTACTTATAAAGAAACTTTGAGAATTAGCTCATTAATAAGTATATCCCTTGAAGTTACATACCTGATCAGGATTGGGAAGATTATCAGTCCCGAAGGTAATTCGTCTGTCTACTCCAGTAGGGACCAAAATTTCACCTCTTTGAACTTGTAGTTGAAGGCAGAAATTGGGTCCTTGCATGCTGGATTCCTTATTCTACAAGGATATTTAAAAATAATAAAATGTTTGAATCTTGTAAGTATCTTATTGTTTCAACTTTCAGATTAATCACTTTTCTTATTGCTATGTATTTTACTAATTTTACTGTAATATACAGGTCCCTTAGTGATAGCAGTTGTAATACTAATAAGGATATCCTGACTAAAACTGCAGATAAACACACAAAAATATTGTTTTTACATTTGAAATTATACCACTGTCCCAGAGCAGGAAAAAATCAATGTCTCTTCTAATTATAACCTCATGAAATCTGCATCGATGACTGCAATTTAAAAAAACATAAACAAAAAATGATAAACATTAGACCTTTATCATGTTTCAGCCATCTTGTTTTTCTCCTTTTTAGACTGAGGCCCTTTTCGGAACCTCGGTTTCGGGGTTGGCTCTGTCCACATAGATAATCCCCGAACTGAAAGTGGCCTTTTTGAAAATAACTGACATATTAGTGTCTGAAAAAAGTCTGAACCCTTATGGTTAAATGAATATAATTCTGTATACACACAGGGAACATGACAAGCATGGCGGAAACTTGAAGTATACACGTTTTACAGTGTTTTTACAAAGTGCATGTACTCACATTCAGTCCGGTCACAATCACTTCATTTTGTCCAGAGCAAGAGGTGCTCTCATGAGTACATCTATTCTCAAAGACACACCAGTCACAGGCCCAGCGACTACCAACACACGATACACAACTACAAAAATTAAACAGTTTGTATAACTCAGATTAACTATAATTACAGGGTGACTCAAGTTACAGGACAGGGTTATTCACAGTACTCAATCTACAGTGCTACTCAAATCTACGGGGTTATTCACTTTATAGGGTTACTCACTCTACTACAAGGTTCCTCACATTAAAGGGTTACTCACATTAAAGGGTTACTCACGATTAAAGGGTTACTCACACTAAAGGCTTACTCACATTACAGGGTTACTCACATTACAGGGTTACTCACTTTACAGGATTCCTTATATCACATTTACTCAATTTAGAGGGTTACTCACATTCGAATGTACTCATACACTTTAAAGGGTTACTCGTTCTATGGGGTTTATTACTTTACACAATTCCTCACATTACATGGATTATACTCAAATTAGACAGTTACTCAAATTGCATGGTTGCTCACATTACAAGGTTACTGATGACAGGAATCAGAAATCTAGTTTTTTTTTTTTTTTCAGAATTTTGTTTATTGAAATAATGTTCAATTGACATCAACAATCTCAACATATTGAACCAAGAAAATCATTCAATCATTGTTGGTGACTTACCTTTTATGGGTGGAGCAATCATAAAAACTGAACTCTCGATCCACAAAGTTGACTCCTGTCTCTGTTGACGCAACACTCAACAGCATCGATGAATGATCCTCTGAGTGTAGAAACACAGTTTGACAACAGAGATATTAATTACTCAACTTTGTAGCAAACAACCATTGTCATAAAATTTTCTTGAATCAAATTTCAAAATTGATCCAAGCAGTTGTCCTGGGCCAATTTCTGGACTATGTATTGGCAGGGCCATTGCAACACACAGGACCTTCAAATGACTTAGTGAAAGACTGCAGTAATTTCTTTTAAGATTGTTTATTCTTAAAAATAAGTACTAAACCACAAAGGAAACTGGTGGGGTAATTTTATTTCAATTTTGGGGTGAACAAGAAAATTGACTATAATGGAATTTAAACCTGTGACATGTGTGACCTCCTGATTAATGTGCCAGCTAAATGTCTGGATTAATTAAAGATGTCCATAATTAACGTGCAGGTTGACTGTCTTCTGACTGGCACCCTAAACAACGATAATTTGATAGATAGCTCAGTTGGTAGAGCTCCGCCATGTTAACCTGGAGGTCGCAAGTTCAAATCCCATTCTTGTAAGTTTTTCTTTGTTCACCTTAAAATTGTTACAAATATTTAAAATTCTACAATAGAAAAACAACAATAACTACAAATGTGTCGGTAGCAAAATAAAAATTGTGGTTTTGGGTAAAAAAAAAAGCTTTGTTATCAGAAGCGAGGATTTTTGGCTGCCACGAGAAAAATAAATTTTGCAATTAGAACTAGCTCTAGTGAGAAATCTGTAGTCAATTTGTATAGTGCACTCTTTGTTATGGGTAGCGCAGCTCTCAAAAGAAGGCGCTATACAAATTCATCTTTGTTTTCAGACGTCCACATTGCAAAATCGGCTAGCCAAGAATTTAAACACATCTATCACACAGGTAACAGTGATGCAATGGTGACGTCATTTTGTTTATGTACCAAGTTACACCCTAAGCTTTGATTTGATGTATTGTCTGTGGTTTTTAAGACTGTGGTCCCTGAGATCTGACGCTCACAAGTTTCATGTGTTAGAGCAATGAGATTTGTCGGAAAGAAAAATAAAAACATAAAAAATTCCGACGAAAACAAAGGTGGTTTCGGCATGTGGTCGAATCCCTCAATAAAACAATCAGTAATTTAGAGCTTAAAATGCACTTACAGAACACTAGGTTTAAAATGCTAGGATTAAATTGTATGATCTGATACAACCTGCCAACCATACCAAAGTGCAACAAAAAACATCAAAAAGTCAGTATTTGTCCTTTCCACTATGGCCCACCTTTACCCCCAACAGCAAGGGCATTGTTCTTCAATTGTCTCTGCCCACAAGTAAAAGGCAAATTGTTATAATGGTGAACTTAAGATTGAAGAGCTGACCCACAGAATGTCTCAAAACAGCCAAGACAAGAGCTGGCATGATACTTTGCTGGTGACAGTTCATTCCTAGTAAAGTGCACCTCAACAAAGGAAACTTCAATTTCTATGGGAACATTTCAAAGGGCACCAAGGCAATGGCCAGGTGCATAGAGGCAACTACCTCCATTGCCTCCAAGTGATCCAGAACAAGGAAGTAAAAACAAAAAAGAGGCTAAGGAACTTCTCATCCTAGTTAAAATGTCACCAAAATTGTGCAAGGCACTTAAATGTTTGGTTTGAAAGTGGTTACTGACCTCCAGTCATGATTTCAGGTATCAGATTACTAGGTGGTGTCATACACTGAAGAGTGTCTCCACTTTTATCAGCTGGGTTGCTAAATACATCATCAAAGTGACAGATATAGTGCTGGCTGCTGAGCAAGTCTGGTAGCTGTTGCACTGTCAAAGTTATCTGTCATAAAAATAACCTTAAAGATTGGTAACAAATAATATTTGGTAACTTGGTGATGTTACCATCTTTGTCATATACCCAGTCTGTAATAGCAAAAATGATTACTGGTTTTGGAAAGCTAAAAAGGGGTTCAGACTATTTTTTTCTTTTGTTTGATTGTAATGACTGATAAGAAAATAATACCTGCTGCTCTGTGACAGTGATAGGAAGGCTGTCATATGGAGCTATATCAGTAATGTCAATACACTGTGGGTCATTGTAAGACAGCCATCGAGATGATACATCTTGCAGTGGACATTTATAGTATCGTTTACATCTGAGAAAAATAAAGACAACATTTTGAATGGGCTAATAATAAATTGCTAAAAAGATTCAATTCAATATCCCTCTCTGCATCTGTATCAATTCTCAACACACATCTTAATCACAAAAGATACAATACTTACTGTCTCTGCAGAGTACACCAGCCACACTATGGGTCTCCATCCCTCCCTGCATCCGTACCAATACGCATCAGACACATTGTATACTGACAACAATTCTAAGCACACCTTTAATCAGACAAGATACAATACTTACTGTCTCTGCAAAGTACACCAGCCACAGTATGGGTCTCCATCCCTCCCTGCATCCGTACCAATACACGTCTCACACGTTGTATACTGACCACAATTCTCAACACGCATCTTTACCAACTGCAATATTAAAGAAAAGATAAAACATCAGATAAAGCAGGGTAGAGTTAATCCACATAGTCAATGAATATTGATTATAACAACATACCAAAATTCGTTGCAGATTCTTGATATCAAGCTATGGTTACAAAAATAGAACAGTATAGGTTTCAATACCAAATATAACCATGCCCTGGAAAATTATGCACTGTATCAGTAACAAGCTGTGATAAAGACAAACCATTTCTACTGGCACAGCCTCTTTTCTGTGCTTAGCTAAGTTTGTGCTAAGAAGCTTTGTGAAATTGGGTACTGACTCAGGCTAGGACAATTAATCCATCCGATCCTGGCTCAAGCCAGGGCTAAGAATCCATCTACAATTTGGAAGATAATTATTAAAAGCTAAACATGTCCAACCAGCTACCACGGTAGTCTTTAGATTGATTTTGTTGTTTTTTAGTAAACTTCTTACCTTTTGTTCAGTGAGTAGGTAGAGTTCTCCAGTTGTGTCATTAATCTTGATATCTCTCTTCACTGGATTAGTGGTGAATCCTTTCAAATCGTCGTCAAATGGTATTTGAATTTGTTCATACACTCTGGCTGAAGACCTACTTTCAACATGAACCTAGAAATGTTTTTTCAAAGAAAATTTTGGGGTGAACAAAGAAACATTGACGCAGCAGTATTTGAACCTGCTACAACCACCTATAAACATACCAGCAATCAGAACAGAGTATTGGTACATTTAGCCGGTGGTGGCAGTTTCAAATCCCACTCCAGTCAAATTTTCTTCTTGATCACCCCAAAATTGATGTACAATTTAACTAGTCAGTTTCCCTTGTGGTTTATTGCTTGATATTTGAGGAAAATTTTAGATACATTTCACAGCACTGGCTGTTAATGATGGCTAAAATTTGATAAAGATTTTTATAAAGTGACACTTTCAGCTTTCACTGTTGGTTCGTTCACTTAGGAAAATATAATTTTGTTCCTTCTTGACAGGGGAATTTCAGAGATTTTATTTGGTATGATCACGTCAAAAGTTGTTACTCTTTTTTACCTTTTATTTCTTCTTCAATGTGCACGTATAGGTCAATAGTCAAAGTTTTGTTTTAATAAAAGATTTTCATTTAAAAAAGTTAATCTTCCTTGCATAGGCCTAATGAATTTTATCAAAGTTCTTTGTAGATAAAACTGACCTTTAAGAGTTGACCTTCTGTGGTGCCAATGAATGCTACAGTGTGGTTGAGTTCAATGCTGGTGATAATGGAGGATGTCAAATGGTCTGGTAGCTCCAATACTGCTGTGGAGGTTACTGGGGTGATACCTTCAGCATACTGGTATCGATCCCCCCCATCACCACAGTAGTCAAAATCGACAGGTGGCTATAGGAAAAAATTAACATGTTTTAAATATCCTAACCAGGCAATTTAAAAAGACCAGATTAATAGTATCTCAGTTGGTTTCATTTCTTGTATAACTGTCGCCATAATGTTTGTATCGATTACAGTCTTAGATTAAAACTTTTTGTGGTGATAATTAGATACACTATAAAAAATCTTTAAATTAAAATATTATCTGTTAAGACTGTTGTTGAGTTAGTGAAAACAGTATGCTGGAACAACCACAAGTAATCATTCTGAACTTTCCAGTTTATTTTGTAAAATATTTATTAAAAATTACTGAAAAAGAAATCCTTAAATAATTTCCTTCCACAATAGAAATAACAAGATCTACACAGGAGAGACTTTAATATGACCAGCTCAAATTATGTATTATGTGTACTTTACATGCAGCATAACTCTTGTTACAGATTGAACATTTTAAAAGCTTAAATTTGTTTATTTGTTGTCGAGGTAATTAATTATTAAATAATTGTATAACAATTTTAAATCACTTCTTTTCAATTCTTTCTTCAAACAATGTGTAACCATGATTGGAGGTATGCACATTATACAGTATGAATTTATTAAATAATCAATTAAAACTTACTGATAGTGACCCAGGACAGTGGCTGTTTTGTAGATATCCTACAACATATGCACTACCAACAGTCAGACATCCATCTACAGCAGCTTCAAATGCAGCTTCTATGTCACTCATCTTATACATACACAGTGCTGAGCCTTTTGTGGGTATTGGAACATCAGGATCAGCTGGATTTGGATCATTCTTTGCAAACACAGCATATAAAACCTCATCATTGGCATTCAATGATAATGACTGAGATAAATATGGCCCTGCTGGTCCAACATGAGCAGCCTGAACCAAACTGTACATACTATCACACTGGATGAGAATCTCTGTGTATGAGTCAAGGTCATTGCTGTCATGGCAAACACGACTTATCTTTGAAACATGTGATGAACCAGTATAAACTTCTTGTTTTTGGAATGCAGCAAAATATGTAAATCCTTTCCCCACGAAGGAACTCACACAGCTGATAGGAAATGGTGACGAAGTATAATCTCTACTAAATGTGATTTGGTCATCCTCACTGTGAGCATACATGAATCCATTACCTGCAAACAGCAATCTTCTACTAATAGGTGGGACACTCCAAATACCACATCCTGTACAGTATGTAGTAGCTACATACAGTCTTGAAACACTTGCACCATTATAAAGTCCTGGTGCTACAATACTTTCTGTAGTGTGATTGCCAAATGCAGCAACTTCAAAATCATTCTCTAGAGAACTGCCATCTTCCAATAAATCATCCTCATTCCTTGATGCACACCACCTTATCCCCATTATTGGATTCCTCTCACTCCCACATGCAATAAGTCTACCCCCCTCTAAAACCAAAATCTTATTGTAGTTGACAAACTCCTCCCCTACACCTGTTGCTGTGCTAACATTCACAACCTGTACCAAGTTCTTGTCCAGTCTATAGATGTAGTTGACTGCTCCGACGTAAACATCACCAGTTTCAGGATGAACAGAGAAATGATCCAGCTGGGTTCTAACAAGTTTCTTTACTTGAACTGGATTTTTGAAGGAAGCTATTTCATAAACAGAGAGGTTTCCAATCCAAGGCTGTGACTGAGTATAAGCGGCTTGAAGAAAGACAAAGATGAGCGACAAGAGAACCAATCTTTCCATTATGAGTGTTTAAGATCCTGCTCTGGATTCTATAATTGATGGTCTCTCTTCAAGCCTTTTTATTCTAGTTGGTCTTTGACACTTTCAGATGGCTTAACCTGACAAACAAAATAAATAAATAACAATAAAGCTGAAATTTTAGTAATTTGTTGCTTAATAGGGTGTTAGAATTATGTTCCATAGATAGACATGTCCCTGATCTTCAGACAACAGATATTTGAAGTTACAGAAGTGAAAATTATACAGATAATTTGAAAAGCTGTGGCAATTTTGTTCCAGCCTACATGCATTGCATAACCAGACATTTTCGTTTGAGGGGCAAGCAGAGCAAAGACTTTTCTAGAAATATTTTTTGCCAGTATAATTTTTGAGAATTGAGTAAAACAATTAGTTTTTATCTTGTAACTCTGATGACTGATTGAGCGTAAACTTTTACAGGTTTGTTATTTCATGTATAATTGGGTCACAAAAAGTGCAGATACTGGTCTTTGACAGTTACCAATGTTGTCCACAAGCTTTAATTGAATTTCAAGGCACTGCAAAGTAGTCACAGAACCATAAACTCTTAAGGGTCACCTTTCTTACACTTGTTTGGGTGGAACAATTTAACTGAACTAATATTTTGTACAATTCACAATGTTATCAATTATGGAAGTAAAAACCTTGGGCCCTACATGTTGAGTGTGTTACCTTTTTCTATACAACAAAGCGACCTGCAGATATTCAGCTTTTGAATTATGGGTTCAATAGTACTCCGGGTGACCTTTTCAGGAAGTAGTTTTCATAACTCAGTTATTTTCGATATGAATTGGATGCATTTGATTGCATTGTCGCAGAATGTTATCACAAGGTGAAATGGCAAAGCCAGGTTTCACTGAGTGATAACATTCTGCAACAATGCAGGACTTAAATGCATTCAATATTTGTTTTATATTGTTTTCAGGTACTAAACAAAAAGTTACAACCAGTGGAAAAACCGCTGATGTCACAGTGGCCCCCTTTATTGTGTTTAATGTCAGTGTCATATTCAATTGTTCTAAATCAGACAACGGTTTCACATACTACAATTAGAAATAAGTTTGGTTGAAAAAAATGTTAAGAAATTAACCTTTTGTTCTAAGTTCTTGGAAAAAATTGATGCAGACTGTTGGACATAAAAAAAAAAATTCAAACAGGCATTATTGGTACCCTGTTGATTGAGGCTGGGCAACACACAGTAATGCTTAGTTGATGTATATTTCCTTAATTCTGACAATCTCCTGTAGACTCACTCTTAATTTGGTCAGTTTGTACAAATTTATAAAGGGAAGAGGGGTATACGGATACTTAATTGTAATGATTATGGAGTCTGGACACCAGCAGACAGCAGACAAAAACAGCAGTACAAAGCAAATGACTACTTACAACTCAGTGGCATGTCTGGACTAATGAAACTAAAAATTACCAGAGTAAAATATTACATTAAGTAAAGCTTTTATGTAGCAATTTAAATTCGTTTTTGTAAACTATTTTTCTATTTATATGCAGTGATTTTTTTTAACCTCCATATCAGATTATCTTGTAAAAAATAGTAAATGGCGTAACTAAGAGTGCTGAAAAGGGGCTCATTTAGGAAAAGTTAACTTTTAATTGGCCAGAAGTGCCCCCTGGAAAAAATGTCGCCCCCTAAAATTGTACCCTAGTTTTGCCACTGCTACAACTAACGTTAGTAATGAAACAAAAAAATTAAGGCAGCTGAAACTTTTGACAGCTGCAGGCTTGTATGCTTTGTTCTTGAAAGGGCAAGGGCACCAAGGCATTTTCTCCTTGGTAAAGGGCACCTCTATGATTTTTGAGAAAATTTTCAATTTCCATTGGAACATTTCAAGTGCAATGACCAGGGGCAACGGAGGCAATAAGCCATTTTGAGAAAGATGGACACAAGTTTCCATATCCGACTGCCACTTTCTAAAGGGATTTTTCAGATTTGTTTAATGATATTGGGCTTTGTTTCACTTTTCAAAATATTCTTCTCCTGGAATTGGTAGCTAAAACGCTAACTAGGCCTATTGACTTTTTACAAAAAAGAAAAATCAAGCAGACATTTCATCACGCCTCCGGAACTTTCGCGCATTCATGCAAAAACAAAATGAACTAAAAATGCCGTTTAGTGAGTAGCGTTGTCAAACCCAATGTACGTTAAAATTAATGGCTAGTTTTTCATGATTTCGACACTTCGTCAGTTTGTAATCATCCAAAGTGCCTGTTCCTCTCTGTATACTTTCTGTTGACATCTGCAGGTAAGGGTATAATCTGACCTAAATTATAAAGGAAGATAAAGTGGCAGCCGGATACGGCATTCTTTTTTTGCTGAATGTATACTGAATGACATTATTTGATTTTGGTAAATTTGTCTGTATATACCCAACCCGAACAGTGCGCTCGTATAGGCATGGTGTCTACCAATACCTACAAACGGCTAAGCGTCTGTTGCCTCCGTACGCATAAAGTAGGCTTATCACTATCAGGGCTGCAGCTGGTTGTCCATTGCATGTTAAAGCCAAACATACAAACAAAAGTATTGCAACAAAGGGAAATACTCAACCTATACGCCTACAGCAATTTCAGAAAACAACTCACCTGAAAGTAGCTATTTTGGCTCCGCGAATGTTTCACTATCTACTCAGTGAACTGTAGACACATAGCACTTACAAATGTTATCGACTAAGACGCATGCGTGCGTTTTCTGTTGTCTGGGACTTCCGCTAGATATAATTTGCTTGCGTGCCCGCCCTTTTTTTTCTTCAAAAATACGGTGTCCCAGATTGGTTCGCATGGGTAACCGATAATGACAAGCTTGACACTCGTCTGCAAAATGTAATGTTGTATACAGATTGAGACTGGAAACTGAGCGAGTTTTTTCAAAAAACAACAAACATTTTTAAATAAAAGGTGTTTGTGTCTAATAAGAAAGTACCACATGAATCTTCATCACCCAAAATTATCGTTTGGAGATCACATTCTCAATATGTGAAATATGGTAACCAACGTGAATTACTTAATTGTTTCACTATCCGCCAACTCCGGGCTGGTTTGTTTGACTGGATAATTGTTTGACTGGAGAAACAAGGCTTTTTTAAAATTCAGCGTAACAGAGGTTGGAAATGGAAAACATCGGTCTCTTCATAAAATTTGGACGATGACTCAGTCCTAGCTACAGAGGGTTTCCGGGGCAAATAACATGAAAATGGAGAACAAGTTTTTTAAGGACAAGACTCCTCGATTATAATTGTTTTCGCTGCCGAGTTTTTGAAATGATAACCAGAATTATTCTTGCCAAGACTGGTTCTAGACTTGGAAACAAATTTGTTCTTGAAAAACTACACACCAATGGAGGCAATAAGAAAAAGATGAAAACATTAAAAAATAGCGTTAAAAGACTTATTTCTTTATTGTAAGAACATTTGTGTTGACATATAAAAATATTATCTGCTTAAATTGGAATGGTTGGCCTTTACTGGTATTGTTTTTTGAAAGTTTCTTTAAGCATTAACAAAAAGTCAAACTCAGGCAAAAGTCCCATTCGTAAATGCCCTTTTTGTTACAAAAACGTAATTATGTGGAAAAATCCGTATAACCTTTTCCTGTAAAGACACAATACAAACTGTAGAGATATTATAAAATTAAGAGGTCCTTCTTTTATACCAAAACAAAACAAAAATGGTTAAAGTTTTTAATTGTTTATGTGCACGATCGTTCTTTTGATTTTTCGATTTGAAAAATTTTGTAGAACCATGTACATGACAGCGTTAGATGGAAATATTCTCAGAACAATCAGGCTTGGTGCCAAGTTCATGAATACAAAACATTATGCTTAATAAAATTTGCCAAATTAACCTTTTTATTCACTGGTAATGGTTCAATACGCCCTTACAACATTAGTAGCGGTGTAACTAGGTAGTAGCGGTGTAACTAGGGTAAAATCTTATGGGGCACAAGGGGGTGCACCATTTTTTTCTGGGGGGCACTTTTGGCGAACTAAAACTAGTTTCCGTTTGTATCTTTCCTAAACAAGCTCCTTTCAGCACTCTTATGTAGTGCCGTCTGCTATGTTTTATAAAATAATCTGGTGTAGAGGTAAAATACTTTTTAAACAATAAAACAAAAGTGTTTTAAAAATATTGAAATTACTACATAAAAGCTTATAAAATTTAACATTTTATTCTTGAAACTTTCAATGTCAAAAGCCCAGATTGGGCTTTAGACATCGAAAATTTCCAGAATAAAATGTTTGTTTTTTTTGGGTTTTTTTTTTTTTTTGGGGGGGGGACTTACCCCCTCCCCCAGTTATGCAACTGAACATCAGTAATTGTCAGACTTGTATCCGCACCCGCACTTTTAAAAGTTTGCAAAAGTTTAAACTCAATTGGTTATCGGAGTCTCAAGAAAATACTGAAAACCCCCCATCACGATTTCATTGTTTTTAACATTATATTTCGGACTTGCACAAGATCAGAACTAATTGTTTTACTCATTTCTCAAAAATTATAGCATTTTAGGCAAAACATTAAAGAAGATGACTGAACTAAACATGGTGAAGCAATCTCGGTTTTTTCACCTTGCAAACAAAAATTATCATGCATAATGAAACAATCAATTGTCTTGGTGATTCCACGAATCAAAGTTGTGCAACTCACTGCTCCTAAGCCACGAAAACTTCTAACCAATGGGAGACTTTAGAACGATAGGTGGCAACAGACAATTGCCAGGTAAATAGTTATGAGCATGCGCACATTTCCGAGAACAAAGGATTTACCTGGTGAGCCTACTGCCACCTGGTGTCCTCTCCCTATTTTTCTTGTGACATTCTTTCCTACACTTAACTCACCAGATGCCAGTCATTGATACCTTCTGTTGTCTCTACCTCTACAACGGTATACCAACGCTTGCTGTATCGTTTATTGCTAGTGAAATCATCAAACTCAACATTAACTAGCAAGGAAAAACAAATATTAAAAAAACAAAACTTGACACAAACTATTTCTCACCTATAGAATATTGTATACTTTTTTTTTTTTTTTTTTTTTTTTTTTTTTTACGTATTCCAGAAGGACGCTTTAGTTAGTTTGTGTCTTTACTTCTTTATTTTGTTTATTTTTTCCTTTGGAAAGGGTGTCTGTTTTTCATGACTCAGCTGATTTTCCCCCTCATATTTTCTTGTTCTTTTTCCGTGTAAGGAAAAAATGATCTCCATTGATCAGAGTGTTTGGTCTTTCATAATCAACAGCAACAATCCATGACAGTGGTTCCGGTATACAGTAAAATTAATGAGAGTAACAGAAGGGGAAAACCCCTTTTATGCCCCCTCTGGTTACTCGTGTCTGCAAAGCAAGTTATAATAATAGCAACAAATGGATTGAGTCTGGTGTGACGTGCAACAAAACAAAGCCAGGATGTTTAATTCGATGTTACTTCCTGTTACCATTGTTGTAGATTAAAAAAAACAAAAAATCCTAGAGACATAATTTTTCTAGACTTGCCCTGTGAAAAGGGGCTCTATCAGGAAATTCTTTGATCAAGAAAAAAACATACTCAGTAAACACTGATCTGAAAATTCCATAACATCTCTGACAACGTGATGGAACAGCAATACTTATTGAGTGAAACAATATTCCTGAAGGAATGGTAAATTGTGCAAGTTGAAATAGTGGGGCAGATACAGGAAATATTTGGGGGAATGGGGAATTGTGCCTTTGGTAATACAAGCATGAAATTTGGCACAGAGTCGGAGTATGTCATAAGAAAGATATGTGGCTATATGGCCATCGCAGATTTGAATTAAAAAAAAAAAATAACGGTAGAACAACAAGCAATTTTTAAAATAGCTGCCTTTGCTTGTTATACTACCTATATATTTTCAAAGCACAAATCTGCGATGGCGCTCCCGATTTTTTTGCAGGGTTACAATAACACTAAAAATAAAATAACTGTCGTCTGTATATCGTATAAGTTATCACACAAGCACGAGCGAAATACGGGAAAATATAGCGTTTCTGCGTCCCGTATCCCACGAGGCCTTCAGTCAACACTGGAAGATAATACAACTTTGAGCGTTTTTTGATGAAGAGCAAAACGTCCAATGCGCTAATTTTAGATTGTCATTTTGCACTGTCCGTATACGGAGCGTGACACATGATACTCAAAATGCGCAGAGTGTAATAATATACAAATATTGACTGCTTCGAGAGGCGTAGTAAAACTAGTCACTCGAGGTGATCCCCGGAGCAGCCTATCTTCCCGAGGCGGAGCCGAGGGAAGATAGGCGGCTCCGGGGATCACCGAGAGTGACTAGTTTTACTACGCCACGAGATAAAGCAGTCAATATTTGTTTTATAACACCTCAATTTCATCCAATTTGTTGTAATATTCGTTAAACAACTGTGCGTATACCAGTCTTCAAACAACTGTGTAAAATCTGACAGGAAAACTTGACAAAAAGAAAGAGGGGGTACCACACTGCCTTCGTTCTCATATCGTATTTCGAATGCACGTATTATTTGATCGTTTCACCGGGTTCGAGGTTGTCGTTGGATAGTACCATTTAATAGTTCTTTTGGTCGGTGTGCAGTGTGATAGTAAAAATACACAACACCACGTGACGCACGTTCGGCCAATCAACAGATAGAATCAAAGGAAGAGGTGTTATAATATAGACTACTGGGAGTATGATTTGATTTATTATCACACTCCCGTTGAGCAATCTGATTGGAGGATTAGCGCGTACTGGAAGATAAAAAGGTTTATGGCGTACAAACATTTTGTTAAATATAAAAGTATGAGCTGCCGTTCAATTGTAATTGTATTGACAATGTTATTTGAAGTTTCTTTAAGCAGTAGGCTAACAAAAAGTTAAAATAAGACAACATTTTACTTTTCCCCTCCAACACAAAGAGTAACTGTTAACATTCTGAATTTAGTAAAGGAGTAACTTTCTGACAAAATTTAAGTCAAAGTATAGAAGGTAATAAATCCATGTTATTTTGACTAGTTTGTGGAATCGTTTGGGTAGTTAAACAATTTAGTTTTCTGATACTTAGTGAAGTATATTGAAGGAATGATTTTAGTTGTCTTGAGTTCTAATTGAAATCAAAATTTCAAACTAATTACAGTTGTTTTGCGATATAACATTGACATATTTAAAAATCATTAATTGAATAAATGTGTTTCTTAATGCAGCCTTAAAAAACACTCCCTGATTGTAAAACACTAAATAAGAAAAATTACTATATACTATAATTACTATATACCGGATATAACTAAATAGTTAATAATATTTTTTTCTGTATTTTAAAAAAAAATATACATCCTCAGGGAAATCCAAATTATGTACAAAACTCCTTCATTTGAATATAACAATGCAACAATTACCAAGCATTATGTCAAGCACCAAAAGTACTTTAAAATTGCTATATTCATTTAAAAACTTTAATTACTTCATGACATAGTTCTGAGTAAAAACAAAAAAGAAACCAAATCATATACATGTAACCACTTCTTCAAGAGTGCATTCATTCTCATCATCTCCTTCATTCACAAAGGCTATTGCCCCCTCCAGTTTTTCCTTTGACCCTCCCCCTCGAAAAGAAGGAGTTTTTGACTAGGATGAATTTTTGTTCTGTATGGAACATTTTGTCATTACTTTACCTTCTTTCTTTTATGACAAACCATGCTAGAAAAAAAAACACTTTCCACACTACCAAAGATGTTTACTTTAATCAGTCTTGTTGATAACCCTCTGGTCCCTGCAAATGAAAACTTAACAGAATCGTGGTGTACAAAAGATACATAAAGCTTACTATTTTCGTACAGCTTTCGTCCTTTTCGTTATAAGTTGTCATTGAATGACAGATTAGTTCAAGTTCGGAAGTAATAACTCACAAGGGAACAATAATTGCCTCTCATTAACGGTTACTAGTAATTTTATGACAAGTCTTTCTTATGAGCAGCTTAAACTGAACACAATAGTTTTTGAAGGCTCTACCTGGCATCCTTGCTCATACTGTTTTCTTGCTAAAAGAGGCAAAAGGAGGGGGCATATATAATTGTTGCGTGGGCAATTTCATTTAAATTTGCCTGAATCACTGACAGGGGGGAAAGATGGCCCCTCTTTGGCTATGCCACTGAAAATCAGATGTAATAGAGTCTGGTGCCGTTGTTGTACATACCACACAAGCCTAAAACCAAAATGATATTCTTTATTCCAATGATCAATGCAAAAGAAATGTAACCAGCTGGTGTCCAGATGGAATCTAACAATTATTTTCTTTGCCAGATGATTACAAATCCTGTAATAACAATATTAATACTAAGTTGTTGTATAGTGCTTTACCAAACCCAAGGGCATCTCAAAGCGCTCAATGTTTTGTCTACAGGAGCTATGTTCGAAATGTAAAACCCATTTTTGTACAATGCACTGTATAAAGATTTACAAGGTGCTGTGGTGCTATCTGCAGCCTACCATACCAGAAAAAACCCAGGACCGAACCACATCTCTTAATAATAAGTGTACTCTCTAAATGTAAAATAGTGAAAATTTCACTCGCTTGCCAGAGTGGTGTCAGTTTGGCTCTTTTGAGAGTGAAACTCACTCTTCACCACTCTTTTTGAGTGAAAGTGGGGTGAATTTCACTCTGAATCTAGTGAAAATACACGTTTTTCACTCCAAAAAGAGTAATCGGTCAACTGGCTCTTTGCGAGTGGTATGGCGGACAAAAGGAGTGGTTTTTCACTCTTTTACATTAAGAGAGTGCTGGGTTCTTTTACGTGCATCACACAACACAAGGAACCCAAGGCTTTATGTACGAAGCAATAATGGCTAAGTGTCTTGCTTAAGGACACAAGTGTCAAGACCGGGACTCAAACCCACACTCTGCTAATCAGCAACACCAGAGCTTGAGTCCAGTGCACTTGACCACTCTGCCACACTTCGCCTTTAAACTGGAAGACCTATTTACAATGCATTGCCACCGGAGAGTGTATCTTTCACCTCCTCCAGCAAGCACCCTAAATGCTCTTGGTCACTCTGATCTTTTGTCTTCAATACCACAATAAGCTGATGACAAATGAAAATAAAGAGAAGGAAGTTACCGAGTAATCAAACCTGTCATAATTTTTTAGCATCAATGTTTTGAGGTACAGGCATTTTAAAGGTCAATTTCATGCAGTAAACTGTTAAGGAAGATGTAAGAAGAGAGTCCCTTTAATAAAGCATCTAGCAAAAAGGGATAGATAAACTTACAAGATCCCATAGCTGCTTCAAGGTGCTTAGCTTGCTGAACAGTCCTGTGAAATTCTACAAGAAAACAGAACAAATTTAAGTCTTAAAGTGAGTTAATTGAATGAATCCAAGTCAAAACTGTTTTTGTTTCATCAGGATTTAATGCACGTTCATACTATGTAGTAATCAACCCTCCTTGATTCAACCTGAAGTGTTGTATAAGAAATTGTATATGTCTAAATACTTTTTTTTAGTTTATGTACAAATATTTAACTGTCTTTCTTAACTTTGTACTTTTATTGGCAGACTAAGCCTTTTGGTTATAGGAAATAATTCATGTATTTCCTCCTTGGTCTTGCCTTCTCCAAAATTTCCTTATTTTGTTCTTATATTGTGCCTTAATGTTTGTTTTGGAGAGAAATAAAATAATAATAATAACAATCAAAATAAGCAATGGTAATTTAGGGGGTCTTCCACATGCTATTTCCTCGGCTATGACAGTATTTCAAACCAGCACTAGAAGATTAAACTTGTGTGAGTTTTATAATCAGTGACCTGTCAGACTGAAGCTTGAATTTTGTTTGTCTCCATAATTAATACCAATATGGTACTTTGCTCTCTGTAAGTTTTATACTAGTATGTGATTTTGCTTTTACCCAAAAGCAATTTAATGTAACCAAACTGAGTTATGATGGAAAAACAGTTTGGCCCCTTTTTTCCACAATATGCATTCGGTAATTTTTATTGCTGTTTCAAACAGGGAACATGTCAAAGGTTGTGGAAGAAGACATTATTGGAAAAAGGCTTGGTTTCAAGGAAATGTCTTTTAAGTAATTGCCTAGTGCTGTGTATCTAAATGGATCTTAGAATTAAATAATGAATAGAGGCGTTGAGAATTTAGATGGAATTTAGGCAAAGTTTGCGACAGTAAAATTGCCTTTTACCTGACTTGCTTTCTGTAGCTCTGCATTGAGGTCTTGTGTGGTTACCGGTGCAGATGCCTCTACTTCTTTATAGTATCGTCGAACGTGGCGCTGGTACTTGGTTCTCTCTCTGCTGTACAAGAACTTATTAATGGAGGATTTCTGTCAAGGCAAACAATTAAAATCAACATTTTTGCAGGGAAACTGCTTCTCAAAATATTTAGAAGTTTAGGTGAGCATTTTTGGTTTCCTTTGGGAAGACTTTCGAAAATCACCTTCCAGCATCTTCATTCCAAGTGACACAATGGAGAGCAACTAATCCTTACCATAAAGCACTAATATTTATCTGAAACTTTTTTTCAACATGCCCCACACCCTGTTCCTCCTGCTCCCCACCCCTTAACCTCCCCACGATTATCCAATTCTCACAAAACTCTTGGGATGCAATGGTTTTTATTTGGGTATGCTCAAGATTCGCTGGCATATAAAAGTGCTATTCGTTGGGTTTTGCCAGATGATGCAGATGAACTGTCAAAATGCTCAACAGACTAGGGAGATGGAAGAGCATCCTGAACAGATTTTTCTGTAATGTTCTTAGAAAGCCATCTCAGCATTCTCTGACTTCCCTTACCTGTCCAAGTTTACCTGTCTCAGTACCGTGTGCATCATGGAATAACTGACTAATCATGTCCATGCTTGCCTCGACAGATGGTGAGAGTTTGATGTCAAAAATGTAATCTGGATGCTTGATGGCATTGGACCAGAAACGCAACGGTAAACTAGACAAAGTTATTGGTTGAAAAGTATAATTATTCAGAGATCTTCTCATATTTTTGAACGGTTCTCGTCATCTGGGCCCCTAAAAGCTGTTTACAGCTGAGCAAAGTTTTCCTCTCAATGAAGAAAATGTACTTATGCTTCAAGGGGAAAGTATGCAAATTTTGTATAGGAATAGTATATTCATTCACAACCTTTAGTTTTTTTAATTAAATTCATCATACCAGGGACGTGATTTGACGAACGTGAACATTCCTGAGAATGGCTTGTGGGCTTGGGTTCCCCCTTATTCTAGATCCAGAACGTTCCAGCTGTTACAAGTCAGGAGGTTTACAGTAAGCATCAACGAATTATAAAACTACAGGTTCATACACAGCATGGACTATTTCATTCTCCCTTTGGAGACTGTTTACTACTTCTTCCAAGAAAACTGAAAGGATCACGAAGATTTTGAGACCATCCTGAAATCAGGAAAATTCCTGAGAAATCATGTATATGCCTGCCATTACAACCAAAGTATGAAAAGTTTATCAAATCTGGTGGTTGTGTTTTAGTGAAAACAATGAAAAAAGTTAAACCATTCATATTGGGCATACTTTGATCGATCAAACCAAGCAACAGTAATCAAAGTATGCAACAGTGATCGTAGGGGTCTTAAAATACAATTTTCTTGACTTTTGACACTATTTTAGACAGAGATATTTCTCTGGAGGGATGGTATACTGGAATGAACTTTAAAATTAGTGATCTGTCTTGATGAATATCACTCCTGTACTTTATAATTAAAGTTTATTCACAATGTGGAGGGATGGAAAGCCTCAAACTATTCCATTCTCAGGGTAGTTATTTGATGTTAACTTCTCAATTGATATTCATTTATTGATTTTGAAAATGGATTATCCACTTTATTTATACAAATACCATGTCGTATATGAATTTAGTGTTTTTGTGTGGTTGTCTTTACAAAAATATTTGTTTGCTCACATGTTGTTCTTCCAGGCATATTTAATTTCCGGGTCTTTGGACTTGGTGTCACACAGATGTGCCTGTTTGTCAAAAAAGTCAAAGAGGAACTTGATGGCCTTAGGGGTGCTCTCCACAGACAGAATGGTGTGGAACATATCGTCAACATACTCTTGGATGATGATCTGTTTTTAAGAAGTTGGGATAAAAAGTCAAGAGATTTCAGTTTGTTCCACAGGTCCCTGCTTATCCAGAGCAAAAACTGCCTCCATGTAAAAGTGTGTTCACAGATTGTGCATTATGGTTTCCTTCTTTATTGTTTTTATTATTATATCTTTTTGGTTGATGAAACCAAGGGACCCTCAAAAGTGACTAGCACTGTGACCCATAGGCCTGAAGATACCGGTGTAGAGAAGAAGATGAGGAAATATCAGTTTTAGATGTAGGGAAAACCCATGCAATAAGGTAGGGACTGAAAACCCAATCCACATGCATGGCGCTGGTTTGGAATTCAAACCAGGGTCCACAGAGGTGAAAGGCATAGAAGAAACGTCTTACACAAACAGAAAACTGATTCTTAACTTTACCTTTGACAGCAAAACCCTCTGTATTGGGACCCTGTAGGCAGCCCACTGATGGTGTTCATCTGATGACACACACCATGATCTGCATCCTCTCTGCTCAGTGGTTTGTTCACTAACAGAGAATGACTTCTTCTCTTGAGTCTGGAGATAAAAACTTTAATTTAACGTTACTTATCCTTTTTATGAGGCCAGGCTCAAGAGAAATTTAGCTGCTGTGATTAAATTGACTATTTAAATACTTTGTTTTATTTAACCAGGGTAACCCCATCATTTTCCAATGAATTGTTTTGGCTGAGGGTCCTGGATATATAACACTATAAAATACACAAGCATCAAAGACAAAAACAGCTCAAAAACAAAAATCTAAAAAACAAAAGAGTACAAATGAAATTCAGAAGTACATATTGGGGCCCAAGAATAAAAAACAAAAACAACACATCCAAACACAAAAAGTAGCTGTTGGGAGAAGAATATAAAAAAAGAGGAATAAGAAGGAATTCATGCTACATGTACAAAAATAGTTTTAGACAAAAGCAAAACCAAAGTATGAAAATAGACATTCAAAGATGGTTTTAAATAAAAGCACTAGATTTAAAAATGTAAAAAAAAAAAAATTAGTCATTGATCCAAATCTAAATTCAGTACTGAAAACACAACCATCCACTATCCTTTAGTCCACTACAGTCGTTGAAATGTACTCATGTTATTAATAATACGTAGTTCTTATATAGTGCTTTATCACACACAATGGGCATCTCAAAGCGCTCAGTATTTTTTCCTACAAAGTGTGAGACCTGTTCCTTTACATAGCACCATGTAACGGTTTACAAGGTGCTGTGGAGCAATCTGCAGCCGATCAAACCAGGAACACCAGGGTGAACCCCTTCTCTTTTCGATAAGTGCACTGGGTTCTTTTATGTGCATTACACAAAACACGAAACCTAGGGCTTTACGTCCCATCCGAAGGACGCAGCAATAATGGTCAAATGTCTTGCTTCAGGACACAAGTGTCACGACAGGGACTCGAACCCACACCCCGCTGATCAGAAACACCAGAGCTTGAGTCTGGTGTTCTTATCCACTCAGCCACGACATGCCACTTATTACATAATTTAATACTTGGACTATCAAACATGTAGATGCTCCAAAGAAATGAGAGGAATATTTGCCAGATTCTGTTCATGGACAGTGAAGACAGACATTATTGTTGTTGGAATTTGTACCCATGCACCTGATTAGCAAGTGTGAATTGGTCCCCCAAATAACAATTTTAAACATGAGAGAGCACACATGATAGTCCCGTCATTGTTACAAAGGTTTTGAATATTAGAAAATCTTAGCAGGTGTATAGAAGTATCATTCCTTTTGTAGCGTGTCGTGGCCGAGCGGTTTAGTGCATTGGACTCAAGTTCTGGTGGCCAAGTCATCAGGATGTGGGTTTTAATCCCGGTCGTGGCACTTGTGTCCTTGAGCAAGACAATTAACTATAACTGCTTCAAATAGGGGAAGAGGCAGTTGTGATTGTCTCGCAACAGATTTATTTACCCCTCCCTATTCTTAGCTGTGCAGTTAAGAGACTAGCGTTTATATCTCTCCATGTCTTGTTTCTGCACACTGAAGCAGGTTTCTATGCTTTCAAAAACTAGCCCACACCTCTAGTGGCCTTTGGGCCTTGTGTTGGGCGAATTGTATAATTTTAATAACAGAACAAAAAAATTGCAATCAATTCGTGTTGCAAAAATTTTACTCAAACAAGAACTTTGTTGTGGCTTACCAGATGCCAATCCCTGACTCCTTCAAGGTTTTCCTCTTCATCTCCCAAACCATCATTATCTGAGGACATCAGACAGATATAATTTTATATGAATAAATGGCAAATTTGGGGTTATTTTGAGTCCTCTTCTATAATTATCATGATTAATTTCTAATAAATATATTCTCATACAGAAAGGATTATCTAGTTAATGTAACTAATAGCTTGCATTTAAACAAATAAAACTAATTCCAGGTCGTGACCTCCTTTTGCTTATTTTTAGGTCAGTCATACACGCATGCACTATCATCTATCATTTATCATTTTCTTTGTTTAACTGATAATTACCATATGCACTTTCCCCTTCACACTTCCTCTCTTGTGTGCTGTTAGGGACCTATAGGTAACCAATGACAACAGGGTACCAATAAAAACTCTTGCCAAATCAAAAACTTCATAAATATCATTAGGAATAGCGTCATCTATTCATTATCAATGCATTATCTGGACAAAAGCAACCAGTGAAGACAAAGTACAAGTAAAATATTTTATCGAGTGAACTCTTTCATCAAGTGAACTGATTTATTATGGCATAGCAAGGATGTGACCCGAGTCCTAGTCAGTAACTATAGGGGAACCCGGTGTAAACAAACGCCAGTGAAAACTTTAAACCAATGAAACGGTGTGTTATTTAAATCTAGTTAACTGTCGTCTTCATAAGTTATTAGTTTTGAAGCTTATCCTTGTTTAGTTTTCGAAAGGGCAATTGGCAATTGTTGCGTGGAGTACTTGGACTCATTCTGATGTCGATAATTTAGAGGTCGAGACTCAGTTTCTTTGGGAAATTGTTGATGTCAACTTGCAAAAGTTTCTTACTTTTGATGGAGACTCTGTTTGAGTTTTTTTGTGGGGGATCTTCTGCTGATTGTCATATTTTGTTGGGATGCAGTAACCACCTTCCATAGTGAATGAGGATTCTGCTTCCTTAGCCTAGGAGACAATTGTTACCATGGTTATTCATTGTGGCTTTTGGACACTATCACAACAAATTGGTGTCTGCAAGTAAACGTATATCCCCTGTTAGACATGTTAGATGGTATTCTAATTTATCAAAAAATATATATTTAAACAAAAATGGGGTATGGAATGATCACCCTGGGCCTTTTTGCAACCTTTCCGTCCTCCCTGTTTTTGTTGCTTGTACAAGAATAAAGTATCATGAAATTGGGTAGCAGGCTCCTCATGAGCCCAATTTAATGGAGCTCCTTAAGCAGAAAATATTGCTTAAACATTAATTGCTAAGCAAAAATAAGCAGGAAACCAGTCACATGGCAATTTGGCTGGTAACCTTATTGTGGTAAGAATTATTCTGTTATGCTTTGCTATTTTTTGTGCTTAAGCAGCTCTATGAAATTGGGTCCTCCCTGGGCCCAATTTCATACAGCTGTTTAAGTATGAAAAGTAGCTCAGTGCAAAAAAATTATGCTCACCAGAATAGGGTTTCCAGCCAAATTACCATTCCACATGTACTATCTGTAACTGGTATCCTGCTTAGTTTTGCTTTGCAAAACATTGTTAAGCAACATTTGCTGTTTAAGCAGCTCTATGAAATTGGGCCAATGTCTACAGATAAAGTACCTGAACTACCAGCATTTTATATTGCAGGGATTTACAAATTCTCTGTACCACCACAAAATTCAAAAACAAGAGAACTGATAAAGAAGGGCTAACTCCCCACTCTTACTTTGAATAGACTATTCATGTCTTTTAAAACAAATGGGGATCTTAAACAAAATTGAAAACCACAAGTTGTTCAAGAGTTACCAGATGAAGATCTTTATGTCCTTCCTGTGTGAAATATTCTGTAGAGGATTAAAGATAATGGCACATAATACAGAAAGCATTAAAAAAGACCAAACAACTTAAGCAAAAGTTCTCCATGCGTACAAATTGTGTTTGGGGTTTATTTCACAGAACTGATTAATGAAAAAAGAACAGTGCTTTTAAAAATATATCAAGCAAAACTGCCCAAAGAACTTCTTACAAATGTACACTAGAAACCCGGTTCTACTAAATAAAGTTTTTCTGTGCGTGGCAAATATAGAGGTTCAACACAATAAGAACTTAAGTTTTCATCAAACGTATCATACAGTCCACCACTCTGAAAATATCATCCAATTAAATGGACAGAAAACATATCAACTCTGCCCAGGAGGGTACCAACTGGTTTAATTTCTGAAAGGAAAGCATTTACCATTTGTCATTTCTACTTCAAACTGATGCACTGGTCCAGAATTACTCATGACACCTGCAGCTTGTCCCTTATCCACAAGGGTCACTTCTGCTTCATCAGATACCTGTAGGCAACCAATGAAATAACAGGGAACCAGTGACAACTTTTACCTAATGTGTGGTTGTCTTTAAAAAATACTGTATTTCCACCTCACAAATTATTTTTTAGGTCATATTTGAATTAGTTTTGTTGTAATATTCAAACATCTATTTTACTCACTTGAAAATCTTTGAGGGTGTTGATTCGACATAACTTGTTATGGACAGGTCTGACGGCCTTGTCTGTCAAGATAAGACGGTCGTTCTTTCCCCGGTGCCACACTGTCAAAAATAAAGTCACATGTAATATTATAGATTCCTGTTTTAATATGAACAAATACTTGACAGTTGTTAGTAATTAAAAGAGGAAAACTGTACCAGAGAAAGTGAGCGTGAAAGTGAAATATCAGCATTATGGTTTTATCATCATTTGTCTATAACTGCTTGGTGTCAGACAAGCAAGTGATTGTGTAATGCATAATATAACCATTCAATAAAGTCAGCTTAACTCTAAAAAACTTTTATTTATAAAGGCACCTTTTTGCAGACCCCCAAGTTGGTGAATTACTGATAAACAAAGAGAGACAAAGTCTTAGATTTACGCAGTCGTTTAAGAGTGACATACCAAGACTGACTTGGTTGGCACTGGGTCTGCTGGAGTAGGGTTTGTTGAGATGGATGGCATCTAAGATCTTCTCCTTCACCTGCGAGATGGTGTCAACGTCTAACACCTTGACTTCTTTGATGACAGCTCCTTCTTTGTTTAGAATCACCAGTGTCTAAGGGCCAACAAAGTTTCAAGGTTCATTATTGTCAGATTATATAGTCTGGTGCTCAAAAGACTGAAAGGGTGGGTTTAAAAAAAACCCAGATTTTTCATCCAGAATAGATCCATCCCTTAAGCTCTGCCCCTTTAATGAATTGACCAATCGCATTTGTGATCAGTGTCAAAAAATTTACCACAAATCCGACCTTCTAAAGTCCAAGTCTTGGTCTATAGGCCTTTTTTTGTTACTGCAAGAGGGCGCCCTTTGCGGGTAGATTGGGGGTCAGACCATAGAAATAGTGTGATAAACCAGATACAATCAGACTGCTAACTAAGCAATTAACATACAATTTTTGAGGGATTTTTTATTGACAGTTTTACAATGTAATCAGTGTTAGACATTTGCTTGGACAATTTTTCTTGTTAATGTTTTGAAATACTTGTGTACTTTCAAAATGGAATTAGTAGTGCGCCTTCTTGCTTTCAAAATGTGGCTTATTAGAAATCTCAAATATACTTACCAAGATGTTGAAATCTAAGTCTTCTTGCAGTAAATTCTCAAAGTTGAGAGAAAACTCGGCCTGGCCAGTGACGGCATCAATTGGACCATGTTCAGTGCGGTATTTGATGGCACGGTACAACACAAACAGAGGATAGGCAGTGTGACTCTATATCCAACATAATAGCCAAGAAAACTTGTTAATATCTCGGAAAAGTTAAATAGGTCTTTGCTTATGTTTTTGTGTGAGCAAATGTAATTGATAACTTTCATTAAACGACGAGAATTTCCTTCAATTTGTCCAGCCATCCAAGATATTATTATTTTGAAAAACTTGTAATTGTTATGACAATTTACCTACCTTTAGCTGGTCGTACAGGGACAGGGCAACCCAGTTTGACAGCAGCTTCTCCAGAACACTGTCGGTCCTGAGAGATATAAAATAATCATTGTTTGTAAACTGCAAGCTGAACTGTGACCTAGGCCCAATTTCGATTTTCAGAAAATACTGCTCGGCAAATTTCTTTGCTAAGCAAAAAATAAGTGTGGCACCAGTGGCAACAATGTACTAAAGGATTCTGGCTGGTAACCTATTTCTGCTAAGCAAGATTCTTCAGCGCACAGCAAGTTTTGGGGCTTACAGGCTTTATGAAACTGGGGCCGACTCCTACAAATGGTTTTAGCAGATATGGCCTTACAAAGTAAAAGTTTAACACAGGAACATATTGGAATGCCTTCCTTTCTCAAGCTTCAGCATATCTTAGTAATGTTCATGTTAGATAAAAGACCTTTTATTATTATTTATGTTTCTGGTAATGAAACCAAGGTCGCCTCATAAGTGAACTTAATCACTGTAACTCTCAAGCCTGAGGAGACCTGCAAGGGTGCTTGCTATGTAAACCAGAAACACCGTGGTAAGTTCCCCTACTCTTCCACGATAAGTGTTCTGGGTTCTTTAACGTGCACTTCACATCCTAGTACATGGGAACAACAGCCTAAAGCCCCATCTGAAGGACAAAGCAATTATGGTGAAGTATCTTGCTCAAGGACACAAGTGCCATGACCGGGATTCGAACCAACACTCTGCTGCCGACAACACCAGAACTTGAGTCCGGTGACCTGACTGCTCGTCCACGACACTTCACTCTAAGCTTACGCTTAAATTAATTCTTAAGCAGAGCGAGTGCAATTGCTCTCTTCCGTACTCCGTAACCTTGGCTGAGGAGAAAAATTGTATTCACAGCAAGAAATTTGGCATTTACTTGCTTTGATCATGCAACAAAAATAAGAATTGGCCAATCCAATCCTGCAATGCAATATGCACTTGTGAACCATCAGAGGTACTTATGTGTTTAACATGAACATTATCAACAGTCAGAAATCGTGTTTCAGTTTCACTTTTTAGACGAATATTATTCAAAGTTTGGTTCTGAGGGGTGCAAAGAGCTCACCTCAATAATTTAAGGAGAGCAGTTTATAGCTCTCCTCCTATATCTTAAGTTGAAGGACTAGAATATTATTGGAGGATTCTTTCCCTACTGATTTCAATGAGGGCGTCATCATTTTTTCATCTTCAAAATAACAACATTAGGCTCATTTTGTGATAGCAGGTCACAATGTATGCTTTCAAAGAGAAATACCAAAACACAAACATTTCCGTTACCATTTGATATCGGAAACAATGCAGGTAATTGATGTTATTGAACCATAATTTGGGAGAAAAGGGAAGTACTTCAGACTTCCTTTAGGTAAATAGTGTGTCAAATGTTTCTCTTACTTGCTGAAAAGTAGGAATTCTTGTTTGGTAGATTGAGCATCTTGAATCATCTGTGACATCAAAGTTGTCAAGACGCTTTAAAAAGAAAAAGAGAATTCAATCCTTATCAATTTGAACATTTATTTAAAGAAAACATCTTTTTATTTATTAAATACATAGGTATACAAAACAGCTTTTTGAAATACTGGCTTAAATTTTCTTGGGAGTACAGAAATATAAATTGAGCCACTTCTCACAAACAAAGTTCATCACACTTTGTGTAGCAGTAAAATCAAACCATACAGCTATTACATCTTACATGAAAATGAGTTTGATTACTTTGGACAAGCTTGTGTAACTTCTTTGGTTGATCAAGGGGATTTGTTTTAAGAAATACACAGAAAAGGTGGTCAAAAATACATATTTTTAAATTTCTATATCCCAGTTGCCTCGATTGTGCTGTCTAAAGCAGACTTTACGACTAAGTGAAGACCTCTTCAGTTAGTCATAAAGTCTCCTGCATAATTATGCTTTTTTAAATTGATCTGTTTTTGCCCACCTGAATTCAGCAAATAGTGACATCTAAATGTATATTGCTGTTTGTTTATAAATGCATAAATTACACTGATTCCTGGTGCTCGTTATCAAGGTTGATATGATTTAATATCTAACAAATAACTAACAAATTGTTGTTGTAAGATTAGTGATAAATTGTTATGTAGTGAAGTATGCAGAACCCCAACGGGAACCAAACCCTGGGTATAGAAATGTAATAAGTAAATAAATTGTGAATTGTATATTAAAGACAATTTTAAAGATGGACAATCGACCAAGTTTTCGGTTTCACTTACTGTGTTAAGACCTCCATGTTGTTATTCAATACCATGGTAACGGTCAGTAAAGATGCTATCGATTGCCTAGAAAGATAAATCCACAACAATTTAATCTCCTTTGGAATTCTCCACAAAACACAAGTAGAAATTTCAAATGGAGAACAGTCTGCCCACTAAAAATTATTCTTCATGTCAAGGTAAAAGTCAAACTCATGAGTTGCAACACTTTCCAATATGGGTAGCAAAATATAATTTCAAATTTTCTTTTCCTGACAACCAAAACGTCAATGAAAGTACATTGTGAGTTAATAAATTGAATTACATTAATATTAAAATTGCAGTTATTCTGAAAAATCGACAAAAAAAAAAAAAAAAATACAAATTAAAAAAGTTTTAATGGGATTTAGTGTTATAAATATCAAGAGGAAGTTAAAGATCACATTTAAATATAAAAAATATTTAAATACCCCTGTTACAAAACGTACAACAATAAATGAAAATACTTAAATATTCACATTTCTTTAAAACTTTAGTAGTAGGACCTTGTAACATGTGGACATTTTTAAAGGCAACTTGGTAAAGCAACTCTGCTCCTTCCAAAGGAACTCTATGTATTGACTCACATAAGATACATTTTTTCGAACAGTGTCTTACTTCTTCACAAAAATCTGTGTAAAAACTGTGTTTTCTTCTTTGGGATTGCCTTAAACTGGTTGCCAGTAAAACACCTCATCTGACATGGTGTCTAAACACTTCTTTTGTAAAAGAGGGGAAAATCAAACTTTATACTGTTTGCTTTTCAACTTCTCACCTTTCTTTCACCGACATCTTTGAACGACTCCCTGTATCTAGGGTCTGGATGAGAATCAATAAGAAGTTCTTGTTGCCTAGCAACTGACAGAACTTCATCATGGCTTCTTCAACCAGTGCTTCTTCATCATACTGTACACAAAGGAACAACTATCATTATTCAGGCAAATTGGTAACAGATTTTGGCATCTGTAGACTTCCATGATTAAATTGAACAAAAGGTGAAACGATGCTGGTCACTCTGTTTGAATGTCTTTGTATTTTGGTTGTGAGTCAGTTTGTCGGGTTACTTTGTTCCAGTCAACTATGTTTCTTGTGAAGGAGTAATGATGTGGTTGTGTATAGTTTTAATTTCCTGGATGTATCCTCGGTGGTAGAAGTCTTAACTTTTGAAGCTTTCATAACATGAGTTTAAAGGTCATGTTCAAAGAACTGAATTAAAGCTTAAAGGATACTGATCCACAGTTAATTTTTATTTGGCATGTGATGACTTGTCGCTGAGAGATAGAGTTGATAAACTCTTTTATCTGTCAATGTATAAGGACTTCAGACATGACTTGAAAGCTGACCCTGAGGACTTCAGACTTCAGATATACTCAAGATTTGTCTTCATTAAATTAAATGCTAACTCTGCTTGAGATGATCTTTGAGTCTCCTGTGTTGATCACTAATTACCTCTTCGTCCGTTGTGGTTGGTCGGACCTCTTGTCCAATGAACAACATGTTAGTGGCGTAGTCACGGTGACTCACAAACGGCATCCCTCTCTCTTCCACGTCACTTGTCAGCTGGAAAATGTCAAAGCTTCTTTGAGAAAATCCTGAAGTAAAAAAAAAAGTATAATCCCATAAAAATTCAAAGTTGGATGGTGATTAATAGATTATCTAAGTTAAGAAGTGATCTTTTCAAAGTTTTATTGGCTGTAGGGGCCAGAGCTGCTTAAGCAAACTAATTTGCTAAGAACCAAAAAATCTTGCAAAGCGGAAACCGGTGACGGATCAACATACTGGGTTCAATTTCGTAGAGCTGCTTAAGTAAGAAAGTAGCTAAGCACAAAAAGTTATGCTTACCACAATAAGGTTACCAGCCAAAATGCCATGTCGCGTGTACATTTTGTGACTGGACCCCTGCCTAGTTTTGCTGAGCAGAAAATTGTTAAGCAATATTTTCTGCTTACACAGCTCTATGAAATTGGGCCCAGGTCATGCCCATTGTTTGCCACTGGTTCACTGCTATTTTAGGCCTGGTAGAAATGTTTTTCTTAGCAAAAAATTTTGCTTATCAGGAAATGGCACACTGCTCAGATATTTTGACAAAAAATAAAGCACATTTCCGCCTCATTTTCTTACCTTTCTTAATCTCTACAAGAAAATCTTTCTGTAAAACTAGAAGATTTACTCTCTGCCTGGATCTGTACAGCCGAAACGACAGGACTACGGTTATGCAGACCAAGATGGTGAAAATCACCGCACTGACCACACTGATGGCCACATTGGCGGCAGGATAAGATATGTAGCCAATGCGGAACTGTAGGTTGCTGTGCATCACCTGAGTTTTTAAGGTACAAAACAAATTCTAAGTTTGAAGCCTTCACAAAAGGATCAAAAACAAACTGAGAACTGACTCTTGAGTTACCATGACAAACAGGTAGCCCTTTTTCTCTGTGTCTTGGCTCATGAAGTCCTTGTATAATGTGGTTGTTTTTCAGTAAAAATTCCAAGTGAATTTTGTCTAAGACCTACCCAGACCACGGGAAGCCCTCTCCCTTTTTCTTGGCCCATGAAGTCCCCGGCAGATGGTTGTTCCTCAGGTAAATCACAGTTAAGAGTCGTTTCAGTAATGTAGATCACAGGACATTTCACATTTGCGACATAAACGATAACTTCTGAGGACGTTATAGCAAGGTCGATATAATTACCCTGAAGAGTGAGAAAGAAAAGTGAAAAAAAGAAGAGGATAGATTCAACATTTCATCCCTAAACAATCATTGAATTTAAAAGGATTTGTTTTTCAGCTAGCCAAAGAAACTTGTCAAGGACAGAAAAAAACATAAAATGTTCAGTAAAGAGTTGTTTGTAATTGATGAACATGCCCACAAGGGGTCACCCCCTCACCCCCAAACCCGCATTTGAAATCTTGACCTTTTGAGATTAAATTTGACCGTATATTACTGTATTTTACTTTTATGTACATTAGTCAATGATTAAAACATTTTTTCCATTTACATGCAAACAAGGTATTTGTTTTTACCTCCACATCAGATTATACTAAAAAAAAATAGTAAATAGCATAACAAGAGCACTGACAAGATCTTGCTTAAGAAGAATAAAATGTACACTACAAATTTATTGGGCCAAAAGTGTCCCCCAAGAAAACAAATTGTGAACCCCTTGTTCCCTGTAGTTTTAGCTTATTGTTCCCTGTAGTTTTAGCTTATTGTTCCCTGTAGTTTTAGCTTATTGCTGCCTGTAGTTTTAGCTTATTGTTCCCTGTAGTTTTAGCTTATTGCTCCCTGTAGTTTTAGCTTATTGTTCCCTGTAGTTTTAGCTTACTGTTCCCTGTAGTTTTAGCTTATTGTTCCCTGTACTTTTAGCTTATTGTTCCCTGTACTTTTAGCTTACTTGTTCCCTGTAGTTTTAGCTTATTGTTCCCTGTAGTTTTAGCTTGTTGTTCCATGTCGTTTTAGCTTATTGTTCCCTGTAGTTTTAGCTTATTGTTCCCAGTAGTTTTAGCTTATTGTTCCATGTCGTTTTAGCTTATTGTTCCCTGTAGTTTTAGCTTATTGTTCCCAGTAGTTTAAGCTTATTGTTCCCTGTAGTTTTAGCTTATTGTTCCCAGTAGTTTTAGATTATTGTTCCCAGTAGTTTTAGCTTGTTCCCTGTAATTTTAGCTTATTGTTCCCTGTAGTTTTAGCTTATTGTTCTCTGTAGTTTTAGCTTATTGTTCCCTGTAGTTTTAGCTTATTGTTCCCTGTAATTTTAGCTTATTGTTCCCTGTAGTTTTAGCTTATTGTTCCCTGCAGTTTTAGCTTATTGTTCCCTGTAGTTTAAGCTTATTGTTCCCTGTAGGTTTAGCTTATTGTTCCCTGTAGTTTAAGCTTATTGTTCCCTGTAGGTTTAGCTTATTGTTCCCTGTAGTTTTAGCTTATTGTTCTATGTAGTTTTAGCTTATTGTTCCCAGTAGTTTAGCTTACTGTTCCCAGTAGCTTTAGCTTATTGTTCCCAGTAGTTTTAGCTTATTGTTCCATGTAGTTTTAGCTTATTGTTCCCTGTAGATTTAGCTTATTGTTCCCTGTAGTTTTAGCTTATTGTTCCCTGTAGTTTTAGCTTATTGTTCCCTGTAGTTTTAGCTTATTGTTCCCTGTAGTTTTAGCTTATTGTTCCCTGTAGTTTTAGCTTATTGTTCCCAGTAGTTTTAGCTTTTTGTTCCCTGTAGTTTTAGCTTATTGTTCCCTGTAGTTTTAGCTTATTGTTCCCAGTAGTTTTAGCTTATTGTTCCCAGTAGTTTTAGCTTATTGTTCCCAGTAGTTTTAGCTTATTGTTCCCTGTAGTTTTAGCTTATTGTTCCCTGTAGTTTTAGATTATTGTTCCCAGTAGTTTTAGCTTGTTCCCTGTTATTTTAGCTTATTGTTCCCTGTAGTTTTAGCTTATTGTTCTCTGTAGTTTTAGCTTATTGTTCCCTGTAGTTTTAGCTTATTGTTCCCTGTAGTTTTAGCTTATTGTTCCCTGTAGTTTTAGCTTACTGTTCCCAGTAGTTTTAGCTTATTGTTCCCTGTAGGTTTAGCTTATTGTTCCCTGTAGTTTTAGCTTATTGTTCTATGTAGTTTTAGCTTATTGTTCCCTGTAGTTTAAGCTTACTGTTCCCAGTAGCTTTAGCTTATTCTTCCCTGTAGTTTTAGCTTATTGTTCACAGTAGTTTTAGCTTATTGTTCCCTGTAGTTTTAGCTTATTGTTCTCTGTAGTTTTAGCTTATTGTTCCCTGTAGTTTTAGCTTATTGTTCCCTGTAGTTTTAGCTTATTGTTCCCAGTAGTTTTAGCTTATTGTTCCCAGTAGTTTTAGCTTGTTGTTCCCAGTAGTTTTAGCTTATTGTTCCCTGTAGTTTTAGCTTATTGTTCCCTGTAGTTTTAGCTTATTGTTCCCAGTAGTTTTAGCTTATTGTTCCCTGTAGTTTTAGCTTATTGTTCCCTGTAGTTTTAGCTTATTGTTCCCTGTAGTTTTAGCTTATTGTTCCCTGTAGTTTTAGCTTATTGTTCCCTGTAGGTTTTAGCTTATTGTTCGGAGTAGTTTTAGCTTATTGTTCGGAGTAGTTTAAGCTTATTGTTCCCTGTAGGTTTAGCTTATTGTTCCCTGTAGTTTTAGCTTATTGTTCTATGTAGTTTTAGCTTATTGTTCCCTGTAGTTTAAGCTTACTGTTCCCAGTAGCTTTAGCTTATTCTTCCCAGTAGTTTTAGCTTATTGTTCCATGTAGTTTTAGCTTATTGTTCCCTGTAGATTTAGCTTATTGTTCCATGTAGTTTTAGTTTTTTTGTTCCCTGTAGTTTTAGCTTATTGTTCCCAGTAGTTTTAGCTTATTGTTCCCTGTAGTTTTAGCTTATTGTTCCCAGTAGTTTTAGCTTTTTGTTCCCTGTAGTTTTAGCTTATTGTTCCCAGTAGTTTTAGCTTATTGTTCCCTGTAGTTTTAGCTTATTGTTCCCAGTAGTTTTAGCTTATTGTTCCCAGTAGTTTTAGCTTATTCTTCCCTGTAGTTTTAGCTTATTGTTCCCTGTAGTTTTAGCTTATTGTTCCCAGTAGTTTTAGCTTATTAGGTGTTCGGGCACTCAGCCCGGAACACCTATTGATTTTGTTCGGTTTTTTTTTAGGTGTTCGGACTCTGGTCCGAAGACCTCTTGTTTTTGTTCGTTTTTTTTTTTTTAATACTTCTTCTTCTTCTTCTTCTCACTGGCGATTGTCCACTTTCAAATGCACACTTCCGAAGGTCATATAACCTTGAAAATTCATACATAGGTAGTTTATGGCAAGGAGACGAAACCGTTTGAGTGACGTCATGATGACGTCATCAGATGTCGAATTACGTTAAATCAAAGTTTATTATTTGAAAAAATCATAACTCCTGAAGTACACAATGGAATTTTACAATCTATACATCATCGGAAAGGTCTTTAGAAAATAATTAAATGTCTCACAGAGATGACCCCAATTTGACCTTGTCTTCCGGTTCAAACCGGAAGTTGAAGCAAAAAATGCTTAAAAGTCACAATTTAAGCTGTGGAGTCAATACGAAACAGAATTTGGACATGGTTTCAGTGTACGAAATAAAATGTAGTTTATGACCTTTGAAAATATTACATTGATGACGTCATCAAATGTTACAGTTTGTTATGACGACGAGTTTAAAAATATAATTTTTTTTATTTCAATTTTTTTTGAGCAAACTACATGTTGAATTTTTTAGTAATAGATAACGACTATAAAAGCCTAATTGTGAAATTTGAACAAAATTGGCCGTTGAATAACGAAGTTATATTAAGGTGAAAAGTGCCGTTTTTAGCGCGATCGCCGATAGAGTCTGTACAGTTACCTTACTGTATTGCACCCCGTGCGTGTGCACTCTAGGCTTTTACTGCACGCTGTGTATATACATACACGCAACAAGTCAGGGCCCAATTTTTCTGCTTACTATAGCAAAAAAATGTGCTTAAGCGTAAACGTATTTCACCAGCGTTTGCTAACTTAAGCACGTAAACAAACTGCGCACGCAACAAAAAAGTACCGTCTGCTTAAGCAAAAAATACTTCCGATCGAAAAATTTACAAAATGGCGGACGAAGTCAACGGAGTAGCGGTGGCTAAAAAATCAACAAAAAAGGAAATTATCGATGGAAATGATAAAATTTTCTGATGGAATTGGGTCACGTCAGAAAGCGCCCCCTTTGGTTCGAATAATAAAGAGATATACAGCCAAAATGAAACTTTGTATTACATTGATACAATGTTTGATCGATGTTTGGTAAAACTATAAGTTTTCACAATGTGTTTGTACACATTTTTACGTGCAGTATACGCGTACCTCACACACAAAATAACTAGCTGCCGATGATGTTTCATAACCGGTGCTGCGCACATTTTTAAGAGTACTGCTGGGACTGGACTAGTACAAAGTTAACTTACATTAACGACTCCGTGATACTGAATGGATCACAAAGGACATTTCTTTCGTCATATTTCTTATTTATCTTAAAGATCAAGGTGAGTCATAACAAAAAATGTGTCAGTCATGATGTCCGTTCCCTTTTCTAAATTCTATTCTACAGTACTGCAAAGTTAACGCCGTTATTTTCCCAAGTTTGATTTGCTTTGGCAAAACGTTCACACCGTATGAAATATGACTGTTGTTAAATTCATGTCTTTACTGTAATTCAGGGCAATTTTCCAGCCATGCCTTTCGATAAAACTAGTCTATTAACAGGATAATTACATTGATTATCATGACAATATTGTGACTCTCCTCCAAATTATAGCGGCCATTTTGACACAACATGACTTGCTTAAGCACAAAAACGAGTGTTTAAGGCTGCTTGTTGGTTGCTTACCGCGTTAAGCAAAAAATCGTGCTTAATAGAGGCTATGAAATAGAAAATCTGTTTAACACGCCCGTTAAGCACAAAATTGGCTGTTAAGCAGCTTTTTGAAATTGGGCCCTGGTCTTGTCACAGTTCATCGAACTTTGCGGTGTGTTAAGTTCTGTGTGTGTGTAATAATGCCAACGCAAAGAAAAACTGTTACGTCATGCCAAGTTCAGTGTGGAAATGTTTCCCTTTATGTCATTCTGGTGGCTTAATTGTGACAGGGAGAGGAAGAGGAGACTTTACTGAGATGATCACATGCTCACGTGAGTTGTTTGATGTATAATGGTGGAGAAAATGCAATTGACAAAGTGATCGTCTTTCGTTCTATATATACCGATCACGTACGTGCTTACGTACGAGAGTCAAAAGTGTGCACCAGCGGGGCCAGAGGCATTTAACCCCCGCGAGAGTTGTTGTCGGGATTCGCTGAGTAAAACTGTTTAAAAGTAAAGTTTAAAAGTAAAGTCATCGCTTTTCAAAATGTCCGTGTATTTCTTTAGCCGTGCACACTTGTGTTTATGATGTTTATCAAAGTGGGGTAGTTTTTATAAAACTTTGGAATTTTTTTAATACAGATAATGAGCTCGGAATTTGAATCTGTCAAATGTCAGATTGACTGTACAGTACACCAGTGTTCAGTAAAGGTGATGTTACAAAATGAGACCGTTAATTTGATATAGCGCCATCAACGTTCACTAGCGATACACACTTCTTTATTTTATTGACACCGCATAGATGCCGAACAAAACGGAGGGCAGCAAGGGTTAATGTTTTGATAAAAGGCAATATGAATACTGTTTTGAACAGACACTTTGGAAAGCACGAAAACATTGTTTTTCCTGGCAGTTAAAATCAAAAAGGTAACTTGTTTTCCCTCCAGGAGTCGAGTTACAATAAATGTATGCGGTTCTTTATAATTCTTAGTGACCTGAGTTGACCTCGCTTCCTGTCCAAACCGGAAGTCCCCATGAAATACATATGATAAAGCTCTTTTTAATTATTTTCATATTCATATTTAAAGGTTTTATTTGATTTCACTTTTAATATATCAAACAAAATCAAAACCATGCGTTATACGGTGTCTCATAGAGACCATTATGTTGCTTTAAATGTTTCATTCCTCCAAAATTTTCTCCAAATAAATAACTCAAAATTGAAATTAAACTGATCCTTGAAACTGTGCATATATTTGAACCTCAATATGAAGACGCGAAATAAAACGTCATGATGACGTCATCAGATGTTGAGTTACAATAAATCAAAGTTTATTAATTAAATCAGAACTCCTGAAGTGCACAATGGATTTTTACAATCTACACATCATCGCAAAGGTCTTTTGGAAACTATTTAAATATCTCAAAGAAATGACCCCAATTTGACCATGTATTGCGGTTCAAACCGAAAGTTGAAGGAAACAATTGTTATAAAGCCATTATTTTTTAGTTCTTTGGTCAGTATAAAACGAGCTTTGGACAGTGGTTTCAGTGTGTGAGTAGGTAAAGGACTCTGCGTTTTCAAGTTTAAAACTGATGACGTCATTACATTAAACAGCGTCCTCTGGTAACAAGTTTGAAAACAATGGTGCTACAACACTAATTGTAACGGCTTTTTAGGTGTTCGGGCTCTCAGCCCGGAACACCTCTTGATTTTGTTCGGTTTTTTAGGTGTTCGGACTCTGGTCCGATAACCTCTTGGTTTTGTTCGGTTTTTTTTTTAATACTTCTTCTTCTCCCTGGCGATTGTCCACCTTCAAATGCACACTTCCGAAGGTCATATAACCTTGAAACTTCATACATAGGTAGCATATGGCAAGGAGACGAAACATAACTCCTGAAGTACACAATGGATTTTTACAATCTTTACATCATCGGAAAGGTCATCCAAAACTGCGTAATCGCCCTACAGACATGACCCCAATTTGACCTTGTCTTCCGGTTCAAACCGGAAGTTGAAAATGTTGGAAATTTTCAAAAATTCATATTTTAAGAAGTACTTATCACATGATCACAAATTTTACATCAGATTGTAGAGAATTGAGCCTTCTCAAACTTGTGCATTGGGGTGACACCATTTTGACCTTTACTTCCGGTTCAAACCGGACGTTTAACGCAAATGTCCATGTGCGTTCAAGCGTGTCCCACATTGCTGTAGAAAATCCAATGCCATTATACATGTACACGTCCTTGTGTGTGCGTGGCTGTGTAACATCGATGCCCCATTGCTATGCACATTAACCACGCGTTGTTCTTTTTTCAAGGTACACACTCCACGCTTTGTAAGTCTTTAATACAGGGCTTTTTTTTAACTTTATAAATCAACAAAAAATCAACCGTTTGAGATATGAACTTAATTCTTTCGACAAATGTCCAGGTAAGGGAGGCTCTTTCTTTTCGACACATTAAGTGACCTCTGTGACACCTACTTCCGGTCAAACCGGAAGTAGCTCTTTATTTAAAAATGCTAAGAGCTAGGAACATGATTCTTTCACCAAATACCAAGGTTCGGAAAGTTCATTCTCTGTTGCACATTGGGTGACCTCTACTTACGGTCAAACCGGAAGTAGCTCCTCGTGTAAGAGTGGTTAGAGTTAGGAACATGATTGTTTCGAGAAATATCAAGGTTAGGTAAGGTCTTTCTTTGTGAAACATAAAGTGACCTTTGTAACCTCTACTTCCGGTCAAACTGGAAGTAGCTCCTCATTTAAAATTAGTAAGAGCTAGGAACATGATTCTTTCACAAAATAACAAGGTTTGGGATGGTCCTCTGTTGCATATTGCATGGCCTGTGATGTCTACTTCCGGTCAAACCTGAAGTAGCTCGTCAATTAAGATTGGTAAGAGCTTGGAACAGGATTCTTTCACCAAATACCAAGGTGAGGGAAGGTCCTTCTCTGTTACAAATTAAATGTTATCTTTTAAAGAACAACTTCATGTTCATATAATTAGATGCTTTAGTTGCTACATCAAATAACAACTTTAAGTACTATAATCCGAACACCTTGTTTTTGTGATGTCACAAAAACCTATGTCTAGTTTTTTTTTTTAATACTTCTTCTTCTTCTTCTCACCGAACGTTGTCCGCTAACAAATGCACACTTCTTATAGTCACACAAACTTCAAACTTCACACACAGTTAGAACTTCACTAGGACAGGAAACCGTTTGAGTGACGTCATGATGACGTCATCGGGTGTCGAATTACATTAAATCAAAGTTTATTATTTCAAAAAATCATAACTCCTGAAGTACACAATGGATTTTTACAATCTATACATCATCGGAAAGGTCATTCAAAACTGCGTAAACGCTCCACAGACATGACTCCAATTTGACCTTGTCTTCCGGTTCAAACCGGAAGTTGAAATTTTTTGAAAATTTCAAAAAATCATATTGCAAGAAGTACTTATCACATGATCACAAATCTTGCATCAGATTGTAGAGAATTGAGTCTTCTCAAACTTTTGCATTGGAGTGACACCATTTTGACCTTTACTTCCGGTTCAAACCGGACGTTTAACGCAAATCGATTGTCCGTGTGCGTTCAAGCGTGTCCAACATTGCTGTACAAAATCCAATGCCATTATACATGTACATGTGTGTGTGTGTGTGCCTGGCTGTGTGACATCGATGCCCCATTGCTATGCACATTAACCACACGTTGTTCTTAGTCTCTTCTCAAGGTGCATACTCCACGCTTTGTTAGTCTTTAATACAGGGCTTATTTAAACATTTAAAAATCAACAAAAAATCAACCGTTTGAGGTATGAACATAATTCTTTCGACAAATTAATGTCAAGGTAAGGGAGGGTCTTTCTTTATGACACAAAAAGTGACCTCTGTGACATCTACTTCCGGTCAAACCGGAAGTAGCTTTTTATATAAAATTGCTAAGAGCTAGGAACATGATTCTTTCACCAAATACCAAGGTTAGGAAAGGTCATTCTCTGTTGCACATTGGGTGACCTCTATGACCTCTATTTCCGTTCAAACCGGAAGTAGCTCCTCATGTAAAAGTGGTTAGAGTTAGGAACAAGATTATTTCGATAAATATCAAGGTTAGGGAAGGCCTTCATTTGTGAAACGTTAAGTGACCTTTGTGACATCTACTTCCGGTCAAACCGGAAGTAGCTCTTTATTTAAAAATGGTGAGAGCTAGGAACATGATTCTTTCACCACATACCAAGGTTAGGGAGGGTCCTTCTCTGTTGCACATTGGGTGACCTCTGTGACCTCTACTTAAGATCAAACCGGAAGTAGCTCCTCATTTATGCATGGTAAGAGCTAGGAACATGATTCTTTCACCAAATACCAAGGTTAGGGAAGGTCCTTCTTTGTCACACATTGCATGACCTCTCTGAACTCTACTTCCGGTTAAACCGGAAGTACCTCCTCATTGCAAAGTGGTTAGAAATTCCTGTCCAAACCGGATGTTCAAATTAAATATTGTATTATAAACCTCAATTTAACGTATGTTTTTCTTCATATTTTCTTAAATATAAGTTGGATTAACTTTTAATTTCATTTAACTTTTAACACATAAAATATTTTTTATACATCTCACTCCGAACACCTAGTTTTTGTGATGCCACAAAAACTCATTTCTAGTTGTTCCCTGTAGTTTAAGCTTATTGTTCCCTGTAGGTTTAGCTTATTGTTCCCTGTAGTTTTAGCTTATTGTTCTATGTAGTTTTAGCTTATTGTTCTATGTAGTTTTAGCTTACTATTCCCAGTAGTTTTAGCTTGTTGTTCCCAGTAGTTTTAGCTTTTTGTTCCCTGTAGTTTTAGCTTTTTGTTCTATGTAGTTATAGCATATTGTTCCCAGTAGTTTTAGCTTATTGTTCCCTGTAGTTTTAGCTTATTGTTCCCTGTAGTTTTAGCTTATTGTTCCCAGTAGTTTAAGCTTATTGTTCCCTGTAGCTTTAGCTTATTGTTCCCAGTAGTTTTAGCTTATTGTTCCCTATAGTTTTAGCTTATTGTTCCCTGTAGTTTTAGCTTATTGTTCCCTGTAGTTTTAGCTTATTGTTCCCTGTAGTTTTAGCTTATTGTTCCCTGTAGTTTAAGCTTATTGTTCCCTGTAGTTTTAGCTTATTGTTCCCTGTAGTTTTAGCTTATTGTTCCCTGTAGTTTTAGCTTATTGTTCCCTGTAGTTTTAGCTTATTGTTCCCTATAGTTTTAGCTTATTGTTCCATGTAGTTTAAGCTTTTTGTTTCTTGTAGTTTTAGATTACTGTTCCCTGTAGTTAAAGCTTATTGTTCCCTGTAGGTTTTAGCTTATTTTTCCCAGTAGTTTTAGCTTTTTGTTCCATGTAGTTTAAGCTTATTATTCCCTGTAGGTTTAGCTTATTGTTCCCTGTAGTTTTAGCTTATTGTTCTCTGTAGTTTTAGCTTATTGTTCCCTGTAGTTTTAACTTACTGTTCCCAGTAGCTTTAGCTTATTCTTCCCAGTAGTTTTAGCTTATTGTTCGGAGTAGTTTTAGCTTATTGTTCCCTGTAGTTTTAGCTTATTGTTCCATGTAGTTTTAGCTTATTGGTCCCTGTAGTTTTAGCTTATTGTTCCCTGTAGTTTTAGCCTTTTGTTACCTGTAGTTTTAGCTTATTGTTCCCAGTAGTTTTAGCTTATTTTTCCATGTAGTTTTAGCTTATTGTTCCCAGTAGTTTTAGCTTATTGTTCCCTGTAGTTTTAGCTTATTGTTCCCTGTAGTGTTAGCTTATTGTTCCCAGTAGTTTTAGCCTTTTGTTCCCTGTAGTTTTAGCCTTTTGTTCCCTGTAGTTTTAGTTTATTGTTCCCAGTAGTTTTAGCTTTATTTTCCTTGTAGTTTTAGCTTATTGTTCCCTGTAGTTTTAGCTTATTGTTCCCAGTAGTTTTAGCTGATTGTTCCCTGTAGTTTTAGCTTTTTGTTCCCTGTAGTTTTAGCTTATTGTTCCCTGTAGTTTTAGCTTACTGTTCCCTGTAGTTTTATAGCTTATTGTTCCCTGTAGTTTTAGCTTACTGTTCCCTGTAGTTTTAGCTTATTGTTCCTTGTAGTTTTAGCTGATTGTTTGCTGCTGGCTTAAGAATAATCATTGAACATTTAAGTTTTCTGTTAGCCTCACCTTGATTGTCATTAACTGATCAGTCTTCTCATACAAATCATTTTGAAACTGGTCATACTCCGGATCGTGAAAGAACTCCATGTCAACGTTGTTGTCTTCCGACCACGTTAAGAGGTCACTGACACCATCCATAATGAAGCCAAAGGCCACGTTAAGTTGAGATAGAGAACTGCTTATGGCTGAGGTTAAGTTAGGAGTCCGGCAGGACATCATTATGTCACTTTTAATGCTACAATTCTGGAGATAAATTTACACAAATACTTAAAAAGAATAATGTACATGTAAATTAATGTTTTTACAAATTCAAGTCTGGAAGAAAAAACAATTGTGCAGAATCTTCTTTGATCAGTTTCCTTTTGTTAGATTTTAACTGTAGAGTTTGGAGTCGAACCCATGTTTTTCCATGCTTTTGGTGGGAATCGAACCCATTGCTCTTGGTAGGAAATGATCCCCATATTTTCCATGCAGTTGGTGGGAATTAAAACCTTTGCTCTTGGTAGGAAGTGGACCCTGTAGTTCCCATGCTCTTGGTGAGAACGAACCCAATATATTTTCCATAATCTTGGTTGGAATTGAGCCCATGATTTTCCATGCTCTTGGTAGGGAAGTAAACCCATGACTTTCCATGCTCTTGGTGGGAAGTGAACCCATGGTTTTCCATGCTCTTGGTGGGAAGTGAACCTAATATTTTCCATGCTCTTGGTGGGAAGTGAACCCATGATTTTCTATGCTCTTGGTAGGGTTGTGAACCCAAGATTTTCCACGCTCTTTGTGGGAAATGAACCCATAACTATCCATGCCATTGCTGGGAAGTGAGTCTATGATTTTCCATGCTAGTGGTGGGAACTGAACCCTTACCAATGGTGTTCTAGATCAGATATCTGGACCTCTCAAGAGCAACAGTTGCTAAATTGACTAGTGGGAAGTGAACCCATGATTTTCCATGCTCTTGGTGGGAATTGAACTCCTGATTTTCCATTCTCTTGGTGGGAAGTGAGCCTACGATTTTCCATGCTCTTGGTGGGAAGTGAGCCTATGATTTTCTCTGCTCCTGGTGGAAATTGAACCCATGATTTTCCAAGCTCTTGGTGGAAATTGAACCCATGATTTTTCATGCTCTTGGTGGGGAGCGAACCCATGATTTTCCATGCTCTTGATGGGAAGTGAGTCTATGATTTTCCATGCTCTTGGTGGGAAGTGAGCCTATGATTTTCTCTGCTCCTGGTGGGAATTGAACCCATGATTTTCCATGCTCTTGGTGGGGAGTGAACCCATGATTTTCCATGCTCGTGGTGGGAACTGAACCCATGACTACTGGTGTTCTAGATCAGATGTCTGGAGCTCTCATGAACCACACTTGCTAAATTGACAAGTAACATACAACACGTAAATTCCTATGTTTGCCATCAATTCACTAAACTGAGGTCAAACTGAGGTCATAAACTGTTGAAACTGGCGACTCACCTCCACAAACTCGATATGATTTTTGGTGATTGTTGTAGGAACTGTAACAGCAATTGAAGCCATCTGGGTAGTGGTAAGATACATCCCTCTGACAATCATCATCCGACCACCCCTAAGAATTTTAAAAATAGTTAAAATAGAGTCACTATAATGACAATCAATCATTGCTCAAAACGCCGTACAGTGAGCCAGCATCTCAAACATTGGGCATGTTTGAGGAGCAAAGGAAAGTTGCATGCTCATGGTTCAATGGACTGCCAGAACGTTCCACTGGACTGCCTGCATGCCGAGCTAAGAACGTTCAATAGGAACGTTCCATGGGAATATTCCCTCTGTAATATTATTGGCAGTTGCTTAACTCATTGCCTGATCATGTATACCAATACGAAGTTCTACACAGGCCTGTGACATTTCCCAGTTTTGTCTCGTTCTTTTTACAAATTCCTGTTTGAAGCCTCATCCTCAAAACAAAGGTATGTTTGCATTGTTTTCAATTGGTTTACAGGAGCACAAGTTTCAGACACGTTCTTTGATAGAAATATGCCTGTGAGAGTAACAAGATCTTAAATTGAACTTCAGGACCCAAATAATAAATAGTTAATCTAATAATGGAAAGCCAAATTTTTTTTCTTTATTTTATGCATTCAAATTCAGAATAAGTCCTTTTCGTTGGCACTTATTTCACAAGTTTTTTACAACCGTGTTTAGCTTCAAGTGATACTTTACTGATCAAACTGCAATCTGAACTTACAATTGTGCAGAAAGCAAGTCAAGTGAAACATTGTTAAAATTTAACAATTTAATTGCATGAGACAAATAAGAGTTAGGCTATACTTATGATTTACCATAGTGATGTACCATAGGGCTATGGATATGCTATGCGTTTATGATACTCACGCAATGATGCTGGTAGTTGGACTGACTTCAGTAATGACCGGGTTGTTGGTGAAAGTGTAATTCTGGTTGGTGTTTTGTACTACCCCATCAAAAGACATCTTGAGCGTCCCTGTCTCCCCAACAAACCCCATTGTGCTTGTGCACAAAGCTCCTCCTTCAAAAGTGCTGTAAAATTTCCCAGAATGTGATAGGTTTTTAAATACTAAATTTCGTCTTTAAATCGTACAATTCATCAACTAGATTTTTGAAGAGCACACTCATCTAGTTCTCAAGAAATGAACCTTGAGAACATCTCATTAAAAAAGGTTGTAACATTTTTGAAAAAAAAAAAATGGTTTACATTTTATAATACTGAGTCCTGCAGAAAAACAAATAAAATGGGAACTCAGGTGGGATTTGAGCCTACTACATGCATTCTATAGTAGGTGTCTTAACTGCTAGACCACCAAGCATGCTTAGTGACAAGAGTCAAGTTGGAATCCTGTAATTGGTGTAATAATTGCATGGGGAAATCATTTTTGTTTCCATCCATTTCATAAAGGGATACTTATGAGATGCTGGCAGCCGCAGACACAACGTTCCTTATTGCCAGTTCTGAGCATGCACGCACATGCTCAGTAGTGCGCTGTTCTGAGCATGCGTACTACTTGTGAGAAAGGTGAAAAAGGACTGTCCAAATTCAGTCTCCCATTTGAACTTAGCTCTTCTGTTATAAAAACAATGAGTGCTTTCAGATGCCTGTTGGGTGAGATAAAGCACTAAATAAGAACTGAAAATAATTATTGTTATTGCTATTATTATTCCACTTGCCTTGTTAGATTGCAAGCTTTATCACCGATGAATGCCTCAATATTCCGTCCTGTATTTAGAGCCATTCCATTGATTGTTATACGAGTCCCACCAGCTGCTGGTCCAAAACGAGGTCTGAAACTTGTAATAGATGGAACCTGGCAGGAAAATCAGAACCAGAAAAACACAATAGTAGATACTCAACATCAACCAAACCATTCTGTCCTTTTATTTGTAAACAATCAATACTGTGGTATTGAACTCACTGGAAACAACTCATTTCCTCATCTCGTCTTTGAACAATCATATCTTGGATGTCAATGTCATTGATGGCTACAACTTGTTATTAATGGATTTTGGTGAGGAGCAAACCCAATAAAAAAAAGGACAAAATTTTGACATAGGGGCCTAACCTGCCATCCCTCACAATTACTACATTTATACATATTTGAAGAACTTTTTCCTAGTCCAATTTAAGGATTCCAGCTTCTGAGAAACTATTGATATATAAGGCGTAGCTGAGACTACCCGGTTCCATGTAAAATTATAGTTTAATGAAAGTCAAAGCCCTATTAAAAATAAACATTTTGAGTGAAGGTAGACTATCCCCGTTATATGAAATAACTGTACACCCCATTTACAAGTAATACCATGTTAACAGTGTTCTCTGATTAGTTTGTAGTGATTAGAAAGAGACAAAAAACACAAACTTTGTTCCCTTTCACCCAATTATTCAACTGACAAAAACATTGAAAATCTATCACTGCACCTTGTATCCAAATCTGACATCTCCTGTTCCCACTTGCAGGGCACCATTTAAACCTATTACATTCACAATCAACTCCTGTGGTGCCTGGTCATCAGGGTTGCTCCTTGTTATACAAGTCACACTGTGGTCAAAGCAAAACAAATTTATCACATTTCTTAATCTTATTCAAATGACAATTCATGCAGTAGAGTATTGACTTTTGTGTGAGAAGTTTTCATAAGCAGTTTAGTATTTAAAAAAATACTGTAAAATAGTTTGAATATCTTAGCACACTCGTCACTTGTTCATAATCGTTTTAATTAATGCATTTAAAAAGGTTGACTGATTATGTGTTTATAATTACCTGGAGCCTGTGTTGTAATACATCTCCAATCCATCCAAGTCACAAGTCCGACCTCCTACAGTAACTCCTAGGATGTCACTAAATCGTCTACCAAAATCAGTCCCAAACAGTGTTAGAGTAGTATTACCATTAACTGGACCCGTCAGAGGAAAGATCTTAAAGTTAAAAAATGTAAAAAAAAATGTAACGTGTCACCGTGAAGAAAGAATGATATGAACTGAAAACAATGCCGTCAATACTCTAAGCATTGTTCTAGCTGATAAGGCTTTTGAATGTAAAAAAAACCCCAAACAACATAAAGATTCAACTTAAAGGATTTACGTTGGTTCCAGATAACCTCCTTCCCTACTTGGCCACTGTGCATGTTATCCGGAGGAGTACCCAATTGTGCTTTGGGAACCCATCGATGGAGCTAAGAGCAGGGGCAGGAGGAGTCTAACGTCGACCTTACTGAGCTGAGGACACTGACACTGGACCGGGGTGCGTGAAAGGCAACCATCAGAGGCTCCCATGACGGTGTCGGCTGAAGACGACCTCTCACATTGACCTCCTTCCCTACACCACCAGGAGAGTCCTGCTAGGGTTGACAGCAGTCACAACAAGCCACAATTATTACAAATTTATGATTTTCACCTACCTCAAGTATAACTGGGTCAGGGCAGTTGCGTCCATTGTCAAGGGTAACCATTGAGTTAGTCATCAAACACACTGCACTGTCGTTGACAGTACAGGTCCCATCACACCAAACACATCCAAGCTCTTCCCGGGTGGTTTCCTCCAATAGACAGCGGCTACAATCTGGACGCTGAGATTCACACTTGTAAAGTGTTACTGTGAAGAAAAGTTTGTTTTAATTTGTACATTAGCTAACTTTTCATTAGGGAATTACAATATGAGGACCCGGTCTTCACTACATGGTAATGACCGGATTGGTGACTGGCCACTGTTAATGGACCTAACCAAAGGCAAGGTCCATTAACAGTGGCCTACTACCAACCAAGCTCATTACCTGATGCAGTGCAGACCAGGGCTCGATTTCACAAAGAGCTAAGATTGATCTTAACTTCAAATCACTCTTAGTTGCTAAGCAAAGTGTGATGTCACAATACAGATCACAATGGTAATACTGACAACTCATCTGAAGATGAATCTCAGTGCTTTGTGAAATCAAGCCCAGGTCCTCATATTGTTATCCCCAATAAAAATTACTTTAAAGGAAAAAACGGTAACAGTTATCAGAATTTGCAATTTTTCTTTTCTTGATATGTTTAGAATTGTTCTATTCCCTACAGGGGCCATTCTTTAGGCTGTTCAAGTTTTGCATGGCACCTAGTCTTTTACACGTAGATAACTATATATGCTCAATTTCAAGAACCAGACTATGAGCTCTTAAAATTAACAATGCCATTGTATGGAAACACTTTGGTTGGTGTTTAGCTATATGCTTTGCAGTATTTTAGTTTCATGTGTGTACTAGTTACCTTAAATTGACACAATGTCACGGTACATGATACATATGCCTGGTATGCGCATCCACATATCGTCACCATTTTCACGAACAGCCACTTATCTTTAAATCCCATATTCAAAGAGGCGATTTTTCGTTTTCACAAACAGCCACTTATCTTTAATTAATATTTAATCATATTTTAGCATTTCTCCTTATAAAAAAATATGATTGTATAGGTTCGATTATGTACTTGAGTATCATTTAACATCGCATTGATGAACAATAGTACTTATTTTACCTGTGGAATGAAGTTTTAACGCAAACAAACTTCAACGTTGATTATCTCGAAAACGTTATTCTCGCGCACATAAAGATAAGTGGCTGTTCATGAAAACGGTGACAATATGGCACCAACTGTCTTACCAAAATAAGAAAACAGTTGATTTGATAGTTTCCAGCACAACACAGTGGATACAGAACTTTTGAACAAAATAATGCTTGTTTAGGGGCCATATTTGCCAGTTCACAGAACTGGTCTTAATATCATGTTAATACACCATGTGACCAGTCTCTGACCAATCAGAGTGCATAAACTCTCCAAGCTTAGGATTTATTAATGACAGTTCAAAACAATTACTATTTAAACATTTTGAAGAAGGTACAATGATTTGATAATAATTTCCAAAGATTTTTAATTTTTACTTTGATTTCTGACACTCAGAATTTCATACCCTGCAGCCAAAATGCACCCAACATAAGCATATCTGGGTTTGCATGTTATCTTTTTGTCTTATTTAAGTTCAGCTATAATTTTGAATTGCATAAAATATGTCTGACCTTCGAACCCATATCTATCATCCAGCAGATGTACATTATCATTTATATCGGTCCACTCCACCGTCAAGCTGACAGTCAACTCTTGCTCATCGGCTGTGTATGTGTACTACACAATTAAAAATAAAAAACAACACAAAAGCCTAAGTGAATAATTAGTACAGCTTTAGTTAGAGGTTGACAATTTGAAGACCTTATGCCATCAGACAACAAGGCAAACACTTTATTATGGTGAAAGTTTGAAGGAAAAACAATATATATAGTGTGCTCCCATCATATGAAATAAAAATAATGCCGCGTCCGAATTGACATGTTCAGCGGTGGCTTTGGTGAGATTGGTGAAACATATCAATTTGTTATCCCTCCTTTTCAAGCGTTCACACAGTCAGTGATTTTTCTGCAGGGCTTACTGCAGAGCTGAGCATCATCTTGGCCAATGAACTGACTTTCATTGCTGAGCTGAGCAAATTGTGACATATAATACACAACACTATGGTAATAATGACAACAAATAATTATATTAACATGAACCTTTTTAGAGCTTTGTGAAATTAAGCCCAGAGAGCCCAGTTATTGTTATCTGGTATTGAAACCGAGTAACCCTTAAAAGTGCCTTGTAAGCCTGATAGGTACCTGTGTGGAGAAGAAACATTCAGTTTTAGATGAAGGAGGAAAACACCATACTGGGGAAGACCCATGCAATCGGGTAGGGACTGAAAACTTATCCACATGCAAGGCTCCTGTCCTGAGTGGGATTCGAACAGGGGGCCCACAGAGGTAAATGGAAGGAAAGAAACCACCTAGTCCTGACTGCCCATTAGGTGACCCTTGGACCGCCACCATATCCCAGCAACCCAGGTTGGGTAAGAACCCATTGTCTTAATTTGCTCAATAGCAGTATGTCCGAGCTGGAAAGGGGGTGTGCTCAGATTTAACAAGTAAACACAACTAGCACTTACCGAGTTATCTCCACAGGTCAAATATCCATTTTCTCGCATGGCAATGGCTGACTGTTTGGCTCCATCTATGTTTAGGCTGCACTGGTAACTCCTTATCTATTCATGAAATAACAATAAATAATTATTTATGCCTTACGTCCTATCCGATACATTTTTACTTGAGAGACTTGATGACGGGACCCAGAATCCACACCCTGAAAAACATCAGAGCTTGAGTGTAGTGCACCACTACTGCACTAGACCACTGGGCCAGAACACTCCACAAAAAAGAACAATCTAAACTTCATATAGCTTGTAAGGCATTGCCAAACTTCACCGTACAAACTAGCCAAAAAGGTTCTTAACAGAACGGATTTTAATAATGCTATTCTTAAATATATAAAAGCTGGGTTTATATTGTTTTGTTCAAAAGGTGGAATTTGTTTAGAACATACTCAGTCCTTTCATCTCGAAAAAAAGAAAGAAATATCTCTTGACTTCTTTATTGAAATAAATGCTGCCACTGTTTTTTTATGGACTCGTTAAATATGTAATAACTTCATCAACAAGTTTTGGCAGGGTTTTTAGACCTGATATTTGATTTAACAAGAAACTTTGAGAACTATAGCTCATTAATAAGTGTACTTCTTGAAGTCACAAACCTGATCAGGATTTGGAAGATTATTAGTCCCAAAGGTAATTCGTCTGTCTACTCCAGTAGGGACCAAAATTTCACCTCTCTGAACTTGTAGTTGAGGGCAGAAATTGGGTCCTTCCATGCTGGATTCCTTATTCTACAAGGATATTTTAAAAACAGTTATTTTAACCTTGTAGGATTTTTTATTGTTTCAACTTTGTTTGTGATAAATCACTTTTCTTATATTGCTATATGTATTTTACTAATTTTACTGTAATATTCAGGTCCCTTTTATGAGTAGCAGTTGTAATACCAATAAGGCTAACTTGACTAAAACTGCAGATAAATAAATAAACATGATGTTTTTACATTTTAAATCATTCCATTTTCTTCACGGGGTGAATGTACTCACATTCAGTCCAGTCACAATCACTTCATTTTGTCTAGAGCAAGCGGTGCTCTCATGAGTGCATCTATTCTCAAAGACACACCAGTCACAGGCCCAGGGACTACCAACGCACGATACACAACTACAAAAGTTAAACAGTTTGTATAATTTAGATTAACTATAATTACAAGGTTACTCATGTTACAGGACACGGTTACTCACAGTACTCAATCTACAGGGTTACTCAAATCTACAGGGCTATTTACTTTACAGGGTTACTCACTCTACTACAGGGTTACTCTCATTAGAGGGTTACTCACAACAAAGGGTACTCCTTTTACAGGGATACTCACACTACAAGATTTATCACAGTACAGGGTTACTCACATCACAGGAATCAGTAATCTAGTTTTCTGAATGTTTTCATAACTTTATTTGTTGAAATAATTTGCAACTGACATCAATGATCTCAAGATACTAAATCAAGAAAATCATTCGGTCATTGTTGGTGACTTACCTTTTATGGGTGGAGCAATCATAAAAGCTGAACTCTCGATCCACAAAGTTTACTCCTGTCTCTGTTGACTGGACACTCAACATCATCGATGAATGATCCTCTAAGTATAGAAACACAGTTTGACAACAGACCTATTATAATTAATTATCTTTGTAGCAAACAACAATTTGTCATAACATTTTCTTGAATCAAATTTCGAAATTTACCTGAGCAGTGTCCTGGGCCAATTTTTTGACTATGTATTGGCAGGGCTAAGTAAATTAGCCAAAAATAATAATGCAATCGTACTGATTACAAGCACACATGACCTGCGAATAACTCAGTGAAAGACTGCAGTAATTTTGTTTATTTTAAAAAAATATCAAGTACTAAATTACAAAGGAAACTGGCTGAGTCATTTTAATTCAATTTTGGGGTGAACAAAGAAAAATGACTATAATGGAATTTTAACCTGTGACCTCCTGATTAATGTGCCGGCTCAATGTCCGGGTTATTTAACGATGTCCATATTAACGTGAGTCTCTTCTGACAGGCACCCTGAACAAAGAAATTTAGAAAATAGAGAGACCACCATCAATTAGGGCTAGACAGCCCAGTTGGTAGAGGGCTGGCACGTTAATCTGGAAGTCGCAGGTTCAAAACCTGTTCCAGTCAATTTTCCATTGTTCACCCCAAAATTCTTACAAATGTTTAAAATTCTAGGGTAGAAAAATAACAATAGAAATACAAGCAGTAATTGACAGCATAAAATGCACATCCAGAACACTGGGTTAAGCTGTATGACCTGATGTAACCTGCCCGACATACCAAAGAGCAACAAAAACCATCAAAAAGTCAGTATTTGTCCTTTCCGCTACTTGTTCTTTACCCTCAACTGCAAGGGTATTGTTCTTCAATTGTCTCCACCCATAAGAGTGAAAAGCTTACACTGCTTAATTCCAGTTAAGTAAGAAGGTAAATTGTTATATTGACATCTCCGATTAAAGAACTGACCCACAGAAAATTTCAAAACAGCCAAGAAAAGAGCTGGCCTATACTTTGCTATGGGCAAGACAGTTCATTCCCATTTTCTAATGAGCACCTCAATGAAAGAATTTCTATGGAACATTTCAAAGAGCACCAAGGCAACGGCCAGGGGCAAGAGGGCAACTGCCTCCAGTGCCTCTCCAAGTGTTCCAGAGCAAGGAAGTAAAAACAAAAAAGAGGTTAAGGAACTTCTCATCCTAGTTTGAAGCGGTTGGACAGTCTATTGGACTCAAGGTTCTAGTATCTGAGTCATCAGTGTGTGGGTTCACTTGTGTCCTTGAGCAAGCCACTTTTTTAAAGATGGTTTCAAAAAGGCTAAATGTCCCCAAAATTGTGCAACAGGCACTTTATTGTTTGGTCTAAAAGTGTTACTGACCTCCAGTTATGATTTCAGGTATCAGATTACTAGGTGGTGTCATACACTGAGGATTGTCTCCACTTTTATCAACTTGGTTGCTAAATACATCATCAAAGTGACAGATGTAGTGCTGGCTGCTGCTAAGCAAGTCTGGTAGTTGCTGCACTGTCAAAGTTATCTGAAATACAAAATAACCACAATGATTGGTAACAAATAATATTTGGTAACTTGGTAATATTACCATCTTTGTCATATACACAGTCTGTGATAGCAAAAATGAATACTGGTTTTTAAAAAGAGGTTAAGACCATTTTGTTTCTTTCGTGTGATTACATTGATTGGAAACTAATACCTGTTGTTCTGTGACAGTGATAGGAAGGCTGTCATATGGAGCTATATCAGTAATCTCAATACACTGTGGGTCATTGTAAGACAGCCATCGAGATGATACATCTTGCAGTGGACATTCATGGTATCGTGTACACCTAAAATAGAAAATAGGAAATTCAATGTTATTACTCTTCAGTGTACACCAGAAAATTTACTGACTACAGTTCTCCAGACAAGACACAACACTTACTGTCTCTGCAGAGTACACCAACCACAGTATGGGTCTCCATCCTTCCCTGCATCTGTTCCAATACACGTCTCACACGTTGTATACTGACCACAGTTCTCAACACGCATCTTAACCAACTGCAATATTAAAGAAAAGATAAAACATCAGATAAAGCAGGGTAGAGTTAATCCACATAGTCAATGAATATTGATTATAACAACATACCAAAATTCGTTGCAGATTCTTGATATCAAGCTATGGTTACAAAAATAGAACAGTATATATACCACATATAACACTGCCCTGGAAAATTATGCAACTGTATCAGTAACAAGCTGAGATAAAGAAACACCATTTTTACTGGCACAGCCTCTTTTCTGTGCCTAGCTAAGTTTGTGCTAAGAAGCTTTGTAAAATTGGGTACTGGCTCAGGCTAGTGCTATTAATCCATCCGATCCTGGCTCAAGCCAGGACTAAGAATCCACAATTTGGAAGATAAATACTAAAAGCTAAACATGTCCAACCAGCTACCACGGTAGTCTTTAGATTGATTTTGTTGTTTTTTAGTAAACTTCTTACCTTTTGTTCAGTGAGTAGGTAGAGTTCTCCAGTTGTGTCATTAATCTTGATATCTCTCTTCACTGGATTAGTGGTGAATCCTTTCAAGTTGTTGCCAAACGGTATTTGAATTTGTTCATACACTCTGGCTGAAGACCCACTTTCAACATGAACCTATAGAAATGTTTTTTCAAAGAAAGTTTTGGGGTGAACAGTATTTGAACCTGCTACAACCACCTATAAACATACCGGCAATCAAAACAGAGTATTGGTACCTTTATAGCCGGTGGTGGCAGTTTCAAATCCCGCTCCGGTCAAATTTTCTTCTTGTTCACCCCAAAATTGATGTACAATTTATCCAGTCAGTTTCCCTTGTGGTTTATTGCTTGTTATTTGAAGAAAATTGTAGATACATTTCACAACACTGGCTGTTAATGAGGGCTAAAATTTTATAAAGATTTTTATAAACTCACACTTTCAGCTTTCACTGTTGGTTCGTTCACTTAGGAAAAGATCATTTTGTTCCTTCTTAACAGGGGAATTTCAGAGATTTTATTTTCCCTAAATATTTTAATCCCATCACTTAAAAAGTTGTTACTCTTTTTTTAACCTTCTATTTCTTCTTCAATGTGCACGTATAGGTCAATAAGTCAATGTTTTGTTTTAATAAAAGACTTTCATTTAAAAAAGTTAATCTTCCTTTCATATGCCTGATGAATTTTATCAAAGTTCTTTGTAGATAAAAGTGACCTTTAACAGTTGACCTTCCGTGGTGCCAATGAATGCTACAGTGTGGTTGAGTTCAATGCTGGTGATAATGGAGGATGTCAAATGGTCTGGTAGCTCCAATACTGCTGTGGAGGTTACTGGGTTGATACCTTCAGCATACTTGTAAAGATCCCTCCCATTACCACAGTAGTCAAAATTGGCAGGTGGCTATAGAAAGAAAATTAACATGTTTTAAATATCCCAGCCAGGCAATACAAAAAGACCAGATTAATAGTATCTCAGTTGGTTTAATTTCTTGTATAATTGTCGCCATAATGTTTGTATTGATTACAGTCTTAGATTAAAACTTTTTGTGGAAATAATTAGATATCCTGAAATACGTCAGTTAAATTAAATTGAAATATTATTTGTCAAGACTGTTGTTTAATTCTTGTTCACGATAGGCTGGAAACACAAACAGTCAGTTTGAACTTTCCAGTTACTTGTGTAAAACATAAAAAAGTGCTGAAAAAGAAATCCTTCAATAATTTCCTTTCACAATAGGAAATAATAAGATCTACACAAGAGAGACTTTTATCATAATATGACCAGCTCAAATTATTTATTATGTGGACTGTACATGCAGCGTAGCTCTTGTTACAGACTGAACATTTGAAAAGCTTAAATTGGTTTATTTGTTGTTGAGGTAATTAATCTTTGAAATATTTTAAAACTTTTACATCAATGCTTTTCAATCCGATCTTTGAGAACGTGTACCCAAGATTGGAGGTATGCACATCACACAGTATGAATTTATTAAATATTCAATTAAAACTTACTGAGAGTGACCCAGGACAGCGGTTGTTTGCTAGATATCCTACAGCATATGCATCACCAACAGTCAAACATCCATCCACAGCAGCTTTAAATGCAGCTTCTATGTCACTCATCTTGTACATACACAGTGCTGAGCCTTTTGTGGGTAGTGGGACAACAGAATCAGCTGGATTTGGATCATTCTTTGCAAACACAGCATATAAAACCTCATCATTGGCATTCAATGATAATGACTGAGACAAATATGGCCCTGCTGGTCCAACATGAGCAGTCTGAACCAGACTGTACGTACTATCACACTGGATGAGAATCTCTGTGTATGAGTCAAGATCATCGCTGTCATGGCAAACACGAATTATCTTTGAAACATGTAAATTGGCACCAACGTCTTGTTTCTGGAATGCAGCAAAATAAGTAAATTCTTTCCACACAAAAGAACTGACATAACTGATGGGAAATGGTGATGAGGTGTAACCTGCACTAAATGTGACTTGGTCATTCTCATGGTTAGCAAACATGAATCCATCACCATCAATCAGCAATCTTCTACTAACTGTTGGGACATCCCAAGTGTCACGTCCTTCTGTACAGTATGTGGTAGCTACATACAGTCTTGAAAAACTTGCACCATTATAAAGTCCTGGTGCTACAATACTTTCTGTAGTGTCATTGCCAAATGAAGCAACTTCAAAATCATTCCCCAGAGAACTGCCATCTTCCAATAAATCATCCTCATTCCTTGATGCACACCACCTTATCCCCATTAAATGATTCCTCTCACTTCCACATGTAATAAGTCTACCCCCCTCTAAAACCAGAATCTTATTGTAGTTGACAAACTCCTCCCCTACACCTGTTGCTGTGCTAACATTCACAACCTGTACCAAGTTCTTGTCCAGTCTGTAGATGTGGTTGGCTGCTCCAACGTAAACATCACCAGTTTCAGGATGAACAGAGAAATGATCCAGCTGGGTTCTTACAAGTTTTTTTACTTGAACTGGATTTTTGAAGGAAGCTATTTCATAGCTAGAGAGGTTTCCAATCCAAGGCTGTGACTGAGTATAAGCGGCTTGAAGAAAGACAAAGATGAGCGACAAGAGAACCAAATTTTCCATTATGAGTGATGAAGATCATGCTCTGGATTCTATAATTGATGGAGACCATCAGTTCAAGCGTTTTTGTTGTAGTTGGTTTTCAAGACTTTCAGATGATTTAACCTGATATACAAAGTAAAATAGCTAAAAATAAAGCTGATATTTTAGTAATTTGTTAAATTAAGAACAGACATCTGAAAAGTAATGAAAATTAGACAGATAATTTTAAAAGCTGTGTCAATTTTATTCTAGCCTACATGCATTGTGTAACCAGACATTTTCATGTAAGGGGCAAGCAGGGGCAAAGACTTTTTGGGGCTTTTTAATGTATCAAACATTCGTTTGTGCGTTTTTTAGATCTCATTTGGTTGGGGTGGGGGTGGGGGCAAGGGTTCTGAGTGGGAGGCTCCCGCGCCCCCTGCCCCATCTGGTTATGCCACTGCCTACATGGTAACCGGTTCCTTCAAGATCTCAAAGTAGAAAACGCACCTTCATCCTTCATGCACTTCACTAATGCTCACAGGATAAGTTTCACCCCTAACTGTTTTAAAGTTGGATTAGATTCACACCCTAATTGGAACTCTCTCTTCTAATTGAGGGTGTCATTTATCACTTAATGGGTGATGAAAATACATAAAGTTTACCTGAGTCAATTGAAAATATTTTTATAAAATACAACATTTTGTATAAAGTGAGATGGCTTGGTTTGATTAGTAATTGTCTGTTTCTGATTCTTATTGTCTGTTTTGTGAGTGTTTTTTTTTTTTTTTTTCAATTTATTAACAAGTGAGTAATTGTTTTCTATGAACATTTTGATACAAGGAAATGAAATAGGCCTACATAAAAATACATAAAATATAAAAGTCCCACAATATTGGATAAGTTTATCTTCTTTTGTATGCATTTCAGTTTGTTGTTAATGTTGTTGTTGCTCATTGTGTATTTAGATTACTTTTTATCAACGGGGAAATAAAATGACAAATTGAGTTTAAAGGGCAGTGTGTACAACATTGGTAAGATTGATAATAAAAATTCTAACAGATTTACAAATACCTTGCATTAGTCATGGTGGAAAACTTACCTTGAAATATTTTTTGCCAGTATAGTTTTTGAGAAATGAGTAAAACAATTAGTTTTTATCTTGTGAAGTCCAAGACTTGATGTTAAAACAGTGTAAACATGAATGTATGATGTTTTTCCACTATTTTATTGTGACTCTTATGACTGATTGAGCGTAAACTTTACAGGTTTGTTATTTCATGTATAATTGGGTCACAAAAAGTGCAGATACTGGTCTTTGACAGTTACCAATGTTGTCCACAAGCTTTAATTGAATTTCAAGGCACTGCAAAGTAGTCACAGAACCATAACCTCTTAAGGGTCACCTTTCTTACACTTGTTTGGGTGGAACAACTTAACTGAACTAATATTTTGTACAATTCACAATGTTATCAATTATGGAAGTAAAAAACTTGGGCCCTACATGTGGAGTGTGTTACCCTTTTCTATACAACAAAGTGACCCATAGGATAAAGGAGTTGATAATAGGATAGTTTCCCACCACGGTGGGTTTTTTATAATAGTTCTGCAGATATTCAGCTTTTGAATTATGGGTCAATAGTACTCCGGGTGACCTTTTCAGGAAGTGGTTTTCATAACTCAGATATTTTCCGATATGAATTGGATACATTTCAGTGCACTGTCTCAGAATGTTATCACAAGGTGAAATGGCAAAGCCAGGTTTCACTGAGTGATTACATTCTGCAACAATGCAGGACTGAAATGCATTCAATATTTGTTTTATATAATATTGCTTTCAAGTACTAAACAAAAAGTTACAACCATTGGGAAAAACTGCTGATGTCACGGTGGCCCCCTTTATTGTGTTTACTGTCTTATTAAATTGTTCTAAATCAGACAATGGCTTCACATACAACAAGTAGAAATAAGTTTGGTTGAAAAAAATGTTAAGAAATGAACCTTTTGTTCTAAGTTCTTGGAAAAAATTTATGCAGACTGTTGGACAAAAAAAAATTCAAAAAATTCAAACAGGCATTATTGGTACCCTGCTGATTGAGGCTGGGCAACACCCAGTAATGCTTAGTTGATATATATTTCCTTAATTCTAGCAATCTCCTGTAGACTCACTCTTAACTTGGTCGGTTTTTACAAATTTATAAAGGGAAGAGGGGTATACGGATACTTAATTGTAATGATTATGGAGTCTGGACACCAGCAGACAGCAGACAAAAACAGCAGTACAAAGCAAACGACTACTTACAACTCAGTGGCATACTGTGGGGGGGGGGGGCAATTGGTGTCCGTGCCCCCCCCCCACACCCCACACCCCATTTGAAATCTGGACTTATGAAATTAAAAATTACCAAAATATTAAAATATTACATTTTGTAAGCTTTTATGTAGTACTTTAAATTTGTTTTTGTAAACTATTTTTCTATTTACATGCAGTGATTTTTTTTTACCTCCATATCAGATTATCTTATAAAAAATAGTAAATGGGGTAACTAGAGTGCTGAAAAGGGGCTTGTTTAGGAAAAGTTAACTTTTAATTGGCCAGAAGTGCCCCCTAGAAAAAATGTCACCCCCTAAAATAAATACCCTAGTTTCGCCACTGTTACAACAACGTTAGTAATGAAACAAAAATATAAAGGCAGCTGAAACTTTTGACAGCTGCAGGCCTGTATGCTTTGTTCTTGAAAGGGCAAGGGCACCAAGGCATTTTCTCCTTGGTAAAGGGCACCTCTACGATTTTTTGAGAAAATTTTCAATTTCCATTGGAACATTTCAAGTGCAATGACCAGGGGCAACGGAGGCAATAAGCCATTTTGAGAAAGGTGGAAACAAGTTTCCATATCCGACTGCCACTTTCTAAAGGGGTTTTTCAGATTTGTTCAATGATATTGGGCTTTGTTTCCCCTTTCAAAATATTCTTTTCCTGGAATTGGTAGCTAAAACGCTAACTAGGCCTATTGACTTTTATGAAAAAGGAAAATCAAGCGGACCTTTCATCGCGCCTCCGGAACTTTCGCGCATTCATGCCAAAATAAAAGGAACTAAAAATGCCGATTGTACGTTAAAATGGCTAGTTTTTCATGATTTCGACACTTCATCAGTTTGTAATCATCCAAAGTGCCTGTTCCTCTCTGTATACTTTCTGTTGACATCTGCAGGTAAGGGTATAATCTGACCTAAATTATAAAGGAAGATAAAGTGGCAGCCGGATACGGCATTTTTTTGCTGAATGTATACTGAATGACATTATTTGGTTTGGGTAAATTTGTCTGTATATACCCAACCCGAACAGTGCACTCCCCTATAGGCACAGTGTCTAAAATATCCAGAAACGGCTAAGCCTCTTTTGCCCCCGTACGCATAAAGTAGGCTTATCACTATCAGGGCTGCAGTTGGTTGTCCATTGCATGTTAAAGCCAAAGCTACAAACAAAAGTATTGCAACAAAGGGAAATATTCAACCTATACGCCTACAGCAATTTCAGAAAACAACTCACCTGAAAGTAGCTATTTTGGCTCCGCAAATGTTTCACTATCTGCTCAGTGAACTGTAGACACATAGCACCTACAAATGTTATCGACTAAGACGCATGCGCGCGTTTTCTGTTGTCTGGGACTTCCGTTAAATATAATTTGCCTGCGTGCCCGCCCTTTTTTTCTTCAAAAATACGGTGTCCCAGATTGGTTCGCATGGGTAACCTATAATGACAAGCTTGACACTCGTCTGCAAAATATAATGTTGTACAAAGATTAGGACTGGAAACCGAGCGAGTTTTCTCAAAAAACAACAACAAACATTTTTAAATAAAAGGTGTTTGTGTCTGATAAGAAAGTACCACATGAATCTTCATCACCCAAAATTATCGTTTGGAGATCACATTCTCAATATGTGAAATCTGGTAACCAGCGTGAATTATTTAATTGTTTCACTATCCGCCAACTCCAGTTTGGTTTTTATGACTGGATAATTATATACGAGAAACAAGACTTTTTAAAATTCAGCGTAACAGAGGTTGGAAAACATTGGTGTCTTCATAAAATTTGGACGATGACTCAGTCCTAGCTACAGAGGGTTTCCGGGGCAAATAACATGAGAATGTAAAATAAGTTTTTTAAGGACAAGACTCCTAGATTATAATTGTTTTCGCTGCCGAGTTTTTGTAATGATAACCAAAATTATTCTTGCCAAGACTGGTTCTAGACTTGAAAACAAATTTGTTCTTGAAAAACTACACACCAATGGAGGCAATAAGAAAAAGATGAAAACATTAAAAATAGCGTTAAAAAACTTATTTCTTTATTGTAAGAACATTTGTATTGACACATAAAAATAATATCTGCTTTAAATTGTAATGGTTGGCCTTTACTGATATTGTTTTTTGAAAGTTTCTTTAAGCATTAACAAAAAGTCAAACTCAGACAAAAGTCTTACCCACGCCCAACCCCCCGCCCCAACACAAAGACACATTCTGACATTATGTGGAGTAGTAAAGAATGGGGAAGTTTTCATGCAACTTTTGTAAAACGTTGGTTTTACTGGTTTGTAAAACTGTGAATTAAGTATTTTGAAGGAGTGTTTTTAGTTTTAGTATTAAATTCTAATTGAAATCAAAATTAATTTCAAACTCATTTCAGTTAGTTTACCGCTAATGATTTATTTCATAATCATTGTTTACACGAATTTAGTTATTAAAGATGCATTGCCCGATTTTGGATCAAGGGATTAAAAAATCGAACGAATTAAAAAAGTTTATATGTTTGTGTAACGAAAAATATAAAAAACTAAGAATTCTGATATCGGGACCTCGAGATATAACACTTTTAATTTTCCGCGGGCATTTGCCGACTTCAATTTGATTGGTTTCCCAACGGCCAATCAGAAGAATCCGCAAGTAATGAATATTCATGATTCCCAGCGGCCGATGCTCTCAACGGCCCACACGTCTCGCTGAGCGCGCCCGTACATACAATGTACGCGGTGTATGTACAACAGAGTGTGCGATCTGATCCTGAGGATTAAAAGGCTGGCCCAGCCTTTCATTCATTTACGTTTAATTAACTGCCACTAATCCTTGACAGATTTTTTCTTTCAAAGTATCAAATGAAAGTTCATAACTTTTTTTACTCCGGAAAAGTAGCAATTAGAAAGATAAATCTATTTTTGACCCCCAAATCGGACTGAAATCGGGAAATGCATCTTTATAAACAAGGGAATAAAAAAAGCGGTAACCGAAGTCTTAAACGACGTTTAAACCGGTAGGGTCGTGGCCGTGTGATAAAGGACTGAACCGAAGGCAAGGTCCTTTATCACATGGCCGTTTAAGACCGAGTCACTACTCTTTTATTCCCATTCATAAATGCCCTTTTTGTTACAAAAACGTAATTATGTCGGAAAATCCGTATAACCTTTTTGAAGTTTTTGAATTTATTTGTCAATACCTGTCACGTCCTCGGCTCCATTTCGCGAAGGGTCAAATTGTATGCTACGCTCAACGGTTGCGCATGCCACGCTCAACTGTCTTGCGTTTTTCTGTCAATTAAAAAAAAACACTGGTTCTCGGGGAAATCAAAATAGTTCACAATCTTTTTTTTTCTTCAAATATTAATGCACCAATTACGAAGCCTTTTATATCTAAAAAGCAGCAAAGATACTGCAAAATTTGTGTATTCATTATTAGCTTAAAACATTACAAAATTACTTTATGACATAGTTCTGGGTAAACATGTAAAAAGAAACCAAATGTTAAGGGTAATGAACATCAATTTTGAAAGAGTGTTTGTTCTCAAACTCCAGTTTTTAGAAGAGTTATTTCATTTCCAGCCTCTATTTTCCTGTAAAGACACAACACAAACCATAGAGATATTATCAAATTAAGAGGTCCTTCTTTTGTACCAAAACAAGCCCAGATTGGGCTTTAGACATCGAAAATTTCCAGAATAAAATGTTGGGGGGGGGGGGGACTTACCCCCCTCCCCCAGTTATGCAACTGAACATTAGTAATTGTCAGACTTGTATCCGCACTTTTAAAAGTTTGCAAAAGTTTAAACTCAATTGGTCATCGGAGTCACAAGAAAATAGTGAAAAAAACCCATCACGATTTCATTGTTTTTAACATTATATTTCGGACTTGCACAAGATCAGAACTAATTGTTTTACTCATTTCTCAAAAATTATAGCATTTTAGGCAAAACATTAAAGAAGATGACTAAACTAAACATGGTGAAGCAATCTCGGTTTTTTCACCTTGCAAACAAAAATTATCATGCATAATGAAACAATCAATTGTCTTGGTGATTCAACGAATCAAAGTTGTGCAACTCACTGCTCCTAAGTCACGAAAACTTCTAACCAATGGGAGACTTTAGAACGATAGGTGGCAATAGACAATTACCAGGTAAATTACCTGGTGAGCCTGCTGCCACGTGGTGTCCTCTCCCTATTTTTCTTGTGACATTCCTTCCTACACTTAACCCACCAGATGCCAGTCATTGATACCCTCTGTTGTCTCTACCTACAACGGTATACCAACGCTTGCTGTATCGTTTATTGCTAGTGAAATCATCAAATCCAACATTAACTAGCAAGGAAAAACAAATATTAAAAAAACAAAGCTTGGCACAAACTATTTCTCACCTATAGAATATTGTATACTGTTTTTGTTTTTTTACATATTCCAGAAAGACGCTTTAGTTATTTTGTGTCTTTACTTCTTTATTTTGTTTATTTTTTTCTTTGGAAAGGGTGTCTGTTTTTCATGACTCAGCTGATTTTCCCCCTCCTATTTTCTTGTTCTTTTTCCGTGTAAGGAAAAAATGATCTCCATTGATCAGAGTGTTTGGTCTTTCATAATCAACAGCAACAACAATCAATGACAGTGGTTCCGGTATACAGTAAAATCAATGAGAGTAACAGAAGGGGGAAACCCCTTTTATGCCCCTCTGGTTACTCGTGTCTGCAAAGCAAGTTATAATAATAGCAACAAATGGATTGAGTATGGTGTGACGTGCAACAAAACAAAGCCAGGATGTTTAATTCGATGTTACTTCCTGTTACCATTGTTGTAGATTTAAAAAAAAAAAAAAAAAAAAATCCTAGAGACATAATTTGTCTAGACTTTCCCTGTGAAAAGGGGGTCTATCAGGAAATTCTTTGATCAAGAAAAAAACATACTCAGTAAACACTGATCTGAAAATTCCATAACATCTCTTACAACGTGATGGAACACCAATACTTATGAGTGAAACAATATTCCTGAAGGAATGGTAAATTGTGCAAGTTGAAATAGTGGGGCAGATACAGGACATATTTGGGGGGGGGGGGAATGGGGAACTGTGCCTTTGGTAAAACAAGCATGAAATTTGGCACAGAGTCTGAGTATGTCTTAAGAAAGATATGTGGCTATATGGCCATCGCAGATTTGAATTTAAAAAAAAATAACGGTAGAATAACAAGCAATTTTCAAAATAGCTGCATTTGCTTGTTATACTACCTATATATTTTCAAAGCACAAATCTGCGATGGCGCTCCCGATTATTTTGCAGGGTTACAATAACACTAGAAATAAAATAACTGTCGTTTGTATATCGTATAAGTTATCACACAAGCATGAGCGAAATACGGGAAAATACAGCGTTTCTGCGTCCCGTATCCCACGAGGCCTTCAGTCACCACTGGAAGATAATACAACTTTGAGCGTTTTTTGATGAAGAGCAAAACGTCCAGTGCGCTAATTTTGCACTGTCGGTATACGGAGTGTGACACATGATACACAAAATGCGCGGAGTGCAATAATATAGACTACTGGGAGTATGATATGATTTATTATCACACTCCCGTTGAGCAATCTGATTGGAGGATTAGCGCGTACTGGAAGATAACAAGGTTTATGGCGTACAAACATTTTGTCAAATATAAAAGTATGAGCTGCTTTAAATTGTAATTGTATTGAAAATGTTATTTGAAGTTTCTTTAAGCAGTAGGCTAACAAAAAGTTAAAATAAAACAACATTTTGCTTTTCCCCTCTAACACAAAGAGAAACTGTTGACATTCTGAATTTAGTAAAGGAGCAACTTTCTGACAAAATTTAAGTCAAAGTATAGAAGGTAATAAATCCATGTTATTTTAGTTTGTGGAATCGATACTTAGTTAAGTATATTGAAGGAATGATTTTAGTTGTCTTGAGTTCTAGTTGAAATCAAAATTTCAAACTAATTACAGTTGTTTTGCGATATAGCATTGACATATTTAAAAATCATTAATTGAATAAATGTGTTTCTTCATGCAGCCTTAAAAAACACTCCCTGCTTGTAATACACTAATTAAGAATGTGCAAAATTACTGTATACCGGATATAACTAAATAGTTAATAATAAAAAAAAATTCTGTAATTTAAAAAAATATACATCCTCATGGAAATGCAAATTATGTACAAAACTCCTTCGTTTGAATATAACAATGCAACAATTACCAAGCATTATGTCAAGCACCAAAAGTACTTTAAAATTACTATATTCATATTCAAAACTGTAATTACTTTGTGACATAGTTCCGAGTACAAACAAAAAAGAAACCAAATCATATACATGTAACCACTTCTTCAAGAGTGCATTCATTCTCATCATCTCCTTCATTCACAAAGGCTATTGCCCCCTCCAGTTTTTCCTTTGACCCTCCCCCTCGAAAAGAAGGAGTTTTTGACTAGGATGAATTTTTGTTCTGTATGGAACATTTTGTCATTACAATACCTTCTTTCTTTTATGACAAACTTTGCTAGAAAAAACACTTTCCACACTACCAAAGATGTTTACTTTAATCAGTCTTGTTGATAACCCTCTGGTCCCTGCAAATGTAAACTGAACAGAATCGTGGTGTATAAAAGATACATAAAGCTTTCGTCCTTTTCATTATATGACAGATTAGTTCAAGTTCGGAAGTAATAACTCACAAGGGAAAAATAATTGCCTCTCATTAACGGTTACTAGTAATTTCATGACAAGTCTTTCTTATGAGCAGCTTAAACTGAACGCAATAGTTTTTGAAGGCTCTACCTGGCATCCTTGCTCAAACTGTTTTCTTGCTTAAAGAGGCAAAAGGAGGGGGCATATATAATTGTTGCGTGGGCAATTTCATTTAAATTTGCCTGAATCACTGACGGGGGGGGGGGGGGGGGGGGGGTGGGGAAGATGGCCCCTCTTTGGCTATGCCACTGAAAATCAGATGTAATAGAGTCTGGTGCCGTTGTTGTACATACCACACAAGCCTAAAACCAAATTATATTCTTTATTCCAATGATCAATGCAAAAGAAATGTAACCAGCTGGTGTCCAGATGGAATCTAACAATTATTTTCTTTTGCCAGATGACCAAAAATCCTGTAATAACAATATTAATACTAAGTTGTTGTATAGTGCTTTACCAAACCCAAGCTCATCACAAAGCGCTCAATGTTTTGTCTACAGGAGATATGTTTGAAATGTAAAACCCGTTTTTGTACATTGCACTGTATAAAGATTTACAAGGTGCTGTGGTGCTATCTGCAGCCTACCATGCCAGAAAAAACCCAGGACCGAACCCCATCTCTTAAGGATAAGTGTACTCTCTAAATGTAAAAGAGTGAACATTTCACTCGTTTGCCAGAGTGGTGTCAGTTTGGCTCTTTTGAGAGTGAAACTCACTCTTCACCACTCTTTTTGAGTGAAAGTGGGGTGAATTTCACTCTGAATCTAGTAAGAATACATGTTTTTCACTCTAAAAAGAGTAATCAGCCATCTGGCTCCTTGCAAGAATGGTACGGCGGACAAAAGCAGTGGTTTTTCACTCTTTTAGTGCTGGGTACTTTTACGTGCATCACACAACACAAGGAACCCAAGGCTTCATGTCCCATCCAAAGTACGAAGCAATAATGGCTAAGTGTCTTGCTTAAAGGACACAAGAATATAGGTAACACTTTCGCGGGCAGAAAACATAATTATTGTTGTATGTATGGGTAAAGAATATAGTTATGAATTTGTTACAAATTATGTTATAAACAGTTTTGACAATGAGCCAATAACTTGCAGTTTAGGGGCAAACCAACCAATGGCTTCAATTCTTGCGTTGCTGGGGACGCTTGAGCAAGCGGGAAAGTTAGGGGGAAAATCACTTTCGTCATAGTCTTGTCTGTGAATGCACGAAATAATTTACGGGGCTTTTAAAGTTTTTTCAAATCCCACCGCTTCCCACCCGTTATTAGCTGTTCCGACATACAGTCGGAACAGCTATTATTTTCGTCGAGATTTTTATTATTTTTAGCTGTTCCGACATACAGTCGGAACAGCTATTGTTTTCGTCGAGATTTTTATTATTTTTATTATTATTATTATTATTATTATTATTATTATTTGTTTCCGCCCTAAATCCCATAGCATTTGTACACGTTTTTTCTTTAAGCCTAATATCCTAGAGCGTAAATAGGAAAGAGTTGAATCATACATCAAATTGTAGCTTAGAACATAAGCTTGACTCAGAATGTAAAAAATATTAAAATACTTAATTAATTAGCCACTTTACAGCGAGGTGAAGATTTAATTAGCAAATCTTGAAAGCATCTTATCTCAAAAAGTATACCATCGATCGTCAAACTTGTTTCAGTTTTAGACTTCTGAGATACTGTAGAAGTGCTTTCCGGCCTAAAATGTGGAACGACGTCACAATTACGTCATCTATTGCGCACTTTCGCCCGTGTACAAAACACATGGGATTTTACCAGTTTAACGGTGCTCTTGCTTGCTTTTTTTTTAAACTCAATCTAGTCCTAAACCCAAATATGACCCCTGTTTTTGCGTTTTTTGTATGTACAGTATATTATAAAGAGTCATTCCTGCGCCGACTGACACAAGTCTACGTTCATTCGCAAAGAATCGAGAAGAATTTGTCTTGCTCTCAGCACAGAGCGTCGTGTCCGCTCAGATCATCGTTATTCAGCGTGAACGTAGACAATAGAACGCCGTGCTTTGGGACGATGTTGCCCGCGTGTCAGACTTGTCTGCGCTTGGTCCGGTTCACCGGAAAACGATCTTTTAGGTTTCTTATGCAAACGCATTACTTGAAGCTGAATCGTGAAGGAAACAAGGCTACCCATTCGCCTGAAACCACGTTTTTAAGGTTCTTGTGCGAACGCATTACTTTGGGAAATCACCGTCTGGCAGACAAAACACTTGGTGGGGATGCAATAGGGCAAGAACTAGAGCCCAGTGGGGAAATAAAGTATAAAAAGTGAAATTACCTTTTCCATGGCTATAGGGTCAGTGTTGGATTTGGGGGGTCAAAAGCCAAAATTAACAACTCATATCCCATAAATTATTTACTATTTTAGCCCAAGAACATACTCAGTATGACAAAGACACAAACAATGAGGTTTAATATTTTAATATAGAAAACAGCACACAAGGTAAACATTTTCTTTAGCAACCATTGTTTACATTTCAAATATATTTGTGTATAAATCTAAATACATCAGAACTGAAATGCCACAGAATTGTTACTATTCAAACCGGTTTTGTTTCTTCTTTTTTATGTGGACTATAAGAAACTAATAAAACAATTGCCATACTACTGTAGTGTTCCTTTTGCATGCACTGCAGTCAAGCAAGTTTCTAAGCCTCTGCCTATCAAAATTACGAAACATTAGGAGAATCAAAATGTACCTCGACTGAGATACTCTCCAAAATGTGGTTTTAGTGCTTTAGTCCTCTTGTAATGATTAACATTAAATAATAACAATAACTAGTTCTTATGCAGTCCTCTTGTAATGATTAATATCAAATAATAACAATAACTAGTTCTTATGTAGCGCATTTTACAATCAATGTGCTTTACATGAATGCCCTGGTCATTGGGCCGATAACATTCCTATAAATCTTTCTCAGCTACCTGGGAGAGTATACAGCCCCAGGGGCTGCCGTGGCGCACTGAAGGATTTTCAAACACAATATCAACTTCTACCCTTCGCAGGTACCCATTTATACCCCTAGGTGAAGAGAAGCAATTTTAATAGTAAAGCATCTTGCTCGAGGACACAAAAGTCATGGCTGGGATTCAAACTCACACCCCGATGCTTAACCACCAGAACTTGAATTCGATGCCCTTTACTGGTGCTATGTCATATTGGACACAAATTTAATGATTACAGAATAGTGCACCTCATTTGGTATGTTCCACATCCTTGAGATGACATAATAATATGTCATTCCAATTTATGAAGGAACTTTAATAGCTACCAGTTAGCCTACAACAGATTCATTTTATACTGCTCCTTTTGTTTATAAATGCTTGATCAAAACTACTCCAACAGTCTAACATATCTTTTCAGTTTACTGTCATATTACACTCCTCAATTTTTACGTTGGTTGACATCAGACGTTTTTACACACCTTACATGTTTTCAATGCACGTTTAATGGTATTATTAACTTTGGATGAGTTACACCATAGATACAATGTATACATTCATTCTGCTAGTAGAACTTACTTCCTGACCCTAATTCCAGGAGTTGCTAGGCGGAAAAAAACCCGAAGTGCAATCTTAGGTGCTCTTCACCAAAGAGCAGGAAACCAGATACAAATAACAAATTTTGAATGGTAACTCATTTCTAACATCCATACTGTATTTTCTGAGCTTAAAAAGAATCCCAAGGTTCAGGGCTCTGAAGCTAGAATATAAAAAGCATATTACACACGCACGCTTATGTTCTAAATTATTTGTTCAGTACTCAAACAATAGTGATAGTGTGACATCATCTGCAAGGGGTTTCTTCCCAAACAATATAAAGGAAATGAACAATTAAGTTTATCAGTAATGACTATAATCAGTAGGGATGTCACAGTAAAATTTCACTATTACAGGTATGATATATGGTCCTTGAAAAGAAGGAACATTTTATTGAGTACAAGGGTTGACTAACATGTTCACATGGTGTAGGCTTTAATAGACTTTTCAGGCTATTTAATCACAATTTTCTGCTTTTTCCTAAGGGCAAGAAATCGGAAATCAGACTAAAGTGGGCCAAATATCATACCAGCAATTATCAGTACGAGTATAACAAGATTTTAATATCTAATGTCAAATGTGTACATGGCAGTGATGCATGAGGAAACTGTGCCTATGAAACAGAAGTCAAGAAATAATTGCACAAAGTAATTTATATAATGTGCAATATCAAATTCGATCATAATCGGAACAGCCCTGTGTTTGTCCACAAACGCTTAAGCTCTAGTTATTATTTTTATTCTTTGTTTCCGCCCTAAATCCCATAGCATTTGTACACGTTTTTTCTTTAAGCCTAATATCCTAGAGCGTAAATAGGAAAGCGTTGAATCATACATCAAATTGTAGCTTAGAACATAAGCTTGACTCAGAATGTAAAAAATATTAAAATTCTTAATTAATTAGCCACTTTACAGCGAGGTGAAGATTTAATTAGCAAATCTTGAAAGCATCTTATCTCAAAAAGTATACCATCGATCGTCAAACTTGTTTCAGTTTTAGACTTCTGAGATACTGTAGAAGTGCTTTCCGGCCTAAAATGTGGAACGACGTCACAATTACGTCATCTATTGCGCACTTTCGCCCGTGTACAAAACACATGGGATTTTACCAGTTTAACGGTGCTCTTGCTTGCTTTTTTTTAAAACTCAATCTAGTCCTAAACCCAAATATGACCCCTGTTTTTGCGTTTTTTGTATGTACAGTATATTATAAAGAGTCATTCCTGCGCCGACTGACACAAGTCTACGTTCATTCGCAAAGAATCGAGAAGAATTTGTCTTGCTCTCAGCACAGAGCGTCGTGTCCGCTCAGATCATCGTTATTCAGCGTGAACGTAGACAATAGAACGCCGTGCTTTGGGACGATGTTGCCCGCGTGTCAGACTTGTCTGCGCTTGGTCCGGTTCACCGGAAAACGATCTTTTAGGTTTCTTATGCAAACGCATTACTTGAAGCTGAATCGTGAAGGAAACAAGGCTACCCATTCGCCTGAAACCACGTTTTTAAGGTTCTTGTGCGAACGCATTACTTTGGGAAATCACCGTCTGGCAGACAAAACACTTGGTGGGGATGCAATAGGGCAAGAATTAGAGCCCAGTGGGGAAATAAAGTATAAAAAGTGAAATTACCTTTTCCATGGCTTTAGGGTCAGTGTTGGATTTGGGGGGTCAAAAGCCAAAATTAACAACTCATATCCCATAAATTATTTACTATTTTAGCCCAAGATCATACTCAGTATGACAAAGACACAAACAATGAGGTTTAATATTTTAATATAGAAAACAGCACACAAGGTAAACATTTTCTTTAGCAACCGTTGTTTACATCTCAAATATATTTGTGTATAAATCTAAATACATCAGAACTGAAATGCCACAGAATTGTTACTATTCAAACCGGTTTTGTTTCTTCTTTTTTATGTGGACTATACGAAACTAATAAAACAATTGCCATACTACTGTAGTGTTCCTTTTGCATGCACTGCAGTCAAGCAAGTTTCTAGCCTCTGCCTATCAAAATTACGAAACATAAGGAGAATCAAAATGTACCTCGACTGAGATACTCTCCAAAATGTGGTTTTAGTGCTTTAGTCCTCTTGTAATGATTAATATTAAATAACAACAATAACTAGTTCTTATGCAGTCCTCTTTTAATGATTAATATCAAATAATAACAATAACTAGTTCTTATGTAGCGCATTTTACAATCAATGTGCTTTACATGAATGCCCTGGTCATTGGGCCGATAACATTCCTATAAATCTTTCTCAGCTACCTGGGAGAGTATACAGCCCCAGGGGCTGCCGTGGCGCACTGAAGGATTTTCAAACACAATATCAACTTCTACCCTTCGCAGGTACCCATTTATACCCCTAGGTGAAGAGAAGCAATTTTAATAGTAAAGCATCTTGCTCGAGGACACAAGTGTCATGGCTGGGATTCAAACTCACACCCCGATGCTTAACCACCAGAACTTGAATTCGATGCCCTTTACTGGTGCTATGTCATATTGGACACAAATTTAATGATTACAGAATAGTGCACCTCATTTGGTATGTTCCACATCCTTGAGATGACATAATAATATGTCATTCCCATTTATGAAGGAACTTCAATAGCTACCAGTTAGCCTACAACAGATTCATTTTATACTGCTCCTTTTGTTTATAAATGCTTGATCAAAACTACTCCAACAGTCTAACATATCTTTTCAGTTTACTGTCATATTACACTCCTCAATTTTTACGTTGGTTGACATCAGACGTTTTTACACACCTTACATGTTTTCAATGCACGTTTAATGGTATTATTAACTTTGGATGAGTTACACCATAGATACAATGTATACATTCATTCTGCTAGTAGAACTTACTTCCTGACCCTAATTCCAGGAGTTGCTAGGCGGAAAAAAAACCCGAAGTGCAATCTTAGGTGCTCTTCACCAAAGAGCAGGAAACCAGATACAAATAACAAATTTTGAATGGTAACTCATTTCTAGCATCCATACTGTATTTTCTGAGCTTAAAAAGAATCCCAAGGTTCAGGGCTCTGAAGCTAGAATATAAAAAGCATATTACACACGCACGCTTATGTTCTAAATTATTTGTTCAGTACTCAAACAATAGTGATAGTGTGACATCATCTGCAAGGGGTTTCTTCCCAAACAATATAAAGGAAATGAACAATTAAGTTTATCAGTAATGACTATAATCAGTAGGAATGTCACAGTAAAATTTCACTATTACAGGTATGATATATGGTCCTTGAAAAGAAGGAACATTTTATTGAGTACAAGGGTTGACTAACATGTTCACAAGTCATGGTGTAGGCTTTAATAGACTTTTCAGGCTATTTAATCACAATTTTCTGCTTTTTCCTAAGGGCAAGAAATCGGAAATCAGACTAAAGTGGGCCAAATATCATACCAGCAATTATCAGTACGAGTATAACAAGATTTTAATATCTAATGTCAAATGTGTACATGGCAGTGATGCATGAGGAAACTGTGCCTATGAAACAGAAGTCAAGAAATAATTGCACAAAGTAATTTATATAATGTGCAATATCAAATTCGATCATAATCGGAACAGCCCTGTGTTTGTCCACAAACGCTTAAGCTCTAGTTAGAATTACTTCTGTGTCTTCTTGAAAAGACTTGCTTGGTTTTGTTCACGGGATTGACACCGAAAATACAGAGTATGGCTAAAATTAAATTCAATGTTTTACTTTTCAGCAAAACTTTTGCTTAATCAAGTTAGCAGTAAACTTATAAATTTGTGACATGCATTGTTACAAGAAGTTGTGATAGCGCTCTGATGTACCACAGGGGCTATTTCCGACCGTATGTGCCAAGGTGGAAACTCACAGCTTACTTGATTGGTTAAAATCATTGTATAATTTACATGTGTGATTACTATATTGTTCTTAAATTTAATTGGGCACAGTATGACCACAGGTTCGGGTCACGTGTGCCCATATTTGTTGCCCCCGTGTGCGTCAGTTGTAATACTGACATGGTTCGGGTCAGGTGTACCCATAATGTTTTGCCCCCGTGTGCAAATCATTTAGTCAGTTCTAATGCTGACATTGTTTGGGTCTGGTGTACCCCTTTATTTTGCCCCCGTGTGCAATTTATTGTTTCAAGGGCAGTGTATGCCCTAAAAGGTTGGGGAGAGGTGTGCCCCGAATAAGGTTTTATGTGCGGCAGGATAGCCAAACAGTTTTCGGCATCCGGCACAATTTATTTGCGGAAAATAAAAAACAGTTTTCAAGGCTGTGACATTGAATCAATCAAAAATAACATGTTCCTTTGTCTCATTTGAATCTGCGTATAACACACGCTTATAAATTCCCGTTTACCCAGAGGAAGAACGCGGTCATTTCGACAATTAAAATCTGTCGATACATTAGGTCTGAAAATATTAACAGTTTGTATTGAACCATACGTTTTGGTTGGCTTTGGATCATACGTTGTGGGCATGGAAGAAAACCGATCGCACGCGTGCTTGGCTCGAATAAACTGTATGATGTATATCACTTTTATCAGAAGGGTCGCCGTAAGTAAACCGAATAAAAGGACATCTATGACCCGGGAACCCATCTTGCCTCGTGTTAATATAAATAAAGCTCTACGTGGTATCACTGATATTATATATCATTTTTAAAATGTTGATCGTGTTTACTCTCAAATGGTGCCTGTTTTGAGAGTTCAGTAACCTATACCTTTTAAAACTCCCGCCCCTAATGCAACCATACACACCCCCTTTCCGATCGATCCCCTTAATCCCCCTCAAATGGCCCGTGAGTAAAAGTAATGAATCTAACGGTACTTTGTGTTGACTGCTAGGTTCATTCACTCCTTTCCCTCTACACTATACGCGAATGGTGCTGAAAATATCAACTAAGATGGAAGTAAACATTCATAGACCGTTATACAATAACATTATGATTGCACCATCACTTGTAATCATTTCATCTTTTATACAATAGGTCAAACTGTTCCCAATTTTTTACCCTTTCTCCCCCGTTATGTCCTCTTTCCCATAGACTAGGTCAACTTCACCCTTATTATACAGTCATACCTCATTTCCATATTCCTATCATATTCCTATCATATTTCCGGTACAGTTTGACCTTTCATGGTCCGTTGCACCCAAGGTCAAAGTGTACCAGAGAGTCTACACCAACTACTAATACCCCTGTTACAAAAAGTACAAAAATAAATGAAAATACTAAAATATTCACATTTCTTTAAAACTTTAGTAGTGGGACCTTGTAACATGTGCTTCAACCAGTGCTTCTTTATTATACTGTACACAAAGGAAGAACTAACCTTATTCAGGAAAATTGGTAAAAGATTTTGGCATCTATAGACTTCCATGATTATATTGAACAAAAGGTGAAACGATGCTGGTCACTCTGTTTGAATGTCTTTGTATTTTGGTTGTGAGTCGGTTTGCCGGGTTACTTTGTTCCAGTCAACTATGTTTCTTGTGAAGGAGTACATGATGTGGTTGTGTATAGTTTTAAGTTCCTGGATGTATCCTCGGTTGTAGAAGTCTTAACTTTTGAAGCTTTTGGAGTTTAAAGGTCATGTTCAAAGAACTGAATTAAAGCTTAAAGGATACTGATCCACAGTTGATTTTTATTTGGCATGTGATGACTTGTCGCTGAGAGATAGACTTGATAAACTCTTTTATCTGTCAGTGTATAAGGACTTCAGACATGACTTGAAAGCTGACCCTGAGGACTTCAGACTTCAGACTTCAGATATACTCAAGATTTGTCTTCATTTAATTAAATGCTAACTCTGCTTGTGAGGATCTTTGAGTCTCCTGTGTTGATCACTAATTACCTCTTCGTCCGTTGTGGTTGGTCGGACCTCTTGTCCAATGAACAACATGTTAGTGGCGTAGTCACGGTGACTCACAAACGGCATCCCTCTCTCTTCCACGTCACTTGTCAGCTGGAAAATGTCAAAGTTTCTTTGAGAAAATCCTGAAGTAAAAAAAAAGTATAATCCCATAAAAAGTTGGATGGTGATTAATAGATTATCTAAGTTAAGAAGTGATCTTTTCAAAGTTTTATTGGCCGTAGGGGCCAGAGCTGCTTCAGCAGACTAACTTGCTAAGAACCGAAAAATCTTGCAAAGCGGAAACCGGTGACGGATCAACATACTGGGGTCCAATTTCGTAGAGCTGCTTAAGTAAGAAAGTAGCTAAGCACAAAAATTTATGCTTACCACAATAAGGTTACCAGCCAAAATGCCATGTCGCGTGTACGTTTTGTGACTGGACCCCTGCCTAGTTTTGCTTAGCAGAAAATTGTTACACAGCTCTATGAAATTGGGCCCAGGTCATGCCCATTGTTTGCCACTGGTTCACTGCTATTTTAGGCCTGGTAGAAATGTTTTTCTTAGCAAAAAATTTTGCTTATCAGGAAATGGCACCCTGCTCAGATATTTTGACAAAAAATAAAGCACATTTCCGCCTCATTTTCTTACCTTTCTTAATCTCTACAAGAAAATCTTTCTGTAAAACTAGCATTTACTGCCTGGATCTGTACAGCCGAAACGACAGGACTACGGTTATGCAGACCAAGATGTTGAAAATCACTGCACTGACCACACTGATGGCCACACTGGCGGCAGGATAAGATATGTAGCCAATGCGGAACTGTAGGTTGTTGTGCATCACCTGAGTTTTTAAGGTACAAAACAAATTCTAAGTTTGAAGCTGTCACAAAAGGATCAAAGTCAAACTGAGAACTGACTCTTGAGTTACCATGACAAACAGGTAGCCCTCTCTCTGTGTCTTGGCTCATGAAGTCCTTGTATAATGTGGTTGTTTTTCAGTAAAAATTCCAAGTGAATTTTGTCTAAGACCTACCCAGACCACGGGAAGCCCTCTCCCTTTTTCTTGGCCCATGAAGTCCCCGGCAGATGGTTGTTCCTCAGGTAAATCACAGTTAAGAGTCGTTTCAGTAATGTAGATCACAGGACATGTTGCATTTCCGACATAAACGATAACTTCTGAGGACGTTATAGCAAGGTCGATATAATTACCCTGAAGAGTGAGAAAGAAAAGTTAAAAAAAAAGAAGAGGATGATTCAACATTTCATCCCTAAACAATCATTGAACTTAAAAGGATTTGTTTTTCAGCTAGCCAAAGAAACTTGTCAAGGACAGAAAAAACATAAAATATTCAGTAAAGAGTTGTTTGTAATTGATGAGCATGCCCACAAGGGGTCACCCCCTCACCACCCAACCCGCATTTGAAATCTTGACCTTTTGAGATTAAATTTCACCGTATATTACTGTATTTTACTTTTATGTACATTAGTCAATGATTAAAACATTTTTTCCATTTACATGCAAACAAGGTATTTGTTTTTACCTCCACATCAGATTATACTAAAAAAAATAGTAAACAGCATAACAAGAGCACTGACAAGGGGCTTGCTTAAGAGGAATGAAAATGTACACTACAAATTTATTGGGCCAAAAGTTTCCCCCAAGAAAACAAATTGTGAACCCCTTATTCCATGTAGTTTTAGCTTATTGTTCCCTGTGGTTTTAGCTTATTGCTCCCTGTAGTTTTAGCTTATTGTTCCCAGTAGTTTTAGCTTATTGTTCCCAGTAGTTTTAGCTTATTGTTCTCCGTAGTTTTAGCTTATTGTTCCCTGTAGTTTAAGCTTATTGTTCCCTGTAGTTTTAGCTTATCGTTCCCTGTAGTTCTAGCTTATTGTTCCCTGTAGTTTTAGCTTATTGTTCCCTGTAGTTTTAGCTTATTGTTCCCTTTAGTTTTATCTTATTGTTCTCCGTAGTTTTAGCTTATTGTTCCCTGTAGTTTAAGCTTATTGCTCCCTGTAGTTTTAGCTTATTGTTCCCGGTAGTTTTAGCTTATTGTTCCCAGTAGTTTTACCTTACAGTTCCCAGTAGTTTAAGCTTATTGTTCCCTTTAGTTTTATCTTATTGTTCCCTGTAGTTTTAGCTTATTGTTCCCAGTAGTTTTAGCTTATTGTTCCCAGTAGTTTTACCTTACAGTTCCCAGTAGTTTAAGCTTATTGTTCCCTTTAGTTTTATCTTATTGTTCCCTGTAGTTTTAGCTTATTGTTCCCAGTAGTTTTAGCTTATTGTTCCCTGTAGTTTAAGCTTATTGTTCCCTGTAGTTTTAGCTTATTGTTCCCTGTAGTTTTAGCTTATTGTTCCCTGTAGTTTAAGCTTAATGTTCCCTGTAGTTTTACCTTACAGTTCCCTGTAGTTTTAGCTTATTGTTCCCTGTAGTTTTAGCTTATTGTTCCCTGTAGTTTTAGCTTATTGTTCCCTGTAGTTTTAGCTTATTGTTCCCTGTAGTTTTAGCTTATTGTTCCCTGTAGTTTTAGCTTATTGTTCCCTGTAGTTTAAGCTTAATGTTCCCTGTAGTTTTACCTTACAGTTCCCTGTAGTTTTAGCTTATTGTTCCCTGTAGTTTTATCTTATTGTTCTCCGTAAGTTTAAGCTTATTGTTCCCTTTAGTTTTATCTTATTGTTCCCTGTAGTTTTAGCTTATTGTTCCCAGTAGTTTTAGCTTATTGTTCCCTGTAGTTTTAGCTTATTGTTCCCAGTAGTTTTAGCTTATTGTTCCCAGTAGTTTTAGCTTATTGTTCCCTGTAGTTTTAGCTTATTGTTCCCTGTAGTTTTAGCTTATTGTTCCCAGTAGTTTTATAGCTTATTGTTCCCTGTAGTTTAAGCTTATTGTTCCCTGTAGTTTTAGCTTATTGTTCCCTGTAGTTTTAGCTTATTGTTCCCTGTAGTTTTAGCTTATTGTTCCCTGTAGTTTTAGCTTATTGTTCCCTGTAGTTTTAGCTTATTGTTCCCTGTAGTTTTACCTTACAGTTCCCAGTAGTTTTACCTTACAGTTCCCAGTAGTTTTAGCTTATTGTTCCCTGTAGTTTTAGCTTATTGTTCCCTGTAGTTTTAGCTTATTGTTCCCTGTAGTTTTACCTTACAGTTCCCAGTAGTTTTAGCTTATTGTTCCCTGTAGTTTTAGCTTATTGTTCCCTGTAGTTTTAGCTTATTGTTCCCTGTAGTTTTACCTTACAGTTCCCAGTAGTTTTAGCTTATTGTTCCCTGTAGTTTTATCTTATTGGTCCCTGTAGTTTTAGCTTATTGTTCCCGGTAGTTTTAGCTTACTGTTCCCAGTAGTTTTAACTTATTGTTCCCTGTAGTTTTAGCTTACTGTTCCCTGTAGTTTTATCTTATTGTTCCCTGTAGTTTTAGCTTATTGGTCCCTGTAGTTTTAGCTTATTGTTCCCTGTAGTTTTAGCTTACTGTTCCCAGTAGTTTTAACTTATTGTTCCCTGTAGTTTTAGCTTACTGTTCCCTGTAGTTTTAGCTTACTGTCCCCAGTAGTTTTAGCTTATTGTTCCCTGTAGTTTTAGCTTATTGTTCCCTGTAGTTTTACCTTACAGTTCCCAGTAGTTTTAGCTTATTGTTCCCTGTAGTTTTATCTTATTGGTCCCTGTAGTTTTAGCTTATTGTTCCCTGTAGTTTTAGCTTATTGTTCCCTGTAGTTTTAGCTTATTGTTCCCTGTAGTTTTAGCTTATTGTTCCCTGTAGTTTTAGCTTATTGTTCCCGGTAGTTTTAGCTTATTGTTCCCTGTAGTTTTAGCTTATTGTTCCCAGTAGTTTTAGCTTATTGTTCCCTGTAGTTTTACCTTACAGTTCCCTGTAGTTTAAGCTGATTGTTCCCTGTAGTTTTAGCTTACTGTCCCCAGTAGTTTTAGCTTATTGTTCCCAGTAGTTTTAGCTTATTGTTCCCTGTAGTTTTACCTTACAGTTCCCAGTAGTTTAAGCTTATTATTCCCTGTAGTTTTAGCTTATTGTTCCATGTAGTTTTAGCTTATTGTTCCCAGTAGTTTTAGCTTACTATTCCCAGTAGTTTTAGCTTATTGTTCCCTGTAGTTTTACCTTACAGTTCCCAGTAGTTTAAGCTTAATGTTCCCTGTAGTTTTAGCTTATTGTTCCCAGTACTTTTAGCTTATTGTTTGCCGCTGGCTTAAGAATAATCATTGAACATTTAAGCTTTTTGTTAGCCTCACCTTGATTGTCATTAACTGATCAGTCTTCTCATACAAATCATTTTTAAACTTGTCATACTCCGGATTGGGAAAGAACTCCAAGTCAACCCCATTGTGTACTGACCACATTAAGAGGTCACTGACACCATCCATAATGAAGCCAAAGGCCACGTTAAGTTGAGATAGAGAACTGCTTGTGGCTGAGGTTAAGTTAGGAGTCCGACAGGACATCATTACGTCACTTTTAATGCTACAATTCTGGAGATAAATTTACACAAATACTTAAAAAAAATAATGTACATGTAAATTAATGTTTTTATAATTTTAAGTCTGGAAGAAAAAACAATTGTGCAGAATCTTCTTTGATCAGTTATCTTTTGTTAGATTTTAACTGTAGATTTTGGAATCGAACCCATGTGTTTTCATGCTCTTGGTGGGAATCGAACCCATTGCTCTTGGTAGGATATGAACCAAATATTTTCCATGCAGTTGGTGGGAATTAAAACCATTGCTCTTGGTAGGAAGTGAACCCTATATTTTCCATGCTCTTGGTGGGAAGTGAGCCTATGATTTTCTCTGCTCCTGGTGGGAATTGTACCCATGATTTTCCATGCTCTTGGTGGGAATTGAACCCATGATCTTCCATGCTCTTGGTGGGGAGTGAACCCATGATTTTCCATGCTCTTGATGGGAAGTGAGTCTATGATTTTCCATGCTCTTGGTAGGAATTGAACTCCTGATTTTCCATGTTCTTGGTGGGAAGTGAGCCTATGATTTTCCATGCTCTTGGTGGGAAGTGAGCCTATGATTTTCTCTGCTCCTGGTGGGAATTGAACCCATGATTTTCCATGCTCGTGGTGGGAACTGAACCCATGACTACTGGTGTTCTAGATCAGTTGTCTGAAGCTCTCATGAACAACACTTGCTAAATTGACAAGTAACATACAACACGTAAATTCCTATGTTTGCCATCAATTCACTAAACTGAGGTGAAACGTTGTGAAGGTTATAAACTGGCGACTCACCTCCACAAACTCGATATGATTTTTGGTGATTGGTGTAGGAACTGTAACAGCAATTGAAGCCATCTGGGTAGTGGTAAGATACATCCCTCTGACAATCATCATCCGACCACCCCTAAGAATTTTTAAAATTGTTAAAATAGAGTCACTTAATTACAATCAATCATTGCTCAAAGCGCCGTACAGTGAGGGAGCATCTCAAACATTGGGCACGTTTGAGGCGCAAAGGAAAGTTGCATGCTCGTGGTTCAATGGACTGCCAGAACGTTCCACTGGACCACCTGCATGCCGAGCTAAGAACGTTCCATAGGAACGTTCCATGGGAACATTCCACCTGTAATATTATTGGCAGTTGCTTCACTCATTGGCGGATCATGTATACCAATACGAAGTTCTACACAGGCCTGTGACATTTCCCAGATTTGTCTCGTTTCTTTTTACAAATTCATGTTTGAAGCCTCATCCTCAAAACAAAGGTATGTTTGCTTTGTCTGTATTTGGTTTACAGTAGCACAAGTTTCAGACACGTTCTTTGATGGAAATATGCCTGTGAGAGTAACAAGATCTTAAATTGAACTTCAGGACCCAAATAATAAATAGCTAATCTAATAATGGAAAGCCACATTTTTTTTCTTCTTAATTTTATGCATTCAAATTCAGAATAAGTCCTTTTCATTGGCACTTATTTCACAAATTCTTTACAACCGTGTTTAGCTTCAAGTGATACTTTACTGATCAAACTGCAACCTGAACTTACAATTGTGCAGAAAGCAAGTCAAGTGAAACATTGTTAAAATTTAACAATTTAATTGCATGAGACAAATAAGAGTTAGGCTATATAGTGATGTACCATAGGGCTATGGATATGCTATGCATTTACGATACTCACGCAATGATGCTGGTAGTTGGACTGACTTCAGTAATGACCGGGTTGTTGGTGAAAGTGTAATTCTGGTTGGTGTTTTGTACTACCCCATCAAAAGACATCTTGAGCGTCCCTATCTCCCCAACAGACCCCATGGTGCTTGTGCACAACGCTCCTCCTTCAAAAGTGCTGTCAAATTTCCCAGAATGTGATAGGCTTTTAAATACTAAATTTCGTCTTTAAATCGTACAATTCATCAACTAGATTTTGGAAGAGCACATTCATCTAGTTCTCAATAAATGAACCATGAAAACATCTCATTAAAAAAGGTGGTAACATTTTTGAGAAAACAAAAAATAAATGGTTTACATTTTATAATACTGAGTCCTGCAGAAAAAAACAAATAAATAGGGTACTCAGATGGGATTTCAGCCTCCAACATGCATTCTATAGTAGGTATCTTAACTGCTAGACCACCAAGCATGCTTAGTGACAAGAGTCAAGTTTGAATCCTGTAATTGGTGTAATAATTGCATGGGGAAATCGTTTTTGTTTCCATCCATTTCATAAAGGGATACTTTTGAGACGCTGGCAGCAGCACACACAACAGTCCTTTTTGCCAGTTCTGAGCATGCACGCACATGCTCAGTAGTGCTCTGTTCTGAGCATGCGTACTATTTGTGAGAAAGGTGAAAAAGGACCGTCCAAATTAAGTCTCCCATCTGAATTTAGCTCTTCTGCTATAAAAACAATGAGTTATATTATTATTATTGTTATTGCTATTATTATTCCACTTGCCTTATTACATTGCAAGCTTTATCACCGATGAATGCCTCAATATTCCGTCCTGTATTTAGAGCCATTCCATTGATTGTTATACGAGTCCCACCAGCTGCTGGTCCAAAACGAGGACTGAAACTTGTAATAGATGGAACCTGGCAGGAAAATCAGAACCAGAAAAACACAATAGTAGATACTCAACATCAACCAAACCATTCTGTCCTTTTATTTGTAAACAATCAATACTGTGGTATTGAACTCACTGGAAACAACTCATTTCCTCATCTCGTCTTTGAACAATCATATCTTGGATGTCAATGTCATTGACGGCTACAACTTGTTATTAATGGATTTTGGTGAGGAGCAAACCCAATAAAAAAAGGACAAAATTTTGACATAGGGGCCTAACCTGCCATCCCTCACAATCATTTATACATATTTGAAGAACTTTTTCCTTGTCCAATTTAAGGATTCCAGCTTCTGAGAAACTATTCATATATATGGCGTAGCTGAGACTACCCGGTTCCATGTAAAATTATAGTTTAATGAAAGTCAAAGCCCTATTAAAAATCAACATTTTGAGTGAAGGTAGACTATCCCTGTTATATGAACTAACTGTACACCCCATTTACAAGTAATACCATGTTAACAGTGTTCTCTGATTAGTTTGTAGTGATTAGAAAGAGACAAAAAACACAAACTTTGTTCCCTTTCACCCAATTATTCAACTGCCAAAAACATTGAAAATCTATCACTGCACCTTGTATCCAAATCTGACATCTCCTGTTCCCACTTGCTGGGCACCATTTAAACCTGTTACATTCACAATCAACTCCTGTGGTGCCTGGTCATCAGGGTTGCTCCTTGTTAAACAAGTCACACTATGGTCAAAGCAAAACAAATTTATCACATTTCTGAATCTTATTCAAATGACAATTCATGCAGTAGAGTATTGATTTTTGTGTGAGAAGTTTTCATAAGCAATTTAATATTTAAAAAAATACTGTAAACAAGTTTGAATATCGTAGCACGCTCGTCGCTTGTTCATAATCGTTTTAATTAATGCATTTTAAAAGGTTGACTGACTATACATTTATAATTACCTGGAACTTGTGTTGTAATACCTCTCAAATCCACCCAAGTCACAAGTCCGACCTCCTACAGTAACTCCTAGGATGTCACTAAATCGTCTACCAAAATCAGTCCCAAACAGTGTTAGAGTAGTATTACCATTAACTGGACCCGTCAGAGGAAAGATCTTAAAGTTAAAAAAGTGAAAAAAATGTAACGTGTCACCATGAAGAAAGACTGATATGAACAGAAAACAATGCCTTCAATACTCTAAGCATTGTTCTAGCTGATAAGGCTTTTGAATGTTAAAAAAAAAAACCCCAAACAACATAAAGATTCAACTTAAAGGATTTATGTTGGTTCCAGATAACCTCCTTCCCTACTTGGCCACTGTGCATGTTATCCGGAGGAGTACCCAATTGTGCTTTGGGAACCCATCGATGGAGCTAGGAGCAGGGGCTGAAGGAGTCTAATGTCGACCATTTGAAGGACGCAGCACACCAAAAAAATGCTGAGCTGAGGACACTGACACTGGACTGGGTGCGTGAAAGGCAACCATCAGAGGCTCCCAAGATGGTGTCGGCTGAAGACGACCTCTCACATTGACCTCCTTCCCTACACCACCAGGAGAGTCCTGCTGGGGTTGACAGCAGTCACAACAAGCCACAATTATTACAAATTTATGATTTTCACCTACCTCAAGTATAACTGGGTCAGGGCAGTTGCGTCCATTGTCAAGGGTAACCATTGAGTTAGTCATCAAACACACAGAACTGTCGTTGACAGTACAGGTCCCATCACACCAAACACATCCAAGCTCTTCCCGGGTGGTTTCCTCCAATAGACAGCGGCTACAGTCTGGACGCTGAGATTCACACTTGTAAAGTGTTACTGTGAAGAAAAGTTTGTTTTAATTTGTACATTAGCTAACTTTTCATTAGGGAATTACAATATGAGGACCCGGTCTTCACTACATGGTAATGACCGGATTGGTGACTGGCCGCTGTTAATGGATCTAACCAAAGGCAAGGTCCATTAACAGCGGCCTACTACCAACCAAGCTCATCACCTGATGCAGTGCAGACCAGGGCTCGATTTCACAAAGAGCTTAGATTGATCTTAACTTCAAATCACTCTTAGTTGCTAAGCAAAGTGTGATGTCATAATACAGATCACAATGGTAATACTGACAACTCATCTGAAGATGAATCTCAGTGCTTTGTGAAATCGAGCCCAGGTCCTCATATTGTTATCCCCAATAAAAATTACTTTAAAGGAAAAAACGGTAACAGTTATCAGAATTTACAATTTTTCTTTTCTTGATATGTTTAGAATTGTTTTATTCCCTACAGGGGCCATTCTTTAGGCTGTTCAAGTTTTGCATGGCACCTAGTCTTTTACACGTAGATAACTATATATGCTCAATTTCAAGAACCAGACTATGAGCTCTTAAAATTAACAATGCCATTGTATGGAAATACTTTGGTTGGTGTTTGGCTTTATGCTTTGCAGTATTTTAGTTTCATGTGTGTACCAGTTACCTTAAATTGACACAATGTCATGGTACATGACACATATGCCTGGTATGCGCATCCACATCGTCACCATTTTCACGAACAGCCACTTATCTTTAAATCCCATATTCAAAGAGGCGATTTTTCGTTTTCACAAACAGCCTCTTATCTTTAATTAATATTTAATCATATTTTAGCATTTCTCCTTATAAAAAAATATGATTCTATAGGTTCGATTATGTACTTGAGTATCATTTAACATCGCATTGATGAAAAATAGTACTTATTTTACCTGTGGAATGAAGTTTTAACGCAAACAAAACTTCAACGTTGATTTTCTAAAAACGTTATTCTCGCGCACATAAAGATAAGTGGCTGTTCGTGAAAACGGTGACAATATGGCACCAACTGTCTTACCAAAATAAGAAAACAGTTGATTTGATAGTTTCCAGCACAACACAGTGCATACAGAACTTTTGAACAAAAATATGCTTGTTTAGGGGCCATATTTGCCAGATAACAGAACTGGTCTTAATATCACGTTAATACCAGTCTCTGACCAATCAGAGTGCATAAACTCTCCAAGCTTATGATTTATTAATGACAGTTCAAAACAATTACTATTTAAACATTTTGAAGAAGGTAAAATGATTTGATAATAATTTCCAAAGATTTTTAATTTTTACTTTGATTTCTGACACTCAGAATTTCATACCCTGCAGCCAAAATAAGCATATCTGGGTTTGCATGTTATTTTGTTGTCTTATTTAAGTTCAGCTGTAATTTTGAATTGCATAAAATATGTCTGACCTTCGAACCCATATCTATCATCCAGCAGATGTACATTATCATTTATATCGGTCCACTCCACCGTCAAGCTGACAGTCAACTCTTGCTCATCGGCTGTATATGTGTACTACACAATTAAAAATACAAAACAACACAAAAGCCTAAGTGAATAATTAGTACAGCTTCAATTAAAGGTTGACAATTTAAAGACCTTATGCCATCAGACAACAAGGCAAACAGTTTTATTATGGTGTGAAAGTTGGAAGAAAAAAATATATATATAGTCTGCTCCCATCATATGAAATAAAAATAATGCCACGTCCGAATTGACATGTTCAGCGGTGGCTTTGGTAAGATTGGTGAAACATATCAATTTGTTATCCCTCCTTTTCAAGCGTTCACACAGTCAGTGATTTTTCTGCAGGGCTTACTGCAAAGCTGAGCATCATCTTGGCCAATGAACCGACTTTCATTGCTGAGCTGAGCAAATTGTGACATGACAATACACAACACTATGGTAATAATGACAACAAATAATTATATTAAAATGAATCTTAGAGCTTTGTGAATTTAAGCCCAGAGAGCCCAGTTATTATTATCTGGTATTGAAACCAAGGAACCCTTAAAAGTGCCCTGTAAGCCTGATAGATACCTGTGTGGAGAAGAAACATTCAGTTTTAGATGAAGGAGGAAAACACCATACCGGGAAAGACCCATGCAATCGGGTAGGGACTGAAAACTTAATCCACATGCAAGGCTCCTGTCCCGAGTGGGATTCGAACAGGGGGCCCACAGAGGTAAATGGAAGGAAAGAAACCACCTAGCCCTGAATGCCCATTAGGTGACCCTTGGACCGCCACCATATCCCAGCAACCCAGGTTGGGTAAGAACCCATTGTCTTTATTTGCTCAATAGCAGTATGTCCAAGCTGGAAAGGGGGTATGTCCTGTCCCTAATTTCAGTGTGCTCAAATTTAACAAGTAAACACAACTAGCACTTACCGAGTTATCTCCACAGGTCAAATATCCATTTTCTCGCATGGCAATGGCTAACTGTTTGGCTCCATCTATGTTTAGGCTGCACTGGTAGCTCTTTATCTATTCATGAAATAATAATAAATAATTATTTACGCCTTACGTCCTATCCGATACATTTTTACTTGCGAGACTTGATGGCGGGACCCAGAATCCACACCCTGAAAAACATCAGAGCTTGAGTTTGGTGCACCACTACTAGACCACTCAGCCAAAACACTCCGCAAAAAAGAACAATCTAAATTTCATATATAGCTTGTAAGGCATTGCTAAACTTCATTGTACAAACTAGCCAAAAAGGTTCTTGAATAACAGAACGCATTTAATAATGCTATTCTTAATTTATCAAAGCTGGGTTTTTATTGTTTTGTTCAAAAGGTAGAATTTGTTTAGAACATACTCAGTCCTTTCATCTCGAAAAAAAGAAAGAAATACCTCTTACTCTTTATTGAAATAAATGCTGCCACTGTTTTTTTATGGACTCGTTAAATATGTAATAACTTCATCAACAAGTTTTGGCAGGGGTTTTAGACCTGATATTTGATTTAACAAGAAACTTTGAGAATTAGCTCATTAATAAGTACATCCCTTGAAGTTACATACCTGATCAGGATTGGGAAGATTATTAGTCCCAAAGGTAATTCGTCTGTCTACTCCAGTAGGGACCAAAATTTCACCTCTTTGAACGTGTAGTTGAGGGCAGAAATTGGGTCCTTCCATGCTGGATTCCTTATTCTACAAGGATATTTAAAAAACAGTAATATTAACCTTGTAAGATTTTTTATTATTTCAACTTTGTTTTTTATTAACCACGTTTCTTATTGCTATGTATTTGACTATTTGTACTGTAATATACATGTCCCATTTAGGGATAGCAGTTGTAATACTAATAAAAGGCTACCTTGACTAAAACAGCAGATAAATAAATAAACGTGGTGTTTTTACATTTCCATTATCTTTAAGTGTATGTACTCACATTCAGTCCGGTCACAATGACTTCATTTTGTCCAGAGCAAGAGGTGCTCTCATAAGTACATCTATTCTCAAAGACACACCAGTCACATGCCCAGGAACTACCAACGCATGATACACAGCTACAGAAATCAAACAGCTTGTTGTCAATTCAGATGAACTGTAATTACAGGTTTACTCACATTACAGGTTATTTATGTTACAGGGTTATTCAAATTACTCACATAACAGGGCTGATTGCTTCAAGAACTACTCACCCTACAGGGTTACTCACTTTACATGGTTACTCACTTTACATGGTTACTCACCCTACAGGGTTACTCACTTTACAGGGTTACTCACCCTACATGGTTACTCACTTTACAGGGTTACTCACTTTACAGGGTTACTCACCCTACAGGGTTACTCACTTTACAGGTTTACTCACCCTTCAGGGTTACTCACTTTACAGGGTTACTCACCCTTCAGGGTTACTCACTTTACAGGGTTACTCACCCTACAGGGTTACTCACTTTACAAGGTTACTCACCCTACATTGTTACTCACTTTACAGGGTTACTCACCCTACAGGGTTACTCACTTTACAGGGTGACTCACCCTACATGGTTACTCACTTTACAAGGTTACTCACTTTACAGGGTTACTCACCATACAGGGTTACTCACTTTACAGGGTTACTCACCCTTCAGGGTTACTCACTTTACAGGGTTACTCACCCTTCAGGGTTACTCACTTTACAGGGTTACTCACCCTACAGGGTTACTCACTTTACAAGGTTTCTCACCCTACATTGTTACTCACTTTACAGGGTTACTCACCCTTCAGGGTTACTCACTTTACAGGGTTACTCACCCTACAGGGTTACTCACTTTACAAGGTTACTCACCCTACATTGTTACTCACTTTACAGGGTTACTCACCCTACGGGGTTACTCACCCTACAGGGTTACTCACTTTACAGGGTTACTCACCCTACAGGGTTACTCACTTTACACGGTTACTCACTTTACAGGGTTGCTCACTTTACAGGGTTACTCACCCTACATGGTTACTCACTTTACAGGGTTACTCACCCAACAGGGTTACTCACTTTACAGGGTTACTCACCCAACAGGGTTACTCACTTTACAGGGTTACTCACATTGGTTACTTACACTAGAGGACAATTCACTTTACAGGGTTACTCACTCTCCGGGGCTTATCACTTTACAGGATTCCTCACCTGGGTTATACTCAAACTGTGGTTACTCACATTACAGGGTTGCTTACTTTGCAAGGTTACTGATCACAGGAATCAGAAATCTTGTTTTCTAAATGTTTTCATAATTTTGTTTGTTGAAATAAAATGCAACTGACATCAACAATCTAAAGATACTGAATCAAGAAAATCATTCAGTAATTTTTGGTGACTCACCTTTTATGTGTGGAGCAATCATAAAAACTGAACTCTCGATCCACAAAGTTGACTCCTGTCTCTGTTGACTCGACACTCAACAGCATCGATGAATGATCCTCTGAGTATAGAAACACAGTTTGACAACAGACCTATTTTAATTACTTATCTTTGTAGCAAACAACAATTTGTAATAAATTTTCTTGAATCAAATTTAAAAATTGACCCATGAGCCAATTTTTGGACTGTATATTGGCAGGGCCAAGTAAATCAGCCAAAATGATAATGCATTTGTACTGATTACAACACAAAGGACCTTCAAGTGACTTAGTGAAAGACTGCAATAGTTTTTAAGATTGTTTGTACTAAACCACAAAGGAAACTGGTGGAGTAATTCTAATTCAATTTTGGGGTGAACAAAGAAAAATTGACTATAATGGATTTTGAACTTGTGACATGTGTGTCCTCCAGATTAATGTGCCGGCTAAATGTCTGGATTGATTAACAATGTCCATATTAAAGTTCAGGTTGAATGTCTTCTGACTGGCCAACATTAGAGCTAGATAGTTCAGTTGGTAGAGCGCGGGCATGTTAATCTGGAGGTCACAGGTTCAAATCCTGTTCTACTAGGTTTTTCTTTGTTCACCTTAAAATTCTTACAAATATTTAAAATTCTATGATGGAAAAATAACAATAAAAAAACAAGCAGTTGTTTACAGCTTAAAATGCACATGCAGAACACTGCAGGTTTAAATTGTATGATCTGATGTAACCTGCCAACCATACCAAAGTGCAACAAAAAACATCAAAAGTCAGTATTTGTCCTTTCCACTATGGCCCACCTTTCCCTCAACAGCAAGGGCATTGTTCTTCAATTGTCTCTGCCCACAAGAGAGAAAAGCTTATACTGCTTCCAATTAAGTAAAAGGCAAATTGTTATAATGGTGAACTTAAGATTGACGAGCTGACCCACAGAATGTCTCAAAACAGCCAAGAGAAGAGCTGGCCTGATACTTTGCTGGTGACAGTTCATTCCTATAGTAAAGTGCACCTCAACGAAGGAAACTTAAATTTCTATATGGGAACATTTCAAAGGGCACCAAGGCAATGGCAAGGGGCATGGAGGCAACTACCTCCATTGCCTCCAAGTGATCCAGAATAAGGAAGTAAAAACAAAAAAGAGGTTAAGCAACTTCTCAACCTAGTTTGAAGCAACTTATCAACCTAGTTTGAAGCTGGCGGACAGTCTATTGGACTCAAGGTTCTAGCATCTGAGTCATCCGAGTGTGGGTTCACTTGTGTCCTTGAACAAGCCACTTTTTAAAGATGGTTTCAGAAAGGCTAAATGCTCCCAAAATTGTGCAAGGCACTTTAATGGTTGGTCTAAAAGTGGTTACTGACCTCCAGTCATGATTTCAGGTATCAGATTACTAGGTGGTGTAGTACACTGAAGATTGTCTCCATTTTTATCAGCTGGGTTGCTAAATACATCATCAAAGTGACAGATATAGTGCTGGCTGCTAAGCAAGTCTGGAAGTTGCTGCACTGTCAAAACTATCTGTAATAAAAAATAACCCCATCGATTGGTAACAACAAATATTACTTGGTAGCTTGGTAATGTTACCATCTTTGGCATATACCCTGTCGGTGATAGCAAAAATGAATACTGGTTTTGGTACGATAAAAAGGGGTTCAGACTATTTTTTTTCTTTTGTTTGATTGTAATGATTGATAAGAAAATAATACCTGTTGTTCTGTGACAGTGATAGGAAGGCTGTCATATGGAGCTATATCAGTAATGTCAATGCACTGTGGGTCATTGTAAGACAGCCATCGAGATGATACATCTTGCAGTGGACATTCATGATATCGTGTACACCTAAAATAAAAAATGAAAAATTCAATGATATTACTCTTCAGTGTACACCAGAAAATTTACTGACTACAGTTCTCCAGACAAGATACAATACTTACTGTCTCTGCAGAGTACACCAGCCACAGTATGGGTCTCCATCCCTCCCTGCGTCCGTACCAATACACATCTCACACATTGTATACTGACCACAGTTCTCAACACGCATCTTTACCAACTGCAATATTAAAGAAAAGATAAAGCATCAGATAAAGCAGGGTAGAGTTAATCCACATAGTCAATGAATATTGATTATAACAACATACCAAAATTCGTTGCAGATTCTTGGTATCAAGCTATGGTTACAAAAATAGAGTAGGTTTCAATACCACATATTACCATGCCCTTAAAAATTATGCACTGTATCAGTAACAAGCTGTGATAATGACAAACCATTTTAATGGTACAGTCTCTTTTCTGTGCTGAGCTAAGTTTGTGCTAAGAAGCTTTGTGAAATTGGGTACTGGCAGTTAATCCATCCGATCCTGGCTCAAGCCAGGGCTAAGAATCCATCCACAATTTGGAAGATAAGAGCTAAAAGCTCAAACCAAAATGTCTAACCAGCTACCACGGTAGTCTTTAGATTGATTTTGTTGTTTTTGAGTAAACTTCTTACTTTTTGTTCAGTGAGTAGGTAGAGTTCTCCAGTTGTGTCATTGATCTTGATATCTCTCTTCACTGGATTGGTGGTGAATCCTTTCAGATTGTCATCAAATGGTATTTGAATTTGTTCATACACTCTGGCTGAGGACCTACTTTCAACATGAACCTAGAAATGTTTTTCAAAGAAAATTTTGGGGTGAACAAAGAAACATTGACGCAGCAGTATTTGAACCTGCTACAACCACCTATAAACATATCGGCAATCAGAACAGACAATTAGTACATTTAGCCAGTGGTGGCAGTTTAAATCCCGCTCCAGTCAAATTTTCTTCTTGTTCACCCCAAAATTGATGTACAATTTATCTAGTCAGTTTCCCTTGTGGTTTATTGCTTGATATTTGAAGAAAATTGTTAATGATGGCTGAAATTTGATAAAGATTTTTATAAAGTAACACTTTCAGCTTTCACTGTTGGTTGTTCACTTAGGAAAAGATAATTTTGTTCCTTCTTGACAGGGGGATTTCAGAGATTTTATTTTCCCTATATATTTTAATCCCATCACTTCTAAAGTTGTTACTCTTTTTTACCTTTTATTTCTTCTTCAATGTGCACGTATAGGTCAATAAGTCAATGTTTTGTTTTGATAAAAGATTTTCATTTAAAAAAGTTAATCTTCCTTGCATAGGCCTAATGAATTTTATCAAAGTTCGTTGTAGATAAAAGTGACCTTTAAGAGTTGACCTTCTGTGGTGCCAATGAATGCTACTGTGTGGTTGAGTTCAATGCTGGTGATAATGGAGGATGTCAAATGGTCTGGTAGCTCCAATACTGCTGTGGATATCACTGGGTTGATACCTCCAGCATACCGGTATAGATCCCGCCCATCACCGCAGTAGTCAAAATTGGCAGGTGGCTATAGGAAGAAAATTAACATGTTTTAAATATCCTAGCCAGGCAATCCAAAAAGACAAGATTAATAGTATCTTAGTTGGTTTCATTTCTTGTATAATTGTCGCCATAATGTTTGTATTGATTACAGTCTTAGATTAAACATTTTTGTGGTGATAATAAGATACACTATAAAAAAATCTTGAAATTAAAATATTATCTGTTAAGACTGTTGTTGAGTTCTTGAAAACAGTATGTTGGAACAACCATAAGTAATCATTCTGAACTTTCCAGTTTATTTTGTAAAATATTTATTAAAAAGTACTGAACAAGAAATCCTTAAATAATTTCCTTCCACAATAGAAACAACAAGATCTTCACAGAAGAGACTTTAATATGACCAGCTCAAATTATGTATCATGTGTACTTTACATGCAGCATAACTCTTGTTACAGATTGAACATTTGAAAAGCTTAAATTTGTTTTGTTGTTTAGGTAATAATCATATAACAATTTAACATCACTTATTTTCAATCCTTTCTTCAAATGATGTGTACCCATGATTGCAGGTATACACATTATACAGTATGAATTTGTCAAATATTCAATTAAAACTTACCAATGATGACCAATGACAGTGGTGGTTTTCTAGATATCCAACAGTATATGCACCACCAACAGTCAGACATCCATCTACAGCAGCTTCAAATGCAGCTTCTATGTCACTCATCTTGTACATACACAGTGCTGAGCCTTTTGTGGGTATTGGGACATCAGGATCAGCTGGATTTGCATCCTTTGCAAACACAGCATATAAAACCTCATCATGGGCATTCAATGATAATGACTGAGAAAAATATGGCCCTGCTGGTCCAACATGAGCAGCCTGAACCAAACTGTACATACTATCACACTGGATGAGAATCTCTGTGTATGAGTCAAGATCATCGCTGTCATGGCAAACTCGACTCATCTTTGAAACATGGAGTGAATCTGAATAGACATCTTGTCTTTGGAATGAAACAAAATATGTAAATCTTTCCCACACGAAGGCACTCATATAACTGATAGGAAATGTTGATGAAGTATAACCTGTATTAAATTTGACTTGGTCATCCTCAAGGTTAGCAAACATGAATCCAGCACCTGCAATCAGCAATCTTCTACTAACTGGTGGGACATGCCAAGTGCCACATCCTTCTGTACAGTATGTGGTAGCTACATACAGTCTTGAAACACTTGCACCATTATAAAGTCCTGGTGCTACAATACTTTCTGTAGTGCCATTGCCAAATGCAGCAATTTTAAAATCATTCTGACCAGTACTGCCATCTTCCAATAAATCGTCCTCATTCCTTGATGCACACCACCTTATCCCCATTATTGGATTCCTCTCACTCCCACATGTAATAAGTCTACCCCCCTCTAAAACCAGAATCTTATTGTAGTTGACAAACTCCTCCCCTACACCTGTTGCTGTGCTGACATTCACAACCTGTACCAAGTTCTTGTCCAGTCTATAGATGTAGTTGACTGCTCCGACGTAAACATCACCAGTTTCAGGATGAACAAAGAAATGATCCAGCTGGGTTCTAACAAGTTTTTTTACTTGAACTGGATTTTTGAAGGAAGCTATTTCATAAACAGAGAGGTTTCCAATCCAAGGCTGTGACTGAGTATAAGCGGCTGGAAGAAAGACAAAGATGAGCGACAAGAGAACAAATCTTTCCATTATGAGTAGTGAAGATCCCGCCTTGGATTCTATAATTGATGGTCTCTCTTCAAGCCTTTTTATTCTAGTTGGTCTTTGATACTTTCAGATGGCTTAACCTGACAAACAAAGTAAATAAATAACAATAAAGCTGAAATTTTAGTAATTTGTTGCTTAATATGGTGTTTGAATTATGTTCCATAGATAGACATGTCCCTGATCTTCAGACAACAGACATCTGAAGTAACAGAAGTGAACATTAGACAGATAATTTGAAAAGCTGTGGCAATTTTGTTCCAGCCTACATGCATTGCATAACCAGACATTTTCGTTTTAGGGGCAAGCAGGGCAAAGACTTTTCTAGAAATAGTTTTTGCCAGTATAGTTTTTGAGAATTGAGTAAAACAATTAGTTTTTATCTTGTGTAGTCCAAAACTTGATGTTAAAACAGTGAAAACATGAATGTGTGATGTTTTTCCAATATTTTCTTGTGACTCTGATGACCGATTGAGCGTAAACTTTTACAGGTTTGTTATTTTATGTATATGTTGGGTCACAAAAAGTGCAGATACTGGTCTTTGACAGTTACCAATGTTGTCCACAAGCTTTAATTGAATTTCAAAGCACTGCAAAGTAGTCACAGAACCATAACCTCTTAAGGGTCACCTTTCTTACACTTGTTTGGGTGGAACAATTTAACTGAACTAATATTTTGTACAATTCACAATGTTATCAATTATGGAAGTAAAAACCTTGGGCCCTACATGTTGAGTGTGTTACCTTTTTCTATACAACAAAGCGACCTGCAGATATTCAGCTTTTGAATTATGTGTTCAATAGTACTCCGGGTGACCTTTTCAGCCTGTAGTTTTCATAACTCAGTTATTTTCGATATGAATTGGATGCATTTGATTGCATTGTCGCAGAATGTTATCACAAGGTGAAATGGCAAAGCCAGGTTTCACTGAGTGATAACATTCTGCAACAATGCAGGACTGAAAAGCATTCAATATTTGTTTTATATTGCTCTCAGGTACTAAACAAAAAGTTACAACCAGTGGAAAAACCGCTGATGTCACAGTGGCCCCCTTTATTGTGTTTAATGTCAGTGTCATATTCAATTGTTCTAAATCAGACAACGGTTTCACATACTACAATTAGAAATAAGTGTGGTTGAAAAAAATGTTAAGAAATTAACCTTTTGTTCTAAGTTCTTGGAAAAAAATTGATGCAGACTGTTGGACATAAAAATAAAAAAATTCAAACAGGCATTATTGGTACCCTGTTGATTGAGGCTGGGCAACACCCAGTAATGCTTAGTTGATGTATATTATTTCCTTAATTCTAGCAATCTCCTGTAGACTCACTCTTAACTTGGTCGGTTTTTACAAATTTATAAGGGGAAGAGGGGTATATGGATACTTAATTGTAATGATTATGGAGTCTGGACACCAGCAGACAGCAGACAAAAACAGCAGTACAAAGCAAACGACTACTTACAACTCAGTGGCATATCTGGACTTATGAAACTAAAAATTACCAGAGTAAAATATTACATTAAGTAAAGCTTTTATGTAGCAATTTAAATTTGTTTTTGTAAACTATTTTTCTATTTATATGCAGTGATTTTTTTAACCTCCATATCAGATTATCTTGTAAAAAATAGTAAATGGCGTAACTAGAGTGCTGAAAAGGGGCTCGTTTAGGAAAAGTTAACTTTTAATTGGCCAGAAGTGCCCCCTGGAAAAAATGTCACCCCCTAAAATTGTACCCTAGTTTTGCCACTGCTACAACTAACGTTAGTAATGAAACAAAAATATAAAGGCAGCTGAAACTTTTGACAGCTGCAGGCTTGTATGCTTTGTTCTTGAAAGGGCAAGGGCACCAAGGCATTTTCTCCTTGGTAAAGGGCACCTCTATGATTTTTGAGAAAATTTTCAACTTCCATTGGAACATTTCAAGTGCAGTGACCAGGGGCAATGGAGGCAATAAGCCATTTTGAGAAAGATGGACACAAGTTTCCATATCCGACTTTCTAAAGGGATTTTTCAGATTTGTTTAATGATATTGGGCTTTGTTTCACTTTTCAAAATATTCTTCTCCTGGAATTGGTAGCTAAAACGCTAACTAGGCCTATTGACTTTTTACAAAAAAGATAAATCAAGCAGACATTTCATCACGCCTCCGGAACTTTCGCGCATTCATGCAAAAACAAAATGAACTAAAAATGCCGTTTAGTGAGTAGCGTTGTCAAACCCAATGTACGTTAAAATTAATGGCTAGTTTTTCATGATTTCGACACTTCGTCAGTTTGTAATCATCCAAAGTGCCTGTTCCTCTCTGTATACTTTCTGTTGACATCTGCAGGTAAGGGTATAATCTGACCTAAATTATAAAGGAAGATAAAGTGGCAGCCGGATACGGCATTCTTTTTTTGCTGAATGTATACTGAATGACATTATTTGATTTTGGTAAATTTGTCTGTATATACCCAACCCGAACAGTGCACTCGTATAGGCATGGTGTCTACCAATACCTACAAACGGCTAAGCGTCTGTTGCCTCCGTACGCATAAAGTAGGCTTATCACTATCAGGGCTGCAGCTGGTTGTCCATTGCATGTTAAAGCCAAACATACAAACAAAAAGTATTGCAACAAAGGGAAATATTCAACCTATACGCCTACAGCAATTTCAGAAAACAACTCACCTGAAAGTAGCTATTTTGGCTCCGCAAATGGTTCACTATCTACTCAGTGAACTGTAGACACATAGCACGTACAAATGTTATCGACTAAGACGCATGCGCGCGTTTTCTTTTGTCTGGGACTTCCGTTAAATATAATTTGCCTGCGTGCCCGCACTTTTTTTCTTCAAAAATACGGTGTCCCAGATTGGTTCGCATGGGTAACCGATAATGACAAGCTTGACACTCGTCTGCAAAATGTAATGTTGTACACAGATTGAGACTCGAAACCGAGCGAGTTTTCTCAAAAAACAAAAACAAACATTTTTAAATAAAAGGTGTTTATGTCTGATAACAAAGTACCACATGAATCTTCATCACCCAAAATTATCGTTTGGAATCACATTCTCAATAATAATGTGAAATCTGGTAACCAGCGTGAATTACTTAGTTGTTTCACTATCCGCCAACTCCAGTCTGGTTTTTATGACTGGATAATTATATACGAGAAACAAGACTTTTTAAAATTCAGCATAACAGAGGTTGGAAAAAATTGGTGTCTTCTAAAATTTGGACAACGACTCAGTCCTATAGCTACAGAAGTTTTCCGGGGCAAATAACATGAGAATGTAAAAGAAGTTTTTTAAGGACAAGACTCCTAGATTATACTTGTTTTCGCTGCCGAGTTTTTGTAATGATAACCAGAATTATTCTTGCCAAGACTGGTTCTAGACTTGAAAACAAATTTGTTCTTGAAAAACTACACAAAACTAAGAAAAAGATGAAAACATTAAAAAATAGCGTTAAAAAACTTATTTCTTTATTGTAAGAACATTTGTATTGACATATAAAAATATTATCTGCTTAAATTGGAATGGTTGGCCTTTACTGATATTGTTTTTTGAAAGTTTCTTTAAGCATTAACAAAAAGTCAAACTCAGACAAAAGTCTTACCCACGCCCAACCCCCCCGCCCCAACACAAAGACACATTCTGACATTCTGTGGGTGGAGTAGTAAAGAATGGGAAGTTTCATGCAACTTTTGTAAAACGTTGGTTTTACTGGTTTTGTAAAACTGTGAATTAAGTATTTTGAAGGAGTGTTTTTAGTTTTAGTATTAAATTCTAATTGAAATCAAAATTAGTTTCAAACTCATTTCAGTTAATTTACCGCTAATGATTTATTTCATAATCATTGTTTACACGAATTTAATTATTAAAGATGCATTGCCCGATTTTGGATCAAGGGATTAAACAATCAGTTTCATTGAGCGAACGAATTAAAAAAGTTTATATGTTTGTGTAACGAAAAATATAAAAAACTAAGAATTCTGATATCGGAAACTCGAGATAGAACACTTTTAATTTTCCGCGGGCATTTGCCGACTTCAATTTGATTGGTTTCCCAACGGCCAATCAGAAGAATCCGCAAGTAATGAATATTCATGATTCCCAGCCGCCGATGCTCTCAACGGCCCACACGTCTCGCTGAGCGTGCGCATACATACAATGTAAGCGGTGTATGTACAACAGAGTGCGCGATCCGATCCTGAGGATTAAAAGGCTGGCCCAGCCTTTCATTCATTTACGTTTAATTAACTGCCCTTAATCCTTGACGGATTTTTTCGTTCAAAGTATCAAATGAAAGTTCATAACTTTTTTTACTCCGGAAAAGTAGCAATTAGAAAGATAAATCTATTTTTGACCCCCAAATCGGACTGAAATCGGGAAATGGTCCTTTATCACATGGCCGTTTAAGACCGAGTCACTACTCTTTTATTCCTATTCATAAATGCCCCTTTTGTTACAAAAACGTAATTATGTCGGAAAATCCGTATAACCTTTCTGAAGTTTTTGAATTTATTCGTCAATACCTGTCACGTCCTCGGCTCCATTTCGCGAAGGGTCAAATTGTATGCTACGCTCAACGGTTGCGCATGCGACGCTCAACTGTCCTGCGTTTTTCTGTCAATTCAAAAAAAAAAATACTGGTTCTGGGGAAATCAAAATAGTTCACAATTTTTTTTTCTTCAAATATTAATGCACCAATTACGAAGCCTTTTATATCTTTAAAAATCAGCAAAAATACTGCAAAATTTGTGTATTCACTACTAGCTTAAAACATTACAAAATTACTTTATGACATAGTTCTGGGTAAACATGTAAAAAGAAACCAAATGTTAGGGGTAATGAACATCAATTTTGAAAGTGTTTGTTCTCAAACTCTAGTTTTTAGAAGAGTTATTTCATTTCCAGCCTCTATTTTCCTGTAAACACACAATACAAACCATAGAGATATTATACAATTAAGAGGTCCTTCTTTTATACCAAAACAAAACAAGCCCAGATTGGGCTTTAGACATCGAAAATTTCCAGAATAAAATGTTGGTGGGGGGGGGGGGGGACTCACCCCCTCCCCCAGTTATGCAACTGAACATTAGTAATTGTCAGACTTGTATCCGCACTTTTAAAAGTTTGCAAAAGTTTGAACTCAATTGGTCATCGGAGTCACAAGAAAATAGTGGAAAAAAAACCCATCACGATTTCATTGTTTTTAACATTATCTTTCGGACTTGCACAAGTTCAGAACTAATTGTTTTACTCAGTTCTCAAAAATTATAGCATTTTAGGCAAAACATAAAGAAGGTGACTGAACTCAACATGGTGAAGCAATCTCGGGGTTTTTCCCCCTATAGCTTCCTCTTCCTCATCATTATCATATACACTGCCTTCATCTTTCACCTTGCAAACAAAAATTATCATGTATAATCGATTGTCTTGGTGATTCCACCAATCAAACAACTTGTGCAACTCACTGCTCCTAACCCACGGAAACTTCTAACCAATGGGAGACTTTGAAACGATAGGTGGCAACGGACTTACCAGGTAAATTGACATTGTTTACATAGTTATGAGTATGCGCACATTTCTGAGAACAAAGGATTTACCTGGTGAGCCTGCTGCCACCTGGTGTCCTCTCCCTATTTTTCTTGTGACATTCTTTCCTACACTTAACTCACCAGATGCCAGTCATTGATACCTTCTGTTGTCTCTACCTCTACAACGGTATACCAACGCTTGATGTATCGTTTATTGCTAGTGAAATCATCAAACTCAACATTAACTAGCAAGGAAAAACAAATATTAAAAAAAAAAAACTTGACACAAACTATTTCTCACCTATAGAATATTGTATACTGGTTTTTTTTTTTTTTTTTTACATATTCCAGAAGGACGCTTTAGTTAGTTTGTGTCTTTACTTCTTTATTTTGTTTATTTTTTCCTTTGGAAAGGGTGTCTGTTTTTCATGACTCAGCTGATTTCCCCCCTCCTATTTTCTTGATCTTCATTGATCAGAGTGTTTCGTCTTTCATAATCAACAGCAACAACAATCCATGACAGTGGTTCCGGTATACAGTAAAATTAATGAGAGTAACAGAAGGGGGAAACCCCTTTTATGCCCCTCTGGTTACTCGTGTCGGCAAAGCAAGTTATAATAATAGCAACAAATGGATTGAGTATGGTGTGACGTGCAACAAAACAAAGCCAGGATGTTTAATTCGATGTTACTTCCTGTTACCATTGTTGTAGATTAAAAAAAAAAAAAAATCCTAGAGACATAATTTGTCTAGACTTTCCCTGTGAAAAGGGGTCTATCAGGAAATTCTTTGATCAAGAAAAAAACATACTCAGTAAACACTGATCTGAAAATTCCATTACATCTCTGACAACGTGATGGAACAGCAATACTTATGAGTGAAACAATATTCCTGAAGGAATGGTAAATTGTGCTAGTTGAAATAGTGGGGCAGATACAGGAAATATTTGAGGGGAATGGGGAATTGTGCCTTTGGTAAAAGCATGAAATTTGGCACAGAGTCTGAGTATGTCATAAGATAGATATGTGGCTATGGCCATCGCAGATTTGAATTTAAAAAACATAACGGTAGAATAACAAGCAATTTTCAAAATAGCTTCCTTTGCTTGTGCTCTCCCGATTATTTTGCAGGGTTACAATAACACTAGAAATAAAATAATTGTCGTCTGTATATCGTATAAGTTATCACACAAGCACGAGTGAAATACGAGAAAATATAGCGTTTCTGCGTCCCTTACCCACGAGGCCTTCAGTCAACACTGGAAGATAATACAACTTTGAGCGTTATTTGATGAAGAGCAAAACGACCAATGCGCTAATTTTAGATCGTCATTTTGCACTGTCCGTATACGGAGCGTGACACATGATACTCAAAATGCGCAGAGTGTAATAATATAGATTACCGGGAGTATGATATGATTTATTATCACACTCCCGTTGAGCAATCTGATTGGAGGATTAGCGCGTACTGGAAGATAAAAAGGTTTATGGCGTACAAACATTTTGTCAAATATAAAAGTATGAGCTGCTTTAAATTGTAATTGTATTGATAATGTTATTTTGAAGTTTCTTTAAGCAGTAGGCTAACAAAAAGTTAAAATAAAACAACATTTTACTTTTGCCCTCTAACACAAAGAGAAACTGTTAACATTCTGAATTTAGTAAAGGAGTAACTTTCTGACAAAATTTAAGTCAAAGTATAGAAGGTAATAAATCCATGTTATTTTGATTAGTTTGTGAATCGTTTGGGTAGTTAAACAATTTAGTTTTCTGATACTTAGTGAAATATATTGAAGGAATGATTTTAGTTGTCTTGAGTTCTAATTGAAATCAAAATTTCAAACTAATTACAGTTGTTTTGCGATATAACATTGACATACATGTATTTAAAAATCATTAATTGAATAAATGTGTTTCTTAATGCAGCCTTAAAAAACACTCCCTGACCGTAAAACACTAAATAAGAAAAATTACTATATACTATAATTACTATATACCGGATATAACTAAATAGTTAATAATATTTTTTTTATGTATTTAAAGAAAATATACATCCTCAGGGAAATCCAAATTATGTACAAAACTCCTTCATTTGAATATAACAATGCAACAATTACCAAGCATTATGTCAAGCACCAAAAGTACTTTAAAATTGCTATATTCATTTAAAAACTTTAATTACTTCATGACATAGTTCTGAGTAAAAACAAAAAAGAAACCAAATCATATACATGTAACCAATTCTTCAAGAGTGCATTCATTCTCATCATCTCCTTCATTCACAGAGGCTATTGCCCCCTCCAGTTTTTCCTTTGACCCTCCCCCTCGAAAAGAAGGAGTTTTTGACTAGGATGAATTTTTGTTCTGTATGGAACATTTTGTCATTACAATACCTTCTTTCTTTTATGACAAACTTTGCTAGAAAAAAACACTTTCCACACTACCAAAGATGTTTACTTTAATCAGTCTTGTTGATAACCCTCTGGTCCCTGCAAATGTAAACTGAACAGAATCGTGGTGTATAAAAGATACATAAAGCTTTCGTCCTTTTCATTATATGACAAATTAGTTCAAGTTCGGAAGTAATAACTCACAAGGGAACAATAATTGCCTCTCATTAACGGTTACTAGTAATTTTATGACAAGTCTTTTATGAGCAGCTTAAACTGAACACAATAGTTTTTGAAGGCTCTACCTGGCATCCTTGCTCATACTGTTTTCTTGCTAAAAGAGGCAAAAGGAGGGGGCATATATAATTGTTGCGTGGGCAATTTCATTTAAATTTGCCTGAATCACTGACGGGGGGGGGAAGATGGCCCCTCTTTGGCTATGCCACTGAAAATCAGATGTAATAGAGTCTGGTGCCGTTGTTGTTCATACCACACAAGCCTAAAACCAAAATGATATTCTTTATTCCAATGATCAATGCAAAAGAAATGTAACCAGCTGGTGTCCAGATGGAATCTAACAATTATTTTCTTTTGCCAGATGACCAAAAATCCTGTAATAACAATATTAATAGTAAGTTGTTGTATAGTGCTTTACCAAACCCAAGGGCATCACAAAGCGCTCAATGTTTTGTCTACAGGAGCTATGTTCGAAATGTAAAACCCATTTTTGTACAATGCACTGTATAAAGATTTACAAGGTGCTGTGGTGCTATCTGCAGCCTACCATACCAGAAAAAACCCAGGACCGAACCCCATCTCTTAATAATAAGTGTACTCTCTAAATGTAAAATAGTGAAAATTTCACTCGCTTGCCAGAGTGGTGTCAGTTTGGCTCTTTTGAGAGTGAAACTCACTCTTCACCACTCTTTTTGAGTGAAAGTGGGGTGAATTTCACTCTGAATCTAGTGAAAATACACGTTTTTCACTCCAAAAAGAGTAATCGGTCAACTGGCTCCTTGCGAGTGGTATGGCGGACAAAAGGAGTGGTTTTTCACTCTTTTACATTAAGAGAGTGCTGGGTTCTTTTACGTGCATCACACAACACAAGGAACCCAAGGCTTTATGTCCCATCCGAAGTACGAAACAATATTGGCTAAGTGTCTTGCTTAAGGACACAAGTGTCAATACCGGGACTCAAACCCACACTCTGCTAATCAGAAACACCAGAGCTTGAGTCCAGTGCACTTGACCACTCGGCCACACTTTGCCTTTAAACCGGAAGACCTATTTACAATGCATTGCCGCCGGAGAGTGTATCTTTCACCTCCTCCAGCAAGCACCCTAAATGCTCTTGGTCACTCTGATCTTTTGTCTTCAATACCACAAGAAGCTGATGACAAATGAAAATAAAGAGAAGGAAGTTACCGAGTAATCAAACCTGTCATTATTTTTTGGCATCAATGTTTTGAGGTACAGGCATTTTAGAGGTCAATTTCATGCAGTAAACTGTTCAGGAAGATGCAAGAAGAGAGTCTCTTTAATAAAGCATCTAGCAAAAAGGGATAGATAAACTTACAAGATCCCATAGCTGCTTCAAGGTGCTTAGCTTGCTGAACAGTCCTGTGAAATTCTACAAGAAAACAGAACAAATTTAAGTCTTAAAGTGAATTAATTGAATGAATCCAAGTCAAAACTGTTTTTGTTTCATCAGGATTTAGTGCACGTTCATACTATGCAGTAATCAACTCTCCTTGATTCAACCGGAAGTGTTGTATAAGAAATTGTATATGTCTAAATACTTTTTTTAAGTTTATGTACAAATATTTAACTGTCTTTCTTAACTTTGTACTTTTATTGGCAGACTAAGCCTTTTGGTTATAGGAAATAATTTATGTATTTCCTCCTTGGTCTTGCCTTCTCCAAAATTTCCTTATTTTGTTCTTATATTGTGCCTTAATGTTTGTTTTGGAGAGAAATAAAATAATAATAATAATAATAATCAAAATAAGCAATGGTAATTTAGGGGGTCTTCCACATGCTGTTTCCTCGGCTATGACAGTATTTCAAACCAGCACTAGAAGATTGAACTTGTGTGAGTTTTATAATCAGTGAGCTGTCAGACTGAAGCTTGAATTTTGTTTGTCTCCATAATTAATACCAATATGGTACTTTGCTCTCTGTAAGTTTTATAACAGTATGTGATTTTGCTTTTACCCAAAAGCAATTCAATGTAACCAAACTCAGTTTGGCCCCTTTTTTCCACAATATGCATTCGGTATTTTTTATTGCTGTTTCAAACAGGGAACATGTCAAAGGTTGTGGAAGAAGACATTATTGGAAAAAGGCTTGGAATTCAAGGAAATGTCTTTTAAGTAATTGCCTAGTGCTGTGTATCTAAATGGATCTTAGAATTAAATAATGAATAGAGGCGTTGAGAATTTAGATGGAATTTAGGCAAAGTTTGCGACAGTAAAATTGCCTTTTACCTGACTTGCTTTCTGTAGCTCTGCATTGAGGTCTTGTGTGGTTACCGGTGCAGATGCCTCTACTTCTTTATAGTATCGTCGAACACGGCGCTGGTACTTGGTTCTCTCTCTGCTGTACAAGAACTTATTAATGGAGGATTTCTGTCAAGGCAAACAATTAAAATCAACATTTTTGCAGGGAAACTGCTCCTCAAAATATTTAGAAGTTTAGGTGAGCATTTTTGGTTTCCTTTGGGAAGACTTTCGAAAATCACCTTCCAGCATCTTCATTCCAAGTGACACAATGGAGAGCAACTAATCCTTACCATAAAGCACTAATATTTATCTGAAACTTTTTTTCAACATGCCCCCTACACCCTGTTCCTCCTGCTCCCCACCCCTTAACCTCCCCACGATTATCCAATTCTCACAAAACTCTTGGGATGCAATGGTTTTTATTTGGATATGCTCAAGATTCGCTGGCATATTAAAGTGCTATTTGTTGGTTTTGCCAGATGATGCAGATGAACTGTCAAAATGCTCAACAGACTAGGGAGATGGAAGAGCATCCTGAACAGATTTTTCTGTAATGTTCTTAGAAAGCCATCTCAGCATTCTCTGACTTCCCTTACCTGTCCAAGTTTACCTGTCTCAGTACCGTGTGCATCATGGAATAACTGACTAATCATGTCCATGCTTGCCTCGACAGATGGTGAGAGTTTGATGTCAAAAATGTAATCTGGATGCTTGATGGCATTGGACCAGAAACGCAACGGTAAACTAGACAAAGTTATTGGTTGAAAAGTATAATTATTCAGAGATCTTCTCGTATTTTTGAACGGTTCTCGTCATCTAGGCCCCTAAAAGCTGTTTACAGCTGAGCAAAGTTTTCCTCTCAATGAAGAAAATGTACTTATGCTTCAAGGGGAAAGTATGCCAATTTTGTATAGGAATAGTATATTCATTCACAACCTTTAGTTTTTTTAATTAAATTCATCATACCAGGGACGTGATTTGACGAATGTGAACATTCCTGAGAATGGCTTGTGGGCTTGGGTTCCCCCTTATTCTAGATCCAGGACGTTCCAGCTGTTACAAGTCAGGAGGTTTACAGTAAGCATCAACGAATTATAAAACTACAGGTTCATACACAGCATGGACTATTTCATTCTCCCTTTGGAGACTGTTTACTACTTCTTCCAAGAAAACTGAAAGGATCACAAAGATTTTGAGACCATCCTGAAATCAGGAAAATTCCTGAGAAATCATGTATATGCCTGCCATACAACAAACTATGAAAATTCATCAAATCTGGTGGTTGCGTTTCAGTGTAAACAATGAAAAAAGTTAAACCATTCATATTGGGCATATTTTGATCAATCAAACCAAGCAACAGTAATTAAAGTATGCAACAGTGATCGTAGGGGTCTTAAAATACAATTTTCTTGACTTTTGACACTATTTTAGACAGATATTTCTCTGGAGGGATGGTATACTGGAATGAACTTTACAATTAGTGATCTGTCTTGATAAATACCACTCTTATACTTTATAATTAAAGTTTATTCACAATGTGGAGGGATGCAAAGCCTCAAACTATTCCATTCTCAGGGTAGTTATTTGATATTAACTTCTCAATTGATATTAATTTATTGATTCTGAAAATGGATTATCCACTTTAGTTATACAAATACCATGTCGTATATCAATTTAGTGTTTTTGTGTGGTTGTCTTTACAAAAATATTTGTTTGCTCACATGTTGTTCTTCCAGGCATATTTAATTTCCGGGTCTTTGGACTTGGTGTCACACAGATGTGCCTGTTTGTCGAAAAAGTCAAAGAGGAACTTGATGGCCTTAGGGGTGCTCTCCACAGACAGAATGGTGTGGAACATATCGTCAACATACTCTTGGATGATGATCTGTTTTTAAGAAGTTGGGATAAAAAGTCAAGAGATTTCAGTTTGTTCCACAGGTCCCTGCTTATCCAGAGCAAAAACTGCCTCCATGTAAAAGTGTGTTCACAGATTGTTCATTATGGTTTCCTTCTTTATTGTTTTTATTATTATATCTTTCTGGTCAATGAAACCAAGGGACCCTCAAAAGTGACTAGCACTGTGACCCATAGGCCTGAAGATACCGGTGTAGAGAAGAAGATGAGGAAATATCAGTTTTAGATGTAGGGAAAACCCATGCAATAAGGTAGGGACTGAAAACCCAATCCACATGCATGGCGCTGGTTCGGAATTCAAACCAGGGTCCACAGAGGTGAAAGGCATAGAAGAAACCACTTACACAATCAGAAAACTGATTCTTAACTTTACCTTTGACAGTAAAACCCTCTGTATTGGGAGCCTGTAGGCAGCCCACTGATGGTGTTCATCTGATGACACACACCATGATCTGCATCCTCTCTGCTCAGTGGTTTGTTCCCTAACAGAGAATGACTTCTTCTCTTGAGTCTGGAGATAAAAACGTTACCTTAATTATCATTTTTATGAGGTCAGGCTAATGAGAAATGTAGCTGCTGTGATTAAAGAGATTATTTAATTACTTTGTTTTATTTAACCAGGGTAGCCCCATCAGTTTCCAATGAATTGTTTTGGCTGAGGGTCCTGGGCTCGATTTCACAAAGAGCTAAGATTGATCTGAAGTGCAAATCAATCGAATGTTGCTAAGCAAAGTGTTATGTCACAATACAAATTACTATGGTAATATTGACAGCTCATCTTAAGATGAATCTTAATGCTTTGTGAAATCGACCCCTGGATACATACACTATAAAATACAAAAGCATCAAGAACAAAAAACAGCTCAAAAATAAAAATCTAAAAAAAAAAGAGTACAAATGAAATTCTAAGAAGTACATATTGGGGCCACCAAAAAAAACAACACATCCGCACACAAAAAGTAGCTGTTGGGAGAAGAATATAACAAAGAGGAATAAGAAGGAATTCATGCTACATGTACAAAAATAGTTTTAGACAAAAGCAAAACCAAAGTATGAAAATAGACATTCAAAGATGGTTTTTAAACAAAAGCACTAGATTTAAAAATGTTTAAAAAAAAATTAGTCATTGATCCAAATCCAAATTCAGTACTGAAAACACAACCATCCACTATCCTTTAGTCCACTACAGTTGTTGAAATGTACTCATGTTATTAATAATACGTAGTTCTTATATAGTGCTTTATCACACCCAATGAGCGTCTCAAAGCGCTCAGTATTTTTTCCTGCAAGGTATGCGGAGTTACATTTTTGAAGTGTGAGACCTGTTCCTTTACATAGCACCATGTAACGGTTTACAAGGTGCTGTGGAGCAATCTGCAGCTGATCAAACCAGGAACACCATGGTGAACCCCTTCTCTTTTCGATAAGTGCACTGGGTTCTTTTATGTGCATTACACAAAACACAAAACCTAGGGCTTTACGTCCCATCCGAAGGACGCAGCAATAATGGTCAAGTGTCTTGCTTAAGGACACAAGTGTCACGACAGGGACTCGAACCTACACCCTGCTGATCAGAAACACCAGAGCTTGAGTCTGGTGTTCTTATCCACTCAGCCATGACATGCCACTTATTACATAATTTAATACTTGGACTATCAAACATGTAGATGCTCCAAAGAAATGAGAGGAATATTTGCCAGATTCTGTTCATGGACAGTGAAGACAGACATTATTGTTGTTGGAATTTGTACCCATGCACCTGATTAGCAAGTGTGAATTGGTCCCCCAAATAACAATTTTAAACATGAGAGAGCACACATGATAGTCCCGTCATTGTTACAAAGGTTTTGAATATTAGAAAATCTTAGCAGGTGTATAGAAGTATCATTCCTTTTGTAGCGTGTCGTGGCCGAGCGGTTTAGTGCATTGGTCTCAAGTTCTGGTGGCTAAGTCATCAGGATGTGGGTTTTAATCCCGGACGTGGCACTTGTGTCCTTGAGCAAGACAATTAACTATAACTGCTTCAAATAGGGGAAGAGGCAGTTGTGATTGTCTCGCAACAGATTTATTTACCCCTCCCTATTCTTAGCTGTGCAGTTAAGAGACTAGCGTTTATATCTCTCCATGTCTTGTTTCTGCACACTGAAGCAGGTTTCTATGCTTTCAAAAACTAGCCCACACCTCTAGTGGCCTTCGGGCCTTGTGATGGGCGAATTGCATAATTTTATTAACAAAACAAAAAAATTGCAATCAATTCGTGTTGCAAAAATTTTACTCAAACAAGAACTTTGTTGTGGCTTACCAGATGCCAATACCCGACTCCTTCAAGGTTTTCCTCTTCATCTCCCAAACCATCATTATCTGAGGACATCAGACAGATATAATTTTATATGAATAAATGGCAAATTTGGGGTTATTTTGAGTCCTCTTCTATAATTATCATGATTAATTTCTAATAAATATATTCTCATACAGAAAGGATTATCTAGTTAATGTAACTAATAGCTTGCATTTAAACAAATGAAACTAATTCCAGGTCGTGACCTCCTTTTGCTTATTTTTAGGTCAGTCATACACGCATGCACTATCATCTATCATTTATCATTTTCTTTGTTTAACTGATAATTACCATACGCACTTTCCCCTTCACACTTCCTCTCTTGTGTGCTGTTAGGGACCTATAGGTAACCAATGACAACAGGGTACCAATAAAAACTCTTGCCAAATCAAAAACTTCATAAATATCATTAGGAATAGCGTCATCTATTCATTGTCAATACATTATCTGGACAAAAGCAACCAGTGAAGTACAAGTAAAATATTTTATCGAGTGAACTCTTTCATCAATTGAACTGATTTATTATGGCATAGCAAGGATGTGACGCGAGTACTAGTCAGTAACTATATGGGAACCCAGTGTAAACAAAGTGCCAGTAAAAACTTTAAACCAATGAAACGGTGTGTTATTTAAATCTAGTTAACTGTCGTCTTCATAAGTTATTAGTTTTGAAGCTTATCGTTGTTTAGTTTTCGAAAGGGCAATTGGCAATTGTTGCGTGGAGTACTTAGACTCATTCTGATGTCGATAATTTAGAGGTCGAGACTCAGTTTCTTTGGGAAATTGTTGATGTCAACTTGCAAAAGTTTCTTACTTTTGATGGAGACTCTGTTTGAGTTTTTTTGTGGGGGATCTTCTGCTGATTGTCATATTTTGTTGGGATGCAGTAACCACCTTCCATAGTGAATGAGGATTCTGCTTCCTTAGCCTAGGAGACAATTGTTACCATGGTTATTCATTGTGGCTTTTGGACTCTATCACAACAAATTGGTGTCTGCAAGTAAACGTATATCCCCTGTTACACATGTTAGATGGTATTCTAATTTATCAAAAAATATACATTTAAACAAAAATGGGGTATGGAATGATCACCCTGGGCCTTTTTGCAACCTTTCCGTCCTCCCTGTTTTTGTTGCTTGTACAAGAATAAAGTATCATGAAATTGGGTAGCAGGCTCCTCATGAGCCCAATTTAATGGAGCTCCTTAAGCTGAAAATATTGCTTAAACATTAATTGCTAAGCAAAAATAAGCAGGAAACCAGTCACATGGCAATTTGGCTGGTAACCTTATTGTGGTAAGAATTATTCTGTTATGCTTAGCTATTTTTTGTGCTTAAGCAGCTCTATGAAATTGGGTCCTCCCCGGGCCCAATTTCATACAGCTGTTTAAGTATGAAAAGTAGCTCAGTGCAAAAAAATTATGCTCACCAGAATAGGGTTTCCAGCCAAATTACCATTCCACATGTACTATCTGTAACTGGTATCCTGCTTAGTTTTGCTTTGCAAAACATTGTTAAGCAACATTTGCTGTTTAAGCAGCTCTATGAAATTGGGCCAATGTCTACAGATAAAGTACCTGAACTACCAGCATTTTATATTGCAGGGATTTACAAATTCTCTGTACCACCACAAAATTCAAAAACAAGAGAACTGATAAAGAAGGGCTAACTCCCCACTCTTACTTTGAATAGACTATTCATGTCTTTTAAAACGAATGGGGATCTTAAACAAAATTGAAAACCACAAGTTGTTCAAGAGTTACCAGATGAAGATCTTTATGTCCTTCCTGTGTGAAATATTCTGTAGAGGATTAAAGATAATGGCACATAATACAGAAAGCATTAAAAAAGACCAAACAACTTAAGCAAAAGTTCTCCATGCGTACAAATTGTGTTTGGGGTTTATTTCACAGAACTGATTAATGAAAAAAGAACAGTGCTTTTAAAAATATATCAAGCAAAACTGCCCAAAGAACTTCTTACAAATGTACACTAGAAACCCGGTTCTACTAAATAAAGTTTTTCTGTGCGTGGCAAATATAGAGGTTCAACACAATAAGAACTTAAGTTTTCATCAAACGTATCATACAGTCCACCACTCTGAAAATATCATCCAATTAAATGGACAGAAAACATATCAACTCTGCCCAGGAGGGTACCAACTGGTTTAATTTCTGAAAGGAAAGCATTTACCATTTGTCATTTCTACTTCAAACTGATGCACTGGTCCAGAACTACTCATGACACTTGCAGCTTGTCCCTTATCCACAAGGGTCACTTCTGCTTCATCAGATACCTGTAGGCAACCAATGAAATAACAGGGAACCAGTGACAACTTTTACCTAATGTGTGGTTGTCTTTAAAAAATACTGTATTTCCACCTCACAAATTATTTTTTAGGTCATATTTGAATTAGTTTTGTTGTAATATTCAAACATCTATTTTACTCACTTGAAAATCTTTGAGGGTGTTGATTCGACATAACTCGTTATGGACAGGCCTGACGGCCTTGTCTGTCAAGATAAGACGGTCGTTCTTTCCCCGGTGCCACACTGTCAAAAATAAAGTCACATGTAATATTATAGATTCCTGTTTTAATATGAACAAATACTTGACAGTTGTTAGTAATTAAAAGAGGAAAACTGTACCAGAGAAAGTGAGCGTGAAAGTGAAATATCAGCATGATGGTTTTATCATCATTTGTCTATAACTGCTTGAGTGTCAGACAAGCAAGTGATTGTGTAATGCATAATATAACCATAAAGTCAGCTTAACTCTAAAAAACTTTTATTTATAAAGGCACCTTTTTGAAGACCCCCAAGTTGGTGAATTACTGATAAACAAAGAGAGACAAAGTCTTAGATATACACAGTAGTTTAAGAGTGACATACCAAGACTGACTTGGTTGGCACTGGGTCTGCTGGAGTAGGGTTTGTTGAGATGGATGGCATCTAAGATCTTCTCCTTCACCTGCGAGATGGTGTCAACGTCTAACACCTTGACTTCTTTGATGACAGCTCCTTCTTTGTTTAGAATCACCAGTGTCTAAGGGCCAACAAAGTTTCAAGGTTCATTATTGTCAGATTATAGTCTGGTGCTCAAAAGACTGTGAAAGGGTGGGTTTAAAAAAAACCCAGATTTTTCATCCAGAATAGATCCATTCCTTAAGCTCTGCCCCTTTAATGCATTGACCAATCGCATTTGTGATCAGTGTCAAAAAATTTACCACAAATCCGACCTTCTAAAGTCCAAGTCTTGGTCTATAGGCCTTTTTTTGTTACTGCAAGAGGGCGCCCTTTGCGGGTAGATTGGGGGTCAGACCATAGAAATAGTGTGATAAACCAGATACAATCAGACTGCTAACCAAGCAGTTAACATACAACTTTTGAGGGATTTTTTATTGACAGTTTTACAATGTAATCAGTGTTAGACATTTGCTTGGACAATTGTTCTTGTTAATGTTTTGAAATACTTGTGTACTTTCAAAATGGAATTAGTAGTGCGCCTTCTTGCTTTCAAAATATGGCTTATTAGAAATCTCAAATATACTTACCAAGATGTTGAAATCTAAGTCTTCTTGCAGTAAATTCTCAAAGTTGAGAGAAAACTCGGCCTGGCCAGTGACGGCATCAATTGGACCATGTTCAGTGCGGTATTTGATGGCACGGTACAACACAAACAGAGGATAGGCGGTATGACTCTATATCCAACATAATAGCCAAGAAAACTTGTTAATATCTCGGAAAAGTTAAATAGGTCTTTGCTTATGTTTTTGTGTGAGCAAATGTAATTGATAACTTTCATTAAACGACGAGAATTTCCTTCAATTTGTCCAGCCATCCAAGATATTATTTTGAAAAACTTGTAATTCTTATGACAATTTACCTACCTTTAGCTGGTCGTACAGGGAAAGGGCAACCCAGTTTGACAGCAGCTTCTCCAGAACACTGTCGGTCCTGAGAGATATAAAATAATCATTGTTTGTAAACTGCAAGCTGAACTGTGACCTAGGCCCAATTTCAATTTTCAGAAAATACTGCTCGGCAAATTTCTTTGCTAAGCAAAAAATAAGTGGGGCACCGGTGGCAACAATGTACTAAAGGATTCTGGCTGGTAACCTATTTCTGCTAAGCAAGATTCTTCAGTGCACAGCAAGTTTTGGGGCTTACAGGCTTTATGAAATTGGGGCCGACTCCTACAAATGGTTTTAGCAGATATGGCCTTACAAAGTAAAAGTTTAACACAGGAACATATTGGAATGCCTTCCTTTCTCAAGCTTCAGCATATCTTAGCAATGTTCATGTTAGATAAAAGACCTTTTATTATTATTATTTATGTTTCTGGTAATGAAACCAAGGTTGCCTCATAAGTGAACTTAATCAATGTAACTCTCAAGCCTGGGAGACCTGCAAGGGTGCTTGCTATGTAAACCAGAAACACCGTGGTAAGTTCCCCTACTCTTCCACGATAAGTGTTCTGGGTTCTTTAACGTGCACTTCAAATCCTAGTACATGGGAACAACAGCCTAAAGCCCCATCTGAAGGACAAAGCAATTATGGTGAAGTATCTAGCTCAAGGACACAAGTGCCACGACCCGGATTCGAACCAACACTCTGCTGCCGACAACACCAGAACTTGAGTCCGGTGACCTAGACTGCTTGGCCATGACACTTCACTCTGAGATTACGCTTAAATTAAGTCTTAAGCAGAGCAAGTGCAATCGCTCTCTTCCGTATACTCTGTAACCTTGTCCGAGGAGAAAAATTGTATTCACAGCAAGAAATTTGGCATTTATTTGCTTTGATCATGCAACAAAATTAAGAATCGGCCAATCCAATCCTGCAATGCAATATGCACTTGTGAACCATCAGAGGTACTTATGTGATTAACATAAACATTAATAAGTCAGAAATCGTGTTTTAATTTCACTTTTTAGACGAATATTATTCAAAGTTTGGTTCTGAGGAGTGCTAAGAGCTCACCTCAATAATTTAAGGGGAACAGTTTATAGCTCTCCTCCTATATCTTAAGTTGAAGGACTAGAATATTATTGCAGGATTCTTCCCCTACTGAATTCAATGATCTTCAAAATAACAACATTAGGCTCATTTTGTGATAGCAGGTCACAATGTATGCTTTCAAAGAGAAATACCAAAACACAAACATTTCCGTTACCATTTGATATCGGAAACAATGCAGGTAATTGATGTTATTGAACCATAATTTTGGAGAAAGGGAAGTACTTCAGACTTCCTTTAGGTAAATAGTGTGTCAAATGTTTCTCTTACTTGCTGAAAAGTAGGAATTCTTGTTTGGTAGATTGAGCATCTTGAATCATCTGTGACATCAAAGTTGTCAAGACGCTTTAAAAAGAAAAAGAGAATTCAATCCTTAGCAATTTGAACATTTATTTAAAGAAAACATCTTTTTATTTATTAAATACATAGGTATACAAAACAGCTTTTGGAAATACTGGCTTAAATTTTCTTGGGAGTACAGAAATATAAATTGAGCCACTTCTCACAAACAAAGTTCATCACACTTTGTGTAGCAGTAAAATCAAACCATACAGCTATTACATCTTACATGAAAATGAGTTTGATTACTTTGGACAAGCTTGTGTAACTTCTTTGGTTGATCAAGGGGATTTGTTTTAAGAAATACACAGAAAAGGTGGTCAAAAATACAAATGTTTAAATTTCTATATCCCAGTTGCCTCGATTGTGCTGTCTAAAGCAGACTTTACGACTAAGTGAAGACCTCTTCAGTTAGTCATAAAGTCTCCTGCATAATTATGCTTTTTTAAATTGATCTGTTTTTGCCCACCTGAATTCAGCAAATAGTGACATCTAAATGTATATTGCTGTTTGTTTATAAATGCATAAATTACACTGATTCCTGGTGCTCGTTATCAAGGTTGATATGATTTAATATCTAACAAATAACTAACAAATTGTTGTTGTAAGATTAGTGATAAATTGTTATGTAGTGAAGTATGCAGAACCCCAAAGGGAACCAAACCCTGGGTATAGAAATGTAATAAGTAAATAAATTGTGAATTGTATATTAAAGACAATTTTAAAGATGGACAATCGACCAAGTTTTCGGTTTCACTTACTGTGTTAAGAACTCCATGTTGTTATTCAATACCATGGTAACGGTCAGTAAAGATGCTATCGATTGCCTAGAAAGATAAATCCACAACAATTTAATCTCCTTTGGAATTCTCCACAAAACACAAGTAGAAATTTCAAATGGAGAACAGTCTGCCCACTAAAAATTATTCTTCATGTCAAGGTAAAAGTCAAACTCATGAGTTGCAACACTTTCCAATATGGGTAGCAAAACATAATTTCAAATTTTCTTTTCCTGACAACCAAAATGTCAATGAAAGTACATTGTGAGTTAATAAATTGAATTACATTAATATTAAAATTGCAGTTATTCTGAAAAATCGATACCAAAAAAAAAAAAAAAAAAATACAAATTAAAAAAGTTTTAATGGGATTTAGTGTTATAAATATCAAGAGGAAGTTAAAGATCACATTTAAATATAAAAAATATTTAAATACCCCTGTTACAAAACGTACAACAATAAATGAAAATACTTAAATATTCACATTTCTTTAAAACTTTAGTAGTAGGACCTTGTAACATGTGGACATTTTTAAAGGCAACTTGGTACAGCAACTCTGCTCCTTCCAAAGGAACTCTATGTATTGACTTACATAAGATACATTTTTTCGAACAGTGTCTTACTTCTTCACAAAAATCTGTGTAAAAACTGTGTTTTCTTCTTTGGGATTGCCTTAAACTGGTTGCCAGTAAAACACCTCATCTGACATGGTGTCTAAACACTTCTTTTGTAAAAGAGGGGAAAATCAAACTTTATACTGTTTGCTTTTCAACTTCTCACCTTTCTTTCACCGACATCTTTGAACGACTCCCTGTATCTAGGGTCTGGATGAGAATCAATAAGAAGTTCTTGTTGCCTAGCAACTGACAGAACTTCATCATGGCTTCTTCAACCAGTGCTTCTTCATCATACTGTACACAAAGGAACAACTATCATTATTCAGGCAAATTGGTAACAGATTTTGGCATCTGTAGACTTCCATGATTAAATTGAACAAAAGGTGAAACGATGCTGGTCACTCTGTTTGAATGTCTTTGTATTTTGGTTGTGAGTCAGTTTGCCGGGTTACTTTGTTCCAGTCAACTATGTTTCTTGTGAAGGAGTAATGATGTGGTTGTGTATAGTTTTAAGTTCCTGGATGTATCCTCGGTGGTAGAAGTCTTAACTTTTGAAGCTTTCATAACATGAGTTTAAAGGTCATGTTCAAAAAACTGAATTAGAGCTTAAAGGATACTGATCCACAGTTAATTTTTATTTGGCATGTGATGACTTGTCGCTGAGAGATAGAGTTGATATAAAACTCTTTTATCTGTCAGTGTATAAGGACTTCAGACATGACTTGAAAGCTGACCCTGAGGACTTAAGACTTCAGATATACTAAATACTAAATGCTAACTCTGCTTGAGAGGATCTTTGAGTCTCCTGTGTTGATCACTAATTACCTCTTCGTCCGTTGTGGTTGGTCGGACCTCTTGTCCAATGAACAACATGTTAGTGGCGTAGTCACGGTGACTCACAAACGGCATCCCTCTCTCTTCCACGTCACTTGTCAGCTGGAAAATGTCAAAGTTTCTTTGAGAAAATCCTGAAGTAAAAAAAAAAAATATAATCCCATAAAGATTCAAAGTTGGATGGTGATTAATAGATTATCTAAGTTAAGAAGTGATCTTTTCAAAGTTTTATTGGCTGTAGGGGCCAGAGCTGCTTAAGCAAACTAATTTGCTAAGAACCGAAAAATCTTGCAAAGCAGAAACCGGTGACGGATCAACATACTGGGGTTCAATTTCGTAGAGCTGCTTAAGTAAGAAAGTAGCTAAGCACAAAAAAGTTATGCTTACAACAATAAGGTTACCAGCCAAAATGCCATGTCGCGTGTACATTTTGTGACTGGACCCCTGCCTAGTTTTGCTGAGCAGAAAATTGTTAAGCAATATTTTCTGCTTACACAGCTCTATGAAATTGGGCCCAGGTCATGCCCATTGTTTGCCACTGGTTCACTGCTATTTTAGGCCTGGTAGAAATGTTTTTCTTAGCAAAAAATTTTGCTTATCAGGAAATGGCACCCTGCTCAGATATTTTGACAAAAATAAAGCACATTTCCGCCTCATTTTCTTACCTTTCTTAATCTCTACAAGAAAATCTTTCTGTAAAACTAGAAGATTTACTCTCTGCCTGGATCTGTACAGCCGAAACGACAGGACTACGGTTATGCAGACCAAGATGGTGAAAATCACCGCACTGACCACACTGATGGCCACATTGGCGGCAGGATAAGATATGTAGCCAATGCGGAACTGTAGGTTGCTGTGCATCACCTGAGTTTTTAAGGTACAAAACAAATTCTAAGTTTGAAGCCTTCACAAAAGGATCAAAGTCAAACTGAGAACTGACTCTTGAGTTACCATGACAAACAGGTAGCCCTTTTTCTCTGTGTCTTGGCTCATGAAGTCCTTGTATAATGTGGTTGTTTTTCAGTAAAAATTCCAAGTGAATTTTGTCTAAGACATACCCAGACCACGGGAAGCCCTCTCCCTTTTTCTTGGCCCATGAAGTCCCCGGCAGATGGTTGTTCCTCAGGTAAATCACAGTTAAGAGTCGTTTCAGTAATGTAGATCACAGGACATTTCACATTTCCGACATAAACGATAACTTCTGAGGACGTTATAGCAAGGTCGATATAATTACCCTGAAGAGTGAGAAAGAAAAGTGAAAAAAAGAAGAGGATAGATTCAACATGTCATCCCTAAACAATCATTGAATTTAAAAGGATTTGTTTTTCAGCTGGCCAAAGAAACTTGTCAAGGACAGAAAAAGCATAAAGTGTTCAGTAAAGAGTTGTTTGTAATTGATGAGCATGCCCACAAGGGGTCACCCCCTCACCCCCAAACCCGCATTTGAAATCTTGACCTTTTGAGATTAAATTTGACCGTATATTACTGTATTTTACTTTTATGTACATTAGTCAGTGATTAAAACATTTTTTCCATTTACATGCAAACAATGTATTTGTTTTTACCTCCACATCAGATTATACTAAAAAAAATAGTAAACAGCATAACAAGAGCACTGACAAGGGGCTTGCTTAAGAGGAATGAAAATGTACACTACAAATTTATTGGGCCAAAAGTGTCCCCCAAGAAAACAAATTGTGTACCCCTTGTTCCCTGTAGTTTTAGCTTATTGTTCCCTGTAGTTTTAGCTTATTGTTCCCTGTAGTTTTAGCTTATTGTTCCGAGTAGTTTTAGCTTATTGTTCCCAGTAGTTTTGGCTTATTGTTCCCTGTAGTTTTAGCTTATTGTTCCCTGTAGTTTTAGCTTATTGTTCTCCGTAGTTTAAGCTTATTGTTCCCTGTAGTTTTAGCTTATTGTTCCCAGTAGTTTTACCTTACAGTTTCCAGTAGTTTAAGCTTATTGTTCCCTGTAGTTTTAGCTTATTGTTCCCTGTAGTTTTAGCTTACTGTTCCCCGTAGTTTTAGCTTATTGTTCCCTGTAGTTTTAGCTTATTGTTCCCCGTAGTTTTAGCTTATTGTTTGCCGCTGGCTTAAGAATAATCATTGAACATTTAAACTTTCTGTTAGCCTCACCTTGATTGTCATTAACTGATCAGTCTTCTCATACAAATCATTTTTAAACTTGTCATACTCCGGATCGGGAAAGAACTCCAAGTAAACCCCATTGTGTACTGACCACGTTAAGAGGTCACTGACACCATCCATAATGAAGCCAAAGGCCACGTTAAGTTGAGATAGAGAACTGCTTATGGCTGAGGTTAAGTTAGGAGTCCGACAGGACATCATTACGTCACTTTTAATGCTACAATTCTGGAGATAAATTTACACAAATACTTAAAAATAATAATGTACATGTAAATTAATGTTTTTATAAATTCAAGTCTGGAAGAAAAAACAATTGTGCAGAATCTTCTTTGATCAGTTATCTTTTGTTAGATTTTAACTGTAGAATTTGGAATCGAACCCATGTGTTTCCATGCTCTTGGTGGGAATCGAACCCATTGCTCTTGGTAGGATATGAACCCAATATTTTCCATGCAGTTGGTGGGAATTAAAACCATTGCTCTTGGTAGGAAGTGAACCCTATATTTTCCATGCTCTTGGTGAGAACGAACCCAATATATTTTCCATAATCTTGGTTGGAATTGAGCTCATGATTTTCCATGCTCTTGGTAGGGAAGTAAACCCATGACTTTCCATGCTCTTGTTGGGAAGTGAACCCATGGTTTTCCATGCTCTTGGAGGGAAGTGAACCTAATATTTTCCATGCTCTTGGTGGGAAGTGAACCCATGATTTTCCATGCTCTTGGTACGGATGTGAACCCAAGATTTTCCATGCTCTTTGTGGGAAATGAACCCAAGATTTTCCATGCCATTGCTGGGAAGTGAGTCTATGATTTTCCATGCTAGTGGTGGGAACTGAACCCTTACAAATGGTGTTCTAGATCAGATGTCTGGACTTCTCAAAAACAACAATTGCTAAATTGACTAATGGGAAGTGAGCCCATGATTTTCCATGCTCTTGGTGGGTATTGAACCCATGATTTTCCATGCTGTTGGTGGGGAGTCAACCCATGATTTTACATGCTCTTGATGGGAAGTGAGCCTATGATTTTCCATGCTCTTGGTGGAAATTGAACTCCTGATTTTCCATTCTCTTGGTTGGAAGTGAGCCTATGATTTTCCATGCTCTTGGTGGGAAGTGAGCCTATGATTTTCTCTGCTCCTGGTGGGAATTGAACCCATGATTTTCAACGCTCTTGGTGGGGAGTGAACCCATGATTTTCCATGCTCTTGATGGGAAGTGAGTCTATGATTTTCCATGCTCTTGGTGGGAATTGAACTCCTGATTTTCCATGCTCTTGGTAGGAAGTGAGCCTATGATTTTCCATGCTCTTGGTGGGAAGTGAGCCTATGATTTTCTCTGCTCCTGGTGGGAATTGAACCCATGATTTTCCATGCTCGTGGTGGGAACTGAACCCATGACTACTGGTGTTCTAGATCAGTTGTCTGAAGCTCTCATGAACAACACTTGCTAAATTGACAAGTAACATACAACACATAAATTCCTATGTTTGCCATCAATTCACTAAACTGAGATCAAACATTGTGAAGGTTATAAACTGGCGACTCACCTCCACAAACTCGATATGATTTTTGGTGATTGGTGTAGGAACTGTAACAGCAATTGAAGCCATCTGGGTAGTGGTAAGATACATCCCTCTGACAATCATCATCCGACCACCCCTAAGAATTTTAAAATTGTTAAAATAGAGTCACTATAATGACAATCAATCATTGCTCAAAACGCTGTACAGTGAGGCAGCATCTCAAACATTGGGCATGTTTGAGGAGCAAAGGAAAGTTGCATGCTCGTGGTTCAATGGACTGCCAGAAAGTTCCACTGGACCGCCTGCATGCCGAGCTAAGAAGGTTCAATAGGAACGTTCCATGGGAACATTCCACCTGTAATATTATTGGCAGTTGCTTCACTCATTGGCGGATCATGTATACCAATACGAAGTTCTACACAGGCCTGTGACATTCCCAGTTTTGTCTCGTTTCTTTTTACAAATTCATGTTTGAAGCCTCATCCTCAAAACAAAGGTATGTTTGCTTTGTCTTTATTTGGTTTACAGGAGCACAAGTTTCAGACACGTTCTTTGATGGAATTATGCCTGTGAGAGTAACAAGATCTTAAATTGAACTTTTTTTATTTTATGCATTCAAATTCAGAATAAGTCCTTTTCGTTGGCACTTATTTCACAAGTTTTTTACAACCATGTTTAGCTTCAAGTGATACTTTACTAATCAAACTGCAATCTGAACTTACAATTGTGCAGAAAGCAAGTCAAGTGAAACATTGTTAAAATTTAACAATTTAATTGCATGAGACAAATAAGAGTTAGGCTATATAGTGATGTACCATAGGGCTATGGATATGCTATGCATTTACGATACTCACGCAATGATGCTGGTAGTTGGACTGACTTCAGTAATGACCGGGTTGTTGGTGAAAGTGTAATTCTGGTTGGTGTTTTGTACTACCCCATCAAAAGACATCTTGAGCGTCCCTATCTCCCCAACAGACCCCATGGTGCTTGTGCACAACGCTCCTCCTTCAAAAGTGCTGTCAAATTTCCCAGAATGTGATAGGCTTTTAAATACTAAATTTCGTCTTTAAATCGTACAATTCATCAACTAGATTTTGGAAGAGCACATTCATCTAGTTCTCAATAAATGAACCATGAAAACATCTCATTAAAAAAGGTGGTAACATTTTTGAGAAAACACAAAATAAATGGTTTACATTTTATAATAATGAGTCCTGCAGAAAAAACAAATAAATAGGGTACTCAGATGGGATTTCAGCCTACAACATGCATTCTATAGTAGGTGTCTTAACTGCTAGACCACCAACCATGCTTAGTGACAAGAGTCAAGTTTGAATCCTGTAATTGGTGTAATAATTGCATGGGGAAATCGTTTTTGTTTCCATCCATTTCATAAAGGGATACTTTTGAGACGCTGGCGGCAGCAGACACAACAGTCCTTTTTGCCAGTTCTGAGCATGCACGCACATGCTCAGTAGTGCTCTGTTCTGAGCATGCGTACTATTTGTGAGAAAGGTGAAAAAGGACCGTCCAAATTAAGTCTCCCATTTGAATTTAGCTCTTCTGTTATAAAAACAATGAGTTATATTATTATTATTGTTATTGCTATTATTATTCCACTTGCCTTATTACATTGCAAGCTTTATCACCGATGAATGCCTCAATATTCCGTCCTGTATTTAGAGCCATTCCATTGATTGTTATACGAGTCCCACCAGCTGCTGGTCCAAAACCAGGACTGAAACTTGTAATAGATGGAACCTGGCAGGAAAATCAGAGCCAGAAAAACACAATAGTAGATACTCAACATCAACCAAACCATTCTGTCCTTTTATTTGTAAACAATCAATACTGTGGTATTGAACTCACTGGAAACAACTCATTTCCTCATCTCGTCTTTAAACAATCATATCTTGGATGTCAATGTCATTGATGGCTACAACTTGTTATTAATGGATTTTGGTGAGGAACAAACCCAATAAAAAAAAGGACAAAATTTTGACATAGGGGCCTAACCTGCCATCCCTCACAATCATTTATACATATTTGAAGAACTTTTTCCTTGTCCAATTTAAGGATTCCAGCTTCTGAATAACTATTCATATATAAGGCGTAGCTGAGACTACCCGGTTCCATGTAAAATTATAGTTTAATGAAAGTCAAAGCCCTATTAAAAATAAACATTTTGAGTGAAGGTAGACTATCCCCGTTATATGAAATAACTGTACACCCCATTTACAAGTAATACCATGTTAACAGTGTTCTTTGATTAGTTTGTAGTGATTAGAAAGAGACAAAAACCACAAACTTTGTTCCATTTCACCCAATTATTCAACTGACAAAAACATTGTAAATCTATCACTGCACCTTGTATCCAAATCTGACATCTCCTGTTCCCACTTGCAGGGCACCATTTAAACCTGTTACATTCACAATCAACTCCTGTGGTGCCTGGTCATCAGGGTTGCTCCTTGTTATACAAGTCACACTGTGGTCAAAGCAAAACAAATTTATCACATTTCTTAATCTTATTCAAATGACAATTCATGCAGTAGAGTATTGATTTTTGTGTGAGAAGTTTTCATAAGCAGTTTAGTATTTAAAAAAATACTGTAAAATAGTTTGAATATCTTAGCACACTCGTCACTTGTTCATAATCGTTTTAATTAATGCATTTAAAAAGGTTGACTGATTATGTATTTATAATTACCTGGAGCCTGTGTTGTAATACATCTCCAATCCATCCAAGTCACAAGTCCGACCTCCTACAGTAACTCCTTGGATGTCACTAAATCGTCTACCAAAATCAGTCCCAAACAGTGTTAGAGTAGTATTACCATTAACTGGACCCGTCAGAGGAAAGATCTTAAAGTTAAAAATGTGAAAAAAATGTAACGTGTCACCGTGAAGAAAGACTGATATGAACAGAAAACAATGCCTTCAATACTCTAAGCATTGTTCTAGCTGATAAGGCTTTTGAATGTAAAAAAAAACAAACAACAACATAAAGATTCAACTTAAAGGATTTATGTTGGTTCCAGATAACCTCCTTCCCTACTTGGCCACTGTGCATGTTATCCGGAGGAGTACCCAATTGTGCTTTGGGAACCCATCGATGGAGCTCAGAGCAGGGGCAGGAGCAGGAGGAGTCTAATGTCGACCATTTGAAGGACGCAGCACACCAAAAAAATGCTGAGCTGAGGACACTGACACTGGACTGGGTGCGTGAAAGGCAACCATCAGAGGCTCCCAAGATGGTGTCGGCTGAAGACGACCTCTCACATTGACCTCCTTCCCTACACCACCAGGAGAGTCCTGCTAGGGTTGACAGCAGTCACAACAAGCCACAATTATTACAAATTTATGATTTTCACCTACCTCAAGTATAACTGGGTCAGGGCAGTTGCGTCCATTGTCAAGGGTAACCATTGAGTTAGTCATCAAACACACTGCACTGTCGTTGACAGTACAGGTCCCATCACACCAAACACATCCAAGCTCTTCCCGGGTGGTTTCCTCCAATAGACAGCGGCTACAATCTGGACGCTGAGATTCACACTTGTAAAGTGTTACTGTAAAGATAAGTTTGTTTTAATTTGTACATTAGCTAACTTTTCATCAGGGAATTACAATATGAGGACCCGGTCTTCACTACATGGTAATGACAGGATTGGTGACTAGCCACTGTTAATGGACCGAACCAAAGGCAAGGTCCATTAACAGCGGCCTACCACCAACCAAGCTCATTACTTGATGCAGTGAAGACCAGTTCCTCATACTGTTATTCCCAATAATAAATACCATAAAAAAAAAAAAGGCATCAGTAATCAGAATTTGGAATTTTTCTTTCGTCGATATGTGTAGAATTGTTCCATTCACAACAGGGGCCATTCTTTAGGCTGTTCAAGCTTTGCGTGGCACCTAGTCTTTTACATAGTTAACTATATATGCTCAATTTCAAGAAGCAGACTATACGAGCTCTTAAAATTAACAATGCCATTGTATGGATATACTTTAGTAGGTGTTCGGCTTTATGCTTTGCAGTATTTCAGTTTCATGTGCATACCAGTTACCTTAAATTGATACAATTTCGTGGTACATGATACATACGCCTGGTATGCACGCCCCACATGGCTCCAACTTTCTTACCAAAATAAGAAAGCAGTTGATTTATAGTTTCCAGTATAACACAGTGCTTACAGAACTTTTTAACAAAAATATCTTGTTTAGGGGCCATATTTATATTTGCCAGTTCACAGAACTGGTCTTAATATCATGTTAATACACCATGTGACCAGTCTCTGACCAATAAGAGTGCATAAACTCTCCAAGCTTAGGGTTTATTAATGACAGTTCCAAACGATTACTGTTTAACAATTTTGAAGCAGGTAAAATGATTTGATAATAATTTCAAAAGTTTTAAAATTTTTACTTCGATTTCTGACAGTCAGAATTTCATACCCTGCAGCCAAAATGCACCCAACAAAAGCATATCTGGGTTTGCTTGTTATTTTTATGTCCTATTTAAGTTCAGCTATAATTTTGAATTGCGTAAAATATGTCTGACCTTTAAACCCATATCTATCATCCAGCCGATGTACATTATCATTTATATCGGTCCACTCCACCGTCAAGCTGACAGTCAACTCTTGCTCATCGGCTGTGTATGTGTACTACACAATTAAAAGTACAAAACAACACAAAAGCCTAAGTGAACAATTAGTACAGCTTCAGTTAGAGGTTGACAATTTGAAGACCTTATGCCATCAGAGGTAAACACTTTTTAATTATGGTGTGAAAGTTGGAAGGAAAAAATATATATATGAGCTGAGCAAATTGTGACATGACAATACACAACACTATGGTAATAATGACAACAAATAATTATAATAACATGAATCTTAGAGCTTTGTGAATTTAAGCTCAGAGAGCCCAGTTATATTATCTGGTATTGAAACCAAGGAACCCTTAAAAGTGCCTTGTAAGCCTGATAGGTACCTGTGTGGAGAAGAAACATTCAGTTTTAGATGAAGGAGGAAAACACCATACTGGGGAAGACCCATGCAATCGGGTAGGGACTGAAAACTTAATCCACATGCAAGGCTCCTGTCCTGAGTGGGATTCGAACAGGGGGCCCACAGAGGTAAATGGAAGGAAAGAAACCACCTAGTCCTGACTGCCCATTAGGTGACCCTTGGACCGCCACCATATCCCAGCAACCCAGGTTGGGTAAGAACCCATTGTCTTTATTTGCTCAATAGCAGTATGTCCGAGCTGGAAAGGGGGTATGTCCTGTCCCTAATTTCAGTGTGTTCAGATTTAACAAGTAAACACAACTAGCACTTACCGAGTTATCTCCACAGGTCAAATATCCATTTTCTCGCATGGCAATGGCTGACTGTTTGGCTCCATCTATGTTTAAGCTGCACTGGTAACTCCTTATCTATTCATGAAATAATAATAAATAATTATTTACGCCTTACGTCCTATCCGATACATTTTTACTTGAGAGACTTGACGACGGGACCCAGAATCCACACCCTGAAAAACATCAGAGCTTGAGTGTGGTGCACCACAACTGCACTAGACCACTGGGCTAGAACACTCCACAAAAAAGAACAATCTAAACTTCATAATAGCTTGTAAGGCATTGCCAAACTTCATCGTACAAACTAGCCAAAAAGGTTCCTAACAGAACAGATTTTAATAATGCTATTCTAAAATTTATAAAAGCTGGGTTTTTATTGTTTTGTTAAAAAGGTGGAATTTGTTTAGAACATACTCAGTCCTTTCATCTTGAAAAAAAGAAAGAAATATCTCTTGACTTCTTTATTGAAATAAATGCTGCCACTGGTTTTTCATGGACTTTATCAACAAGTTTTGGCAGGGTTTTTAGACCTTGAAGTCACATACCTGATCAGGACCTGGAAGATTATCAGTCCCAAAGGTAATTCGTCTGTCTACTCCAGTAGGGACCAAAATTTCACCTCTTTGAACTTGTAGTTGAGGGCAGAGATCGGGTCCTTGCATGCTGGATTCCTTATTCTACAAGGATATTTAAAAAATAGTTATTTTAACCTAGTAGGATTTTTTATTGTTTCAACTTGTTTGTTATTAACCACTTTTCTTATTGCTATGTATTTGACCAATTTTACTGTAATGTACAGGTCCTGTTTAGGGATAGCAGTTGTAATACTAATAAAGCTACATTGACTAAAACAACAAATAAATAAATAAATGTGATGTTTTTACATTTCCATTATCTTTTAGTGTATGTACTCACATTCAGTCCGGTCACAATGACTTCGTTTTGTCCAGAGCAAGCGGTGCTCTCATGAGTACATCTATTCTCAAAGACACACCAGTCACATGCCCAGGAACTACCAACGCACGATACACAGCTACAGAAATCAAACAGCTTGTTTTGAATTCAGATGAACTGTAACTACAGGGTTACTCACATTACAGGTTATTTATGTTACAGGGTTATTCAAATTACTCACATAACAGGGCTGACTGCTTCAAGGGCTACTCACCCTACAGGGTTACTCACTTTACAGGGTTACTCACCCTACAGGTTACTCACTTTACAGGGTTACTCACTTTACAGGGTTACTCACTTTACAGGGTTACTCACTTTACAGGGTTACTCATGCAACAGGGTTACTCACTTTACAGGGTTACTCACATTGGTTACTCACACTAGAGGATAATTCACTTTACAGGGTTACTCACTCTCCGGGGCTTATCACTCTACAGGATTCCTCGCCTGGGTTATACTCAAACTATGGTTACTCACATTACAGGGTTGCTTACTTTGCAAGGTTACTGATCACAGGAGTCAGAAATGTAGTTTTCTGAATGTTTTCATAATTTTGTTTGTTGAAATAAAGTGCAACTGACATCAACAATCTAAATATACTTAATCAAGAAAATCATTCAATCATTGTTGGTGACTCACCTTTTATGGGTGGAGCAATCATAAAAACTGAACTCTCGATCCACAAAGTTTACTCCTGTTTCGGTTGACTCAACACTCAACAGCATCGATGAATGATCCTCTGAGTATAGAAACACAGTTTGACAACAGACCTATTATCTTTGTAGCAAACAACAATTTGTAATAAAAGTTTCTTGAATCAAATTTAAAAATTGACCCATGAGCCAATTTTTGGACTGTATATTGCCAAATCAGCCAAAATAATAATGCATTTGTACTGATTACAACACAAAGGACCTTCAAGTGACTTAGTGAAAGACTGCAATAGTTTTTTAAGATTGTTTGTACTAAACCACAAAGGAAACTGGTGGAGTAATTTTAATTTAATTTTGGTCTGAACAAAGAAAATTGACTATAATGGATTTTGAACCTGTGACATGTGTGTCCTCCAGATTAATGTGCCGGCTAAACGTCTGGATTAATTAACGATGTCCATATTAACGTTAAGGTTCAGTGTCTTCTGACTGGCACCCCGAACAACGATATTTAAATAATAGCGAGACGCCAACATCAGAGCTAGATAGTTCAGTTGGTAGAGCTCAGGCATGTAAACCTGGAGGTCGCAGGCTCAAATCCTGTTCTGGTAAGTTTTTCTTTGTTCACCTTAAAATTCTTACAAATATTTAAAATTCTATAATGGAAAAATAACAATAAAAAAAAAAACAAGCAGTAGTTTACAGCTTAAAATGCACATGCAGAACACTGCAGGTTTACATTGTATGATCTGATGTAACCTGCCAACCATACCAAAGTGCAACAAAAAACATCAAAAAGTCAGTATTTGTCCTTTCCACTATGACCCACCTTTACCCTCAACAGCAAGGGCATTGTTCTTCAATAGTCTCTGCCCACAAGAGTGAAAAGCTTATACTGCTTCCAATTAAGTAAAAGGCAAATTGTTATAATGGTGAACTTAAGATTGAAGAAATGACCCACAGAATGTCTCAAAACAGCCAAGACAAGAGCTGGCCTGATACTTTGCTGGTGCATGGGCAGACAGTTCATTCCTAGTAAAGTGCACCTCAACAAAGGAAACTTAAATTTCTATGGGAACATTTCAAAGGGCACCAAGGCAATGGCCAGGTGCATGGAGGCAACTACCTCCATTGTGATCCAAGTGATCCAGAGCAAGGAAGTTAAAACAAAAAAAAAGGTTAAGCAACTTATCAACCTAGTTTGAAGCTGTCGGACAGTCTATTGGACTCAAGGTTCTAGTATCTGAGTCATCCGAGTGTGGGTTCACTTATGTCCTTGAAAAAGTCACTTTTTAAAGATGATTTCAGAAAGGCTAAATGCCCCAAAATTGTGCAAGGCACTTTAATGTTTGGTCTAAAAGTGGTTACTGACCTCCAGTCATGATTTCAGGTATCAGATTACTAGATGGTGTAGTACACTGAAGATTGTCTCCACTTTTATCAGCTGGGTTGCTAAATACATCATCAAAGTGACAGATATAGTGCTGGCTGCTAAGTAAGTCTGGTAGTTGCTGGACTGTCAAAATTATCTGTAATAAAAAATAACCCCATCGATTGGTAACAAAAAATACTACTTGGTAGCTTGGTAATGTTACCATCTTTGGCATATACCCTAGCTGTCGGTGATAGCAAAAATGAATACTGGTTTTGGTATGCTAAAAAGGGGTTTAGACTATTTTTTTTCTTTTGTTTGATTGTGATGATTGATAAGAAAATAATACCTGTTGTTCTGTGACAGTGATAGGATGGCTGTCATATGGAGCTATATCAGTAATGTCAATACACTGTGGGTCATTGTAAGACAGCCATCGAGATGATACATCTTGCAGTGGACATTCATGATATCGTGTACACCTAAAAAAGAAAATAGGAAATGTAATGATACTACTCTTCGGTGTACACCAGAAAATTTACTGACTACAGTTCTCCAGATACAATACTTACTGTCTCTGCAGAGTACACCAGCCACAGTATGGGTCTCCATCTCTCTCTTTATCGGTACCAATACACTTCTCACATGTTGTATACTGACCACAATTCTCAACATGCATCTTTACCAACTGCAATATTAAAGAAAAGATAAAGCATCAGATCAAGCAGGGTAGAGTTAATCCACATAAATGAATATTGATTATAACAACATACCAAAATTCGGTGCAGATGCTTTATATCAAGCTATGGTTACAAAAATAGAACAGTATAGGTTTCAATACCACATATAACCATGCCCTGGAAAATTACGCACTGTATTAGTAACAAGCTGTCATAAAGACAAACCATTGTTACTGGCACAGCCTCTTTTCTGTGCTTAGCTAAATTTGTGCTAAGAAGCTTTGTGAAATTGGGTACTGGCTCAGGCTAGGGCAATTAATCCATCTGATCCTGGCTCAAGCCAGGGCTAAGAATCCATCCACAGTTTGTAAGATAAATACTAAAAGCTAAACATGTCCAACCAGCTACCACGGTAGTCTTTAGATTGATTTTGTTGTTTTTTAGTAAACTTCTTACCTTTTGTTCAGTGAGTAGGTAGAGTTCTCCAGTTGTGTCATTAATCTTGATATCTCTCTGCACTGGATTAGTGGTGAATCCTTTCAAATCGTCGTCAAATGGTATTTGAACTTGTTCATACACTCTGGCTGAAGACCCACTTTCAACATGAACCTAGAAATGTTTTTTCAAAGACAATTTTGGGGTGAACAGTATTTGAACCTGCTACAACCACCTATAAACATACCGGCAATCAGAACAGAGCATTGGTACATTTAGCCGGTGGTGGCAGTTTCAAATCCCGCTCCGGTCAAATTTTCTTCTTGTTCGCCCCAAAATTGATGTACAATTTATCCAGTCAGTTTCCCTTGTGGTTTATTGCTTGTTATTTGAAGAAAATTGTTAATGATGGCTGAAATTTGATAAAGATTTTTATAAAGTAACACTTTCAGCTTTCACTGTTGGTTGTTCACTTAGGAAAAGATAATTTTGTTCCTTCATGATAGGGGAATTTCAGAGATTTTATTTTCCCTAAAGATTTTAATCCCATCACTTCAAAAGTTGTTACTCTTTTTTACCTTTTATTTCTTCTTCAATGTGCACGTATAGGTCAATAAGTCAATGTTTTGTTTTAATAAAAGATTTTCATTTAAAAAAGTTTATCTTCATGCATAGGTCTAATGAATTTTATCAAAGTTCTTTGTAGATAAAAGTGACCTTCAAGAGTTGACCTTCTGTGGTGCCAATGAATGCTACAGTGTGGTTGAGTTCAATGCTGGTGATAATGGAGGATGTCAAATGGTCTGGTAGCTCCAATGCTGCTGTGGATATCACTGGGTTGATACCATCAGCATACTTGTAAAAATCCATCCCATCACCGCAGTAGTCAAAATTGGCAGGTGGCTATAGGAAGAAAATTAACATGTTTTAAATATCCTAGCCAGGCAATTCAAAAAGGCCAGATTAATAGTATCTCAGTTGGTTTCATTTCTTGTATAATTGTCGCCATAATGTTTGTATCGATTACAGTCTTTGATTAAAACTTTTTGTGGTGATAATTAGATACACTATAAAAAATCTTGAAATTAAAATATAATCTGTTAAGACTGTTGTTGAATTCTTGAACACAGTAGGCTGGAACAACCACAAGTAATCATTCTGAACTTTCTAGTTTATTTTGTAAAATATTTTTTAAAAAGTACTGAAAAAGAAATTCTTAAGTAATTTCCTTCCACAATAGAAATAACAAGATCTACACAGGAGAGACTTTAATATGACCAGCTCAAATTATGTATTATGTGTACTTTACATGCAGCATACCTCTTGTTACAGATTGAACATTTTAAAAGCTTAAATTTGTTTTGTTGTTGTTTAGGTAATAATTATTATTTAATTGTGTAACAATTTTAAATCACTTCTTTTCAATCCATTCTTCAAACGATGTGTAACCATGATTGGAGGTATGCACATTATACAGTATGAATCTGTCAAATATTCAATTAAAACTTACTGATAGTGACCCAGGACAGCTGTTGTTTTCTAGATATCCTACAAGGTATGCACTACCAACAGTCAGACATCCATCTACAGCAGCTTCAAATGCAGCTTCTATGTCACTCATCTTGTACATACACAGTGCTGAGCCTTTTGTGGGTATTTGGACATCAGGATCAGCTGGATTTGGATCATTCTTTGCAAACACAGCATATAAAACCTCATCATTGGCATTCAATGATAATGACTGAGATAAATATGGCCCTGCTGGTCCAACATGAGCAGCCTGAACCAAACTGTACATACTATCACACTGGATGAGAATCTCTGTGTATGAATCAAGATCATCGCTGTCATGGCAAACGCGACTTATCTTTGAAACATGTGAACCAGCATAAGCGTCTTGTTTTTGGAATGCAGCAAAATATGTAAATCCTTTCCACACGAAGGAACTGACATATCTGATAGGAAATGTTGATGAAGTATAATCTGTACTAAATGTGATTTGGTCATCCTCACTGTGAGCAAACATGAATCCATTACCTGCAAACAGCAATCTTCTACTAATAGGTGGGACATTCCAATGACCACATCCTATACAGTATGTTGTAGCTATATACAGTCTTGAAGCACTTGCACCATTATAATGTCCTTGTGCTACAATACTTTCTGTAGTGTCATTGCCAAATGCAGCAACTTTAAAATCATTCTGACCAGTATTGTCATCTTCCAATAAATCATCCTCATTCCTTGATGTACACCACCTTATCCCCATTAAATGATTCCTCTCACTCCCACATGTGATAAGTCTGCCCCCCTCTAAAACCAGAATTTTATTGTAGTTGACAAACTCCTCCCCTACACCTGTTGCTGTGCTGACATTCACAACCTGTACCAAGTTCTTGTCCAGTCTATAGATGTAGTTGACTGCTCCGACGTATACATCACCAGTTTCAGGATGAACAGAGAAATGATCCAGCTGGGTTTTTACAAATTTGTCTACTTGAACTGGATTTTTGAAGGAAGCTATTTCATAGCTAGAGAGGTTTCCAATCCAAGGCTGTGACTGAGTATAAGCAGCTTGAAGAAAGACAAAGATGAGCGACAAGAGAACCAATTTTTCCATTATGAGTAGTGAAGATCCTGCTCTGGATTCTATAATTGATGGTCTCTCTTCAAGCCATTTTATTCTAGTTGGTCTTTGATACTTTCAGATGGCTTAACCTGACAAACAAAATAAATAAATAACAATAAATCTGAAATTTTAGTAATTTGTTGCTTAATAGGGTGTTAGAATTATGTTCCATAGATAGACATGTCCCTGATCTTCAGACAACAGACATTTGAAGTTACAGAAGTGAAAATTAGACAGATAATTTGAAAAGCTGTGGCAATTTTGTTCCAGCCTACATGCATTGCATAACCAGACATTTTCGTTTGATGGGCAAGCAGGGCAAGACTTTTCTAGAAATAGTTTTTGCCAGTATAGTTTTTGAGAATTGAGTAAAACAATTAGTTTTTATCTTGTGTAGTCCAAAACTTGATGTTAAAACAGTGAAAACATGAATGTGTGATGTTTTTCCAATATTTTCTTGTGACTCTGATGACCGATTGAGCGTAAACTTTTACAGGTTTGTTATTTCATGTATTATTGGGTCACAAAAAGTGCAGATACTGGTCTTTGACAGTTACCAATGTTGTCCACAAGCTTTAATTGAATTTCAAGGCACTGCAAAGTAGTCACAGAACCATAAACTCTCAAGGGTCACCTTTCTTACACTTGTTTGGATGGAACAATTTAACTGAACTAATATTTTGTACAATTCACAATGTTATCAATTATGGAAGTAAAAACCTTGGGCCCTACATGTTGAGTGTGTTACCTTTTTCTATACAACAAAGCGACCTGCAGATATTCAGCTTTTGAATTATGGGTTCAATAGTACTCCGGGTGACCTTTTCAGGAAGTAGTTTTCATAACTCAGTTATTTTCGATATGAATTGGATGCATTTGATTGCATTGTCGCAGAATGTTATCACAAGGTGAAATGGCAAAGCCAGGTTTCACTGAGTGATAACATTCTGCAACAATGCAGGACTGAAATGCATTCAATATTTGTTTTATATTGCTTTCAGGTACTAAACAAAAAGTTACAACCAGTGGAAAAAATGCTGATGTCACAGTGGCCCCCTTTATTGTGTTTACTGTCAGTGTCATATTCAATTGTTCTAAATCAGACAACGGTTTCACATACTACAATTAGAAATAAGTTTGGTTGAAAAAAATGTTAAGAAATTAACCTTTTGTTCTAAGTTCTTGGAAAAAAATTGATGCAGACTGTTGGACATAAAAATAAAAAAATTCAAACAGGCATTATTGGTACCCTGTTGATTGAGGCTGGACAACACACAGTAATGCTTAGTTGATGTATATTTCCTTAATTCTGACAATCTCCTGTAGACTCACTCTTAATTTGGTCAGTTTGTACAAATTTATAAAGGGAAGAGGGGTATACGGATACTTAATTGTAATGATTATGGAGTCTGGACACCAGCAGACAGCAGACAAAAACAGCAGTACAAAGCAAACGACTACTTACAACTCAGTGGCATATCTGGACTTATGAAACTAAAAATTACCAGAGTAAAATATTACATTAAGTAAAGCTTTTATGTAGCAATTTAAATTTGTTTTTGTAAACTACTTTTCTATTTATATGCAGTGATTTTTTTTAACCTCCATATCAGATTATCTTGTAAAAAATAGTAAATGGCGTAACTAGAGTGCTGAAAAGGGGCTCGTTTAGGAAAAGTTAACTTTTAATTGGCCAGAAGTGCCCCCTAGAAAAAATGTCGCCCCCTAAAATTGTACCCTAGTTTTGCCACTGCTACAACTAACGTTAGTAATGAAACAAAAATATAAAGGCAGCTGAAACTTTTGACAGCTGCAGGCTTGTATGCTTTGTTCTTGAAAGGGCAAGGGCACCAAGGCATTTTCTCCTTGGTAAAGGGCACCTCTATGATTTTTGAGAAAATTTTCAACTTCCATTGGAACATTTCAAGTGCAATGACCAGGGGCAATGGAGGCAATAAGCCATTTTGAGAAAGATGGACACAAGTTTCCATATCCGACTGCCACTTTCTTAAGGGAATTTTTTAGATTTGTTTAATGATATTTGGCTTTGTTTCCCTTTTTAAAATATTCTTCTCCTGGAATTGGTAGCTAAAACGCTAACTAGGCCTATTGACTTTTATAAAAAGAAAAATCATGCCGACATTTCATCGCGCCTCCGGAACTTTCGCGCATTCATGCCAAAACAAAAGGAACTAAAAATGCCGTTTAGTGAGTAGCGTTGTCAAACCCAATGTACGTTAAAATGGCTAGTTTTTCATGATTTCGACACTTCGTCAGTTTGTAATCATCCAGAGTGCCTGTTCCTCTCTGTATACACTCTGTTGACAGCTGTAGGTAAGGGTATAATCTGACCTAAAAAAGGAAGATAAAGTGGCAGCCGGATACGGCATTTTTTTGCTGAATGTATACTGAATGACATTATTTGGTTTGGGTAAATTTGTCTGTATATACCCAACCCGAACAGTGCACTCCCCTATAGGCACAGTGTCTAAAATATCCAGAAACGGCTAAGCCTCTTTTGCCCCCGTACGCATAAAGTAGGCTTATCACTATCAGGGCTGCAGTTGGTTGTCCATTGCATGTTAAAGCCAAACATACAAACAAAAAGTATTGCAACAAAGGGAAATATTCAACCTATACGCCTACAGCAATTTCAGAAAACAACTCACCTGAAAGAAGCTATTATGGCTCCACGAATGGTTCACTATCTACTCAGTGAACTGTAGACACATAGCACGTACAAATGTTTTCGACTAAGACGCATGCGCGCGTTTCCGGTTGTCTGGGACTTCCGCTAAATTTAATTTGCTTGTGTTCCCGCCTTTTTTCCCAATACGGTGTCCCAGAACGGCTCGCACGGGTAGCCCACAATGACAAGCTTGACACTCGTCTGCAAAATGTAATGTTGTACACAGATTGAGACTGGAAACCGAGCGAACTTTCACAAAATATTTATATAAATAAAATATATTAGTGTCTGATAAGAAAATACCACATGAATCTTTATCACCAAGAATTTGGTAACCAGCCTGAATTACTTAATTTTTTTAACTCCCCCCGACTCCGGCCTGGGTTGTATGACTGGATAATTTATACGCGAAACAAGACTTTTTAGAATTCAGGGTAACACAAGTAGGAAATGGAAAACACGGGTGTCTTCATAATACTTGGATGACTCAGTCCTAGCTAACAGAGATTTTCCGGGAGAAATAACATGAGAATATAAAAATATTTTTCTTTAATGATGACCAGAATTTGTCTTGCCAAGACTGGTTCGAGACTTGGAAACAAATTTTGTTCTTGAAACACTACACACCAATGGAGGCAATACAATTTAAAAAAAAATAAGCGTTTAAAGACTTATTCGTTTATAGCATGAACATTTTTATTAACAAATAAAAGTTACTGGTTATTATTGACTGGTTTGTAGAAAACTGTAAATTAAGTACTTTGAAGGAGTATTTTTAGTTGTATTACATTCTGATTGAAATCAAAATTTATGTCAAATAATGCATTGATTTATTTCATTATCATTGTTTACACGAAATTTCTTACTAACAAGGGAATAAAAGAGTGGTAACCGAAGGCTGAAACGACCGCTTAAAACCGGCTACCAGTTTAAGGCCGAGTTACTACTATGTTACTTCCATTCATACATGCATTTTTTTGTTAAAAAGCGTAACTATGTGGGAAAATAAATCTGTGTAACTTTTTAATAATTTTTGAAGTTATTTTTAAATTCCTCTCACGTCCTCAGACTCCATTTCGTGAAGGGTCAAATTGCATGCAACGCTCAATGGTTGCGCGTGCGACGCTCAACTTTATAGTCTCTGGCATTTTTCTGTTAATTAAAAAAAATACTTGTTCTCGAGAAAATCAAAATAGTTTACAAACTTTTTTTATATATATATTAATGCACCAATATACGAAGCCCTTTATATCTTTAAAAAGCAGCAAAAATACTATAAAATTGCTGCATTTATTATTTGCGTAAAACATTACAAAACTACTTCATGACATAGTTCTGGGTAAAAATGTAAAAAGAAACTAAATGTTAAGGGTAATAAACATCAATTTTGAAAGAGTGTTTGTTCTCAAACTCTAGTTTTTAGAAGAGTTGTTTCATTTCCAGCCTCTATTTTCCTGTAAACACACAATACAAACCACAGAGATATTATAAAATTAAGAGGTCCTTCTTTTATACCAAAACAAAACAAAAATGCTTCAAGTTTGTAATTGTATGTGTGCACATTCAGTCTTTTAATTTTTCGATTTGGAAAAATATTGCAAGAACCATGTACATGACAGCATTAGATGGAGACATTCTCAGAACAATCAATCTTGGTGTTAAGTTTATGAACAGAAAACATTATGAATAAAACAGAATTGCCAAACTAACTTTTTTCATTCACTGCTAATGTTTCAAAGCGCCCTAACATTATAAGTAATTGTCAAAGACTTGTATCCGCACTTTGAGAGTTTGCCAAAGTTTAAACTCAATTGGTCATTGGAGTCACAAGTAAATATTGAAAACCCCCATCACGGTTTCATTGTTTTCTAACCTTATATTTCGGACTTGCACAAGATCAAAAGTAATAGTTTTACTCATTTCTCAAAAATTATAGTATTTTAGGCAAACAATTTTCAAAAGAAGTTTTCCACCATGACCATGTTATACCATGTAGGTTATGTGTAAATCTGTGAACATTTATATTTTCAATCTTACCAATGTTATGCAAAACCCTTAACCATTAACGCCCGTTATAAAAAATAAATTATTATGCTAAAACTATTAAGGTATTATGCTACATTAAAGATATCTTAAAACAATATTTTTCAAGACAGTTTACTTTACATTTAGCAAACAAATGTTCCAATAAAAATTCAAAACATCCACTGGAACAGTTCAAGAGACATCAAGGCATTTACCAGGGGTATGTCGTCAACTCCAACTTGATATGCATGAACATGGGCGAAGCCTATGGGTCAGTCATTTCCAGAACTGTCATGAGTTATAAGTACTGCGATGGGTGAGAAATCATTTGCCGATCTACACGGCATCATCACCACTGGAGAGCGTCACTTGCACCTCCTCAAGAAGGTAGCCAAGATGGGCTTCTTCATATTCTGGTTCAGACTCAAGGACATCCAGAATCTGAAAAAATGAGACACACAGGGATGACAAGAATTTTTGACTCAACCTTCTTGATTGTTCTTTACTCTAAAGATATTCTAAATAGTACCCAATGGTTTCTTGTTAAACTACCATTAAATAAATTATGGAACACCAATAATACCTAGTATAAAAAAAAGAAATAAACTGAAAGGTCAGAAGATACAGTTGAAGAAAGGAAAGGAATGAATACACAGTAGAGACAGAAAGCAGAAAATGAATGTAACCAAAGTGAGGCTGGAAGGAAAAATAGCCTGGCCCCTTCCTGGTTAATGGGTATCATTATATATGATTACACAGGGAGCTACACAAAGATGCCTTCTCTAAGATTCCCCTTGTGGTACCTTGAGCCATCATTCAAGATTTGATGATGATTTACATGCAGGGGAGAAACAGTGCAACATAGACACACAAGGTGAGAACAGAATTTAGACAGAAAAATTAATTGGGCAAGTGTTTCAAAACTTACCTTTGTATTGTAGTTGCTGACAATATCCCACAGCTGTTCAAGGGTATTCAACTTGCTGAACAGGTCAATGAAATTCTGAAAAGAAAAGTTTTAACGATTTTTTAAAAATTTAAATATATGAATCAAAAATCAAATCTAATTCAATAATTTGTCTCTTTCCTGTTCATTGACTTGTATCATTTTTTTCCCCTTGAAAATGATCGTTTATACGGTTGGAGTCAACATTAAATGCTAAGGTTGTACAACTGATAGTTTATTTATTTTACCTCGCTGGCTTTGTAGACCTCCTTGTTCAGTTCCTGTGTGGGCACCGGTGACAAACTACGAACTCCTTCATAGAAGTCCTGTACAACATACTGGTACTTCTGCTTTTCTCTGCCGTACAATAACTTATTGATACTGGACTCCTGTCAGCAAAAAAAATCATTTTTTTTTATTTGTTAAATGTTTTCTTTTGTTTCTACAGTTCCCAATTTAATCAAAAGGTGTTTTTCATGGGGGAAAAAAGGGGGGAGAGATGTGTATATTATTTACGTTACCTGTCCGAGCTTATGCGTCTTGGTGTCATGTGCATCATGGAATAACTGACCAATCACGTCCATGCTTGCCCCAACGGAGCGAGAAGGTCGGATGTCAAAGATGTAGTCTGGATGCTTGATGGCGTTGGACCAGAAACGCAACGGCAAGCTATGAAAAAAAACCACAGTTTCTATTGTTGATGGTACACTCCTGATGCTCCACCACAAACATATTTGATTATGTGATTGTCTTGCAGCAAACGAATATATAATTACAGCCATTGTTTTAAATTGTAGCAAAAGAGAGTTTTGATACGGACGGCAAGGGTGAGATTGTATAAGAAGATTAAATGACAACAGTTTTCTCTTAGTCTGGAGAGGAAGCCTACTGATTTAAAAGTAAAGATTTCCTTATTAGAGGTTTACAGACTCTCTACTTCATTTCAGAAAGATATCTGAAGGTTTGGTCATAACAAGCACCAAGTTTTTCATCTCTGTAATGGCATTATTAGTACGGTAGGTAGGTGAAGGGGTTGTGCCTTTGATGATACGAGCATGAAAAAGAGAGTATGTCATGAGAAAGAGAAAGTTATTTTGCTATAGGGCCATCGCAGATTTCTCCCGAGAAAAAAGAAATTGGTTGAATAATAAGCAATTGTAGCCATTTTGAAAATTGTAAAACTTGTTTGTTATTCTACCAAACCTACATTGGCCTTATAACAAAACATCTTTTTTCATGACATACTCGGGCTGTTTGCCAAATTCCATGCTTGTATCATCAAAGGCATAATTCCCCCAAATAGTTCCCCTACCTGCCCCACTATTTCACCTTTTCCAAGACAAACTCCAGAAAAATCCAGAAATCAGGATAAATCCTGACAAATTACAGGCCTGGGCTGGGTAGGTAAGTGCGGAAATTTAAGCTACATATCTACAAATGTCTTGTTCCTTGAAAATTTTACTGCTTCTCAGAAACAGAACTGTGAAGAGAATGTTAAACAATGTTAAAGGTTTTTATCTTGCAACAAACTGTCAAAAAGCCTCCTTCCTTTTGGCAAATGATCCAGTTTTTCAAGAAGCATTGGTAGTTGTCATTAATCAGAAACCAACTTTAAAATCCAAAGGAAATCTTATGCCTACTAATCTAGGTCAAGTATTCACCACAAGAATAAAAAAGGAAGTATAAACATACATATTACTCTTCCAGATATGTGTGATTTCCGGGTCACTTTCTTCCAGTCCATGTCGAATGGCCTGGCTGTCAAAAAAGTCAAAGAGGTACTTGATGGCTTTGGGGGCGTGCTCCACGGATAGAACGGTGTGGAACATATCGTCAACATACTTTTGTACAGTTCCCTTTGGAAAAACAAAGAAAAGTAATGAGGGAATTACACAAATGAAAAACGGAAAAGGGAAAAGAGTTTGAAACATCCCCCCCCACCCCCCGCCAAACAAGTCACAGATAAATACAACTTTGTTGACAGTTTTTCCTCTTTCAAACAAACAAAACCCAAAACTATGAGTCCCTCCCACTCCTCTTGCACTATTTGCTAGAATTACTGATGACCACTGAAAACGGACAAGTTGAAGGACTGTTTTGTGTACCTTTGTTGACATGAGTCTTGGAAATGAGATCTCTTTGATCTTTCGACGAGTGATCTTATTTCTGAAGGTGACTGACCTCAACATGGTGAAGCAATCTCGGGGTTTTCTCCCCCTACCTTCCTCCTCCTCCTCATCCAATCCACTGCTTTCTTCTTTCACCTTGCAAACAAAAATTACCATGTACTAATGAAATAATCAATTGTCTTGGTGATTCCATGATTCAAACAAGTTGTGCAACTCAATGCTCTTAACCCATGGAAACTTTTAACCAATGGGTGACTTTGGAATGATAGGTGGCAGCAGACTTACCAGCTAACTTGTCATTATTTCCTTAGTTATGAGCATGCACACATTTCCTAGAACAATGGATTTACCTGGTCAGCCTGCTGCCACCTGGTGTCCTCAGAATCCCCTATTTGTAAAATTTGTTTAAATTACAGACTATAAAATTTTTTTCTTGGTATGTCTTGGGGCGTGTCTTGGTCGAGCGGATAAGACTCAAGCCGGTGTTTTTGATCAGATGTAAGTCCTGGTCGTGACACTTGTGTCCTTAAGCAAGACACTTAACCATTATTGCTACGTCCTTCGAATGGCACGTAAAACCGTAGGTCCCGTGTGTTGTGTAATGCACGTAAAAGAACCCAGTGCACGTAATTGCAAAGAGAAGGGGGTCCCTGGTGTTCCTGGTTTGATCGGCTGCAGGTTGCGCCACAGCACCTTGTAAACCATTAATTACATGATGCTATGTAAACGAACAGGTCTCATACTTCAAAATTTAACTCCGCATACCTTGTAGGAAACAATACTGAGCGCTTTGAGACACCCATAGGGCGTGATAAAGCGCTATATAAGAACCGCGTATTACTGTTTATATTCTTGTTGTGATATTCTTTCCCAAACTTACTCACCAGATGCCAGTCTTTGATACCTTCTGTTGTCTCTACCTCTACAACGGTATACCGACGCTTACTGTATCGTTTATTGCTAGCGAAATCATCAAATCCAACATTAACTAGCAGGGAAAAACAAATATAAATAAACAACAAAGCTAGGCACAAACTATTTTTCACATATGTAACGTGAAGTACAAATGAAGTGTAAACTTTGTTTGACCCTGCTGCTGTTGCATGAGACCCTGCTGCTATTGCATGAAAGGACATGTTAGAATCGGAATATATACTAGGTAAGTGAAAATAACAGCTATGTTTGGACTTAAAAAATACAAAAATAAAGCAGGAGTGTTCTTATTTATTACCAAAAGGGGAGTTTTATTTTAAAAGGGGAGCTACACACCCCTTACATATGGAATCTTGTATATTTTAAAAAAATATTCCTGAAGGAAACTTTAATTAGTGTTTTTTGTGACTTTATTTCTTTCTTTATTTATTTTTTTCTTTTGGGAAGGGTGTCTGTTTTTCATGACTCGGCTGTTTTTTTCTCCTATTTTCTTGTTCTTTTTCCGTGTAAGGAAAAAATGATTTCCATTGATCAGAGTGTTTGGTCTTTCTTCATCAATAGCAACAACAAACCATGACAATGGTTCCAGTATACAATAAAATGAAAATAACAGAAGGGGAAACCCCTTTTTATGCCCCTCTGTTTACTGGTGTCTGCAAAGTCTATTCATAGCAAGTTATAATAATAGCAACAAATGGATTGAGCATGGTGTGACGTGCAACGTAACAAAGCCAGGATATTTAATTTGATGTTACTTCCTGTTACCATCGTGGTAGATTTAAAATAAAATCCTACATAGGGACATATTTTTTCTAGACTTTGCCTGTGAAAAGGGAGTCTATCAGGAAATTCTCCAGCCTGTGGAGCAGTAACACTCTCCCCCACTGTAGATCTAGGGAATTATCGTGAATGTTGCTTAAGTATTAACATTTTTATCAAGAAAAAAAAAATGTTCAATAAACAGTAACACTCTTCCCAACAGCAGATCTAGGGAATTAGCACGATAATTGCCTAAGTATTAACATTTTGATCAAGAAAAAACAAACATGCTCAGTAAATACAGATTTGAAAACTCCACAACATCTCTAACAACGTGATGGAACAGCAATACTTATGAGTGAAACAATATTTCCTGAAGGAATGGTAAGTTGTGGAAGTTGAAATAGTGGGGCAGATACAGGAAATATTTGGGGGGAAATGTGCCTTTGATGATACAATTTTTTGGGGAATGGAATTTTTACAATGGAATTTGGCACACAGTCAGAATATGTCATGGGAAATATATTTGGCTATAAGGCCATTGCAGACTTGAATTTAAAAAAAAATATACATAGAATAACAAGCAATTTTTAAAATTGTCAAAATAGCTGCCATTGCTTGTTATACTTCCTATATTTTTTTTCAAAACACATATCTGCGATGGCTTCACAGCCAAATATCTTTCTCATGACATACTCTGACTGACTGTGTGCCTATTTCCATGCTTGTATCATCAAAGGCACAATTCCAGCACCTACCTGCTGTACTAAAAACTTTAACAGCATTTATTTGATATAACATTTGAATTTAAAGTAGAAGTAAAGGTCTAAGCCACCTCTTCCTAATAATGAGATTATGCAAGAAACACTGTAAGTTTGAACAGAATCAGCCATCTGTCTTGTCGATCTGCTGGCCAATCCTTATATACTGACGCAAACTACTGTTTCTACTCAATTCTATGGTCAAAGAGCTTTCACTTTCCTAGCACCTTCATTGTAGAATGACTTACCTCTTCATTTTCATCAAGCTGACTTCAAACTCACATGTTTGAATGTACATTTTTTCAACTTTACTTCATGTATTTTTGTTTTGTTTTATGTTCTGTGTTTATTGCGCATAGAGGCTCCTGCATTATGTGCCATATTAATGTCACATGTTATTATAATTATTATAAAAGACAATCCATGATGATGTAAAAAAACAACTCACCGTATGCACTTTCTTCATTTCCTTGGGAGAGCTTTAGAATGGGTCGGGAAAGAGTTGCATTGTCAACGTCTTGCTTCTCAACGATGGTCATTTGATCATTATCCCTAACCTGTAGGTTACCAAGGGAAAAAAACAAAAAACAGTCATACAAAATGATAATATGGGTGATATTTACAACATCAACAATATCATCAACAACTCCAAACAAACAAGACAAAATAACAAACAAAAACCCTCAAACAGTGAAACCTGTTTTAATTGTAATCCAGGCCAAAGAGCAGATAATGCAAAACAATGGCGCACCCAAGATTAATTCTTAGGAAGGGGCTCTATCTAATTAACAGGTGGGGCTCAGGGGCTGGCGTACGGCCCCTGGTGGGGGGTCCAAGGGCAGATCCCCTGGTGGGGGTCCAGCGGGTGAAGCCCCCGGAAGCTCTGGGCTTTTGTCCTTTTTTGAAAAATCAAGTCTCCGTATGACTAAAAACAGAGAAATAGACGTTTTTTAAGCATGTATGCACAGGTGCTCAAGCCCTTCGAGCCCCATCCCCCATCCCCGGGTGCGCCGTTGATGCATAAATATACCAAACACATCTAAATTAACATTCTCCACAACTTGGCACTCGTTCGGCAACCTGCAGAGACTTTCTTTAAGATGTTTGACTTAAAGTTCAAAGAGTTGTTTGTATTTTCAAATTTTTACATTATAGCATTTAAAAAAAAAACCTATTTACTTTACAAATTTATTATTTTGTGGTCTAATACTTGGCGATGTACTTCAACAGAATCTTGATACTTACATGAAAATCTTGTAGCATGTTGATTCTTCGCCATCTGTCAGTCGGTGGTCTAAGATCCATGTCTTTCAACACAAGACGACCACTGATGCCACGATGCCATTCTGATGATGAGGCAAGTTATATTTGTATCACGGTCAATTATATTAAATTGTCAATTTATTGAAAACAAACTTGTAGCCAAAGTAACATTAATGATAATAATTAATAATAGTGTACATTTATAATGCACCATGTCTGTCATAAATGAAACTCCTGGCGCTGAATTTTTTTTTATTTTATTATTATTATGATATATTTCTGGTAATGAAACCAAGGATGCCTCATAAGTGAACTAAATAACTGTAGCTCTCAAGCCTGAGGAAACCTGCAGATAAGGATGCTTGCTATGTGAACCAGAAACACCGGGCTAAACCCCTACTCTTCCACGATAAGTGTTCTGGGTTCTTTTACGTGCACTACCTATCCTAGTACACCTTTGGCTTAATGTCCCGTCCGAAGGACAAAGCAATTATGGTAAAGTATCTTGCTCAAGGACACAAGTGCCTCGACCTGGATTCGAATCCACACTCTGCTGCCAACAACACCAGAACTTGAGTCCGGTGATCTTAACCGCTCGGCCACGACACTCCACAAATCTTCAAATTTGGTGGAGCCAGATCAACTCTGGTGGAGCTTGTTAAAAATGATTTTATGAGACGAAGCAACCATAGTCCAACACCTTGACAAGGGATACAAGGTGAGGTGGCACAAATTTCTGCCAGACCATGCCAAAGTAAGTAAATAAGTAGTGAAGTAAGTTAATACTGAGCAATTAAAACTTAACTTGTAGTACATGGAAAATTAGATTTGATTTTTTGATGAACTGTTCATTATAATGTGGGCTCAATGATTCTATAACATTATTGTATTATTTAGACTTGTTTATTTATCTTTGATGGGCGGGGCAAAGGGGGAAAGAGGTTTCCCAGCAGCTCCTTTACTCTGAGATGTCTTTCACATACCAAGACTGACTTGGTTGGCACTGGGTCTGCTGGAGTAGGGTTTGTTGCAATGGATGGCGTCTAAGATCTTCTCTTTGACCTGCGAGATGGTGTCAATGTCCTGCACCTTGACTTCCTTGATGACATTTGCTTTTTCATCAATGAGTACAACGAGAGTCTGAATGGGAACCAGATCAAAAAGGTCATGAAACTGTGACAAAAAAAACAATTCTTATGAAATGTTATATAATATTTTTTAATGTGTGAATAAAAACCACGAAAACAAATCTTAGTAAAACGAAAATTCCAGAAGATGCTTTTGAAAAAACTCACAAGGGTTTTGAATTCAACATCCTCCTGCAAGATCTTCTCGAAGTTCAGAGAATATCTTGACCTGCCAGTGAAGACATCAACTGGACCACTCTCAGAAACGTGCTTGATGGCACGGTACAAGACAAACAGAGGATAGGCTGTGTGATTCTGGAAACAGAAAACATTTCTTAAATGTTAAAATATCCCCCAAACCAAGCAACAGAATATCGCATGGCAACACCTACAAATCCAAAATAAATGTACTCCCAACATAGGTGACATAAGATATATTTAGTGTCAAGGTCCAAATTTCATTGTTGACAATTTTTATTTACCCCTTAGAAAAACCCAAGTATTTTCTTTCGTAATTTTAATTTTTTTTTATAGTTTTTTTTATGGAAGTTGCCAGACACACAAGGCCAGTAAGCCACTCATTAAGCCACTCAATTGAGCAATCCGTACCTGAAGTTGGTCATACAGGCACAAAACAACCCAGTTTGATAGAAGCTTCTCCAAAATACTCTCATTTCTGGAAAGAACGAAAAATGGGGAAAGAAACAATCAACTACATATATTTCAAAATGCTTGGATTTTTTTTATAAGAAATTTTATCTGTTTTTTATACTAATTTAGTTTCCTCTATTTTTGTGTGACTTGTTCCAGAGATGATGATGTAAATAGTTACAGGCAGTAATGTGAAAATAATACATACACACATAGTGCAAAAACAATGTATCAAAATAATGTATATTGTAATGTAATATAAAATATCAAGCAATAAACCAAAAGGGAAACTGACAGGACGAAATTGCTTAAACTCAATTTTGGGGTGAACAAAGAAAAATTGACTGGAGTGGGATTTGAACCTGTGACCACCTGCAACTATCAGTATGTCTAGCCAGTGGTCGCAGGTTCAAATCCTGCTCCAGTCAATTTTTTTTTGTTCCCCCAAAAAATTGTTTTAAAATAATATATCAACACATTTTAAGTGTTTTAAGCTTGCGAAAACTCAGAATTGCAGTAACACAATGACATAATATCTTTGATTGGTTGTGGTAATATTAGAAATAAAAAAAGGTGGTTTAACAATTCAACATTTTGATCAGTACTGAGGTAAGTCCTAATGTCCTCTGGAGAAGATAGGAAATTAATTAATTGTTTTATTTTTTCAATTTGATATGATGAGAATTACCTGAGAAAGAGTTGTCGTGTACGACCGTTTTCAGCGGCTGTCTGGATGTGCTTTGTCATCAGAGTAATCATGACGCTGAATAATGAAATACAAATAAATATTTCCAATGAATATTGCACTGCCAAAGAAGGAGGTTTCCAAGCCTGTTGATGGACATGAAGGTTTGCCTTTTCAAAAGTCTGTCAGAATTTTTGTGTTTTAAGTGTGACTTGTTCCAGTGATGATGAAGTAAATAATTACAGGCAGTAATGTGAAAATAATACATAAACACATGCAAAAACAATGTATCAAAATAATGTATATTGTAATGTAATATAAAATATCAAGCAATAAACCACAAGGGAAACTGACTGGGTAAAATTGCTTAAACTCAATTTTGGGGTGAACAAAGAAAAATTTACTGAATAATGAAATACAAATAAATATTTCCAATGAAGATTGCACTGCCAAAGAAGGGGGTTTCCAAGCCTGTTGGTGGACATGAAGGTTTTCCTCTTCAAAAGTCTGTCAGAATTTTCACTGGTCAACATCTTAGAGCTTTCTATAGAAGCTAAATTTGCATTGGGGATGAAGAATATTGTTTTTAAGTTAAGACATCTGCTCTAGAATGGCAAAGGTCGTGGGGTTCGAATCCTACCCGAGTAACATGATTTGCATAAGTGATGTAGTAGCTGTTGAGGCACTTGCTGCTCAGTGGGTACAGAATGCTTGAGAATGAGGGCATTGTAGTTTTGAATTTCACCCCAGAAGCCTGTGGATTTTTCCCCTCTGCGGGATTCAGAAAGCACTAAGATTATAGTGATTATCACACATCCATGCAAGGGGGAAAACCAAAGTAATAATCTTGGAATTATTGACTTTTAAGGATGCTATTTGGAGGAGATTTCAATTCAAAGCAATGGACATTTCAGGGAGTTATTAGGATTCCAGAATATAGAATACAGGATCCTTTTGGCATGAAACTTTAGGGTTGAAGTTTTTGTCTTTTATTCTTGTCTTTATGTACAACTGAAATAAATAAATAAATAAATCTTATTAAAACAAATACTTACTCGGTTAAGTATGTAAGCTTGTTCTCTAGGATCATCACAACTGTAAGCAGAGACGCTATCAACTGCCTGAACAACACAACAGAATTTCCGAGTGAACAAATAAACAAATGCTCTGACTTTGCTTCAAAATCAGCTTAAACATTATGCAGTTTCCAAATTATCAATATGAAGTACAATATTCATTGTCCTGAAGAGATATTGCACCTCTTAAGATGAGTTAAAGAATGAACTATCATCTGAAATATTTGGTTTTAAGTAAAACTGCATTTCCAAATAGTTGGGCTGATCTTTCCTTTAAAGGGGCTGTGTCGTCATGATTATAGCAGGCCTGTGGCTGTGCATGGAAAGATGAACTCTTACCTGATACTGCACACGTGTGCGCTTTCGGTCAAATCACAAAGGGTGCTGTCTACGTCAAAATGTGATGTGACCACCGGCGTGCACGCGTGCGTAGTTACTGGGTTATTCTATTTACTGCTATAACCATGACGACACAGCCCCTTTAAAGGGTGTGCACCACATTGGTATAAAGATCATCATGGTGAAAAACTTCCCTTAAAATATTTTTGCTTTAAATACTACAGTTTTTGAGAAATTAGTAATATTTAGTTTTGATCTCGCTTGATAACAGTGAAAACAAATAATTTCCCCCCCAATATTTTTATGTGACTCCAATGACCAATTAAGCTTAAACTTTCACAGGTTTGTTATTTTATGTATATGTTGGGTCACATCAAAGTGCAGATACTGGTCTTTGACAGTTACCAATGTTGTCCATGCGCTTAGGAACTTCAATCAAAAATCAAGTGGCTTACTTTTGTCTGATGGTTAATTTTGAGTTGCTCTCTGCATCCAACGTCTGAATGAGAACAATTAAGAAGTCCTTGTTGCTGAGAAGACGGGAAAACTTTGTCATTGCTGTTTGAACATTTTCATCTGGATTCTAGAAATACAGATAAAAATAGGACATTTCGACAATTTGTCATGACTTTGGAGGATCTGATTGAGCTTTGGTTCATATATATTATATTATATTTTATTGTCCAAACCAACAGCGGAAGAACCGCCAATTACAGGAAAGGGTAAATAAAGATAACTTAATCTGGATAATTAATAATACATATAAATATAAAAATGTTAAGAATTGAAATTCATAATGATATTAAATAAATAAATAAATAGATTCGTAAATGAATAAATACATAAGTAAAAAGATAAATAAAGATTGTAAATAAATAAATAACACAAAAAAAAAAAAAAAAAAATAACCTCTAATATAAACAATTCCTTTTCAAAACGTCAAATGTGAGTGAAGTAATGGTGAGAGTGTTAGATGAGATGGCCCATTTTTTTCTTCTTCTGGTTTCCCCAAAATCAAAACGAATATGGGGGAGAGAGAGCAGCAGCTCTTCGATTGCGGAATAGTCTTCCTAAACCAAGAAACTGTTGATGAGTTTAAGAATAAACTGATCTTGATCTTAATGAATGATTGGACAGCTCCTTATTAGGAACAACACTATAAGGTCGGGTTAGGAGAGGGAGGAACCTCTAATCAGATGAATACCCAGCCTGCAAGGTGCGCTGGTATGGGAGAAATTGAATGAGCTCCAGTCTTTAGCGGTGTTGGGGAAGAATGACTTCTGGTAGGCATTGGTTCCGGAGGATGGAATTCTGAAAACACATCTAATGAAAGGTATACGTCGCTGGCATTAAACCTTTGCTATGAGCGCATTGAGCATGTAGGTGAATATGTTGCAGGATATAAATGTTTGCATTGTTATCAGCCCCATGCTGTCCCTTCAAGCAGTACTGTCGTTACAAATAAGTTGGACACACTGAAATAGTTTGATGAAGGCAACCTCTTTGAGCATATCTTTGGTAACATACCTGTTCATAATTTCATGAATGTTTTAAACTAATGTTAAATTAAAATTTGTGCAAAGATTGTTGCAGGTTTCTTTTTTTTTTGCACTTACCTCTTTATCCTCAGTGTCAGGTCTCTCTTGCCCGATGAACAACATGTTGATGGCGTACTCTCGGTGACTGACAAACGGCATTCCGATTCCTTCCAAGTCACCGGTCAAATCTTTCAAGTCTGTCTGAAGATCCAAAAAGGCTGAAGAAAAGAGTAATTGAAACAAAGAGGTTTTATAGCCCTTGTCCGAATTGACCAATCGATTAAGCCCCACCTACTAACGTATTGACCAATCACAGCCTTGAGAACGCCAACGAAAGTCCGACATGTTCAAATCCCATTAGAAAAGTAAATAAACCGCTGCCATTGTTCCAACACACATCAGCACACACAACTGTACTAACTTTTGATTTGTTTGTATTTCTGGTGGTGCAAATCCCGCAACAGTGGTCCCTGACAGTTGTGTAAAAGTGGTTTAACAGTGTTCTTGTCTGTATTGTTCTTTGGACTCAAGGCACTGCTTAAAAGGCCACGAAACTAAATCCATACCGTTAATGAAAACCATGTACGTGTGTGTATTCAAAATGTGTTTGTGGCTGCAATCAAACCACCACGGCGATGATCATTGCAAGAAAGTCCCACCATGTGCTGTTGCTAGGCAGTTGCTAAGGCAGGCGGGGTTTAATGGATATATCTATTGGCGGCTGTTGCTATTACATGGGTACCCTACGTTTTAACGTTTGTTAACGTGACGTTCAACTGGGATGACAGTGGATGAAAATTAAAAATCCAAGAAACACTGGTGGAGGATTTGGTAGCTAACAACCACGCCATAAACCAGGGCAGCATCCTGTCCTTATGGGGCAAACACCTTGATATAGTCAAAATACAGTACATGTACTGTGTTCAGGGTTTACGAGGGACTGGATGTATGTAAATTACATTTATTTATTTGAAACGAAAAACCAAAAGTTGTAAAAAATTCCACAACAGTAATTTTCCAGAGAAATATCATCCCCAGATCAACCCACAGCCATAGCCACTAATTAAGACACAAGGTTAGATACTCAAAATGTTAATACAAAAGAATTTTATACCGAAAGAATTTTATTAGCATGGTAACACTGAAACTTGGACTAGACTTAGGATACAAGAAACTGAAATTGCAAGAAGAAAAAAAGACGTTGAAGTTATTTTAACATTCTGACCATTTAAATTACTATCAATTTAATAAAAACAGCAACAGGAGGGGGTTACTCCCCCCCCCCCCGACACACACACACACACACCCCACAGCAAGACTATCTTTGTTTAACACCTGGTTGTAAAAATGTCTTAAAACCACTGAAACGATGACAGTGGAGCAATGTTTTCTTTGTAAGACCCTTAAAGGTCTTACTTTGTACCTTGTTTGATCTCAACTGACAGATCCTCTTCAAGAGCTCTCATGTCTTCCTGGATGAGTCTGGCCTCTCGTTTGGATCCGTACAGCTGAGCTACGAAGCACAACACAAAGAAAAGAATGCACACCAGGACTGCTCCACTGACAGACGGAACTAGGATTGGTAGCCAATCAATCGGGGGATAGTAAACGTAACCTATACGGAACTCTAGATTGCTGTGAATTACCTGAAGGGAGAAGATAAACAAGGTTCAATCAGGGGTACTTCTAAATGTGTCTTGGTTCATGAAGTCACCAGCACCATTATATTGATTCTCAAGAAATGTCTCTAGACTTACAGAAACTACTCATCCTAGCTTTATCTCTCAGTGTCTTGACACAAGAAGTCCTGGACAGATGGTTGTTTCTCATGTAAGTTGCAACCGAGATTTGTCTTCAGACTTACCCAGATCACAGAAAGCCCTCTCTTAGTGTCTTGACCCAAGAAGTCCTGGTGTGGATTTCACAAAGCGCTGGGACCAGTCTTATCTTGAGTTAGGACGAGTAACTAGTCTTAACTTTTAAGACTAGTCATGTTAAGGTAGGACTAGTCCTAGGTTAGGAATAGTTTGTGAAATCCACTCCTGGTTAGATGTTTGTTTCTCAAGTAAATTACACCTAAGATTTATCTTAAGACTTACCCAGACCACAGCAAGCCCTCTCTTAGTGTCTTGGACCTTGAAGTCCCCGGCAGATGGTTCTTTCTCAGGTAAATTACAACCAAGAGTTGTTTCTTCAATAAAGGTCACAAGACACCTCGCTGTTCCAACATAAACGATGATTTCTGAGGCAGTAATTGCATTGTCGATTCGTTCACCCTGAGTTTAACAAGTTTTAAATAATCTGCAGTGGAAATATTCACGACCACACAACAACATACTTTTCACAATAAGTACTACATTTCATGAATCCAAGTTAACCCCAAACTTAATCCTACAAATACATAATGGTCTCGTCTCTTTGAGGACCACTGAGACAATCTTTGCATTCACACCTGTCATACTTTTAACAAAAAAAGAGGTGAAAAACACAGGTTTCTAACCAATTGTACCGATAAATGGCTCCAAAACAAAATAAACCAACAAACAACAAGAGTAGCAAATCCACAGACTGACAGCCAAACTGATCCATATAGTCTGTCAAGAACAAAGAAAAAATACAAACAGACATTCAGCGAAGACTGAATGAGAGTAACGGACAAACAGACAGACCGACAGTGAAGCTAATCCACAGCACACAGACATTACACAGACAAACAGACAGTCAGTGAAGACTGAATGAGAGTAACGGACGAACAGACAGACCGACAATGAAGCTAATCCACAGAACCCAGACATTACACAGACAAACAGACAGTCAGTGAAGACTGAATGAGAAAAACGGACAAATAGACAGACCGACAGTGAAGCTAATCCACATCACACAGACATTACACAGACAAACAGACAGTCAGTGAAGACTGAATGAGAAAAACGGACAAACAGACAGACCTACATTGAAGCTAATCCACAGCACACAGACATTACACAGACAAACAGACAGTCAGTGAAGACTGAATGAGAAAAACGGACAAACAGACAGACCGACAGTGAAGCTAATCCACAGCACACAGACATTACACAGACAAACAGACAGTCAGTCAAGACTGAATAAGAGTAACGGACAAACAGACAGACCGACAATGAAGCTAATCCACAGAACCCAGACATTACACAGACAAACAGACAGTCAGTGAAGACTGAATGAGAAAAACGGACAAATAGACAGACCGACAGTGAAGCTAATCCACATCACACAGACATTACACAGACAAACAGACAGTCAGTGAAGACTGAATGAGAAAAACGGACAAACAGACAGACCGACAATGAAGCTAATCCACAGAACCCAGACATTACACAAACAGACAGTCAGTGAAGACTGAATGAGAAAAACGGACAAATAGACAGACCGACAGTGAAGCTAATCCACAGAACCCAGACATTACACAGACAAACAGTCAGTGAAGACTGAATGAGAAAAACGGACAAATAGACAGACCGACAGTGAAGCTAATCCACAGAACCCAGACATTACACAAACAGACAGTCAGTGAAGACTGAATGAGAAAAACGGACAAATAGACAGACCGACAGTGAAGCTAATCCACATCACACAGACATTACACAGACAAACAGACAGTCAGTCAAGACTGAATGAGAGTAACGGACAAACAGACAGACCGACAGTGAAGCTAATCCACATCACACAGACATTACACAGACAAACAGACAGTCAGTGAAAACTGAATGAGAAAAACGGACAAACAGACAGACCTACATTGAAGCTAATCCACATCACACAGACATTACACAGACAAACAGACAGTCAGTCAAGACTGAATGAGAGTAACGGACGAACAGACAGACCGACAATGAAGCTAATCCACAGAACCCAGACATTACACAGACAAACAGACAGTCAGTGAAGACTGAATGAGAAAAACGGACAAATAGACAGACCGACAGTGAAGCTAATCCACATCACACAGACATTACACAGACAAACAGACAGTCAGTGAAGACTGAATGAGAAAAACGGACAAACAGACAGACCTACATTGAAGCTAATCCACAGCACACAGACATTACACAGACAAACAGACAGTCAGTGAAGACTGAATGAGAGTTACGGACAAACAGACAGACCGACAATGAAGCTAATCCACAGAACCCAGACATTACACAGATAAACAGACAGTCAGTCAAGACTGAATTAGAGTAACGGACAAACAGACAGACCGACAATGAAGCTAATCCACAGCACACAGACATTGTACAGACAAACAGACATTCAGTGAAGACTGAATGAGAGTAACGGACAAACAGACAGACCGACAGTGAAGCTAATCCACAGCACACAGACATTGTACAGACAAACAGACAGACAGTGTGTCTGAATGAGAGTAAAGGACAAACAGCCAGACCGATAGCCCAGCTGATCCACAGCCCTACAGACAAACAGACAGTCAGTAAAGACTGAATAATAGTAGTTAGGCAAACTGACAGCCAAACTGATCCATATACAGCCCGTCTAGTGCACAGACAACATAATGACAAACAGACAGTCAGTAAGAACAAGACAATTATACCAAAACTTAAAACTATAAATTAACTGATTGCGTATTAATTTTTTTTGTCAACCATCATTGATAAAAACCTCACCTTAATCGTCATCAACTCTTCCTTCTTCTCAAACAAGTCATTTTCAAACTCGCCATACACCGGATCAGGAAAGAACTCCAAATCAACTTCCTCGTCTTTTGACCACGTTAAGAGGTCACTGACACCATCCATAATGAAGCCAAAGGACACATTAAGTTGAGATAGAGAACTGCTTACGGCTGAGGTTATGTTAGGAGTTTGGCATCTCATGAACTCTGAGCCTTCCCTGTCACAATTCTAGTGATGTAAGATTTTAACAAACAAAATTTGATTAAGCTAACATGTTTCTTAAGCAGGATAGAGGCGTGTCGTGGCCGAGCGGATAAGAACACCGGACTCAAGCTCTGGTGTTTCTGATCAGCAGAGTGTGGGTTCGAGTCCCGGTCGTGACACTTGTGTCCTTAAGCAAGACACTTAACCATTATTGCTTCGTCCTTCGGATGGGACATAAAGCCGTACGTCCCGTGTGTTGTGTAATGCACCGCGTGACACTTATCGCAAAGAGAAGGGGTTCGCCCCGGTGTTCCTGGTTTGATCGGCTGCAGATTGCGCCACAGCACCCTGTGAACCATTACATGGTGCTATGTAAAGGAACAGGTCTCATACTTCAAAAACGTAACTCATCATACCTTGCAGGAAAAAACATACTGAGCGCTCTGAGACGCCCATAGGGTGTGATAAAGCACTATATAAGAACTGCGTATTAGTATTAATATTATAGAGGACTTTACTTTGTACCAAGCCTCAAATGGAAAACCTGTACACATCCTCAAAGCGGCGGGCAAACAATGGAAATACCATGAACACTTTTCAACGATAAGTGCAGCTTTCAACATGTGACGTGCTTTCTATTGAACTTTCTAATTAATACCTAATTTGCAAGGGTTATCTAATCGTAGTTTTCTATTCAATAAAAAAGGAGATATGTGATGAAAACATAAACTTCAACCAGGGTATGACAATGTCAAAATCTCACCTGTTAATTTCTCTAGAGAATACACTCATTAAACTGATAAAGTTGTTGAAATGAGAGGATTCAAAAATTGGTGACTCACCACTACAAACTCAACATTCTTAGGTCTGTCACTGCTAACTGATCTTTTAGTGATTTGTGTAGCAACTGTGACAACAAGTGAAGCCATCTGGGTAGTGTTTAGATATGTTCCTCTGACAATCATCTCTCGACCACCGCTGAGTAGTTAAAAAAACAAATTAAATGTGATTCGTGAGAATTTTCACTGTGTATTTTTGATTATTTATTGTAATTGTAATGCGCTTGTGCACATTGAATGAAAACGGCGCAATATAAATCAATAAACTATTATTTGATAGATGTCAATATTTGCATCGGGGGAATGAATATAAATTTCTATTTGCCTTTAAGACATCTGCTCTAGTCATGCGGGAGTCGTGGGTTCGAATCCCACCCGAGTTGCCTGTGGTTTTTTTTCCACAGGTCTCGAAAGCACTGAGTATACAGTGCTTATCACACATCGGTGAAAAGCAAATTGAAATTTATATAAATTATTATTATTATTAAAGAATACACATCAAATATGATTAGCAGGGCAAGTTTTGGTTGTTTAATTTTCAATTTCAAGTAAGAATAGATATTTTCACAGTGAGAATAGGAATATTATGATAGGCTAAAATTTTGACAATTTGTTACAACAAACATGTAAGCTTCAAGTAGGCCAAAACTACAACATATAAAAACCCACTGTCACTAGTAATTCACCGTTAGAGATAACTATATGCATCGATTTACTCACGCATAGATACTGCTGGTTGGACTGACTTCAGTAATGACAGGGTCATTGGTGAAAGTGTAATTCTGGCTTGTTTTGTCTGCCCCATCAAAAGACATCTTGAATATCCCTGTCAGGCTGGCATTTCCCATAGAGCTGATGCACACTGTTCCCGTTTCAGTTACTGGGCTGTAAAATAAACCAAATAGTTACACAGCAGATAATGCATCAATTGATTTCTTATACCAACTATTTGAAGATTTCTTTTTACAATGATTATAACAAAAACCTCAACTGAAAAGTTTGAAACAAAATCCCAGATAACAGGCTCCACATCAAGTGAATGTTACATTATCTTAATTGTTATGTAGAGTGATCTTTACTTGCCTTGTTATAATGCAAGCTTCATCACCAATGAATGCCTCAATATTCCGTCCTGTATTTAGAGCCATTCCATTGATTGTTATACGAGTCCCACCAGCTGCTGGTCCAAAAGGAGGACTGAAACTTGTAATAGATGGAACCTGGCAGGAAAATCAGAACCAGAAAAACAAAGATAGTAAAAATTCCACATCAACCAGATCATGTGTCCTTTAATTTGTCAACAATCAATGATTGCACTGAACTTATCACGGAAGAATGGACAATTTGTTTCCTTTTCTTGACTTAAAATAATCTTATCTGATGGGATTGACATTGAGGGCAAGAATCTGTTATTTTAGGGATTGTGGTGGAAATCACACGTCTCAAATCTGTATTCATAAATACCAAAGACAGTTTAGGCATTCCTATTGGTTGAAAGGTGGTCACATGACCATGTTTACCTGGTATTAAACAGATGATAAAGATACGACTGGAGCTTTTAAGTTCCCTTATTTTAGTCTGGTTTTCTGCTTTGATACTCTAATACTAGAAAATGTATATGATAGTTGACAGACCCAAAGTGCAAAGCTGGGCTCCTGAACGTAATGTTACAGCAAAATTCATTGCAAAGTGAGCAAGGTTTGTTGTGTTGTTGTCTGATTTTTTTTAATTTCTTAACAATAAAAGGGCTTTTACGAATGGGGATAAAAGAGTGGTGACCCGGTCTTACTCAGCCGTTTAAAACCCTACAGTGTCGCAGCCGTGTGACAAAGGCCTTCGCCTTCGGATCTTTATATCACACAGGCCGCGACACTGATGGTTTTAAACGGCCGATTAAGACCTCTTCGCCACTCTTGTATTCCCTTATAATGCTAAGCTAAGACCAGCCTGTTCCAAAGTTAATTGAATGCAGTCAATTAGGACCTCGAAATACAATCTAGAGTGGAAGGTAGGCTGTCCATATACTTAGGTCTAACAGTTATAATCAAACCTACCCTATACTCAAATTTGACGTCTCCTGAGCTTTTCTGTTGTGTTGACCCATCAGCTCCCAAGACTGTCAGTGATACCGACACCACACTTTCAACTCTTGATTGAGTTCGGCAACTTACACTGTGAAATAAGTTCAGATTGTTTTCGTATATTACATACCGAAGGAAGTTCAACAGGTTCATTCAAAATATTCTAGTGTGTTTAACAAAACTGGTTTTTGTTGTTATTTTGCAGTAAATAAAAACTAGGTCAACCTCCCCCCCCCCCAAAAAAAAGAAGCCAGTCCATGGAATTCAGCATCATACGGTAATTCTTTCACTGTGGAATCCAGACAGACCTAAATGCATGACATCCACCAACTTGTAAAAGAAAGTATCAATGATTGGCTAAAATCAAAAACAAAACAAAAAGTTGTGAAATGTTAGTAATTCAAAATTTATGTGGTGGTCTTACTTGAATTTTGCAGTAAACATTTTGTAAAAATCAATCATTCTGACTTGATAGTTTAAGACCGGGGAACTGAAATGTCTTGGGTTAGATTGTCAATCATATCCAAGAACTTGAATATGCAAGTATCAATGACAAATGCTGAAATCAAATAAATATTTGTGAAAAAAATAAGAATTCAAAATTAACGTGGTTTGCCATACTTCAATTTTGCAGTAATCTTTATATAGAATTGAATACTTCTGACTGAAATGTCTCACACTAAATTGTGTCAATGATATCCAAGAACTTGGGTATGGAAGTATCAATTGAAAATGCTGAAATCAAATACAAACTGTGAAATGTTGATTACTTAAACTGTCAGTGTTTGAGTTTTTGAGTTTTTTTGCAGTTATTATTTTTTACAGACTTAAACATGTCTGATTTGATGATGACTTAAAGGCAGGGTGTACATTTAGTATCTGGAACCGTACGTTTGTTTCAATCCTCTGAAAGTTTTGTTTCAAAAGATGTTTGATAAGATATCAGAGAAAATCTGGGGCAATTATTTCCACGCAGAAAGTTCTCCAAAAATGCATAAACTGCATGTTTTTCATTACATGAAAAAGGTATCATGCCTGAAGCCTTTCTCACATTCATATATTTGAGGGAGAAATTACCTCTTTCTCAAAACTACATTACTTCAAAGGAGTCGTTTGTCACAATGTTTTATACTATCAACAGCTCTCCGTTGCTTCTTACCAAGTAAGCTTTTATGGTCATTTTTGGGGGAGTAATTACCAAAAGTATCCCCTGCCTTTAAAATTAAGATGAAAGAAGTGACACATTGTTTTGGTTTTGATGTAACTTCTTACCTAGAGCCAATTGCATAATAGGCTTCCAGTCCTTCCAGATAGCATTCTTGGTCTCCAATCGTCATATTCAGTACAGTATGGAATCCTCTGCCAATATCTGTACCCATTACAGATACAGTGGTGTTACCTTCCACTGGTCCATTCAAGGGATACCCCTAGCATTGAAGTATCATCACATTGTAATAATATTATTATTATGCAACGCCTTAAAACCTATATTATTATTATTATCGTCATATTATGAATGGAAGACAGTAGTCTTGTCCCTTTTTTTTCTTTATTTTATTCTTTTAGCACAACATCCAAACCTTTTGCAAACCTTTTGAACCTGTGTGCTTTGTTCAGGGATTTTAATAATCTTAAGGGTTAATTTTTTTTCTCCTTAAAACATCCACTCCTTTAAACCTCTGTATGGTGGTTTTTTTTTTCAATATTTTTTTTATCAAATTGATGGTTTTCATTATTTACATGGAGCTTTAAGTTTTGTATTTATTTATTACATTTGTGTGTGTCTTTCCAGTTATTTTTTCTTTGCTTTTATGTAATGACGATCCACAGAAGACTATAAGATTCTAAGACCACCCAGCATATCAAAATAAGGAATAAATAAATGACTAAAAAGCTTGGTGGTCTAGTGGTAAGATAGACATTTGCTTTAGAATGCCAAAGGTCCTGGGGTTCGAATCCCACCTGAGTAACATGCCTATGGATTTTTTGTTCACAGGACTTGAAAAAGTACCGGTACAGAGTATACAGTGCTTAACACACATCGTTGTATGAGTAAAAATATAAATTTTACTGACTAAAAAGAGGCACTGATTACAACATTTATAATACAACTCTACTCACCTCTTGGAGGATCGGATCAGGGCAGTTGGCACTGTTATTATGGGTAACCCACTCCCCTTCTGCTGTTGTACAAGACTCTCTTAGTTCACACAAAGCATTACACCAAATACACTCAAGCTCTGGCCTGGCAGTAATACACCGACTACAATCTGGCTTCATTACTCCACACTTGTAAAGTGTTGCTGTAGCAATGACAAAAGTTCAAAACACTCATTTGAAAGTCCTATATGTTAGAAAAAGTAAGTGAGAGGGCTTGCAAGGGATTACAAAATTACTTGTCTTAAAGATAATCAAGTTGTTTATAATTAATGCTAAAGTGCCTACAGCCTATGTAACAAAATAAACCATCAAAGTCAACAGAGAATTTCATCAGTCAGCAACATCCTTTCCTTGTGGGATCCTTATGTCACTGTAGGTCAAGGGGTCCCCACCCCACCTCCTTGACTCCAACTCACCATTATTGTTGAATATGTCATCTAGGGTGTGACGGTTACTAGCTGTGTCCGTCCATTCAATGGTCAGTTTCACAATCAGCTCTGCTTCATCAGTGGAAGTGTAGGTATACTGTGGAATATAAAACAAGCCATTGGAATTTTATAATAATTAATTTTCTAATTTCAAAGAATGTTTTCTTCATAAAGTTTTGAGGACTAACTTAACTTACAGCTTTCATGTCACACACGATGGTATCATCATTACGCTGAGCAGTTGTACTCTGACGTATTCCCTCGATATTAAAGCTGCATTCAAAGCTAGTAGTCTAAGAGACGAAAAAATAAATGGACAGTGAGGTTAGTGGGAATTAAGCCAAATTTTAAGTGTCTAGTGTATTTCACTTCTTTGTTATTTATTCATTCCAAACAATGTTTTAAAATTTTTCATTTATCTATTTGCCTTTTATCTTCCTTTAGTTTGAGCGTGGACTCCATCTGTTGTGGTTTGATTTGTCAACACCGATACTATATACAATGAGAGACTTTTGAGACGCTGGTGGCAGCAGACACAACCGTCCTTTTTGACAGTTCTGAGTATGCGCGCACATGCTCAGTACTGCACGCATATTTCTGAGCATGTCCAAAAGTCTCTCATTGGAAATAGGCAAAGATAAACCTGTGTTTGCTCTGCCATGACTTATTTTGACTCTTTTAATTTAGTTCAATTTAGTAGGTCCTTTTGATGGAGTGATAACCAACCTGGGTCTCATTGGGTAGATTTGTAGTCATGACTTGTAAACTCTTTTCAATTCCATTGGGCAGAAAGACTTCAGTATTCTGAGCCAGCAGCTGAGGGCAGGAACCTGGACCCTTGGATGAAGACGAATTTGGATTCTAAAGAAATTACATTAAATAAATAATTATCAGATGTCACTATTTAATTCATCAATGACATTAACAGGATTTGGTTTTTATGTTTTTCTTCTTTTAATAGGGAAGGAAATACCTAGATTCAGCAAACAGTTAAAAATCAGCTTTTAAAAAAACAACTTTTGCCCTGGGTTTGATCTTACATTTTCTCCAGTAATGATGATTTCATTGGCTCCTGTGCAAGTAGAACTAACATGAGTGCATCTATTCTCAAAGACACACCAGTCACAGGCCCAGCGACTTCCAACACAAGATACACAACTACAGCAAAACATAAATACAAAAACAACAAAATAATCCAAGGCCAGAAATGCTAGAGCAGAGAATACTCCAAAGCAAAACAAAAAAGAAAAATGCAAAAACACTCTGGCAAATATTGTGAAAATATTGTGGAGTGAGAAAAAAGAAAACTCCAAATTAGTATAGGTATTTCAGGTTATCTATTTGAAGCTTGTTTACTCTAAAAAAAATTAAAATTCAAACCAAAATGTGAAGAAAAGTAACAAAAAGAATGTTCTTACGAAGTATGAGTTGAGCATTCATAGAAATGGAAGCTTGTATCCACAAAATTGACTGATGTTTCACTGGAATGGATGCTCAGTGTAACTGTAATGGCATCATCTGGGAAATGGGAAAAAAATAATACCAAATAATTAAATTCTTATTAATCCAATATAAACTTAAGAAACAGCCAAAAGATTGCGCTAGACTTACCTCCTTGTTGAATTGAAGGTATCATATCAACAGGTGGGGACACACATCTAAGATCCTCATTAGTCTTTGTAGCTTGAGATACGTAGGATCCAAACCAACACTCATAACTCATGCTGGTCAGTAAGTCTGTTAACTGCTGTACACTCACGGTAATCTGGAAAATAACAAAATGTTAGTAAACACACGCAATTACTATAAATTCTGAATGCAATTCAATAGATGTTTCAATTGTGTAAATTTCATGACTAACAACTTTATAAATTGAATGTCAAAGATTTGAGGGGGGAAGTTTAAGCTGTAGAACCATCACAAAATAAACATAATTGTTTAAAACTTAGGTAGTCAACTTGAAATCAGAGAATTTTTTTTAGTGTTACTAGGATACCATGGTTTCTAGAACAAAAAGTGTCACACCGTGATGCAGATAAAAATGGACGTGAGAACAAAAAGAGAAATGCAAGGGGGAAATATTCAGAAATTAAGCCAAAATAATACTTCTGCAAAATTTACAAATTTTCGGGCACCATCCACAACAGTATAATTTCTTAATAGCATTTTCACTGGAAGCCTATTACTGCTATCAAAATTAACACTTTTGTGGGCTTATAAATTCTGTTTGGAACCAGAGATATCGTCAATTTATTACCATACCCTAAAAAAAAAGTAAGTAAGACATTACTCTTACCTGTTGTTCTGTGACAGTGATTGGTAGACTGTCATAAGGAGCCACATTTGTTATCTCAATACACTGTGCAGTATTGTAGGCTAACCATCGTGTAGACACATCAGGCATGTTGCAGTCAGAATACCTGCTGCATCTAATCAGGTCAAACAAACAGGTGGGTGGTGATAACTGTTTTCATTCTACTAAAAAATAAAAACTAGACTCTGCAAGGAATAAAGACAACTGTTAGAGGTGAACTGTCAACGGGGTAAAAGAAACTTTTTTTAAACTGTCTTCTCATTTCTGTTGCATAAATTACATCATATTCTGTTTAAAAAAGTTACTTACCAAACTTCTCCACATATGTATTAACCACACAAGATACAATACTTACTGTCTCTGCAGAGAACACCAGCCACAGTATGGGTCTCCATCCCTCCCTGCATCCGTACCAATACACGTCTCACACGTTGTATACTGACCACAATTCTCAACACGCATCTTCACAAACTATATGTTGCAAATCAAAACATATTGCAAAAGATGGCATTCAATGTTAAAATTGAAATTTGTGAAAAAGTAAATTATTTGAATTTGCCACAATCTATATTCACAACAAGAGAAGACTTTCTGGAGATGCTGTTAAGTGTACTATATGATGTCAAGCCGTCTTGTTCTTCCTGAAACTGTCAGATCATATTGTACCTTTTGTTCAGTGAGTATGTACATCGCTCATGTTGTATCATTAACCTTGTTATTGTACCTTTTGTTCAGTGAGTATGTACATCTCTCTTGTATCATTAATCTTGTTATTGTACCTTTTGTTCAGTGAGTATGTACATCTCTCTTGTTGTATCATTAATCTTGTTATTGTACCTTTTGTTCAGTGAATATGAACATCTCTCTTGTATCATTAATCTTGTTATTGTACTTTTTGTTGATTGAGTATATACAACTCTCTTGTTGTATCATTAATCTTGTTATTATACCTTTTGTTCAGTGAGTTTGTACATCTCTCTTGTTGTATCATTAATCTTGTTATTGTACCTTTTGTTCAGTGAGTATGTACATCTCTCTTGTTGTATCATTAATCTTGTTATTGTACCTTTTGTTCAGTGAGTATGTACATCTCTCTTGTTGTATCATTAATCTTGTAATTGTACCTTTTTGTTCAGTGAGTATGTACATCTCTCTTGTTGTATCATTAATCTTGTAATTGTACCTTTTGTTCAGTGAGTATGTACATCTCTCTTGTTGTATCATTAATCTTGACATCTTTAAGGATTGATCCACTAATATTAAGGTCTACTCTTTCATACAGTCTGGCTGAGGTCTTGTTTTGGATGTGAACCTGTAACACAGCAAGAAAAAAAGAGAGATAACTGGCTCTGTCTAACAAACAAAAGGAAATATAAATAGATGAACAGTTCTTAAATCTTAACAGCACTTAATAAAATTATAGCTTATGTTTGTAATGTTACTCTGACAAGTGAAACAAATAATGACATGGAAAAGCTTTAATACGATTGTATTCAATTGCAATTTACTGGTAAAACTCAAACAAGAATGGGTAATGATGATGAGAATGGCATCTTGAAAACATTTAGTCTAAAATTCTGACATTTCTGATGAAAAGTTTACCAAGCTTGTATTACAAAGCAGGAATCTTTAAAATGCAAGAAAAACAGTATCTGGGTTTGTCCAGCGACCAAAAAGGAAATATAAATAGAGGAACAGATGTTGATGCTTAAAACCCCAGCTCAACATTGCTAAAGTGTCTGTACATGCTTCCATTCTTTGCACAAATCAAGATATAGAATATTAAACCAACCTGTGAAAATTTCAACTCATTTCATTGTTTTATTTGCGAGAAAACGGTAAAAATGCATTTGGTATTTTTGTATGCATTCTTAGGCAGAGTTTTTGTCTCACATGGGACAACAATTAATTTTGGATCTTATTTTTTTTATTATTCAAAAACGGTAACACTTCAGGCAGAAATATTTCAGGGAAAGATTTCTACCATCATTGCCTTTATACCATGTAAGGTATATGTAAATCTGTGAACATTTATGTTTTCCTTTCTTGCCAATGTTGAGCTGGGGCTTTAAAGGGGCTGTGTCGTCAAGATCGTAGTCTGCCTGTTTCTGCGCCCAGAAACATGAACCCTCACCCAGTTACTGCACACGCCCGCGTAGACCATCATATCACAAAGGGAGCCGTCTTTATTATTCTGTGATGTGACCACTACTCGCGCGCATGTGCATGCAATAACAGGTTGAGCGGTCATAAGTCAGTCTAGCCACAGACTCGCTGTGATCATGACGACACAGCCCCTTTAACTGCACTTTAATCTTCACATTCGAGCTCATATTTGTTATATTATTCAAGTTAAATGTATAAAGATAATGAAAAGGATATTGTATTTAATTACAATTTACTGGTAAACTCAAACATGAATACCTAATGATGTTGTAAATCACCTCTTACAAACAGTTAGTCTGAAACTCCGGCATGATTAATGAAAAGTGTACCAAGTTTGAATTACTAAACAGGTATTCCATACAAAAAGGCACTCTTCAAATGCAAACCAATATACTTACCTTTAGCAGCTCCCCACTGGAGTCAGTTCCTATGATAGCTACAGTGTGGTTCATTTCAGTAGTTGTAATGATGGATGACATCAGAGTGCCTGTAAAAAATCACATACCGGTAACAATCAGATTATTGGAAGCGTTATTCCAATTCCTTTATGATAAAGTATATAAATTACACCATGTTTATTTAGCAATGTGGACATCAATGTGTATGGAATATTAAACCAATATTATAAAAATCAGTAAAAAATATCCAATGTACATTTTGTGCATATTTTGACAGTGACAGTAGGTTTTCATTGTGTTTAATTTTTTCCAATAGCAGAACTTGCCATTGAAAACTACTAAACTGACAATTTATTCACTTTTCTTCAGAAAAAAACCTGAATTAATTCAAAATCACTTAGTTCAATTTACCTGATAGTTCCAGCACAGCATTGGATGTTGTTATATCAATGCCTTTAGCATACTTGTATACTTGGGTGTCCCCTTCAAAAGGATGACACAGAAAAATATCTGGACCAACCTATACATACAAAGATAGATAATTATCCTCTATCCACTGCTTAAACTTGATTAAACAAAAGAAAAGAAATTTGGATGTTGTTAAGTCAATGCCCTTAATACAAAATAAAGATAACTTTAACTAGCCTTCATTCGAAGTTTAAATGGCTATTTGTGTACTCATATACTTCAACACAAAAGTAAATTATGGTGCATTATTCAATTTAAGTGTGATTTCAAAAGAAAGCGGCAAAACATTCAACATTTTTTCTTGTCTATAAACATTTTCAAAATAGTTCAAACCAAGTTTTAATGAAGCAAGACAACAAAACAAATATAATTGTATTATTTGGTCAATGACAACAATTTGACTGTTAAAAACACCGGATTCTTGTCTTCTTGCATTTGAAGAATCAACATAAGCCAGTGAAAAGAAAGCTTGAATAAGAAGAGGCACACATTGCTTGTTGTCATAAAACTTAATCAGGAATTTTAGTTTTCAAGTCTTACTACTTAAAAATAGGCCTAGTAGGCCCTCAAACTTGATTAATCGTGTCAATTATTTGCTTTAGAGACATTAAAACACTAGACTATACAGAATCTTGTTTTTGTTTTACAGGTAATTGCCAACGTCATTAAACTTAAATTTAAAGTTTGTCATTTGCAAAAAAAAAAAAATCTGACTTGACATTTTAAAGATCTTTTAAGTCCTCTTTCTGGATTATTGAACAGCTATGAGAGAGTGTTCATTTAACTTTTTTACCATCTTGTTGTACTACTTTCAAAGGAAACAGGCCTACTTCCCAAAGCTTCCATGAAGACATCTATAATATCCTTCATCCTAAATATAGACATGACATTGTGATCCAACCATAATGGAGCTGACCATACTTATACTCACTGGAAATGTACCACACATGGATCCTTCCAAGTACTGCACTGAGTAGTCATCTCCATTTTGAATACATCCCTTGACTGCTTCCCTGAAGGCATCTAAAATATCACTCATCTTATACACACACAATGCTGACTCATCAATAGGTACATCACTAGTCCCATCAGCTCCTTCATTCTTAGCAAATACAGCATACAACACCATGTCCTCATCATTCAAATCTAATGATACAGCAAGATCATGACCTGCTGGGCCAATATGAGCAGCTTGTACCAAACTGTACACACTACCATCAGATCCTTGGCATTGTATAGTGATTTCTGTGTAAGAGTCAAATGATGGACTGGTCTGACAGACTCTGCTGATTTTAGAAACAATGACATCGGAACCAAGATCATCTTGTTGAAAATTGATGAAGTATGTGAATCCATTATATGAGAAAACAGCTACATAATTAAATGGGAATGGAAACTGGGTATAAGAAGTATCAAATGCAGTAGATGAAAAAAACTCTGTTCCTGATGGGGATGTCAGCAATCCGTCAGTACTAAGGATTCTTCTGCTAACTGGTGGGATATTTCTATACCCAAACTCGTCAACGTAAGTCACAGCTACATACAACCAGTCTCCTCCATCTGGACCTTGTCCCTGTGGTCCATCAGTACCTGGTGCAATCAAACTAACAGTAGACAACTCTCCTAAACCAGCAACATTAGGCTCTGGATGAAACAACACATCAGTCAAATTATCTGGATTCCTGAACTTACATCTTCCTCCATTCTGACTTCCACATGTAATCAACCGATTCTGATTATCTAATATCAGGATTTTATTGTAGTTGGTGAATGTATCACATCTATTGCTTCCTAGTTCTTCACATGTACTAACATTTTGTAGCAGATTGAATGAACTATCCAGTCTGTATAAGTAGTTCAAAGCTCCAATATACACAGCTCCATCAGGGCCAGATAGAGTGAAATGGTTGAATTGAGCATTGTGGTTACCAGATGTATCATTGGGAGGTCTAGGAGGATGAGGATTACTGAATGAAGCAATGTGATAAGATGACAGATCTCCTTGCCATTCAGCTGATACAACATTACTTAATCCCAGCAGAATCAAACATACAGCCAACAAGATGGGCACATGGCTCCTCTGGGCCTCCATTGTCACAGCCTCAATGGAAATCTTACACACCTTGGGTGGAAAAAGCTGAACCCTCTGTAGCTCCCTTGCTGTTACAATAAAAAGGAAAAGAAGAAAAACAAAACAAGCAGGCTTGCAAATGAAGATTTTGTTTAACATATGAACAATTCTATTAGTGTGTTTTGCTCTTGTCCTTGTATGAAGACACTATATACACAACTGTAAAAATATTTATACAATTCAGTTAAGTTCATGGTGCTATTGTCACATTCACACATGCATACATACATGACTAGCGCCCTCTAGAGTTCAACCCCTCACTCATGTACCTTTTTCCACCAACATGGCTGCCAAGTGTTAATGTGATTAAACTCCAAAGTTCATGACATAAGCTGAGTCTCTCTCTCTCTCTAAATGCCAGCAGGAGGCATTACATGGTGGCAGCGGTAAACTGAAGACTTATGTGAGTAGCAAAACGAGGTTATCAAGTACACAAAAGTGTGATTTTCTTGCCGTTTTTGCTCACGTAATTTTAAACGCTGAAAACTGAACTGAGAATTACATTACAATACTGTAGGCCTTATAAGTTATACAATACACTACAATGGCGTTCAGCTCTGCAGTCTCAGCCCCCCAGATGGACTGGGAAGCGCCAGATATTGTGGCAACATTCTCCAGGTTCAAACAAAAGTGTGAATTAATGTTTTCAAGCGTACTTAAAACTGCTAATGATGAAGAGAGAGCAAGTTATCTCCTCCTATGGGTAGGAGAAGAAGGCCTAGATAAATACAATAGCTGGACCTTTGAAGAAGAGGAAGACAGGAAAAAGCCAGATAAGCTACTGTCCCGCTTCCAGCAACACTTGGAACCAAGGTCAAACCATCGAATCTACCGATACAAATTGCAAGACATGAGACAAAATGTCGATGAGGCAGCTGATGATTTTGTGACAAAGATGAAAGCCATAGCTGTAAAATGCAAATACAGAGACGACAAAGAAATGGAAGATCGTCTTGTTGACCAATTGATCTGGGGTTCGTCACACAAAGACGTACAAAAAGTGCTGATTGGAAGGGATGAGAAACTGACACTGAATGATGCCATCGACGTTGCTCGAAGCCATGAAGCAACTACCAATCAACTCAAGTCCCTACCAGAAACAAGCCGAAATACTTACACAGCCGGCACGACTGAAAAGTCTATAAATGCATCACGCACAACCAGATCTAGACAGACAAGAAAAGGAAAAAAACAGCCTACATGCTACTGTTGCGGCCGAGTGCACGAGCTAGTACCAAAGAGCAACTGTCCCGCCTATGGCAACACATGCCGGAACTGTGGGAAAGACAATCACTGGCAATCAGTATGCAAGTCTGGAAAACCTCCAAAACGCAAACCTCGCCCCAAATCTCCACACAGACGAGTGCATTACCTTGATGAGGATGAAATTGTTGATGAATACCTCACCATTGGCACAATAGAAGTCAGTAGTATTGGCTCGTCCGATGACACTAGAGATGAAGTTTATGCAAAGATACGTATAAACCAGAAGGGCAGAAGACCTATAATGCTCCGATGCAAAGTAGACACAGGTGCACAGAGTAATCTTTTGCCAGTAGATCTATTCCGCATTATTTTTCCAGAGAAATTGGACAGTAACGGGAATCCAGAGCCCAGCACTCTAGAAAATAGCAAGATGGCACTCACTGCATATGGCGGGTCTAAAATCAAACAGCTGGGCACAGTGAAAATTCCCTGTGTGTACAACGACACAAAGCACAACTGCGTTTTCTACGTCACTGATGCAGCAGGGCCGGCAATCCTTGGCCTAAAGACATGCCAAGCCCTGAACTTGATAACACTTCACTGTGCAGTGGAAACGAAACCTGTGGTAGAGACCGTCAAACCTGAGCTAAAGAACAATCCCGTCCGACAACAACAGGAAAAGCTCACGAAAGAAACATTTAGCGGTCAACGCGTCCATTTCGCTGACCCATTGGTGACACCAACTGAATCACCAACACCACATCGTTCTCCAAAATATATCCACAGGAATACACCACTACTCGAGAGGCCGAATATCGGGAGTAAATCCGAACTTCTCGAAATGTATCCCGATTGCTTTGATGGCACTGTTGGCTGCTTTGAGAACTTTAAATATCATATCACTCTCGATCCGGAAGCCAGACCGGTTATACACCCACCACGTAGGGTCCCCTTGGAGATCAAAGACAAACTCAAGAGAGAGTTAGATGAGATGGAATCCAAGGCCATTATCATGAAAGTTTCCAAGCCAACAGACTGGGTTAACTCGCTGGTGATACGTGAGAAAGACAACGGCCGACTGCGCCTATGTCTCGATCCCAAGGACCTCAACCGAGCCATCAAAAGAGATCATTACCCTGTGCCTACTCTCGAAGAAATCACACCTAAGCTATCTGGTGCTAAAATGTTTAGCAAGCTTGATGCCAGAAACGGCTATTGGAATGTCGAGTTAGATGAAAAATCTACATACCTCACCACATTCAACACCCCTTTTGGCCGATACCGATTCTTGAGAATGCCTTTTGGTCTCAGGATGAGTCAGGATGTATTTCAGCAAAAGATAGACGAAACCTATCGTGGGTGTCAAGGCACTGTGGGCATTGCTGATGATATCCAAGTATTCGGCAAAAGTGCACGAGACCATGACATACACCTTCATGAAGCTATGGAACACACCAGACGTGCAGGCATCAAGTTAAATGCCGAAAAATGCATCATCAAAACAACTGAATGTAGTTTTTTTGGACTGATATACTCACCCGATGGAGTGAGGCCAAACCCAGATAAAGTGAAGGCAGTTGAAGTGATGCAGCCCCCAGGTGATAGAAAACAACTGCGAACCTTCCTCGGACTAGTAAACTACATGGGCCCATTCATCCCTCAATTAGCTGAACACTCCGCATCACTGCGGGAACTCCTTCGGGAGGACGTCGAGTATATCTGGTCTCCATCACACACGAAAGTGTTCAACTCCATCAAAGCTCTGATAGTATCAGACACCACTCTCGCTTACTACGACCAGAAGCAGCCTGTAATACTGCAGGTTGACGCATCAACCAGAGGACTAGGTGCCACCCTGGTACAAAAAGGTCGTCCAATAGCATTTGCATCAAAAGCTCTCACACCAGCGGAGACACGATATGCAAACATAGAGAGAGAATTACTAGCAGTCCTATACGGATGTGAGAAGTTTCATACTTACCTGTATGGCAGACGATTCCTTGTGGAAAGTGACCACCGCCCACTCCAACATATCCACAAGAAAAACTTAATGCAGGCCCCACCTCGACTTCAGCGTATACTTCTGCGTCTACAGGCTTACGATATTGAAATACGTTACAAGCCTGGTAAAGAGATGGTCGTTGCGGACGCACTCTCAAGACTCTCCCATGTGGAAAAGCATGAAATACCAGAGATGAAAGTCCGTATACACCATGTCGTGAGCGTGACACCAACAAAGTTGGAGCTGATAAGGCAGGAAACAGCCACAGACATGACCCTCCAGCTGTTGAAACAGCAAGTCACAGACGGCTGGCCTGACAGCATCAAGAAAATTCAACGCCCCATCAGACCATACTGGTCAGTCCGAGATGACGTAGCTATAGAAGACGGCACAGTCCTGGTTGGCAGTAGAATCTTGATTCCAAATTCTCTGCGACAGAACATACTTCAACAGATCCACAGCGGTCACCAGGGCATTGACAAGTGTAAGCTGCGTGCTAAATCTTGTGTCTACTGGCCAGGTATATACAAAGACATTGAGAATATGGTGACAACTTGCCATACATGCCAGAAATACCAGCGTTCTCAACAGCGTGAACCGATGATCAGTATTGAAGTCCCACCTCGTCCATGGCACACCTTGGGAGCTGACCTCTTCCACCATGACAAGGTGTGGTACCTGATCATTGCGGATTATTACTCTAAATTTCCGTTTATCCGCAAACTTGATAATCTCACCGCCAGCACCATCACAAGAGTTTCACGTGTGCTCTTTGCCGAACAAGGCATCCCAGAGGTTATCTTATGTGACAATGGCACGCAGTTCACCTCTTCCCAATTTCGAGCCCTAGCACAGCAGTACGGTTTTCGGATTCAGACTTCTTCACCCTACTACCCCAGAGGTCATGGATTCATCGAAAGACACATCCAAACAGTGAAGAGAATCCTCACCAAATGTCGAGAGTCAGGGGACGATCCCAACTTAGCCCTCCTCACTCTCCGTGCCACTCCACTCAAGTCAAACCTGGCATCCCCTGCTGAGCTACTGAACAGACGAAAGTACAAGACGACACTACCTTCAGTACACCACCCCCCACCAGATCGTGATGTTGTGCGAGAAAGACTGCAGGCAGACCAGTCTTCCGAAACTAAATACTACAACAGACGCTCAACCAGTACCCCAATCCAAGAACTCCTCAACAGCCAACCCATCTACATCCAAAATCCGATTAACAAAACCTGGAGCCAAGGTAGAGTCGTGAGCAAATCAACTACTCCTCGATCCTACAATGTGGAAACGGAAAGTGGAAATCAGCTCAGACGAAACAGGATTCATCTGCGACCAGCTCCTCTGAGATCTACCACACTAACTCCTGATCGAAATGCTCCTGCAAAACCCCAGAGCAGACCACTTTCTAACCACCCCTCAGGAACGCAGACAGTGACCCGATCAGGCAGAAGAGTCAACAAGCCAAACAGACTTGATTTGTAACAACATACCATCATGTGACTAAACAAAACAAATATACACACACACAGACACACAGCTATACAACATAGAACAGTTTAATTTGTAAGTTTAATCAACCTAGACTCTTATTTACAGAGCAATGTTTTCCTTGCGGACTATTTTTTTTCGTAAGAAATAACTGGACTGATGAACATTTTGATTTAAGCGTTTTCAGATTAATCTTCATTTCCATTGTATTAATCTTTAAAGAAGAGGGGATGTCACATTCACACATGCATACATACATGACTAGCGCCCTCTAGAGTTCAACCCCTCACTCATGTACCTTTTTCCACCAACATGGCTGCCAAGTGTTAATGTGATTAAACTCCAAAGTTCATGACATAAGCTGAGTCTCTCTCTCTCTCTAAATGCCAGCAGGAGGCATTACACTATTATACCTTTCATATTTAAGAGAGGTAATTATTAAGCAGTTGTGTGTAATGCCTTTATTGAAGTTTTAGGCTCACTTTTCAGGGGGCTCCAAGGCAAAGACCAGGGGCAATTAGAGGAACTTGCCTTCATTAAATCATAGAGCTCTACAAACCATGATTGTGAGAGTTAAGGCCCGCATTACAAGGTGCACAAGACAAACACCAGAAGCAGTTCGGAAACTCAACTTGTAGTCCCACGGCCTACATCCATTTTATTCAATTTCTGTCTAGTTTGTACTTGCCTCAGTTGAAGTGTTGATTTATAAACCCTCCATTGCAAAACACATTATTGTGTACACTTAAGCAGTCAGTTAGTCTCAGTCAGTTCCACAACAATGAATGAAAGATTGGCACAGTAGCCCCGGGTAGTGAGATATTTTTTCCCTATTCACTAATGAGGAACTAAATCTAGAAAAAATGCCCATAGGTACGTGTTCACTAAATCAGTACTATGCCTTTTGTGAAAGCCGAACGCTCCATTCATAAAGGACTTGTTGCTTTCAGTTCAACTTCAATGCTCACATTTGGTTGGCAATTATACTACCTGTGGTATGCGGAAACCAAACATGAATAAAAAGATATTCACAGCAATGGTTATGTCTGTGAATTTCTCTTCATCACAGCCATGGTCAAGAACTTGCATCGTGAAAAATAGAGCTTACAGTCTGTCAGTAACTAGTGACAAGAAATTAACAAAAATATCCAGCATTAGTTCCTCAGTATCTTTTGTCTCTTTGCACTTGGACAATTCTCTGCATTGATTTCTAACATACTGACCTTCTCATTAATGAACATTAAAGCAACAAGGTGCCAAGGTTACACTCCACCTTCAATAACTATGGACAACATCTGTGATCATTTACTACACAACAGTCGTGTACCAAATGCTATGTATGTTCATTGCTTAACACATAAATACCAACAGAATACATTTCAACAAATGGAAAGGTTGCTCGGTAGTTTTAGTACAAACATACCTGAAAAATTGAAAATGTCACACCAAATCTCCAACTCTCCTCCTGCCTTCATTCCATCACATGCATATGCATGCAGCAGCCACTTCACAATGACTGATCACACACTCAAAACTTTTGTCTGCGACACATGCGCATATCCTGTTCAGGGACTTGCACAAAAGTTTACTTCAGTTGGCATTTCCCCTTTTTACTCCCAAAACATACGGTAGCCCAAATATGACACTGCTAAATGCTGTATGGTACATTGTGACTGACAAAACCTAGTTGAATGCTTTTATTTAAGTATAATTAAATGTCTGATTTGAACTTCCCAGATGTTTACGTTTTAATTAATCATAAGTGTTATTGTTTAAAGACTACCTGCTCACATTGACTCAGTCCTTGCTGATTCCCTGCGGACATAATTTGGAATTAATTAGAGGACAGTTTCCAATCACTGATGGTGTGAAACAGATTTTCGGCAAAGCTGTAGTAACATAAACATAAGATTCTTTTGTCTGTCATTAATAGGTCTGATACTTTATTCTTGAAAGTGCAGGGCAGTTTCTCTGTTGGTAAAGGGCCCTTCAATGCGGAAATTGTGAATTTCTACTGAAAAATTTCAAAGGGCAATAAGGCAATGACCAGGGGCATGGAGGTGATTGCCTCGATTGCCTCCGTGAAGTATCAGATCTGTGTATACGTTGCCAGAAGACCAACCCCCACCTGGGGATATTCTTAGAATGAACGCCTCGCTGCCTCTGTAAAGTTTGTTTGTCTTTTCTTGAGCAACTTAAATAATACAAGTACATTTTACATCATAACGGAAGAGTGAGTAAAGAGCATTCATTTTAATAAAATAATTGTTTGTTGAATGAATTTCCCACAACCTAGCTGATATACAAATGTAGGTTACTTGGCTAAACAATACACAATACATTGATAACAAAAAAGTCTCTTTTGGATAAAATACTAAATTCTGCATTTCTTTTATAAACAGTAGCATGCATACATGGCTTTTTTAAAGAATTGTACATTGGTTGGACAAGAACAAACAAAATGCATTTCTTACATACACGTCTTACATACAGGGTCCAATTTCATATACCAGCTTAAGCACAAAAAGTAGCTAAGAACAACAAAGTTATGCTTTCCAAAATAAGGTTATCGGCCAAACTATCATGTCACATGTACAATTTGCAGCGGCGTCACCAGATCTGCCAATCTGGGGGGGGGGGGGGGGCAAGCTTAACTTTTTAAGCTAAAATATTTAAATGTAATTTTGTACTGCTGAAAAGCAGTTAAACTCAGTTTCGGGCATAGGCGAAAAACTGATGCGGGGACTGGGGGGCATTCCCCCCCCCCCCCCCCCCCCCCCCGTAGCGCCTCCACTGACAATTTGTGACTGGTATCCTGTTCATTTCTGCTTAGCAGAAATGTTTTAAGCAATATTTTCTGCTAAAGCAGCTCTATGATATTAGGCCCTGGTAAGGTAGGTTACATGATAATGCTAAAGGAACGTGCAGTCAAAAATTATCGACCAAGAACCTACCAGATGTCTAAAATAAACTACAAAATGGAGCCATCTTCATGTTTGTCAATTAAATAACCCTCAATACAAACTGGTTAGATTTAGATGCTTGGTTCATAAACTCCTGGTTGCAATTGGAAAGTACATGGTGTAGCATTGATTCAACATATTATTGTCAACACTGGGCCCAGTTTCATAAAGCTGCTTAAGCACACAAACTAGCCAAGCACAACAACATTATGCTGACGAGCATAAGGTTACCAGCCAAAATAGTATGTCACATGTACAATCTGTGACTGGCATGCTACTTATTTTTGCTAGTCAGAAAATACTTGCCTGAACAGCTCTATGAAATTTGGCCCTGCTACACATAAATTCATTATGTAACTTGTTCTCAAGTTTATCACAAAGAACACGCTTGAAACAGAACCCTGACAAACTCAAGGGACCACTCCACTTCATCATGTCAAAGGAGTTTTTCTTACTTCCTCCTCATTTCCTAACTCCATGTCTTCTTCAAAGGCATTATACAAAATTGAATGAGGTGGTTTTTCAGTTAACTTCAGCCACTTTTTTAAACATGTTTTGGCATTGTTCAATGTAAAAAACGTTATTGCAATGTTTTAGAAGGGGTTTTGACTAGTTGTTATACTTTTGGAAATGAAAAAATATTTGATTGTCCGATGCGTAGTTAAGCATGTTGAAGGAAAGTTGTCTGAAAGTTTAATATAATTAAAATTTAAAAGTCAGTCCTCAACAATTTCCTAAATAAACTGTGATTATCTTGTTACCATTAAATACAGAAAAATATTTATTTAAATGAACTCATTATTTCTTTAATATTTCTAAAAATATATGTTTTACAAATATAATATTAAATCTTTTCAGTGAATATATAGATATTAATATATTTTTGTTAGTTTAAGAATTACAATCTTCAAAGGGAAACCAAAACTATTACATGAAACATTTTTATTTACAGCTAATGACGCACCAACCACACATGAGAACTTGCAGCCAATAATCTCTGGTTCCCTTTTTGACAAAAAAAAAAAACGCAAAAAAACAAACAATAACACAACAATGGTTTATGTTTTGTTAATGGTAATTTCCAACCTCATTCTCGATTACTTTGATTTGGCAAGAATAATGTGTTTAGTGGACAATTTGCTCACCCATGACAGTATTCCATCAGACTGGAATTTTTTCTCAGACAACTGTGTATGGTACTATATGGGCCTTTTCAAAACCTTGGTTACAGATCCAGCTCTCACCCTGGTGTTCCTGACCAGCAGAGTGTGGGTTTGAGTCCTGGTATTGACACCTGTGTCCTTCAGCAAAGCACTCAACCATGATTGCTTCGTCCTTCGGATGAGACGCAAAGCCGTAGGTCCTGTGTGTGGAGTAATGCACATAAAATAACCCAGTGCACTTCTCATAAAGAGAAGGGGGTTTGCCCCGGTGTTTTCTGGTATGGCTGCAGACTGCGCCACAGCACCTTGTTAACTATTACATGGTGCTATGTAAATAAATGGGTATTATATCTTGAAAGTAGCTCCGCAATACCTTGTAGAAAAATGATGAGAGCAAGTGTGATAAAACGCTGTATAAGAACTGTGTATTAGTATTATTATCATTAAACTTAGGAGCAGGGTGCATTTTGTGCAGCAACATTAAATGGAACCCAAAGCCAGAGCTGGATCTGTGGTTAGGAAAAAATAAAGCAAGTTTATAAAAAGTAATCTTAAAGAATTAAAAATTGTCGCTTCAATTTTGCAATTACCGGTACTGCTAATAATGTAGGTCTTTCTCTGTAGCAGGTCCGAGACTCTGGAATCATCTTCCTTTTGAACTTAAATCTTGTCATGGTATAACTCGATTTAAGTTGCTTCCTTAAAATTCATCTTATGTCACAAGTCTTTGTTGAGGATATTCATTTGTAATTGCTTTGTTTGTTATTGTTTGTGATCTTGTTTTTCTTTGTCTCTGCACCTTGAGTGCCCAGTAGGGTGGATACGTGCACACTTTACATATTTATTATTATTATTATTATTATTACTATTATTATAATCTTTAAAAGGTGTACACAAAATTGGTAAGGTTAAAAATATAAATGTTCATAGATTGGCACATAAAAATTACCCTTTATATACAGATAGTCATGGTGGAAAACTTCCCTTAAAATGCTGCAGTTTCTGAGAAATGAGTAAAACAATTAGTTTTAATCTCGAGAGTCCAGAACTCAACGTTTGAAAACAGTAAGAACATATAATGGAGTTAGTACTTTCTTGTGACTCTGATGACCATTTGAGCTTAAACTTTCACAGGTTTGTTATTTCATGTACATGTTGGGTCACATCAAAAGTGCGGATACTGGTCTTTACCAACGTTGTCCATGTGCTTTAAAGCAGATTAATCAAAAACCATACAATGATCAGTTTCATAAAGCTGTTATATAATGCTTTACTTGAACATATCTTTATACACAATTTTATTTCATGCCATCTACAATTTGTAAAAAAAAAATTAAAATCATTGCAAATATAAAAAATTTGTGATCACAGCTGCTAATGATACGCATACAAGTACTGCTATGGATGGGAAAACATTTGCCGATCTACACTGCATCATCACCATTGGAGATTGTCACTTGCACCTCCTCAAGAAGGTATCCAAGATGGGCTTCTTCATATTCTGGTTCAGACTCAAGAACATCCAAAAGCTGAAAAAAATGAGAAGACAAAGTCCACCTTGGTTTTCCTTGAATTCAAGGCTCATTTCTTATGTATTGGAATGACTTAAAAAGACCTGCACTTGAAAAAATCGTAGGAAAAGCACGTGTCATACCACTACACGAAGAAAATATGAGGAAAGGAATGAAGACACAGTAAAGACAGAAAGCACTAAATGAATTTAACCAAAGTGAGACTGCAAGGGAAAAATAGCCTGGCCCCCTTCTTGGTTAATGGGTATCGTTATATATGATTGCAAAGGAGACTAGACAAAGATGACTACAGTACAATTTCTCTTGTGGTACCTCAACCCCTTCCTGGTTGATGATGTATTTATACTACAGGTCCTTTTCGTTGGTAAGCAGTTTGCAACACCTAATTCTATTGCATTTATGTTTTTTAACCCGTACACTGATGTGTGTAAGCACTTTATACTCAGTACTTTCCCAGAGTCCTGTGGGAGGAAAGAAAATCCTTTCAGGGGTTGGGGGATTCGAACCCATGACCTTTGCCATTCTAGAGCCTTCTAGACCACCGAGCTTGCCCGGTAGCTAGATGTTGGTTCGAATCCTACATGTTAGCAGCGAGTACCACCACAATTAAATAGATGTTAAATTTGCATCAGGGATAAGGAACATTATTTGCAATTTTACCCATTGACAGTACTTCCCCCCCCCCCCACCCGAGTCCTGTGACAAAAATCCACAGGCACATTACTTGGGTGGGATTCGAACCCAGGACCTTTGAGTATACAGTGCTTACACACTTTGGTGTCCTTATACTTACAGCCAACTTGCAGGGGTACTTTTCACAACGGAACAGTGCTAACCCAAAATGTTTTCTTTTTTCTAGTCCTACCCTACAGAGGAATTCTTCAGAAAAGGGAGGACCCTGTAACTGCCATATGTAAGGGTGTTCAAGTGTAAACAACATAAGTTTAACATGTGTTAAATCATTGTAAAAATGACTACATGAGAGACTAGACAAAGATAAAACTATTGTAAGATTCCTTGACCCATTATTCATGAGTTGATAATGGTTGACCTGCGGGGGGAATTGGATAAGTGTTTTTAAAACTTACCGTTTGATTGTATTTGCTGACAATATCCCAAAGTCGTTCAAGGCTATTCAACTTGCTGAACAGACCAGTGAAATTCTGAAAAGACAATTAAAGCACAAATTATGACATGTTGCCTTTTATACATTTTGCTTTTTAAAATACTTTAAATTAGGAGACAACATGATATGCTAAGTGAATTTGTTATTTTCAAATTTTACCTCACAGGCTTTATACAGCTCCTTGTTCAGTTCCTGGGTGGGCACCTGTGGCAAACAACGAACTCCATCATAGAAGTCCCGTACAACATACTGGTACTTTTGCTTCTCTCTGCCGTACAATAACTTGTTAACAGAGGACTCCTGTCGACAAAACAAATCAGTTTCAAATCAAACTATCAATTTCTGAAATAGTTCCCTGTTTTCTACACTTTCTAATTTAGAGACATAGTGAAAATTGTCGTTCTTAAAAAGAATTAAAGAAAGGCATATGTTAATATTTTCTGAGTTACCTGTCCAAGTTTATGCGTCTTGGTGTCGTGTACATCGTGGAATAACTGACCAATCACGTCCATGCTTGCCCCAACGGAGCGAGTAGGTCGGATGTCAAAGATGTAGTCTGGATGCTTGATGGCGTTGGACCAGAAACGCAGTGGCAAACTACAAGCAATGAACACAAAACATAGTTGGTATTCTTATTTGTAGTGAAAGAGATTTAATAACGGAAACCTTACGCCTACACGTCACAGTCAAATATTTTACAGCATTGCAACTATTCATCTTGAAAATAAAAAGGGAAGAAATTTACAAATATCTTACATATTACTCTTCCAGATATGTGTGATTTCCGGGTCCTCTTCTTCCAGTTCTTGTCGAATGGCCTGGCTGTCAAAAAAGTCAAAGAGATACTTGATGGCTTTGGGGGCATGCTCCACGGATAGAATGGTGTGGAACATATCATCAACATACTTTTGAACGACTCCCTGTGGGAAAACAAACAAAACTTATGAAATAAATATTAAAAAAAAAAAAAAAAAAAAAAAAGGAAGAGATAGTGCCTGAAGTAATCTCCAAAAGATTTGAAATCCCAGTAAACCATGTTTTTACATATGTTAAAAAATACTTGTTTTGAATAAGATAATTAAAGAGTAGTGACGAGGTCTGAATCGGCCGTTTGAAATCATCATGTTGAGGCCCGTGTTCGGCAAGGGCCTTTACCGCACGGCTGCGACACTCTAAGGTTTTAAATGTCCGATTAAGACCGAGTCACCACTCTATTATTCTCATTCATAAATGCACTTTTTACTGTTGAGAAATAAAATGTTGGGAAAAATCTGAGAACGACACAACAAACCTTGCTTGCTTTGCAATGATTTTTGCTATTTAGGAACCCAGCTTTGCACTATGGGTCTGCAATGCGCCTCTTCATATGTATTTTCTGGTATTAGAGTATCAAAGCAGGAACCAAGACTAAAATAACCAATCTTAATGAGCTCCAGCCGTGTCTTGATCAGCTGTTTAATACCAGGTAAACATGGTCATGTGACCACCTTTCATTTAACCAATAGGAATGCCTAAACTGTCTTGAGTATTTATGAATGAACAATAATACACTCTGTAACTAAAAAATCTAAACTGCTGCGAGAAATGAACATTTTGTTGTTAATTTAATTTATTAAGGGACTTGGGAATAAAAGGTTGTCATGCCTTCCTGTATCCGCTGTGAAAATGAGTTGGTATCTGGGTTAGAGGCATGAGTGCAGACGGCAGTCTTTTCAAAGGGGGCTGAAGGTCTTTCTCAGCCAAAAACCGCTGAGGTTTTAAAGCAATAGTTTACTGTAGGGGATGGTGAATGAGACTGGTCACATGTCTGTGAAGATGTAGGTAGAGCGATTGTATGAAATGCTCCCTCTCCAACAATTCATGGACAAACATCCATTTTTGTACAACTTAAAACAACTTCACGACGGAATTACAAAATTGTTACCTTTCCTCTGTGCGGTACTAATTTTTTGGAACTTTCGGAATAATAAAGTTTGAGAATATCATTAAACTATGACTAAACACAGTAGAGACAACCAATGTTCTCATTAGAAACACCAGGATGTTTTGTTCTCTTTCGTGAAAATATGGAATGTCTTCATCGTGAATCGACCAATCCTTGGCCGTATGATAATCGGCCATGGATTGCTGGAATCTCAAACGTACCTCTCATTTGCTGAATACAATGGTAAAAACAATGGTGGCAGCCTTTTGATCTCACAAAATCCTCATTTGTACAACAAACAAAGTTCTGGAATTGGGGAATACTTAATAACCACCAGGAAAAGCAAGATTTCAAGCATAAATTTGTCCCCCTTAGTACGGGAAAAATGAAGCCTAGCATGGTGAGTGAATGGGTGTAATTATACGTCAACCAGTCAACCAACCGCAACCAAAAGAGGATTGTACTAAAGTTGTTCCGAAACGTTTATACACGCTCACTGTGATTCAGTTTTGACAAAGTATGTGTAATAAGACATCATAAGGCATCAAGTGGTAAACCTCTTCCAAACAAACCAAACCAAACTTGAGGACCCTTCTCGTCTTTCAAAGTGTGTGGGCCTCTTGATGCAAAATCGACAAGTTGAAAGACTATTTTGTTTACCTTTGTCGACATGAGTCTTGGGAATGAGATCTCTTTGATCTTTCGACGGGTGATCTTATTTCTGAAGGTGGCTGATCTCAACCTGTCGAAGCAATCTCTGCGTTTTCTCCTCCCACCTTCCTCATCGTCATCATCATCATCATCATATGCACTGCGTTCTTTCTTTACCTTGGAGTAAATGTTATCAGGAACAATTAACTGCTTCCAATACTGATGCAAAAATGACACCAACTTAAAGTGAAATGTGCTAACTACTGCTCTCCCATCATGCTATTTTAATTTATTCTTCAAACTCCAAAGAAATATGTTTCTTTTCCATATATCTTTTGATTCACCCAATAACTCACCAGATGCCAGTCATTGACTCCGTTTATTGGCTCTATTTCTACAATGGTATCCCGACGCTTGTTGTATCGATTACTGCTAGCTAAACCCACAAATCCAACGTTAGCTGACAGGGGGGAAAAATGAATCAATCATAAAATAAATATATCAATTTACATTAAGAACAAAAATGAAACTTTATTTCAAAAATTATCAGAAGTTCTTTGTTGCTAACAAAAAAAAAATACATCGATCAAGGAAGATCAAACTCAGTAAACGTGTCTTATAACTCAATAATTAAACATTTTTTACAATACAACGCAACGGCAAGAAATGCTATGAATAAAAAAACCATCAGAGCAATTAACCTTTGATCTTTGACATGTAAAGTAGAAGAAATTGTCCGAGCAAACTGTACTTAATAACAAGAGTAAAAATAGCAAGTGATACAGAACAGCTTACCGTAGGCACTTTCCTCATCTCCCTGGGAGAACTTTAGAATAGGTCGGGAAATATTTGCATTGTCAACGTCTTGCTTCTCAACGATGGTCATTTGATCGTTATCTCTAACCTGTAGGTTACCAAGGATAACAAAATACCAGTTAAAAAAGCCACAACAACATTTTTAATGATAAACCAGGCTAAAAACAAACAAACTAATCCAAAAGGAGATACATTTTTTTTTTGCAAGAGTGGGGGGCTTTATGTCTGAAACTTAACATTCTTCATCAGAATCTGAAACTTACCTGGAAATCCTTTAGCATATTGATTCTTCGCCATTTGTCAGTCGGTGGTCTAGGATCCATGTCTGTTAACACAAGGCGACCACTTGTACCCTGACGCCATTCTGATGATGAAGACAGACCAGCATTTCCATTATTGTTAGTTATTTTATTCAACAAACAGTACCAAACTGTTTAAAAAAAGAAACTTAACCAGTGTGCTTTGCCATAATTATATGACGTATGGAAGCAAAACAAGGTAGAGTAAAGGAAAAGGAAAGACAAATTCAAACAGGCCAAAGAAGTATGGAACGGATGATGCTATGAGTAAAGGAAAAGAAAAGACAAATTCAAACAGGCTAAAGAAGTATGGAACGGATGATGCTTGGATAAACAAGGAGAGACCGCAAAACATATGCTTAGATCAGGGATCGAACAAAAATCAATGATGCATTAGCCACCTAGGCAGAACAAAAGACAAAAGATGGAGCAAAATCACAACAGAATGGCAACCTCTATCTGGTAAAAGAAAATGTGGCAGACCTCGAGCAAGATGGAGAGACGAGATGGTCAGCAACATGGAAACAACAGCCTGGCAAACATATACACAGAACAGAAATACTTGTCACAGTTTGGGAGAGGTCTTTTGCTGATGGGTTAATGATGATGATGACGATGAACAAACTTGCAACCTGAAAAAAGGTAGTTAATTACATTCATATTGAGCTGGTTAAAACTTAATTTGTTTCCGACATACCAAGACTGACTTGGTTGGCACTGGGTCTGCTGGAGTAGGGTTTGTTACAATTGATGAAATCTAAGATCTTCTCTTTGACCTGCGAGATGGTATCAACGTCTAGCACCTTGACTTCCTTGATGACAGTTCCTTCTTCATAAATGGACACGTTGAGAGTCTAAGGAGGTGCCAGATGAAAAAGTTCATGAAACTATTTAACTAGAACGTTTGATCCTCATGAAAAGTGCAGTTTTTTCTTTCATACATCAGAAAATAGTTTTCTTTTCTAAATCTCCCTCATGTTACCAACATTAACGTGACAAAAAAATCAATGAAACGAAAAAGCAGATGTAAGTGGTTTTGTGATTAAGTGGTATGGTGGCGCAGCTCCCTGTTTAATTTATACTACAATGTTAGAATGTATTACATAATGCAAAGGAATGCGCTCTAATGAGCGCCGTACACCTGTCGCATGATAGCGAAAAGAACAATAACTTCAATTTCACATAACCATTTTTATATTTAAATAAAAAGCATGAATACTAATCTAAGTAAACATTCCAAAAAATTAATTTGAATTTGTCTATAAAAAACTCACAAGGGTATTGAACTCAATTTCCTCCTCCAACATCTTTTCAAAGTTGAGAGAATATCTTGAACTGCTGGTGAAGACATCAACTGGACCGCTCTCAGTCCGATGCTTGATGGCACGGTACAAGACAAACAGAGGATAGGCTGTGTGATGCTGAAAACAAAGACGTCATCAACACAGAGTTTTTCTTTCAATGCTAAAACATTTCTTGTTGCTGGGTTTTACCTTGTGTGTCATTGATTTGGGAACATCAATTCATTGCAAACTTAATTTCATTATTAAACATGTCTACTAACACATCATATCTTTCCCCCGGAAGCAAATAGTTTTTTAATCTCAAACCAACCAACAAAATATCAGATGGCAACAACTACTCATCCAAACTAAAAGTCTTTTGCATAAGATTATACTCACAAAATAGCAATATCAAGGTCCAAATTTCATTGTATGCAATTTTTATTTACCCCTTAGAAAAACTGAAGCATTTTCTTTCTTAAGTGAGCAATCCATACCTGAAGTTGGTCATACAGGCAAAGAGCAACCCAGTTTGATAGAAGCTTCTCCAAAATACTCTCATTTCTGTCAGGGAAAAAAAAATCAAGATTTTTAATTTCTGTACAAGAAAATTTCTTTGAAGAAAGATTTTGAGGAAATTTGTTTTACACTTCATAAAGAAAATTAATGAAACAATAGCACAAATCGTTTTTGTTAGGACTATATTTTGATGTAAAGTTTTCACAGCAATAATGATATAAAAACCAATGAGTAACAGCGTCAAAAAAATCTTCAAAGTATATTTCTCAGTAGGGTTACAAGCTTCGCTTGGTGTCCTTTCTCTATGGGATAACAATACAGAAAATAAGGTTTGTGGTAACACCATCTAATAGTCTCTCTAGTGACTTACAGTGGTTCTAAATGTGGTGTTTCAACTCAATATCTTTACCATTATGCTCTAATCGTCCTCATAAAGAAAACCCACACACATTAAAAAACAAATAAGAATTATGGATGAAAATTACCTAAGGAAGAGTTGTCGTGTACGACCGTTTTCAGCGGCCGTCTGGATGAGCTCTGTCATCAGAGTAATCATGATGCTGACAAAGAAAATGATAAATGTATTCCAATGAGAATTGCAAAAAATAGTTAATGGCCTTACGTTTTGACCATAGCAGAGTCTTTCTCAAAGGCTATGAATGACAACACAACACAAATGCAAGTATACTGGAGAAACAGAAGCAGTCAAGTGGAAAGAAGTGAAAAGAGAGAGGCAGAAAGCAGTCAGAAGATGCAAGAGATGAACATTAAGGGATGAACTTCAAGTTTTCCTTTACAAGCTTGTTGGACAAGACGGTTTGCCTCTGCACAAATCTGTCAGAATTTCCACTGGTCATCAATCTTAGAATCCTGATGTAAATATTGTTTGCAAAACCTGCTGCTAGTGTTAATTACAGGATTTGAACTTGCCAGTTGTCACCAGGCACATTTGGTTGCCTAGAGGGGTTAAAACATCTGCAAGGGGTTTCAATCCCACCCGAGTAGCCTGTGGATGTTTTTTTTCCGCAGGACTTAGAAAGCACTGAGTGAACACTAACCCAACATTGCTGTTTTGTGGTGTTTTACAACGCTGCAGCTATGACCGCTGCACACGACATGACAATAGCGCCTCATGATCAGGGCCCAATTTCATAGCGCTGCTTAACAGTAAGCAAATTTTCAGGCAAACTGTAGCAGAAAATTTTGCTTAGGTGTAAGTGTTCTTCACAGGTTAGCAAGAAAATTAGGCAGCCAACTTGCGCGTTCATCGTGTATTTGCATTGTTACGTCATTCATTTTCCTACAGTAAGCACTGAAAGGTTAGCATGCCTTTTCGTGTGCTTACGGTTAGCAGTGCTGTGAAATGGACATCGCACAGTAAGCACAAAATCAGCCGTTAAGCAGTTCTATGAAATTGGGCCCAGCGCTCATGTGTACCAACCAGCATGGAGGATTGGCATTGCGTGTGCATCGACGCCCGCATGCGGTGGCCATTGTGGCGGTGGTGTATCTCACATCCATTATCCATTTTAATCTTAGGGTTTTTTACTTAATTGTTTGTTATTTGTAAGGAGACTTGAATTAAATTTAGGAGAATATTAAGTAGTTCCCAGTTTAGGAAGATGGTTTTCTTTTGGGGCGATACCTAAAGTTAAGATTTCTGTTTTCCTGCTCTTTACTCTCTGTAAAACAAATAAAAATAAAATCTTGAAGAGTAACTTTTGATACTTACTCAGTCAAGTATGTCAGCTTGTTCTCCATGATCATGATGACTGTAAGCAGAGATGCTATCAACTGCCTGAACAATACAATAGAATTTACAGAGTAAAAAAAACTATTATCTCTGACTTTGCCTCAACGTAAAGTTAGATATTTATGTAATTTCAAGAATATCAATTTAAAAAAGTATTAATCATATACTAGCTTCGAGGGATTCCACCATTGTTTATTCTTTGTATTTTGGCTAAATTTGTTATTCATTGTATTTCGGCTATCTGGATGTATTAAGTCAAAGTGAATCTTGGCTCTAGATTTAATACCAATCCTCGGCTGTAGCTGTTTTGGAGATCATGGTGCATGTATCTGACATTTCCTCAAAGGAGAAAACGAAAATCCCAGTTCCATAAAGGGAATCTTTGTTCTCATGGCTTTGTCAAGTAGAGGTTTTTTTGTGGCAGCTAAGAAAAATGGATTCGGCAATGCCGAGAAAATAATTTTGTCAGGCTGGTAGAGAAAAAATGGAAGATTCCCAGCGGCAACTGGCTAAACTCTTAAATCAAAATTTTGATAAATCCTTAAAAGTCACTTACTTTTGTCTGATGGGTAATTTTGAGTTGCTCTCTGCATCCAACGTCTGAATCAGAACAATTAAAAAGGCCTTGTTGCTAAGAAGACGAGAAAACTTCATCATCGCTTTCTGGATATTTTCATCTGGATACTGCAAATACAGATAAGAATAGATTGGAAAGGGACAAATTATTGCAAGATCTGGTTGAGTCATGGTTCTTAAGTTTATATTTCAAATATGTTATTTTTAGAAAAGATGTCAAATCTGAGTGAAGTGTGGGGTGAGAGAGTGGCAGACACTTACCTCTTTATCCTCAGTGTCAGGTCTCTCTTGCCCGATGAACAACATGTTGCTGGCGTACTCTCGGTGACTGACAAACGGCATTCCGATTCCTTCCAAGTCACTGGTCAAATCTGTCAAGTCTGTCTGAAGATCGGCAAAGGCTGAACAAAAAGGATTGAAATGGAGAGGAGAATTAGGTTCTCCTCCACAAATTCATTTTAATCCCTTGGCCTTGGCCTCTTTCAAGGATTGTATAAGTTCATAAGCAGTCTCACTGAAACTAGGACAAGACTACACACATGATTTATCACACTTTCAGTCGGCTATTCATATGAAAATTGTACTTTTAAATAACGTCTAATAGTTATAAAAAAGAATGAGAGGTGTTTGAAGTTCTAGCAATGTTAATATTGTAATTATTTCAACAATCATCCAGTACAAATGGATAGCCAAAGAAAGGAAGTAAACCTCCCCATAAAAAAACAAAAACCAAAACAAAGCATAGAGACTCTCTTATTTTGTTTTAAAATCTGGTTGTAAAAATGTTTTAGATAAAACTGATCGATGACCGAGCAATGTTTTCTTTGTAAGACCTTGGTACCTTGTTTGATCTCATCTGACAGATCCTCTTCAAGAACTGTCATGTCTTCCTGGATGAGTCTGGCCTCTCGTTTGGATCCGTACAGCTGAGCTAGGAAGCACAAGGCAACGATGAGAATGCAAATCAGGAATGCTCCACTGACTGATCCAACTATGATTGGTACGGCATGAATGGGGGGATAGGAAACGTAACCTATACGGAACTCTAGATTGCTGTGAATTACCTGGAGAGAGAAGAGGAGCAAGGTTCAATAGGGGGTACTTCTTGTATTTGTTTTGACTTGAATTGGTTTGACTCTCCAAAAAGGTTTGTAGACAGAAACTACTCATCCTAGATTTATCTCTCAGTGTCTTGACCTAAGAAATCCTGGTCAGATGGTGGTTTCTCAAGTAACTTACAACTGAGATTTGCCTTAAGACTTACCCAGACCACAGGAAGCCCTCTCTCTTTGTCCTGGTCCTTGAAGTCCCCGGCAGATGGTTGTTTCTCAGGTAAATTACAACCAAGAGTTGTTTCTTCAATGAAGGTCACATGACATCGCATTGCTCCAACATAAACAATGATTTCTGAGGCAGTAATTGCACTGTTGATTCGTTCACCCTGCATTTAACAGAAAATGTCATTGTGCGTATCAACTGAAATTACTCAATAATACATATTTTTTAATCACAAAATTGATTCGCGTTTTTTTTCGTTCAAAGTGAGTTTCATGCAGTCATACTTTTAAGATAAAGAGGATAAAAATACAGGTTATGTAATCGCTGTCTTGACTTGTGTAACAAGAGCCTGAGGTTCCAGCCAGAATGTACCAGGAATAGAAACAGACAAACAAGCAGACTAACAGTAAAACCTGATCTTATCCTGTTGATAAGTCATTACATCACATACGCGCATATTTGCTGCATGCCTAAAGTTTTTGCTACTTCCTGCTCCAAAGCTGGCATACGTTTGTGTGTGATTTTACCAAAAATCACCCATTTCATAATTCAAAAGCATTTCTTATTACAGAAACCTGTAATTCTATATAAAAGCCAAGGTCATCTGTTAAACTTTTCTTGCATAAATCATCAAAGGAACACAAGCTCAATGCAACTCCTATTGGCTTCTGGTAATCAGTGGAGCCAGTTTGTGTGAAGTGGGCGAGGTTGACAGTGGAAATACATCACACTCGCCAACAGGACAGCTTGCCCAACATCTAGACAGCACCCAGACAAAATGACACAAAAACACTTACTATTCAGCAATATTAGCTTTTGCCTGATTGTGTACTGGGGTTATGAAATGGAAATATAAAAATTCCATTTGATTTACCCATCATTGATAAAACCTCACCTTGATCATCATCAACTCTTCCTTCTTCTCATACAAGTCGTTTTCAAACTCGTCATACACTGGATCAGGAAAGAACTCCAAGTCAACGTTGTTGTCTTCCGACCACGTTAAGAGGCCACTAACACCGTCCATAATGAAACCAAAGGTCACGCTAAGTTGAGATAGAGAACTGCTTATGGCTGAGGTTATGTTAGGAGTCCGGCATCGCATGAACTCGGATCCTTCCCTGGCACAACTCTAAACACACATCATTCATAATGAACGATTTATTTTTATTTTCTTTAAATAATGTTTCCTTTCGAATCCAGAAAACAAACAAATTACTTAAAGGTCCTATGAAGTGGTATTTTATATTTTGGGGGTTTAACATATGGATTGATATTAAGACCATGGGAATGAAAGTTTCAGATTTGCATCCGAACATTTTTACATTACATGTGGCTTTTTTCCATTATTCATTATTCATTATTTTGAAATGTATTTATTTATTTATTTATTTACTCTTATTTATACACGGTAAACCTATTCAGCCTAGGGCTGTTTTTCAAGGGGCCGTGTTAAAACCTTGTTAACATTGATTAAGAATCGGAAATATTAAAAAAGTATTTAAGAAAAGACAACGGCAACAACAACAAATAGACATATATAGTATGTACATAAATGATAAATCCAAAGTAAATTGAGAATGATAAAAGTATACGAAAGTGGGAAATATAGGCCTACTTAAAAACAACAGCATGCACACTTCTTCTATACCCTTCTTGCAGCCGCAGTTGAAACAGCAGATTTTATTGGTTGACTCTTGAGTTCACCAGAGTAAGAACTCTAACCAGGCTATGGCATTGTCAAGAGCTCACCTCTGTTAATTTCTTTGTTGCACTGGGCTGCTGTGATTTACACTAAAACAACAAAATTGTTAAAATAAAAAGATTGAGAAATATTTAAGCTAGTGACTCACCTCAACAAACTTAACATTCTTAGGTCCGTTGCTGCCAACAGATCTTTTAGTGATTTGTTTAGTGACTGTAACAACAATTGAAGCCATCTGGGTAGTGTTTAGATATTTCCCTCTGACAGTCAACTCCCGACCACCACTGAGTATTGAAATAAATCAAAATTGATTCATGCGAAACTAAAAGAAAACGGGATAGTAGTTTAGAGTGCAATGGCAGAAAAATTATCGCAAGGTAAAATTTTGACCGTTCCATTTCACGAGGCGAAGCCAATTTAATTTGAACTTCACAGAAAATAGAGCGATAATAATTTTCCCATTTCACTTAATATTTGTTTCATATAACAGACATATAGATCCTTGTCATTTTATATGTTCATAATAAAATACAAAATCAAAACAGACACAGTTCCTCGTCCATCCCACACTCCGAAATTTCACAAAAAACTTCTAAACAATGTGGACATCTCCATGTATAGACACAGACGCACTATACTTTTCCATAGGCCTTCTCCACACGCTCAAAAAACAAATTTATCTTCAAGCAAACTTGATGCGTGCAGCTTAGATGAGCGCAACACGCACAGGAAGAACAGCGCAATATGGTAATATTAAAACCTTTTGCACAGAAGCTCCTGATGGTATTTCCACCTTTTAGTAACCCCCTGGAGTTAAAGATTTCAAGGAACTTTTGAAAACAGTATTTTCAGCACAAGAGAAGATTACTTACTAATCACTTACTTACTGATCGCTCACTGATTGGACTGACTTCAGTAAAGGACTATTTCAACAGGCACGATCATCTTGCCAATTGTTATAGAAAATTATAGCATAAGCTGATAGTTTACTCATCCAACTTAACATCCAAAGTTTTTAAATGTTGTTGTTAAACATAATAGAAATATAATACTTTGACCTATAATTTACCAATATAACTATTTATGCATTGATTTACTCACGCATAGATGCTGCTGGTTGGACTGACTTTAGTAATGTTAGGGTTGTTGGTGAAAGTGTAATTCTGGCTTGTTTTGTCTGCCCCATCAAAAGACATCTTGAGAATTTCCTTCTGCCCAACTTTCCCCTCCGCGCTTGTGCACACTGCTTCCCTCTCTGTCACTGGGCTGTAAAGTTACGAAGCAGAAGACAGGCCAACATAAAATTATTTTATTAAACAACTGTTTGATGAACAAATATGTGACAATAATTATCAGATAGGCCTAAACCAAAGAGTGTGCAACAAAATTTCAGATAACGGGCTCTACCTCAAGTAAATTAATCTTAGTTGCTATATATAGCATAGACTTCACTTGCCTTGTCACAATGCAAGCTTTATCACCGATGAATGCCTCAATATTCCGTCCTGTATTTAGAGCCATTCCGTTGATTGTTATACGAGTCCCACCAGCTGCTGGTCCAAAATGAGGACTGAAACTTGTAATAGATGGAACCTGGCAGGAAAATCAGAACGATAAAAAACACACAAATTAGTAGAAATTCAACATCAACCAGATCATGTGTCCTTTTATTTGTCAACAATTAGTTGTTGTACTCAACTCATTGCAAAGATAGAAGGTTTTTTTTTAATCTTGTTTTTAAATAATCTGATCTTGGATGACATATGAGAGCTATAATTTGGTGAAAATCAGACTCAGGTGATAAATGAAGTTGACATAATTGCCAGCGCTCATACCTATCACATCTGTATTTCTTTGAAGCAATTCTTCTTTTTCAAAGTTATTCTCACACTTTTTAAGTTTGTGAGAAATGATTCTTTTATTCAAAGCTATTTGAAAAAAGCTGAAAAGATCACCTAAATACAATGTGGTAGGTACACCGTCCCTACATCCCTAGGTTATTTTGAATTCCTTGTACAAAATGTTTTCCCCTTTTCAAGTTTCATTTATCAACACTGTAGACTCAATACGGTAAGAGTTGTAGTCAAACCTACCCTATATTCAAATTTGACTTCTCCTGAGCTTTTCTGTAGAGTTGACCTATCACCTCCCAAGATTGTCAGCGATGCTGACACCACACTTTCAACTCTTGATTGAGTCCTGCAACTTACACTGTGAAATAATTTCAGATTTTATATGTGTCTTACATACTGAAAAACTTGTTAAGAGCTTGTATTCAAGATAATCTGCTTCAGTGTCTAGCATAACTAGCTTTAAAAACACGAGAGTAAAATGTAGCGCTGTATACACTGCCTTTTAGACCTTAAATTGCCAAGTACAGAGTATCATTGAAAAATGCTGAAATAAAATTTTAATTGTGAAAATGACTCAAAATTGTTAGTGTTTACCTTCTAACAGTAGTCCTTTTTATAGAATTAAATTATTCTGATTTGATATTGATTGAAATTAAGATGATAAAACTGACACAACATCTTGGGTTGGATATCAAGGATTTAAAGATTGAAAACGTTGATTTCTTACCTGTGGCCAGTTGCATAATAGGCTTCCAGTCCATCCAGATAGCATTCTTGGTCTCCAATCATCACATTCAGTACAGTATGGAATCCTCTGCCAATATCTGTACCCATTACAGATACAATGGTGCTACCTTCTATTGGTCCAGTCAATGGATATATCTAAACAATCAAATATTGTCAAGTCAAGATGTAATTTATTGCTGTCAGATCATGTACATGGTCTTGGATCTTCACATTCATTCCTCTACCAATATCTCTTCCAATTATAGACATTATGGTATTGCCTTAGCATGGTCAATTCAAAGGATAGATCTAAATAAGACATTTGTCAATCTTAAGACATTGTCAGAACATTGCTTTGATTAACAAAATTTGAAAAAATAAAATTAACTTTTGCAAACTGCTTACCAACCAAAATGACCTTTTCGATAAATGCTACAAATTGTTAATGGCCTCGCGTTTCGACCCTAGCAGAGTCTTTCTCAAAGGCTATAAATGACAACACAACTCACATACAAGTATATCTGGAGTAACACTATCTGTTACTCCATATCGATAATCAATAACGGATAAATCTACTCACCCCTTGGAGGATCGGATCAGGGCAGTTTGCATTATTATTATGGGTAACCCACTCCCCTTCCGCTGTTGTACAAGACTCTCTTAGTTCACACATAGCATTACACCAAACACACTCAAGCTCTGGCCTGGCAGTAACACAACGACTACAATCTGGCTTCAATACTCCACACTTGTAAAGTGTTGCTGTAGAAATAATAACAGTTCACATTGTTTGGATGGATGGATGGCCTATCAAAAATCTAAAAACATTATAGACAAACTACCATTGCCTTGATAAGGCGAGAGGGCTCATAAATATCAGTGATTCGTATTTTTCTCTACATCAAGGGATGTAGTCTTAATTTGGGGACATACCAAGTTCAAAAGAACTTGTCTGAAGCTTTTCACAGTTAATTGAATTGTGCCTCCAATCATTAGGGGAAGTAAATTGTTCATGTTTATTTAAGTGAAGTTATTTAAGTCAACAGAGAACGTATGTACATCTGTAATGGTGCCCCTTTCCTTTTGGTATCCTTGTACTGCAGGTCAAGGGGCAGGATCTCCATTAATGGGAACAAATAAATTGTAGGGGCAAATGACTACTGTGGCCACTGTGGAGATGCCATTCTCCCCACCCCACACCCTTGACTCCAACTCACCATTATTGTTGTATATGTCATCTAGGGTGTGACGGTTACTAGTTGGGTCCGTCCATTCAATGGTCAGTTTCACAATCAGCTCTGCTTCATCAGTGGAAGTGTAGGTATACTGTGGAATATAAAACAAGCCATTGGAAAATCTGTTCAAATAATTAGCATGTGTTTTTATCATAGCTTGATTTTTCAATTTCAAAGAATGTTTTTCTTCATAATGGTCTGAGGACTAACTTAACTTACAGCTTTCATGTCACACACGATGGTATCAGCATTACGCTGAGCAGTTGTACTCTGACGTATTCCCTCGATATCAAAGCTGCATTCAAAGCTTGTAGTCTAAGAGATGAAAAAACAAATGGACAATGGGAATTGTTAAAAGGAACAAAAACAATTTCATTTTAACAAGGTGGGTACATGTGATTGTTTTTCCCAAACTGAAAAATAAGAAAAGGCAATGTTTTGGCGAAAAAAGGCCAAATCACTGTCAATCCAACTTCGTTAGTTCATACTCATTTTAAATATTTACAAAAAAATAACAATTTCTTATTGAGTTATTTATTTTTCTAGTTTTCTTTGGTCCGAGCGTGTCTGTTGTGGTTTCATTTTTTAAATGTTTGTATAAGAAGAAAAAAAAGGTTTTAAAAGTTGTGCATCTTTTGTTACAAAAATAGGCCAAGATAAACTCTTGCTGTGTCCTTCATTATTCCCTTGTTTAATTAATCAAGTAATAGACTACAAGGGAAAATGACTGGATAAATCTCAATTCAATTATGGGGTGAACAAAGAAACCTGCGAAGTCTGGATTAATGCTTAATTTAATTACATTTTTTGGTGAAGTTTTTTTTCGATTGAACTTGCCTGGGTCTCATTGGGTAGATTTGTAGTCATGACTTGTACACTCTTTTCAATTCCATTGGGTAGAAGGACTTCAGTATTCTGAGCCAGCAGCTGAGGGCAAGAACCTGGACCCTTCAATGAAGACGAATTTGGATTCTAAAGAAATAATATCCAATAATTATACAACAGAAATTATTTCTTCTTCAAACATCTCAGGACAAAATTGTATTATTTCACAGATTAAATAATGTTGTTATGACAGGCTTTTTGGGCAGAAAGACTTCAGTATTCTGAGCGAGAAGCTAAAGACAAGAACCTGGACCCTTGGGTGAAGACAAAACTAAATTCTGAAGAATTAGTATTGAACTATTATTAAAGAGTTAATACAAAATCATTACCCCCTCATTTTGAAATTTGTCAATACTTTACCAATTCAATAAAAATAGGTAAAGACATCAAGAGGGTGTGGATTTATGTTCTATTTATAACTGTTAAATATCAGCATTGAAAAACAACTTTTGTGGTGAGTTTAATCTTACATTTTGTCCAGTAATGATGATTTCATTGGCTCCTGTGCAAGTAGAACTAACATGAGTGCATCTATTCTCAAAGACACACCAATCACAGGCCCAACGACTTCCAACACAAGATACACAACTACAGCAAACATAAATACAAAAACAACAAAATAATCCAAGGAAGGAACTGCTAAATCAGAGAAATGCTTCAAAATACAACAAAATGAAAATAAAGTCAAAGTATTTATTTAAATTAATGTTAAGTGAAAGAAGAACAAAAAGTAAATTAAAAACAGGTATTTCACACAAATTCAGAGCTTGTTTATTCTACAAAAAGGAATAAATAAATAATCTTACGAAGTAAGAGCGGAGCATTCATAGAAATAGAAGCTTGTATCCACAAAACTGACTGATGTTTCACTGGAATTGATGCTCAGTGTAACTGCAATGACATCATCTGGGAAATAGAAAATTTATAATTATTTCATATTATTAGAAAATATGTATAAAATTATTATCAAACTACTTTTGTAAAGGTTTCTGAAATGGCGCAAAACATTGTGCTAGACTCACCTCCTTGTTGAATTGGAGGTATCATACCATCAGGTGGGGAGACACATCTAAGATCCTCATTAGTCTTTGTAGCTTGAGATACGTAGGATCCAAACCAACACTCATAACTCATGCTGGTCAGTAAGTCTGGTAACTGCTGTACACTCACAGTTATCTAGCAAATATTCAATTTTAGTTGGTACAATAAATCAACACAAATTAAAAAAAAGTTTTAAAAACCTACGGATATGCGAAAAAAATTATGGATTAGATGGTTGGGAAACTTGACAAAGATAAGACGGAAAATAGATGTTGAAGAATCACAGATGTTTCCTTTAAAAGAGTTGGTGTCGGTCCTAAAAAAAATGATAATTTCCAATGATGATTAACATTTTTGTTATATCTTTATGTAGATGAACAACGAGTAAACTATGTAATAGAAAAGGGTGGGATCAATTGGGATAATAAAAACAAGAGAAATGTAGAGAACAAAATCATCAATCTTGAGTGTTTTCCAATCACAATTTTACTCGTACCTGTTGTTCTGTGACAGTAATTGGTAGACTGTCATAAGGAGCCACATTTGTTATCTCAATACACTGTGCAGTATTGTAGGCTAACCATCGTGTAGACACATCAGGCATGTTGCAGTCAGAATACAGGGTACATCTAATTAAGTACAAATTAATTTTGGGGTGAACAAAGAAAAAGTGACCAGAGCGGGATCTCAACCTGCAACCACCGGCTATATGTACCGAGGCTCCACCAACTGAGCTATCCAGCCCTAATGATATCTTTTTGTTCGGGGGGTGCCAGTCAGAAGCCATTCCACCGGTTACTGCCATGTGGCCAGAGATCACACCCCATTATACAATACAACTATAGAGCTAGCTCTATGGATATAGCCTGGGAAGCGGCAGCATGGCAGCCAAGTACAAATTACATAAATAATCATCAAGTAATATTTCACACTGGGTCTAAATAAATTCATTGAACCATTCTATTTAAACAATCAGACTCGGTCTCTGCTGATGAACTAAATAAATTAGTTAGTACAGAACTGTCAGTGGGAAAAAAGAAAAGCCATCTTTAAAGTAACTTTGTTTCATAAAACTCATAAATTTAGTCTGTTATTAGTTGTTTTTCAAAATTCTCCACCTACATATTTATTAGACAAGATACAATACTTACTGTCTCTGCAGAGTACACCAGCCACAGTATGGGTCTCCATCCCTCCCTGCATCTGTACCAATACACGTCTCACAAGTTGTGTACTGACCACAGTTCTCAACACGCATCTTCACAAACTGTTTGGTACAAATGAAACATCTTTCAAAAGATGACATTATAAGTTGAGCTTCGTGAAAAACCACTGAATTTTCACAATCTATATTCATAACAAGAGAAGAATTTCTAGTGATCCTGTTAAGTGTGGTAAGATATGATGTCAAACTGTCTATAATTTAACCATACTTTTTGTTCAGTGAGTACATCTCTCTTGTTGTATCATTAACCTTGTTATTGTACCTTTTGTTCAGTGAGTATGTACATCTCTCTTGTTGTATCATTAATCTTGTTATTGTACCTTTTGTTCAGTGAGTATGTACATCTCTCTTGTTGTATCATTAATCTTGTTATTGTACCTTTTGTTCAGTGAGTATGTACATCTCTCTTGTTGTATCATTAATCTTGTTATTGTACCTTTTGTTCAGTGAGTATGTACATCTCTCTTGTTGTATCATTAATCTTGACATCTTTAAGGACTGATCCACTAATATCAAGGTTAACTCTTTCATACAGTCTGGCTGAGGTCTTGTTTTGGATGTGAACCTGTAACACAGCAAGAAAAAAATATATATGTGTGGATCTGTCCAACGACCAAAAAGAAAATACAAACAGAGAGGAACAGATGTTGATGCTTAACTGCACTTTAATCTTAACATTGGAGATATTATTGAAGTGAAATGTATAAAGATATGGAAAAGTATCACTGTGATTGTATTTAATTACATTTTACAGGTAAAATTCTTACATGAATGGATAATGATGATGTAAATAACCTGATGAAAACATTTAGTCTGAAATTCTGCAATGATTAAATGTAAGTGTACCAAGTTTGAATTTTTAAGCGGGAATTTCATCTAAAAAGGACTTCTTGAAATGCAAACAAAAGAATGCTCTTAATACTTACCTTTAAAAGCTCTCCACTGGAGTTAGTTCCAATGATAGCTACTGTGTGGTTCATTTCAGTAGTTGTAATGATGGATGACATCAGAGTCGCTGTAAACAAATACACATTGATATCAAAATATTGAAAGCAATCCATTCCAATATTTTACTGATGAAGGACACCATGATGAGTAATGCAGATAGCAATAAGGGAATAAAGAGTGGTGACCGAGGTCTTAAGCAGCCGATTAAAACTGGCAGGGGCGTGGCCATGTGACAAAGGACCAAGCCAAAGGCAAGGTCCTTTATCACACGGCCAAGACCCTGCAAGGTTTTAAACGGCCGTTTAAGACCGAGTCACTGCTCTTTTATTCCCATTCATAAATGCCCTTTTTGTTAAAAAGCGTAATAATGTAGACAAATCCGTAAAACTTTTCTGTTTTTTTAATAAGTTATTTTTCAATTCTTGCCACGTCCTCAGGCTCCATTTCGCGAAGGGTCAACGTTCGTTTGCGAGTACGCGTGCGCATTATTAGACTTTACATTGAGTACTGCTATGTATTGATTGCACTTTGCGTAAATTAGCACCCGCATAAACTAGTGCGCCAACATGCATATGGCTATAATGAGCGCCTTCACAGCTCCAGCTATGTCTATATCATCCGTTTAAAACCGGTCTTAAACAGTCATGTGACCACCTTTCAACCAATAGGACTGCCCAAATTGTCCCAAACTGACTGGGGTATATTAAACATATTTGATAAATTTTAGTAAATATTAATACGATTAATACCAATGATTTTGTGCAAACAACTAATGATATATTTTGACAGTGACAATGGTGGTAATTGTGGACAACAGTGTAAATTTTTTAAAATAGCAAAACTAGCTTCTGAAATTTGATAATTCATTGAATTTGATGGTAACGTTTTACATATTATTATTTTAAAATCACTTAGTTCAATTTACCTGATAGTTCCAGCACAGCATTGGATGTTGTTACATCAATGCCTTTAGCATACTTGTATACTTGGGTGTCCCCTTCAAAAGGATGACACAGAAACATATCTGGACCAACCTAAAGAGACAAAGATAGATAATTATCCTCTATCTACAGCTTAAACTTCATTAAACAAAAGAAAAACAAATTGCCGTCTTGTGATCTCATTCATGGTAAAAAAGCCTTCAAGAAAAAAGGGAAAACATTGAAAAGTTTAGTCTTGTTTACAAGTTAAGTTTCTACAGCAGTTGTGTTCAAACAGAGCGTGACTATAAAACTGTATATATTTGGAAGGACACAAAATTATTATATTTTTATCATGGAAAAATTACTGTTAAAAATACTGATTTTGGTCTTAAATTTGAAAAAATAATAGGCCGTATATCAACCAATGAAAAACTTGATTAAGAAGAGGCCCACACTGATGTTTGTTGGTAACATTAAATGTCGTATAACATTGGTAAAAGTTGTGCATAAAACCAACAGTGTATGTTCTTAGAGACATTGGAAACACTGAACAATCTGGTTCTTGTTTTACAGGCATGATGCAAAAAAAAAATTGTAAAAATTATTTCACTTGATATTTTAAAGATCTTTTAAAACCTCTTTCTGAAGCAACAAATGTTTATAAAAGGGCATAGTTTAACTTCTTTATATATAATCTTGTTGCATACCTTCAAGAGAAAAAAAGTTCCCAAGGCTTCCCTCAAAGCATCTATAATATCCCTCATCTTAAACAAGCACGTAACTTGGGATCCAACCTTAATAAAGCTGACGATACTTATACTTACTGGAAATGTACTACACATGGATCCTTTTAAGTACTGCACTGAGTAGTTATCTCCATTTTGAATACATCCCTTGACTGCTTCCCTGAAGGCATCTAAAATATCACTCATCTTATACACACACAATGCTGACTCATCAATAGGTACATCACTGGTCCCATTAGCTCCTTCATTCTTAGCAAAAACAGCATACAACACCATGTCCTCATCATTCAAACCTAATGATACAGCAAGATCATGACCTGCTGGGCCAATATGAGCAGCTTGTACCAAACTGTACACACTACCATCAGATCCTTGGCATTGTATGGTGATTTCTGTGTAAGAGTCAAGTGTTGGACTGGTCTGACAGACTCTATTGATTTTAGAAATAATGACATCGGAACCAAAATCATCTTGTTGAGAAGTGACAAAGTATGTGAATCCATCATATGAGAATCCATAGACATACATAATTGGGAATGGAGTGCGAGTATAAGGAGTATCAAATTCAGTAAATGAAGAAAGCCATGTTTCATTAAAAGGGGATATCAACAATCCGTCAGTACTAAGGTTTCTTCTGCTAACTGGTGGGATTAATCTATACCCAAACTCATTAACATAAGTCACAGCTACATACAACCAGTCTCCTCCATCTGGACCTTGTCCCTGTGGTCCATCAGTACCTGGTGCAATCAAACTAACAGTAGACAACTCTCCAAAACCAGCAACATTAGGCTCTGGATCAATTAACACATCAGTCAAATCATCTGGATTCCTGAACTTACATCTTCCTTCATTCTGACTTCCACATGTAATCAACCGATTCTGATTATCTAATATCAGGATTTTATTGTAGTTGGTGAATATATCACATCTATCGCTTCCTAGTTCTTCACATGTACTAACATTCTGTAGCAGATTCAATGAACTATCCAGTCTGTATAAGTAGTTCACAGCTCCAACATATACAGCTCTATCAGGGCCAGATAGAGTGAAATGATTGAATTTAGCATTGTGGTTACCAGATGGATCATTGGGAGGTCTAGGAGGATGAGGATTACTGAATGAAGCAATGTGATAAGATGACAGATCTCCTTGCCATTCAGCTGATACAACACTACTGAATCCCAGCAGAATCAAACATACAGCCAACAAGATGGGCACATGGCTCCTCTGGGCCTCCATAGTCAGCCTCAATGAAAATCTTTCTCAGGTGGATATAAGCTGAACCTGTAGCTCTCTAGCTGTAACAATGAAAATAATTTAAAAACAAATAGATAAGCAAATCATAACACCAGTGAACAATTTTCCTTGTATAGCATAGAAAAATACTAAAAAATATTCCTCAGTTGCTACTCCAAACCATTATTTTGCTACTCAATATTCAGTTTTCACAAAACAAGTTCTGTCTCAATACCTGTGCAATCCAAAATTGCTGGATGAAGTTGTTCCCTGGATACAATATCTTTTCTGTTTTGCTCATGACCTCTCATGAAGTCATACAAACAATTGTGAAAATAATTACAAAGGTTGGATCAAATTTGCCAGATACAAATTAAGAAAGAGGTTAATACTAAAGCAGCAGACTCTGAATTTTTGGCTCATATTTCAAGACAAATACCAGGGGCATTAAGGCAATTTTGCCTTCGTTAACTCATTACCTCAGTGAAAAGAAAATCCTCATTAACATTTAAAGAAGATTGAAGCAAAGACCAAAGGCACAGCTGAAATTTTCTTAAGGCCAAGATTTATTTCATTCAATTTCTGTCTAGTTTGCTCTTGCCTCAGTTGGCAAGTTGATTTAACCCACCATAGCAAAACACACTACTGCATACACTATGCATGTAGTTAGTTTCAATGATCCACAACAACGAACGAAACATTGACACAATGGCCAGGGTAGCGATATATCTTTTTTTTCCTATTCACTACAAAGGAACTAAACCTATACAATTTGCCCATAGGAGCTACCATAAAATCAGTTTCACTATGCATTTGTAAAGCAGAACCCTCCCACCATGAAGGACTTGTTGTTCAAGTTCATTGTTCACTTTGGTCTGCACAATATTCAGCCTATGTGGTAAACTGAAATGAAGATATATTCACCGTAGTTCATGTTAAGCGATCCATACAGTCCTTTTTTAGCATTTTTATTTCGACAGTAACCAACAGTTAGTGACAATTTAATTAAATCTCTAGTTTATTAGCTCCTCAGTAGGCCTATATTTTGAACTTGAAGAACTGTCTAGTTGCACTTTCCCTGAACAGTTCCCTTCTTACATTTGACGTTTGCAAACATTTAAAAATGGCTGCCAAGGCAATGAATGTGTTTTTATAAAATCATCGCTACACAATGGAAACATGTGAGAAACCGAAAATTTGCACTTAGTCTCAGCATAATGCAATGAGATCTTTTTGCTAAAATGTGTTTTATGCAGTCTTATTGCAACTACAGTTAAAGAAGTTGCACTTTAATAGGCCCGACTTATACTATTATGAATAGTATGTATGTTTTTTAATGCTTGTGCATACATTTAATGTCATTTCGTTTATTTTGTCTGTATTCCATTTCTGTTGTTTATTTATTACCATTCCTGTAATTAGTGTTTTTCCCGCTGTTGGTTTGTCGAAATAAATTTAATATATAATTAATACTATTCTTTGTATGCTACTTTTTTTTATACATTTGATGTAGGAACCAAGCAAGGCCATTTTCATTCTGAAAAGTAAAGGGCACTTCCATCGGGGAAAACCAAGGAAAATTTTGAAGTGGACCACGGCCAAGGCCAGGGTTGGAAGTGTCTAGTTAGTAGTGATGACGTTGTGGAGCCTGAAGTGCTTTTACATTGCACCTCCGACTCCGAGATGTCACTTAAACCCCTTTACATTTTTCACAACGAATAAAGAGAGATGGGCATTACAGTTGTTTTCCTTTTGTCAGCAGTTTTTTTCTTCTTGTGTTTTGTGGCAGGCCTAGTCACCCTGGCCGGTTGCATGTCGTCCGTTACACACACATCCAACACTCAACGGCCGCATGCATGTCCCGACCACACACCCACACCCATCTAATAACATGCAAGCTAAAAGCCAGACAAACCTACAAAGTGTATTTTGACAAATGCACATACTAACAGAAACTAGATTTTGTACAAACATACCTGAAAAGTTGCAAATGTCTCCACACAAATCTCACTATCACCTTCATCCTACATTACCACTGCCAACATTCCGTTTGTATGTAGATGTGTGCATGATGCAAGTACATGAAGTATCAGGTGCATGTACCACAGTGAACGGTGAACAATTTTATTTTTGTCACTAAAAAGTTTTCGTCTACGACGCATGCGCATATTTCGTTCAGGGACTTGCACAAAGTTTACATCAGGTTCGCATTACCGCCATTTTTTGTTGCATCAAAAACATACGGTAGCCCAAACTTGACATTGCCATCATTGTAATTATTATCCATCATTGGAATCAAAGCTTTTTAGGAGTTGAAAACAAAAAACTCACACAAAACTCACACAAATGAAGCATAGGCCTACTTATTTTCCAGTGTTAACAAAATATAAAAATGAAAAAAATAAAATTAGCTGTTGCAAATTGCTAACCAACCACAATTACAAGGACCTGTTGTATAAATGCAAACAATTGTTAATAGCCTCACGTTCGACCCTAGCAGAGTCTTCCTCTTTCTGCCTTTGAGAAAGACTATGGTAGAGTGGAAACGTGTGGCCATTAGCATTTTTTTTGCAAAGTATAAATAATGTGTACGCCTACAGGTTTTATAGCTTGTAAACTTTTTATTTTAATAGCACGGATCCATATTCACAATTCATTAAACATTGATAACAATAAATAGGCCTATGTGGGCCCAAAACACATAATTATATTGTTTTCTCTAACAAAAATGAAAACATGTAAACATCTGTTATATACAAGGTTATATTGGTGAATTCCATCCGTGTCAGGAAACTTTCTGCCTGTTCACAAATTAAATGCTTGTTTTGTAAGCCACAACGGAAATAGGCATTAGCGTTCTCGGAAATGCGCCTGACAATTTCAGCTATATTAATATTGGTGTCATTCGGATATAAAAAGACCCAAAGTAATTTATCTTTTGTCGTTTTTTTTGTGCCAGCTCACAAAATAATTGTTTAACTTATTTTGATTTGGACAACTTAAATAAGCAATATTGTTTTTGGAGGTCTTCAATCAATTAAACTTTTCGACTTTGACTGAAACACGGATGGAAATGTTTCTCAGGAGGATTGGCTGGTTGGAGAACAATTGTTCAAGCCAGCTTTCAGATTGTAAGTTATCATTTATTTGGTAATAAACTATTTGTACGTTTTATCTTTTAAAGGCACCATTTAGGATTGGCAAAGCTAATAGTGCAGTGTTTTTACTTTGTCTGATTCAATTTATAAACATGAAGAAACAAACTTGTGAAAATTTTGGCTCAGTCCGTCGTCTGAGCAAGGAAAAAATAGTGAAAACACGTGCACACTTTTCAGCATGTAAACACATTGTCCTTAATTTCGGTTGTTACTACCGAAATCAGCGTGTTTTTTTCAGATACAGTTTTCTTTATTATGACAGCATTTTAGAGGAAAATATTTCACAGAAAAATCGGTTCTATGTATTAACTTCATAAACAGTAAGCTTTCAGACTGAAACTAAACAGTTTCAGACAAAATTCAATAAACAATGTATGATTAGGAAGGTAACAAAACATTACGTTTTGACAACTTTTTATAATTTTGGGAATTAATAACTATTTGGTTGTCTGATACCGGTACTTATGCAAAGTGGAAGGGATGTTGTCTCAATTTATAATGCAATTTAAATTTAAAACTCATTATTGCTTTAAAATAAAGATTTGATTATCTGACAAATATATCATGAAATCAGAAAAATTGTTTGTTAATACTGCAACAATTTCTTCAAAATCTCTTAAAAACATCAGCTTTACAACAAATATATTAAGTCTCTGTGTAAATATATAACTGTTTAAAAATATCAATTACATTCTTCCAATTGAAGAAACCAAAATAATTTATATAAAGAAACACAAATAATAATGCACCAACCAGGCATGAGAACATAATAATCTTTGATATAATGAAAAAATAATTGCTATTGTGTTTTTTGCAAATTCATTCTCATGATTATTTCAATTTGGCAAACCGAAATAAGAATCACGTGTTGGGGGACAAGTTCCTCACATGTGACAGTATTCCATGACGAATGGGATACTTCTCAAGACAATCCTTTAAGTTATTATGGGCCTTTTCCAAACCTAGACTTAGGCTCCAGTTCAGGCTTGGGCTCTGTCACCAAGTTTGGAACAGTATGCAGTTTACATGGTGCTTCAACATCAAACTACGCCAAGAGCCACAGCCAGAGCCGCAGCTACAGCCTGAGCCGAGGTTTGGAAAAAGCCCCAACTTTATAAAAAGTGATCTTTCAGATTTAAAAATCGTCGCTTAAATTGTCCATTGCTGCTAAAAATTGTATGATGATTATTATAAAAACTGCACATGATAAATTTCATAGAGCTATTAGTATATAATGATTTGCTTATTACCTTTACATTTTTTATATTTCATAACATCTGTTACACTTAAATAATAGTTAAAACAGAAAGTCAAAAGGAATAGTCAATACACTGATTAGGGTCTCGTCATCAATTGCAGTGGTGGTGGTGGTGGGGTGCGGGGGGGGGGGGGGGGGGGGGGGGACACGCGCCCAGATGCAACCTTGGTGGCGGCAAAACGGCCAAGATTTATCTTCGTTTGTAAGAGGTGGGCAGGTAGGTGTGTGTTAAGGTTATTACTGGGATATCTCAAAATAATGATAAGATTTGTAAAGACAAAGAAGAAAAAACAGTAAAGGGCACCATTCTTTCCCCCGACCACCGCAAACCCTATCTACGTCACTGGTCATCTGCTCACTTGAAAATAAGAGCCAATACACCGATCCATTAAGCCCCGCCCATTTCTCATTGGCCAATCACAACCACGAAATCTGATCACCATTTCAGCCATTTGGTGATCTTTGCACTAATGGTGATCAGGTTTCGCGGATGTGATTGGTCAACTCGTAAGGAGGCGGGACTTAATGGATCGGTCTATAGATAAAGGAACTAAATGTCCACCCCACGTACAATTTTATGAACTGGAGAATCATGATGAAAGCTATTAGAATTACAACACTCCTTACAAACATTCTGCCTTTCTGCCTTTTATTTATTTAGAGGGCTTCAAATGATGTCTTATTTTTAGAAAACAGCCGTGCGAACACGATGCACTATACCCATAGCAACCAATGTATTATTCCATTAGCAACAAATGTACTATACCCATAGCAACCAATGTATTATTCCATAGCAACAAATGTACTATACCCATAGCAACCAATGTATTATTCCATAGCAACAAATGTACTATACTCATAGCAACAGCAGCTTCTTGGTACCTAGACTTCAAGGCACAATATATGTATGGGGTGTTATAAAACAAATAGCGTCTGCTTTTACTCGTGCTTTGGTTAAAACTACAACTCCCTCAGTGATCCCCGGTGCAATCTATTTTCCTGAGGCAAAACCTCAAGAGTCGTAGTTTAAACCATAGCACTCGAAGCAGTCAATATTTGTATATCATAGTATGATTAAAATCCTGTCATTATCCCCATTTATTCAAGGCTGTTTTCTAGTTTGTAACCACTACTGCTAATTACTATAATAAAGACAAGCACTGCAATGGTGGGCAATCATTTGCTACTCTACACAGCATCATCATCACTGGAGAGTGTCACATGCACCTCCTCAAGAAGGTATCCAAGATGGGCTTCTTCATATTCTGGTTCAGACTCTAGAACATCCAGAATCTACAAAATGAGAAGACAGAGTCAACTATCTTGGTTTTTCTTGAATTCAAGGCTCATTTCTTATGTATCGGAACAATTTAAAAAGACCTGCACTTATAAAATTAGGGACAGAGAATAAAAGGAAAGGACTGAAGGTACTCTTGAGGGAGAAAGCACAAGATGAATAACCAAACTGAGGTAGACAGGGAAAAATAGCCTGGCCCCTTCTTGGTTAATGGGTATCATTATGTATGATTGCAAAGGAGACTAGACAAAAATAGTTACAGTACGATTTCTCGTGGTACCCTGACCCATTATTCATGAGTCGATAATGGTTTACCTGCAGAGAAATTAGTAAAATGTAGACACACACATTAAGAAAATAATTTAGGTAGGATAAATTAATTGGATAAGTGTTTTTAAAACTTACCGTTTGATTGTGTTTGCTGACAATGTCCCAAAGCTGTTCAAGGGTGTTCAACTTGCTGAACAGACCAGTGAAATTCTGAAAAGACAAACAAATGATGAGTTATGACAATTTCCTTTTTTAAAAGTAAAACACCTGAGTTCTAACTCTATCGCTTTCAATTTCAACAATTTTTCTCTTTTTAATTAATTTATTTGTATTTTTCTGGGTAAATTTTTGTATTTTGAAATTTACCTCACAGGCTTTATAAAGCTCCTTATTCAGTTCCTGGGTGGGCACCTGTGGCAAACTCCGAACTCCGTCATAAAAGTCCCGTACAACATACTGGTACTTTTGCTTCTCTCTGCCATACAATAACTTGTTAACAGAGGACTCCTGTCGACAAAAACATCAGTTTCAAATCAAACTATCAAATTCTGAAATAGTTCCCTGTTTTCTCTAGGTTATAATTTAGAGACATAACGAAAAGCGTTGTTCTTGAAAAGAGTTAAAGAAAAAGGATATGTTAATATTTTCTGAGTTACCTGTCCAAGTTTATGTGTCTTGATGTCGTGTACGTCGTGGAATAACTGACCAATCACGTCCATGCTTGCCCCAACGGAGCGAGTAGGTCGGATGTCAAAGATGTAGTCTGGATTTTTGATGGCGTTGGACCAAAAACGCAGTGGCAAACTAGAAGAAATGGACACAAAACTTAGTTGGTATTCTTATCTGTAGTGAAAGAGATTTGATAACGGAAACCTTACGCCTACACGTCACAGTCAAATATTTCACAGCATTGCAAGTATTCACCATGAAAATAAAAAGGGAAGAAATTTACAAATATCTTACATATTACTCTTCCAGATATGTGTGATTTCCGGGTCCTCTTCTTCCAGTTCCTGTCGAATGGCCTGGCTGTCAAAAAAGTCAAAGAGATACTTGATGGCTTTGGGGGCGTGCTCCACAGATAGAATGGTGTGGAACATATCGTCAACATACTTTTGAATGACTCCCTGTGGGAAAACAAACAAAACTTATGAAATAAATTAATGGTTTTAAACGGCCAATTAAGACCGAGTCACAACTCTTTTATTACCATTCATAAATGCGATTTTTATTGAGATATAAAAATGTCGAAATAAATCTGAGAAATGCTCCCCTCTCCAAAAATTCCTAGATAAGCATAAATTTGTGTACTTCAAAAAAACTTAACGACGGTATTGAAAAACTGTGACCTTGCCTCTGCGCAGTGTTAACTTTCTGAATAAGTGTTTCTGAAAATATCGTTGTCACAATGAAACCATGACTAAACAAAGTAAAGACAACAATTGTTCTCATCAGAAACACCAGGATTTTTTCTTCTCTTTTGAGAAAATATGGAATTTCTTCATCCTGAACCGGCCAATCCTTGGCCGTATGATAATCGGCCTTGGATTGCTGGAATCTCGGACTTACCTCTCATTTGCTGAATACAATGGTAAAAACAATGGTGGCAGCCTTTTGATCTCACAAAATCCTCATTGGTACAAAGGTCTGGAATTGGGGAATACTTAATAACCCCCAGGAAAGGGAGATTTCAAGCATAAATTACAGTACCCTTTGTACAGGGGGAAATGAAGCCTAGCATGGTGAGTGAATGGGTGTAATTATTCATCAACCAGTCAACCAACTGCAACCAAAAGAGGACGTCCTGAAATTGTTCCGAAACGTTTATACACGCCCACTGTGATTCAGTTTTGACAAATTTTGTGTAATATGACGTCATTCGGCATCAAGTGGTAAACCTCTTCTGAACAAAGAAAACTAAACTTGAGGTCCCTTCTCGTCTTTCAAACAGTGTGGGCCTCTTGATGGAAAATCGACAAGTTGAAAGACTATTTTGTTTACCTTTGTTGACATGAGTCTTGGGAATGAGATCTCTTTGATCTTTCGACGAGTGATCTTATTTCTGAAGGTGGCTGATCTCAACCTGGTGAAGCAATCTCTGCGTTTTCTCCTCCCACCTTCCTCATCGTCATCATCATCATCATCATATGCACTGCCTTCTTTCTTCACCTTGGAGTAAATGTTATCAGGAACAATTAACTGCTTCCAATACTGATGCGAAAATGACACTAACTTAAAGTGAAATGTGTTAACTACTGCTATCCCATCATACTATTTTAATTTATCCTTCAAACTCCAAAGAAATATGTTTCTTTTCCATATATCTTTTGATTTACCCAATAACTCACCAGATGCCAGTCTTTGACTCCGTTTATTGGCTCTATTTCTACAATGGTATCCCGACGCTTGCTGTATCGATTACTGCTAGCTGAACCCACTAATCCAACATTAGCTGACAGGGAAAAAAATGAATCAATCATAAAATTAAAATGTCAATTTACATTAAGTACAAAAAATTATCAGAAGTTCTTCGTTGCTAACAAAAAAATACATCGATCAAGGAAGATCAAGTTCAGTAAACGTGTCTTATAACTTATTATTTAAACATTTTTTACAATACAACGCAATGGCAAGAAATTCTATAAAACCTTCAGAGCAATTAACCTTTGATCTTTGACTTGTAAAGAAGAAGAAATTGTCCGAGCAAACTGTACTTAATAACAAGAGGAAAAATAGCAAGTGATACAGAACTTGGCATTCAGGTTGGCTCAGTGGTTTCTTTCCCTGCCTTTCACCTCTGTGGATGCCGGCTCGAATCCTGGACTGGAGCCTTGCATGTGGATTGGGTTTTCAGTCCCTATCCGATTGTGTGGGTTTTCCCTATTTGGGGTTTTCCTCCCACATCTAAAACTGACATTTCTTCAACATATTCTCTACACAGGTACCTCCAGGCCTACGGGTCACAGTGCTAGTCACTTTTGAGGGTCCCTTGGTTTCATTACCAGAAAGATATAAGTAAATAAATAAAAATAAATAAACAGCTTACTGTGGGCACTTTCCTCATCTCCCTGGGAGAACTTTAGAATAGGTCGGGAAAGAGTTGCATTGTCAACGTCTTGCTTCTCAACGATGGTCATTTGATCGTTATCCCTAACCTGTAGGTTACCAAGGATAACAAAATACCAGTTAAAAAAGCCACAACAACATTTTTAATGATAAACCAGGCTAAAAACAAACAAACTAATCCAAAAGGAGATACATTTTTTTTTTTTTGGCAAGAGTGGGGGGTTTTATGTCTGAAACTTAACATTGTTCATCAGAATCTGAAACTTACCTGGAAATCCTTTAGCATATTGATTCTTCGCCATTTGTCAGTCGGTGGTCTAGGATCCATGTCTGTTAACACAAGGCGACCACTTGTACCCTGACGCCATTCTGATGATGAAGACAGACATGCATTTCCATTACTGTTTAGTTATTTTATTCAACAAACAATACCAAACTGTTAAAAAAAAGAAACTTAACCAGTGTGTTTTGCCATAATTATATGACGTATGGAAGCAAAACAAGGTCTATGAGTAAAGGAAAAGGAAAGACGAATTCAAACAGGCCAAAGAAGTATGAACGGATGATGCTTGGATACACAAGGAGAGACCGCAAAACAAATGCTTGGATCAGGGACCAAACAAAAATCAATGACACATTACACACCTAGGCAGAACAAAAGACAAAAGATGGTAAAAGAAAATGTGGCAGACCTCGAGCAAGATGGAGAGACAAGATGGTCAGCAACATGGAAACAACAGCCTGGCAAACATATACACAGAACAGAAATCATATACGTAGCGAGCAGAAACTTGCCTCTTTTAAATGTATTATAAAACCCCACCTTTTTAAAGCCGCTTTTTAGTGTGTCTTTCTTCTATGGTCGCCTTGCCAGTTAGTTTAGATTTTTAGCATAAGATAGGGTTAGAGGCGTCTGTCTCCTGAAAAGGTCAAAACATTACAGATGCCAGCAGGGATAGCCCTATGTAATAAGTAACTTTTAGTTCTCTGTTGGCGGGACAGATGTATCCCCATACTGTGGTTTGGGCACTGGCCTGGTGACCAGTCTTTTTTCTTTGTCTTTTTCTTCCATTGTGCTTTTTAACATGTGTTCTGCGCCTTTGATCATTTTGTATGTAAGGGGCGCAATATAAATTTTAAATATTATTATTATTATTATTAAATACTTGTCACAGTTTGGGAGAGGTCTTTTGCTGATGGGTTAATGATGATGATGATGATGAACAAACTTGCAACCTAAAAAAAGGTAGTTAATTACATTCATATTGAGCTGGTTAAAACTTAATTTGTTTCCGACATACCAAGACTGACTTGGTTGGCACTGGGTCTGCTGGAGTAGGGTTTGTTGCAATTGATGACATCTAAGATCTTCTCTTTGACCTGCGAGATGGTGTCAACGTCTAGCACCTTGACTTCCTTGATGACAGTTCCTTCTTCATAAATGGACACGTTGAGAGTCTAAGGAGGTGCCAGATGAAAAAGTTCATGAGACTATTTAACTAGAACGTTTGATCCTCATGAAAAGTGCAGTTTTTTCTTTCATACATCAGAAAATAGTTTTCTTTTCTAAATCTCCCTCATGTTACCAACATTAACGTGACAAAAAATTCAATGAAACGAAAAAGCAGATGCAAGCGGTTTTGTGATTAAGTGGTATGGTGGCGCAGCTCCCTGTTTAATTTATACTACAATGTTAGAATGTATTACATAATGCAAAGGAATGCGCTCTAATGAGCGCCGTACACCTGTCGTATGATAGCGAAAAGAACAATAACTTCAATTTCACTAACCATTTTTATATTTAAATAAAAAGCATGAATACTAATCTCAGTAAATATTCCAAAAAAAATAATTTGAATTTGTCTATAAAAAACTCACAAGGGTATTGAACTCAATATCCTCCTCCAACATCTTCTCAAAATTAAGAGAATATCTTGAACTGCTGGTGAAGACATCAACTGGACCGCTCTCAGTCCGATGCTTGATGGCACGGTACAAGACAAACAGAGGATAGGCTGTGTGATGCTGAAAACAAAGACGTCATCAAACACAGAGTTTTTCTTTCAATGCTAAAAGATTTCTTGTTGCTGGGTTTTACCTTGTGTGTCATTGATTTGGGAACATCAATTCATTGCAAACTAAATTTCATTATCAAACATGTCTACTAACACATCATATCTTTCCCCCGGAAGCAAATAGTTTTTTAATCTCAAACCAACCAACAAAATATCAGATGGCAACAACTACTCATCCAAACTAAAAGTCTTTTGCATAAGATTATACTTACAAAATAGCAATATCAAGGTCCAAATTTCATTGTATGCAATTTTTATTTACCCCTTAGAAAAACTGAAGCATTTTCTTTCTTAAGTGAGCAATCCGTACCTGAAGTTGGTCATACAGGCAAAGAGCAACCCAGTTTGATAGAAGCTTATCCAAAATACTCTCATTTCTGTCAGGGAAAAAAAATCAAGATTTTTAATTTCTGTACGAGAAAATTTCTTTGAAGACAGATTTTGAGGAAATTTGTTTTACACTTCATAAAGAAAATTAATGAAACAGTAGCACAAATCGTTTTTGTTTGGACTATATTTTGATGTAAAGTTTTCACAGCAATAATGATATAAAAACCAATGAGTAACAGCGTCAAAAAAATCTTCAAAGTATATTTCTCAGTAGGGTTACAAGCTTCGCTTGGTGTCCTTTCTCTATGGGATAATAATACAGAAAATAAGGTTTGTGGTAACACCATCTAATAGTCTCTCTAGTGACTTACAGTGGTTCTAATGTGGTGTTTCAACTTAATATCTTTACCATTATGCTCTAATCGTCCTCATAGAAAAAAACCCACACACATTAAAAAACAAATAAGAATTATGGATGAAAATTACCTAAGGAAGAGTTGTCGTGTACGACCGTTTTCAGCGGCCGTCTGGATGAGCTCTGTCATCAAAGTAATCATGATGCTGACAAAGAAAATGATAAATGTATTCAAATGAGAATTGCAAAAAATAGTTAATGGCCTTACGTTTTGACCATAGCGGAGTCTTTCTCAAGGGCTATGAATGACAACACATCACAAATGCAAGTATACTGGAGTAACAGAAGCAGTCAAGTGGAAAGAAGTGAAAAGAGAGAGGCAGAAAGCAGTCAGAAGATGCAAGAGATGAACATTAAGGGATGAACTTCAAGTTTTCCTTTACAAGCTTGTTGGACAAGACGGTTTGCCTCTGCACAAATCTGTCAGAATTTCCACTGGTCATCAATCTTAGAATCCTGATGTAAATTTTGTTTGCAAAACCTGCTGCTAGTGTTAATTACAGGATTTGAACTTGCCAGTTGTCACCAGGCACATTTGGTTGCCTAGAGGGGTTAAGACATCTGCAAGGGGTTTCAATCCCACCCGAGTAGCCTGTGGATGTTTTTTTTCACAGGACTTAGAAAGCACTGAGTGAACACTAACCCAACATTGCTGTTTTGTGGTGTTTTACAACGCTGCAGCTATGACCGCTGCACACGACATGACAATAGCGCCTCATGATCAGGGCCCAATTTCATAGCGCTGCTTAACAGTAAGCAAATTTTCAGGCAAACTGTAGCAGAAAATTTTGCTTAGGTGTAAGTGTTCTTCACAGGTTAGCAAGAAAATTAGGCAGCCAACTTGCGCGTTCATCGTGTATTTGCATTGTTACGTCATTCATTTTCCTACAGTAAGCACTGAAAGGTTAGCATGCCTTTTCGTGTGCTTACGGTTAGCAGTGCTGTGAAATGGACATCGCACAGTAAGCACAAAATCAGCCGTTAAGCAGTTCTATGAAATTGGGCCCAGCGCTCATGTGTACCAACCAGCATGGAGGATTGGCATTGCGTGTGCATCGACGCCCGCATGCGGTGGCCATTGTGGCGGTGGTGTATCTCACATCCATTATCCATTTTAATCTTAGGGTTTTTTACTTAAATGTTTGTTATTTGTAAGGAGACTTGAATTAAATTTAGGAGAATATTAAGTAGTTCCCAGTTTAGGAAGATGGTTTTCTTTTGGGGCGATACCTAAAGTTAAGATTTCTGTTTTCCTGCTCTTTACTCTCTGTAAAACAAATAAAAATAAAATCTTGAAGAGTAACTTTTGATACTTACTCAGTCAAGTATGTCAGCTTGTTCTCCATGATCATGATGACTGTAAGCAGAGATGCTATCAACTGCCTGAACAATACAATAGAATTTACAGAGTAAAAAAAACTATTATCTCTGACTTTGCCTCAACGTAAAGTTAGATATTTATGTAATTTCAAGAATATCAATTTAAAAAAGTATTAATCATATACTAGCTTCAAGGGATTCCACCATTGTTTATTCTTTGTATTTTGGCTAAATTTGTTATTCATTGTATTTCGGCTATCTGGATGTATTAAGTCAAAGTGAATCTTGGCTCTAGATTTAATACCAATCCTCGGCTGTAGCTGTTTTGGAGATCATGGTGCATGTATCTGACATTTCCTCAAAGGAGAAAACGAAAATCCCAGTTCCATAAAGGGAATCTTTGTTCTCATGGCTTTGTCAAGTAGAGGTTTTTTTGTGGCAGCTAAGAAAAATGGATTCGGCAATGCCGAGAAAATAATTTTGTCAGGCTGGTAGAGAAAAAATGGAAGATTCCCAGCGGCAACTGGCTAAACTCTTAAATCAAAATTTTGATAAATCCTTAAAAGTCACTTACTTTTGTCTGATGGGTAATTTTGAGTTGCTCTCTGCATCCAACGTCTGAATCAGAACAATTAAAAAGGCCTTGTTGCTAAGAAGACGAGAAAACTTCATCATCGCTTTCTGGATATTTTCATCTGGATACTGCAAATACAGATAAGAATAGATTGGAAAGGGACAAATTATTGCAAGATCTGGTTGAGTCATGGTTCTTAAGTTTATATTTCAAATATGTTATTTTTAGAAAAGATGTCAAATCTGAGTGAAGTGTGGGGTGAGAGAGTGGCAGACACTTACCTCTTTATCCTCAGTGTCAGGTCTCTCTTGCCCGATAAACAACATGTTGCTGGCGTACTCTCGGTGACTGACAAACGGCATTCCGATTCCTTCCAAGTCACTGGTCAAATCTGTCAAGTCTGTCTGAAGATCGGCAAAGGCTGAACAAAAAGGATTGAAATGGAGAGGAGAATTAGGTTCTCCTCCACAAATTCATTTTAATCCCTTGGCCTTGGCCTCTTTCAAGGATTGTATAAGTTCATAAGCAGTCTCACTGAAACTAGGACAAGACTACACACATGATTTATCACACTTTCAGTCGGCTATTCATATGAAAATTGTACTTTTAAATAACGTCTAATAGTTATAAAAAAGAATGAGAGGTGTTTGAAGTTCTAGCAATGTTAATATTGTAATTATTTCAACAATCATCCAGTACAAATGGATAGCCAAAGAAAGGAAGTAAACCTCCCCATAAAAAAACAAAAACCAAAACAAAGCATAGAGACTCTCTTATTTTGTTTTAAAATCTGGTTGTAAAAATGTTTTAGATAAAACTGATCGATGACCGAGCAATGTTTTCTTTGTAAGACCTTGGTACCTTGTTTGATCTCATCTGACAGATCCTCTTCAAGAACTGTCATGTCTTCCTGGATGAGTCTGGCCTCTCGTTTGGATCCGTACAGCTGAGCTAGGAAGCACAAGGCAACGATGAGAATGCAAATCAGGACTGCTCCACTGACTGATCCAACTATGATTGGTACGGCATGAATGGGGGGATAGGAAACGTAACCTATACGGAACTCTAGATTGCTGTGAATTACCTGGAGAGAGAAGAGGAGCAAGGTTCAATAGGGGGTACTTCTTGTATTTGTTTTGTCTTGAATTGGTTTGACTCTCCAAAAAGGTTTGTAGACAGAAACTACTCATCCTAGATTTATCTCTCAGTGTCTTGACCTAAGAAATCCTGGTCAGATGGTTGTTTCTCAAGTAACTTACAACTGAAATTTCTCTTAAGACTTACCCAGACCACAGGAAGCCCTCTCTCTTTGTCCTGGCCCTTGAAGTCCCCGGAAGACGGTTGCTCCTCAGGTAAAATACAACCAAGAGTTGTTTCTTCAATGAAGGTCACATGACATCGCATTGCTCCAACATAAACAATGATTTCTGAGGCAGTAATTGCACTGTTGATTCGTTCACCCTGCATTTAACAGAAAATGTCATTGTGCGTATCAGCTGAAATTACTCACTAAATACATATTTTTTAATCACATTATTGATACTCGCTTTTTTTGTTCAAAGTGAGGTTCCAGCCAGAATGTATCAGCAATAATCACACAGAAACAAACAAGCAGACTAACAGTGAAACCTGATCTTATGTATATGTATATATATTCATGGTTTATTATTAATATTCATAAAAACATTTTCTGTGGCAGCCAGGTGCTGAATTAGGGAAAAATATACAGTGATTCAAATGAAATAAAATAGAACATTATTAAAATTAAGCATTAAAATTGTAATAAAATCAACGGCATCAAAAAGTTAAACAGTTCTAAAACCTTAAAATGAAAAAAGGAAGAAAAAAACAAAGCACATGAGAAAAAAAAGGGAACTTCTTTTCAGAAAATGAATTGAATTGTCAAGCAGGGTAAAAACTGAATAAATGAATATGAATAAACATGTATCAGTAAAAAAAAAAAAAAAAAAAAAAAAAAAAAAACATTAAGACAACACTCAGACAAAAATGACACACAAAAACATACTATGCAGCAATAGACTGATCCTTTAAGCCCCGCCTCCTGATGTGTTGACCAATCACACCCTTGGCTATGCACCAAAAAGTCTGACAAAAGTCCAACATGAATAAATCCTGTTGGAAAATGTAAACATGCGTGAGTGTACTTCTAGCGTGCCATTCATGTTGTGCATTGTGGCATTGAAGAGATGTTCATTGTGCTGCCCACGTGTATAGTGGTGATGTAGCCAATGCTGTGATTGGTCAAAATGTTTAAGGGGCGGGTCTTAATGGATCGGTCTAGTTAGCTTTTGACTGATTGCGTGCTGGAAATATGAAATGGAAATATGAACAATCAATTTGATGCACCCATCATTGATAAAACCTCACCTTGATCGTCATCAACTCTTCCATCTTCTCATACAAGTCGTTTTCAAACTCTTCATACACCGGATCAAGAAAAAACTCCAAATCAACTTTGTCTTCTGACCACGTTAAGAGGTCAATGACACCATCCATAATGAAGCCAAAGGTCACATTACGTTGAGATAGAGAACTGTTTATGGCTGAGGTTATGTTAGGAGTCCGGCATCGCATGAACTCGGATCCTTCCCTGGCACAACTCTAAACACACATAACTCATAATGAACGATTTTTTTATATTTTGTTTTAAATGTTTCCTTTCGAATCCAGGAAACAAACAAATTACTTAAAGGTTCTATGAAGTGGTATTTTATATTTTGGGGGCTTAAAATATGGATTGATATTAAGACCATGGGAATGAAAGTTTCAGATTTGCATCCAAACATTTTTACATTGCATATGGCTTTTTTCCATTATTCATTATTCATTATTTCGAAATGTATTTATTTATTTATTCATTTACTCTTATTTACACACGGTAAACCTATTCAGCCTAGGGCTGTTTTTCAAGGGACTGTGTTTAAAACCTTGTTAACATTGATTAAGAATCGGAAATATTAAAAAAGTATTTAAGAAAAGACAACGGCAACAACAACAAATAGACATATATAGTATGTACATAAATGATAAATCCAAAGTAAATTGAGAATGATAAAAGTATACGAAAGTGGAAAATATAGGCCTACTTAAAAACAACAGCATGCACACTTCTTCTATACCCTTCTTGCAGCCGCAGTTGAAACAGCAGATTTTATTGGTTGACTCTTGAGTTCACCAGAGTAAGAACTCTAACCAGGCTATGGCATTGTCAAGAGCTCACCTCTGTTAATTTCTTTGTTGCACTGGGCTGCTGTGATTTACACTAAAACAACAAAATTGTTAAAATAAAAAGATTGAGAAATATTTAAGCTAGTGACTCACCTCAACAAACTTAACATTCTTAGGTCCGTTGCTGCCAACAGATCTTTTAGTGATTTGTTTAGTGACTGTAATAACAATTGAAGCCATCTGGGTAGTGTTTAGATATTTCCCTCTGACAGTCAACTCCCGACCACCACTGAGTATTGAAATAAATCAAAATTGATTCATGCGAAACTAAAAGAAAACGGGATAGTAGTTTAGAGTGCAATGGCAGAAAAATTATCGCAAGGTAAAATTTTGACCGTTCCATTTCACGAGGCGAAGCCAATTTAATTTGAACTTCACAGAAAATAGAGCGATAATAATTTTCCCATTTCACTTAATATTTGTTTCATATAACAGACAAATAGATCCTTGTCATTTTATATGTTCATAATAAAATACAAAATCAAAACAGACACAATTCCTCGTCCATCCCACACTCCGAAAATTCACAAAAAACTTCTAAACAATGTGGACATCTCCATGTATAGACACAGACGCACTATATTTTTCCATAGGCCTTCTCCACACGCTCAAAAAACAAATTTATCTTCAAGCAAATTTGATGCGTGCAGCTTAGATGAGCGCAACACGCACAGGAAGAACAGTGCAATATGGTAATATTAAAACCTTTTGCACAGAAGCTCCTGATGGTATTTCCACCTTTTAGTAACCCCTGGAGTTAAAGATTTCAAGGAACTTTTGAAAACAGTATTTTCAGCACAAGAGAAGATTACTTACTGATCACTTACTTACTGATCGCTCACTGATTGGACTGACTTCAGTAAAGGACTATTTCAACAGGCACGATCATCTTGCCAATTGTTATAGAAAATTATAGCATAAGCTGATAGTTTACTCATCCAACTTAACATCCAAAGTTTTTAAATGTTGTTGTTAAACATAATAGAAATATAATACTTTGACCTATAATTTACCAATATAACTATTTATGCATTGATTTACTCACGCATAGATGCTGCTGGTTGGACTGACTTTAGTAATGTTAGGGTTGTTGGTGAAAGTGTAATTCTGGCTTGTTTTGTCTGCCCCATCAAAAGACATCTTGAGAATTTCCTTCTGCCCAACTTTCCCCTCCGCGCTTGTGCACACTGCTTCCCTCTCTGTCACTGGGCTGTAAAGTTACGAAGCAGAAGACAGGCCAACATAAAATTATTTTATTAAACAACTGTTTGATGAACAAATATGTGACAATAATTATCAGATAGGCCTAAACCAAAGAGTGTGCAACAAAATTTCAGATAACGGGCTCTACCTCAAGTAAATTAATCTTAGTTGCTATATATAGCATAGACTTCACTTGCCTTGTTATAATGCAAGCTTTATCACCAATGAATGCCTCAATATTCCGTCCTGTATTTAAAGCCGTTCCGTTGATTGTTATACGAGTCCCACCAGCTGCTGGTCCAAAATGAGGACTGAAACTTGTAATAGATGGAACCTGGCAGGAAAATCAGAACGATAAAAAACACACAAAATAGTAGAAATTCAACATCAACCAGATCATGTGTCCTTTTATTTGTCAACAATTAGTTGTTGTACTAAACTCATTGCAAAGATAGAAGGTTTTTTTTTAATCTTGTTTTTAAATAATCTGATCTTGGATGACATATGAGAGCTATAATTTGGTGAAAATCAGACTCAGGTGATAAATGAAGTTGACATAATTGCCAGCGCTCATACCTATCACATCTGTATTTCTTTGAAGCAATTCTTCTTTTTCAAAGTTATTCTCACACTTTTTAAGTTTGTGAGAAATGATTCTTTTATTCAAAGCTATTTGAAAAAAGCTGAAAAGATCACCTAAATACAATGTGGTAGGTACACCTTCCCTACATCCCTTGGTTATTTTGAATTCCTTGTACAAAATGTTTTCCCCTTTTCAAGTTTCATTTATCAACACTGTAGACTCAATACGGTAAGAGTTGTAATCAAACCTACCCTATATTCAAATTTGACCTCTCCTGAGCTTTTCTGTTGTGTTGACCCATCACCTCCCAAGATTGTCAGCGATGCTGACACCACACTTTCAACTCTTGATTGAGTCCTGCAACTTACACTGTGAAATGGTTCAGATTGGAAATGTATCTAACATACTGAAAAACTTGTTAAGAGCTTGTATTCAAGATAATCTGCTTTAGTGTCTAGCATCACTAGTTTTGTTTCATACCAAAAACAAGAGAGTAAATTTAGCACTGTATACAATGGTCATTGCCTCTCAGACCTTAAATTTCCAAGTATGAAAGTATCATTGAAAAAAGCTGAAATAAAATTCAAATTCTGAGAATGACTCAACATTTTTAGTGTTCACCTTTTAACAGTCATTTTTATAGAATTAAATTATTCTGATTTGATATTGATTGAAATTAAGATGGTAAAACTGACACAACATCTTGGGTTGGATATCAAGGATTTAAAGATTGATAACGTTGATTTCTTACCTGTAGCCGGTTGCATAATAGGCTTCCAGTCCATCCAGATAGCATTCTTGGTCTCCAATCGTCACATTCAGTACAGTATGGAATCCTCTGCCAATATCTGTACCCATTACAGATACAATGGTGTTACCTTCTATTGGTCCAGTCAATGGATATATCTAAACAATCAAACATTGTCAAGTCAAGATGTCATTTATTGCTGTCAGATCATGTACATGGTCTTGGATCTTCACATTCATTCCTCTACCAATATCTCTACCAATTATAGACGCTATGGTATTGCCTTAGCATGGTCAAATCAAAGGATAGATCTAAATAAGACATTGTTAATCTTAAGACATCATCAGAACATTGCTTTGATTAACTTTAACAAAATTTGAAAAAAAATAATTACCTTTTGCAAACTGCTTACCAACCAAAAGGACCTTTTCGATAAATGCAACAAACTGTTAATGGCCTCACGTTTCGACCCTAACAGAGTCTTTCTCAAAGGCTATAAATGACAACACAACTCACATACAAGTATATCTGGAGTAACACTATGTGTTACTCCATATCAATAATCAATAACGGATAAATCTACTCACCCCTTTGAGGATCGGATCAGGGCAGTTGGCACTGTTATTATAGGTAACCCACTCCCCTTCCGCTGTTGTACAAGACTCTCTTAGTTCACACATAGCATTACACCAAACACACTCAAGCTCTGGCCTGGCAGTAACACACCGACTACAATCTGGCTTCAATACTCCACACTTGTAAAGTGTTGCTGTAGAAATAATAACAGTTCTCATTGTTTGTCTATAAAAACATTATAGACAAACTACCATTACCTTGATTAGGCTTGAGAGGGATCATAAATATCAGTGATTCATATTTTTCTCTACATCAAGGGATGTAGTCTTAATTTGGGGACATACCAAGTTCAAAAGAACTTGTCTGAAGCTTTTCACAGTTAATTGAATTGTGCCTCCAATCATTAGGGGAAGTAAATTGTTCATGTTTATTTAAGTGAAGTTATTTAAGTCAACAGAGAACGTATGTACATCTGTAATGGTGCCCCTTTCCTTTTGGGATCCTTGTACTGCAGGTCAAGGGGCAGGATCTCCATTAATGGGGAAAAATAAATTGTAGGGGCAAATGACTACTGTGGCCACTGTGGAGATGCCAGTCTCCTCACCCCACACCCTTGACTCAAACTCACCACTATTGTTGTATATGTCATCTAGGGTGTGACGGTTACTAGCTGTGTCCGTCCATTCAATGGTCAGTTTCACAATCAGCTCTGCTTCATCAGTGGAAGTGTAGGTATACTGTGGAATATAAAACAAGCCATTGGAAAATCTATTCAAATAATTAGCATGTGTTTTTATCATAGCTTGATTTTTCAATTTCAAAGAATGTTTTTCTTCATAATGGTCTGAGGACTAACTTAACTTACAGCTTTCATGTCACACACGATGGTATCAGCATTACGCTGAGCAGTTGTACTCTGACGTATTCCCTCGATATCAAAGCTACACTCAAAGCTAGTAGTCTAGGAGATGAAAAAACAAATGCTCAGTGGGAATTGTTAAAAGGAACAAAAACAATTTCATTTTAACAAGGTGGGTACATGTGATTGTTTCTCCCACTTTTTTTTTCTCCCAAACTGAAAACTAAGAAAAGGCAATGTTTTGGTGAAAAAAGGCCAAATCACTGTCAATCCAACTTCGTTAGTTCATATTCATTTTAAATATTTACAAAAAAATAACAATTTCTTATTGAGTCATTTATTTTTCTAGTTTTCTTCAGTCCGAGCGTGTCTGTTGTGGTTTCATTTTTTAAATGTTTGTATAAGAAGAAAAAAAGGTTTTAAAAGTTGTGTATCTTTTGTTGCAAAAATAGGCCAAGATAAAGTCTTGCTGTGTCCTTCATTATTCCCTTGTTTAATTGATCAAGTAATAGACTACAAGGGAAACTGACTGGGTTAATCTCAATTCAATTATGGGGTGAACAAAGAAACCTGCGAACTCTGGATTAATGCTTAATTTAATTACATTTTTTTTTGGAAGTTTTTTTCGATTGAACTTGCCTGGGTCTCATTGGGTAGATTTATAGTCATGACTTGTAAACTCTTTTCAATTCCATTGGGTAGAAGGACTTCAGTATTCTGAGCCAGCAGCTGAGGGCAAAAACCTGGACCCTTGGATGAAGACGAATTTGGATTCTAAAGAAATAATATCCAATAATTATACAACAGAAATTATTTCCTCTTCAAACATCTCAGGACAAAATTGTATTATTTCAAAGATTAAATAATGTTGTTATGACAGGCTTTTTGGGCAGAGAGACTTCAGTATTCTGAGCCAGCAGCTAAAGACAAGAACCTGGACCCTTGGGTGAAGACACAATTAAATTCTGAAGAATTAGTATTGAACTATTATTAAAGAGTTAATACAAAATCATTACCCTCCTCATTTTGAAATTTGTCAAAACTTTACTAATTCAATAAAAATAGGTAAAGACATCAAGAGGGTGTGGATTTATGTTCTATTTATAACTGTTAAATATCAGCATTGAAAAACAACTTTTGTGGTGAGTTTAATCTTACATTTTGTCCAGTAATGATGATTTCATTGGCTCCTGTGCAAGTATAACTAACATGAGTGCATCTATTCTCAAAGACACGCCAATCACAGGCCCAGCGACTACCAACACAAGATACACAACTACAGCAAACATAAATACAAAAAACAACAAAATAATCCAAGGAAGGAAATGCTACATCAGAGAAATACTTCAAAATGAAATAAAATGAAAATGCAGTCAAAGTATATATTCAAATTAATGTGAAGTGAAAGAAGAACAAAAAGTAAATTAAAAACAGGTATTTCAAACAAATTCAGAGCTTGTTTATTCTACAAAAAGGAATAAATAAATAATCTTACGAAGTAAGAGCGGAGCATTCATAGAAATAGAAGCTTGTATCCACAAAACTGACTGATGTTTCCCTGGAATTGATGCTCAGTGTAACTGCAACGGCATCATCTGGGAAATAGAAAATTTATAATTATATCATGTTATTTAAAAATATGTATAAAATTATTATCAAACTACTTTTATAAAGGTTTTCTGAAATGGCGCAAAACATTGTGCTAGACTCACCTCCTTGTTGAATTGGAGGTATCATACCATCAGGTGGGGAGACACATCTAAGATCCTCATTAGTCTTTGTAGCTTGAGATACGTAGGATCCAAACCAACACTCATAACTCATGTCGGTCAGTAAGTCTGGTAACTGCTGTACACTCACAGTTATCTAGCAAATATTCAGTTTTAGTTGGTACAATAAATCAACACAAATTAAAAAAAGTTTTAAAAACCTACGGAAATGCAAAAGAAATTATGGATTAGATGGATGAGAAACTTGACAAAGATAAGACGGAAAATAGATGTTGAAGAATCACAGATGTTTCCTTTAAAAGAGTTGGTGTCGGTCCTAAAAAAAATGATAATTTCCAATGATGATTAACATTTTTGTTATATCTTTATGTAGTTTTCAACGTGACTGCAGTTCCCACTGCAGATGAACAACGAGTAAATTGTGGAATAGAAAAGGGTGGGATCAATTGGGAGAATAAAAACAAGAGAAATGTAGAGCACAAAATCATCATTGTTAAATCTTGAGTGTTTCCCCATCACAATTTTACTCTTACCTGTTGTTCTGTGACAGTAGATGGTAGACTGTCATAAGGAGCCACATTTGTTATCTCAATACACTGTGCAGTATTGTAGGCTAACCATCGTGTAGACACATCAGCCATGTTGCAGTCAGAATGAAGGGTACATCTAATTAAGTACAAATTAATTTTGGGGTGAACAAAGAAAAAGTGACTAATGCGGGATCTGAACCTGCGACCACCGGCTATATGTACTGACGCTCCACCAACTGAGCTATCCAGCCCTAATGATATCTTTGTTCGGGAGGTGCCAGTCAGAAGCCATTCCACCGGTTACTGCCATGTGGCCAGAGATCACACCCCATTATACAATTCAACTATAGAGCTAGCTCTATGGATATATTTTGGAAAGCGGCAGCATGGCAGCCAAGTACAAATTACATAAATAATCATCAAGTAATATTTCACACTGGGTCTAAATAAATTCAACGAACCATTCTATTTAAACAATCAGACTCAGTCTCTGCTGATGAACTAAATAAATTAGTTAGTACAAAGCTGTCAGTGGGAAAAAAGAAAAGCCATCTTTAAAGTAATTTTGTTTCATAAAACTCATAAATTTAGTCTGTTATTAGTTGTTTTTCAAAATTCTCCACCTACATATTTATTAGACAAGATACAATACTTACTGTCTCTGCAGAGTACACCAGCCACAGTATGGGTCTCCATCCCTCCCTGCATCCGTACCAATACACGTCTCACACGTTGTATACTGACCACAATTCTCCACACGCATCTTCAGAAACTGTTTGGTACAAATGAAACATCTTTCAAAAGATGACATTATAAGTTGAGCTTCATGAAAAACCGCTGAATTTGCAAAATCTATATTCATAACAAGAGAAGAATTTCTAGTGATCCTGTTAAGTGTGGTAAGATATGATGTCAAACTGTCTATAATTTAACCATACTTTTTGTTCAGTGAGTACATCTCTCTTGTTGTATCATTAATCTTATTATAGTACCTTTTGTTCAGTGAGTATGTACATCTCTCTTGTTGTATCATTAATCTTGTTATTGTACCTTTTGTTCAGTGAGTATGTACATCTCTCTTGTTGTATCATTAATCTTGTAATTGTACCTTTTGTTCAGTATGTACATCTCTCTTGTTGTATCATTAATCTTGTTATTGTACCTTTTGTTCAGTGAGTATGTACATCTCTCTTGTTGTATCATTAATCTTGTTATTGTACCTTTTGTTCAGTGAGTATGTACATCTCTCTTGTTGTATCATTAATCTTGTTATTGTACCTTTTGTTCAGTGAGTATGTACATCTCTCTTGTTGTATCATTAATCTTGACATCTTTAAGGACTGATCGACTAATATTAAGGTGTACTCTTTCATACAGTCTGGCTGAGGTCTTGTTTTGAATGTGAACCTGTAACACAGCAAGAAAAAAATATAAAGTGTGGAACTGTCTGACAACCAAAAAGGAAACACAAATAGAGAGGAACAGATGTTGATGTTTAACCGCACTTTAATCTTAACATTTGAGATATTATTGAAGTGAAATGTATAAAGATATGGAAAAGTATCACTGTGATTGTATTTAATTATATCTTAAAGGTAAAACTAAGACATAAATGGATAATGATGATGATGTAAACCTCATGAAAACATTTAGTCTGAAATTCTGGCATGATTAATGAAGGTCACAAGTGTACCAACTTACCTTTAACAGTTCTCCACTGGAGTTAGTTCCTATGATAGCTACAGTGTGGGTCATTTCAGTAGTTGTAATGATGGATGACATCAGAGTGGCTGTAAATAAATACACATTAATATCAGATTGTTAAAAACTTGAATCTTTTCTCGATGAAGGACATCATGATGGTTTAGTAATGCAGATAACAATCTGGAATATTAAACAACTTTGATTAATTTTAGTAAATATTAATACCCTTTATGATTTTGTGCAAACAGCTCATGATGTATTTTGACAGTGACAATGGTGGTAATTCTGGACAAAGTGTACATTAAAAAAAAAGCAAAACTAGCCACTGAAAACTGATTATTCATAAATTTTATGGAAACGTTTTGTATTATATTACTTCAAAATCACTTAGTCCAATTTACCTGATAGTTCCAGCACAGCATTGGATGTTGTTATATCAATGCCTTTAGCATTCTTGTATACTTGGGTGTCCCCTTCAAAAGGATGACACAGAAACATGTCTGGACCAACCTAAAGATACAAAGACAGCTTTAACTTGATTAAACAAAAGAAAAGCAAATGCCATTTTGTGAATTCGTTCATCGTAAAAATATATTATGGTATACCGTATTCAATCTATGTGTGATATCCAGCTTAGTGATTTCAAGAAAAAAGAGAAAACATTGAAAAGTTTAGTCTTGTTTACAAGTAAAGTTTCTACAGCAGTTGTGTGCAAATGGAGCATGACTACAAAACAAACAAAATTGTATATATTTGGAAGGACACAAAAGTATAATATTTTTATCATGGAAAAATTACTGTTAAAAATGCTGATTTTGTTCTTAAATTTGAGAAAATAATAGGCTGTAAATAAACCAATGAAAAGTTTGATTAGGAAGAGACATTGATTTTTGTAAGTGAAATTAATTTTTGTATAACATTGGTAAGTTGTGCATAAAACCAATAGTGTCAATTCTACAGACATTGGAAACAGTGAACAATCTTGTTCTTGTTTTACAAGCAACTGACACCGAAAAAAAGAAAAATTAAAAAAATTCTTTTACTTGATATTTTAAAGATCTTTTTAAGACCTCTTTCTGAAGCAACCAATATTTAGAAAAGGGTCTTGGTTTAACTTCTCTATAATCTTGTTGCATACCTTCAAGAGAAAAAGTTCCCAAGGCTTCCCTCAAAGCATCTATAATATCCCTCATCTTAATCAAGCACGTAACTTGGGATCCAACCTTAATGAAGCTGACCATACTTATACTCACTGAAAACATATTACACTTAGATCCGGCTAAGTACTGCACTGAGTAGTCATCTCCATTTTGAATACATCCCTTGACTGCTTCCCTGAAGGCATCTAAAATATCACTCATCTTATACACACACAATGCTGACTCATCAATAGGTACATCACTAGTCCCATTAGCTTCTTCATTCTTAGCAAACACAGCATACAGCACCATGTCCTCATCATTCAAACCTAATGATACAGCAAGATCATGACCTGCTGGGCCAATATGAGCAGCTTGTACCAAACTGTACACATTACCATCAGATCCTTGGCATTGTATGGTGATTTCTGTGTAAGATTCAACTGTTGGGCTGGTCTGACAGACTCTGTTGATTTTAGAAACAGTGACATTGGAACCAAGATCCTCCTGTTGAGAAGCGAGAAAGTATGTGAATCCATCATATGAGAAACCAGCGACGTATGTAATATGGAGTGGACTCTGAGCAGGAGGTAATACAAATGTAGTAAATGAAGAAAACACAGTTCCTGATGGGGATATCAACAATCCGTCAGTACTAAGGATTCTTCTGCTAACTGGTGGTATACCTCTATACACATCCTCATTAGCATAAGTCACAGCTACATACAACCAGTCTCCTCCATCTGGGCCTGGTCCAGTTGGTCCATCAGTACCTGGTGCAATCAAACTAACAGTAGACAACTCTCCAAAACCGGCAACATTAGGCTCTGGATGAAACAACACATCAGTCAAATCATCTGGATTCCTGAACTTGCATCTTCCTCCATTCTGACTACCACATGTAATCAACCGATTCTGATTATCTAATATCAGGATTTTATTGTAGTTGGTGAATGAATGACATGTATCGCTTCCTAGTTCTTCACATGTACTAACATTCTGTAGCAGATTGAATGAACTCTCCAGTCTGTATAAGTAGTTCACAGCTCCAACATACACAGCTCCATCAGGGCCAGATAGAGTGAAATGATTAAATTGAGCATTTTTGTTCTTTGTTGCATCCTGGGGAAGTCCAGGAGGAGGAGGAGGATGAGGATTACTGAATGAAGCAATGTGATAAGATGACAGATCTCCTTGCCATTCAGCTGATACAACACTACTTAATCCCAGCAGAATCAAACATACAGCCAACCAGATGGGCACATGGCTCCTCTGGGCCTCCATACTCATCCTCAATGAAAATCTTTCTGAGGTGGACATAAGCTGAACCTGTAGCTCTCTGGTAGTAACAATGAAAATAATTTTAAAACAAATAGATAAGCAAATCATAATACCAAGTGAACAATTTCCCTTGTATAGCATAGCAAATACTCCACAAAATTCCTCAGTTGCTACTCAAAACCATCATTTTGCTACTCAATATTGGCATTCAGTTTTCACAAAACAACTTCTGTCTAAATACGTTTGCTATACAAAATTGCTATAGTCATACAAACAATTGTGAAAATAATTACAAAGGTCGGATCAAATTTGCCATATTCTTCTCAAATTAAGGAAGTGGTTAATACTAAAGCAGCAGACTCTGAAATTCTTGGCTCATACTTCAAGACAAATACCAGGGGCATTAGGGCCATTTTGCCTTCATTAACTCATTACCTCAGTGAAAAGAAAATCCTCATTAACATTTAAAGAAGAATGAAGCAAAGACCAAAGGCATAGCTGAAAATTTTCTTATGGCCAAGATTTATTTCATTCAATTTCTGTCTGGTTTGCTCTTGCCTCAGTTGAAGTGTCGATTTAACCCACCATAGCAAAACACACTTACTGCATACACTATGCATGTAGTTAGTTCCAATGATCCACAACAATGAACGAAACACTGACACAATGGCCAGGGTAGCGATATATATTTTTTTCCTATTCACTACAAAAGAACTAAACCTATACAAATTGCCCATAGGAGCTACCATAAAATCAGTCTCACTATGCATTTGTAAAGCAGAACACTCCCAGCATGAAGGACTTGTTCAAGTTCATTGTTCGCTTTGGTCTGCACAATATTACACCTATGAGGTAAACTGAAATGAAGATATATTCACAGTAATTCATGTTTAGCGATCCATACAGTACTTTTTTAGCATTTTTATTCTGACAGTAACCGTCAGTTAGTGACAATTTTAATTAAATATCTAGATTATTAGCTCCTCAGTAGGCCTATATTTTGAACTTGAAGAACTGTCTAGTTGCACTTTCCCTGAACAACTCCATTCTTACATTTGACGTTTGCAAACATTTAAAAATGGCTGCCAAGGCAATGAATGTGTTTTTATAACATCATCGCTACACAATGGAAACATGTGAGAAACCGAAAATCTGCACTTAGTCTCAGCATAATGCAATGAGATCTTTTTGCTAAAATGTGTTTTATGCAGTCTTATTGCAACTACAGTTAAAGAAGTTGCACTTTAATAGGCCCGACTTATACTATTATGAATAGTATGTATGCTTTTTAATGCTTGTGCATATTTAATGTCATTTTGTTTATTTTGTTTGTATTTCATGTTATTTTTAGATTTTTAATACATACTCTTAATAACTGTATTTCATTTCTATTGTTTATTTATTACCATTCCTGTAATTAGTGTTTTTCCCGCTGTTGGTTTGTCGACACAAGTTTAATATATAATTAATACTATTCTTTGTAAGCTACTTTTTTATACATGTGATGTAGGAACCAAGCAAGGCCATTTTCATTCTGAAAAGTAAAGGGCACTTCCTTCGGGGAAAACCAAGGAAAATTTTGAAGTGGACCACGGCCAAGGCCAGGGTTGAAAGTGTCTAGTGATGACGTTTTGGAGCCTGAAGTGCATTTACATTGCACCTCCGACTCCAAGATGTCATTTAAAACCCTTTACATTTTTCACAACGAATAAAGAGAGATGGGCATTACATTCGTTTTCCTTTTGTCAGCAGTTTTTTTTCTTGTGTTTAGTGGCAGGCCTAGTCACCCTGGCCGGTTGCATGTCGTCCGTTACACACACAGCCAACAATCATAACGGCCGCATGCATGTCCCGACCACACACCCACACCCATCTAATAAAAACATGCAAGCTAAAAGCCAGACAAACCTACAAAGTGTATTTTGACAAATGAACATACTTACAGAAACTAGATTTTGTACAAACACACCTGAAAAGTTGCAAATGTCTCCACACAAATCTCACAATCACCTTCATTACCACTGCCAGCATTCCGTTTGTATGTAGATGTGTGCATGATGCAAGTACATGAAGTATCGGGTGCATGTACCACACACAGTGAACAAAAAACTTTTCGTCTACGACGCATGCGCATATTTCGTTCAGGGACTTGCACAAAGTTTACTTCAGGTTCGCATTACCGCCATTTTTTGTTACATCAAAAACATACGGTAGCCCAAACTTGACATTGCCATCATTGTAATTATTATCCATCATTGGAATCAAAGCTTTTTAGGAGTTGAAAACAAAAAACTCACACAAAACTCACACAAATGAAGCATAGGCCTACTTATTTTCCAGTGTTAACAAAATATAAAAATGAAAAAAATTAAATTAGCTGCTGCAAATTGCTAACCAACCACAAAGACCTGTTGTATAAATGCAAACAATTGTTAATGGCCTCACGTTTCGACCCTAGCAGAGTCTTCCTCTTTCTGCCTTTGAGAAAGACTCTACTAGGGTCGAAACGTGAGGCCATTATCATTTTTTGCAAAGTATAAATTTAAATGTGTACGCCTACAGGTTTTATAGCTTGTAAACTTTTTATTGTAATAGCACGGATCCATATTCACAATTCATTAAACATTAATAACAATACATATGTGGGGCAAAAACACATAATTATATTGTTTTCTCTAACAAAAATGAAAACATGTAAACATCTGTTATATACAAGGTTATATTGGTGAATTCCATCCGTGTCAGGAAACTTTCTGCCTGTTCACAAATTAAATGCTTGTTTTGTAAGCCACAACGGAAATAGGCATTAGCGTTCTCGGAAATGCGCTTGACAATTTCAGCTATATTAATATTGGTGTCATTCGGATATAAAAAGACCCAAAGTAATTTATCTTTTGTCGGTTTTTTGTACCAGTTCACAAAATAATTGTTTAACTTATTTTGATTTGGATAACTTAAATAAGCAATATTGTTTTCGGAGGTCTTCAATCAATTAGACTTTTCGACTTTGACTGAAACACGGATGGAAATGTTTCTCAGGAGGATTGGCTGCTTGAAGGACTATTGTTCAAGCCAGCTTTCAGATTGTAAGTTATCATTTATTTGGTAATAAACTATTTGTACGTTTTGTCTTTTAAAGGCACCATCTAGGATTGGCAAAGCTGATAGTGCAGTGTTTTTACTTTGTCTGATTCAATTTATATACATGAAGAAACAAACTTGTGAAAATTTTGGCTCAGTCCGTCGTCTGAGTAAGGAGAAAATAGTGAAAACACGTGCACACTTTTCAGCATGTAAACACATTGTCCTTAATTTTGGTTGTTACAACCGAAATCAGCGTGTGGTTTTTTTTCAGATACAGCTTTCTGTATTATGACAGCATTTTAGAGGAAAATATTTCACAGAAAAATCGGTTCTATGTATTAACTTCAAAAACAGTAAGCTTTCAGACTGAAACTAAACAATAATGTTTTTATCCTAAGCAATCATATACAGTGCCTTTAAGACTTTTTCTTCATCTCATTTTAGTCACAGTGCAAGTTTCTGGTCCCAAAATCTTTCCACAGAAAAACCGAAGCAAAATATCAATGGAATCGAGACAGCCTTTGGCTGTGATTTAGACATGTAATAAAATAATAGCAACCAACAGAATAAAATAAACTATCCTAACAAAATGTGACAATTTCAACAATTGGTTCCATCCGTCTGAGGGGACCCCAAATACTTCATGTTTTGTCAGGAACTGTCTGCCTGTTCACAAAATATATGCTTGTTTTGATTTCCATAAATGAAGTAAGCAATAGTGTTTTGAGGCTATTTTATTAAATGCATGTGACAATTTCATCTAGTAAGTTTCAGACAAAATTAAATAAACAAGTTATTGGAATGTTTTAGAAGATAACACAACATTACGTTTTGACAAAGTTTTATAGTTTTGGAAATGAACAATTATTTGGTTGTCTGATACCGGTAGTTATCCACAGTGGAATGGATGTCGTCTCAATTTATAATGCAATTTAAATTTAAAACTCAATATTGCTTTAAAAATAAAGATTTGATTATCAGATAAATATTATCATAAAATCAAAAAAATAATTTGTTAATACTGCAATAATTTGTTCAAAATCTCTTAAGACATCAGCTTTACAACAAATATATTAAGTCTCTGTGTAAATATACAACTTTTTAAAAATAACAATTACATTCTTCCAAATGAAGAAACCAAAATTATTTATAAAAAAGAATTATCTTACAAATAATAATGCACCAACCAGGCATAAAAACATAATAATCTTTGATACAATGAAAAAAACTTGCTACTGTGTTTTTTGCAAGTTCGTTCTCATGATTATTTTGATTTGGCGAAAAACCGAAATAAGAATCACGTGTTAGGGGAACAAGTTCCTCACATGTGACAGTATTCCATGTAGAATGAGATACTTCTCAAGACAATCCTTTATGTTATTATGGGCCTTTTCCAAACCTAGGCTTAGGGTCCCGTTCAGGCTTGGGCTCTGTCACCAAGTTTGGAACAGTATGCAGTTTACACGATGCTTCAAAATCAAACAAAGCCCAGAGCCGCAGCCGCAGCTGCAGCCTGAGCGGAGGTTTGGAAAAAGCCCAAACTTTATAAAAAGTAATCTTTCAGATTTAAAAATCAGCCCTTAAATTGTCCATTGCTGCTTAAAATGTATCATGCTTTTTAAAGTTGATTATTAAATCCGCACATGCTAAATTTCATATAGAACTGTTAATATAAAATGATTTGCTTATTACCTTTACAATTTGTATATTTCATGACGTCCTTTGCACTTAAATAATTATTACAACAGAAAGCCAAAAGGTCAACTCATCAAGGGGCATCAATACACTGGTTAGGGGCTTGCCGTCAACTGCAGTAGTGGTGGTGGTGGTGGTGGTGGTAGGGGGGGGGGAGCACGTGCCCAAACACAGCCTTGGTGGCACCAAAACGGCCATGATTTAATTTAATTTCGATTTATCTTTGTTTGTAAGAGGTGTGTGTTTTGGTTATTACTATGATATCTCAAAATGCTGATAAGATTTGTAAAGACAAAAAAGACAAAAAAGTGAAGGGCACCATCCTTTCCCCTGAGCGCACAAACACCAACTACGTCACTGGTCATCTAGAACCAATAGATAAAGAAACTAAATGTCCACCTCACGTACAATTTTATTAACTGGAGAATCATGATAAAAGCTATAAGAATTACAACACTCCTTACAAACATTCTGCCTTTCTGCCTTTTATTGATTTAGAGGGCTTCAAATAAAGTGTTTTTTTTTACAAGACAGCCGTGCGAACACGATGCACTATACCCATAGCAACCAATGTATTATTCCATTAGCAACAAATGTACTACACCCATAGCAACCAATGTATTATTCCATTAGCAACAAATGTACTACACTCATAGCAACCAATGTATTATTTCCATTAGCAACAAATGTACTATACCCATAGCAACCAATGTATTATTCCATAGCAACAATGTACTATACCCACAGCAACAGCAGCTTCTCGGTACCTAGACATCCATGTACAAAGTATGGGGTGTAATAAAACAAATATTGTCTGCTTTTACTCGTGCTTTGGTTGAAACTACAACTCTCCCAGTGTTCCCTGGCGCAATCTATTTTCCTGAGGCAAAACTGGGGATCACCTCAAGAGTCGTAGTTTAAACCATAGCACTCGAAGCAGTCAATATTTGTATATCATAGTATGATTAGAATCCTGTCATTATCCCCATTTATTCAAGGCTGTTTTCTCGTTTGTGATCACTACTACTAATTACTATATCAAAGACAAGCACTGCAATGGTGGGCAATCATTTGCTACTCTACACAGCATCATCATCACTGTAGAGTGTCACATGCACCTCCTCAAGAAGGTATCCAAGATGGGCTTCTTCATATTCTGGTTCAGACTCTAGAACATCCAGTATCTACAAAATGAGAAGACAGAGTCAACTATCTTGGTTTTCCTTGAAATCAGGGCTCATTTCTTATGAATCGAAACAATTTAAAAAGACCTGCACTTATAAAATTAGGGACAGAGAATAAAAGGAAAGGACTGAAGGTACTCTTGAGGGAGAAAGCACAAGATGAATAACCAAACTGAGGTAGACAGGAAAAAATAGCCTGACCCCTTCTTGGTTAATGGGTATCACTATGATTGCAAAGGAGACTAGACAAAAATAGCTACAGTACGATTTCTCGTGGTACCCTGACCCATTATTCATGAGTCGATAATGGTTTACCTGCAGAGAAAATAGTACAATGTAGACACACACATTAAGAAAATAATTTAGGTAGGATAAATTAATTGGATAAGTGTTTTTAAAACTTACCGTTTGATTGTGTTTGCTGACAATGTCCCAAAGCTGTTCAAGGGTGTTCAACTTGCTGAACAGACCAGTGAAATTCTGAAAAGACAAACAAATGATGAGTTATGACAATTTCCTTTTTTTAAAGTAAAACACCTGAGTTCTAATTCTATCGCTTTCAATTTCAACAATTTTTCTCTTTTTAATTCATTTATTTGTATTTTTCTGGGTAAATTTTTGCATTTTGAAATTTACCTCACAGGCTTTATAAAGCTCCTTATTCAGTTCCTGGGTGGGCACCTGTGGCAAACTCCGAACTCCGTCATAAAAGTCCCGTACAACATACTGGTACTTTTGCTTCTCTCTGCCATACAATAACTTGTTAACAGAGGACTCCTGTCGACAAAACAAATCAGTTTCAAATCAAACTATCAAATTCTGAAATAGTTCCCTGTTTTCTCTAGGTTATAATTTAGAGACATAGCGAAAAGCGTTGTTCTTGAAAAGAGTTAAAGAAAAAGGATATGTCAATATTTTCTGAGTTACCTGTCCAAGTTTATGTGTCTTGATGTCGTGTACGTCGTGGAATAACTGACCAATCACGTCCATGCTTGCCTCAACAGAACTAGTAGATTGGATGTCAAAGATGTAGTCTGGATTTTTGATGGCGTTGGACCAGAAACGCAGTGGCAAACTAGAAGAAATGGACACAAAACTTAGTTGGTATTCTTATCTGTAGTGAAAGAGATTTGATAACGGAAACCTTACGCCTACACGTCACAGTCAAATATTTCACAGCATTGCAAATAAAAAGGGAAGAAATTTACAAATATCTTACATATTACTCTTCCAGATATGTGTGATTTCCGGGTCCTCTTCTTCCAGTTCCTGTCGAATGGCCTGGCTGTCAAAAAAGTCAAAGAGATACTTGATGGCTTTGGGGGCGTGCTCCACAGATAGAATGGTGTGGAACATATCGTCAACATACTTTTGAATGACTCCCTGTGGAAAAACAAACAAAACTTATGAAATAAATTAATGGTTTTAAACGGTAAATTAAGACCGAGTCACCACTCTTTTATTACCATTCATAAATGCGCTTTTTATTGAGATATAAAAATGTCGAAACAAATCTGAGAAATGCTCCCCTCTCCAAAAATTCCTAGATAAGCATAAATTTATGTACAACTTCAAAAAAAAACAACTTAATGACGGTATTGACAAATTGTGACCTTGCCTCTGCGCAGTGTTAACTTTCTGAATAAGTGTTTTTGAAAATATCGTTGTCACAATGAAACCATGACTAAACAAAGTAAAGACAACAATTGTTCTCATCAGAAACACCAGGATTTTTTCTTCTCTTTTGAGAAAATATGGAATGTCTTCATCCTGAATCGGCCAATCCTTGGCCGTATGATAATCGGCCTTGGATTGCTGGAATCCTGGACTTACCTCTCATTTGCTGAATACAATGGTAAAAACAATGGTGGCAGCCTTTTGATCTCACAAAATCCTCATTGGTACAACAAATGGACAAAGGTCTGGAATTAGGGAATACTTAATAACCCCCAGGAAAGGGAGATTTCAAGCATAAATTACAGTACCCTTTGTACGGGGGGAAATGAAGCCTAGCATGGTGAGTGAATGGGTGTAATTATTCGTCAACCAGTCAACCAACTGCAACCAAAAGAGGACGTCCTGAAATTGTTCCGAAACGTTTATACACGCCCACTGTGATTCAGTTTTGACAAATTTTGTGTAATAAGATGTCATTCGGCATCAAGTGGTAAACCTCTTCTGAACAACGAAAGCCAAACTTGAGGTCACTTCTCGTCCTTGAAAGTGTGTGGTCCTCTTGATGGAAAATCGACAAGTTGAAAGACTATTTTGTTTACCTTTGTTGACATGAGTCTTGGGAATGAGATTTCTTTGATCTTTCGACGAGTGATCTTATTTCTGAAGGTGGCTGATCTCAACCTGGTGAAGCAATCTCTGCGTTTTCTCCCCCCACCTTCCTCATCATCATCATCATCATCATCATAAGCACAGCCTTCTTTCTTCACCTTGGGGTAAATGTTATCAGGAACAATTAACTGCTTCCAATACTGATGCAAAAATGACACTAACTTAAAGTGAAATGTGCTAACTACTGCTCTCCCATCATGCTATTTTAATTTATCCTTCAGACTCCAAAGAAATATGTTTCTTTTCCATATATCTTTTGATTTACCCAATAACTCACCAGATGCCAGTCTTTGACTCCGTTTATTGGCTCTATTTCTACAATGATATCCCGACGCTGGTTGTATTGATTACTGCTAGCTAACTCCATAAATCCAACGTTAGCTGACAGGGGAAAAAAATGAATCAATTATAAAATAAATATATCAATTTACACAAGTACAAAAATGAAACTTTATTTCAAAAAATTATCTGAAGTTTTTCGTGGCTAACAAAAAAAAAAATACATCGATCAAGGAAGATCAAGCTCAGCAAACGTGTCTTATAACTCAATAATTAAACATTTTTTACAATACAACGCAACGGCAAGAAATGCTATGAATACAAAACCTTCAGAGCAATTAACCTTTGATCTTTGACATGTAAAGTAGAAGTAATTGTCCGAGCAAACTGTACTTAAAAACAAGAGTAAAAATAGCAAGTGATACAGAACTTGGCATTGAGGTTGGCTCAGTGGTTTCTTTCCCTGCCTTTCACCTCTGTGGACGCCGGTTCGAATCCTGGACTGGAGCCTTGCATGTGGATTGGGTTTTCAGTCCCTACCTGATTGCGTGGGTTTTCCCTATTTGGGGTTTTCCTCCCACATCTAAAACTGACATTTCTTCCACATATTCTCTACACCGGTATCTCCAGGCCTATGGGTCACAGTGCTAGTCACTTTTGAGGGTCCCTTGGTTTCATTACCAGAAAGATATAAGTAAATAAATAAAAATAAATAAACAGCTTACTGTGGGCACTTTCCTCATCTCCCTGGGAGAACTTTAGAATAGGTCGGGAAATATTTGCATTGTCAACGTCTTGCTTCTCAACGATGGTCATTTGATCGTTATCCCTAACCTGTAGGTTACCAAGGATAACAAAATACCAGTTAAAAAAGCTACAACAACATTTTTAATGATAAACCAGGCTAAAAACAAACAAACTAACCCAAAAGGAGATACTTTTTTTTTTGCAAGAGTGGGGGGCTTTATGTCTGAAACTTAACATTCTTCATCAGAATCTGAAACTTACCTGGAAATCCTTTAGCATATTAATTCTTCGCCATTTGTCAGTTGGTGGTCTAGGATCCATGTCTGTTAACACAAGGCGACCACTTGTACCCTGACGCCATTCTGATGATGAAGACAGACCAGCATTTCCATTATTGATCATCATTTTATTCATAACAAACAGATATTCTGATAGAGAAGACAATACCAAACTGTTTAAAAAAAAGATATTTTTTAACCAGTGTGTTTTGCCATAATTATGATTATGGTAGCAAAACAAGGTCTAGGAGTAAAGGAAAAGGAAAGACAAATTCAAACAGGCTAAAGAAGACCGCAAAACAAATGCTTGGATCAGGGACCAAACAAAAATCAATGACACATTAGACACCTAGGCAGAACAAAAGACAGAGCAACATCACAACAGAATGGCAACCTCTCTCTGGGAAAAGAAAATTTGGCAGATGTGGAGCAGACGTGGAGAGACGAGTTATTCAGCTGCGTGGGAACAACAGCCTGGCAAAAACATACACAGAACAAAAATACTTGTCACGGTTTGAGAGGCCTTTGCTAATGGGCTGATGATGATGAACAAATTACAGCCTGAAAAAAGGTAGCTAGTTGCATTCATATTGACCATGTTGACTGGTTAAAACAATTTGTTCCGACATACCAAGACTGACTTGGTTGGCACTGGGTCTGCTGGAGTAGGGTTTGTTGCAATTGATGACATCTAAGATCTTCTCTTTGACCTGCGTGATGGTGTCAACATCTAGCACCTTGACTTCCTTGATGACAGTTCCTTCTTCATCAATGGACACGTTGAGAGTCTAAGGAGGTACCAGATGAAAAAGTTCAACAAAATATTGTTTCTCATGATGAAGTGGCAAACGGTTTTGTGAACAAAGGGTATGGCGGAGCGGTTCCTCATTTAATATGCAATGTTAGAATGTATAATATAATGCGTAAAAGTGTGATGTAATGAGCGCCGTACACCTGTCGTATAAAAGCGAAAAGAACAATAACTTCAATTTCATGTAACCATTTTTATATTTAAATAAAAAGCATGAATGCAAATCTAAATCTTAGTAAATATTCTAAAAAAATAAATTTGAATTTGTCTGTAAAAAAACTCACAAGGGTATTGAACTCAATATCCTCCTCCAACATCTTTTCAAAGTTGAGAGAATATCTTGAACTGCTGGTGAAGACATCAACTGGACCGCTCTCAGTCCGATGCTTGATGGCACGGTACAAGACAAACAGAGGATAGGCTGTGTGATGCTGAAAACAAAGACGTCATCAAACACAGAGTTTTTCTTTCAATGCTCAAATATCTCTTGTTGCTGAGTTTTACCTTGTGTGTCATTGATTTGGGAACATCAATTCATTGCAAACTAAATTTCATTATCAAACATGTCTACTAACACATCATATCTTCCTGCTGGCAGCAAATAATTGTTTAATCTCAAACCAACCAACAAAACATCAGATGGCAACATCTAAGCATCCCAACTAAAAGTTTTTTCATTGCAGTTGGCATAAGATTATACTCACAATATAGAACATCAAGGTCCAAATTTCACTGTTGCCAATTTTTATTTACCCCTTAGAAAAACTCAAGCATTTTCTTTCTTAATTGAGGAATCCATACCTGAAGTTGGTCATACAGGCACAGAGCAACCCAGTTTGACAGAAGCTTCTCCAAAATACTCTCATTTCTGTCAGGGAGAAAACAAATCAAGATTTCAATTTTGTTGAGGAAATTTGTTGAAATTAAATTAATGAAACAGAAGCATAAATAAGTTTTTTTTCAGTGGGAAATATAATTAGATTTTCACAGCAATGATGATGTAATAATCAATGAGTAACAGTGTCAAAGTAATCTTCAAAGTATATTTCTTAGTAGGGTTTCAAGCTTCTCTGTGGGATAACAATACAGATCATAAGGTTTGTGGTAACATCATATAATAGTCTCTCTAGTGACTTACAGTGGTTCTAAATGTGGTGTTTCAACTCAATATCTTTACCATTATGCTCTAATCGTCCTCATAGAGAAAACCCACACACATTAAAAAAAAACAAAGAAGAATTATGGATGAAAATTACCTAAGGAAGAGTTGTCGTGTACGACCGTTTTCAGCGGCCGTCTGGATGAGCTCTGTCATCAGAGTAATCATGATGCTGACAAAGAAAATGATAAATGTATTCAAATGAGAATTGCAAAAAATAGTTAACGACGTCACGTTTTGACAATAGCACAGTATTTCTCAAAGGCTATATATTCGACAATACAACACACATGCAAGTATACTGGTGAAACAGAAGAAGTCAATTGGAAAGAAGTGAAAAGAGAGAGGTAGAAAGCAGTCAGAAGATGCAAGAGATGAACATTAAGGGATGATCATTAATGGATTAATTGTTATCTTAATAAAAGCAAGGTAACTATGAGCACCAGGATTTGCACTTCAAGTTTTCGTTTGCAAGCTTTATGGACAAGACGGTTTGCCTCTGCACAAGTCTGTCAGAATTTCCAATGGTCATCAATCTTAGAATCCTGATAATGTTTTTGCAGTAACTGGGGCTAGTGTTAACTACATGATTTGAACTGGCCAGTTGTCACCCGGCACATTTGGTTGCCTAGAGAGGTTAAGACATCTGCAGAGGGTTCCAATCTAACCTGAGTAGCCTGTGGATGTTTTTTTCTTCTACAGGACTTAGAAAGCACTGAGTGAACACTAACCCAAGCAGTGTTGTTTCATGGTGTTTTAAACCACTGCAGCTATGACCGCCGCACACTCTCTGTCAAAAAATGAAAATGAAATAGATCTTGAAGAGTAACTTTTTAATACTTACTCAGTCAAGTATGTCAGCTTGTTCTCCATGATCATGATGACTGTAAGCAGAGATGCTATCAACTGCCTGAACAATAAAATATAATTTACAGAGTTAAAAAAACTATTATCTCTGACTTTACCTCAATGTAAAGTTATATATTTATGTAATTTCAAGAATATCAATTTAAAAAAAGTAGTTATCATATACTAGCTTCGGGGGGCTTCCACCATTGTTTATTCTTTGTATTTTGGCTAAATTTGTTATTCATTGTATTTCGGCTATCTGGACGTATTAAGTCAAAGTGAACCTTGCATCCAGCCTTGGTTCTAGATTTCATACCAATCCTTGGCTGTAGCTGTTTTGGAGATCATGGTGCATGTATTTGACATGTTCTCAATGGAGAAAACAAAAATCCCAGTGCCATAAAGGGAATCTTTGTTCTCATGGCTTTGTCAAGTAGAGGTTTTCTTAGCTCTTAAATCAAAATTTTGAAAAATCCTTAAAAGTCACTTACTTTTGTCTGATGGGTAACTTTGAGCTGCTCTCTGCATCCAACGTCTGAATCAGAACAATTAAGAAGGCCTTGTTGCTAAGAAGACGAGAAAACTTCATCATCGCTTTCTGGATATTTTCATCTGGATACTGAAAATACAGATAAGAATAAATTGGACATGGATAAATTATGAAACTTTTTGGAATATCTGGTTGATTCATGGCAAAGTTCATATTTCAAATATGTCATTTTCAGAAAAGATGTCAAATCTGAGTGAAGTGTGGGCTGAGAGAGTGGCAGACACTTACCTCTTTATCCTCAGTGTCGGGTCTCTCTTGCCCGATGAACAACATGTTGCTGGCGTACTCTCGGTGACTGACAAACGGCATTCCGATTCCTTCCAAGTCACTGGTCAAATCTGTCAAGTCTGTCTGAAGATCGGCAAAGGCTGAACAAAAAGGATTGAAATGGAGAGGAGAATTAGGTTCTCCTCCACAAATTCATTTTAATCCCTTGGCCTTGGCCTCTTTCAAGAAACTGGTTTTCTTCCAGAAGAATTGTATAAGTTCATAAAGCAGTCTCACTGAAACTAGGACAAGACTTCACACATGATTTATCACACTTTCAGTCAGCTATTCATATGAAAATTATACTTTTAAATAAAGTCTAATAGTTATAAAAAAGAATGAGAGGTGTTTTAAGTTCTAGCAATGTTAATATTGGAATTAATTCAACAATCATCCAGTACAAATGGAAAGCCAAAGAAAGGAAGTAAACCTCCCCATAAAAAAAAAAAAAACCAAAACAAAGCATAGAGACTCTCTTATTTTGTTTTAAAATCTGGTTGTAAAAATGTTTCAGATAAACTGAACGATGACGGAGCAATGCTTTCTTTGTAAGACCTTGGTACCTTGTTTGATCTCATCTGACAGATCCTCTTCAAGAACTATCATGTCTTCCTGGATGAGTCTAGCCTCTTGTTTGGATCCGTACAGCTGAGCTAGGAAGCACAAGGCAACGATGAGAATGCAAATCAGGATTGCTCCACTGACTGATCCAACTATGATTGGTACGGCATTAACGGGGGGATAGGAAATGTAACCTATACGGAACTCTAGATTGCTGTGAATTATCTGGAGAGAGAAGAGAAGCAAGGTTCAATCCGGGATACTTCTGGTATTTATTTTGACTTAACTTGATTTGACTCTCAAAAGAGTTTCTAGACAGAAACTACTCTTCCTAGATTTATCTCTCAGTGTCTTGACCCGAAGTAAACTACAAGTGAAATTTGTCTTAAGACTACCCAGAACACAGGAAGCCCTCTCTCGGTGTCTTGACACAAGAAGTCTTGGTTAGATGGTTGTTTCTCAAGTAAATTACAACTGAGATTTGTCTTAAGACTTACCCAGACCACAGGAAGCCTTCTTTCTGTTTCTTGACCCTTGAAGTGTCCGGCAGATGGTTGTTCCTCAGGTAAATTACAACCAAGAGTTGTTTCTTCAATAAAAGTCACATGACATCTCATTTGTCCAACATAAACGATGATTTCTGAGACAGTAATTGCACTGTTGATTCGTTCACCCTGAGTTAAACACAAAATTTCAATGTACCTATCAGCTGAAATTACTTAATAATACATATTTTTTATCATAAAATTGATTCGAATTTTTTTTCGTTCAAAGTGAGTTTCAAGCCTTTGATCATGCAGTCATACTTTTAAGATAAAGATGATCAAAATACAGGTTATGTAATCGCTGTCTTGACTTGAGGTTCCAGCCAGAATGTACCAGGAATAGAAACAGACAAACAAGCAGACTAACAGTAAAACCTGATCTTATCCTGTTGATAAGTCATTACATCACATACGCGCATATTTGCTGCATGCCTAAAGTTTTTGCTACTTCCTGCTCCAAAGCTGGCATACGTTTGTGTGTGATTTTACCAAAAATCACCCATTTCATAATTCAAAAGCATTTCTTATTACAGAAACCTGTAATTCTATATAAAAGCCAAGGTCATCTGTTAAACTTTTCTTGCATAAATCATCAAAGGAACACAAGCTCAATGCAACTCCTATTGGCTTCTGGTAATCAGTGGAGCCAGTTTGTGTGAAGTGGGCGAGGTTGATAGTGGAAATACATCACACTCGCCAACAGGACAGCTTGCCCAACATCTAGACAGCACCCCGACAAAATGACACAAAAACACTTACTATTCAGCAATATTAGCTTTTGCCTGATTGTGTACTGGGGTTATGAAATGGAAATATAAAAATTCCATTTGATTTACCCATCATTGATAAAACCTCACCTTGATCGTCATCAACTCTTCCTTCTTCTCATACAAGTCGTTTTCAAACTCGTCATACACTGGATCAGGAAAGAACTCCAAGTCAATGTCGTTGTCTTCCGACCACGTTAAGAGGCCACTAACACCGTCCATAATGAAACCAAAGGTCACGTTAAGTTGAGATAGAGAACTGCTTATGGCTGAGGTTATGTTAGGAGTCCGGCATCGCATGAACTCGGATCCTTCCCTGGCACAACTCTAAACACACATCATTCATAATGAACGATTTATTTTTATTTTCTTTAAATAATGTTTCCTTTCGAATCCAGAAAACAAACAAATTACTTAAAGGTCCTATGAAGTGGTATTTTATATTTTGGGGGCTTAACATATGGATTGATATTAAGACCATGGGAATGAAAGTTTCAGATTTGCATCCGAACATTTTTACATTACATGTGGCTTTTTTCCATTATTCATTATTCATTATTTTGAAATGTATTTATTTATTTATTCATTTACTCTTATTTATACATGGTAAACCTATTCAGCCTAGGGCTGTTTTTCAAGGGGCCGTGTTAAAACCTTGTTAACATTGATTAAGAATCGGAAATATTAAAAAAGTATTTAAGAAAAGACAACGGCAACAACAACAAATAGACATATATAGTATGTACATAAATGATAAATCCAAAGTAAATTGAGAATGATAAAAGAATACGAAAGTGGGAAATATAGGCCTACTTAAAAACAACAGCATGCACACTTCTTCTATACCCTTCTTGCAGCCGCAGTTGAAACAGCAGATTTCATTGGTTGACTCTTGAGTTCACCAGAGTAAGAACTCTAACCAGGCTATGGCATTGTCAAGAGCTCACCTCTGTTAATTTCTTTGGAGCACTGGGCTGCTGTGATTTACACTAAAACAACAAAACTGTTAAAATAAAAAGATTGAGAAATATTTAAGCTAGTGACTCACCTCAACAAACTTAACATTCTTAGGTCCGTCGCTGCCAACAGATCTTTTAGTGATTTGTTTAGTGACTGTAACAACAATTGAAGCCATCTGGGCAGTGTTTAGATCTGTTCCTCTGACAGTCAACTCCCGACCACCACTGAGTATTGAAATAAATCAAAATTGATTCATGCGAAACTAAAAGAAAACGGGATAGTAGTTTAGAGTGCAATGGCAGAAAAATTATCGCAAGGTAAAATTTTGACCGTTCCATTTCACGAGGCGAAGCCAATTTAATTTGAACTTCACAGAAAATAGAGCGATAATAATTTTCCCATTTCACTTAATATTTGTTTCATATAACAGACAAATAGATCCTTGTCATTTTATATGTTCATAATAAAATACAAAATCAAAACAGACACAATTCCTCGTCCATCCCACACTCCGAAATTTCACAAAAAACTTCTAAACAATGTGGACATCTCCATGTATAGACACAGACGCACTATATTTTTCCATAGGCCTTCTCCACACGCTCAAAAAACAAATTTATCTTCAAGCAAACTTGATGCGTGCAGCTTAGATGAGCGCAACACGCACAGGAAGAACAGTGCAATATGGTAATATTAAAACCTTTTGCACAGGTGCTCCTGATGGTATTTCCACCTTTTAGTAACCCCTGGAGTTAAAGATTTCAAGGAACTTTTGAAAACAGTATTTTCAGCACAAGAGAAGATTACTTACTGATCACTTACTTACTGATCGCTCACTGATTGGACTGACTTCAGTAAAGGACTATTTCAACAGGCACGATCATCTTGCCAATTGTTATAGAAAATTATAGCATAAGCTGATAGTTTACTCATCCAACTTAACATCCAAAGTTTTTAAATGTTGTTGTTAAACATAATAGAAATATAATACTTTGACCTATAATTTACCAATATAACTATTTATGCATTGATTTACTCACGCATAGATGCTGCTGGTTGGACTGACTTTAGTAATGTTAGGGTTGTTGGTGAAAGTGTAATTCTGGCTTGTTTTGTCTGCCCCATCAAAAGACATCTTGAGAATTTCCTTCTGCCCAACTTTCCCCTCCGCGCTTGTGCACACTGCTTCCCTCTCTGTCACTGGGCTGTAAAGTTACGAAGCAGAAGACAGGCCAACATAAAATTATTTTATTAAACAACTGTTTGATGAACAAATATGTGACAATAATTATCAGATAGGCCTAAACCAAAGAGTGTGCAACAAAATTTCAGATAACGGGCTCTACCTCAAGTAAATTAATCTTAGTTGCTATATATAGCATAGACTTCACTTGCCTTGTCACAATGCAAGCTTTATCACCGATGAATGCCTCAATATTCCGTCCTGTATTTAGAGCCATTCCATTAATTGTTATACGAGTCCCACCAGCTGCTGGTCCAAAAGGAGGACTGAAACTTGTAATAGATGGAACCTGGCAGGAAAATCAGAACCAGAAAAAACACACAAAATAGTAGAAATTCAACATCAACCAGATCATGTGTCCTTTTATTTGTCAACAATTAGTTGTTGTACTAAACTCATTGCAAAGATAGAAGGTTTTTTTTTAATCTTGTTTTTAAATAATCTGATCTTGGATGACACATGAGAGCTATAATTTGGTGAAAATCAGACTCAGGTGATAAATGAAGTTGACATAATTGCCAGCGCTCATACCTATCACATCTGTATTTCTTTGAAGCAATTCTTCTTTTTCAAAGTTATTCTCACACTTTTTAAGTTTGTGAGAAATGATTCTTTTATTCAAAGCTATTTCAAAAAAAGCTGAAAAGATCACCTAAATACAATGCGGAAGGTACACCGTCCCTACATCCCTAGGTTATTTTGAATTCCTTGTACAAAATGTTTTCCCCTTTTCAAGTTTCATTTATCATCACCGTAGACTCAATATGGTAAGAGTTGTAATCAAACCTACCCTATACTCAAATTTGACGTCTCCTGAGCTTTTCTGTCGAGTTGACCCATCACCTCCCAAGATTGTCAGCGATGCTGACACCACACTTTCAACTCTTGATTGAGTCCTGCAACTTACACTGTGAAATGGTTCAGATTGGAAATGTATCTAACATACTGAAAAACTTGTTAAGAGCTTATATTCAAGATAATCTGCTTCAGTGTCTAGCATCACTAGTTTTGTTTCATACCAAAAACAAGAGAGTAAATTTAGCACTGTATACAATGGTCATTGCCTCTCAGACCTTAAATTTCCAAGTATGAAAGTATCATTGAAAAAAGCTGAAATAAAATTCAAATTCTGAAAATGACTCAACATTTTTAGTGTTCACCTTTTAACAGTCATTTTTATAGAATTAAATTATTCTGATTTGATATTGATTGAAATTAAGATGGTAAAACTGACACAACATCTTGGGTTGGATATCAAGGATTTAAAGATTGATAACGTTGATTTCTTACCTGTAGCCAGTTGCATAATAGGCTTCCAGTCCATCCAGATAGCATTCTTGGTCTCCAATCATCACATTCAGTACAGTATGGAATCCTCTGCCAATATCTGTACCCATTACAGATACAGTGGTGTTACCTTCTATTGGTCCAGTCAATGGATATATCTAAACAATCAAATATTGTCAAGTCAAGATGTCACTTATTGCTGTGAGATCATGTACATGGTCTTGGATCTTCACATTCATTCCTCTACCAATATCTCTTCCAATTATAGACACTATGGTATTGCCTTAGCATGGTCAAATCAAAAGATAGTTCTAAATAAGACATTGTCAATCTTAAGACATTGTCAGAACATTGCTTTGATTAATTCTAACAAAATTGAAAAAATAAAATTAACTTTTGCAAACTGCTTACCAACCAAAAGGACCTTTTCGATAAATGCAACAAATTGTTAATGGCCTCACGCTTCGACCCTAGCAGAGTCTTTCTCAAAGGCTATAAATGACAACACAACACAAATACAAGTATATCTGGAGTAACACTATCTGTTTCTCCATATCGATAATCAATAACGGATAAATCTACTCACCCCTTGGAGGATCGGATCAGGGCAGTTGGCATTATTATTATGGGTAACCCACTCCCCTTCTGCTGTTGTACAAGACTCTCTTAGTTCACACATAGCATTACACCAAACACACTCAAGCTCTGGTCTAGCAGTAACACATCGACTACAATCTGGCTTCAGTACTCCACACTTGTAAAGTGTTGCTGTAAAAATAATAACAGTTCACATTGTTAGGATGGATGGCCTATCAAAAATCTAAAAACATTATAGACAAACTACCATTGCCTTGATTAGGCTTGAGAGGGATCATAAATATAAGTGATTCATATTTTTCTCTACATCAAGGGATGTAGTCTTAATTCGGGGACATACCAAGTTCAAAAGAACTTGTCTGAAGCTTTTCACAGTTAATTGAATTGTGCCTCCAATCATTAGGGGAAGTAAATTGTTCATGTTTATTTAAGTAAAGTTATTTAAGTCAACAGAGAACGTATGTACATCTGTAATGGTGCCCCTTTCCTTTTGGGATCCTTGTACTGCAGGTCAAGGGGCAGGATCTCCATTAATGGAAAAAAATAAATTGTAGGGGCAAATGACTACTGTGGCCACTGTGGAGATGCCAGTCTCCTCACCCGACACCCTTGACTCCAACTCACCATTATTGTTGTATATGTCATCTAGGGTGTGACGTTTACTAGCTGTGTCCGTCCATTCAATGGTCAGTTTCACAATCAGCTCTGCTTCATCAGTGGAAGTGTAGGTATACTGTGGAATATAAAACAAGCCATTGGAAAATCTGTTCAAATAATTAGCATGTGTTTTTATCATAGCTTGATTTTCCAATTTCAAAGAATGTTTTTCTTCATAATGGTTTGAGGACTAACTTAACTTACAGCTTTCATGTCACACACGATGGTATCATCATTACGCTGAGCAGTTGTACTCTGACGTATTCCCTCGATATCAAAGCTACACTTAAAGCTAGTAGTCTAAGAGACGAAAAAACAAATGGACAGTGGGAATTGTTAAAAGGAACAAAAACAATTTCATTTTAACAAGGTGGGTACATGTGATTGTTTCTCCCAAACTGAAAAATATAAAAGGCAATGTTTTGGCCAAAAAAGGCCAAATCACTGTCAATCCAACTTCGTTAGTTCATACTCATTTTAAATATTTACAAACAAATAACAATTTGTTATTGAGTTATTTATTTTTCTAGTTTTCTTTGGTCCGAGCGTGTCTGTTGTGGTTTCATTTTTTAAATGTTTGTATAAGAAGAAAAAAAGGTTTTAAAAGTTATGTATTTTTTGTTGCAAAAATAGGCCAAGATAAACTCTTGCTGTGTCCTTCATTATTCCCTTGTTTAACTGATCAAGTAATAGACTACAAGGGAAACTGACTGGGTAAATCTCAATTCAATTATGGGGTGAACAAAGAAACCTGCGAACTCTGGATTAATGCTTAATTTAATTACATTTTTTTGTGGAAGTGTTTTTCGATTGAACTTGCCTGGGTCTCATTGGGTAGATTTGTAGTCATGACTTGTACACTCTTTTCAATTCCATTGGGTAGAAGGACTTCAGAATTCTGAGCCAGCAGCTGAGGGCAAGAACCTGGACCCTTGGATGAAGACGAATTTGGATTCTAAAGAAATAATATCCAATAATTATACAACAGAAATTATTTCTTCTTCAAACATCTCAGGTCAAAATTGTATTAAGATTAAATAATGTTGTTATGACAGGCTTTTTGGGCAGAAAGACTTCAGTATTCTGAGCCAGCAGCTAAAGACAAGAACCTGGACCCTTGGGTGAAGACACAACTAAATTCTGAAGAATTAGTATTGAACTATTATTAATAAATACCTAGGACAGTTTGTGGATTCTGATTGGTCAAAACTTGATCACGTGGGGGTGTATTAACGGCGATATAAAGACCGGCTAACAAAACAAGCAAGTATCGCCGAGAAAGAAAAGTTACAAAATGGACGATTTTAGCCGTTTATTTCGTTAAAAAGGTATTTATTAATGGGAATAACAGTGCGAGGACCCGGTCTTCACTGCTTGGTAATGACCTTGGGTGGTGGCTGGCCGCTGTTAACGACCGCGCCTCCGGCTTGGTCGTTAACAGCGGCCAGCCACCACCCCGGTCATTACCAAGCAGTGAAGACCGGGTCCTCGCACTGTTATTCCCTAATTAAAGAGATAATACAAAATCATTACCCCCTCATTTTGAAATTTGTCAATACTTGACTAATTCAATAAAAACAGGTAAAGACGTCAAGAGGGTGTGGATTTATGTTCTATTTATAACTGTTAAATATCAGCATTGAAAAACAACTTTTGTGGTGAGTTTAATCTTACATTTTGTCCAGTAATGATGATTTCATTGGCTCCTGTACAAGTAGAACTAACATGAGTGCATCTATTCTCAAAGACACACCAATCACAGGCCCAGCGACTACCAACACAAGATACACAACTACAGCAAAACATAAAAACAAAAAACAACAAAATAATCCAAGGAAGGAAATGCTACATCAGAGAAATACTTCAAAATACAACAAAATGAAAATGCAGTCAAAGTATATATTTAAATTAATGTGAAGTGAAAGAAGAACAAAAAGTAAATTAAAAACAGGTGTTTCAAACAAATTCAGAGCTTGTTTATTCTACAAAAAGGAATAAATAAATAATCTTACGAAGTAAGAGCGGAGCATTCATAGAAATAGAAGCTTGTATCCACAAAACTGACTGATGTTTCACTGGAATTGATGCTCAGTGTAACTGCAACGGTATCATCTGGGAAATAGAAAATTTACAATTATTTCACATTATTTAAAAATATGTATACAATTATTATCAAACTACTTTTATAAAGGTTTCTGAAATGGCGCAAAACATTGACTTACCTCCTTGTTGAATTGGAGGTATCATACCATCAGGTGGGGAGACACACCTAAGATCCTCATTAGTCTTTGTAGCTTGAGATGCGTAGGATCCAAACCAACACTCATAACTCATGTCGGTCAGTAAGTCTGGTAACTGCTGTACACTCACAGTTATCTAGCAAATATTCAATTTTAGTTTGTACAACAAATCAACACAAATTAAAAAAAGTTTTAAAAACCTACGGATATGCAAAAAAAATTATGGATTAGATGGTTGGGAAACTTCACAAAGATAAGTTGGAAAATAGATGTTGAAGAATCACAGATGTTTCCTTTAAAAGAGTTGGTGTCGGCCCTAAAAAAAAATGATAATTTCCAATGATGATTAACATTTTTGTTATATCTTTATGTAGTTTTCAACGTGACTGCAGTTCCAACTGCAGATGAACAACGAGTAAATTGTGGAATAGACAAGAGTGGGATCAATTGGGAGAATAAAAACAAGAGAAATGTAGAGCACAAAATCATCATTGTTGGCAATCTTGAGTGTTTCCCCATCACAATTTTACTCTTACCTGTTGTTCTGTGACAGTGATTGGTAGACTGTCATAAGGAGCCACATTTGTTATCTCAATACACTGTGCAGTATTGTAGACTAACCATCGTGTAGACACATCAGGCATGTTGCAGTCAGAATACAGGGTACATCTAATTAAGTACAAATTAATTTTGGGGTGAACAAAGAAAAATTGACTGGAGCGGGATTTGAACCTGCGACCACCGGCTTTAGTACGCTCTACCCACTGAGCTATCCAGCTCTAATGATATCTTTGTTCAGGGGTGTCAGTCAGAAGCCATTCAACTGGTTACTGCTGTGTGGCTTACAGGGATTACAGCCCATTATACGATACAACCAGGGAAGTGGAAGAATGGCTGCCAAGTACAAATTACGTAAATAATCATCGAGAAATGTTTTACCCTGTGTCTCAATAAATACAACAACTGACCATTCTATTTAAACAATCACACTTGGTCTCTGCTGATGATCTAAATAAATTTATAATTGGTACAGAACTGTCAGTGGGATAAAAGAAAAAAACCTTGAAAGTAATTTTATTTCATGAAACTCATTTTAGTCTGTTATTAGTTGCTTTTCAAAATTCTCAATACACATCTTAATCAGACAAGATACAATACTTACTGTCTCTGCAGAGTACACCAGCCACAGTATGGGTCTCCATCCCTCCCTGTATCCGTACCAATACACATCTCACACGTTGTATACTGACCACAATTCTCAACACGCATCTTCAGAAACTGTTTGGTCCAAATGAAACATCTTTCAAAAGATGACATTACATAAGTTGAGCTTCATGAAAAACCATTGAATTTCCACAATCTATATTCATAACAAAGAAGAATGTCTAGTGATCCTGTTAAGTGTGGTATGATATGTAAACCGTCTTTAATTTAACAAAACTTTTTGTTCACTATGTACATCTCTCTTGTATCATGAATCTTGTTATTGTACCTTTTAAGTGATGTTTGAAGCTTTGCATGGTGTGAAGCCCAGCCTCCCACCAGAAGAACGACCACAGTTCAAGTCAAGCATCACCCTACCGTACATCGGCCTTGCATCACACAAGCTCCAGCGCATCTTCACCCAAGCACAAGTCAAGATCTTCCACACGACACCAAACAAGATTCAAGCATCACTTCAAACACACAAGGACAAACAAACCACGCAGGACAAGGCCGGTGTTTACCGCATTCCATGTGAATGCGGTAAAGTATACATCGGAGAACCGGCTGCAACTTCTCTTCAAGAATCAAGGAACACCAAGCACATGGCAGACTAGGACATCTGGATAAATCAGCCATCATCAAACATTCCCACGAACAAGACCATCGCATCAACTGGCAAGACACCAAGCTCATCGTTCCTGTCCAGCATTGGCACCAACGCAGAATCCGAGAAGCCATAGAAATCAAAGCCCACAACACAGTTCCACAAGACATCGGTTTCTTCATCAACGACATCAGGTCACCACTACTCAAGCCCAACCTTCCACCAGCACCACAACACAACACTGACACACCCCAGCGCACACACATCCAGCCATCAGCCACCTGCCATGCATCACCGGTCAACAAGAACTTGGATCCTTCCCGCCAAAAATGTGCACTTAAGCACCAGCATCATCAGCAGCCCAGCATTCTCCTGAAGACGAACAGAGTATACTGTTCGAAACGTCGAGACCCCAACGGCTCTTTTCAGAGCCACCACTCCTTTCTAAAAGAGTTTTCATACATGGTTGTACCCGCAAGTTTACTATTTAATTATAGTTCCTTATTATTGTACCTTTTGTTCAGTGAGTATGTACATCTCTCTTGTTGTATCATTAATCTTGTTATTGTACCTTTTGTTCAGTATGTACATCTCTCTTGTTGTATCATTAGTCTTGTTATTGTACCTTTTGTTCAGTGAGTATGTACATCTCTCTTGTTGTATCATTAATCTTGTTATTGAACCTTTTGTTTAGTGAGTATCTTCATCTCTCTTGTTGAATCATTAATCTTGTTATTGTACCTTTTGTTCAGTGAGTATGTACATCTCTCTTGTATCATTAATCTTGTTATTGTACCTTTTGTTCAGTGAGTATGTACATCTCTCTTGTTGTATCATTAATCTTGACATCTTTCAGGACTGATCCACTAATATCAAGGTCTACTCTTTCATACAGTCTGGCTGAGGTCTTGTTATGAATGTGAACCTGTAACACAGCAGGAAAAATATTTATTTGTGGATCTGTCCGACGACCAAAAAGGAAATACAAACAGAGTGGAACAGATGCCGATGCTTAACTGCACTTTAGTCTTAACATTGGAGATATTATTGAAGTGAAATGTATAAAGATATGGAAAAGTATCACTGTGATTGTATTAATTACGTCATACAGGTAAAATTCTTACATGAATGGATAATGATGATGTAAATAACCTCACGAAAACATTTAGTCTGTAATTCTGCAATGATTAATTAAAGTGTACCAAGTTTGAATTACTAAGCGGGAATTCCATCTAAAAAGGACTTCTTTAATTGAAAACAAAAGACTGCCCACAAATCAACTTACCTTTAAAAGCTCTCCACTTGAGTTAGTTCCAATGATAGCTACTGTGTGGTTCATTTCAGTAGTTGTAATGATGGATGACATCAGAGTGGCTATAAATAAATACACATTGATATCAAACTATTGAAAGCAATCCATTCCAATATTTTACTGATGAAGGACATCATGATGGTTAGTAATGCAGATAACAGTGTAGAATATTAAAAACATTTGATAAATGTTAGTAAATATTAATAATGATTTCGTGCAAACAACTAATGCTGCATTTTGACAGTAACAATTGTGGTAATTGTCGACAAAAGTGTACAATTTTTAAAATAGCAAAACTAGCCACTGAAAACTACAAATGTAATAGTTCATTGACTTTTATTGAAACATTTAACTTTATATTATTTCAAAATCACTTAATTCAATTTACCTGATAGTTCCAGCACAGCATTGGATGTTGTTACATCAATGCCTTTAGCATACTTGTATAATTGGGTATCCCCTTCAAAAGGATGACACAGAAACATATCTGGAACAACCTATACATACAAAGATAGATAATTATCCTCTATCCACTGCTTAAACTTGATTAAACAAAAGAAAAGAAATGTGGATGTTGTTAAGTCAATGCCCTTAGCATACTTGAGTGTCCCCATCAATAGGATGACACTGAAACTTATCTGGACAAAGATAGACAATTATCCTCTATCCACAGCTTAAACTCACCATTTTGTGAAACCATTCATCATAAAAAATATATTATGGTGTATTCAATCTGTGTGAATCCAGCTGAGTGATTTCAAGAAAAAAGGGGAAAACATTGACAATATTTTTCTTCTTTTGAAAGTTTTTAAAGCAGTTGGGTTCAAATGGAGCAAGACAATAAAACAAACAGAATTGTGTGTATTTGCAAGGACACAAAATTACACATTTTTTATCAAGGAAAAAATGTGACTGTTAAAAACACTGATTTGTTTGGTACTTATATTTGAGAAAGTAATATATAAACTCACATTGATGTTTTGTTAGTAAAATTAATTGTTGTATTATGTTGGTGAGTTTTGCATAAAACCAATAGTGTCAATTCTTAGAGACATTCAAAGCACTCACTGATCGATTTTGTTCTTGTTTTACAGGCAATTGATGTTGGGGAAAAAATGTAAAAAGTGTTTTACTTGATTTTTAAAGATATTTGAAGACCTCTTTCTGAAGTAAGAAATATTTAGAAAAGGGCAGAGGTTAACTTTTTTATAATCTTGTTGCATACCTTCAAGTGAAAAAACTTCCCAAGGCTTCCCTCAAAGCATCTATAATATCCCTCATCTTAAACAAGCAAACTTGGGATCCAACCTTAATGGAGCTGACCATACTTATACTCACTGGTAATCCAAGGCCGAAGGATCCTTCCAAGTACTGCACTGAGTACATGTCATCTCCATTTTGAATACGTCCCTTGACTGCTTCCCTGAAGGCATCTAAAATATCACTCATCTTATACACACACAATGCTGACTCATTAATCGGTACATCACTAGTCCCATCAGCTCCTTCATTCTTAGCAAACACAGCATACAACACCATGTCCTCATCATTCAAACCTGATGATACAGCAAGATCATGACCTGCTGGGCCAATATGAGCAGCTTGTACCAAACTGTACACACTACCATCCGATCCTTGGCATTGTATGGTGATTTCTGTGTAAGAGTCAAATGTTGGACTGGTCTGACAGACTCTGTTGATTTTAGAAACAATAACATCAGAACCAAAATCATCTTGTTGAAAAGTGACAAAGTATGTAAATCCATCAAAAGAGAAACCAGTGACATATGTAATTGGATAATTTGGAGTTAAGGAAGTATCATCAAATCGAACTAATGAAAAAAAAACCTTTCCTGATGGGTACGTCAACAATCCGTCAGTACTAAGGTTTCTTCTGCTAACTGGTGGGATAACTCTGTATAAATCCTTATCAGCATGAGTCACAGCTACATACAACCAGTCTCCTCCATCTGGCTCCGGTCCCTGTGGTCCATCAGGACCTAGTGCAATCAAACTAACAGTGGACAACTCTCCAAAACCAGCAACATTAGGCTCTGGATCAAACAACACATCAGTCAAATTATCTGGATTCCTGAACTTACATCGTCCTTCATTCTGACTTCCACATGTAATTAACCGAGTCTGATTATCTAATACCAGGATTTTATTGTAGTTGGTGAATGTATCACATCTATTACTTCCAAGTTCTTCACATGTACTAACACTCTGTAGCAGATTGAATGAACTATCCAGTCTGTATAAGTAGTTCACAGCTCCAACATACACAGCTCCATCAGGTCCAGATAGAGTGAAATGATTGAATTTAGCATTGTGGTTACCAGATGGATCATTGGGAGGCCTAGGAGGATGAGGATTACTGAATGAAGCAACGTGATAAGATGACAGATCTCCTTGCCATTCAGCTGATACAACACTACTTAATCCCAGCAGAATCAAACTTACAGCCAACAAGATGGGCACATGGCTCCTCTGGGCCTCCATACTCATCCTCAATGAAAATCTTTCTTAGGTGGATATAAGCTGAACCTGTTGCTCTGTAGCTGTAACAATGAAGATAATGTAAAAACAAATAGATAGGCAAATCATAATACCAAGTGAACAATTTCCCTTGTATGGCATAGAAAAATACTCCACAAAATTCCTCAGTCGCTACTCAAAACCATCATTTTGCTACTCAATATTAGCATTCAGTTTTCACAAAACAAGTTCTGTCTAAATACCTTTGCTATGCAAAATTGCTTGATGAAGTCGGTCCCCGGATACAATATTTTTTCTGTTTTCCTCATGACCTCTCATGAAGTCATACAAACAGTTGTGAAATAATTACAAAGTTCAGATCAAATTTGCCAGATACTTCTCAAAAGTTGTTAATACTAAAGCAGCAGACTCTGAAATTCTTGGCTTATATTTTAAGACAAATACCAGGGGCATTAAGGCCATTTTGCCTTCATTAACTCATTACCTCGGTGAAAAGAAAGTCCTCATTTAAAGAAGATTGAAGCAAAGACCAAAGGCACAGCTGAAAATTTACTTAAGGCCAAGATTTATTTCATTCAATTTCTGTCTAGTTTGCTATTGCCTCAGTTGACGTGTTGATTTAACCCACCATAGCAAAACACACTTACTGCATACACTATGCATGTAGTTAGTTTCGATGATCCACAACAACGAACGAAACAATGACACAATGGCCCGGGTAGCGATATATATTTTTTTCCTATTCACTACAAAGGAACTAAACCTATACAATTTGCCCATAGGAGCTACCATAAAATCAGTCTCACTATGCCTTTGTAAAGCATAACCCTCCCACCATGAAGGACTTGTTGTTCAAGTTCATTGTTCACTTTGGTCTGCACAATATTAGACCTATGTGGTAAACTGAAATGAAGATATATTCACAGTAATTCATGTTTAGCGATCCATACAGTACTTTTTTTAGCATTTTTATTCCGACAGTAACTAACAGTTAGTGACAATTTAATTAAATCTCTAGTTTATTAGCTCCTCAGTAGGCCTTTATTTTGAACTTGAAGAACTGTCTAGTTGCACTTTCCCTGAACAATTCCCTTCTTACATTTGAGCCAACATTTAAAAATGGCTGCCAAGGCAATGAATGTGTTTTTATAAAATCATCGCTACACAATGGAAACATGTGGGAAACTTTGAAAATTTGCACTTATGCTCAGCATAATGCAATGAGATCTTTTTGCTAAAAAGTGTTTTATGCAGTCTTAGTGCAACAACAGTTACAGAAGTTGCACTTGCACTGTGCATTGATATTTTTTAAAGTAGAAATATTTAATAGGCCTGACTTATACTATAGTATTATGTACTGGTATACTTTTTAATGTCATTTTGTTTGTTTTGTCTGTATTTTATGTAATTTTTTTTTTTTAATAGATACTCTTATGAGTCTTAATAACTGTATTATTTATTACCATTCCTGTAATTGGCGTTTTTCCCGCTGTTGGTTTGTCGAAATAAATTTAATATATTATTAATACTATTCTTTGTAAGCTACTTTTTTTTAATACATGTGATGTAGGAACCAAGCAAGGCCATTTTCATTCTGAAAAGTAAAGAGCACTTCCATCGGGAAAAAAACAAGGAAAGTTTTGAGGGGACCACGGCCAAGGACAGGTTGGTAGTGTCTAGTGATGACGTTTTGGAGCCTGAAGTGCATTTACATTGCACTTCCGACTCTAAGATGTCACTTAAAACCCTTACATTTTTCACAACGAATAAAGAGAGATGGGCATTACAGTTGTATTCCTTTTGTCAGCAGGTTGTTTCTTGTGTTTTGTGGCAGGCCTAACGTCACCCTGCCCCTGGCCGGTTGTATGTCGTCCGTTACACACACAGCCAACACTCATAACGGCTGCATGCATGTCCCCACCACACACCCACACCCATCTAATAATTAATAACATGCATGCTAAAAGCCAGACAAACCTACAAAGTGTATTTTGACAAATGAACATACTTACAGAAACTAGATTTTGTACAAACATACCTTAAAAGTTGCAAATAGCTCCACACAAATCTCACAATCACCTTCATCCTACATAACCACTGCCAGCATTCCTTCCACGTACCGGACGTCGTCGTTGTATTGTGTGTACTTTTATGATGGACCGATGATGTGTACATGATGTATGTATGTGTCCGCCTTGTACATTCACTAAAAAGTTTTCGTCTACGACGCATGCGCATATTTCGTTCAGGGACTTGCACAAAGTTTACTTCAGGTTCGCATTACCGCCATCAAAAACATACGGTAGCCCAAACTTGACATTGCCATCATTGTAATTATTATCCATCATTCCATGATTGGTCCAGGTCTTGAAATCAACGTTTTTTAGGAGTTGAAAAAAAAAAACTCACACAAAATAAATGAAGCATATTTATTGTCCAGTGTTAACAAAATATAAAAATGAAAAAATAAAATTAGCTGTTGCAAATTGCTAACCAACCACAATTACAAGGACCTGTTGTATAAATGCAAACAATTGTTAATGGCCTAACGTTTAGACCCTAGCAGAATCTTCCTCTTTCTGCCTTTGAGAGACTCTACTAGGGTCGAAATGTGAGGCCATTATCATTTTTTTGCAAAGAATAAATAATGTGTACACCTACAGGTTTTATAGCTTGTAAACTTTTAATTGTACTAGCACAGATCCATATTCACAATTCATTAAACATTGATTAACAATAAATATGTGGGGCAAAAGCACATTATTATTTTTTCTCTAACAAAAATGAAAACATGCAAACATTTGTTACGTTATCAGTGCTGTTTCTAACAATCTGCGTAGTAAAGGTTATGTTGGTGAATTCCATCTGTGTTAAGAAACTTTCTGCCTCTTCACAAATTAAATGCTTGTTTTGCAAGCCACAACGGAAATACGCATTAGTGTTCTCGGAAATGCACCTGACAATTTCAGCTATACTAATATTGGTCTCATTCGGGTATAAAAAGACCCAGAGTAGTTTATCTTTTGTCGTTTTTTTGTACCAGTTCACAAAATAATTGTTTAACTTATTTTGATTTGGACAACTTAAATAAGCGATATTGTTTTCGGAGGTCTTCAATCAATTAAACTTTTCGACTCTGACTGAAACACGGATGGAAATGTTTCTCAGGAGGATTGGCTGCTTGGAGGACTATTGTTCAAGCCAGCTTTCAGATTGTAAGTTATCATTTATTTGGTAATAAACTATTTGTACGTTTTATCTTTTAAAGGCACCATCTAGGATTGGCAAAACTGATAGTGCAGTGTTTTTACTTTGTCTGATTCAATTTATATACATGAAGAAACAAACTTGTGAAAATTTTGGCTCAGTCCGTCGTCTGAGCAAGGAGAAAATAGTGAAAACACGTGCACACTTTTCAGCATGTAAACACATTGTCCTTAATTTCGGTTGTTACAACCGAAATCAGCGTGCTTTTCTCTATTATGACAGCATTTTAGAGGAAAATATTTCACAGAAAAATCAGTTCTATGTATTAACTTCAAAAACAGTAAGCTTTCAGACTGAAACTGAACAATAATATTTTTATCCTAAGCAATCATATACAGTGCCTTTAAGACTTTTTCTTCATCTCATAGTAGTCACAGTGCAAGTTTCTGGTCCCAAAATCTTTCCACAGAAAAACCGAAGCAAAATATCAATGGAATCGAGACAGCCTTTGGCTGTGATTTAGACATGTAATAAAATAATAGCAACCAACAGAATAAAATAAACTAACTATCCCAACAAAATGTGACAATTTCAACAATTGGTTCCATCCGTCTGAGGGGACCCCAAATACTTCATGTTTTGTCAGGAACTGTCTGCCTGTTCACAAAATATATGCTTGTTTTGATTTCCATAAATGAAGTAAGCAATAGTGTTTTGAGGCTATTTTATTAAATGCATATGACAATTTCATCTAGTAAGTTTCAGACAAAATTAAATAAACAAGTTATTGGAATGTTTTAGAAGATAACAAAACATTACGTTTTGACAAAGTTTTATAGTTTTGGAAATGAACAATTATTTGGTTGTCTGATACCGGTACTTATGCACAGTGGAATGGATGTCGTCTCAATTTATGTTGTAATTTAAATTTAAAACTCAATATTGCTTTAAAAATAAAGATTTGATTATCAGATAAATATTATCATAAAATCAAAAAAATAATTTGTTAATACTGCAATAATTTGTTCAAAATCTCTTAAGACATCAGCTTTACAACAAATATATTAAGTCTCTGTGTAAATATACAACTTTTTAAAAATAACAATTACATTCTTCCAAATGAAGAAACCAAAATTATTTATAAAAAAGAATTATCTTACAAATAATAATGCACCAACCAGGCATGAAAACATAATAATCTTTGATACAATGAAAAAAACTTGCTACTGTGTTTTTTGCAAGTTCGTTCTCATGATTATTTTGATTTGGCAAACCGAAATAAGAATCACGTGTTAGGGGAACAAGTTCCTCACATGTGACAGTATTCCATGTAGAATGAGATACTTCTCAAGACAATCATTAATGTTATTACTGGCCTTTTCCAAACCTAGGTTTAGGCTCCCGTTCAGGCTTGGGCTCTGTCACCAAGTTTGGAACAGTATGCAGTTTACACGATGCTTCAAAATCAAACAAAGCCCAGAGCCGCAGCCGCAGCTGCAGCCTGAGCGGAGGTTTGGAAAAAGCCCAAACTTTATAAAAAGTAATCTAATTTCAGATTTAAAAATCAGCCCTTAAATTGTCCATTGCTGCTAAAAATGTATCATGCTTTTTAAAGTTGATTATTAAATCCGCACATGCTAAATTTCATATAGAACTGTTAATATAAAATGATTTGCTTATTACCTTTACAATTTGTATATTTCATGACGTCCTTTACACTTAAATAATTATTACAACAGAAAGCCAAAAGGTCAACTCATCAAGGGGCATCAATACACTGCTTAGGGGCTTGCATTCAACTGCAGTGGTGGTGGTGGTGGTGGGGGGGGGGGGGGAGCACGTGCCCAAACACAGCCTTGGTGGCATCAAAACGACCATGATTTAATTTAATTTCGATTTATCTTTGTTTGTAAGAGGTGTGTGTTTTGGTTATTACTATGATATCTCAAAATGCTGATAAGATTTGTAAAGAAAAAAAGACAAAAAAGTGAAGGGCACCATCCTTTCCCCTTTTCCGCACAAACACCAACTCTGTCACTGGTCATCTGCTCACTTGAAAATAAGAACCAATAGATAAAGGAACTAAATGTCCACCTCACGTACAATTTTATTAACTGGAGAATCATGATGAAAGCTATAAGAATTACAACACTCCTTACAAACATTCTGCCTTTCTGCCTTTTATTGATTTAAAGGGCTTCAAATGATGTCTTATTTTTACAAGACAGCCGTGCGAACACAATGCACTATACCCATAGCAACCAATGTATTATTCCATTAGCAACAAATGTACTATACCCATAGCAACTAATGTACTATTCCATAGCAACAAATGTACTAAACCCACAGCAACAGCAGCTTCTCGGTACCTAGACATCCATGCACAAAGTATGGGGTGTAATACAACAAATATTGTCTGCTTTTACTCATGCTTTGGTTGAAACTACAACTCTCCTAGTGTTCCCTGGCGCAATCTATTTTCCTGAGGCAAAACTGGGGATCACCTCGAGAGTCGTAGTTTAAACCATAGCACTCGAAGCAGTCAATATTTGTATATCATAGTATGATTAGAATCCTGTCATTATCCCCATTTATTCAAGGCTGTTTTCTAGTTTGTAACCACTACTGCTAATTACTATATCAAAGACAAGCACTACAATGGTGGGCAATCATTTGCTACTCTACACAGCATCATCATCACTGGAGAGTGTCACATGCACCTCCTCAAGAAGGTATCCAAGATGGGCTTCTTCATATTCTGGTTCAGACTCTAGAACATCCAGAATCTACAAAACGAGAAGACAAAGTCAACCATCTTGGTTTTCCTTGAAATCAAGGCTCATTTCTTAAGTATCGAAACAATTTAAAAAGACCTGCACTTATAAAATTAGGGACAGAGAATAAAAGGAAAGGACTGAAGGTACTCTTGAGGGAGAAAGCACAAGATGAATGTTACCAAACTGAGGTAGACAGGGAAAATAGCCTGACCCCTTCTTGGTTAATGGGTATCATTATATATGATTGCAAAGGAGACTAGACAAAAATAGCTACAGTACGATTTCTCGTGGTACCCTGACCCATTATTCATGAGTCGACAATGGTTTACCTGCAGAGAAAATAGTACAATGTAGACACACACAATGTAGACACACACATTAAGAAAATAATTTAGGTAGGATAAATTAATTGGACAAGTGTTTTTAAAACTTACCGTTTGATTGTGTTTGCTGACAATGTCCCAAAGCTGTTCAAGGGTGTTCAACTTGCTGAACAGACCAGTGAAATTCTGAAAAGACAAACAAATGATGAGTTATGACAATTTCCTTTTTTAAAGGAAAATTCATAAGTTCTAATTCTATCGGTTTCAATTTCAAAATTGTTCTCTTTCTAAATCACTTATTTGTATATATAACTTATGGGGGTAAATTTTTGCATTTTGAAATTTACCTCACAGGCTTTATAAAGCTCCTTATTCAGTTCCTGGGTGGGCACCTGTGGCAAACTCCGAACTCCGTCATAAAAGTCCCGTACAACATACTGGTACTTTTGCTTCTCTCTGCCATACAATAACTTGTTAACAGAGGACTCCTGTCGACAAAAACATCAGTTTCAAATCAAACTATCAAATTCTGAAATAGTTCCCTGTTTTCTCTAGGGTATAATTTAGAGACATAGAGAAAAGCGTTGTTCTTGAAAAGAGTTAAAGAAAAAGGATATGTTAATATTTTCTGAGTTACCTGTCCAAGTTTATGTGTCTTGATGTCGTGTACGTCGTGGAATAACTGACCAATCACGTCCATGCTTGCCTCAACGGAGCGAGTAGATTGGATGTCGAAGATGTAGTCTGGATTTTTGATGGCGTTGGACCAGAAACGCAGTGGCAAACTAGAAGAAATGGACACAAAACTTAGTAGGTATTCTTATCTGTAGTGAAAGAGATTACCTTACGCCTACACGTCACAGTCAAATATTTCACAGCATTGCAAGTATTCACCATGAAAATAAAAAGGGAAGAAATTTACAAATATCTTACATATTACTCTTCCAGATATGTGTGATTTCCGGGTCCTCTTCTTCCAGTTCCTGTCGAATGGCCTGGCTGTCAAAAAAGTCAAAGAGATACTTGATGGCTTTGGGGGCGTGCTCCACAGATAGAATGGTGTGGAACATATCGTCAACATACTTTTGAATGACTCCCTGTGGGAAAACAAACAAAACTTATGAAATAAATTAATGGTTTTAAAGGCATTGCATACGTTTGGTAATGACTCTGAAAATTTTTGGCAATAAAAACTTACTTGGTAAGAAGTACAGCAGCTTTGGATAGTATAATGCATTTTGAGAAACGTTTCACTTCGAAGTACTGCAGTTATGGAGAAATATATCACTTTTTATCACCCAAAAATTGGAATCTGAGAAGCGTTATGGCCGTAACGCTTCTCAGAATGTGTATTCCAATGACGGATACTTCTTCTGCGTGAACACAACCGCTCCAGATTTTTGGTGATATCTCAAAAACGCTGCCACCTTTTGAAATGAAATTTACACAGGTTAGTTTTATGGTATATTATCTACAATTATATAGCATTAAGGCAAACGTACGGTTCAAAAAACCAAAGGTATACTTTGCCTTTAAACGGCCAATTAAGACCGAGTCACCACTCTTTTATTACCATTCATAAATGCGATTTTTATTGAGATATAAAAATGTCGAAATAAATCTGAGAAATGCTCCCCTCTCCAAAAATTCCTAGATAAGCATAGATTTGTGTACAACTTTAAAAAAAACTTAACGACGGTATTGAAAAATTGTGACCTTGCCTCTGCGCAGTGTTAACTTTCTGAATAAGTGTTTTTGAAAATATCGTTGTCACAATGAAACCATGACTAAACAAAGTAAAGACAACAATTGTTCTCATCAGAAACACCAGGATTTTTTGTTCTCTTTTTGAGAAAATATGGAATGTCTTCATCCTGAATCATCCTGAATCGGCCAATCCTTGGCCGTATGATAATCGGCCTTGGATTGCTGGAATCTCGGACTTACCTCTCATTTGCTGAATACAATGGTAAAAACAATGGTGGCAGCCTTTTGATCTCACAAAATCCTCATTTGTACAACAAACAGACAAAGGTCTGGAATTGGGGAATACTTAATAACCCCCAGGAAAGGGAGATTTCAAGCATGAATTACAGTACCCTTTGTACGGGGGAAATGAAGCCTAGCATGGTGAGTGAATGGGTGTAATTATTTGTCAACCAGTCAACCAACTGCAACCAAAAGAGGACGTCCTGAAATTGTTCCGAAACGTTTATACACGCCCACTGTGATTCAGTTTTGACAAATTTTGTGTAATAAGACGTCATTCGGCATCAAGTGGTAAACCTCTTCTGAACAAAGAAAACCAAACTTGAGGTCCCTTCTCGTCCTTCAAAGTGTGTGGTCCTCTTGATGGAAAATCGACAAGTTGAAAGACTATTTTGTTTACCTTTGTTGACATGAGTCTTGGGAATGAGATCTCTTTGATCTTTCGACGAGTGATCTTATTTCTGAAGGTGGCTGATCTCAACATGGTGAAGCAATCTCTGCGTTTTCTCCCCCCTCCTTCCTCATCGTCATCATCATCATCATCATCATTATAAGCACTGCCTTCTTTCTTCACCTTGGAGTAAATGTTATCAGGAACAATTAACTGCTTCCAATACTGATGCAAAAATGACACTAACTTAAAGTGAAATGTGCTAACTACTGCTCTCCCATCATGCTATTTTAATTTATTCTTCAAACTCCAAAGAAATATGTTTCTTTTCCCATATATCTTTTGATTTACCCAATAACTCACCAGATGCCAGTCTTTGACTCCGTTTATTGGCTCTATTTCTACAATGGTATCCCGATGCTTGTTGTATCGATTAATGCTAGCTAAACCCATAAATCCAACGTTAGCTGACAGGAAAAAAAATGAATCAATTATAAAATAAATATATCAATTAACATAAGTAAAAAAATGAAACTTTATTTCGAAAAAATTATCTGAAATTCTTCCCAGCTAACAAAAAAAAAAAAAAAAATCAAGGAAGATCAAGCTCAGCAAACGTGTCTTATAACTGAATAATTAAACATTTTTTTACAATACAATGCAACGGCAAGAAATGCTATGAATACAAAACCTTGAGAGCAATTAACCTTTGATCTTTGACATGTAAAGTAGAAGTAATTGTCCGAGCAAACTGTACAAGAGTAAAAATAGCAAGTGATACAGAACGTGGCTTTCAGGTTGGCTCAGTGGTTTCTTTCCCTGCCTTTCACCTCTGTGGACGCCGGTTTGAATCCTGGACTGGAGCCTTGCATGTGGATTGGGTTTTCAGTCCCTACATGATTGCGTGGGTTTTTCCTATTTGGGGTTTTCCTCCCACCATCTAAAACTGACATTTCTTCAACATATTCTCTACACAGGTATCTCCAGGCCTACGGGTCACAGTGCTAGTCACTTTTGAGGGTCCCTTGGTTTCTTTACCAGAAAGATATAATTAAAAAATAAAAATAAATAAACAGCTTACCGTGGGCACTTTCCTCATCTCCCTGGGAGAACTTTAGAATAGGTCGGGAAATATTTGCATTGTCAACGTCTTGCTTCTCAACGATGGTCATTTGATCGTTATCCCTAACCTGTAGGTTACCAAGGATAACAAAATACCAGTTAAAAAGGCTACAACAACATTTTAAATGATAAACCAGGCTAATAACAAACAAACTAACCCAAAATGAAATAGATTTTTTTTGCAAGAGTGGGGGGCTTTATGTCTGAAACTTAACATTCTTCATCAGAATCTGAAACTTACCTGGAAATCCTTTAGCATATTGATTCTTCGCCATTTGTCCGTCGGTGGTCTAGGATCCATGTCTGTTAACACAAGGCGACCACTTGTACCCTGACGCCATTCTGATGATGAAGACAGACCAGCATTTCCATTATTGTAAATCATTTTATTCATAACAAACAGATATTCTGATAGAGAAGACAATACCAAACTGTTTAAAAAAAAGATATTTTTTAACCAGTGTGTTTTGCCATAATTATATGATTATGGAAGCAAAACAAGGTCTAGGAGTAAAGGAAAACGTAAGCTGATTCAAACAGGCCAAAGAAGTATGAACTGATGATGCTTGGATACACAAGGAGAGACCCCAAAACAAATGCTTGGATCAGGGACCAAACAAAAATCAATGACACATTAGACACCTAGGCAGAACAAAATACAGAGCAACATCACAACAGAATGGCAACCTCTCTCTGGGAAAAGAAATTTTGGCAGATGTGGAGCCTGAAAAAAGGTAGCTAATTGCATTCATATTGACCATGTTGACTGGTTAAAACAATTTGTTTCCGACATACCAAGACTGACTTGGTTGGCACTGGGTCTGCTGGAGTAGGGTTTGTTGCAATTGATGACATCTAAGATCTTCTCTTTGACCTGCGTGATGGTGTCAACATCTAGCACCTTGACTTCCTTAATGACAGTTCCTTCTTCATCAATGGACACGTTGAGAGTCTAAGGAGGTACCAGATGAAAAAGTTCAACAAAATATCGAACAAGAAATTTTGTTTCTCATGATGAAGTGGCAAACGGTTTTGTGAACAAGTGGTATGGCTGAGCGGTTCTTCATTTAATATTCAATGTTAGAATGTATAATATAATGCGTAAAAGTGTGATGTAACGAGCACCGTACACCTGTCGTATAAAAGCGAAAAGAACAATAACTTCGATTTCATGTAACCATTTTTATATTTAAATAAAAAGCATGAATGCAAATCTAAATCTTAGTAAATATTCTTAAAAAATAAATTTGAATTTGTCTATAAAAAAACTCACAAGGGTATTGAACTCAATATCCTCCTCCAACATCTTCTCAAAGTTGAGAGAATATCTTGAACTGCTGGTGAAGACATCAACTGGACCGCTCTCAGTCCGATGCTTGATGGCACGATACAAGACGAACAGAGGATAGGCTGTGTGATGCTGAAAACAAAGACGTCATCAAACACAGAGTTTTTTTTTAATGCTTAAACATTTCTTGTTGCTGGGTTTTACCTTGTGTGTCGTTGATTTGGGAACATCAATTCATTGCAAACAAAATTTCATCATCAAACATGTCTACTAACACATCATATCTTCCTGCTGGCAGCAAATAATTGTTTAATCTCAAACCAACCAACAAAACATCAGATGGCAACATCTAAGCATCAAAACTAAAAGTTTTTTTATCGAAGTTGGCATAAGATTATACTCACAAAATAGGAATATCAAGGTCCAAATTTCACTGTTGCCAATTTGTATTTACCCCTTAGAACAACTCAAGCATTTTCTTTCTTAATTGAGGAATCCGTACCTGAAGTTGGTCATACAGGCACAGAGCAACCCAGTTTGACAGAAGCTTCTCCAAAATACTCTCATTTCTGTCAGGGAGAAAACAAATCAAGATTTCAATTTTTTTGAGGAAATTTGTTGAAATTAAATTAATGAAACAGAAGCACAAATAAGTTTTTTTTCAGTGGGAAATAGAATTAGATTTTCACAGCAATGATGATGTAATAATCAATGAGTAACAGTGTCAAAGTAATCTTCAAAGTATATTTCTTAGTAGGGTTTCAAGCTTCTCTGTGGGATAACAATACAGATCATAAGGTTTGTGGTAACATCATATAATAGTCTATCTAGTGACTTACAGTGGTTCTAAATGTGGTGTTTCAACTCAATATCTTTACCATTACACTCTAATCGTCCTCATAGAAAAAAACCCCACACACATTTAAAACAAAAAGAAGGATTATGGATGAGAATTACCTAAGGAAGAGTTGTCGTGTACGACCGTTTTCAGCGGCCGTCTGGATTAGCTCTGTCATCAGAGTAATCATGATGCTTATAAAGAAAATGATAAATGTATTCAAATGAGAATTGCAAAAAATAGTTAACGACCTCACGTTTTGACAATAGCATAGTATTTCTCAAAGGCTATATATTCGACAATACAACACACATGCAAGTATACTGGTGAAACAGAAGAAGTCAATTGGAAAGAAGTGAAAAGAGAGAGGCTTAAAGCAGTCAGAAGATGCAAGAGATGAACATTAAGGGATGATCATTGATGGATTAATTGTTATCTTAATAATATAAGCAAGGTAACTATGAGCACCAGGATTTACACTTAAAGTTTTCGTTTGCAAGCTTTATGGACAAGACGGTTTGCCTCTGCACAAGTCTGTCAGAATTTCCACTGGTCATCAATCTTAGAATCCTGATGTAAATGTTTTTTGCAGTAACTGGGGCTAGTGTTAACTACATGATTTGAACTGGCCAGTTGTCACCTGGCACATTTGGTTGCCTAGAGAGGTTAAGACATCTGCAGAGGGTTCCAATCTAACCTGAGTAGCCTGTGGATGTTTTTTTTCTACAGGACTTAGAAAGCACTGAGTGAACACTAACCCAAGCAGTGCTGTTTCATGGTGTTTTAAACCACTGCAGCTATGACCGCCGCACACTCTCTGTAAAACAAATGAAAATGAAATAGATCTTGAAGAGTAACTTTTTAATACTTACTCAGTCAAGTATGTCAGCTTGTTCTCCATGATCATGATGACTGTAAGCAGAGATGCTATCAACTGCCTGAACAATGAAATATAATTTCCAGAGTTAAAAAATCTATTATCTCTGATAAGTCAGATATTTATGTAATTTCAAGAATATCAATTTAAAAAAAGTATTTATTATATACTAGCTTCGGGGGGCTTCCACCATTGTTTATTCTTTGTATTTTGGCTAAATTTGTTATTCATTGTATTTCGGCTATCTGGACGTATTAAGTCAAAGTGAACCTTGCATCCAGCCTTGGTTCTAGTTTTAATACCAATCCTTGGCTGTAGCTGTTTTGGAGATCATGGTGCATGTATTTGACATTTTCTCAATGGAGAAAACAAAAATCCCAGTGTCATAAAGGGAATCTTTGTTCTCATGGCTTTGTCAAGTAGAGGTTTTCTTAGCTCTTAAATCAAAATTTTGAAAAATCCTTAAAAGTCACTTACTTTTGTCTGATGGGTAATTTTGAGTTGCTCTCTGCATCCAACGTCTGAATCAGAACAATTAAGAAGGCCTTGTTGCTAAGAAGACGGGAAAACTTCATCATCGCTTTCTGGATATTTTCATCTGGATACTGAAAATACAGATAAGAATAGATTGGAAAGGGACAAATTATTGCAAGATCTGGTTGAGTCATGGTTCTTAAGTTCATATTTCAAATATGTTATTTTTAGAAAAGATGTCAAATCTGAGTGAAGTGTGGGGTGAGAGAGTTGCAGACACTTACCTCTTTATCCTCAGTGTCAGGTCTCTCTTGCCCGATGAACAACATGTTGCTGGCATACTCTCGGTGACTGACAAATGGCATTCCGATTCCTTCCAAGTCACTGGTCAAATCTGTCAAGTCTGTCTGAAGATCGGCAAAGGCTGAACAAAAAGGATTGTAATGGAGTTTAAATAAAGTCTAATCTTTGTAATAGTTATTCAAACGAATGAGAGGTGTTTGAAGTTCTAGCAATGTTAATATTGTAATTATTTCAACAATCATCCAGTACAAATGGAAAGCCAGAGACAGGAAGTAAACCTCCCCATAAAAAAACAAAAACAAAAACAACGCATAGAGTCTCACTTATTTTGTTTTAAAATCTGGTTGTAAAAATGTTTCAGATAAACTGATCAATGACCGTACAATGTTTTCTTTGTAAGACCTTGGTACCTTGTTTGATCTCATCTGACAAGTCCTCTTCAAGAACTGTCATGTCTTCCTGGATGAGTCTAGCCTCTTGTTTGGATCCGTACAGCTGAGCTAGGAAGCACAAGGCAACGATGAGAATGCAAATCAGGACTGCTCCACTGACTGATCCAACTATGATTGGTACGGCATTAACAGGGGGATAGGAAATGTAACCTATACGGAACTCTAGTTTGCTGTGAATTACCTGGAGAGAGAAGAGGAGCAAGGTTCAATCAGGGGTACTTCTTGTATTTGCTTGACTTGAATTGGTTTGACTCTCCAGAAAGGTTTCGAGACAGAAACTACTCATCCTATATTCATCTCTCAGTGTCTTGACCCGAAGTAAATTACAACTGAGATTTGTCTTAAGACTTACCCAGACCACAGGAAGCCTTCTCTCTGTTTCTTGACCCTTGAAGTCTCCGGCAGATGGTTGTTTCTCAGGTAAATTACAACCAAGAGTTGTTTCTTCAATGAAGGTCACATGACATCGCATTGCTCCAACATAAACAATGATTTCTGAGGCAGTAATTGCACTGTTGATTTGTTCACCCTGAGTTTAACAGAATATGTCATTGTGCCTATCAACTGAAATAACTCAATAATATACATTTTGTTATCACGAAATTGATTCACGTTTTTTTTCGTTCAAAGGGAGTTTCAAGCCTTTGATCATGCAGTCATACTTTTAAGATAAAGAGGATCAAAATACAGGTTATGTAATCGTTGTCTTGACTTGTGTGACAAGAGCCTGAGGTTCCAGCCAGAATGTACCAGGAATAGAAACAGACAAACAAGCAGACTAACAGTAAAACCTGATCTTATCCTGTTGATAAGTCAATACATCACACACGCGCATATTTGCTGCATGCCTAAAGTTTTCGCTACTTCCTGCTCCAAAGCTGGCACACATTTGTGTGTGATTTTACCAAAAATCACCCATTTCATAATTCAAAAGCATTTCTTATTACAGAAACCTGTAATTCTATATAAAAGCCAAGGTCATCTGTTAAACTTTTCTTGCATAAATCATCAAAGGAACACTAGCTCCTATTGGCTTCTGGTAATCAGTGGAGCCAGTTTGTGTGAAGTGGGTGAGGTTGACAGTAGAATTACATCACACTCACCAACAGGACAGCTTGCCCAACATCTAGACAGCACCCAGACAAAATGACACAAAAACACTTACTATTCAGCAATACGGTATTAGCTTTTGGTTGATTGTGTACTGGGGTTATAAAAAGGAAAAATGAACAATCAATTTGATATACCCATCATTGATAAAACCTCACCTTAATCGTCATCAACTCTTCCTTCTTCTCATACAAGTCGTTTTCAAACTCGTCATACACTGGATCAGGAAAAAACTCCAAAACAACGTCATTGTCTTCTGACCACGTTAAGAGGTCACTGACACCGTCCATAATGAAGCCAAAGGTCACATTAAGTTGAGATAGAGAACTGCTTATGGCTGAGGTTATGTTAGGAGTCCGGCATCGCATGAAATCCGGTCCTTCCCTGGCACAACTCTAAACACACATCATTCATAATGAACGATTTATTTTTATTTTTTTAAAATAATGTTTCCTTTCGAATCCAGAAAACAAACAAATTACTTAGAGGTCCTATGAAGTGGTATTTTATATTTGGGGGGCTTAATATATGGATTGATATTAAGACCATGGAAATGAAAATTTCAGACTTGCGTCCAAACATTTTTACATTGCTTGTGGCTTTTTTCACTGTTCATTATTTCAAAATTTATTTATTTACTCATTTATTTATTTACTCTTATTTATACCCGGTAAACCCATTCAGCCCGGGGCTATTTTTCAAGGGATCGTGTTTAAAACCTTGTTAACATAGATTAAAAATCGGAAATAATAAAAAAGTATTTAAGAAAAGACAACAACAACAACAACAACAACAACAAAGAGACAGGTATAATATATACATAAATGATAAATCCAAAGTAAATTGAGAATGATAAAAGTATACGAAAGTGGGAAATATAGGCCTTCTTAAAGGGTCTGTATACGTTTGCTTATGACTCTGAAAATTTATGGCAATAATAACTTACTTGGTAAGAAGTACAGCAGCTTTGGATAGTATAAATGCATTTTGAGAAACGTTTCACTTCGAAGTACTGCAGTTATGGAAAAATATATCACTTTTTATCCCCCAAAATTTGAATCTGAGAAGAGTTATGGCCGTAACGCTTCTCAGAATGTGTATTCCAATGACGGATACTTCTTCGGCGTGAACACAACCGCTCCAGATTTTTGGCGATATCTCAAAAACGCTACCACCTTTTGAAATGAAACTTACACAGGTTAGTTTTATGGTATATATCTACAATTTTACGGTTCCAAAGACCAAAGGTATACTTTGCCTTTAAAAACAACAGCATGCACACTTCTTTTATACCCTTCTTGCAGCCGCAGTTGAAACAGCAGATTTCATTGGTTGACTCTTGAGTTTACCAGAGTAAGAACTCTTACCAGGCTATGGCATTGTCAAGAGCTCACCTCTGTTTATTTCTTTGAAGCACTGGGGTGCTGTGGTTTACACTAAAACAACAAAATTGTTGACAAGTTTTGAAGCTAGTGACTCACCTCAACAAACTTAATATTCTTAGGTCCGTCGCTGCCAACAGATCTTTTAGTGATTTGTTTAGTGACTGTAACAACAACAACAATTGAAGCCATCTGGGCAGTGTTTAGATATGTTCCTCTGACAGTCAACTCCCGACCACCACTGAGTATTGAAATAAATCAAAATTGATTCATGTGCAACTAAAAGAAAATGGGATAGTAGTTTAGAGTGCAATGGCAGGAATATTATCGCAAGGTAAAATTTTGACCGCTCCATTTCACAAGGCGAAGCCAATTTAAATTGAACTTCACAGAAAATAGAGCAATAATAATTTTCCCATTTCACTTAATAGTTGTTTCATATAACAGACATATAGATCTTTGTCATTTTATATGTTCATAATAAATACAAAATCAAAACAGACATGTTTCCTCGTCTATCCCACACTCCGAAAATTCACAAAAGGCATAGGCCTTCTCCACACGCTCAAAAAACAAATTTATCTTCAAGCAAACTTGATGCGTGCAGCTTAGAATAGCACAACACGCATTGGTAGAACAGCGCAATATGGTAATATTAAAACCTTTTGCACAGGTGCTCCTGATGGTATTTCCACCTTTTAGTAACCCCCTGGAGTTAAAGATTTCAAGGAGCTTTTAGGAACAGTATTTTCAGCATTTAAGCTGATAGCTAACTCATCCAACTTAACATCCAAAGTTTTTAAATGTTGTTGTTAAACATAATAGAAATATAATAGTTTGACCTATAATTTACCAATATAACTATTTATACATTGATTTACTCACGCATAGATAGTGCTGGTTGGACTGACTTTAGTAATGACAGGGTTGTTGGTGAAAGTGTACACCTGGCTTGTTTTGTCTGCCCCATCAAAAGACATCTTGAGAACTTCTGTCTGCCCAACTTCACCCTCAGAGCTTGTGCACACTGCTTTCCTCTCGGTCACTGGGCTGTTAAGTTACGAAGCAGAAGACAGGCCAACATAAAAGTATTTTATTAAACAACTGTTTGATGAACAAATACGTGACAATAATTATCAGATAGGCCTAAACCAAAAAGTGTGAAACAAAATTTCAGATAACGGGCTCTACCTCAAGTTAAGTAATCTTAGTTGCTATGTATAGTATAGACTTCACTTGCCTTGTTATAATGCAAGCTTTATCACCAATGAATGCCTCAATATTCCGTCCTGTATTTAGAGCCATTCCGTTGATTGTTATACGAGTCCCACCAGCTTCTGGTCCAAAACGAGGACTGAAACTTGTAACAGATGGAACCTGGCAGGAAAATCAGAACGATAAAAAACACACAAAATAGTGAAAATTCAACATCAACCAGATCATGTGTCCTTTTATTTGTCAACAATTAGTTGTTGTACTGAACTCATTGCAAAGATAGAAGTTTTTTTTAATCTTGCTTTTAAATAATCTGATCTTGGATGACATATGAGAGCTATAATTTGGTGAAAATCAGACTCAGGTGATAAATGAAGTTGACATAATTGCCAGCGCTCATACCTATCACATCTGTATTTATTTGAAGCAATTCTTCTTTTTAAAATTTATTCTCACACTTTTTCAGTTTTTGAGAAATGATGCTTTTTTCAAAGCTATTTGAAAAAAAGCTGAAAAGATCATCTAAATACAATGCGGAAGGTTCACCTTCCCTACATCCCTAGGTTATTTTGAACTTCTTGTACAAAATATTTTCCCCTTTTCAAGTTTTATTTGTCATCACCAGAGACTCCATACGGTAAGAGTTGTAATCAAACCTACCCTATATTCAAATTTGACCTCTCCTGAGCTTTTCTGTTGTGTTGACCCATCACCTCCCAAGATTGTCAGCGATGCAGACACCACACTTTCAACTCTTGATTGAGTTCTGCAACTTACACTGTTAAATGATTCAGATTGGAAATGTATCTAACATACTGAAAAAATGTTAAGAGCTTATTTTCAAGATAATCTGCTTCAGTGTTAAGCATATCTAGTTTTTGTTCTATAATAAAAACAAGAGAGTAAATTACCACTGTATACAATGGTCATTGCCTCTCCTTAAATTTCCAAGTATGCAAGTATCATTGGAAAATGCAGAAATAAAATTCAAATTGTGTGCCATTTAACAGTAGTCATTTTCATAGAATTAAACAATTCTGATTTGATATTCAGATGGTAAAACTGACACAACATCTTGGGTTGGATATCAAGGATTTAAAGATTGATAACGTTGATTTCTTACCTATAGCCAGTTGCGTAATAGGCTTCCAATCCACCCAGATAGCATTCTTGGTCTCCAATCATCACATTCAGTACAGTATGGAATCCTCTGCCAATATCTGTACCCATTACAGATACCGTGGTGTTACCCTCTATTGGTCCAGTCAATGGATATATCTAAACAATCAAATATTGTCAAGTCAAGATGTAATTTATTGCTGTCAGATCATGTACATGGTCTTGGATCTTCGCATTCATTCCTCTACCAATATCTCTTCCAATTACAGACACTATGGTATTGCCTTAGCATGGTCAATTCAAAGGATAAGTCTAAATAAGACATTGTCAATCTTAAGACATTGTCAGAACATTGCTTTGATTAACTCTAACAAAATTTGAAAAAAAAATAATTACCTTTTGCAAACTGCTTACCAACCAAAAGGACCTTTTCGATAAATGCAACAAATTGTTAATGGCCTCACGTTTCGACCCTAACAGAGTCTTTCTCAAAGGCTATAAATGACAACACAACTCACATACAAGTATATCTGGAGTAACACTATCTGTTACTCTATATCGATAATCAATAACGGATAAATGTACTCACCCCTTGGAGGATCGGATCAGGGCAGTTGGCATTATTATTATGGGTAACCCACTCCCCTTCTGCTGTTGTACAAGACTCTCTTAGTTCACACATAGCATTACACCAAACACACTCAAGCTCTGGCCTGGCAGTAACACATCGACTACAATCTGGCTTCAATACTCCACACTTGTAAAGTGTTGCTGTAGAAATAATAACAGTTCACATTGTTAGGATGGATGGCCTATCAAAAAACTAAAAACATTATAGACAAACTACCATTACCTTGATTAGGCTTGAGAGGGATCATAAATATCAGTGATTCGTATTTTTCTGTACATCAAGGGATGTAGTCTTAATTCGAGGACATAACAAGTTCAAAAGAACTTGTCTGAAGCTTTTCACAGTTAATTGAATTGTGCCTCCAATCATTAGGGGAAGTAAATTGTTCATGTTTATTTAAGTGAAGTTATTTAAGTCAACAGAGAACTTATGTACATCTGTAATGGTGCCCCTTTCCTTTTGGGATCCTTGTACTGCAGGTCAAGGGGCAGGATCTCCATTAATGGAAAAAAATAAATTGTAGGGGCTGCAGTGACTATGTGTGGAGATGTGGAGATGCCAGTCTCCTCACCCCACACCCTTGACTCCAACTCACCATTATTCTTATATATGTCATCTAGGGTGTGACGTTTACTAGTTGTGTCCGTCCATTCAATGGTCAGTTTCACAATCAGCTCTGCTTCATCAGTGGAAGTGTAGGTATACTGTGGAATATAAAACAAGCCATTGGAAGTTCTATTCAAATAATTACCATGTGTTTTTATCATAGCTTGATTGTCCAATTTCAAAGAATGTTTTTCTTCATAATGGTTTGAGGACTAACTTAACTTACAGCTTTCGTATCACACACGATGGTATCAGCATTACGCTGAGCAGTTGTACTCTGACGTATTCCCTCGATATCAAAGCTACATTCAAAGCTAGTAGTCTAAGAGATGAAAAAACAAATGGACAGTGGGAATTGTTAAAAGGAACAAAAACAATTTCATTTGAACAAGGTGGGTACATGTGGTTGTTTCTCCCAAACTGAAAAATAAGAAAAGGCAATGTTTTGGCAAAAAATGCCAAATCACTGTCAATCCAACTTCGTTAATTTATACTCATTTTAAATATTTTACAAAAAAATTACAATTTCTTATTGAGTTATTTATTTTTGTAGTTTTCTTCGGTCCGAGCGTGTCTGTTGTGGTTTCATTTTTTAAATGTTTGTATGAGGAGAAAAAAAGGTTTTAAAAGTTGTGTATCTTTTGTTACAAAAATAGGCCAAGATAAACTCTTGCTGTGTCCTTCATTATTCCCTTGTTTAATTGATCAAGTAATAGACTACAAGGGAAACTGACTGGGTAAATCTCAATTCAATTATGGGGTTAACAAAGAAACCTGCGAACTCTGGATTAATGCTTAATTTAATTACATTTTTTTGTGGAAGTTTTTTTCGATTGAACTTGCCTGGGTCTCATTGGGTAGATTTGTAGTCATCACTTTTACACTCTTTTCAATTCCATTGGGTAGAAGGACTTCAGTATTCTGAGCCAGCAGCTGAGGGCAAGAACCTGGACCCTTGGATGAAGACGAATTTGGATTCTAAAGAAATAATATCCAATAATTATACAACAGAAATTATTTCTTCTTCAAACATCTCAGGTCAAAATTGTATTAAGATTAAAAAATGTTGTTATGACAGGCTTTTTGGGCAGAAAGACTTCAGTATTCTGAGCCAGCAGCTAAAGACAAGAACCTGGACCCTTGGGTGAAGACAAAACTAAATTCTGAAGAATTAGTATCGAACTATTATTAAAGAGTTAATACAAAATCATTACCCCCTCATTTTGAAATTTGTCAATACTTTACCAATTCAATAAAAATAGGTAAAGACATCAAGAGGGTGTGGATTTATGTTCTATTTATAACTGTTAAATATCAGCATTGAAAAACAACTTTTGTGGTCAGTTTAATCTTACATTTTGTCCAGTAATGATGATTTCATTGGCTCCTGTGCAAGTAGAACTAACATGAGTGCATCTATTCTCAAAGACACACCAATCACAGGCCCAGCGACTACCAACACAAGATACACAACTACAGCAAACATAAATACAAAAACAACAAAATAATCCAAGTTAGAAAATGCTACATTAGAGAAATACTTCAAAATACAACAAAATGAAAATGCAGTCAAAGTATATATTTAAATTAATGTGAAGTGAAAGAAGAACAAAAAGTAAATTAAAAACTGGTGTTTCAAACAAATTCAGAGCTTGTTTATTCTACAAAAAGGAATAAATAAATAATCTTACGAAGTAAGAGCGGAGCATTCATAGAAATAGAAGCTTGTATCCACAAAACTGACTGATGTTTCACTGGAATTGATGCTCAGTGTAACTGCAACGGTATCATCTGGGAAACAGAAAATTTACAATTATTTCATATTATTTAAAAATATGTATACAATTATTATCAAACTACTTTTATAAAGGTTTCTGAAATGGCGCAAAAATTGTGCTAGACTCACCTCCTTGTTGAATTGGAGGTATCATACCATCAGGTGGGGAGACACATCTAAGATCCTCGTTAGTCTTTGTAGCTTGAGATACGTAGGATCCAAACCAACACTCATAACTCATGTCGGTCAGTAAGTCTGGTAACTGCTGTACACTCACAGTTATCTAGCAAATATTCAATTTTAGTTGGTACAACAAATCAACACAAATTAAATTTTTTTTTAAAAACCTACGGATATGCAAAAAAAAATATGGATTAGATGGTTGGAAAACTTGACAAAGATAAGACGGAAAATAGATGTTGAAGAATCACAGATGTTTCCTTTAAAAGAGTTGGTGTCGATCCTAAAAAAATGATAATTTCCAATGATGATTAACATTTTTGTTATATCTTTATGTAGTTTTCAACGTGACTGCAGTTCCCACTTTAGAAGAACAAGAAGCAGTTTGTGGAATATATGTAGAAAAGGATGGGATCAATTGGGAGAATAAAAACAAGAGAAATGTAGAGTACAAAGTCATCATTGTTGGTAATCTTGAGTGTTTGCCCATCACAACTTTACTCTTACCTGTTGTTCTGTGACAGTGATTGGTAGACTGTCATAAGGAGCCACATTTGTTATCTCAATACACTGTGCAGTATTGTAGGCTAACCATCGTGTAGACACATCAGGCATGTTGCAGTCAGAATACAGGGTACATCTAATTAAGTACAAATTATTTTGGGGGTGAACAAAGAAAAAATTACTGGAGCGGGATTTGAACCTGCGACCACCGGCCTTAGTACGCTCTACCAACTGAACTATCCAGCTCTAATGATATCTTTGTTCAGGGGTTCCAGTCAGAAGCCATTCCACTGGTTACTGCCATGTGGCCAGGGATCACACCCCATTATACGATACAACTATAGAGCTAGCTCTATGGATATAGCCTGGGAAGCGGCAGCGTGGCTGCCAAGTACAAATTACATAAATAATCATCAAGAAACATCTTACCCTGGGTCTAAATAAATTCATCGGACCATTCTATTTAAACAATCAGACTCGGTCTCTGCTGATGAACTAAATAAATTAGTTAGTACAGAACTGTCAGTGGGAAAAAAGAAAAAGCCATCTTTAAAGTAATTTTGTTTCATGAAACTCGTAAATTTAGTCTGTTATTAGTTGTTTTTCAAAATTCTTCACCTACATATTTATTAGACAAGATACAATACTTACTGTCTCTGCAGAGTACACCAGCCACAGTATGGGTCTCCATCCCTCCCTGCATCTGTACCAATACACGTCTCACAAGTTGTGTACTGACCACAGTTCTCAACACGCATCTTCACAAACTGTTTGGTACAAATGAAACATCTTTCAAAAGATGACATTATAAGTTGAGCTTCATGAAAAACCACTGAATTTTCACAATCTATATTCATAACAAGAGAAGAATTTCTAGTGATCCTGTTAAGTGTGGTAAGATATGATGTCAAACTGTCTATAATTTAACCATACTTTTTGTTCAGTGAGTATGTACATCACTCTTGTTGTATCATTAATCTTGTTATTGTACCTTTTCTTCAGTATGTACATCTCTCTTGTTGTATCATTAATCTTGTTATTGTACCTTTTCTTCAGTGAGTATGTACATTTCTCTTGTTGTATCATTAATCTTGTTATTGTACCTTTTGTTCAGTGAGTATGTACATCTCTCTTGTTGTATCATTAATCTTGGCATCTTTAAGGACTGATCCACTAATATTAAGGTCTACTCTTTCATACAGTCTGGCTGAGGTCTTGTTTTGGATGTGAACCTGTAACACAGCAAGAAAAAAATATATATGTGTGGATCTGTCCAACAACCAAAAAAAAATACAAACAGAGAGGAACAGATGTTGATGCTTAACTGCACTTTAATCTTAACATTGGAGATATTATTGAAGTGAAATCTATAAAGATATGGAAAAGTATCACTGTGATTGTATTTAATTACATTTTACAGGTAAAATTCTTACATGAATGGATAATGATGATGTAAATAACCTGATGAAAACATTTAGTCTGAAATGCTGCAATGATTAAATGAAAGTGTACCAAGTTTGAATTTTTAAGCGGGAATTTCATCTAAAAAGGACTTCTTGAAATGCAAACAAAAGAATGCTCTTAATACTTACCTTTAAAAGCTCTCCACTGGAGTTAGTTCCAATGATAGCTACTGTGTGGTTCATTTCAGTAGTTGTAATGATGGATGACATCAGAGTGGCTGTAAACAAATACACATTCATGTCAAAATATTGAAAGCAATCCATTCCAATATTTTACTGATGAAGGACATCATGATGAGTAATGCAGATAACAATAAGGGAATAAAAGAGGTCTTAAACGGCTGTTTAAAACCGGCAGGGGCATGGCCGTGACCCTGCAAGGTTACACGGCCACGACCCTGCAAAGTTTCAAACGACCATTTAAGACTGAGTCACTGCTGTTTTATTCCCATTCATAAATGCCCTTTTTGTTAAAAAGCGTAATAATGTAGACAAATTTGTGAAACCTTTCTGTTTTTTTGAATAAGTTATTTTTCAATTCTTGCCATGTCCTCAGGCTCCATTTCGCGAAGGGTCAACGCTCATACGGTTGCGCGTTTGCATTATTAGACTTTACATTGAGTACCGCTATGTATTGATTGCACTTTGGGTAATTAGCACCAGCATAAACTAGTGCACCAACATGCATATGGCTACAATGAGCGCATTCACAGCTCCAGCTATGTCTATATCATCCGTTTAAAAACGGTCTTAAACAGTCATGTGACCATCTTTCAACCAATAGGACTGCCCAAAATGTCCCAAACTGACTGGGGTATATTAAACATATTTGATAAATTTTAGTAAATATTAATACGATTAATACCCATATGATTTTGTGCAAACAACTAATGATATATTTTGACAGTGACAATGGTGGTAATTGTGGACAACAGTGTAAAAAAAAATTTTAAATAGCAAAACTAGCCTCTGAAATTTGATAATTCATTGAATTTTATGGTAACGTTTTACATTTTATTATTTTAAAAACACTTAGTTCAATTTACCTGATAGTTCCAGCACAGCACTTGATGTTGTTACATCAATGCCTTTAGCATACTTGTATACTTGGTTGTCCCCTTCAAAAGGATGACACAGAAACATATCTGGACCAACCTTAAGAGACAAAGATAGATAATTATCCTCTGTCCACAGCTTAAACTTCATTAAACAAAAGAAAAACAAATTGCTGTCTTGTGAATTCATTCATGGTAAAAAAGTCTTCAAGAAAAAAGGGGAAAACATTGAAAAGTTTAGTCTTGTTTACAAGTAAAGTTTCTACAGCAGTTGTGTTCAAACAGAGCATAACTATAAAACTGTATATATTTGGAAGGACACAAAGTTATTATATTTTTATCATGGAAAAATTACTGTTAAAAATACTGATTTTGGTCTTAAATTTGAGAAAATAATAGGCCGTATATAAACCAATGAAAAATTTGATTAAGAAGAGGCCCACATTGATTTTTGTAAGTGAAATTAATGTTCGTATAGCATTGGTAAGTTGTGCATAAAACCAATAGTGTCAATTCTAGAGACATTGGAAACAGTGAACAATCTTGTTTTGTTTTACAAGCAACTGACACCGAAAAAGAAAAATTTAAAAAATTCTTTTACTTGATATTTTAAAGATCTTTTTAAGACCTCTTTCTGAAGTAAGAAATATTTAGAAAAGGGCATAGTTTAACTTTTTATAATCTTGTTGCATACCTTCATGAGAAAAACTTCCCAAGGCTTCCCTCAAAGCATCTATAATATCCCTCATCTTAATATGGACATACCTTGGGATCCAACCTTAATGAAGCTGATGATACTTATACTTACTGGAAATGTACTACACATGGATCCTTTTAAGTACTGCACTGAGTAGTCATCTCCATTTTGAATACATCCCTTGACTGCTTCCCTAAAGGCATCTAAAATATCACTCATCTTATACACACACAATGCTGACTCATCAATAGGTACATCACTAGTCCCATCAGCTCCTTCATTCTTAGCAAACACAGCATACAACACCATGCCCTCATCATTCAAACCTAATGATACAGCAAGATCATGACCTGCTGGGCCAATATCAGCAGCTTGTACCAAACTGTACACACTACCATCAGATCCTTGGCATTGTATGGTGATTTCTGTGTAAGAGTCAAATGTTGGACTGGTCTGACAGACTCTGTTGATTTTAGAAACAGTGAAATTGGAACCGAAATTGTCTTGCTGAGAAGTGACAAAGTGTGTGAATCCATCAACAGAAAAAACAGCTACAGACGTAATTTTAATTGGAGTCTGAGATTGAGCGAACTCAGCAATGGAAAGAAACACTGTACCTCTCGGAGCGAACAACAATTGGTTTAAACTAAGAGTTCTCCTTGCTATGGGTGGTATACCTCTATACATATCCTCATTAGCATAAGTCACAGCTACATACAACCAGTCTCCTCCATCTGGACCTGGTCCAGTTGGTCCATCAGTACCTGGTGCAATCAAACTAACAGTAGACAACTCTCCAAAACCAGCAACATTAGGCTCTGGATGAAACAACACATCAGTCAAATCATCTGGATTCCTGAACTTACATCTTCCTTCATTCTCACTTCCACATGTAATCAACCGATTCTGATTATCTAATGCCAGGATTTTATTGTAGTTGGTGAATATATCACATCTATTACTTCCAAGTTCTTCACATGTACTAACACTCTGTAGCAGATTCAATGAACTATCCAGTCTGTATAAGTAGTTCACAGCTCCAACATACACAGCTCCATCAGGGCCAGAAAGAGTGAAATGATTGAATTTAGCATTGTGGTTACCAGATGGATCATCAGGAGGTCTAGGAGGATGAGGATTACTGAATGAAGCAATGTGATAAGATGACATATCTCCTTGCCTTTCAGTTGATACAACACTACTTGATCCCAGCAGAATCAAACATACAACCAACAAAATGGGCACATGGCTCCTCTGGGCCTCCATACTCATCCTCAATGAAAATCTTTCAGAGGTGGATATAAGCTGAACCTGTAGCTCTCTAGCTATAACAATGAAAATAATTTAAAAACAAATAGAAAATAAGCAATCCTAATACCAAGTGAACAATTTCCCTTGTATAGCATGGAAAAATACTCCACAATATTCCTCAGTCGCTATCATTTTGCTACTCATTATTTGCATTCAGTTTTCACAAAACAAGTTCTGTCTAAATACGTTTGCTATACAAAATTGCTGGATGAAGTCGCTCCCTGGATACAATTTTTTTTTCTGTTTTACTCGTGTCCTCTCATGAGGTCATACAAACAAATAATTACAATTAGTTCGGATCAAATTTGCCATATTCTTCTCAAATTAGGAAACAGGTTAATATCAAAGCAGCAGACTCTGAATTTTGGGCTCATATTTCAAGACAAATACCAGGGGCATTAAGGCCATTTTGCCTTCATTAACTCATTACCTCGGTGAAAAGAAAGTCCTCATTAACATTTAAAGAAGAATGAAGCAAAGCCCAAGGGACCAGCTGCAAATTTTCTTAAGGCCAAGATTTATTTCATTCAATTTCTGTCTAGTTTGCTCTTGCCTCAGTTGGCGTGTTGATTTACCCCACCATAGCAAAACACACTACTGCATACACTATGCATGTAGTTAGTTTCAATGATCCACAACAACGAACGAAACATTAACACAATGGCCAGGGTAGCGATATATTTTTTTTTCCTATTCACTACAGAAGAACTAAACCTATACAAATTGCCCATAGGAGCTACCATAAAATCAGTTTCACTATGCATTTGTAAAGCATAACCCTCCCACCATGAAGGACTTGTTGTTCAAGTTCATTGTTCACTTTGGTCTGCACAATATTAGGCCTATGTGGTAAATTGAAATGAAGATATATTCACCGTAATTCATGTTTAGCGATCCATACAGTACTTTTTTAGCATTTTTATTCTGACAGTAACTGACAGTTAGTGACAATTTTAATTAAATATCTAGATTATAATATTAGCTCCTCAGTAGGCCTATATTTTGAACTTGAAGAACTGTATAGTTGCACTTTCCCTGAACAATTTCCTTCTTACATTTGACATTTGCAAACATTTAAGAATGGCTGCCAAGGCAATATGAATGTGTTTTTATAAAATCATCGCTACACAATGGAAACATGCGAGAAACTTATGAAAATTTGCACTTAGTCTCAGCATAATGTAATAAGATCTTTTTGCTAAAAAGTGTTTTATGCAGTCTTATTGCAACTAAAGTTAAAAAAGTTGCACTTGCACTGTGCAGAAATATTTAATAGGCCCGACTTATACTATTATGAATAGTATGTATGCTTTTTAATGTTTGTGCATACATTTAATGTTATTTTGTTTGTTTTGTCTGTATTTCATGTAATTTTTATATTTTTAATAGATAACTCTTAATAACTGTATTTCATTTCTATTGTTTATTTATTACCATTCCTGTAATTGGCGTTTTTCCCGCTGTTGGTTTGTCGAAACAAATTTAATATATAATTAATACTATTCTTTGTAAGCTACTTTTTTTAACATGTGATGTAGGAACTAAGCACGGCCATTTTCATTCTGAAAAGTAAAGAGCACTTCCATCGGGAAAAACCAAGGAAAGTTTTGAAGGTGACCACGGCCAAGGCCAGGCCTGGTTGGTAAATGGTAGTGTTTTGGAGCCTGCTGAAGTGCATTTTCATTGCACTTAAGACTCCAAGATGTCACTTAAAACCCTTTACATTTTTCACAACGAATAAAGAGAGATGGGCATTACACAGTTGTATTCCTTTTGTCAGCAGGTTGTTTCTTGTGTTTTGTGGCAGGCCTAACGTCACCCTGGCCGGTTGTATGTTGTCCGTTACACACACAGCCAACACTCATGACGGCCGCCCGACCACACACCCACACCCATCTAATAATTAATAACATGCATGCTAAAAGCTAGACAAACCTACAAAGTGTACTTTGACAAATGAACATACTTACACTTACAGAAACTAGATTTTGACAAACATACCTGAAAAGTTGCAAATATCTCCACACAAATCTCACAATCACCTTCATCCTACATAACCACTGCCCGCATTCCTTCCATGGACACACGGACGTCGTCGTCGTGTGTACTTTTATGATGGATCGATGTGTGCATGATGTACGTGCCTTAATTGTACACTCACTAAAAAGTTTCGTCTACGACGCATGCGCATATTTCGTTCAGGGACTTGCACAAAGTTTACTTCAGGTTCGCATTGCCATTTTTTTTTCATCAAAAAACATACGGTAGCCCAAACTTGACATTGCCATCATTGTAATTATTATCCATCATTCCATGAATGGTCCAGGTCTTGAAATCAACGTTTTTTAGGAGTTAAAAAAAAAAACTCACACAAAATAAATGAAGCATATTTATTTTCCAGTGTTAACAAAATATAAAAATGAAAAAATAAAATAAGCTGTTGCAAATTGCTAACCAACCACAATTACAAGGATATGGTGGCCCTGAAGGGACATCGCACATCGCAAACGTGTGCGCATACGTATACGATGTCGTGAAACAAATCGCGAATATGTGCGCACACGTATGCAATGGCGTGAAACAAATCGCGAATATGTGCGCACACGTATGCAATGTCGTAGAATAAATCGCGAATATGTGCGCACACGTATGCAATGTCGTGAACCAAATCGCGAATGTGTGCGCACACGTATGCAATGTCGTGAACCAAATCGCGAATATGTGCGCACACGTATGCAATGTCGTAGAATAAATCGCGAATATGTGCGCACACGTATGCAATGTCGTGAACCAAATCGCGAATGTGTGCGCACACGTATGCAATGTCGTGAACCAAATCGCGAATGTGTGCGCACACGTATGCAATGTCGTGAACCAAATCGCGAATGTGTGCGCACACGTATGCAATGTCGTGAACCAAATCGCGAATGTGTGCGCACACGTATGCAATGTCGTGAACCAAATCGCGAATGTGTGCGCACACGTATGCAATGTCGTGAAACAAATCGCGAATGTGTGCGCACACGGTATGCAATGTCGTGAACCAATTCGCGAATATGTGCGCACTCGTCTGTGAATATATTCGCGATGTCGTGAATGTTATTGCATACCATTGTCGCATACCTTTGGGGTGATGTCATAGTTGCGGACAATGTGTTAGTGAACTAGGGAGTATGCAAGTGGCCTTGGTCCCATTTGTATACCAAAGACATATATGCCTGTACGTCTTGATTCCAGACTTGGTGCTTCAACCCCCCAGATCAATAGACATTTTATTCAAAGGTATGCGACAATGGTATGCAATAAAATTCACGACATCGCGAATATATTCGCAGACGAGTGCGCACATATTCGCGATTTGGTTCACGACATTGCATACCGTGTGCGCACACATTCAGGATTTGTTTCACGACATTGCATACGTGTGCGCTCATATTCGCGATTTGGTTCACGACATTGCATACGTGTGCGCACACATTCGCGATTTGTTTCGCGACATTGCATACGTGTGCGCATATATTCGCGATTTGGTTCACGACATTGCATACGTGTGCGCACACATTTGCGAATTGTTTCACGCCATTGCATACGTGTGCGCACACGTATGCGATGTGCGATGTCCCTTCAGGGCCACCATACAAGGACCTGTTGTATAAATGCAAACAATTGTTAATGGCCTCACGTTTCGACCCTAGCAGAATCTTCCCCTTTCTGCCTTTGAGAAAGACTCTACTAGGGTCGAAATGTGAGGCCATTATCATTTTTTTTGCAAAGAATAAATAATGTGTACACCTACAGGTTTTATAGCTTGTAAACTTTTAATTGTACTAGCACAGATCCATATTCACAATTCATTAAACATTGATAACAATAAATATGTGGGGCAAAAGCACATTATTTTTTTTCTCTAACAAAAATGAAAACATGTAAACATTTGTTACGTTATCAGTGCTGTTTCTAACTTTTTGCGTAGTAAAGGTTATGTTGGTAAATTCCATCTGTGTCAGGAAACTTTCTGCCTGTTCACAAATTAAATGCTTGTTTTGTAAGCCACAACGGAAATACGCATTAGTGTTCTCGGAAATGCACCTGACAATTTCAGCTTCATTAATATTGGTCTCATTCGGGTATAAAAAGACACAGAGTAGTTTATCTTTTGTCGGTTTTTTTGTACCAGTTCACAAAATAATTGTTTAACTTATTTTGATTTGGACAACTTAAATAAGCAATATTGTTTTCGGAGGTCTTCAATCAATTAAACTTTTCGACTTTGACTGAAACACGGATGGAAATGTTTCTCAGGAGGATTGGCTGGTTGGAGGACTATTGTTCAAGCCAGCTTTCAGATTGTAAGTTATCATTTATTTGGTAATAAACTATTTGTACGTTTTGTCTTTTCAAGGCACCATTTAGGATTGGCAAAGCTGATAGTGCAGTGTTTTTACTTTGTCTGATTCAATTTATACACATGAAGAATCAAACTTGTGAAAATTTTGGCTCAGTCCGTCGTCTGAGCAAGGAGAAAATAGTGAAAACACGTGCACACTTTTCAGCATGTAAACACATTGTCCTTAATTTTGGTTGTTACAACCGAAATCATCGTGTTTTTTTTTTAGGTTTTCAGATACAGTTTACTCTATTATGACAGCATTTTAGAGGAAAATATTTCACAGAAAAATCGACTTCAAAAACAGTAAGCTTTCAGACTGAAACTAAACAATAATGTTTTTTATCCTGAGCAATCCTATACAGTGTCTTTAAGACTTTTTCTTCATCTCATAGTAGTCACAGTGCAAGTTTCTGGTCCCAAAATCTTTCCACAGAAAAACCGAAGCAAAATATCAATGGAATCGAGACAGCCTTTGGCTGTGATTTCGACATGTAATAAAATAATAGCAACCAACAGAATAAAATAAACTAACTATCCCAATGAAATGTGACAATTTCAACAATTGGTTCCATCCGTCTGAGGGGACCCCAAATACTTCATGTTTTGTCAGGAACTGTCTGCCTGTTCACAAAATATATGCTTGTTTTGATTTCCATAAATGAAGTAAGCAATAGTGTTTTGAGGCTATTTTATTAAATGCATGTGACAATTTCATCTAGTAAGTTTCAGACAAAATTAAATAAACAAGTTATTGGAATGTTTTAGAAGATAACAAAATATTACGTTTTGACAAAGTTTTATAGTTTTGGAAATGAACAATTATTTGGTTGTCTGATACCGGTACTTATGCACAGTGGAAGAGATGTCGTCTCAATTTATAATGCAATTTAAATTTAAAACTCAATATTGCTTTAAAAATAAAGATTTGATTATCAGATAAATATTATCATAAAATCAAAAAAGTAGTTTGTTAATACTGCAATAATTTGTTCAAAATCTCTTAAGACATCAGCTTTACAACAAATATATTAAGTCTCTGTGTAAATATACAACTTTTAAAAAATAACAATTACATTCTTCCAAATGAAGAAACCAAAATTATTTATAAAAAAGAATTATCTTACAAATAATAATGCACCAACCAGGCATGAAAACATAATAATCTTTGATACAATGAAAAAAACTTGCTACTGTGTTTTTTGCAAGTTCGTTCTCATGATTATTTTGATTTGGCAAACCGAAATAAGAATCACGTGTTAGGGGAACAAGTTCCTCACATGTGACAGTATTCCATGTAGAATGAGATACTTCTCAAGACAATCATTAATGTTATTACTGGCCTTTTCCAAACCTAGGCTTAGGCTCCCGTTCAGGCTTGGGCTCTGTCACCAAGTTTGGAACAGTATGCAGTTTACACGATGCTTCAAAATCAAACAGAGCCCAGAGCCGCAGCCGCAGCTGCAGCCTGAGCGGAGGTTTGGAAAAAGCCCAAACTTTATAAAAAGTAATCTTTCAGATTTAAAAATCAGCCCTTAAATTGTCCATTGCTGCTAAAAATGTATCATGCTTTTTAAAGTTGATTATTAAATCTGCACATGCTAAATTTCATATAGAACTGTTAATATAAAATGATTTGCTTATTACCTTTACAATTTGTATATTTCATGACGTCCTTTACACTTAAATAATTATTACAACAGAAAGCCAAAAGGTCGACTCATCAAGGGGCATCAATACACTGGTTAGGGGCTTGCCGTCAACTGCAGAGGTGGTGGTGGTGGTGGTCGGGGGAGGGGAGCACGTGCCCAAACACAGCCTTGGTGGCATCAAAACGACCATGATTTAATTTAATTTCGATTTATCTTTGTTTGTAAGAGGTGTGTGTTTTGGTTATTACTATGATATCTCAAAATGCTGATAAGATTTGTAAAGACAAAAAAGACAAAAAAGTGAAGGGCACCATCCTTTCCCCTGAGCGCACAAACACCAACTACGTCACTGGACATCTGCTCACTTGAAAATAAGAACCAATAGATAAAGCAACTAAATGTCTACCCCACATACAATTTTATTAACTGGAGAATCATGATGAAAGCTATAAGAATTACAACACTCCTTACAAACATTCTGCCTTTCTGCCTTTTACTGATTTAGAGGGCTTCAAATGATGTCTTATTTTTACAAGACAGCCGTGCGAACACGATGCACTATACCCATAGCAACCAATGTATTATTCCATTCGCAACAAATGTACTATACCCATAGCAACTAATGTACTATTCCATAGCAACAAATGTACTATACCCACAGCAACAGCAGCTTCTCGGTACCTAGACATCCATGCACAAAGTATGGGGTGTAATAAAACAAATATTGTCTGCTTTTACTCATGCTTTGGTTGAAACTACAACTCTCCCAGTGTTCCCTGGCGCAATCTATTTTCCTGAGGCAAAACCGGGGATCACCTCGGGAGTCGTAGTTTAAACCATAGCACTCGAAGCAATCAATATTTGTATATCATAGTATGATTAGAATCCTGTCATTGTCCCCATTTATTCAAGGCTGTTTTCTCGTTTGTGATCACTACTACTAATTACTATAATAAAGACAAGCACTGCAATGGTGGGCAATCATTTGCTACTCTACACAGCATCATCATCACTGGAGAGTGTCACATGCACCTCCTCAAGAAGGTATCCAAGATGGGCTTCTTCATATTCTGGTTCAGACTCTAGAACATCCAGAATCTACAAAACGAGAAGACAAAGTCAACCATCTTGGTTTTCCTTGAAATCAAGGCTCATTTCTTAAGTATCGAAACAATTTAAAAAGACCTGCACTTATAAAATTAGGGACAGAGAATAAAAGGAAAGGACTGAAGGTACTCTTGAGGGAGAAAGCACAAGATGAATGTTACCAAACTGAGGTAGACAGGGAAAATAGCCTGACCCCTTCTTGGTTAATGGGTATCATTATATATGATTGCAAAGGAGACTAGACAAAAATAGCTACAGTACGATTTCTCGTGGTACCCTGACCCATTATTCATGAGTCGACAATGGTTTACCTGCAGAGAAAATAGTACAATGTAGACACACACAATGTAGACACACACATTAAGAAAATAATTTAGGTAGGATAAATTAATTGGACAAGTGTTTTTAAAACTTACCGTTTGATTGTGTTTGCTGACAATGTCCCAAAGCTGTTCAAGGGTGTTCAACTTGCTGAACAGACCAGTGAAATTCTGAAAAGACAAACAAATGATGAGTTATGACAATTTCCTTTTTTAAAGGAAAATTCATAAGTTCTAATTCTATCGGTTTCAATTTCAAAATTGTTCTCTTTCTAAATCACTTATTTGTATATATAACTTTATGGGGGTAAATTTTTGCATTTTGAAATTTACCTCACAGGCTTTATAAAGCTCCTTATTCAGTTCCTGGGTGGGCACCTGTGGCAAACTCCGAACTCCGTCATAAAAGTCCCGTACAACATACTGGTACTTTTGCTTCTCTCTGCCATACAATAACTTGTTAACAGAGGACTCCTGTCGACAAAAACATCAGTTTCAAATCAAACTATCAAATTCTGAAATAGTTCCCTGTTTTCTCTAGGGTATAATTTAGAGACATAGAGAAAAGCGTTGTTCTTGAAAAGAGTTAAAGAAAAAGGATATGTTAATATTTTCTGAGTTACCTGTCCAAGTTTATGTGTCTTGATGTCGTGTACGTCGTGGAATAACTGACCAATCACGTCCATGCTTGCCTCAACGGAGCGAGTAGATTGGATGTCGAAGATGTAGTCTGGATTTTTGATGGCGTTGGACCAGAAACGCAGTGGCAAACTAGAAGAAATGGACACAAAACTTAGTAGGTATTCTTATCTGTAGTGAAAGAGATTACCTTACGCCTACACGTCACAGTCAAATATTTCACAGCATTGCAAGTATTCACCATGAAAATAAAAAGGGAAGAAATTTACAAATATCTTACATATTACTCTTCCAGATATGTGTGATTTCCGGGTCCTCTTCTTCCAGTTCCTGTCGAATGGCCTGGCTGTCAAAAAAGTCAAAGAGATACTTGATGGCTTTGGGGGCGTGCTCCACAGATAGAATGGTGTGGAACATATCGTCAACATACTTTTGAATGACTCCCTGTGGGAAAACAAACAAAACTTATGAAATAAATTAATGGTTTTAAACGGCCAATTAAGACCGAGTCACCACTCTTTTATTACCATTCATAAATGCGATTTTTATTGAGATATAAAAATGTCGAAATAAATCTGAGAAATGCTCCCCTCTCCAAAAATTCCTAGATAAGCATAGATTTGTGTACAACTTAAAAAAAACTTAACGACGGTATTGAAAAATTGTGACCTTGCCTCTGCGCAGTGTTAACTTTCTGAATAAGTGTTTTTGAAAATATCGTTGTCACAATGAAACCATGACTAAACAAAGTAAAGACAACAATTGTTCTCATCAGAAACACCAGGATTTTTTGTTCTCTTTTTGAGAAAATATGGAATGTCTTCATCCTGAATCATCCTGAATCGGCCAATCCTTGGCCGTATGATAATCGGCCTTGGATTGCTGGAATCTCGGACTTACCTCTCATTTGCTGAATACAATGGTAAAAACAATGGTGGCAGCCTTTTGATCTCACAAAATCCTCATTTGTACAACAAACAGACAAAGGTCTGGTATTGGGGAATACTTAATAACCCCCAGGAAAGGGAGATTTCAAGCATGAATTACAGTACCCTTTGTACGGGGGAAATGAAGCCTAGCATGGTGAGTGAATGGGTGTAATTATTTGTCAACCAGTCAACCAACTGCAACCAAAAGAGGACGTCCTGAAATTGTTCCGAAACGTTTATACACGCCCACTGTGATTCAGTTTTGACAAATTTTGTGTAATAAGACGTCATTCGGCATCAAGTGGTAAACCTCTTCTGAACAAAGAAAACCAAACTTGAGGTCCCTTCTCGTCCTTCAAAGTGTGTGGTCCTCTTGATGGAAAATCGACAAGTTGAAAGACTATTTTGTTTACCTTTGTTGACATGAGTCTTGGGAATGAGATCTCTTTGATCTTTCGACGAGTGATCTTATTTCTGAAGGTGGCTGATCTCAACATGGTGAAGCAATCTCTGCGTTTTCTCCCCCCTCCTTCCTCATCGTCATCATCATCATCATCATCATTATAAGCACTGCCTTCTTTCTTCACCTTGGAGTAAATTTTATCAGGAACAATTAACTGCTTCCAATACTGATGCAAAAATGACACTAACTTAAAGTGAAATGTGCTAACTACTGCTCTCCCATCATGCTATTTTAATTTATTCTTCAAACTCCAAAGAAATATGTTTCTTTTCCCATATATCTTTTGATTTACCCAATAACTCACCAGATGCCAGTCTTTGACTCCGTTTATTGGCTCTATTTCTACAATGGTATCCCGATGCTTGTTGTATTGATTAATGCTAGCTAAACCCATAAATCCAACGTTAGCTGACAGGAAAAAAAAATGAATCAATTATAAAATAAATATATCAATTAACATAAGTAAAAAAATGAAACTTTATTTCGAAAAAATTATCTGAAATTCTTCCCAGCTAACAAAAAAAAAAAAAAAAATCAAGGAAGATCAAGCTCAGCAAACGTGTCTTATAACTGAATAATTAAACATTTTTTTACAATACAATGCAACGGCAAGAAATGCTATGAATACAAAACCTTGAGAGCAATTAACCTTTGATCTTTGACATGTAAAGTAGAAGTAATTGTCCGAGCAAACTGTACTTATAAACAAGAGTAAAAATAGCAAGTGATACAGAACGTGGCTTTCAGGTTGGCTCAGTGGTTTCTTTCCCTGCCTTTCACCTCTGTGGACGCCGGTTTGAATCCTGGACTGGAGCCTTGCATGTGGATTGGGTTTTCAGTCCCTACATGATTGCGTGGGTTTTTCCTATTTGGGGTTTTCCTCCCACCATCTAAAACTGACATTTCTTCAACATATTCTCTACACAGGTATCTCCAGGCCTACGGGTCACAGTGCTAGTCACTTTTGAGGGTCCCTTGGTTTCTTTACCAGAAAGATATAATTAAAAAATAAAAATAAATAAACAGCTTACCGTGGGCACTTTCCTCATCTCCCTGGGAGAACTTTAGAATAGGTCGGGAAATATTTGCATTGTCAACGTCTTGCTTCTCAACGATGGTCATTTGATCGTTATCCCTAACCTGTAGGTTACCAAGGATAACAAAATACCAGTTAAAAAGGCTACAACAACATTTTAAATGATAAACCAGGCTAATAACAAACAAACTAACCCAAAATGAAATAGATTTTTTTTGCAAGAGTGGGGGGCTTTATGTATGAAACTTAACATTCTTCATCAGAATCTGAAACTTACCTGGAAATCCTTTAGCATATTGATTCTTTGCCATTTGTCCGTCGGTGGTCTAGGATCCATGTCTGTTAACACAAGGCGACCACTTGTACCCTGACGCCATTCTGATGATGAAGACAGACCAGCATTTCCATTATTGTAAATCATTTTATTCATAACAAACAGATATTCTGATAGAGAAGACAATACCAAACTGTTTAAAAAAAAGATATTTTTTAACCAGTGTGTTTTGCCATAATTATATGATTATGGAAGCAAAACAAGGTCTAGGAGTAAAGGAAAACGTAAGCTGATTCAAACAGGCCAAAGAAGTATGAACTGATGATGCTTGGATACACAAGGAGAGACCCCAAAACAAATGCTTAGATCAGGGACCAAACAAAAATCAATGACACATTAGACACCTAGGCAGAACAAAATACAGAGCAACATCACAACAGAATGGCAACCTCTCTCTGGGAAAAGAAATTTTGGCAGATGTGGAGCCTGAAAAAAGGTAGCTAATTGCATTCATATTGACCATGTTGACTGGTTAAAACAATTTGTTTCCGACATACCAAGACTGACTTGGTTGGCACTGGGTCTGCTGGAGTAGGGTTTGTTGCAATTGATGACATCTAAGATCTTCTCTTTGACCTGCGTGATGGTGTCAACATCTAGCACCTTGACTTCCTTAATGACAGTTCCTTCTTCATCAATGGACACGTTGAGAGTCTAAGGAGGTACCAGATGAAAAAGTTCAACAAAATATCGAACAAGAAATTTTGTTTCTCATGATGAAGTGGCAAACGGTTTTGTGAACAAGTGGTATGGCTGAGCGGTTCTTCATTTAATATTCAATGTTAGAATGTATAATATAATGCGTAAAAGTGTGATGTAATGAGCACCGTACACCTGTCGTATAAAAGCGAAAAGAACAATAACTTCGATTTCATGTAACCATTTTTATATTTAAATAAAAAGCATGAATGCAAATCTAAATCTTAGTAAATATTCTTAAAAAATAAATTTGAATTTGTCTATAAAAAAACTCACAAGGGTATTGAACTCAATATCCTCCTCCAACATCTTCTCAAAGTTGAGAGAATATCTTGAACTGCTGGTGAAGACATCAACTGGACCGCTCTCAGTCCGATGCTTGATGGCACGATACAAGACGAACAGAGGATAGGCTGTGTGATGCTGAAAACAAAGACGTCATCAAACACAGAGTTTTTTTTTAATGCTTAAACATTTCTTGTTGCTGGGTTTTACCTTGTGTGTCGTTGATTTGGGAACATCAATTCATTGCAAACAAAATTTCATCATCAAACATGTCTACTAACACATCATATCTTCCTGCTGGCAGCAAATAATTGTTTAATCTCAAACCAACCAACAAAACATCAGATGGCAACATCTAAGCATCAAAACTAAAAGTTTTTTTATCGAAGTTGGCATAAGATTATACTCACAAAATAGGAATATCAAGGTCCAAATTTCACTGTTGCCAATTTGTATTTACCCCTTAGAACAACTCAAGCATTTTCTTTCTTAATTGAGGAATCCGTACCTGAAGTTGGTCATACAGGCACAGAGCAACCCAGTTTGACAGAAGCTTCTCCAAAATACTCTCATTTCTGTCAGGGAGAAAACAAATCAAGATTTCAATTTTTTTGAGGAAATTTGTTGAAATTAAATTAATGAAACAGAAGCACAAATAAGTTTTTTTTCAGTGGGAAATAGAATTAGATTTTCACAGCAATGATGATGTAATAATCAATGAGTAACAGTGTCAAAGTAATCTTCAAAGTATATTTCTTAGTAGGGTTTCAAGCTTCTCTGTGGGATAACAATACAGATCATAAGGTTTGTGGTAACATCATATAATAGTCTATCTAGTGACTTACAGTGGTTCTAAATGTGGTGTTTCAACTCAATATCTTTACCATTACACTCTAATCGTCCTCATAGAAAAAAAACCCACACACATTTAAAACAAAAAGAAGGATTATGGATGAGAATTACCTAAGGAAGAGTTGTCGTGTACGACCGTTTTCAGCGGCCGTCTGGATTAGCTCTGTCATCAGAGTAATCATGATGCTTATAAAGAAAATGATAAATGTATTCAAATGAGAATTGCAAAAAATAGTTAACGACCTCACGTTTTGACAATAGCATAGTATTTCTCAAAGGCTATATATTCGACAATACAACACACATGCAAGTATACTGGTGAAACAGAAGAAGTCAATTGGAAAGAAGTGAAAAGAGAGAGGCTTAAAGCAGTCAGAAGATGCAAGAGATGAACATTAAGGGATGATCATTGATGGATTAATTGTTATCTTAATAATATAAGCAAGGTAACTATGAGCACCAGGATTTACACTTAAAGTTTTCGTTTGCAAGCTTTATGGACAAGACGGTTTGCCTCTGCACAAGTCTGTCAGAATTTCCACTGGTCATCAATCTTAGAATCCTGATGTAAATGTTTTTTGCAGTAACTGGGGCTAGTGTTAACTACATGATTTGAACTGGCCAGTTGTCACCTGGCACATTTGGTTGCCTAGAGAGGTTAAGACATCTGCAGAGGGTTCCAATCTAACCTAAGTAGCCTGTGGATGTTTTTTTTCTACAGGACTTAGAAAGCACTGAGTGAACACTAACCCAAGCAGTGCTGTTTCATGGTGTTTTAAACCACTGCAGCTATGACCGCCGCACACTCTCTGTAAAACAAATGAAAATGAAATAGATCTTGAAGAGTAACTTTTTAATACTTACTCAGTCAAGTATGTCAGCTTGTTCTCCATGATCATGATGACTGTAAGCAGAGATGCTATCAACTGCCTGAACAATGAAATATAATTTCCAGAGTTAAAAAATCTATTATCTCTGATAAGTCAGATATTTATGTAATTTCAAGAATATCAATTTAAAAAAAGTATTTATTATATACTAGCTTCGGGGGGCTTCCACCATTGTTTATTCTTTGTATTTTGGCTAAATTTGTTATTCATTGTATTTCGGCTATCTGGACGTATTAAGTCAAAGTGAACCTTGCATCCAGCCTTGGTTCTAGTTTTAATACCAATCCTTGGCTGTAGCTGTTTTGGAGATCATGGTGCATGTATTTGACATTTTCTCAATGGAGAAAACAAAAATCCCAGTGTCATAAAGGGAATCTTTGTTCTCATGGCTTTGTCAAGTAGAGGTTTTCTTAGCTCTTAAATCAAAATTTTGAAAAATCCTTAAAAGTCACTTACTTTTGTCTGATGGGTAATTTTGAGTTGCTCTCTGCATCCAACGTCTGAATCAGAACAATTAAGAAGGCCTTGTTGCTAAGAAGACGGGAAAACTTCATCATCGCTTTCTGGATATTTTCATCTGGATACTGAAAATACAGATAAGAATAGATTGGAAAGGGACAAATTATTGCAAGATCTGGTTGAGTCATGGTTCTTAAGTTCATATTTCAAATATGTTATTTTTAGAAAAGATGTCAAATCTGAGTGAAGTGTGGGGTGAGAGAGTTGCAGACACTTACCTCTTTATCCTCAGTGTCAGGTCTCTCTTGCCCGATGAACAACATGTTGCTGGCATACTCTCGGTGACTGACAAATGGCATTCCGATTCCTTCCAAGTCACTGGTCAAATCTGTCAAGTCTGTCTGAAGATCGGCAAAGGCTGAACAAAAAGGATTGTAATGGAGTTTAAATAAAGTCTAATCTTTGTAATAGTTATTCAAACGAATGAGAGGTGTTTGAAGTTCTAGCAATGTTAATATTGTAATTATTTCAACAATCATCCAGTACAAATGGAAAGCCAGAGACAGGAAGTAAACCTCCCCATAAAAAAACAAAAACAAAAACAACGCATAGAGTCTCACTTATTTTGTTTTAAAATCTGGTTGTAAAAATGTTTCAGATAAACTGATCAATGACCGTACAATGTTTTCTTTGTAAGACCTTGGTACCTTGTTTGATCTCATCTGACAAGTCCTCTTCAAGAACTGTCATGTCTTCCTGGATGAGTCTAGCCTCTTGTTTGGATCCGTACAGCTGAGCTAGGAAGCACAAGGCAACGATGAGAATGCAAATCAGGACTGCTCCACTGACTGATCCAACTATGATTGGTACGGCATTAACAGGGGGATAGGAAATGTAACCTATACGGAACTCTAGTTTGCTGTGAATTACCTGGAGAGAGAAGAGGAGCAAGGTTCAATCAGGGGTACTTCTTGTATTTGCTTGACTTGAATTGGTTTGACTCTCCAGAAAGGTTTCGAGACAGAAACTACTCATCCTATATTCATCTCTCAGTGTCTTGACCCGAAGTAAATTACAACTGAGATTTGTCTTAAGACTTACCCAGACCACAGGAAGCCTTCTCTCTGTTTCTTGACCCTTGAAGTCTCCGGCAGATGGTTGTTTCTCAGGTAAATTACAACCAAGAGTTGTTTCTTCAATGAAGGTCACATGACATCGCATTGCTCCAACATAAACAATGATTTCTGAGGCAGTAATTGCACTGTTGATTTGTTCACCCTGAGTTTAACAGAATATGTCATTGTGCCTATCAACTGAAATAACTCAATAATATACATTTTGTTATCACGAAATTGATTCACGTTTTTTTTCGTTCAAAGGGAGTTTCAAGCCTTTGATCATGCAGTCATACTTTTAAGATAAAGAGGATCAAAATACAGGTTATGTAATCGTTGTCTTGACTTGTGTGACAAGAGCCTGAGGTTCCAGCCAGAATGTACCAGGAATAGAAACAGACAAACAAGCAGACTAACAGTAAAACCTGATCTTATCCTGTTGATAAGTCAATACATCACACACGCGCATATTTGCTGCATGCCTAAAGTTTTCGCTACTTCCTGCTCCAAAGCTGGCACACATTTGTGTGTGATTTTACCAAAAATCACCCATTTCATAATTCAAAAGCATTTCTTATTACAGAAACCTGTAATTCTATATAAAAGCCAAGGTCATCTGTTAAACTTTTCTTGCATAAATCATCAAAGGAACACTAGCTCCTATTGGCTTCTGGTAATCAGTGGAGCCAGTTTGTGTGAAGTGGGTGAGGTTGACAGTAGAATTACATCACACTCACCAACAGGACAGCTTGCCCAACATCTAGACAGCACCCAGACAAAATGACACAAAAACACTTACTATTCAGCAATACGGTATTAGCTTTTGGTTGATTGTGTACTGGGGTTATAAAAAGGAAAAATGAACAATCAATTTGATATACCCATCATTGATAAAACCTCACCTTAATCGTCATCAACTCTTCCTTCTTCTCATACAAGTCGTTTTCAAACTCGTCATACACTGGATCAGGAAAAAACTCCAAAACAACGTCATTGTCTTCTGACCACGTTAAGAGGTCACTGACACCGTCCATAATGAAGCCAAAGGTCACATTAAGTTGAGATAGAGAACTGCTTATGGCTGAGGTTATGTTAGGAGTCCGGCATCGCATGAAATCCGGTCCTTCCCTGGCACAACTCTAAACACACATCATTCATAATGAACGATTTATTTTTATTTTTTTAAAATAATGTTTCCTTTCGAATCCAGAAAACAAACAAATTACTTAGAGGTCCTATGAAGTGGTATTTTATATTTGGGGGGCTTAATATATGGATTGATATTAAGACCATGGAAATGAAAATTTCAGACTTGCGTCCAAACATTTTTACATTGCTTGTGGCTTTTTTCACTGTTCATTATTTCAAAATTTATTTATTTACTCATTTATTTATTTACTCTTATTTATACCCGGTAAACCCATTCAGCCCGGGGCTATTTTTCAAGGGATCGTGTTTAAAACCTTGTTAACATAGATTAAAAATCGGAAATAATAAAAAAGTATTTAAGAAAAGACAACAACAACAACAACAACAACAACAAAGAGACAGGTATAATATATACATAAATGATAAATCCAAAGTAAATTGAGAATGATAAAAGTATACGAAAGTGGGAAATATAGGCCTTCTTAAAGGGTCTGTATACGTTTGCTTATGACTCTGAAAATTTATGGCAATAATAACTTACTTGGTAAGAAGTACAGCAGCTTTGGATAGTATAAATGCATTTTGAGAAACGTTTCACTTCGAAGTACTGCAGTTATGGAAAAATATATCACTTTTTATCCCCCAAAATTTGAATCTGAGAAGAGTTATGGCCGTAACGCTTCTCAGAATGTGTATTCCAATGACGGATACTTCTTCGGCGTGAACACAACCGCTCCAGATTTTTGGCGATATCTCAAAAACGCTACCACCTTTTGAAATGAAACTTACACAGGTTAGTTTTATGGTATATATCTACAATTTTACGGTTCCAAAGACCAAAGGTATACTTTGCCTTTAAAAACAACAGCATGCACACTTCTTTTATACCCTTCTTGCAGCCGCAGTTGAAACAGCAGATTTCATTGGTTGACTCTTGAGTTTACCAGAGTAAGAACTCTTACCAGGCTATGGCATTGTCAAGAGCTCACCTCTGTTTATTTCTTTGAAGCACTGGGGTGCTGTGGTTTACACTAAAACAACAAAATTGTTGACAAGTTTTGAAGCTAGTGACTCACCTCAACAAACTTAATATTCTTAGGTCCGTCGCTGCCAACAGATCTTTTAGTGATTTGTTTAGTGACTGTAACAACAACAACAATTGAAGCCATCTGGGCAGTGTTTAGATATGTTCCTCTGACAGTCAACTCCCGACCACCACTGAGTATTGAAATAAATCAAAATTGATTCATGTGCAACTAAAAGAAAATGGGATAGTAGTTTAGAGTGCAATGGCAGGAATATTATCGCAAGGTAAAATTTTGACCGCTCCATTTCACAAGGCGAAGCCAATTTAAATTGAACTTCACAGAAAATAGAGCAATAATAATTTTCCCATTTCACTTAATAGTTGTTTCATATAACAGACATATAGATCTTTGTCATTTTATATGTTCATAATAAATACAAAATCAAAACAGACATGTTTCCTCGTCTATCCCACACTCCGAAAATTCACAAAAGGCATAGGCCTTCTCCACACGCTCAAAAAACAAATTTATCTTCAAGCAAACTTGATGCGTGCAGCTTAGAATAGCACAACACGCATTGGTAGAACAGCGCAATATGGTAATATTAAAACCTTTTGCACAGGTGCTCCTGATGGTATTTCCACCTTTTAGTAACCCCCTGGAGTTAAAGATTTCAAGGAGCTTTTAGGAACAGTATTTTCAGCATTTAAGCTGATAGCTAACTCATCCAACTTAACATCCAAAGTTTTTAAATGTTGTTGTTAAACATAATAGAAATATAATAGTTTGACCTATAATTTACCAATATAACTATTTATACATTGATTTACTCACGCATAGATAGTGCTGGTTGGACTGACTTTAGTAATGACAGGGTTGTTGGTGAAAGTGTACACCTGGCTTGTTTTGTCTGCCCCATCAAAAGACATCTTGAGAACTTCTGTCTGCCCAACTTCACCCTCAGAGCTTGTGCACACTGCTTTCCTCTCGGTCACTGGGCTGTTAAGTTACGAAGCAGAAGACAGGCCAACATAAAAGTATTTTATTAAACAACTGTTTGATGAACAAATACGTGACAATAATTATCAGATAGGCCTAAACCAAAAAGTGTGAAACAAAATTTCAGATAACGGGCTCTACCTCAAGTTAAGTAATCTTAGTTGCTATGTATAGTATAGACTTCACTTGCCTTGTTATAATGCAAGCTTTATCACCAATGAATGCCTCAATATTCCGTCCTGTATTTAGAGCCATTCCGTTGATTGTTATACGAGTCCCACCAGCTTCTGGTCCAAAACGAGGACTGAAACTTGTAACAGATGGAACCTGGCAGGAAAATCAGAACGATAAAAAACACACAAAATAGTGAAAATTCAACATCAACCAGATCATGTGTCCTTTTATTTGTCAACAATTAGTTGTTGTACTGAACTCATTGCAAAGATAGAAGTTTTTTTTAATCTTGCTTTTAAATAATCTGATCTTGGATGACATATGAGAGCTATAATTTGGTGAAAATCAGACTCAGGTGATAAATGAAGTTGACATAATTGCCAGCGCTCATACCTATCACATCTGTATTTATTTGAAGCAATTCTTCTTTTTAAAATTTATTCTCACACTTTTTCAGTTTTTGAGAAATGATGCTTTTTTCAAAGCTATTTGAAAAAAAGCTGAAAAGATCATCTAAATACAATGCGGAAGGTTCACCTTCCCTACATCCCTAGGTTATTTTGAACTTCTTGTACAAAATATTTTCCCCTTTTCAAGTTTTATTTGTCATCACCAGAGACTCCATACGGTAAGAGTTGTAATCAAACCTACCCTATATTCAAATTTGACCTCTCCTGAGCTTTTCTGTTGTGTTGACCCATCACCTCCCAAGATTGTCAGCGATGCAGACACCACACTTTCAACTCTTGATTGAGTTCTGCAACTTACACTGTTAAATGATTCAGATTGGAAATGTATCTAACATACTGAAAAAATGTTAAGAGCTTATTTTCAAGATAATCTGCTTCAGTGTTAAGCATATCTAGTTTTTGTTCTATAATAAAAACAAGAGAGTAAATTACCACTGTATACAATGGTCATTGCCTCTCCTTAAATTTCCAAGTATGCAAGTATCATTGGAAAATGCAGAAATAAAATTCAAATTGTTTGCCATTTAACAGTAGTCATTTTCATAGAATTAAACAATTCTGATTTGATATTCAGATGGTAAAACTGACACAACATCTTGGGTTGGATATCAAGGATTTAAAGATTGATAACGTTGATTTCTTACCTATAGCCAGTTGCGTAATAGGCTTCCAATCCACCCAGATAGCATTCTTGGTCTCCAATCATCACATTCAGTACAGTATGGAATCCTCTGCCAATATCTGTACCCATTACAGATACCGTGGTGTTACCCTCTATTGGTCCAGTCAATGGATATATCTAAACAATCAAATATTGTCAAGTCAAGATGTAATTTATTGCTGTCAGATCATGTACATGGTCTTGGATCTTCGCATTCATTCCTCTACCAATATCTCTTCCAATTACAGACACTATGGTATTGCCTTAGCATGGTCAATTCAAAGGATAAGTCTAAATAAGACATTGTCAATCTTAAGACATTGTCAGAACATTGCTTTGATTAACTCTAACAAAATTTGAAAAAAAAATAATTACCTTTTGCAAACTGCTTACCAACCAAAAGGACCTTTTCGATAAATGCAACAAATTGTTAATGGCCTCACGTTTCGACCCTAACAGAGTCTTTCTCAAAGGCTATAAATGACAACACAACTCACATACAAGTATATCTGGAGTAACACTATCTGTTACTCTATATCGATAATCAATAACGGATAAATGTACTCACCCCTTGGAGGATCGGATCAGGGCAGTTGGCATTATTATTATGGGTAACCCACTCCCCTTCTGCTGTTGTACAAGACTCTCTTAGTTCACACATAGAATTACACCAAACACACTCAAGCTCTGGCCTGGCAGTAACACATCGACTACAATCTGGCTTCAATACTCCACACTTGTAAAGTGTTGCTGTAGAAATAATAACAGTTCACATTGTTAGGATGGATGGCCTATCAAAAAACTAAAAACATTATAGACAAACTACCATTACCTTGATTAGGCTTGAGAGGGATCATAAATATCAGTGATTCATATTTTTCTCTACATCAAGGGATGTAGTCTTAATTCGAGGACATAACAAGTTCAAAAGAACTTGTCTGAAGCTTTTCACAGTTAATTGAATTGTGCCTCCAATCATTAGGGGAAGTAAATTGTTCATGTTTATTTAAGTAAAGTTATTTAAGTCAACAGAGAACGTATGTACATCTGTAATGGTGCCCCTTTCCTTTTGGGATCCTTGTACTGCAGGTCAAGGGGCAGGATCTCCATTAATGGGAACAAATAAATTGTAGAGGCAAATGACTACTGTGGCCACTGTGGAGATGCCAGTCTCCTCACCCCACACCCTTGACTCCAACTCACCATTATTGTTATATATGTCATCTAGGGTGTGACGGTTACTAGCTGTGTCCGTCCATTCAATGGTCAGTTTCACAATCAGCTCTGCTTCATCAGTGGAAGTGTAGGTATACTGTGGAATATAAAACAAGCCATTGGAAAATCTGTTCAAATAATTAGCATGTGTTTTTATCATAGCTTGATTTTCCAATTTCAAAGAATGTTTTTCTTCATAATGGTTTGAGGACTAACTTAACTTACAGCTTTCATGTCACACACGATGGTATCAGCATTACGCTGAGCAGTTGTACTCTGACGTATTCCCTCGATATCAAAGCTACATTCAAAACTAGTAGTCTAAGAGACGAAGAGACAAATGGACAATGGGAATTGTTAAAAGGAACAAAAACAATTTCATTTTAACAAGGTGGGTACATGTGATTGTTTCTCCCAAACTGAAAAATAAGAAAAGGCAATGTTTTGGCGAAAAAAGGCCCTTCATTATTCCCTTGTTTAATTGATCAAGTAATAGACTACAAGGGAAACTGACTGGGTTAATCTCAATTCAATTATGGGGTGAACAAAGAAACCTGCGAACTCTGGATTAATGCTTAATTTAATTACATTTTTTGGTGAAGTTTTTTTCAATTGAACTTGCCTGGGTCTCATTGGGTAGATTTGTAGTCATGACTTGTACACTCTTTTCAATTCCATTGGGTAGAAGGACTTCAGTATTCTGAGCCAGCAGCTGAGGGCAAGAACCTGGACCCTTGGATGAAGACGAATTTGGATTCTAAAGAAATAATATCCAATAATTATACAACAGAAATTATTTCCTCTTCAAACATCTCAGGACAAAATTGTATTATTTCAAAGATCAAATAATGTTGTCATGACTTGTTATGACTTCAGTATTCTGAGCCAGCAGCTAAAGACAAGAACCTGGACCCTTGGGTGAAGACAAAACTAAATTCTGAAGAATTAGTATTGAACTATTATTAAAGAGTTAATACAAAATCATTACCCCCTCATTTTGAAATTTGTCAATACTTTACTAATTCAATAAAAATAGGTAAAGACATCAAGAGGGTGTGGATTTATGTTCTATTTATAACTGTTAAATATCAGCATTGAAAAACAACTTTTGTGGTGAGTTTAATCTTACATTTTGTCCAGTAATGATGATTTCATTGGCTCCTGTGCAAGTATAACTAACATGAGTGCATCTATTCTCAAAGACACACCAATCACAGGCCCACCGACTACCAACACAAGATACACAACTACAGCAAACGTAAATAGAAAACAATAAAATAATCCAAGTTAGAAAATGCTACATCAGAGAAATACTTCAAAATACAACAAAATGAAAATGCAGTCAAAGTATATATTTAAATTAATGTGAAGTGAAAGAAGAACAAAAAGTAAATTAAAAACAGGTGTTTCAAACAAATTCAGAGCTTGTTTATTCTACAAAAAGGAATAAATAAATAATCTTACGAAGTAAGAGCGGAGCATTCATAGAAATAGAAGCTTGTATCCACAAAACTGACTGATGTTTCACTGGAATTGATGCTCAGTGTAACTGCAACGGTATCATCTGGGAAATAGAAAATTTACAATTATTTCACATTATTTAAAAATATGTATACAATTATTATCAAACTACTTTTATAAAGGTTTCTGAAATGGCGCAAAACATTGACTTACCTCCTTGTTGAATTTGAGGTATCATACCATCAGGTGGGGAGACACATCTAAGATCCTTATTAGTCTTTGTAGCTTGAGATGCGTAGGATCCAAACCGACACTCATAACTCATGTCGGTCAGTAAGTCTGGTAACTGCTGTACACTCACAGTTATCTAGCAAATATTCAATTTTAGTTTGTACAACAAATCAACACAAATTAAAAAAAGTTTTAAAAACCTACGGATATGCGAAAAAAATTATGGATTAGATGGTTGGGAAACTTGGATGGTTGGGACAAAGATAAGAGGGAAAATAGATGTTGAAGAATCACAGATGTTTCCTTTAAAAGAGTTGGTGTCGGCCCTAAAAAAAATGATAATTTCCAATGATGATTAACATTTTTGTTATATCTTTATGTAGTTTTCAACGTGACTGCAGTTCCAACTGCAGATGAACAACGAGTAAATTGTGGAATAGACAAGAGTGGGATCAATTGGGAGAATAAAAACAAGAGAAATGTAGAGCACAAAATCATCATTGTTGGCAATCTTGAGTGTTTCCCCATCACAATTTTACTCTTACCTGTTGTTCTGTGACAGTAATTGGTAGACTGTCATAAGGAGCCACATTTGTTATCTCAATACACTGTGCAGTATTGTAGGCTAACCATCGTGTAGACACATCAGGCATGTTGCAGTCAGAATACAGGGTACATCTAATTAAGTACAAATTAATTTTGGGGTGAACAAAGAAAAAGTGACTAGAGCGGGATCTGAACCTGCGACCACCGGCTATATGTACCGACACTCCACCAACTGAGCTATCCAGCCCTAATGATATCTTTGTTCGGGGGGTGCCAGTCAGAAGCCATTCCACCGGTTACTGCCATGTGGCCAGAGATCACACCCCATTATACAATACAACTATAGAGCTAGCTCTATGGATATAGCCTGGGAAGCGGCAGCATGGCAGCCAAGTACAAATTACATAAATAATCATCAAGTAATATTTCACACTGGGTCTAAATAAATTCAACGAACCATTCTATTTAAACAATCAGACTCGGACTCTGCTGATAAACTTAATAAATTAGTTAGTACAAAGCTGTCAGTGGGAAAAAAGAAAAGCCATCTTTAAAGTAATTTTGTTTCATAAAACTCATAAATTTAGTCTGTTATTAGTTGTTTTTCAAAATTCTCCACCTACATATTTGTGACTCAGCCTGTGTGAATGAGACACTTTGAGGTAAAAATGTATATTTCAATTTCATCATGTAGGGCATCTTCCAAGGATTAAAACAACACCACACTGACCTCTACAGAGTTTATGGTTCCAATCCAGAACAGTCAACTCTGTAGAGGTCAGTGTGGTGTCTTTTTAAACCTTGGAAGATGCCCTACATGATGAAATTTGGACTTAAATTTTTACCTCAAAGTGTCTCATTTACACAGGCTGAGTCACATTTATTAGACAAGACACAATACTTACTGTCTCTGCAGAGTACACCAGCCACAGTATGGGTCTCCATCCCTCCCTGCATCCGTACCAATACACGTCTCACACGTTGTATACTGACCACAATTCTCAACACCCATCTTCAGAAACTGTTTGGTACAAATGAAACATCTTTCAAAAGATGACATTATAAGTTGAGCTTCGTGAAAAACCACTGAATTCTCACAATCTATATTCATAACAAGAGAAGAATTTCTAGTGATCCTGTTAAGTGTGGTAAGATATGATGTCAAACTGTCTATAATTTAACCATACTTTTTGTTCAGTGAGTACATCTCTCTTGTTGTATCATTAATCTTGTTATGTACCTTTTGTTCAGTGAGTATGTACATCTCTCTTGTTGTATCATTAATCTTGTTGTTGTACCTTTTGTTCAGTGAGTATGTACATCTCTCTTGTTGTATCATTAATCTTGTTATTGTACCTTTTGTTCAGTGAGTATGTACATCTCTCTTGTTGTATCATTAATCTTGTTATTGTACCTTTTGCTCAGTGAGTATGTACATCTCTCTTGTTGTATCATTAATCTTGTTATTGTACCTTTTGTTCAGTGAGTATGTACATCTCTCTTGTTGTATCATTAATCTTGACATCTTTAAGGACTGATCCACTAATACCAAGGTCTACTCTTTCATACAGTCTGGCTGAGGTCTTGTTTTGAATGTGAACCTGTAACACAGCAAGAAAAAAATATATATGTGTGGATCTGTCCAACGACCAAAAAGAAAATACAAACAGAGAGGAACAGATGTTGATGCTTAACTGCACTATACTCTTAACACTGGAGATATTATTGAAGTGAAATGTATAAAGATATGGAAAAGTATCACTGTGATTGTATTTAATTACATTTTACAGGTAAAATTATTACATGAATTGGATAATGATGATGTAAATAACCTGATGAAAACATTTAGTCTGAAATTCTGCGATGATTAAATGAAAGTGTACCAAGTTTGAATTACTTAGCGGGATTTCAATCAGAAAAGGACTTCTTCAAATGCAAACAAAAGAATGCTCTTAATACTTACCTTTAAAAGCTCTCCACTGAAGTTAGTTCCAATGATAGCTACTGTGTGGTTCATTTCAGTAGTTGTAATGATGGATGACATCAGAGTCGCTGTAAACAAATACACATTGATATCAAAATATTGAAAGCAATCCTTCCAATATTTTACTGATGAAGGACATCATGATGAGTAATGCAGATAGCAATAAGGGAATAAAGAGTGGTGACCGAGGTCTTAAGCAGCCGATTAAAACTGGCAGGGACGTGGCCGTGTGACAAAGGACCAAGCCAAAGGCGAGGTCCTTTATCACACGGCCACAACCCTGCAAGGTTTTAAACGGCCGTTTAAGACCGAGTCACTGCTCTTTTATTCCCATTCATAAATGCCCTTTTTGTTAAAAAGCGTAATAATGTAGACAAATCCGTGAAACTTTTCTGTTTTTTTTAATAAGTTATTTTTCAATTCTTGCCACGTCCTCAGGCTCCATTTCGCGAAGGGTCAACACTCGGTTGCGAGTACGCGTGCGCATTATTAGACTTTACATTGAGTACTGCTATGTATTGATTGCACTTTGCGTAAATTAGCACCCGCAAAAACTAGTGCGCCAACATGCATATGGCTATAATGAGCGCCTTCACAGCTCCAGCTATGTCTATATCATCCGTTTAAAACCGGTCTTAAACAGTCATGTGACCACCTTTCAACCAATAGGACTGCCCAAATTGTCCCAAACTGACTGGGGTATATTAAACATATTTGATAAATTTTAGTAAATATTAATACGATTAATACCCATGATTTTGTGCAAACAACTAATGATATATTTTGACAGTGACAATGGTGGTAATTGTGGACAACAGTGTAAAATTTTTAAAATAGAAAAACTAGCTTCTGAAATTTGATAATTCATTGAATTTGATGGTAACGTTTTACATCTTATTATTTTAAAATCACTTAGTTTAATTTACCTGATAGTTCCAGCACAGCATTGGATGTTGTTACATCAATGCCTTTAGCATACTTGTATGCTTGGATGTCCCCTTCAAAAGGATGACACAGAAACATATCTGGACCAACCTAAAGATACAAAGATAGATAATTATCCTCTATCCACAGCTTAAACTTCATTAAACAAAAACAAACAAATTGCCGTCATGTGAATTCATTCATGGTAAAAAAGTCTTCAAGAAAAAAGGGAAAACATTGAAAAGTTTAGTCTTGTTTACAAGCAAAGTTTCTACAGCAGTTGTGTTCAAACAGAGCATGACTATAAAACTGTATATATTTGGAAGGACACAAAGTTATTATATTTTTATCATGGAAAAATTACTGTTAAAAATACTGATTTTGGTCTTAAATTTGAGAAAATAATAGGCCGTATATAAACCAATGAAAAATTTGATTAAGAAGAGGCCCACATTGATTTTTGTAAGTGAAATTAATGTTCGTATAGCATTGGTAAGTTGTGCATAAAACCAATAGTGTCAATTCTAGAGACATTGGAAACAGTGAACAATCTTGTTTTTGTTTTACAAGCAACTGACACCGAAAAAGAAAAATTAAAAAAATTCTTTTACTTGATATTTTAAAGATCTATTTAAGACCTCTTAAATCTATCTAATCTTGTTCTTGTTTTACAGGCAATTGACGCCAGAAAAAAATGTTAAAATTCTTTTAGTTGATACTTTACAGATCTTTTAACACCTCTTTCTGAAGTAAGAAATATTTAGAAAAGGGCATAGTTTAACTTTTTATAATCTTGTTGCATACCTTCATGAGAAAAACTTCCCAAGGCTTCCCTCAAAGCATCTATAATATCCCTCATCTTAATCAAGCACGTAACTTGGGATCCAACCTTAATGAAGCTGACCATACTTATACTCACTACAAATGTACTACACATGGATCCTTCCAAGTACTGCACTGAGTAGTTACCTCCATTTTGAATACATCCCTTGACTGCTTCCCTAAAGGCATCTAAAATATCACTCATCTTATACACACACAATGCTGACTCATCAATAGGTACATCACTAGTCCCATCAGCTCCTTCATTCTTAGCAAACACAGCATACAACACCATGTCCTCATCATTCAAACCTAATGATACAGCAAGATCATGACCTGCTGGGCCAATATGAGCAGCTTGTACCAAACTGTACACACTACCATCAGATCCTTGGCATTGTATGGTGATTTCTGTGTAAGAGTCAAATGTTGGACTGGTCTGACAGACTCTGTTGATTTTAGAAACAATGTCATTGGAATCAAGATCATCTTGTTGAGAAGTGACAAAGTAAGTGAATCCATCATATGAGAATCCAGCAACGTATGTAATTAGGAATGGAGTCCAAGTATCAGAAAAATCAAATGCAGCAGATGAAGAAAACCCTGTTCCTGCTGGTGGGGATATCAACAATCCGTCAGTACTAAGGATTCTTCTGCTAACTGGTGGTATACCTCTATACACATCCTCATGAGCATAAGTCACAGCTACATACAACCAGTCTCCTCCATCTGGACCTGGTCCCTGTGGTCCATTAGTACCTGGTGCAATCAAACTAACAGTGGACAACTGTCCAAAACCAGCAACATTAGGCTCTGGATGAAACAACACATCAGTCAAATTATCTGGATTCCTGAACTTACATCTTCCTCCATTCTGACTTCCACATGTAATCAACCGATTCTGATTATCTAATATCAGGATTTTATTGTAGTTGGTGAATGAATGACATCTATCGCTTCCTAGTTCTTCACATGTACTAACACTCTGTAGCCGATTCAATGAACTATCCAGTCTGTATAAGTAGTTCACAGCTCCAACATACACAGCTCCATCAGGGCCAGATAGAGTGAAATGATTAAATTGAGCATTTTTGTTCTTTGTTGCATCCCGGGGAAGTCCAGGAGGAGGAGGAGGGTTTGGATTACTGAATGAAGCAATGTGATAAGATGACAGATCTCCTTGCCATTCAGCTGATACAACACTACTTAATTCCAGCAGAATCAAACACACAGCCAGCCAGATGGGCACATGGCTCCTCTGGGCCTCCATGCTCATCCTCAATGAAAATCTTTCTGAGGTGGACATAAGCTGAACCTGTAGCTCTCTAGTAGTAGTAACAATGAAAATAATTTTAAAACAAATAGATAAGCAAATCATAATACCAAGTGAACAATTTCCCTTGTATAGCATAGCAAATACTCCACAAAATTCTACTCAAAACCATCATTTTGCTACTCAATATTGGCATTCAGTTTTCACATGACAACTTTTGTCTAAATATGCTTGCTATACAAAATTGCTGGATGAAGTCGCTCCCTGGATACATTTTTTTGTTTTACTCATTTTCTCTCATGAAGTCATACAAACAATTGTGAAATAATTACAAAGGTCGGATCAAATTTGCCATATACTTCTCAAATTAAGGAAGTAGTTAATACTAAAGCAGCAGACTCTGAAATTCTTGGCTCATATTTCAAAACAAATACCAGGGGCATTAAGGCCATTTTGCCTTCATTAACTCATTACCTCCGTGAAAAGAAAGTCCTCATTTAAAGAAGATTGAAGCAAAGACCAAAGGCACAGCTGAAAATGTTCTTAAGGCCAAGATTTATTTCATTCAATTTCTGTCTAGTTTGCTCTTGCCTCAGTTGAAGTGTTGATTTAACCCACCATCGCAAAACACACTTACTGCATACACTATGCATGTAGTTAGTTTCAATGATCCACAACAATGAACGAAGCATTGACACAATGGCCAGGGTAGCGATATATTTTTTTCCTATTCACTACAAAGGAACTAAACCTATACAATTTGCCCATAGGAGCTACATAAAAATCAGTTTCACTATGCCTTTGTAAAGCATAACCCTCCCAACATGAAGGACTTGTTGTTCAAGTTCATTGTTCACTTTGGTTTGCACAATATTAGGCCTATGTGGTAAACTGAAATGAAGATATATTCACAGTAATTCATGGTTAGCGATCCATACAGTACTTTTTTTCCGACAGTAACCGACAGTTAGTGACAATTAAACAAATCTCTAATAACATGCAAGCTAAAAGCCAGACAAACCTACAAAGTGTATTTTTGACAAATGAACATACTTACAGAAACTAGATTTTGTACAAACATACCCGAAAAGTTGCAAATAGCTACACACAAATCTCACAATCACCTTCATCCTACGATACCACTGCCAGCATTCCTTCCACGGACGGACGTCGTCGTCGTGTGTACTTTTATGGAGGAGCGATGGTGTGTGTGCATGATGTACATGTATGTATGTGTGCTTGTAATTGTACACTCACTACAAAGTTTTCGTCTACGACGCATGCGCATATTTCGTTCAGGGACTTGCACAAAGTTTACTTCAGGTTCGCATTACCGCCATTTTTTTTTTTTTTTTTTTTTTTTTTTACATCAAAAAAACATACGGTAGCCCAAACTTGACATTGCCATCATTGTAATTATTATCCATCATTCCATGAATGGTCCAGGTCTTGAAATCAACGTTTTTTAGGAGTTGAAAAAAAAACTCACACAAAATAAATGAAGCATATTTATTTTCCAGTGTTAACAAAATATAAAAATGAAAAAATAAAATTAGCTGTTGCAAATTGCTAACCAACCACAATTACAAGGACCTGTTGTATAAATGCAAACAATTGTTAATGGCCTCACGTTTCGACCCTAGCAGAATCTGCCTTTTTCTGCGTTTGAGAAAGACTCTACTAGGGTCGAAATGTGAGGCCACTATCATTTTTTTTGCAAAGAATAAATAATGTGTACACCTACAGGTTTTATAGCTTGTAAACTTTTAATTGTACTAGCACATATCCATATTCACAATTCATTAAACATTGATAACAATAAATATGTGGGGCAAAAGCACATTATTTTTTTTCTCTAACAAAAATGAAAACATGTAAACATTTGTTACGTTATCAGTGCTGTTTCTAACAATCTGCGTAGTAAAGGTTATGTTGGTAAATTCCATCTGTGTCAGGAAACTTTCTGCCTGTTCACAAATTAAATGCTTGTTTTGTAAGCCACAACGGAAATACGCATTAGTGTTCTCGGAAATGCACCTGACAATTTCAGCTATATTAATATTGGTCTCATTCGGGTATAAAAAGACCCAGAGTAGTTTATCATTTGTCGGTTTTTTGTACCAGTTCACAAAATAATTGTTTAACTTATTTTGATTTTGACAACTTAAATAAGCAATATTGTTTTCGGAGGTCTTCAATCAATTAAACTTTTCGACTTTGACTGAAACACGGATGGAAATGTTTCTCAGGAGGATTGGCTGCTAGGAGGACTATTGTTCAAGCCAGCTTTCAGATTGTAAGTTATCATTTATTTGGTAATAAACTATTTGTACGTTTTGTCTTTTAAAGGCACCATCTAGGATTGGCAAAGCTGATAGTGCAGTGTTTTTACTTTGTCTGATTCAAATTATATACATGAAGAAACAAACTTGTGAAAATTTTGGCTCAGTCCGTCGTCTGAGTAAGGAGAAAATAGTGAAAACACGTGCACACTTTTCAGCATGTAAACACATTGTCCTTAATTTTGGTTGTTACAACCGAAATCAGCGTGGTTTTTTTTCAGATACAGCTTTCTGTATTATGACAGCATTTTAGAGGAAAATATTTCACAGAAAAATCGGTTCTATGTATTAACTTCAAAAACAGTAAGCTTTCAGACTGAAACTAAACAATAATGTTTTTATCCTAAGCAATCATATACAGTGCCTTTAAGACTTTTTCTTCATCTCATTTTAGTCACAGTGCAAGTTTCTGGTCTTAAAATCTTTCCACAGAAAAACCGAAGCAAAATATCAATGGAATCGAGACAGCCTTTGGCTGTGATTTAGACATGTAATAAAATAATAGCAACCAACAGAATAAAATAAACTAACTATCCTAACAAAATGTGACAATTTCAACAATTGGTTCCATCCGTCTGAGGGGACCCCAAATACTTCATGTTTTGTCAGGAACTGTCTGCCTGTTCACAAAATATATGCTTGTTTTGATTTCCATAAATGAAGTAAGCAATAGTGTTTTGAGGCTATTTTATTAAATGCATGTGACAATTTCATCTAGTAAGTTTCAGACAAAATTAAATAAACAAGTTATTGGAATGTTTTAGAAGATAACAAAACATTACGTTTTGACAAAGTTTTATAGTTTTGGAAATGAACAATTATTTGGTTGTCTGATACCGGTACTTATGCACAGTGGAATGGATGTCGTCTCAATTTATAATGCAATTTAAATTTAAAACTCAATATTGCTTTAAAAATAAAGATTTGATTATCATATAAATATTATCATAAAATCAAAAAAATAATTTGTTAATACTGCAATAATTTGTTCAAAATCTCTTAAGACATCAGCTTTACAACAAATATATTAAGTCTCTGTGTAAATATAAAACTTTTTAAAAATAACAATTACATTCTTCCAAATGAAGAAACCAAAATTATTTATAAAAAAGAATTATCTTACAAATAATAATGCACCAACCAGGCATGAAAACATAATAATCTTTGATACAATGAAAAAAAATTGCTACTGTGTTTTTTGCAAGTTCGTTCTCATGATTATTTTGATTTGGCAAACCGAAATAAGAATCACGTGTTAGGGGAACAAGTTCCTCACATGTGACAGTATTCCATGTAGAATGAGATACTTCTCAAGACAATCATTAATGTTATTACGGGCCTTTTTCCAAACCTAGGCTTAGGCTCCCGTTCAGGCTTGGGCTCTGTCACCAAGTTTGGAACAGTATGCAGTTTACACGATGCTTCAAAATCAAACAAAGCCCAGAGCCGCAGCCGCAGCTGCAGCCTGAGCGGAGGTTTGGAAAAAGCCCAAACTTTATAAAAAGTAATCTAATTTCAGATTTAAAAATCAGCCCTTAAATTGTCCATTGCTGCTAAAAATGTATCATGCTTTTTAAAGTTGATTATTAAATCTGCACATGCTAAATTTCATATAGAACTGTTAATATAAAATGATTTGCTTATTACCTTTACAATTTGTATATTTCATGACGTCCTTTACACTTAAATAATTATTACAACAGAAAGCCAAAAGGTCAACTCATCAAGGGGCATCAATACACTGCTTAGGGGCTTGCCGTCAACTGCAGTGGTGGTGGTGGTGGTGGGGGGGGGGGGGGGGGAGAACGTGCTCAAACGCAGCCTTGGTGGCACCAAAACGGCCATGATTTAATTTAATTTCGATTTATCTTTGTTTGTAAGAGGTGTGTGTTTTGGTTATTACTATGATATCTCAAAATGCTGATAAGATTTGTAAAGACAAAAAAGACAAAAAAGTGAAGGGCACCATCCTTTCCCCTGAGCGCACAAACACCAACTACGTCACTGGTCATCTGCTCACTTGAAAATAAGAACCAATAGATAAAGCAACTAAATGTCCACCTCACGTACAATTTTATTAACTGGAGAATCATGATGAAAGCTATAAGAATTACAACACTCCTTACAAACATTCTGCCTTTCTGCCTTTTATTGATTTAGAGGGCTTCAAATGATGTCTTATTTTTACAAGACAGCCATGCGGACACGATGCACTATACCCATAGCAACCAATGTATTATTCCATTAGCAACAAATGTACTATACCCATAGCAACTAATGTACTATTCCATAGCAACAAATGTACTATACCCACAGCAACAGCAGCTTCTCGGTACCTAGACATCCATGCACAAAGTATGGGGTGTAATAAAACAAATATTGTCTGCTTTTACTCATGCTTTGGTTGAAACTACAACTCTCCCAGTGTTCCCCGGTACAATCTATTTTCCTGAGGCAAAACCGGGGATCACCTCAAGAGTCGTAGTTTAAACCATAGCACTCGAAGCAATCAATATTTGTATATCATAGTATGATTAGAATCCTGTCATTATCCCCATTTGTTCAAGGCTGTTTTCTAGTTTGTAACCACTACTGCTAATTACTATAATAAAGACAAGCACTACAATGGTGGGCAATCATTTGCTACTCTACACAGCATCATCATCACTGGAGAGTGTCACATGCACATCTTCAAGAAGGTATCCAAGATGGGCTTCTTCATATTCTGGTTCAGACTCTAGAACATCCAGAATCTACAAAATGAGAAGACAGAGTCAACTATCTTGGTTTTTCTTGAATTCAAGGCTCATTTCTTATGTATCGAAACAATTTAAAAAGACCTGCACTTATAAAATTAGGGACAGAGAATAAAAGGAAAGGACTGAAGGTACTCTTGAGGGAGAAAGCACAAGATGAATAACCAAACTGAGGTAGAAAGGGAAAGATAGCCTGGCCCCTTTCTGGTTAATGGGTATCATTATATATGATTGTAAAGGAGACTAGACAAAGATAGTTACAGTACGATTTCTCATGGTACCCTGACCCATTATTCATGAGTCGATCATGGTTTACCTGCAGAGAAAATAGTACAATGTATACACACGTTAAGAAAATAATTTAGGTAGGATAAATTAATTGGATAAGTGTTTTTAAAACTTACCGTTTGATTGTGTTTGCTGACAATGTCCCAAAGCTGTTCAAGGGTATTCAACTTGCTGAACAGACCAGTGAAATTCTGAAAAGACAAACAAATGATGAGTTATGACAATTTCCTTTTTTAAAGTAAAATTCATAAGTTCTAATTCTATTGGTTTCAATTTCGAAATTGTTCTCTTTCTAAATCACTTATTTGTATATATAACTTTATGGGGGTAAATTTTTGCATTTTGAAATTTACCTCACAGGCTTTATACAGCTCCTTGTTCAGTTCCTGGGTGGGCACCTGTGGCAAACTCCTAACTCCATCATAGAAGTCCTGTACAACATGCTGGTACTTCTGCTTCTCTCTGCCATACAATAACTTATTGATAGAGGACTCCTGTCGACAAAAAAATCAGTTTCAAATCAAACTATCAAATTCTGAAACAGTTCTCTGTTTTCTACAGTTTCTAATTAACAGACCACGTGAAAACTGTTCTTCTTAACATGTTAATATTTTCTCAGTTACCTGTCCCAGTTTATGCGTCTTGGTATCATGTACGTCGTGGAATAACTGACCAATCACGTCCATGCTTGCCTCAACGGAGCGAGTAGGTAGGATGTCAAAGATGTAGTCTGGATTTTTGATGGCGTTGGACCAGAAACGCAGTGGCAAACTAGAAGAAATGGACACAACGATTTAGTTTGCACTGCTTTTTACCACCAAGAATGGATTTATTATTATAATTTTCTGAAGATGACTACAGGAGTCAAAATTTGCAGGAAACAAGAGTTAATAAAGATTCTATAACACACACTCTGATCCTTGTCATTTGATTGGTGGAACATGCGTCACGTGTTATCTTCGATTTTGCCATGTGTTTACTGCCACAAAGTTGGACTTTCGACGCTTAATTCGTGGTGTTGTTCCCTAAACAATTGTTCCCGTATGTTTGTCCTGCGAGGCAAGGTTGTGGTCCTGCGAGGCAAGGTTGTGTCAAGGCAGACAAGATTGATGTCTACATGGAATTTGTTTAGAAGGGGTTTCGAGAATATTTTGAGTGTGGAGTGGACAAGAAACCGTGTCTATTTTGTGTTTATTGTGAACAATTTCAAATGACAAGGATCTATGTGTGTGTGTTGTATAAAACAAATATTGAACTCATTTCATTTGTGCATTGTCGCAGAACATAATCACTTGATGAAATCTGGCTTTTCCATTTCACTCGGCTTTGCCTGGTGAAATGGAAGAATACACCTCGTGATTATATTCTGTGACAATGCGCTCATATGTATCCGATGTTTATATATTGGTAGATAGTCCTTACAGATTTTCAAGCTACAAATCTAAAAATGCTTATCCCTTTCAATTGGTTCAATGATTCTCAATAGTTGACAAGAAAATTTTGATACTGAGAAAAGAACAAAATAACCTGTTTAAGAAATTATTTTGCAACAAACTGTCAAAAGACCTCTGTTGTTTAGGCAGTATTTACATTTGTTTTCTTCACTCTGTTAAAGTAAAAAGCGATTAACTGGAAATTCACTTTAATGTTTAAAGGAAACCACACGCCTGCTCATCACAGGCAAGCATTTCACAACTCGCATTCAACATTAGAATTAAAAAGGGAAGTATAAACATACATATTACTCTTCCAGATATGTGTGATTTCCGGGTCGTCTTCTTCCAGTTCCTGTCGAATGGCCTGGCTGTCAAAAAAGTCAAAGAGATACTTGATGGCTTTGGGGGCATGCTCCACGGATAGAATGGTGTGGAACATATCGTCAACATACTTTTGAATGACTCCCTGTGGGAAAACAAAGAAAAGTAATGAAAAATTTAATTACATACAAAGGGAAAGGCAGAGGGACAGTTTGAGATCCCCCCCACTTTCCAACAAGTCTTGGATAAACAACACTTCTTCTTTCAAACAAACCAAAACAAACCCAAAAGACTGAGGTCCCTTCCCACCCCTCTTACTGTGTGGGCCTCTGGACAGAAGTCATTGGCCGCTAAAAACTGACAAGTTGAAAGACTATTTTTGTGTACCTTTGTTGACATGAGTCTTGGGAATGAGATCTCTTTGATCTTCCGACGAGTGATCTTATTTCTGAAGGTGGCTGATCTCAACCTGGTGAAGCAATCTCCGCGTTTTCTCCCCTTGCCTTCCTCCTCCCCCTCTTCCTCACATCCATTGTCTTTTTCTTGCACCTTGGAAAAAAGATTGAACAATTAACTACATCAAGTCCTAGTCCAAGTCCTGCTACATGCTCTCCCATTCTATTTACTATAATCCCTCAAACTCCGCCTTGGATATACTGTATGTTTCTGCACCTTGCTGTTTGTCCAATAACTCACCAGATGCCAGTCTTTTACTCCTTCTGCTGGCTCTACCTCTACGACTGTATACCGATGTTTGCTGTATCGGTTACTACTAGCTGAATCATCAAATCCAACATTAACTGACAGGGAAAAATAGGACAATAAAATAAATATATCAATTTACATAATATATATCAAGTAGCAAGGGTATTCTAAAAGCCTGTTACCTTACAGTTACAGACATGAATATAATATACAAATATGTATCTTTTCAATATGAGTCGCACAGTCTTTTGAAGGAGCTGTGTCATCATGATTCTAGGAGTAAATTAAATAACCCAGTTACGACACGTACATGCGAGCTGGCGGTCACATCACAGTTTGACAAAGACGGCATCCTTTGTGATTTGACCGCAAGCGCGCGCGTGTGCAGTATCTTGGTGAGAGTTCATCTTTCCATGCACAGCCACAGGCCTGCTATAATCATGACGACACGGCCCCTTTAATGTCTTTTCCACTCCTAGGCAAAGTATAAGAGCAATTTTTCTTCTTTTTTTTTTCTCCCATGTTACACAAGTTTCCATATTGTGCCGTATATAATGCCTAAATGGTATACAAATATTGAGTGACTCAGAGTGCAATGGGAGGAATATTATCGAGAGGTAAAATTTGGACTGTTCCATTTCAGGAGGTGAAGCCGAGTGAAATGGAACAGTCCAAATTTTACCGAGCGATAATATTCTTCACATTTCACGAATTAAAGTCACTAAATATTTGTTTTATATAACTGACTATAGATCCTTGTCATTTGATTTTTTTCACAATAAACACAAAATCAAATAAATACGGTTCCTGAACCACCCACCACTCTGAAAATTCTGAAACAACTTCTAAACAACGTGGACAACTCCATGTAGACACAGACGCGCTATTTTCCGTATTCCACGCGCGCGCGACAACAAATTTATCTTCAAGCAAATTTGACGCGCGCAGCTTTACAACCTTTTGCACAGGTGCTTTAGCAGCGGTGCTCTATTGCTCAAAATCATTGGGAAAGAGGATGATCCTAATCGTTCAATAGTAAATACTATTCCCCTAGGGCAAATAGGACTTTTGGATTACCAACGCTGATGGGAATAATATGCTGATGGGAATAATATGTCATGTGATGTAGGTTCCACCAATCAAATGCCTAGGATCTGTGTGGCAGTTATATAATACTTGATATTGTTTCCAGTTTACACATCTATATATAATTACAATTGCCAACATTGAATAATGGTCCACTGAATTATTCAGACCAAAATGAAACTTTATTTCTCAAATTGATATCATTTTTTCCTCTCCACATATTCTCGTCTCGTAAAGGGCATTTTAAACTTTGCTTTCAGCGACATGGCAGATTTTATTTAAATATACTTTTCGGGTTGTCGAAAGAAACGAGCATTACTGTTGATCAACAGCGACAACAACCTGTGGTCACAATGGTTTGGCAATACAATAAAATCAACGAGAATACCACAGAGGGGGGAAACCCCTTTTAAGCCTCACTGGTCACATTTGTGAAGTCAATTCAAAGTTATCAGGGCCATACATGTCTATGGACTGTGCATGGTACGACATGGAAAAGTACAGAGCAAGCATGATTATTTCAATAATACACTTCCTTCAATAATTGTCATGTGTTAAAAAAAAATAATAAATCCTAAACAATATTGTTCTCAACTGAGCTTGTAAAAACATGATATCAGGAAATTCTCATGAATATGACACAATTAACTTTTTTTCCCAGGGTAAATCTAGGGATTTATCGAAAGTTCCTTGTTGCTACAATTTTTTTTAGGTAGATATTGATCAAGGAAAAGCTAACTCTGTAAACAGGTATAACAATCCAATAGTAAAACAATCTTTTCAATGTGATGAAACAGTAATACGCTTGTGAGTGAAAAATCTTGTTAAAGCCGGAAGAAATGGTAGATAGTATGTGTGCAAAAACTTCCACAGCAATTAACTATCTATCTGTTAAATGAAAAGTAGTTTGTATTGGTCTCATCTCTATAATTTGATGGAACAACAATAGTTGTGAGTGAAATATTTTTTTAAAGCTGGAAGAAATGGTAGATAGTACCAGTTCAAAACTTCCAGAGCAATTTACTATCACTGTTTTAAAAAACTTCCAATTAACTACCAATCTCTGAAATGAAAAATAGTTGTAATGATCTCATGAAACAATAAGGGGGAAATTACCTTTTTTGTTAATTTTTTTTTGCGTTTTCATGTATGTACATAATCAGGAATTAGTAACTCATCAAAACAGTTGCATGATTGACAACATTTTGACAGTTCTGTATGAATAATGACGTCATTTTTATTTTTTAATTGTAAGCAGCCTCCAAAACAGCAGTTCGAAAAATACTTTAAAGGGCCTATGAATAGAACTTTGCATTAATTGAAACAACTCTGTATTTATTCTGAAAAAATAATTTCACCTTTTTCTGCCAAATTTGGGGTGTTTTGAAACTTTTTTCTGAATTTTGTTTTATGCAAATTGACTTTTGCATATTCATGAGCAAATATGTGATGTCATCAAAGGCAAAGCTGCAACATCACGGTTGGTTTGTGCTAAAAAAGATTTTTTCGTTTTTCAAATGGTAACTCCACTAATATTTGGTTGTTGTCTTACTGATGAGTGTTTAGACTTGTCAATACATAATTTGAGGTGACCTTTTTTCTTTTTGAAAATTTGGGATCTTGATTTTGTACAATTTTTATGCTGCTGTGAGACTTTGTTCCTTTTATGAGTCACACAACAGTGCCCTCATGTGTCCAGTTCAAGACAGGTCATTTTAGTAAAAACAAATATTTTCTGTTTTCTTTGAACTGTCCTTAATCATGGATATATGATAAAAAATGTATTTCAAAAAATGTGCTCTTCAAAGGCCCTTTAAAGGGACACACCGGCTTACTGTTTACCTAATTTAGTGATGTGGAATGACAGACAATAATATTTAAATGGTTGTTGTAAAAAAAATCATCAAAATATCATGTAATTAACGAAAAATGTGAAGAAAAAAAACACGGTCAAAGGTCAGCTTATACGCTTTTCCAGCCGTTGCAACTGTCAAGTTTACGTGACATTGTTGCACAATGTTGTAAGTAGAATGGTGCTCTGTTTATGTATGAATTATTACAATGGCGAGGCAAGAGGATCCAGACTTCCTATCAATCCAGCACAAATTCACGTGTAAATAAAAAACACATAATCGTCGTCGTGGTTATTCAGACATAGCACGCCCTATCATGCTCTTCCAGCCCCCTCCCCTGTCAAATGTCAGTGATTCTGCCTCTTGTCCAACTTTCAAATTCACTTGTAAATAAAAAACATACATAAATGGACAGTTTGTATTCTGTGTACGACGAACTGGACGAACTCACTTGCAATGGAGAACGTTTCTTCGACATCCAAGGATCAGTACAAAAAAAAAGGAAAAACACCCAAAAGGCGGTCCAACGAAAAGTAAAAATTAAAAAAATAAATACGATAAATCCAAAGGGAAAGCCAGCATGTGCTAAGCAAGCCTCCCGCCTTCGCTGCAAACTGATTGCCTTTCTCCTGGCAGCTTTAGTGATGGCATTCTCCCGTTTTTCGGGCAATGACTTCACTGGCTGGCCGCAGCCACCGCCACCGTTTTTTTGTTGTTGTGGCGATTGGGGGGGGGGGGGGGGAGTGGACATCATGCAGCTAACATAGAAGTAGATAGGTCAGCTGTATGGGATAAACCATGGAGGCAGAAATTAGTCTAATGTCTACCTCCATGGATAAACATTCCCCGTCGTCGTCCCGCGTGTGTGTAACGCAGGCAATACGTTACAATAGTTAGGGGATAATAGCTAGGGGTACAGACTAAAACAGTTGTAAAAAAACGTAATTGTTGGTCTGGCTCCCTACCCCTCCGATGAGCTCCCAAGCTTATGGCTAGACCGGCAATGGGGAGTTCATGCCCCGGGGTTTGTCTATCTGGCCCCACGAGACACGGCACCGGATGTACAGGATATGCCCCAAGGTTTACGTTCCGCTAGCTCCCACGCTGGTGCGCCGTAAAACACGCTTCGGTTGCACGGACTCTCTGAATGCGAATATTATGTTTGATTTTTTAATTTTACAAATTGTATCAATAATCTGAATGCATAGTCTTTTTTGTCAATTACTCATAAATAATTGTAAAAAAAACAGATTTAAATTTGGTTCAGTAATTTACTTTTATACGGCTGGAAGTAAAACTAACTCCGAAGATCACGTGATTTATCCGAACCACTTTTTTGGTTCGGATAAATCGTTTTTTGAAAAATGCTCGAAAACGGCAAAATTTGATGGCTTCTTTTAGGAACCATTCTTCTCCATTCCTGGAAGACCTTTGAAGTCATATGTTAGCCTATTTTGTAGCCCAAATAGCCCAACGAAGCCGGTGTGCCCCTTTAACTTCAACCGTGGTTTTCTCCAAACACTGAATTTGAGGAGCACCATAGATCGGTTCATGGTGTATCTGATTGATTGTTTAAAAACATTTTTTATTGATTTTGTTTAATACTTGATGTTGTACTTCATCAGAATCAGCCATTTGGTTTGAGGAAAGATATCCCAGGGAACAAAACAACTTACCGTATGCACTTTCTCCATCTCCCTGGGAGAGCTTTAGAATGGGTCGGGAAAGAGTTGCATTGTCAACGTCTTGCTTCTCTACAATGGTCATTTGATCATTATCCCTAACCTGTGTAGGTTACCAAGGATAACAAAATACCAGTTAAACCAAAACATAAACAAAAACAAAAACAAAACAAGCCAAAAAACAACCCCTGAAACAACAAACAAACAAACACCCGAGTAAACAACTGCAATAAAAAGTGCTTAAATATGTTAGTTGTCCGCCATTTTTTGTTTTAAATTGCAACCAGTCTCCTATACAGCAGTTCGAAAAAGATTTCAACTTCAACTGTGGTTATCTCCAAACACTGAATTTTGGGAAGCGCCATAGGACGTTAATGGTGCGACTGATGGACTTTTGACAAAAATTTGTTCATTGATTTTTGTTTTATATTTGGCATTGTACTTCATGAGAATTATGACACTTACATGGAAATCCTTTAGCATATTGATTCTTCGCCATTTGTCAGCTGGTGGTCTAGGATCCATGTCTGTTAACACAAGGCGACCACTTTTCCCACGACGCCATTCTGATGATGAAGACAGATCGTTCTCATTATTGTTAAGAGTTTTTTTTTTTTTTTATTAGTTGATAACCAACTTGCAGCCTAAAATTAGTCGTAAATAAAAACATTATTAAATGTTTAAATCTTAATTTATTGAACATGATGGTAACAAAATTTGAACTATTAGATTATATGGCATTATTTGGACTTGTTCAATCCATTTTTGATGGCCGGGGCAAAGTGGAAGTGGTTAACGAGCAACTTCTTCACTGGAGACATTTTTCACATACCGAGACTGACTTGGTTAGCACTGGGTCTGCTGGAGTAGGGTTTGTTGCGATGGATGGCATCTAAGATCTTCTCCTTCACCTGCGAGATGGTGTCAACATCTAGCACCTTGACTTCCTTGATGACAGTTCCTTGTTCATCAAAGAGCACAACAATAGTCTAAATGGGTACCAGATCAAAAAGTACAAGAAACTATTTAACAATTATGAAAAGGTGCATTTCCATCTTATACAAGCGTTTTTAAGTGTAAATATAATGCATCAAAACAAATCTTATTACAAATTCCAGAAAATACATTTGAATTTGATGATAAAAACTCACAAGTGTGTTGAACTCAATATTCTCCTCCAACATCTTCTCAAAATTGAGAGAATATCTTGAACTGCTGGTGAAGACATCAACTGGACCGCTCTCAGTCCGATGCTTGATGGCACGATACAAGACAAACAGAGGATAGGCTGTGTAATGCTGAAAACAAACAAAGACATCATCAATAACACAATATTTCTTGCAGTGTGGTTTTATTTGGATAATTTATAAGGGAAAATAAATTCATTGCAAATTAAATATGTCTACTGTACCTTTTCCTATATGGCAGCTAATAACTGTTATCACAAACCAAACAACGAAATATCAGAATGCAATATCTGTGCCTCCAAAATAATAGTTTTCCCAACATACTTGGTAAAGATATATTCACACAATTCCAAATTGTTCAGTTGTTAGCAACTTCATTTAGTTGGTGTCTCAGAAGAAAACTCATTTACAACTTTATGATTTTCTTTCTTAATTGAGGAATCCGTACCTGAAGTTGGTCATACAGGCACAGAGCAACCCAGTTTGATAGAAGCTTCTCTAAAATACTCTCATTTCTGTCAGGGAAAAAATCAAGAATGGAGAAAAGCAAACCAACAAATATTTCAATCATTTTTTTAAGAAAACTTCTTCAAAGAAAACATTGATGAAATTCTGTTTGCATTTCACAAAAGAAATTATTGACATACAACAATAAAAAGCAATGTTATTTTTTCTAGTGGGTGGGAAAAACCTGTTGAATTTTAAGCTATTTCCAGCAGTGATGATGCAAAAAAATCAATGAGCAGTGGTGTGTAAATACATTTAAAAGAGAAGATATTTTTAAGCAGGATTTGAATTTTTGCTTGGTTGTAAAATGATCTGGAAACCAAGCTTTGAGGTAACACCATGTAATAGTCTCTCTTGTGAGTTGTGGTGGTTCTGAAAGCAATTCAGAATGTATAAAAGTAAATAACTAAATAAAACAGTAGTGTAACAACTCATAATTTTGATCAGTTTGCTCTTACTGTCCTTGTGAGAAGAGCGCTCTTACTTGTTTCAAATTGTACTATTTTTGAAAGAATTGTTAATAAATATTACCTGAGAAAGAGTTGTCGTGTACGACCGGTTTCAGCAGCAGTCTGGATCAGCTCTGTCATCAGAGTAATCATGATGCTGAATAATATAATTAAATTTTCAAAACAATATTCAAATTAGAATTGTCTAACCAAAGAATGAGGTTTAGGAATATACTTTTCTTCTGGGGTTATAATTTGAGGTTGAAGTTCATGTAAATATTTTGTAGAATATTCAGTTTCCAGATTAGGAATATACTTTTCTTCTGGGGTTATAATTTGAGGTTGAAGTTCTTGTAAGAATTTGGGAGAATATTAGGTTTCCAGTTTAGGTATATACTTTTCCTATGGAGTTATACTTTGAAGTTGAGGTTTCTGTTTTCTTTCTTTATACAATACAATAAAGAAATAAATAGAATACACTTCTGAGTAACCTTTTGATACTTACTCAGTCAAGTATGTCAGCTTATTCTCCATGATCATGATGACTGTAAGCAGAGAGGCTATCAACTGCCTGAACAATACAATAGAATTTACAGAGTGAAAAAACACTATCTCTGACTTTGCTTTAAGATGCAGAAATTATGTATTTTCCAAAATATCAATTTAAAAAGTACAATTATCGAACAGGCTTGCGGTTGAATGGTTTGTACAGAAATTCAACTTGAGGTTGAATAGTTTCTACAGAAATTCAGTGTCACGAATGTGTTGAATTATCTAAAACCCAAAATCACCATCTGGTATGTTGATAATTAAGAAAAATTACACTTTCTGCACTTTCTTTAAGCAATTAACTCTTAAGACAAGTTATTACTCTAGCACTAAAGAAGTGGCTTACTTTTGTCTAATGGGTAATTTTGAGTTGCTCTCTGCATCCAACGTCTGAATCAGAACAATTAAGAAGGCCTTGTTGCTAAGAAGACGAGAAAACTTCATCATCGCTTTTTGAACATTTTCATCTGGATACTGGAAATACAGATAAGAATAGATTGGAAAGGGACAAGCTATTGCAAGATCTGGAGGTCATGGTTCTTAAGTTCATATTTCAAATATGTCATTTTTAGAAAAGATGTCGAATCTGAGTGAAGTGTGGGGTGAGAGAGTGGCAGACACTTACCTCTTTATCCTCAGTGTCAGGTCTCTCTTGCCCAATGAACAACATGTTGCTGGCGTACTCTCGATGACTGACAAACGGCATTCCGATTCCTTCCAAGTCACTGGTCAAATCTGTCAAGTCTGTCTGGAGTTCGGCAAAGGCTGAACAAGAAGAATTGAAATGGAGAGGAAAATTAGGTCCTCATCAATATTAATCTACAGAGTTTGACCTCGGCAGTAGCCTGCTCGCCAAATGTGAGTGAAATCAGTGGTGGGCAAGTCATAACACTTTGTACCGGCAAGTAAAAATTTAGTTTTAGTCACAATAAATGTGTAAAGGATTGTGGAATATCAGGAAACCAAAAGTTTAAAATAAGGCACTTACTTATAAACATGAAAAATTATTACAAGGTTAACCAAAACAGATAATTCCACGACATAGGTGCATAATATCAAAATTTTGTTTTGCCCATGATGTGTTTTTTTACCACGTGGTTCCACTGATAATAATATTAATAATAATAATATGCAGTTCTTATACAGTGCTTTATCACACCCAATGGGCATCTCAAAGTGCTCAGTATTTTTTTCCTTCAAGGTATCCACAGTTACTTTTGAAGTATGAGACTTATTCCTTTACATAGCACTATGTAACAGTTTACAAGGTGCTGTGGCGCAATCTGCAGCCGAAGAAACTAGGAACACCGGGGCGAACCCCTTCTCTTTGCAATAAGTTAACTGATTTCTTTTACATGTACGTGCATTACACAACACATGGGACTTTCGGCTTTACGTCCCATCCGAAGTACACAACAATAATGGTTAAGTGTCTTGCTTAAGGACACAGGTGTTACGACCAGGACTCGAACCCACACTCTGCTGATCAGAAACACCAATACTTGAGTCAGGTGTTCTTTTCTGCTCGGCCACGACATGCCAATTCAGGATGTTTTGCTGCCAACTGCACCAGCTAAGTACTTTAGTACTACTAGTTATGAGTGCATTTGTGTTGGGAAAAAATGTGTCATTTGACTGAAGAAATTCTTGCAAATACATGTGGAATTGTGAAAAATCTTGCAAACTACTAAAAAGTCAGGTTTACCAGTCCTGCTGGCGAGTGAAAACAGAATGTTAAGAAATCCCTGAATCCGTAGCAGAAAACTTGTTCAAGGAAAAAAAGGCACAATACAGTATCACTAAAACTAGACAAGACTTTGCATACGATCCTCCACACTTTCAGTCAATTTACATATGTGCAAATTATATTTTAAAGTACTTGTTAATAAACTCAAACAGTCACAGAAAAGAGTGAGAGATGTTTGAAGTTCTAGCCATTTTTTAACACTGTAACTGTTTCAACAATCATGAAATATATCTCGAACAGAGCCGGACGGACGAGGTAATCTTCCCCTAGAGACTAAAATCTAACCTTGTTTAACACCTGGGCCTAACTTCACAGAGCTGTTTAAGCAGACAATATTGCTTAGAAATTTTCTGCTAAGCAAAAATTAGCAGGAAACCAATCAACTACAGCACTATGTGAAATGTTATTTTGGCTGGTAACCTTATTCTGATAAGCAACATTTTTCGTGCTTAAAACAGCTCTATGAAAATGGGCCCAGGTTGTAGAAATGATGTTGTAGAACTACTGAAACAATGACAGAGTAATGTTTTCTTTGTAAGACCTTAGTACCTTGTTTGATCTCATCTGACAGATCCACTTCAAGAGCTCTCATGTCTTCCTGGATGAGTCTAGCCTCTCGTTTGGATCCGTACAGTTGAGCTAGGAAGCACAAGGCAACGATGACAATGCAAATCAAGACTGCTCCACTGACTGACGGGACTAGGATTGGTACCAACTCAACCGGGGGATAGGAAATGTAACCTATACGGAACTCTAGATTGCTGTGAATTACCTGAAGAGAGAAAAGGAACAAAGGTACAATCAGGGGTAGTTCTAGTATGTGGTTTGATTTGATTTGATTTAGACTTACACAAACCACTCATCCTAAATGTATTGCTCTGTGTCTTGACTCTAGAAGTCAGGGGTGGATTATGAATAGTCCTAGAAGTTAGGACTAGTTACTCATCCTAACTCAAGATAAGACTAGTCCTAGAGCTTTGTGAAATCCACAACTGGTCAGATTTGTTTCTTTTGTACATTACAACTGAGATTTGTCTAAACACTTACCCAGACACGAGGAAACCCTCTCTTAGTGTCTTTACCCAAGAAGTCCTGGTCAGGTGGCTGTTTCTCAAGTAAACTACAATTGAGATTTGTTTTACAACTTACCCAGACCACAGGAAGCCTTCTCTCTGTTTCTTGACCATTGAAGTCCCCGGCAGATGGTTGTTTCTCAGGTAAGTTACAACCAAGAGCTGTTTCTTCAATGAAGGTCACAAGACACCTCGCTGTTCCAACATAAACGACGATTTCTGAGGCAGTAATTGCATTGGCGATTCGTTTACCCTGAGTAAAACAACAAATTTCAATGTACCTATCAGCTCAAGTTACTCATAAGTAGGTAATATTTTTTAATCACATCACTGATGCCTGATTGTTTTTGTTACAAGTGAGTTTAAAGCCTTCAATACTGCAGGAACTTCTTCTCTTTTTTAAGCAACTGTTAGTATTTTGATTTCAGTTACCACAATATGGGTGGCATGGGTGACATGTGCGTAAAGGGCTCGCCTCTCACCAATGTGTCCCTGGTTCAATTCCCGGCTAGAGACATATGTCAGTAGAGTTGTGCGATTGGTCTCTCCAGTGCCACAAGGGTTTTTCTCCAAGCCATCCGGTTTTCCTCCCTCCGAAAAAACTAAACACACTCGATCTCAGGCTGTGCTCTGTGGTCATATATGGGTTGATTCAAAGGCGCTCTTGAATGCCTTCAGCTCAAACACGTGTAGCTGTGCCCTTCGCAAATCAGCTTCACAGCTTCCAGTAAGGATGATTAGCCTCCCAAATTATTATTATAATTATTATCATGCGATGACTCGTGTGACAGATCCTAAAGCTCAAGCCAAAATGTGCCCGCAACAACCAAACATAAACATACAAACCAGAAAGCCAACAGCAAAACCTGATCAATCTTGCCCAAAATCGAGACAACACACCCCGACAATGACACTGAACAGACTCTAAAAACATACTATGCAGCGATACAGCTAAACTCTGGTATAAGGTAAAACCCAAAATATTCTTCTATATCCCTGATGCAAATTATTACATCTATTAAAATTGATTTTGAAGGGAACAAAGAAAAATTGACTGGAGCGGGATTTGAACCTGCAACCACCGGCCTAACGTACCGAGGCTCTACCCAGCTATCCAGCCTTAATGTTGGTGGTCTCCCTATTTTGTCAATCTTTGTTTGGGGTACGACAGTCAGAAGCCAATCAACCGGTAAATGCCGTGTGGCCAGGGATCACACCCCATTATATGATACAACCATAGAGCTAGCTCTATGGATATAACCTGGAAAGTGGCAGCACGGGGATCTACCTTAAATTTTTCATTGTTCACCCCAAAATTGATTTAAAAATGTACCCAGTCAGTTTCCCTTGTGGTTTATTGCATTGATGATATCTACTAAATTGTTCACAGTACCAGCTGATAATTAAAGGGTTCAAACTGGCCCCTCATCACCAGGCATGCTTAGTGGGCTGGTGGTTAACATTTGTCTGCTTTAGATGTTAGAATTCGGGGGTCGTGGGTTTGAATCCCCCATCCCAGTAGTATGCCTGCGGGACTCGGGGAAACATTTAGCATACAGTGCTTATCACACATCAGCTAATAAGTGTAAAACCCCCCAAAAATTATAGTATAGTTCTTGACTGATATTGTATTGGGATTATAAAATGGAAATATAAAAATTCCATTTGATTTACCCATTATTAATAAAACCTAACCTTGATCGTCATCAACTCTTCCTTCTTCTCATACAAGTCATTTTCAAACTGGTCATACTCCGGATCAGGAAAGAACTCCATGTCAACGTTGTTGTCTTCTGACCACGTTAAGAGGTCACTGACACCGTCCATAATGAAGCCAAAGGTCACGTTGCGTTGAGACAAAGAACTGCTTATGGCAGAGGTTATGTTAGGAGTCCGGCAACGCATGAATTCTGAGCCTTCAACAGCACAGCTCTAGAAATACACAATTTGTAAAAAAAAATCCTTAATTTGCTTTGTATTCAGAAGACAGACATAATGAAAGTGTTGCCAAAGAAAGGACATCAGCATTTAATGTGCAAAAATGTGTTTTAAAAAAAGCGAGCAAGAAAGTTTGATCTGTTTTCTGCCATTCATATAAAGTAATTATAGGAAGGTTAATTCTGTTTTGGAATGGGAAAACATGTTTTTGGGGTAAATCTAGCAACAAAAATGTCACATTAACGCCATATTTGTTTGTCAGGAGCCATTTTATTGCTTACAACCTTCTTTTATTGAAACTAATGTACTTTGTGTGCCTACAATAATGATCTTTTCTTATCAGGTGCTGTGATGTACATTCAATCAATGAATTTGTTATGACAAGATTGACAAATATTTTGAACTGTCGACTCACCTCTACAAACTTGGTGTTCTTGGGTTCATCACTGCCAACAGACCTTTTAGTTTTAGTGATTTGTGTAGCAACTGTGACAACAAGTGAAGCCATCTGGGTAGTGTTTAGATATGTCCCTTTGACAATAATCTCTCGACCACCACTGAGTAGTGAAAATTTCATCTAATTTCATTTAATTTATTAATTTCACAGGAAGGAAACAAAAACACAATGATAAAAACAGTTAAAGAAAACATTGACAGACCTACATTAAGAAAAGGTAGCACCCCTGAAAAACATACAATACTGTGCAGTGTAAAAATATAAAATTACAATAAAAAAAATAAAAAATAAAAGGAAATGCTGTTAAAACTAAAGAATGCAAAAAGCATTATGAGTTTATTGGGATTAATAAACAACAATGCATTACAAGGCAAGGAAGCTAAACAGTTTGGGTCAAGGAATTTTCTTGGCCAGGAGCTAAAAAGTGTTTTTCTAAGAGAATTTGTGAAGGAAGATAAACCATAAATAGTATATTTAATGCCAGTAGGAAGTTCTTCCAATAATCTGGGAAATCTGTGGAAAAGAGAATGATGAACAGCATTGGACCTAGCCCTTTTATGGCAAAATTTAACAACTTCAGTGTGTCTACAGTTAATGGGAATAAAAGTATTAGTGTCAATGTAAAGGTTGTTGTACAAACATCTAATGACAAACAAAATTGAAAGGAAGTGAACCCTGTTAATTAAAAGAGGTAGACCAAACTTAACACACCTGTCGGCATAATTAACTTCATCAACATAATTTATTTGAGCCCTTCTCGGCACAGAAATCAACGGATTAAAGAAAACAGGATGCAAGTAATTTAATGAGGAAATAATAAGGATATTTAACATTTTCAATTTTAAGCCTGTACAGCCAAAATGAGACTAAAAACTATTACTCATTTTCCAATTTGTTTACTCAATAGACCGATTGCGTATTAAATGTAAACACACACGATGTCCTACTTAGAAAAGATTGTTGCAATTGTTTTATTCGATCGAGGCTTTTCTTTCTCGAAATCTATAAAAGATACTCCAGAGTTTGTACCAGAGACCTTCGAGCGGCTGAATAAAGCCACTAAGGACAGTTCCAGCAAGTCTTGAAAATTGTACGAGTAACGTATAAATGTGCATGTAGTGTACTAGTGCACAACGGAATGTTTAGGCCAGACGACCGCGATCACACACTTTTCAACACAAAAGTTTTGAAGCTGAAATCATCCAAAGAAATTCCAAAACTGTGTGATTCCTTTGCCTATTTGAAATTTCGCAAGGCTAGGTATAAATGTTCCTTTTTCCAACTTTCTTTACCCTTTTTTTTTTACAGTGATTTGGGCCTACTTTACAAAAAAATAACAGGCGGGTGGCTACATAGTCGTCCAACACCAGTAGCGCATTACTAAAAAAGCTCTTTTTAGTTGAATTCTGTGAAATTATGAAACAGACATGTGATTTAAATTAATGCCACAAGATACTACTTTAAATAAAGGGGCTGATTAACTAATTTCTCACTTAACAAAAGTAAAATCGACTGTTTTTGTACTCACTCTGTGTCACGACATATCTCTTTACACGTATTTTGCCATCAGGTGATATGGCGTTATACCCACAGGAGGTCACGTGACCGCATGTCAACATTGGTCACGCAATCGGTCTATTCTAGCTTCAAGTTACTCATAAAACTGCAGCCTTTATAGAATACCAATTGATGACTGCAATTGAGATGTTGTCAAAATGAACAATAAAAAAAGTTTCACTTGTAATTTAACAACTAAAGTTCTTAGATGTACTCACGTATATATGCTAGTGGTTGGACTGACTTCAATAATGGCAGGGTTGTTGGTGAAAGTGTACACCTGGCTTGTTTTGTCTGCCCCATCAAAAGACATCTTGAGTACTTCTGTCTGCCCAACTTCCCCCTCCGAGCTTGTGCACACTGCTTCCTCCTCTGTCACTGGGCTGTAAAGTTACGAAGCAGAAAACAGTCCAACATAAAAGTATTTTATTAGCCAAGTGTTTGGTGACAATTTGGTAACAGTTTTGTTAGACCTAAACACCCAAAAAGCGTGAAACAAAACCTCAACTAGCGGGTTCTAAGTAAATGAAACTTGCCTTGTTAGATTGCAAGCTTTATCACCGATGAATGCCTCAATATTCCGTCCTGTATTTAGAGCCATTCCATTGATTGTTATACGAGTCCCACCAGCTGCTGGTCCAAAAGGAGGACTGAAACTTGTAATAGATGGAACCTGGCAGGAAAATCAGAACCAGAAAAACAAAGATAGTAGAAACTCCACATCAACCAGATCATGTGTCCTTTAATTTGTCAACAATAAATTATTATATTGAATTCATTGGAAAATAAGCAATTATCTTGTCTTGAAATAATCTTTTGTAGGGTTTCAGTGGAGGTGGGGCTAAAATCTGTTACTGACAGATTTTGGTGGCAATCTCCAGAAATGAAAGAAGAAATTTGATGTGCAGCCCTCAAAACTTATGACACCTACATTGAATGACTTTTTCCTTATCAAGTTTGTTCTCTTGTAGTGTTCCTAAGTTAACTGAACAAGCAACTAGAGAGCACTGAAATTTAATCTAAAGCAGAAGGTGGACATCTCATCTAAAAATGCAATTTTGTCTTTATTTCTTTCTCAAATGCTAAAATTGAGGTGTCTTTCAAACTAAGTGTAAATTTCCCTTTCCACAAATTGTTTCTGTAATCACCGTAACCACTTAAATCAAACATACCCTATACTCAAATGTGACGTCTCCTGAGCTTTTCTGTTGTGTTGACCCATCACCTCCCAAGATTGTCAGCGATGCTGACACCACACTTTCAACTCTTGATTGAGTCCTGCAACTTACACTGTGAAATAATTTCAGATTTTATATGTGTCTTACATACTGTAGGAATCATAGAAACATCCTGCAGTGTGTTTTTTAATTGTGTAATTCTAACGTGGCTCACCAGGGTTTAATTGACCTACTGGACCTACAAGTGTAGTCAAGTGTTTGGGAAGCAAGGATTTATTTTCATGAGTGGTCAATGTTGAATTGCTGTGATGATAATCTGCATTATAAGCTTTACAAGGGAAATGCGAGGTTTCAAACCCCAATAATCCAAAATCCACAACCTTCTTGAAACCGATCACTTGTGAATGGACCATCAAAAACAAAAGCAGAAAAGTACATACATGTAAGAATGAAATAAAAGAAAAGAAAAAAAAAAAAAAAGGGGGGAAGAAAAAAAAACGGACCAAGAAGAAACAAATGTTACATTCATACTGTAAAACAATCCTTTTGTTCGCCCTGGGGATTCTACATGTTATAGTTTTATTAAAATCAAAACAACAAGGCGTGCAGTTTTTAAGGAAGTCTGAGTTCAGTGGGTGAAAATTTGGAAAACGTTTTTCTCATAATTGTAATACAAAAAGGTCTAGCTGTGGCTATGAAGGAACCTCCCCCCCCCCCCAAGAATGAAAACAAAACTGTTTAACAGCGATCAAACGCTCACCTCTCACCGACTAAGTAGTAAGCTTCCAGTCCATCCAGATAGCATTCTTGGTCTCCAATCATCACATTCAGTACAGTATGGAATCCTCTGCCAATATCTGTACCCATTACAGATACAATGGTGTTACCTTCTATTGGTCCAGTCAATGGATATATCTAAACAATCAAATATTGTCAAGTCAAGATGTCATTTATTGTTAAGAGATCATGTACACGATCTTGGATCTTCACATTCATTCCTCTACCAATATCTCTACCAATTACAGAATAGTGTCGTCTTTGCTTGGTCAAGTCAAGGGTTATCAATCTGAGAATCTTTATTAACTCTTACAAAACAAAATAATATTTAATAGAGTCAGAAACAAAGACGATTATAACATGAACAGTAACGTCATTGTCAATAAAGAACTTATCTGATGTTCACTCACCACTTTAAAGATTAGATCAGGGTGGCTGACTTTAATTTCAGAACTAACAATTCAAACTGATCTATGCAACAATTCATCCAGGTAGGATGCAGGGACAGTGTTAACAATCCCTGACCACCAAGTACTCTGTATCAATCATCAATAACCGATAAACACACTCACCCCTTGGAGGATCGGATCATGGCAGTTGGCACTGTTGTTATGGGTAACCCACTCCTCTTCCGTTGTTGTACAAGACTCTCTTAGTTCACACAAAGCATTACACCAAACACACTCAAGCTCTGGCCTGGCAGTAACACACCGACTACAATCTGGCTTCAATACTCCACACTTGTAAAGTGTTGCTGTAGCAAAGATTCAGATCAAAAGGTTTGTTTAGATGGCTAATTCATCGATCTAACAAACATTCTGGAAAAATTTTCATTGCCTTCCGTGAGAGAGCTTGGTAGGGATTCTCATTTATCTTTGCATCAAAAGATGGGGTCTTGATTTTGGGCCATATCAGTATCAAATTGACCAATCACAGCATTGGCTACATCACCACTGTACACGTGGGCAGCACAATGTGCGTCTGTTTCATGCCCATTGCAAGACATGAATTCACGCTATAAGTATGCACACCCATGTTTACATTTTCTAACGGGATTTTTATAATGTCGGACATTTGTCGATCTTTCGGTGGCGTACCCAAGGCTGTGATTGGTCAACACGTAGGGGGGCAGAGTTTAATGGATTGGTCTTTAAAGATTTGCATAGTTAAAGCTAAGATGTCTCTTACCTTTAAAAAAAACCCCAAAAAACATCAAAGTCAACAGAAAACCAAGCCACTAGTCAACAACATCCCTCCCTTACAGGTCCTTATGCCACTACACTGTCTGACTGTAGGTTAAGGAGCAGGGTCTCCATTAAAGGTGAAAAGTGTATATGTTGGCAAGGGCAATTTGGACTACTGTACAAGGGGCGGATCCAGGGGCGCACGCCCTCCTATTTTTCCTTCCGAAAAAAAGATCAAAATATCATCCCGCCCACTTGCAATGAGAAACAAACTTTCGATATTATACTACAATGTTTACTGTAATGTCAAACAATAAGCAGCGGGTAAAAAACGATGTCAACCATGAACAATCAGTGACTCCATATAATAAGGGCAGCAGCTATGCCCCTGAACCCCCACATGTTGGTGAGTCCCATGTCATTGTGCTTTTACTTTCATTTCATGTCAGTCGGCAAATTTAGACTTCCACACACCCTGAAAGATAGTGCCTTCGCTACGCCGCTGCATTTGAGGGCCCCAGACTCCACACTGTTAGGGCTTCGCGCTACGCGCTTGCAGTTGCCACAACTTGCCTTCAATCATCTATTGCTTCTTGATCGGTAAATTTCACGCCCCCCCCCCCCTTTGGAAAAACCAACCTCCCTGACTCAAACTTACCATTATTGTCGTATATGTCATCTAGGGTGTGACGGTTACTAGCTGTGTCCGTCCATTCAATGGTCAGTTTCACAATCAGCTCTGCTTCATCAGTGGAAGTGTAGGTATACTGTGGAATATAAAACAAGCCATTGGAAAATCTATTCAAATAATTAGCATGTGTTTTTATAACAATTTAGTTTCTTCTAATTTCAAAGAATGTTTTCTTCATAATGGTCTGAAGACTAACTTAACTTACAGCTTTCGTGTCACACACGATAGTATCAGCATTACGCTGAGCAGTTGTACTCTGACGTATTCCCTCGATATCAAAGCTGCATTCAAAGCTAGTAGTCTAAGAGATGAAGAAACAAATGGACAATGGGATAAGTTAGAAGGGCTTAAATGATTTCAATGAGGTGGGAACATGTTTCCCCAAAACACAAAATTATCAAAATGACAGATTTTGATCATTTTCAGAAAGGCAGAGGCTTAATTATAGGCTTTATTTTAAAACATATCTTAATTGTTTTTTGAATTGTTGTATGAAATGTTTTATTAGTTATCTGGTTTATTTCACTATTATGTTTTTCATCAAAATTCATTAAAAAAAATTTTTGCCAGTCTTTTAGTTCCTTAAAGCCCAAACTCAACATTGGTAAGGAGAAAAACATAAATGTTCACAGACTTACATAGTTTCTTTGATCTCCAGTTCTCATTGTCTTAATCATTGTTGCCAAAACGTTTACTTTAAACATGTCTTGTCACCTTTGCCGTTGGTCCTCACTTAATCATGTTTCATAATGCATCCTTTGCATATATTCATCTACTCGATCGAATGTTTTTGTTTGTCTGTTCGTGTCTGTGCTTTGTTTGCCTGTCATTGTCTTTGTGGTTGTCTTCAAATTGTTTTTCCCGTGACTAACTGTTTTGTGTTTACATATTTAAAGGCATGCTCTTATAAGCTTCGGCTTTCGTCACCATGCCTACCATCTGTACGTTTCTTTATACTTTTGTATTTTGTAAATTGTTTTCTGAGAGATGGAAATAAATGTTACTGGATTGAATTAATATACCTTACTTCGGTATGAAGAAAACGATGGTAAAAAACTGTCCTTGAAATACTTCTGCCTAAAGTGTTATGGTTTTTATATAATCAATGATATAAGATCCAAAATTCAGTGTGGTCTCAGTAGACAAAAACCCTGCCTATAGGAAAGAGTACAAAAAAGCTGAATGCATTTTTACAGTTTTTTCGCAAAAAAAACAACAAAATGAGCTGACCTTGATTTGTGCAAATAATAGAAGCATTTACAGTTTGTTTACCAATGTTGAGCTCGGGCTTTAATTCAATGTTTGGCTTATGTTTCCTGAAAACCGCTTTTTGTATTCGTTTTTTTATTTGGGGGGAGGGGAATCTGCAATCACTTTTTCCTTTGTTTAATTTAATTTATTTTATTCTACTGTGGAAGTTTTTTTTCGATTGAACTTGCCTGGGTCTCATTGGGTAGATTTGTAGTCATGACTTGTACACTCTTTTCAATTCCATTGGGCAGAAGGACTTCAGTATTCTGAGCCAGTAGCTGAGGACAGAAACCTGGACCCTTGGGTGAAGATGAAGCTAGATTCTAAAGAATTGACATAAGGTAACTATTGATTGGAAAGTATTTCCTTATTTTGAAATGCGTCAAGAGCTTATTAATTCATTAAAATAACAGGTTCTAAAAGATAGGACTAGGATGTGGTTTTATGTGCCTATTCAAGGTTATAAATAAAAACATACATTAAATTATATCTATGTCAGGTTTGATCTTACATTTTCTCCAGTAATGATGATTTCATTGGCTCCTGTGCAAGTAGAACTAACATGAGTGCATCTATTCTCAAAGACACACCAATCACAGGTCCAGCGACTTCCAACACAAGATACACAACTACAGCAAACATAAATAAAAAACAAAAACAAACTAATCCAAGGGCAGAAATGCTGAACCAGAGAAGTACTACAAAACAAAACAAAAGCAAATGAAGATGCAAATATTTTTTATCAATATGAAGTGAAAAAAACAGAAAGAAACTCTAAATCAATATTCCAGCAAATTCAATGCTTGTTTGCTCTACAAAACAAATTTGCAACAAAGAAATGAAGAAATAGGTATTCTTACGAAGTATGAGTTGAGCATTCATAGAAATAGAAGCTTGTATCCACAAAATTGACTGATGTTTCACTAGAATGGATGCTCAGTGTAACTGCAACGGCATCATCTGGGAAATGGGAAAATATACAATTATTTCATATTTAAATTTAATTTATTTTTTTTTATATTTCAACAAACACTGTTTTTAAAGTTTCTGAAACAGCCCCGATGTTGTATTGGACTTACCTCCTTGTTGAATTGGAGGTATCATACCACCAGGTGGGGAGACACATCTAAGATCCTTATTAGTCTTTGTAGCTTGAGATACGTAGGATCCAAACCGACACTCATAACTCATGTCGGTCAGTAAGTCTGGTAACTGCTGTACAGTCATGGTAATCTAGAAAATGATTGTTAACCAATACAAACAATTACACTTAAATTTTTAATTTACTTCAATACGTTTGTGAAATTGTATAAACGAACATTTGAAGATGGAGCAGGGTAGTTCCAGCTGTAGAAGCTAGTGTGCAAATTAAAAACATAAATGTAAACGAGCCTTATGGTGGCTGCCTCAAACTTGGACAAATATGTAGTGTTACTGTAGGATATGTTTTATAAGTACACTTATACACTAATCCGAGCAGCTCGTTCATAGTGGTTTGCGTCGACACACACAAACTGTGAATTCTGCATGCTGATCAGTCCATATGTTTAGAACTTTCACACTGTGAGTGAACCTTAAGTTAGTGGCACTCATATACAGGTGGATGGGAGAATATAGAAGGAAGGGGCAAGGGGGTTATTCAGAACATAAGGCCACTAAGACCAAATTTCAAAAAGCGGTTTTGCCAGAAATAATTGCTTATCACATTACTTTAGCAGGGCACCAGCCCCAATATTGTAATCTCAACAGCATTTTGGATAGAAACTCAGTTCTGCTTAGCAATATTTTTTGTATTTAGCAAATTGTTGTGCCAACCTGCTGTATGGAATTGCACCCCCTGAAAAAAAAACAAAGTACAGCAGCAGTTATTCATTACTCTTACGTTCTGTTCTGTGAGAGCGATTGGCAGACTGTCATAAGGAGCCACATTTGTTATCGCAATACACTGTGCAGTATTGTAGGCTAACCATCGTGTAGACACATCAGCCATGTTGCAGTCAGAATACAGGGTACATCTAAGCAGGTACATAAACAAGCATAAAAAAATAGACATTGGTCTATAAAATAGTTTTAATTTAACTCGCGACAATTCTAATTTAAAGATCAGATCAAGACACTGCAGATTTTATTTCAATTAAAACAGTTTCTGACTGCCCCCCACTCCCTGCTGAGAAAAATGTACAGACAAATAATGCAGACCGCTAAGATTAGGGCTAGATAGCTCAGTTCATAGATGACTGGCATAGATGAGGTAGCAGGTTGAAATCTTCTTCTGGTCAATTTTCGTCTTTCAACACAAACCTTAAAACAAAAACATCACAAAGATCATCATAGTATTCCGCAATGAACAAGTTACTGATTATATTTCTCAATACATATCTTGGTCAGACAAGATACAATACTTACTGTCTCTGCAGAGTACACCAGCCACAGTATGGGTCTCCATCCCTCCCTGCTTCCGTACCAATACACGTCTCACACGTTGTATACTGACCACAATTCTCAACACGTAACTTCAGAAACTGGGGAAAATAATACACAATTTTTAATATCTTTCATCTATATATAACTAGAGTAAAGTTTCAAAGTTCAAATGTCACACCTTTTGATGATGTCATTCCTGTTTTTAATGGGTCAAAACATTAATTTAAAAAAAAATAACTAGTTCTTCTCGATATATCTCATTGTACCTTTTGTTGAGTGAGTATATACAACTCTCTTGTTGTATCATTAATCTTGTTATTGTACCTTTTGTTCAGTGAGTATGTACATCTCTCTTGTTGTATCATTAATCTTGTTATTGTACCTTTTGTTCAGTGAGTATGTACATCTCTCTTGTTGTATCATTAATCTTGTTATTGTACCTTTTGTTCAGTGAGTATGTACATCTCTCTTGTTGTATCATTAGTCTTGTTATTGTACCTTTTGTTCAGTGAGTATGTACATCTCTCTTGTGTCATTAATCTTCTTGTTGTACCTTTTGTTCAGTGAGTATGTACATCTCTCTTGTTGTATCATTAATCTTGACATCTTTAAGGACTGATCCACTAATATCAAGGTCTACTCTTTCATACAGTCTGGCTGAGATCTCATTGTACCTTTTGTTGAGTGAGTATATACAACTCTCTTGTTGTATCATTAATCTTGTTATTGTACCTTTTGTTCAGTGAGTTTGTACATCTCTCTTGTTGTATCATTAATCTTGTTGTTGTACCTTTTGTTCAGTGAGTATGTACATCTCTCTTGTTGTATCATTAATCTTGTCAGTGTACCTTTTGTTCAGTGAGTATGTACATCTCTCTTGTTGTATCATTAATCTTGTTATTGTACTTTTTGTTCAGTGAGTATGTACATCTCTCTTGTTGTATCATTAATCTTGTAATTGTACCTTTTGTTCAGTGAGTATGTACATCTCTCTTGTTGTATCATTTATCTTGACATCTTTAAGGACTGATCCACTAATATCAAGGTCTACTCTTTCATACAGTCTGGCTGAGGTCTTGTTTTGGATGTGAACCTGTAACACAGCAAGAAAAAAATATATATGGATGGATCTGTCCAACAACCTAACAGGAAATACAAATAGAGAGGAACATATGTTGATGTTTAACTGCACTTTAATCTTAACTGCACTTTAAATCTGAACCTGTAACACAGCAAGAAGAAAAAAAGATAAATGGCTCCGTCAAACAACCAAAAAGATATATGAATAGAGGAACAGATGTTGATGCTTAATAAAAAATCTAGCTCGTACTAAAATTATTCAAGTAAATGTTTAAAGATATAAAAAAGTATCATTGTGATAGGTAAAACTTTGACATGATTACATAACGATGATGTAAATCACCTTTATAAAAAAAATTAGTCTAAAATACTAATATGATTAATGAAAAGTGTACCAAGTTTGAATTACTAAGCGAAATTCCATCTAAAAAGGGAACCCTTAAATGCAAACATAAGGATGCTCACAAATCAACCTACCTTTAACAGTTCTCCACTGGAGTTAGTTCCTATGATAGCTACAGTGTGGTTCATTTCAGTAGTTGTAATGATGGATGACATCAGAGTGGCTGTAAATAAATAAACATTAATATCAAACTATTGAAAGCAATCCATTGCAATATTTTAATGTAGATGTGAGGAGTTGTTCTTTAGAGCGTTAGATATTGTTATGTTGTTTAACCAAAATTCTCTCTCTGCTGAGGATGCGTGGTGGCGCCCTTTGATGCTTAGTGCCCCCCACGCTCCTCACCGCCTGCACAATCTTCATCAGGTGAGAATGCCAAACTTTCTCTAAAGTTTTAAACTTTTAATTTAATCATTAAAATGCATTCACTCATGCTTATTTTCATTATATCCGCAAATATCCATAGATTCATATCACGTTGTAGATTTTGGGAGTTTCATTATCTAAAAAGTGTAATTTTACAGTTAGAAAATTTGTGTAGGTCATGAAATTGGGGTAATGTTTCAGGTAGGAAACGCACGTGTAGTATTTAGCGTTGCGGTACATGTAAAGTAAAAGTTTCGCTGGACATTGGGGGAATGAGGGTGTACATGATTGTGTGAAAATTGTTTAAGTGAAGTTGGGCGCTCAACGACGTATGTTTGTGTCTCATATCCCCATTGCCCAGTGCTGCTGTGCCAATGGTACTTTCCATTTGACTAAACTTTGTGTTTATTAAGAATTTATATTAAGTGATGAAGTCTTTATTGTCGTACTAGCGAGAGGAAGATTAATGTTTAAGGTTATGGATGCAATGAGTGCATGTAGCAATTTTTAAAGGCAAATATCAAACGTAAAATTATGCAACACACTACTTGTGGATTATGTTTTACAACTGGGTTCTAATATATTTTTCTGTATTTTCTCACCGCCTGCACAATCTTCATCAGATGATTCATTGTGCAGGTTAGGTCAAATAAAACTATATGGCAGAGAGAGAATTCATTTGAACCTGTGTGCACTTAGTTACTTTGCAAACAGCCGCTCTGGACCTCATCGCTGCGTACTTGTCCCCTGGACCCCCAAACCCATCTTACATAGAAGGACATCATGATGGTTTAGTAATCTGGATTACAATGTGGAATATTATACAAATTTGATAAATTGTATTAAAACACCTTTTCTGTTGATCTATCTGCTGATTGGCCGAGAGCATGTCACGTGGTGTTGTGTACTTTAACTATTCTAAAATTGTACATCGACCGAACAAACTACTCATCGATAGCCTAGCAACCAATGTATTAGTGACTGGATACCCTGGTACCCTGACTGCACTGACCTCAAACATTTATTTGGATGAGCTGTGTAACAACCTCAATAATAGTTGTCTGGTACCCAGCAACGAAACTAGGGTAAAATTTTAGGGGGGCACAAGGGATGCACCATTTTTCTTCTAGGGGGGCACTTCTGGCCAATTAAAAATGTTCACTTTTTCTTAACAAGCCCCTTTTCAGTGCTGGGTTTGTTGTATGATAATCTGACATAGAGGTTAAAACAAATACACTGTAAAAAGAAGGGAAAAAAAGTTTACAAAAAATCATTGAAATTACTACATTCAAGCTCACAAAATGTAACATTTTACTCTGGTTATTTTGTTTAACTCAAAAGTCCAGATTTTAAATGGGGGGCACCGAGTTGGGGGGGGGCATAAACATCAATTGGGGGGGGGGGCACCACGCCACTGCTGGCACCCCTTTTTTTTTGTAAAAACTTTTTACGTCAATAAATTACGCAGTGTTGAAGTTTAATGAATAAATGAATGAATGAATGTTGTGTGAATTAATTTTATCAAAGTACACAGACAAATACAACGGAAGAAGTGTTATAAAACAAAAATTGACTGCTTTAATTATCCCGTGGCATCGTAAAATAAGTCACTGTAAGCTGCCTATCTTCCCTCAGATTCGCCTCGCCTTGGGAAGATAGGCTGTTCCGGGGATCACCTCGAGTGACTAGTTTTACTACGCCACTTGAAGCAGTCAATATGTATACTAAATAAATCCTGCTCCAGTCAATTTTTCTTTGTTCACCCCCAAAAATTGATTTAAAAAAATGTACCCAGTCAGTTTCCCTTGTAGTTTTATTGCTTGACAAATAATATCCTGTATGATTTTGTGCATACAGCTAATCATGTATTTTGACGGTGACAATATCGGTAATACTTCAGTGGACAAAAGTGTAAAACTTTTCCAATAGCAAAACTAGACATTGAAAACTAAAAACTGACTATTCATTGACTTTTATGGAAACATTTTACATTATATCACATACAATTTCAAAATCACTTTAGTTCAATTTACCTGATAGTTCCAGCACAGCATTGGATGTTGTTACATCAATGCCTTTAGCATTCTTGTAAACTTGGTTGTCCCCTTCAAAAGGATGACACAGAAAAATATCTGGACCAACCTATATATACAAAGATAGATAATTATCCTCTATCCACTGCTTAAACTTGATTAAACAAAAGAAAAGAAATGTGGATGTTGTTAAGTCAATGCCCTTAGCATACTTGTAAACTTGAGTGAAACTTATCTGGACAAAGATAGACAATTATCCTCTATCCACAGCTTAAACTCAACATTTTGTGAAACCATTCAATCCATCATAAAAAATGTATTATGGTGTATTCAATCTGTGTGAATCCAGCTGAGTGATTTCAAGAAAAAAAGGGGTAAACATCGACAATTTGAAAGTTTTTGAAACTTTTGAAAGTTTTTACAGCAGTTGTGTTCAAATGGAGCAAGACAATAAAACAAACAGAATTGTGTATATTTGCAAGGACACAAAATTACACATTTTTTATGAAGGAAAAATGTGTCTGTTAAAAACACAGATTTGTTTGGTTCTTATATTTGAGAAAGTAATATATAAACCACTGAAAAAACTTGATTAAGAAGAGGCTCACATTGATGTTTTGTTAGTAAAATTAATTGTTGTATTATGTTGGTGAGTTTTGCATAAAACCAATAGTGCCAATTTATTAGAGACATTAAAAGCACTCACTGACCGATTTTGTTCTTGTTTTACAGGCAATTGATGTTGGAAAAAAAATGTAAAAAGTGGTTTACTTGATTTTTCAAGGTCTTTTAAGACCTCTTTCTGAAGTAAGAAATATTTAGAAAAGGGCAGAGTTTAACCTTTTTTATAATCTTATTGCATACCTTCAAGAGAAAAAACTTCCCAAGGCTTCCCTCAAAGAATCTATAATATGCCTCATCTTAATCAAGCACGTAACTTGGGATCCAACCTTAATGGAGCTGACCATACTTATACTCACTGGTAATCCAAGGCCGAAGGATCCTTCCAAGTACTGCACTGAGTACATGTCATCTCCATTTTGAATACGTCCCTTGACTGCTTCCTTGAAGGCATCTAAAATATCACTCATCTTATACACACACAATGCTGACTCATCAATAGGTACATCACTAGTCCCATCAGCTCCTTCATTCTTAGCAAACACAGCATACAACACCATGTCCTCATCATTCAAACCTAATGATACAGCAAGATCATGACCTACTGGGCCAATATGAGAAGCTTGTACCAAACTGTACACACTACCATCAGATCCTTGGCATTGTATGGTGATTTCTGTGTAAGAGTCAAAGAATGGGCTTGTCTGACAGACTCTGTTGATTTTAGAAACAATGACATTGGAACCAAAATCTTCTTGTTGAGAAGTGACAAAGTATGTGAATCCATCAAACGAGAATCCAGCGACATACATAATTGGGAATGGACTTTTTTCATAATCACTAGAAACAGCAACAGTTGAATCATAATCAGTAGCCTCAGGTGCAACCAACAACAAATTTTGTTTAAGGATTCTCCTGGTTAGCGGTCGTATATTTTCATACTCGATAGTATAAGTCACAGCTACATACAGCCAGTCTCCTCCATCTGGACCTGGTCCCTTTGGTCCATCAGTACCTGGTGCAATCAAACTAACAGTGGACAACTCTCCCAAAGCAGCAACATTAGGCTCTGGATGAAACAACACATCGGTCAAATCATCTGGATTCCTGAACTTACATCTTCCTTCATTCTCACTTCCACATGTAATCAACCGATTCTGGTTATCTAATGCCAGGATTTTATTGTAGTTGGTGAATGTATCACATCTATTACTTCCAAGTTCTTCACATGTACTAACATTCTGTAGCAGATTCAATAAACTATCCAGTCTGTATAAGTAGTTCACAGCTCCAACATACACAGCTCTATTAGGGCCAGATAGAGTGAAATGATTGAATTTAGCATTGTGGTTACCAGATGGATCACTGGGAGGTCTAGGAGGGTTTGGATTACTGAATGAAGCAATGTGATAAGATGACAGATCTCCTTGCCATTCAGCTGATATAACACTACTGAATCCCAGCAGAATAAAACAAACAGCCAACATGATGAGAACATGGCTCCTCTCCATACTCAGCCTCAATGAAAACCTTCCTAAGGTGGTCACCAATGGGAATTTATGCTGAATCCCTTGTAGCTTTCTGTAACATAGAAAAGCATACAAAACAATTTTATGTGAATAAATACATTTATTACACAACATCTTTTCTTTAGCTCTTGTCATTATGATGAAGAAAAACAGACAAAAACATTGAAAGATTAGTCCACTTATATATTTCTGGTGTTAGGCCTAAACCTTCAGTAATTAATGTCCGGTTAATACCATTGCTTCAGTTGTTTTATGAACGTCAAATTCTAGGCCCACATTTAAGCATTCTCCACAAGGCAAATTGCTCTAGGCATGCAGCAAATTGTCTTCATTACAGCTACGCTTAAAGTGAAGGCCTCGTTTTCAAAGGGCACAAGGCAAAAAAGACCTGGAGCACAGACACAACTTGAAATCCAAAGACCCACTACATTTACTGCAATCAATTTCAGTCTTGTTTGCACTTGAGGAAGCAGTGTGGTTTTGACATTTTGAACAGTATACTGTTTGTCTTCAGGAGAAACAAGCAGAGTGTACTGTTCGAAACATCAAGACCACACCGTCTCTTTTCAGAACCCCCACTCCTCCCAAAAGAGATTTATACATGGTTGTACCAGCAAGTTTACTAGTTTACTAGTTATCGTCACTTATCCTTCATACCATGCAAAGCTTCCAACATCACTAATGAATGAAAAATTGGCTCATATAGCCGGGGTAGGGATATACCTCTTCCTGCTTCCTCAAGTGGAACTAAATAGGCCTATAGGCAAATTACCAGTAGGAACTACCACTGACAATATCTATGTATGCCTTTACAATAAGGCATGCTAATCCTTTCAAAACCTTTAGATTGCATTCATAGTTGATTTGCATACATGTAGATGACAAAACCATGACTGGAGAGTTTAGTAATGACCATGATTAGGCAAAGGAAAGTTGGTTGGTTTTTTTTGTCACTACTAGCACGGATTTATTGGGTACACCAAGTATACAGGCCAGATTTTTATAGTTATTTAGCATAAAAAATACATATTTTAAGCTTTAGCACAAGATGATCCAACTCTTTATCAAGGTTGCAATGAAGGGGGAACAAAGGGGGGCAGCTGTCCCCCTGTGGAACACCCCCCCCTCAGCCACTGGATACCATGAAATTTGCTTTATGCAGGCAATTTTAACTGAAATTGCCCCCTCAAACATCTGTGCCCCCCTTTTGCCCCCCTTCAGTAAAGATTCTGGTTACGCCACTGCGCATTATTCATTGACCACCTAACTAATTGTTTTGCCACGGGATCACTACCTTGCTGTGAAAAATAAAACTGTGGACACTTTGTGTGAGTGCTATATATCAGTTTGAAGGTTGTGTAGATTATACATTAATACAATTTTAAATTTTACTTTATCGCTCAGTTCATCAGTCAGAAAACACTGATCATGCTGATGAACCAGGATGTTATGGTAAAACTGTCATGAAAAAATAAACACGAATTTTGAACACGCAACAATGTATTTCATCAGCCTTTCCGTCTTTTTTTAATGTTTTATGACAAAACATGTTCAGGCTTCATGAACTCCAATGAAATGGACATAATTTTGTTTTGAAAAAACTTTTGCGTACTTTTGTATGCAGAATGGTTTTTCCCTCTAAATAATAAAAGGGATGTAAGGTTTGAACATACATGTACAATGTCTTAACCATAATGTATTTAGGCCTTATCTGGTGACCTTTAGTACTGCAGAGTGTAGGCTAGCCATGTACTTTACTCATTCTAAGCAACATTAGGAAATATTTTCGATTGAATTAGTTCAACAAAATGACATTACTGGGACACTAGGGTGTAGTTTTAAATACGTGCTAGTTTTCTGAACCCAGTTAGTGTGTTTACATTGTCAGGCAAGTGATTGGTTATTATTGGTAATAGGGTCTGTCCATATTAATGGACACATACCTTCAAGATAACTTTATGGATGTGACTGGGAGGGCACAAAACAAAATAAAAGGCAATAGTTCGCCCGTTATTTTGTTTTTGTACATTCCTTTGCTTAAACTGATTGTGCTTACCAAAGAGACAGAAAATAAATTACAGGGTCATCTTCAAGACATTATGTTTGTAATGAGGACAGACATTTTGTATTGAAATTGACTAGAAAGTGTCAAGAAAAGTAATTGATGAATTGATTTACTCAAAAGCCCCTTCTTTTCAGTCAAACCAGAATAATTTTTCAGGGTTTTAAGACAATATGAATGTTAGTTTGTAACATGGACGGATGTTTTGTGCCCACATGTCTGTCCATGTTACAAACATAATATCTTCAAGATAATCCTCTTTACTCCCTTGAATACTCAGTTGTTTTGGCTTTCTCTGGAAATATTCCTCATAGGGACCATATTGTAAGAGGACAACATTTTTGTGAAAGACTTTGCAGTTCAACCACTTCTTCTCCATTTATACATAAAATTTCTGACCAATCTCTCTCCATGCTACAAAAACAATCGTCTTGAAGATGATCCTCTGTTATTACTAAAACACAAGGGGAATTTGTCTTGCCCTTTGGTAAGTACAATCCTCAAGTGATTTGGAGTGTCATGGAAAAACAAGGGATACAACTTTTGTAATTTCTATTTCTAACTCCAATTTCAGAAAAAATGTCACACAATTACACCAAATGTCCCCGAATTCGCTCCCTTGTGGAGTCCTATAGGAAACGGGAAGCACAAGAACAATAGACCGATTGCACGACCTACGTCACGTGACCCCTGTTGGGTATATAATGTAAACACACACGTAATCCTCCATAGGAAAGGGTGGTACGGTACACGATGATTAATGCATTTAAATTATTCGATCGAGGCTTTTCATGCTCGAAATTTGTGAAAGATTTTTCAGAGTTTGTACCAAAGACCTTCAAGTGGCTGAATAAAGCCAGTAAGGACAGTTCCAGCAAGTTTTGAAAAATTGTAAAAGTACCGTATAAATGTGCACGATTTGTACAGCGCGCGACGAAATGTTAGGCCAGCCAACCGCGATCACCATACACTTTTCAACACAAACATTTCAAAGTTTTGAAGCTGAAATCCTCCAAAGAAATCGCTTTCCAAAACTGTGTGATTCCTTTGCCTATTTGAAATTCTGCAAGGCCAGGTATTAATGCTCACTTTTCCAATGTTCTTTACCCTTTTTTTACAGTGATTTAGGCCAACATTACAAACAAAATAACACACGGGTGGCTACATAATAGTCGACCGACGCCGGTAGTGCATGGCTAAAAAACCTCTGTTTAGTAGAATCCTGTTGAATTATGAAACAGAGATGTGATTTAAATTAATGCCACAACATACTACTTCAAATAAAGGGGCTGATTAACTAATTCATCGCTTAAAGAAAATAAAATTGACTATTTTTAAACTCACTCTGTGTCACTGCCTATATGCTTTTACACGTATTTTTTCATCAGCTATATGACGTCATACCCGATAGGGGGTCACGTGACCGCATGTTAGCATTGTTGCGTAATTGGTCTATTGGTCTCCACAGGGGAATTCTAAAGAGAGGGATGCTCCATAAGGAAATGTGTGTACAAAGTCTGTGGGAGGATGCTGAGTACATGGACAAAGGAAAAAACAATAGATGTCTCCACAAGGATGCAAAAATGAGAATTTGTGTGTCCATTAGTGTGGACAGACCAAATAATGAACCTGGCAGTGACATGAGCAGAGAGGGGTGGGGCAGGGTTTATGAGCCCCCAAACCCTTGCCACAACCAAGCATCTCCACGAGATTGAAGGAAACTTAAAGTAATTATCGATTAGTGCACTGTACAGTGAACATTATTTTTGGTGGTGCCCAATTGTGAAGCATCTCTGGAAGGAATTTAGGGAACAAAAAGGCTGCGGCAGCTTATGGAAATATTGAAGATATTCTCTTGGGGTGGATCAAACATACAATAGCTACTGGTACTTAGATTTATCGGAAAGCAAACAGTGAGCCATTTTAAGTTAGGTTAGTACTTGAAACTTATGATTCTATTCAAATAGGAGATGCAACCTCATCAAATAAAGTATTAGTTGATTGCCTAGCTATACATGTTTGCTTATGAAACAGTGTACACAGCAGATTAATCACTGTAAATATTCACTGGTAATGTTATTGTTTATCTATTAATTTTCTTTTGATTATATAAAATTGAATAAAAGAGAAAGGAAAAAAGAAGAAAAAATTAGTCCACTGTATAAAATCCTATCTATGGCAAAACAAGACTTTTTGAAAAATCAGTCCCATTCATAACAAAATGAAGGAAATGCACACGCGATCAGAATTTTCAGCATACTTTTCCTGTTTCTGAATGCTGCAGCTGCAGGCACCAGGCAGTACATATCATGAAGGTATCATATTCTACTAGCTAAACTCAGCTTATATGTGGTTGGTTCATACTTTAAAACATATAACTTTTGTGATGTAATCCCAACTCCTCCACCTTCCTTCCCTCAAATTTTCTTTGAGGCCCTTCCCATTCCCACCCTACCAGGGCTCAAATTTGGGGGGAAAATCCACTAGACCACAGAGCTTGTAGCTCAGAATGTTTACTGAACCAGAATTCTGTTTAAAAGACTAGAATAAAAATGAGAACACAGCTTTAACGTACATGACATATAAACTATTTTTATTTGAACAAACACTAAAGAGAGTTGTATCTCTTTTGTCTTATGGGTGAGTTATATTTGATATCCAGCAGAATTGAAAGATATTTATCAGTCAATATTTGAACAACATTTTTTAAAATAAAAATATTGAATTGAAAAACTCAAGTGCGCCAACCTTGTTCCGTCTTGAGTTTACTGGCCCAAGCTAAAATCACTGGCCTCGGGCCTGCGGTCCAGTGTTAATTTTGAGCCCTGCTTACCCAAAATGAAAGGGTTTAAGCTACACCAGAACAAGGGACCATGGTTGATTACACCACTGCATTCTAGAACTAGTTTACCCACCCATGTCTGGATCCAGGAGATAAATATATCCTGGTGTCATGGGTTTTCAATCAGATGACAGATCAATTGTCCAGAAACAGTAACTAAATGAAACTTTTTGAAACTATCTGACCCACCTTTTAACAGTAACTTTCAGTTGATAAATTGTTGAAATCCTGAAGTTCTGAAGTTGCATTTACAGTGGAAATGCATAATTTCATTGGTAAACTGAGTGTAAATGCTTCCATTCTTTGCACAAATCAAGATACTTGTAATAAAACCAACCTGTGAAAATGTCAGCTCATTATTTGTTGTTTCATTTGCGAGAAAACAGTAAAATGCATTCAGCATTTTTGTACGCATTCCTATAGGCTAAGTTTTCATCTCACTGAGACGAAACTAATTTTGGATCGTATTTCATTTGTTATTGAAAAATGATAACACTTCAGGCAGAAATATTTCAAGGAAACTTTTCTACCATCAGTATCTTTATACCGTGTAAGGTATATGTAAATCTGTGAACATTTATTTTTGTCTTTTTACCAATGTTCAGCGGTGGCTTTAATAACATAATAAAGTTCAAATTAACAAATAAAGTGGTAGGCCCTTAACATAAATTTTTAAAAATAAATTAACTAATCATGTTAATTGTACTTATTTTTCTAATCCTTTCCTCTATTGTAGTTGGTGGCTCTTCTGCTGTTCAATTTTTCAATAAAATAATGATGAAAAATCACTCACATTCACCTGAGATTTATAACTTAGCTTTGCAATATTTGCATACCATACAATCCCACAAAAATACAGCATTAGGCCTATCATCAATCCCTCTACCAAAGGAGACTGAAACTTGATCTACCAGATGAAACTTCCGTTTGGAATTTTTTGACCATGGATGATGTTTTATACACTTTATTATTAGTATTGTAAAACAATGCATTAGTAATTTCTACCGACTTTTTATAAACTTTTCAGTGTCATTATTGACAAGAAACTTTTTTTCTCAATATGTTGAGGCCTGCCTATACTACAGAGTGTGGCTTTTATAACAGAGTGTTTGAAGTTGTGGTTGTTGTGGATCTCGCCTCTTCTTGCCATAATAATATTGCGAGTCGAAAATACATGTCAATCAAAAACACATGACAGCGCGATACTTTAGTATAAACTAGACTCGAATCCCTGTTGTAGCCAGCATCTTTTTCACAGTACAGCAGTACAGGGGGGTAAAGGGGGAGGGCACAGATATTTGTAGAGGGGCAATTTCAATTAAAATTGCCTAATTATAGCAAATTTCATGGCGTCCAGAGGCTGATTGGGGGGGGGGTGCAAGCACAGGAACAAGATGTTCCATGGGGGGTGTAGGCTCTATAAATTATCAAAGTCAGCGAATAAAGAGAAGCTTCTCCTGAAGAAGAAGTTTGGTGATTTGTAACACTATGCACTCAGTTTACCATTGTTTTGTTACAGTTTAACATGAATCCAGGAACAGTGTTGTGTTCTAGTACTCTTGGTGCTGCATGCCTCACGCACACACCCAAGTGTATAATAACCTCCAATCGTGGACCCTCCTTTGTTTAACTCTTTGTCCTGACAAATATGGACCCCATTGTTTTCTTTTGTGATGGCAATCGTAGACCTATATTGTCCCTTTTGTTACATGTCTAGTATGGTCTGAATAACACAACAAGTACACGCACACACACTCACCGCACTCACACCGACAAACAATAGAGTTTAAAGCCATTTTGAGATACAATGACCCTATTAGGTTTGGGTAAATTTGTCTGTATACACCCAAACCAAACAGTGCACTCCTGTAGTGTCCACCATACCTCAAAAAGACTAATAAAGTGTCTACTGTCTGATTTCGTACCCTGCACACAGTAAAGTTAACATTGTTTTGTTGTGTAAACAGTTAATATGAATCCAGTGTTGTATTGACTTGTTTTCTACTCCGCGCTGCATGCATCACAAACACTGCACTCGATCAACAGCACACAGGACAGTCAAACATTCACCGACCTTGAAGATAAAGAGTCTACCATGTCTACTGATAACGTATCCTGCACTCAGTCTCAGTTTAAAGTTAACATTGTTTTTTTGTTTAACAGTAAACTTAGCAACAGGTATCGTGCCGTCACTTGTTTCAAATTGACACCTTTTTTCGGTCTTCAGTTTTGATTTGTTTACCATGATGAGAAGGGGCGAGATCCATGAGGACCATAGTACCTTTATTATGAAATCCACCTCTGTGCTACCATCAGGCTTTGACAGCATGTTGAGAGTAAAGTTTCCTGTTGATAGTGACACCCAAAGGTTTATAAAACATCAAGCTTTTGGTATAAATCACTAGAGTGTACATGTATCTCACCTAGATCTAGTTGCGATGATCGTAACCCTCCATCCTCCTTACGATCGGAGAGCAGAGGGTTACGACACAACACACACAATCGTTAACCGTGTGTGCAAATTGAGCCATTTCTGCCAGACTGGTGACCAGATTTGTCCAGTTTTTACCACTTTTCGAAACCTTGATACACATTCTTATAACACGGATTTGATCTTCAATGTGTAACGAATCAATTTAGAACACTTAAAACATTATCAAGAAAATATTTGCAAGAAAAAATGACCAAAAACTTACCAAAGACTGTCCAAATTGTTCATCAGCCAGGTTGGCATTTTGAACCCCACACTTACAAGATCTTGGCCAATCAGCAGAGACCCAGCGCATGGAGCTATCACGTGCAAACTTCGCTCCTCATGCAAAGTTAAATCTGCACAGGGTGCTCAAACTTCATGGCCCAATATTGCGGACAGTCAGTACACATACATGTTCATTGCTGCACATGTTGTGTACTATATTATGCCCTCTATGGATATGCACAGTCTGCGCGCACAAAGATAGTGTGTCTGAAAGCAAAAATAGCTGGCCAGCCATGGCTCCAAAATGCCAACCTGGCTGATGAACAATTATTTAGGTTTTAGAATGTGCATCAAGATTTTGAAAAGTGGTAAAAACTGGGCAAATCTGGTCACCAGTCTGACAGAAATGGCCCAATTGACACACACGGCGAACGATTGTGTATGTCGTGTTGTAACCCTCCAGTCTCCGTCCATTAGGAGGATGGAGGGTTACGATCATCGTAACTACCCTTGAAGATCAAGTTTCATTCTCCTTCATAGAAACATAGATCATGTGATGCTGTTTTAAATGGGACTGTATGTCATGTCAATGTTGAAAAAAAATCTTACTTGAATGTGATTTTTCCTCATTTATTATATTGACAAATCAAACTGCAGAAGAGCCAGCAACTACAGGAAAGGAGGCGAGGATATTATAGAAAAATAAATACAAATATATAACTAATACAATATAAGTAAGAACATTCATATTTGATTTAAAAATAATTAATTATTACCACTTTAGAAGTAGGATAAAGAAGAAAAAAAATATAGAAAAAGTACAGATAGGCCTATGTAAAGAACAGCTTCATTATTTTATTAACTAATTCATCTCGATAACCACCAATGACAGGGTGGATAATACTTTCATACGTTAAGACATTCTGCATGTCATATTTGTATTAGTAAAAAGATAAAAACAGCCGCTGAATAAACTGATCGGAAACAGGTGACGCTACCTGCATCGCAAATACAGTACCGCTGACGCTTTAGACAGTTAGACGGCTGACGATCTTTCGGAATGAAAGACTGCAACTTCCAGGATTTCAACAGATTATGAACTAAAAGGTGTCTTGTTAAGGTTGGTCAAATGGTTTTGAAAAGTTTCATTTAGTTTCTGTTTCTGAACAGTTTTCCTCATCCGAAAGCTTGTTGCACCAGGATATACATCGCGAGACATATGCCCCACACACAGCACTCACTCTTCTGTCCTCATCGAGTATTTTAGTACAGTTACGAAGGGCCTTGCTCTACGTACATACGACGCCTTGGACTGTCATGACTGTCGATCGTGCGGCAACCATTGAACTGTCTATACTGATAAAAATGAGTTTTGTACCCTTACCTAAATCCTCATGTACACTCACAAGACAAGTCGTTCACACCACCACAGTCAGTGTCAGTAGTTTACATAAAATGGCGAAAACAGCAAAAAAGTTGTCGAACGTGGAAGAAGACAGGACAGAGTCCGACCACTGCAACAATACAGTAGCAAGCAGACGATAATTCACGCTTCCGTGACGTCACACACCATCAGGAAGTAACTTTTGGAATTTACCATTTTACGATTGCCAACCAAGAGGGTGTTAAAGAAGATAACTTCAATCAAAGATAAGCAAATTAGTTGAAATAACTTACTTATTTTCTTTTATATTTACATGAAAATTGATGTGATAAAATAAAAAAACAATGTGCTCCCGAAATGTTAACTGACGTCATGCAATTTATCCTCTAACCTGCAATTTAACCTGTAACTTTATTTTAAAATAATTTCTGTACCCCGTTGAAAAGTGTTACAATCTTCTGGTAAGTTAAACAACTATTTTTAAAACAGGGACCGTCTATAAAGTTGACTTTTTACATCTATGTTATGGAAAGCGCATTGAGCGTCTTTTACTTAGGCGGATTTTGGTGCTATATAAATATCAAATATCTGCAAAGCACACAATAAAAAATCATAGTGCAATGCAGTGTAATAAATGTGTTCAATGTAGTTTTTAAAAATGTCTTTATTTCCTTCTCAGTCGGAGGAAAAGTTTTTAGGGTCGGTTTGTTTTAACGGAAATGAATTCTTGGCACAATAGAATTGTCCACACTTCATGTTTATTTCATTCATTTCTTGTTTATCCTGGATAAAACATTTAGTAAAACACTGTTTTTCAAGGGTGCCCAGCAATTACAAACAGTCATTAAAATAAAAACATTAACAGGATAAAGCAGGGGAAGTGAGGCAAGGTCGGATAAAATCGATACAATACATGGTCAGTAAACCTCAAGGCGTCCCCCTCCCCCTCATGGCAAATGTTTAGGTCATAATAATTATTCCCTATGATTTTGTTTTCTGCACTTGATATAATACAAGCTGGCGATCGTTATCAGACTGCTGATGAAGAGGGCAAACTGAGCCAAATGCTGACACTTTGCCAACCTGGCATCGATTGAAAAAGTCCGAACAAAAGAAGGGGAAAATGTAAACAAAAAGGGGAATTCCCTGACACCGAAAAGATTCCAAAGGTCACCTCCGTTTTTTATCAAACTGCTTTGGATTGTTTACCAAGGGCCTTCAGATAACAACACAAAGCTGTGGGCCTACTACTGAGAGCAATCAGAGGTGTGGAATTGCTGTTTTTCATCAATACACCATAACTTTAATAACAAAGACATTGGTTAGGTTTTAAAAGACCCCAAGTTCCGATTCACTTACCCCGAATATCATGTTTTGCATGCTATTGCTAGGGCCTGCGTTGTGCATGGGAAAGAATCTGGTTTACGGTGGCCCATAAAGAACATGGGGGAAATGACTCGCTGTTTAGCGCTGTTGTTTTTCCTTATCTAATATATATTTATTTTGTTTTGGATTAGTTATTTATACTGCAAGTTGATAAGTTTTAACACAATGCGTTATAATTGCCATAGATGAAAAGAAAGGATCTCGTACTGGGCGAGGTCATTATGGTGTAGACAGTGTGAACGGGTGTGATGGGGCAGCATTGAGGGCGCCATTTCAATTCAATGGTCGAATAATTTAGACGATTCCGAATAACCGGCTGCTAACGTTGCGTTGAAAATAATACACTACCCCTAGCAACAGCCACAACCAGCCACCAAATTCTGACAGCTTTTACCGCAAAGGACGTATATCCACACACTCTCCGACTATTTAATTATTTCCCAAAGAACACTTTCTGGATGCCGTAATATCAAGTCTGCTGCCTCTACAATTATATAGAATTCATTCATTCATGTTTTTATTAATATTTCTATATTCAAGACTGACAACACATATCTTACAGACAACACCAGAATCTTATTTCTATCAAATTAATAAAGTTTTTAAAATTGAGAGCTTCATCTTCAGTGTGTTGCTGAGTTTACTAATTTTTGGTTACCGTCTATGTTTTAATATACACTTTTTAAAGTTCTTTTACGAGATAAAGTGTCTGCACTCAAAGAAAGTAACCTTTTATTTTGTAACAAAAACTCACTGATGTCAAGGTAATCAACATCGCTATTAAGAAGTGTTCATTCGTTTTAAACTTTTAGTTTTCGCAGAATAAATCATAAAGCTACGCTGTGAACACTTGTTTTCAAATAACAGTTTTTTGACACCATCAGACTTGTTTTGTAATGTGTTAAAGGAACTACCATAGTCCCCATTGAGGGGAACAAATACTGCATGGACTCTGACATTTTGGCTTAATTTCCAGGATCAAGGGCGAGAATTCAATGCAATTAAGTCATCCAGTAAAAGGACAAGATAGTTCCTTTAAATGTAAAACAAAACAGAACAGATAATTTTAGTTCCTTTAAATGCAAAAAAACTAAATAATAATTTTGTAAAATGAAATTATGACTGAATCAAAATTGACAATGCTTTAACTGATTATATGACATGAATCTTGATCATCAGGATCGTGGTCCCAGTTTCGTAGAGCTCCTCAAGCAGAAATGATTGCTTAAAAATTCTGCTCAGCAAAAATGAGCAGGATACCAGTCACAAATGGTACATACGAAATGGTATTTTGGCTGGCAACCCAAGTCTTGTAAGTATACTTTTGTTGTGCTGCTACTTTTTGTGCTTAAGCAGCTCTATGAAATTGGGCCCATGTGTTATAGACCTTACTTTTGTGACGTCACAGCTGCAAGTTCTGCCACCCAGTGGGTGGCAAAAGAACTGACAACCTCCACTGCCACAAAATACAATAAGTTATCACCCTTTACAAATTCTACTAATTAGCCGAATCACTGATGCATGAGCGATTGCCACCCATAACGGATCAAAAGTGCTTAATATTAGACGAGCAAAGGGTTTCAATTTTTTGTTTAGGGCAAATTTGTTCCAATCAAGTTAAAAATGTTCTTCAAGACTGGCCATACAAAATGGTGGTCAACGTTTGTAAACAAAAGAAAGATCCACAGAACAATTTTTATAAAAATTAGTTTAAGCTGATCATTCAACATTAGTTCAGTATAATTTTATAGAGAGTTAAAACTTTTTAGTCCAACTTCATTATCACATTTAAACACAAATAAATGAGAGAAAGTATTGCAAATACATGTAAAAAAAAAATTCAAAGAAATAATATAACTTTGACAGTATTCTGTGATAATAGCAAAGATGATCAATTTCTGGATCCTGTGACTGTGTATCCAATGGTTAAATGTAAAAAGAATGTAGAGTTCGTCCCAACGCTTTTTAAAATCACTTACAGCTATGCAAAAAATAACAGACCAAACACAACATGAAAAAGTATATAACGATGTTTGATAGCAATAAACACAGAATGAAAAAGAATTTATGATTGGTAAGAGCAAAACTGTTTTGAAATTTCATCCCCGAACAGTAATTCCTACAAAATTTAAACGTAAAAAGTAAGTCAATGGTAAGTGAGGATTTGACACTTCGCATTGGGGAGATAAAATGTAGTAGGATATGCGGTAACACTTGTACATGAAAGATGAGTTGAAGCGGTTCTGAAAAGAACTGAATCCAATATCATGGCTTTGCTTACCGTGGAATTCTGTGCTTAGGCGCTCTGCCCTGCAAAGCGCGTAATTCTATGGGCCGTAAACGCATAATTCCAGTAAGCAGAGTCATGAAATGAAGCCCTGGTGGTTAACAACTTAATGTTTCGATCAGTATCCTCTGATCATCTTCAGGAAAAGAAATAACATTTAAAAACAAAATCACAAGAAAATGGTAGTTAAGCAGGTTTAAAATGACCTTACAAACTCTGGTCATTTTGATGCAGCTCAAAATAAAATTAGCTTTTATATTCTTGTACACACTTGCACATGAGAACAGTCAAATATTCTTGTTACGAAGTTGTAGAAACTTCAAAGTATAAACTCTTTATTATGCTGACACCTATCTTTGTCAAGTCCCCTGTGTGCAATATTAATAATGTATACTGATTCAACTCTTTACCAGAAAAGGACCAGACTATCTGCCCTTCCAGCCTCGCTTTGGTGACACCGATTTCAATGAGAGTAATACACAAGATGGATACCCCGTGATAAAGGTCTCGTATGGCTCCTGCAAAGTCTACAAACACTGTAGGATGTTCATTAGTAACTATAAAATACTGAAATTCAATCTAAATGCAAATTACTCAAAAATCTTTTAGGATTGATTGAGAAAATGGCCTGAATACTCCCCTTTGAGTAGGATTCATGAACTGATTTATGAAGCTCAAAAATACACCAGAACCATGACTGAAATGGTACAGGGCAAGATCTTTTTTTCATAAAACTTAAGAAGCCAAAGATATCACTCAACAACTTTATCCCCTAAGCGTTATTTAGCGGGAAACCAGTCACCTTCGTTACATGAATATTTGTTAATAGTCTGGCTGGTAATGCATTGCTGCTAAGCAAGTGTTTCTATGCTTGCCATTAAGCATGAAGTTCAAAACTTTATGAGAATGACCCTTTTTAAATGATCTGAGATGTGTTTTCGCGCAGTAACTGAGCGAAAAGCGATAAGTTGTTGGTCTGCCCCTCGGCTGCCATTTTGGGGAGTCAAAATGCATATAGATACAGTGCGCATCTCGCTCAATAGCGCAACCAAGATTTATCACTGGTGGTGCCGTCACTCTCTTAAAAAACAGTTAGATTGAAATTAACCCAAATTAGATTGAAAATCACTCTTTTCGATTGAGGACAGGGACAAACCTTTTGCAGTTTGTCCCTAGTTTTAATCAAATAGAGTAAATTTCAATTGACAAATTTTAAGAGAGCAGGTGAACTGGGTCAAGATAAACAATTACACCAACATTTGTACAGCTTTTTGTTACAGCTACCAACATTTCATGTTCAATCAGTTACAAACAATCTATGACAGAAAACAGATCAAACCAAATGATGCTGTCTGTATTGTTTCTTTTCCAGTAACTGTCACCATTTAGATTTTCGATACAACAGTGAACTGTAAGCAGCAATCGGCCAACAGGATGTACAGGATGTTTGTGACGGTAAGTTTATCACAGTGCAAGGAGGTGTAACATCTTTGTACTTTTATTAATAACTTCCCACTTTTGCTAGTAGATAAAATCGCTTTCAAGAAAGCCGAGCTTTGATGGTGGTTAAATACCGCTAATGCTTTGCACATAAGTATTGTGTATCTTTAAAAATGACCAACTGCTCATTAGCATATAATACATGAACATCTTCTACTGTCTAGAGTGGTTTCTTAATTTGCAAACTAACTACTTTTTCGATATCAAAAGGAACAACTCACAATGTCTAGGATTAACTGTTAATATTAAATCACAATTTGATACAGTATTTCATTTCAAACGATACATGAACCACAGGTAACGGATATTAAAAAAGTGCAAATTCATATGCCTCCCCAGTGCTGTGTTAATTGCAAAATGCAAACAGAGTTGTAAATGATACACAAAGTGCACTGTACAGTCGCATATTTAGGATTTTTAGCCAAGGATTTGTAGGGGGAGGGGCTGGGGGTGGCTCTTGCTGGGTATGCCACTGGCACGGAAACAGCCACAGATTCACCCTTTCCCAACGCTTTCCACACTTTTAACTGATCACCCACCAAATTAAACTTGTACCTGGACCCAATCTTATAAAACATACCAGTAGATGTTTTCCGAACACCCATTAGTGGAAGTTCTATTTCATAATCACTGCTTACCGTAAGCAAATCAAAAGGCACGCTAACTTGCTGGCGGTTTCTTGTAAGCATATGGGTGACGCCACAATGTTAAATTGTGAGCACGCGTCATGAAATCCCCTTGATCATTAAAGTTCTGAAGTTTCTTTTTCCTTATGCACATTTTTCTGTTTTAGTAAACACAAAAACTTGCTTAAAGGTAAACAGCTTTATGAAATTGGGCTATATATAAGTCCGTACAATTTAAAAACACAAATTTATTTAAACAGTTTGGGTACGTTTCCAGTAACTTGCTCCAATTATCAAATTTTGAAATGAAATTACAAGAACTAGGAATACACGTACATGTATTATTTTACTTCTTTCATTTTGTGTGTCTATTAATACATGTAGGCTATTTTCAACTGACAACTGGTTAAACAAAAGACTTTGCTTTATAAGGTTTACATTGGGAGTTTCATACTGTAAGTCACCATAAAATCTTTCAAATTGACATGTTTTCTTTCAGAAGACTGGCGTGTGTCTAATGACTGTCCTTTTTAAAAGCTATTTTAATATGAACCAAGAGGGTTGTTTTCAGATCAAAAGCTGATGTGAGATTTTGAACTTTTTAATGGAAAAAGTGCATCGAAAACAAAACAAAAACAAGACCAAAATCTAATGGCAGTATAAACTCAAAAGATTGTATCATGCATAAATGTACAAAAACTATTGAAGTGTATAATCAATATTTCTAAATTATTATACCTATCAATTGAGTGTGTCATGAACATGCTGAGCAAAAATATTTTTATTTTCTACTTCTAGCATAAAATTGGATCGGATGTTACCAGCAATGGACAGTAATACAGTAGTTACACACACGTTATTGTTCCCTCAGTCCAAAGTATCTACAACGTGAAATAATGTGCCTTTTCAGCAACCAATCTACATATGTACGCAACTTTACCTGGCATCGTGTACATAAAATAAGCTGAAAGTCAACTGGTATATAATTCACATGTCGGTTTATCCATGGAGCTTATATCGGCCATCGCGGGCCAATTTCCTGAAACCTGTAAGCAGATGCTTTCTGTTTACAGAGCAGCCCTTAGCAGATTTTCTGTTTCGTCACGTTGTATACAGTTAGCCAAGCCAGAAGGCACGCAGACTCACCTATAAATTTAGTGTAAGCAAGAAGAGCAACAAAACTGTGCAAATCTATCGGATCGCATTCACATGCTGTCAACGTTTTCTTGACTGGAAATACACTTGCGCTTTGGCAAATTTTGTTGCTGTAGTAAGCACATATATTGCTTTACTGGTAAACAGCTTTATTCGAGTTGCTTAAAAGCTAGGAAAATGTCTCTGCTAAGTAAGAATTGGTTGGGAATCAAGCACAAACAGTATACAGCTGGACTTGAATTTCATGAAGATCTTGACTAGACCTAAAGTATTTTTACAAGACCTGAAAATGTTCCTTTGTTTTATTGTACTTGCTTTAATTCTAAGAGGTTTGGAATTGACAAACTTTAATTGTACATTGGTAATGTCCTTGGATTTACTGGACTCTGGCCAATGGTCCACTGAGTTACTGGCCCAATGCTAAATTTACTGGATTCTGGCCAATGGTCAACTGGGTTACTGGCCCACAGCTAAATTTACTGGATTCTGGTCAGTGATCCACTGGGTATTTCTGGCCCCTGAGATATATCATGCTATTTTGGCTGGGAATTTTTTTTTCTAATTATTTTTTCAATATAAAGTGTGTCATTCAAACTTTTTGGGCTCACTGAAAGTGGTCTCAAGAAGCTACATTTAATATTTCTTTTTTTTCTACTCATATCAGAACCTGAACCAAAGAATTCAGCCATAGTTCATGAAGTCTGCAGACGTGCAACTTGTAACAAAACAAGGAAACTGCACAAACATCTGTACAGTGGTTTTTAGGTTTTCAACGACACAAAAACCAAGTACAAAAGATGAAATCAGCCAAGTCGCTGTGAAGTTGCCTGCCTGAGTCCATTATGCCATGTCACAAAATTGTTCATTCCGTTTTCTACATTTTGGACTTTTAAAAGATATATATATCGGCTAAAAAAAACGTGGAAAACAAGTGTCATCCAACTCAATCTTCACAGCGTACTAGGTAGGTATCTCCTCTTTACACGATTCATCAAAGCAAAATTGATACCATGCTCAATGTAAAATATGACCTGAAAATTATATGGAAATCAAATTTCCGGTGGCAACAACAAGTTGAAGCATGATCAAGAGCACAAGATTGGCAAGCTATAAACACTCTCACTTTGGTGTACGTTTTAATGTAGATGACATCTGATCCCTGCACACATTAATTACAGACATGACATCTTGTTCAGAGGGGCAAATTTTTAAAATACAAAGTCCCAATTTCATACAGCTGCTCAAAGCACGCAGACAGCATCGGGTACATTAACTGTCAAAGACAAGTATCCGCACTTTATGGGACCCGACATAGACACGAAATAACAAACCTGTGAAAATTTAAGCTCAATCGGTCAACGGGGTCAAGAGACAATAGTGAAAAAGCCCCTCGTATGTTTTCACTGTTTACAAACAACAGGTTTTGGACTCCAGAGATCAAAACTAATTGCTTACCTCATTTCTCAAAATCTGTAACATTTCAGTCAAAAATATTTCAAGGAAAGTTTTCCACCATGTCAGTTACATGTATGTGTGGTAAATCTATGAACATTCATATTTTCAATATTACCAATGTTGTGCACACCCTTCAGGCAAAAAAAAGTTGCCTAACATTTCTCAGCTCAGCAAAATTAGCAGGAAACCAGGCAGAAGTGGTATGCGAGACATAGTGTTTTAGCTGGTAACCTTTTAGTGGTGATCCAAACTGTTTCGTGCTTACTTGATTATGTGCTTAAGCAGCTCTATGAAATTGGTCCCAGGTGTTGCGGTTTGCAAGAATGAAGATCTAATTTTGAATGCACTTCGGCAGAGCTACAATCTCCTTTGACATTTTCTTCTATAGATATTTCTTTCATCGACAATGATCATGGACTCTTCTGAAAGAGGTGTATGCGCCCTTTCAATTTTTTGGGTTACGCATTCAACTTATGACACAGGAGTGCATACAAAATTTGTTCGTCAAATTGCGTTAAGCAACTTAAAAAGAAAGAGAAAAAAACCCCTCCAAAACAAAATAACTCCCTCATGAGAAAATATAGCATACCATACCATGCCAGGTTTGATTGGTTCACCCCTTCACACCAAACTGTAAATTACACATCTTTTTTTTTGTGGGTATCCAGTTTATGTATTCGAGGTGGATGGTTATTTACAATGAAATACCTAGTTGAAGTCCTGGTTGACCCTTAACCCTTGACCTTTACACGTGACCCAGACTAAGATGCTAGTGGCTTCCCCCTGACTTGGAATGTTGTATCAACCATTGCAGTGTGATATCTGAGTAGGAAACCAGAAAGATATGAATTACAGTATCTAATTTTAAAAAAGTGACAAAATCGACGGACCCTGGGCCCTGCCCACTGAGCCCACGAGAAACAGCATACTGTGGGCTTCTCAAAAACCATCCTGTACGCTTTCCAGCTTTGTATAAATTATTGGGTTTTTTTCATTATTATAGGGGCTGTGTCGTCATGAATGTGGCAGTAAATGGAATAACCCAGTTCCTATGCATCACAGTTTGACAAAGACGGCATCCTTTGTGATTTGACCACAAGCGAGCGTGTGTGTAGGATCTGGGTGAGAGTTCATCTTTCCATGCACAGCCACATGCCTGCTTTAATCATGACAACACACTCCCTTTAATTCTGGTGTTTAAAACAAATCAGAATTACAATGCAGATTGAACAGGCATTAAAGTTATAAAAAGTGTGAAAATTGAAAAAGGAGTTAAACAATAAGATTAAAACAAAATAATAACAATATAAACAAATTACGGGGCCAATAACCACCTCGAGTAAATCAAACAGTATAACACATTTATTGTCCTAGCTCATGACAAACCCTTCAATGCGCATTCACATTTAATGAATGTTCGTAATATCATCTGCGTAAATTTGAAGAAAAAAAATTAAAATTAACTAAAAAATTTAAATGCTCAATGCATTGTGGATTAGTTTCTCATACTCGTTGGAGCAGAACCATGTGAAGCGGGCGTGGCCTATACTGGAATGGCATCACACTTAACAAGATCATTGATTTTCTTTTTTAATAGCGCGTGAAACTAACATCAGCCAACACTGACACAAGGTATACTGACTGGGTAAACTTTATCAAAATTTTGGGTGTTGAACAAAGAAATTTACTAGAATGGGATTTCAACCTGTGACCTCCGGATTACAATGCCGGCGCTCCACCAACTGAGCTATCTATCCCTAATGTTGGCGGTCTCCCTATTTTGTCAATATCTTTGTTTGAGGTGACAGTCATAGGCCACTCAACCTGAAAGTGAAACTGTCCCTGCATAGCCAGGGATCACACCCAAGTGTATGATACAATCTGGGAAGTGGCAGTACAGGGATCACCTAAGAGGTCACTGGGATCACGGCAGAATCCAGTTGAATGGCTTCTGACTGGCATCCTGAACAAAGATAGGGGAACCGCCAACCTTCCAACCTTAGGGCTAGATAGAAGATAGAAGAGTGATGGCACGTTAATCCAGAGGTCGAATGTTCAAATCCCACTCTAGTCAATTTTCTTTGTTCAACCCAAAATTGGTCAAGAAATTAGAGCGAATGTTTGAGCTGAAAACACAGACCGTGACATTGAATCTCAAGGTGGGAGGAAAATCATTTCTACTCTGTGATTCATCAACTTAATTTTAATTGAAAATCAATTTTTTGAGAAAACTTCTGAGTGCCCCCGCACAGATTATTTATATCCAGACATAAATGGGCCACTTAGCCCATAAAGCAGAGCAAACTTGCATTTGGTTGTGTGAAATGATGCAAGGGTTAGAGTCAATGCCGACAAAATGGTATGAAACTAGCATCTAAAATTTAAGGAGGTATGTCGAAACGATGGCACTTCAACTTTTTGGTAACCACACGAGTCACATATTTAAGGAGCTTTTAGAATAATATCCTCAGCACCAGAGAAGTAGATCAAGGAGTGAGATTACTTTACATCTGAGGAAAACAACAGCCATTGTTTTTTTTCCACCAGAAAGACATAAAACTGTCCATGTTCAGATAAAGGTCTGAGCTTTCTCATCCCTGATGCCTCAGGATCTTTATTCCAACATTCATCTCACACCTGTCAACATTTGAAATCGGGAAAAAGAGCCATATAGCAGAGGGAGAGAAACAAGCGGCTTGTCAAATGGCGGGGTCCATGTGCAAGCTGCCCAGGCCCTCAGCGGGGCCTGGCATTTGTGCTTATTTGTGCAGCAGACCATGACCTCTGGCTTGTGTAATAGCGCCCTCATATTACAGTGCCCTCTAATTCGAATGGTGTCTGACTGTAGTTTTTGTGTGTTAAATGTTTTTATATTCCTCCCCTGAAAATCGGCGCGTCCCGGGCATTTATAAACTCAGAAATTGGGACATTACCCCGCAAAAACAAGGAGGTTTGTAATCTCTTACCTATGTTTTCTTTCTCTTTACATGAGATGGAATAGCAACAGATCTCCCTGTCTTGGATGGCTGAAAGGTTCATCTTCTCTATCAGCTGCTTCTCATCGAGAGCGTTGGGCAAGTCTCTCTTGTTACCAAGCACTAATACCTGCAAAGGAGAAAGCATGACACGCACATTTCAAATGTCTGTACATGTTTGTCAAAAATAAATGTCTGGTTACAGACCTTATGCACACGACGTCATTTGAGTAGGGTGCCCTCGACTAGAGGTCAAAAGAAGGTTGTTCATTGGCACATCCTGTGCGCCGTGCCTAATAAGCTGTGCATGTCCATTGTTTCACCATCATTTTACCTGTAAGATGGCGGCAAGATGACGTCAGTGCCTTAAGGTCTATTATTGTTATATCTTCTGATCTTAGTAGTAATGAAACCAAGGGACCCTCAAGCGTAGTTTTATGACAGTTTGTTCCCAGCGGGCTCCAGATGAACCAAATTTTTACATGATGTGCCCATTAGCCAGAGTCCTTGCCTTAAACTCCTTGGTGTTCACATACAGCAGAATCTTAAATGGGATACTCATATTGATTTTATGAGTAAATCTTTTAATTGTAAACTTTATTTTTTAAAACAGCTGAAGCATTGTAATATGTTAGCCAGTGACCTGAGAACTGTGTATGTCCAGTACATTAGATCGGCCATTGAATATGCATATACTGTCTGGTTCTCTGGACTAACCATGAAACAACTTGAGTGTTTGGAAAGGTTACAAAAGAAGGCCTTCTGCATTATTCTCACCAATCTGCCTATGATTACTGAATGAATCACCCTTACGAGATGATTGGTAATGAGTTAAATATTCTTCCTGTAACTCCTTTAAACTTTGGCACATCACTCCTCAACTCCAACAGGTTTCGGGACTGGCGCCCACCCACCAGGAACAATGGTTTAAGTAATGCCAATCACTTAACTACCATAAAATGTAGAACGAACAGATACAAAGATCGTTTCATTCCCAACTTAACTAGGTTATTGAATGTGCAAATATGATCCTTAGGCTTGGAACTACCATAAAATGTAGAACGAACAGATACAAAGATCGTTTCATTCCCAACTTAACTAGGTTATTGAATGTGCAAATATGATCCTTAGGCTTGGAACTACTTGTATTCGTTTTTTTGTTTGCCCAATACTTCTCTTGTTTACCGGTTCGAATGGATTTTTATTTATAGTTTTTCTATCTTTCGTGTGCATTTCTGTTTGTGTTAATTTTTAGTTCACATTCTTAATGACATTGTTTTGGTTTAAGCCAACTTGTATTGTACATGTACAAGAGCAATTCAACCTTCTGGTTGCAATACTGTGCATTATTTTAATGTTGTTTTTTTTGCTTTTATGAGTAACCAATAAATAAATAAATAAAAGTAACTTGCACTGTGACCCTCGTAGGCCTGAAGATACCTGTGTAGAGGAGATGACGAAATCTCAGTTTAGATGTTGAAGGAAAACCCCCAACATTGGGAAAAGCCAGCAATGTAGTAGCTAAAAAAAAAACAATCCATATGCAAGGCATCCAGCCAGTCCCGGTATGTGTTATGTGTTATAACTTAATTGTCCATGCACTTACTGGGATTCCTTGTAGTTGTGGTTTGTCAAGGAGATTGTGTAACTCATTTGTGGATGCTTCTAGTTTGTCATGGTCTGCTGCGTCTACCATGTATCTGAAATGAAAAAAAAAACAAACAAAAAACATCTAAAGTCATTTAATTTTCATTTTATTGTTATTATTATTTTGTTTACAATGAGTTAACTGTACACATGTTGATGGTCAACATCACACTTTGTAAACATTAATTTTCCTACTGGCTGACCACTATACACCATTGTACAAAATTTGGGGTGCATTTAATGTATCAAACCATCGCAACGGATTCATTTACCCCTCTCTGTTCTTAGCTGTGCTGTGAAGAGACTTGCGTTTGTATCTCCTCCATGTCTTGTTTCTGCACATTAGGGCAAGTTTCTATCCCTTCAAAAAGTAGCCCACACCTCGAATTTCAAGCACAACTTACACAATACAATTAACTCCTCTGCAGTATCTCTCCCACATGCTCCTGAACCTCGGTTGACCTCCAATGTCCCAGAGCTTTAAAGAAATAAACCAAGAAGGTTAGATAAGATTTTCACAGAAAAGCCGGTTGAAAAAGTACATATTAAGAAACGTTTTGCACATGTTGGACTTGTGATGTGCTAGCCACTTTAAAATGGTTAAAGCTTTATAACAATAATAGTAATAATAATGATGATAATTATAATGGAATTTTATTAAGCGCACAAATCCACAAAAGTGCTCATGGCGCTTGTACAAAACTACATGATAACTTAACTAATAAATACAAAATACAACGATAAAGCAGAAAACCCAGTAAACAACATTATGCAAACGCTTCATTAAAAAAAAATGAGTTTTTAGGTTTTTCTTACATTGGATCAAAGAAACCGATGATTTGACATGTAATGGCAAGTTATTCCATAGATGCAGTGCAGCATGAGAAAAAGATTGGTCACCCCATGAACGAGCAGATTTAGGCTCAATGAGGAGGTTTGAATTGTCAGAACAGAGTTTGCGAGGAGGATTGTAAGGTTTAAGCAAATCATCAATATATGCAGGACTACATGTATACAGCTTAGACTAAAAAGTACATAATGTAACGGGAGACTTTGGAACGCTAAATGGCAGCAGACTTACCTGGTACATGTAAATTGTCATTGTTTACATATTTATGAGCATGAGAACAATGGATACATGTATCTGGTAAGTCTGCTGCCACCTATCATCCTCAAAAGTCTTCCATTTGCGCTGTCACTTGTACTGACAATACATGTTGCATAATATTGAATTAGTACTGAATATGAACCGTTATACACTGTTGTCCAGTTAAGCTCTGTACATGCACACAAAATATCACTGTGGCTACTGTTGTGACAATTAAATTGATTGAAACAAAACAAAAGAGCGTGACAATTTGCTAATTAGACTATAGTGATAAGAGAATAAAAATTGAAATATACTGTACATATGCGTCATAAACACCTAAACAGTAAAATTGGCGCATTGTAATACTGTACATGTACATAAGCGTATTAGATGACAAATCTTTAATGTTATGTACATACGTACAATGTACACCACGATTTAATTTGAATGTACATGTATAGGGCCTATTGTATTGTGCATTGTGCATAGCTCAATATACCCTTCCCATGAAATATGTAAATTGCACATCATGCGCGAGCACTAACACTACTGGTGGGCAAGATGAGGAAACATCGCGCCTTTTTGTATGGGGCTGGTGGTTGCGCGACGCACATGTGTTTGCGCGTCTGCCTAGTACACAACTCTACAATGCTCTATGGCGTTTGCCCACCAATCGTGTCTGTACGCATGCGTGAATGTAAAATTAGCATATTTCATGGGAAGGGCTAATTTTGTCACTGGTCTGACGTCCCAACAGTCACTGAGAGAGCTGAAGAATAGAAATAAACCAAAGAACCGGTACTTCGCCACCATTGCTGTCGTCTATGGAACACAAAATAGTGTACCTTTGTCATGCCTCAGCTGTGCCGAAATGCATTCGGTTACCATTGCTGTGAAGGCATACCGTATTTTCCTGCGGATAAGGAACTCGATGTATAAGGCGAAGTACCCCAAAATTACGGAAACAAGATTCAAGCGTCAACAGATAAGGCCGTATCATGACTGCACACACAGAGGCCTGTCAGGCACCACTCACAGTCAGTAAATCGCCCAAACAGGAGCCATTGTGTTGTTACATGACAGTTAACATAACATAAAGAGATCATGAATTTTTAATAACGGAAATTAGTAAAACGTCGTTTCTGTTTTTTAACTTAATTTCTTTTCACTTTCTTTGCAAATATGTTTTCTAAAGACATCAATTCATGCCTTTTTCTTACACAACATACTCAACACAGTCCCATCGTTTTCATTCTAAAAAAAAAACCTGCCAGTCTTCGTTGTCTCGCCATTTCGCATGCCACAATACAGGCAAGAACCTACGAACAGTAGAGGGTGCTGTCATGTACAACGCAATCGAATGAGTGCATTATTTAGTCACTACATTAGCTATGATGTACGAATGCAACTCAAGAGTGCTGCAGGCCAGCAACTTACTTCTTAGATTGGCTAGTCATGTTAATGTAGCAACCTGCAACCTTCTTTAAAAAATCATTGCTGTACCTGCAGCTAAAATAAAATTTTTAAACTGCCTCTTGGTACTTTATCTGCTCTAGAATTGCGGGGGTCGTGGGTTTGAATCCCACCTGAGGAAGATGCCTGTCTTTTTGTTCATAGGACTCGGGAAAGTATTGAGTATACAGTGCTTTACACACATTGTGTATGGATAAAAAAAAACAAAAAAAAAAAAAAAAACACAAATAAATAGTATAACCTGCCAGTAATTACATGTCCAATCATTTTAATACATGTACATGTAACAATTGCACTTGGTTCTAATGCTAACCTTTAAACTGATGTATGATATTATGCACTATAAACTCAGTACTTTCCGATTCCTGCAGAAAAGAATTCCACAGGCTACTCTGTTGGGATTCAAGCCCATAATTACTCCCGTAATTAGCAGTGGGCACTGCAGGACAGTTAAGTACCGACCGAGTACACAGCACATTTATGACACACTGATGTAACAGTGAAAAGTAAAAAAAAAAATAATAACATTGAAGTATCACATAAATACATCACAAAGCCTAGTCAAAATTGTTTTCAATCATTTCAAATGAACAGGGGCTCATCTGACATGAAAAAGAATCCCACCTAATAACAAACCATAAGGCCTGATGCATATATGAATATATAATAAAAAAGAGAAGATTAGAAATCATTATAAATCTACCTTGATTGTGACATTTCCCTTTGTAAGCTTTCTCATGTTGAATCCTACTGTTGGGATCATATCTTCGTTGAATTGACCGGACTGTAAATCAAGAAAACAAGAATTTACAATATCATTACAAACAAAAAATCAAGTTAAAAAAAAGCACGCAATCTACAACCACAACTCTGATATATTGCAAACTAATGTTCAAATGTTCAAATGAAATTTCATAATGAGTACAAGTTTCATGACACCTGGTTGAGTGTCACAAATGAGACAAACTTACAATACTGCCTTAGTCCACGTAGCCAAAGGCAACCTTAATCCTCCACTCTATACTCCCTAGTCTGGCACCCAACACCAAAATGTTTGGACTGAGATACAATCAGAAAACATCCTGAAGAGGATATCAGAGGGTTAGGGTACCACATAGTTACCAGACTTTGATGACAGCAACACCATGCCCCCGCCCCCCCCCCCCCCACTCCAAGGTAAGGGACATTGAAAGTTTTTCCTATATGGCCCATGAACACTACCAACAAGGTTCACCAACTCAACGGTATCATAATCAAGTTGAACAAGAAATTTTATGGTGAATGTGTAGTCCAAGTTACCGGGACCCAACCACACCTTTTTAACATTTGGACATGATCTGGCGTACATGTATGTTCTGCATCAGACACAACTGTACCATTACACTAACCGGCACTATCTCCTGCGTAACTCAGGTGAGTTTCAAGTTGATAGTTTTTGGATTTTTGAGCATTTTTTGTCACTCTCTGATTGGGAATTTGAAATTTGTACACAGGTACCAAGAATGGATGAGACTTCACTCGGACCCTACATTATGCCAGATCATGTCCAAATATGCCAGATCATGTCCAAATATATATGAATGCCAGATCATGTCTAAATATTTCAAAAGGCATTTTGGGGTCCAGTAACACGGACTAGTGAACGCAAGTGCAAGCACCAAGCTTCATGAATGTTGATGATGGTTTCATGTGCCTTCAGTATCAAATGAAATGCCACCAGAAAGCAAAATGGTTCCGAGCGATAGCATTTAGCAGTTAAATAACAAAATTAGTAAAACAAACTTGCTTGTTAAATTTTATTATTAATACTATTACGACACGTACATTGGGGTAAGATGCTATATCCAACCAAGTCATTTCCTACCTTTATTTTACACCCAAAACAATGTTAAAAAACCTAATATTTTCTTGATCGTAAACTAAAGACTTAAAAATGAGTTACATGGTGAAGGTGGCGGTCAAAATCGCTACCTTTTCCTATAAATGTAGTTGCAATAAAAATAGATTAAGATACAGGTTTTGTGCGGTGCAAATTAAGACTAAGAGTAAGATTAAAGAAAGTTGCATTTATTGACATGAGAATAAACTTCACAGCAGAGCAGACCTACTGCCCTCCTGTAGGAATGTCGGTCATTTTGTACCAAGTCATTTCAGATCCAAGTCGTTTCAAACTCAAGTCATTTTCTACCTGGGTTCATAGCACAGTGACAAACATGACATACATGTACAATGGACTAAAACACAATGACCGCCTTGGAGAATGGCAAGTATGCTAGTACAAGAACAAGCCGCAGAGCTGGTTTTGCAATGGCAAGTCATAAATTTTACCCTACTTCGATGGCATTGTTTTACACGAAAACTGCAGGATAACCGCTGGACAATATTTTCCGATCATTACTCCCTGGTAATTTTCGTTTCTGAATCTATTAACAGTAATGGCTCATATCTTCTTTGTGCAACAATAATGACTGGGTAGGAACGAAACTACTTGGGTAGGAAATGACATGACCTGCTTTTTCATCCTGTTGGCTGCTACTCACTGAACTATTAATTAAAGTTACAATTCATCACCGACGCCATGAACTAACACCTTGTGTACCAAATCATACATTTTTTAGTTTTCAGTTTTTTACATGTTTAAACAACATCGTCATGCCCTACATCTTCATGAAGTTTCAAAGCTTCAAGAGCTTTACTTTTTTAATTATAGTAATTATGTATGGCAACATTTGCATGAAAGTGACAATCTTCGTTTTCACACAGCACACAGCACACTAGCACACAGGTCCCATTTACCATTGAAATGCACGGCGCGCACCATACTCAAATGTGAACAAAAACGATTTCACGAACTGACACAAACCTTGTGTGCGAAGGACATGCGCACGCGCGCGCCCACAAGTTTGCATTGTAATACATTGGAATGTGTCAGTTCGTAAAAACGGAAATAGTCTATTTTGCTTCTTTTTCGGTTTCACGAACTTACACGCACCTTTCTTCCATTGGCATTGCTTGTTAATTTACAATTTATAACGGACAAAAGCATTACAGTGAATTGATCAAGTTCAAAGCATCCAGAGTCCACAATGAGAAAACCAGTTGAAAACACTCTAAAGTTTTTAAGGATAGTGGCGTTTTAAAAAGCGTTCAGCTTTAGACGCCGTTTTCTCCGATCGCTACTTTTACTGGTATCTACGTGTGTGCTACAGTACAGTACTGCTACTGCTACGACGAGTGCTATGACGAATTAATAACAAAATCATGTAGGCTAATCATTTTTGTTTTATTGATATACTAATAAATTTTAGTGCTTTTCTTTTAATTCTTTATTTTACATATTTGACAAGCCCAATAAACATGACAGGTTGAGGGTTAAATTACAACGAATTACTCGTTTGTGACTCACCGATATGACATTAACGAACGTTGTCTTGCCCGAGTACTGCAGCCCAACTAACGTTAGCTCCATCTCCTCCTTCCAAAACAGGCTTTTCAGCCAGTCCAAAAATCTGTTTATTGCCGCTATCATTTTCCTGTCCCTTTATTCTCAACCGTGCATAAATTCTTCGCAGTGTGCACCCTGGGAATAACCCACCAGTGTTTGGAAATGTTAGGAAAACCGTGATAAAGCCAAGCTATTCAAGAGAAAAAGTGAGTAAAATTTCAGGGTTTGCAACCTGTTTACACACACTACTACATACACTAGCATTACATGGGATTGAACTTCCTACATCTCGAAAGGTCAGTGAACTTTGCCCTTTTCCTCGTGACTGCATGACGTCAGAGTTCATCATAGGGGGTACACTCACATAATCCAAACGGGTTTTTACATTTCATTTTAGTTAACTAAACATGAACAAAATTCCGGCCTTTATTCCATAATAAAAATAGGGAGTGAATGCTAACAGCAGAGAGCTAAAATCACATGGTATTTCCTTATGAAAGATTTCATAAAATCAGAACATAAAAAGGTTGTACCGCCCTCTCGTGGACAATGCGTGTTAATCCTATGGTTTTACTGGATCTAGACGTCGTAAAAAGTGGAAACGAATTTTACATAATTGATAAAACCAGTACTGACCACAAAAATGGTATGTTTTTGTTTTATCAAGGTAATGTGGGTAGGGGTGATTTTGTGTTTTAAAAAAAAAGTTGTTAAAAGTTTACGCGACGTTAAAAAAACTCTAGTCGCACCGGCTTTCTTTTGTTATTTTGATCATTGATGGAATCGGTGTTGCTTGTCGATTTGAACGTTTTTTCTTATCTATATTCCGTTTCACTATTTGTTGTATGTTCTCACGTTTCATTGAAAAACAATTTTTTGGTTGAATGGGTCTCAACGCGACCAAATAAAGTTTTAAATAATGATGAATACATACAAGAAACAACGTGCGAACAAGGTTTAACACAAGAATTTGTGTGTGTGTGTGTGGGGGGGGGGGGGACGGCACGCACATAGCCCCCACCCATCCCCCGGCTACGACGCTGGTTCTCGAGCTCTTCCGGTATCACTAGGCTGATGACGGTATTTTTCATACAGTGATAGGCCTAGGCTATATCGTGATTTAAATTAATTAAATTTCCAACTTTTTTACACGGAAGTAATTTGTTCATAAAAACTTACTTGTCTACCGACTGTGTTCGATCGTCTTCCAAAGCAAATAACATAGCCAATTTGCATAATTTTATTTTATTATTTTTTTTTCTTTTTTTACAAAAGGGCTGTTTGGAGATTTTCAATAATCTTTATGAGGGACTCTAACTTTATTTTCAGTTTTGTGATGCACTCATTTGTAGTCATTTTCCAACAGCCTACATGAAGTCCCTAGTCCCTGTGACAGTAGAAAGTTAACGAATGCAAGTCAAAACTCACGTTAAAATGGCGTAAAACTTGCAACTTTATTATTTTTTTATACTCTTTCACAGGGAATTTGAAAACATGACGACACTGTATGCTAACAGTTAATGGGTTTTCACAGGAACTGTCCATTAAAAGGTGAATTCGACTGAAATTTGACTGAAAATCATGGAATAAACTAAAAAGTTTCCGTATACCAATTTTGCACTGGAAGGGTAGGCCTATTAGTATTAAATACAATGGTAATTTACACCATCTTAACGTGAAGTAGAAACTAGTAATTTTTTTCCACTTTCATAAGGACTCTATTAACTGTATTGGCAATTGAATTCATCACAAATCTGAGTTTAACCTTATATTGGGCCATCTTTAAATAAAGCTCTGAAAAAGCCAACGAAAAACGAATGAAGAGGTTAACAATATAAACGCTTCCTTTTCATTTCTATGATTAGCCGATGCTGCACGAGCAGTTGAGAAAGTACGTTATGATTATTGTCTAACTTATCTAACACTTTCATTATTAGATTTTCCGAAAACGTCCGATCCGCAAAGTTCGCAGTGTTTGCAAAATATGTTTATTACCCCTCGATATGCGTTAGCGCGTGAACACAACTTTAGGAAAAAACATGTTTTTATAGAGCTTTGTAACAATACAAATGAACAAACGCTTGCTCTTTTGTCTGACCTGCTCTTTCAATAGGGTAAACAGCATACCCGCCACAGTGATGTGTGTTTGAAAAAGCTGTATCGTCATCGTTGTATGTACTGCCGAGTACCCCAGCCACCTGATCGCAGGTAAAAGACAAGTTGTAGTTTGTCGCAAACAGACGGTGTAAATCACAGATACAGGTAAGAGTTCCATTTTATAGCCTGAGTTCAGCGAGCCAATGTAAGTATCGAATACAAATCATCTTCCGGGTGTGAGTAAAAGTCAATATTAACCGCCATAGATTGGGCTTAGTTAAGTAATAGGCCTATAAATCACACGTTATCTGACTCCCTAATAAATGGGGAATCTGAATCAATGTAATCCCAAAGCAGAAAGGCAGTCATTTAAATTACTTTAATAACACTTTTGTTTCTGGTGTTGCATTTTGTTGACAATGTTATAACTTAAAACGGTTGCGTGTTTCCCAGAAACTTACAGGACAGAGCTGTTCTTTTTGCTGAGGTTTCGACTGGTGTTTAGTTTCATCTTTCGCAGTCAGCGTCCGATGCCGCTGGACTCTCTTTGTCTTTAAGGAACATTCAACACTATGGAGACTCAGAGGAGCCATGTTCTCATCTTGTTGGCTGTGTGTTTGATTCTGCTGGGATTAAGTAGTGTTGTATCAGCTGAATGGCAAGGAGATCTGTCATCTTATCATATTGCTTCATTCAGTAATCCCCATCCTCCTAGCCCTTCCATTGATCTATCTGGTAACCACAATGCTAAATTCAACCATTTCACTCTTTCTGGACCTGATGGAGCTGTGTATGTTGGAGCTGTGAACTACTTATACAGACTGGATAGTTCATTGAATCTGCTACAGAGTGTTGGTACATGTGAAGAACTAGGAAGTACTAGATGTGATACATTCACCAACTACAATAAAATCCTGATATTAGGTAATCAGAATCAGTTGATTACATGTGGAAGTCAGAATGAAGGGAGATGTAAGTTCAGGAATCCAGATGATTTGACTGATGTGTTGTTTGATCCAGAGCCTAATGTTGCTGGTTTTGGGGAGTTGTCTACTGTTAGTTTGATTGCACCAGGTACTGACGGACCAACTGGACCAGGTCCAGATGGAGGAGACTGGTTGTATGTAGCTGTGACTTATGCTAATGAGGATGTGTATAGAAATATCCCACCAGTTAGCAAAAGACTCCTTAATAGTAATGACGGATTATTGATATCCCCACAAGGAACAAGGTTTTCTTCATATACTGCGTTTAACTTTCCTTATACATGGACTCCATTCCCAATTACATATGTAACTGGATTCTCATATGATGGATTCACATACTTTATCACTTCTCAACAAGACGATCTGGGTTCCGACATCATTGTTTCTAAAATCAACCGAGTCTGTCAGACCAGTCAAACGTTTGACTCTTACACAGAAATCACCATACAATGCCAAGGAGCTAATGGTAGTGTGTACAGTTTGGTACAAGCTGCTCATATTGGCCCAGCAGGTCATGATCTTGCTGTATCATTAGGTTTGAATGATGAGGACATGGTGCTGTATGCTGTGTTTGCTAAGAATGAAGGAGCTGATGGGACTAGTGATGTACCTATTGATGAGTCAGCATTGTGTGTGTATAAGATGAGTGATATTTTAGATGCCTTCAGGGAAGCAGTCAAGGGATGTATTCAAAATGGAGATGACTACTCAGTGCAGTACTTGCAAGGATCCATGTGTAGTACATTTCCAGTGAGTATAAAGTTCGGTTCTCTTCGTTAAGGTTTGATCCCATAATGCAGTTTACTCCTTAAGATGAGGAATTTTTTCAGATACCTTCAGGAAACCGTCAGATAATGTTTTCAAGTTGCAAACCATTACGTTTTGTGCCATACTTGATGTGTTCTGTTTTTTTAGTCGACGGAACAATTTTAAAACTAGTTTTATTGCCTCTAGTGGGAGACAATAAAGTGGGATTGTTTTAATTATTTCAGTTCGTCCGGTTATTGTTTCAATTTTTGTTTTGCTTTGAAGGGTTTTAAGTACCGTTGATCCTGTTTATTTTATAATAATTCTTTATTTTCCATTTTCTGCTACTTTAAACCTAAACTTATAGTTTTCCGTAAAGGCCTATATTCTGTATTATCGATTTTTATATTGTTTAAAATTGGCGGGGTCTGGGAGGGCACATTTGTTTCGATGACAGTTTTTTTTGTTTATAATTTTGCCCTTCCCTGCTCTTATATTGTTTTGTCCAAAGAACTAAAATAAAAAATAAATAAAAAAATAAAATGAATAAATTCCTTTGTCATGTGTGTCCAGAAAGGGGATTAAAAAGTATCGGTAGAACACCAAGTAAAAGGGTCAGTATTTTTGCAAATGATCAATTTAAAACTAAGTTGATAATTTAGGCATTAATCTGTACAGCCAAAATACTATCTTTGGAAGATGATGAGATCAAGCAAGGAGTTTTACCGCCCTCTCGTCAATTCACTTCTTAGTTTCTCCTAACGTTTTTAGAAAGAATCTTTTGAAGCAAACCCAATTCGTTGTCAGTGACAAACTTATCAGATTTTTAGCTTTATTATGATTGACTGATGAACAGGCACAGACGTCCCATGCCCGCAACGCGTGCCTGTGCAAGGCGCGTGCGTGCATGCTGCCTGCAACGTCATAAATCTGACTTAAGACTAACTCAAGCATTCTTTTATTTTTGGTTTTTAATTATAACTGGCATTATTGGTTGAGGGATGTTTTTTCTTTCACGGTATCAAATGAAAGCTAATAACTTCCCCTATCCCCCCAAAATAGCAAGTTAAAATGTAAATTAATTGTTTATCGTCAAATTGGACTAAAACTGGACAGTCATCTTTAATTACGAAAACCAAACAATCTATTTTCTTTCTTCAAACATTAGACTTAGAGGGCGGCAAGAGTTTGAGCGGGAGGAGGGGGGGGGGGGTGGGTCCCTGGCTTTGGTTATGTCACTGGCTGGCTAAGTTATTCAAGGGATGAATAAAACATATAGAAAGTCAATATTTTGGTGTAACTTGTACTCTCCAGTATACTGACAAGTACGTTGAACTTCATGAGGTCATTGAACTTTCCTCATTTCCTTTCGACTGCATGACGTCAGAATTTCCATAATCTAACCAGGGTTTTCACATTTTACCAAAGTCAACCTAATATAACGACAAGGAGACTTCCAATCTTAATATCACGTTCTAGTCTTGATGTAAATATGGAGTGTACTCTTTCTCAATAAACAAATTGATTGATGTCTGAATGCAGGGACTGAGACGGAAAGTTTGAATGGAATAAATTGTACATTAAATGTTTTTTGGAAAGATGTTGTTATGGGATTGTATATCGACGTTTGCACCACAGTCATTAAACGAATTTTACTATAGTTATGGATAAAACAGGATGGACCATCCAAGCCAGCAAAGTGATATTCAAGGTGAGGTGAGGGGGGGGGGGGGATATTGATAAAACAGGTGTAAGTTCAGCGGCGTAGTGACCGGGGGTAGTAATAATAATAATAATAATAATCAGTTTTTATATAGCGCTTTATCACAGCCCGTAGGCCGTATCAAAGCGCTTCTGACATTACTACCCCTGATCACTGGGTCATAATTTCATTCCTTAAACCATCTCAGCTCCCTGGGGAGTATACAGCCGGTGCTGCGAGTAACCGCGCTCCAAGCTTAACATTCACATAAACCATCTCTGCCCTCACAGGTACCCATTTACTCCTGGGTGGAGAAAAGCAATTGTAGTAAAGTGTCTTGCTCAAGGAAACAAGTGTCACAGCCGGGATTCGAACCCACACTCTGCTGATCAGAAACAGTAGAGCTTGAGTCCAGTGCTCTTATCCGCTCGGCCAGTGACACCCCCAATATTTTTCCAAAGTCGGCATTTTGAGCCACAGTCGGCAAATTGAGCACCAAACTTACCCAAGTAAGGGCTCAGACTGAACACAAATCCATTCGGCAAGCTTAGAGATTTGCCGACTGGATTTTCCGACTGAAAACTTTAGTTTAATCCTTGTAGTGTGAGAAGTCAAACTTTGAATTACCAAATTTAATATTCTCGGCAATGTGCGCGCATCTACGTTCTAACCACACTAAAAGCCGCAGAGCGTCCGGGGGCTATATAAAGACCTCAATAAGAAATGTGGCCCCTATAGACTCAAACAGTAGGGGATTTGTCCCGAGTCCAAAGTATTCAAAGGTTAAGTTTCAAAATTAAACGTCTATTTTTCGGCAACTTGACGGTCCGCATTAGACATGAAAAGGCTTAAAACCGTAGAGCATCCGGGGGCTTTGCCCCCTATACCCCCACTAGAATTTGTGTCTATACTCCAACAGCGGATTCGCAGAAAAAAAACCTACGTTTTTCAAAGCTTGCATTTCGAATATGAGTCGTCTAATGATTGGCATCTTGGGCCCATTTTAAACCTTCGAATCACTGAAACACCTCCTGAGCGCTCGGGGCTATGCCCCCGAACCCCCACATGTTGGTGAGTCCCATGTCACTGTGCTTTAACTTTCATTTGATAATGTCAGTTGGCAAATTTAGGCTTCCACACCCTCCCCCGAAAAAGAAAGTGCCTTTGCTACGCCGCTGTGTAAGTTTACTGGACGTGTAAGTTTCGTGAGTATTCGGAAATTTTGAGGAATTTCCCTTCCCACATGGCATTGCTCGTGTGAGTGACGCATTGTCTCTTATTCCATTTTGTGAAATTAAACGAAACTAAATCGCGCTTTTTTTTAACGTTCCAATACACGACACGACACCTGCACGGTCCATACATTGAAAAAAGCTAAGATACTTTCATAAATGGTTGGAGTTGGAAAACGTCCTGCTTTTTTTTTTTTTTTAATATTAAATATCAATTTCGGACATGAGGTATCAACTATACCTCACTGTTACATTTGACTTTTTATCGATGTTAAACCATAATATTACATCGTGGTTAAATTAAAGAGAAAAAAAGGAAACTTCACATTTTTCCAACAAGGAAGTAAAAATAAAAAATAAAATAAAAAGACTTGAGGCAAGTTTGTGTCTATTGTCCGTGTGTCTATCGAAGGGTAACCAAGTTTACAAAACTGTAGCCTGTATTTAAACGTGGATATAATTTTGAAGAGAATGGATTGCAAAAGACTTAAAAGGTAACACATTTAAACGTTTCCTTTTTCATGTTTATATGATGTTTAGTTAGTTAATTGAGTAAGTAGGTAATTATGATTGATCCTATCCCTCTTAACTCCTTATAATCATAGTAGACTTCCAGAAAAAGTTCCAGGTCATGTCTACATGTGTGTTGTGCGTTTTTTTATCACTCAATGAGGAAGAAGTTTTTATGCGCAGGGCGAGCGTGAACACAACTGCGGGAATTTCTTTTGTGTGCATGGATTGTCGCAACACCGAATTTGCCTAAATTCTTGCACTTGTTGTGCGGTTTTTTTTTTATCACTCAATGAGGAAGAAGTTTTTTATGCGCAGGAATAGCGAGCGTGAACACAACCGCGGGGATTTCTTTTGTGTGCATGGATTGTCGCAACACCGAATTTGCCTAAATTCTTGCTCTATTAGTTACCTTTCCTTTCAGTCTGGTACACAACATACCTGCCACCTGATCGCAGGTAAAAGACAAGTTGTAGTTTGTCGCAAACAGTCGGTGTAAATCACAGATACAGGTAAGAGTTCCATTTTGTAGCCTGAGTTTAGCGAGCTCAGTGAGTCAATGTATTAAGTACGAATACAAATCATCTTCCGGGTGTAAGTAAAAGTCAATATTAACCGCCATAGATTGGGCTTAGTTAAATAGTAGGCCTACAAATCACGCGTTATCTGACTCCCTAATAAATGGGGAATCTGAATCAATGTAATCCCAAAGCAGTAAGGCAGTCATTTAAAATGCTTTAATAACACTTTTGTTTCTGGTGTTGCATTTTGTTGACAATGTTATAACTTAAAACGATTGTGTGTTTTCCAGAAACTTACAGGACAGAGCTGCTCCTTTTGCTGAGGTTTCGACTGTTTAGTTTCGTCTTTCGCAGTCAGCGTCAGATGCCGCTGGACTCTTTTTGTCTTTAAGGAACATTCAACACTATGGAGGCTCAGAGGAGCCATGTTCTCATATTGTTAATTGTATGTTTGATTCTGCTGGGATTCAGTAGTGTTGTATCAGCTGAATGGCAAGGAGATCTGTCATCTTATCATATTGCTTCATTCAGTAATCCCCATCCTCCTAGACCTCCCAATGATCCATCTGGTAACCACAATGCTAAATTCAATCATTTCACTCTATCTGGCCCTGATGGAGCTGTGTATGTTGGAGCTGTGAACTACTTATACAGACTGGATAGTTCATTGAATCTGCTACAGAGTGTTAGTACATGTGAAGAACTAGGAAGTAATAGATGTGATATATTCACCAACTACAATAAAATCCTGATATTAGATAATCAGAATCGGTTGATTACATGTGGAAGTCAGAATGAAGGGAGATGTAAGTTCAGGAATCCAGATGATTTGACTGATGTGTTGTTTGATCCAGAGCCTAATGTTGCTGGTTTTGGGGAGTTGTCTACTGTTAGTTTGATTGCACCAGGTACTGATGGACCAACTGGACCAGGTCCAGATGCAGAAGACTGGTTGTATGTAGCTGTGACTTATGCTAATGAGGATGTGTATAGAGTTATCCCACCAGTTAGCAGAAGAATCCTTAGTACTAACATATCGTTGATATCCCCATTAGGAACATGGTTTTCGTCATTTACTGAATTTAATATTCCTTATACTCATTATCCGTTCCCAGTTACATACATTGCTGGTTTTTCGTTTGATGGATTCACATACTTTGTCACTTCTCAACAAGATGATCTTGGTTCCGATGTCATTGTTTCTAAAATCAACAGAGTCTGTCAGACCAGCCCAACATTTGACTCTTACACAGAAATCACCATACAATGCCAAGGATCTGATGGTAGTGTGTACAGTTTGGTACAAGCTGCTCATATTGGCCCAGCAGGTCATGATCTTGCTGTATCATTAGGTCTGAATGATGAGGACATGGTGTTGTATGCTGTGTTTGCTAAGAATGAAGGAGCTGATGGGACTAGTGATGTACCTATTGATGAGTCAGCATTGTGTGTGTATAAGATGAGTGATATTTTAGATGCCTTCAGGGAAGCAGTCAAGGGATGTATTCAAAATGGAGATGACTACTCAGTGCAGTACTTGGGGAGATCCACATGTCGTACATTTCCAGTGAGTATAACGTTTGGTCTTGTTTCAAGGTTTGATCCAATAATGCAAGTTATGTGCATCTTTAAGATGAGGGATATTTCAGATACCTTCAGGAAACCGTCAAATAATGTTTTCAAGTTGAAAACCGTTATGTTTAGTGCAATACTTGTTTTTTTTCTTTTTAGTGGACGGAACTATTTTAAACTAGTTATTGCCTCTAGTGGGATTGTTATTTTTATTTCAGTTTGCCTGGTTATTGTTTCAGTTTTTGTTTCGCAGTGAAGGGTTTTAAGTACCGTTAAATTCTGTTTATTTTATCATAATCTTTTATTTGCCATTTTCTGCTACTTTAAACCTAAATATTTAATTTTCCCTAGAACTATACTCTGTATTATCGATTTTTGTATGCTTAAAATTGGTGGGGTCTCGGAGGGCACATCTTTTTCGATGACATTTAAAAAAAACTTTCGCCCTTCTCTGCTCGTTTATTGTGTTGTCCAAAGAACTAGAATAAATAAATAAATAAATAAATAAATAGAATGAAGTAATGCCCTTTTCATGTATGTCCAGAGAGAGAATTTAAAAGTATTGGTAAAACACCAAGTAAAAGGGTCAGTATTTTTTGCAAATGATCAATTTAAAATTAGGTTTATAATTTAGGCAATAATCTGTACAGCCAAAATTGGATTGTTGAATGTACTGTTTTTAGTCTCTTCAATCATACAGTCATTCAACGAGTTTTACAATAGTTATGGATAAACAGGGTGTACAATCCAAGCGGGCAAAGTGATATTCGAGGTGAGGTGAAGGGGAGGGGGTTGATATTATAACACAGTTGTACGTTTACTGGACCTCTCATACTACCGTGCAAAGTTTCGTGCGTTTTCGGAAATGTTTAGGAACTTCCCTTCCCACGTGGTATTGCTCGTGTGAGTGACGCATTTTTTTTGTATTCCATTTTGTGAAATTCAAACAGACCAAATCGCACTCTCACGTTCCAATACACGACACGAGACCTGCACGGTCCATACATCACAACGTCCTGCTATTTTTTTTAAATATCGATTTCGGATATAAGGTCTCAACTATACCTCACTGTTACATTTGGCTTTTTTATTGATGTTAAACCATGATATAATGTCGTGGTTTAATTTAGAATAACGAAACTTCATATTTTTTAAAAAGGAAGTACTAAAAAAATAAAAAAAAAGTTAAAAGGAGACAAAAGACTTGAGGCAAGCTTGTGTCTATTGTCTGTGTGTCTATCGAAGGGGTAACAAAGTTTACAAAACTGTTCCATTTTTATGAAAGGGGTGTAGCCTTTATTCAAAAGTGGATATAATTTTGAAGTGAATGTATGAAAAAGGACTTAGGATAACACATTTAAACGTTTCTTTTCATGTTTATATGATGTTTAGTTAGTAATTGAGTAAGTAGGTAACTATGATTTATCCCATCCCTCTAAACACCTTATAATCATAATAGTCTTCCAGAAAAGTTTCAGGTTATGTCTGCATTGTGTTGTGCGGTTTTTTGTGCGCATGAATAGCGAGCGTGAACACAACTACGGGAATGTTATTTTTGTACTGATTGTTGCAACAACTAATTTGCCCAAATTGTTGCTCTATTAGTTAACCTTTCCTTTCAGTCTGGTACACAACGAACTTGCCACCGGATGGCAGGTGAAAGACAAGTTGTAGTTTGTCGCAAACAGACGGTGTAAATCACAGATCAGGTGAGAGTTCCATTTTACAGCCTGAGTTCAGCGAGCTTAGTGAGTCAATGAATGAAGATCAATTTCCTGGTATGAGTAAAAGTGAATATCATATTAACCACCATAGATTGGGCTTAATTAAGCAAAGTATAGGCCTACAAATTGCGTTATCTGACTCACTGTTAAATGGGGAATCTGAATCAATGTCATCCCAAATATTTTATTTGATTTTCACACACTGTGACTGAGCCTTTATACGGTGTAAAGAAGTACAAGGAGGAGAAGAAGAAAAGAAAAGCGTCAGATGCCGCTGGACTCTCTTGGTCTAAGGAACATTCAACACAATGGAGTTCCAGAGGAGCCATGTTCTCATCTTGTTGGCTGTGTGTTTGAATATGCTGGGATCAAGGAGATCTGTCTTATCACATTGCTTCATTCAGTAATCCTCATCCTCCTAGACCTCCCAGTGATCCATCTTGTAACCACAATGCTAAATTCAATCATTTCACTCTATCTGGCCCTGATGGAGCTGTGTATATTGGAGCTGTGAACTACGTATACAGACTGGATAGTTCATTGAATCTGCTACAGAGTGTTAGTACATGTGAAGAACTAGGAAGCGATAGATGTGATACATTCACCAACTACAATAAAATCCTAATATTAGATAATCAGACTCAGTTGATTACATGTGGAAGTCAGAATGAAGGAAGATGTAAGTTCAGGAATCCAGATGATTTGACTGATGTGTTGTTTCATCTGGAGCCTAATGTAGCTGGTTTTGGAGAGTTGTCTACTGTTAGTTTGATTGCACCAGGTACTGATGGACCACAGGGACCAGGTCCAGATGCAGGAGACTGGTTGTATGTAGCTGTGACTTATGCTAACAAGGATTTGTATAGAAATATCCCACCAGTTAGCAGAAGATTTCTGAGCTATTGTTTAAGTTCAACATCGGGATCAGGGTTTTCTTCTTCGGTTCGTTTTGATCATTTTTATCCATTCCATATTACATACGTTGCAGGTTTCTCGTTTGATGGCTTCACATACTTTTTCACTTCTCAACAAGATGATTTTGGTTCCAATTTCATTGTTTCTAAAACAGAGTCTGCCAGACCAGTCCAACATTTGACTCTTACACAGAAATCACCATACAATGCCAAGGATCTGATGGTAGTGTGTACAGTTTGGTACAAGCTGCTCATATTGGCCCAGCAGGTCATGATCTTGCTGTATCATTAGGTTTGAATGATGAGGACATGGTGCTGTATGCTGTATTTACTAAGAATGGAGGAGCTGATGGGACTAGTGATGTACCTATTGATGAGTCAGCATTGTGTGTGTATAAGATGAGTGATATTTTAGATGCCTTCAAGGAAGCAGTCAAGGGATGTATTCAAAATGGAGATGACTACTCAGTGCAGTACTTAAAAGGATCCATGTGTAGTACATATCTAGTGAGTGTAAGTATCGCCAGCTTCATGAAGGTTGGATCCCAAGTTGTGATGGTGATATTATAGATCCCTATTTGAAAATTGAGATAATGTTTTAAAAAAATGTATGTAAACTGCCTATAAAAAGAATTTTGAAAAATGATAAAATGAAATTTTTGTTTATATTTGGTTTTGTACTGTTTTAATGTAAATCTTTGGAAACGTATGATTTTAAATAGAGCAAGTTATATAGAGGTTAAAGTAGTGTTCTTATATGAGAATGTTTGAGTCATGAAAGGCGACTTTAAAGATCTTGTAAAGTTAATGTTTAGAGAAGTATTATTGTTTTAGTTGCTACCTGTAAATAGAACCACAGTTCTTATGTGCAGTGTTTGTAATGTATCCACAGCAAAAAGTTGACGCAATTGATTTATGCGCAACTACTCATCAAACTTTTACTACCTAACTCTCAATTAAGTTTACTACCAAAACAGAAATATTCATGCCTCTTCATAATTTTAATGTTTGCAGTGGTTCATAAATTTTGTTTCCTCTAATCTAAAAAAGGAAGAAACAAAAGTGGATTATTTTGCTTTTGTCATTTGTTTTCCTCGACCAAATATAGCAATTATGTTTGTTTTATTGTCTAGCTCCATTTGAATATGGCTTGAGCTGTTGTAAAAACTTTCAAGAGAAACAAAACAGCTCAAATTCGGTCTGCTTTATTTGAAATCGCTCATCAGCTGGATATCACACATAAGTTGAGTACACAATAATTTATGTTGTTGATGCAGCTAGATTGTATGTTAATGATGTGTCTTTTTATGCATACAGGTTAGTCCAGATACGTTTCTGTGTCATCCTTCTGAAGGGGACATCCTGGTATACAGGTATGCTAAAGGCATTACTGTTACAACATCTAATGCTGTGCTGGAACTATCAGGTAAATTGGAAACAAATTTCTCCTTCTATTTGTAAATTGGTCCAGAGAAGGGGGGGGGGGGCGGGATTGGAACCCTTTAAGGTTTGTATCTGACTCTCTCCCCCTCCCCCTTCCCTCCCCCTTAACCTCCCTCCTCCCCCTTACCTCTGTCAGGTAAATTGAACAAGTTGATTTTGAAATAGACTAAAATGATCTTTTACATTAAAGTAAATGAATTTAAGTTTATTTGGCTATATTTGTCAATGCCATTTGCTTTGGGAAAAATGATCCCACATTGAAAATATACATACCTAGTTGTAGGCTTACAATCATTTACTGCCATCTTTTTTATAATATTGCTTTTAATGACCTGGCATTATTGTGAATTTTACAGCCACTCTGATGTCAGCCATCATTACAACTACTGAAATGACCCACACTGTAGCTATCATAGGAACTGACTCCGGTGGGGAGCTTTTAAAGGTAAGTTGATTTGTGAGCATTATTTTGTTTCCATTGCTTTTATGAGTGCCTGGTTCAGAATTCAAGCTTGGCACACTTTAATGTCAGACGTTAAGACCACACTTTTTCAAGGGAAGATTTACATCATCAGTGCACTGACATGAATAGTCACTGTAGTGAATAGTGAATAGTGAATCAATAGTCACTGTAGTGACTATTCATGTCAGGGTTTTTAATCAACATTAGGAACAACATAAATAAAAGGATGAGCTAACAAAATCGAATCACCACCAGTAATAGATATTTTCATCATCTTCCAATTGGTGTATAGAAATTCAATGAAATCGCATGGGTCTTTTTCTCCCTGTATTACAGGTTCACATCCAAAACAAGACATCAGCCAGACTGTACGAAAGAGTAGACCTTGATATTAGTGGATCAGTCCTTAAAGATGTCAAGATTAATGATACAACAAGAGAGATGTACATACTCACTGAACAAAAGGTACAATAACAAGATTAATGATACAACAAGAGAGATGTACATACTCACTGAACAAAAGGTACAATAACAAGATTAATGATACAACAAGAGAGATGTACATACTCACTGAACAAAAGGTACAATGGCAAGATTAATGATACAACAAGAGAGATGTACATATTCACTGAACAAAAGGTACAATAAGATCTACCAGGACTTACTAGAGCAGTTTAAGAAAAAAAAGGCACAAACATCAAACTCCCAACAAATACTGGGGAAAAGCATGTATATTTTGTCTTTTAAGCTCAAGGTTTTAATTTAACTCCATATTTTAATGTTTAAAAGTTTCTGAAGATGCGTGTTGAGAATTGTGGTCAGTATACAATGTGTGAGACTTGTATTGGTACGGATGCAGGGAAGGATGGAGACCCATACTGTGGCTGGTGTACTCTGCAGAGACAGTAAGTATTGTATCTTGTCTGATTAATATGTATGTGGAGAATTTTGAAAAGAGACTAATAGCAGCCTAAAATGAGTTTCATGAAACAAAAATGACAAGACACGTTAAGAAACATTTCTTTCACACAGTTGACAGTTCGCGACTGACATTTGTGTTTATTCCTTGCAGAATGCAGAATCTAGTTTTTGTTTTTTAGTAGAATATAAACAGATCACCAGCCACCTGTTTATTTGACCTGATTAGATGCAGCAGGTATTCTGACTGCAACATGCCTGATGTGTCTACACGATGGTTAGCCTACAATACTGCACAGTGTATTGCGATAACAATTAATGTGGCTCCTTATGACAGTCTACCAGTCACTGTCACAGAACAACAGGTAACAGTAATGCATAACTGCTGATGTACTTTCTTTTAGGGTTTGGCAATAGATTAATGACATCTCTGGTTCCAAAAAGTTCTTAAGCACACAAAAGTGTTAATTTTGATAGCAGAAATGGGCTTCCACTGTAAATGCTATTAAGAAATTGCATTTTTGTGGCTGGTGCCTGAAAATTTGTAAATTTTGCTAAAATATTATTTTGGCTTAATTTTTGAATATTTCCCCCTTTGTTCTCTGTTTGTTCTCCCGTCCACGTCCCGTCTGCATCAAGGTGTGAGACTTTTAGTTTTAGAAATAATGTTATCCAAGTAACAATTAAAAAAAATCTCCTCTTTCAAGATGGCTACCAAAGTTCTTATACAATTTTTTTTCTTGCGATGGTTCTACAGCTAAAACCCCGCCCTTCCAAGCTTCAGCATTCAGTTTATAGTTAATCATAAAACTTATACAACTGAAATATCTATTGAATTAAATTCAGAATTTATAGTTATTGTGTGTATTTACTAACATTTTGTTATTTTCTAGATTACCGTGAGTGTACAGCAGTTACCAGACTTACTGACCGACATGAGTTATGAGTGTCGGTTTGGATCCTACGTATCTCAAGCTACAAAGACTAATGAGGATCTTAGATGTGTCTCCCCACCTGGTGATATGATACCTCCGTTTCAACAAGGAGGTAAGTCTAGCACAATGTTTTGGCTGTTTCTTAACTTTATATTATTAGATTAATAAGAAATTGATTTTTAATTATTTGGTATTATTGTTTCCCATTTCCCAGATGATGCCGTTGCAGTTACACTGAGCATCCATTCTAATGAAACATCAGTCAATTTTGTGGGTACAAGCTTCCATTTCTATGAATGCTCAACTCATACTTCGTAAGAATACCTTGTGTTCTCTTTATTCTGATGACATTGTATTAATAAATAACCATTTAACATGAACAGAAGGTCCTAATTGACTGAGGTTATAATTTGTATTTGAAGTTTTATATTTAATCTCTACTGTCTCTATTTTTGATTTAGTTAAATAATTTTGTATGTTCCATGTTAATTAGCATACTATTATTTGTTAGATTTCAATAAATTTAATCATAGATGCTTCATTTATTTTATTGTTTTTCATTTACGTTTGCTGTAGTTGTGTATCTTGTGTTGGTAGTCGCTGGGCCTGTGATTGGTGTGTCTTTGAGAATAGATGCACTCATGTTAGTTCTACTTGCACAGGAGCCAATGAAATCATCATTACCGGACAACATGTAAGATTAAACTCACCACAAAAGTTGTTTAAATGCAGATATTTATCTGTTTACTGAATAGGCATTTGCTGCCTTACGAAAGACAAAAAAAACCCACACCATTTTTGGTCTTTTTAATTTTTTTTGTTTGAATTGAATCAACTGAATCAATTGTTATTAATGTCTCCTAAAACATTTCTTTGGTGAAGAAGAAATAAATTATGTGATGTAATTATTTGATGTCAAATGTTTCCTTAAACAATACAGACATAAAACATAATATGTCCCAAGATGTTATAGGGGAAATAATTTATGTTGTATAATTATTTGATTTAATTTCTTTAGAATCCAGTTTCGTCTTCCTCCAAGGGTAAAGGTTCCTGCCCTCAGCTGCTGGCTCAGGATACCGAAGTCTTTCTGCCCAATGGAATTGAAAAGAGTGTGCAAGTCATGACTACAAATCTACCTGATGAGACCCAGGTTGGTTACCACTCAATCAAACAACCTTCGTGCTGTTTGCGTTAATCAAAAACATTTTTACATCTTCTTGAAGTAGTTTTTTTTCTTCTAAGTGTCTGCAGATATCAGTCATTATAAAAAATCGGAAAAAAATCAACACTTTCTGTATTCCATCACGAGAGGCTATTACTTTACAGTATGTCGACCCCGAGGGATTTGTAATCAATGGCATTGGGGTGAAGTATTCACACATCTGAACAGGCTGGACAAAGTTTCTCAGACAAATGAAATTGTTGCCGCTTGTTTACGTTTATGTAAGGATGGACTTACAGAAAATGAAGATATTTTAGTAAGAAGTAATTGGTTATTAACTAATTATTGATATTGTATTGTGCCGGGTTTTAAAACGTCTAAGTATATAATGAACCAAAGCAACACGAACGTATGATCTGCTTCACGGAGGAAGTAATAGTTCAAATTTAAAAAAGAAAAGCAAGCCTCAGATTGGGAGAAAAGGAAGTTACAGATAAAAACAAAAAAGAAAAAAAGAAAAAAGAAAAATAAAGAAAAAACAACAAACGATTAAGTAATTTAAGAGGAAATGGTTAAATAAACATACAAGAACAGTTTGAATGTAAGAACGTACTTAAATTGTTTTCCAATGGTTTGTGTTATTGAGCAAGAAATGCGATAAATATAATTTCAACAGTAAAAGCAGTAACAGCCTAAGATATCAAATAAGACAAATGCTCATCTGAGATTAAAAGAGGTCCGGAGAAAAACAAATAGTAGATGAACAGGACGTCGTTAAAAAACCCCAAGAAGAACACTGAAAGTGTATTTGATACCACTAGCTTCATAAACATATTGTTTTATTGATTTGATTAAAATTCACCAGGAAAAACAACAACTACAAAAGCAATTGCAACTACAGCCTAAGACTCAGTCTCTCTCTTTCCAGAAATTACATAAGTCTGACATTAAAAAATTATGGTGGAGAAAAAATGTATACACAGGCTATCCATCTTATAAAAACGGAATTGGCCTGACTCCTGCTAACCCCGTTGTGCATTTGTTTCTTCGTCTGTTTAGACTACAAGCTTTGAATGCAGCTTTGATATCCAGGGAATACGTCAGAGTACAACTGCTCAGCGTAATGCTGATACCATCGTGTGTGACATGAAAGCTGTAAGTTAAGTTAGTCCTCAAAACACTATGAAGAAAAACTTTGTTTGAATTTGGAAAATCAATTTGTTATGAAAACACCAGCTGAGATTTGACTTGAACTTTGTTTGATATCAACCCACAGTATACCTACACTTCCACTGAAGAAGCAGAGCTGATTGTGAAACTGACCATTGAATGGACGGACACAACTAGTAACCGTCACACCCTAGATGACATATATAACAATAATGGTGAGTTTGAGTCAAAGAGGTGGGTTGGGTAGAGTGGCATCTCCACAGTAATCATTTGCCCCTGCCATTTATTATTCTTTTTTACCCAATATTGGAGATCCTGCCGCTTGGCCTGCAGTACAATGATCCCATAAGGAAAGAGGCATCATCACAGATGAACATACGTTGTTTGTTGACTTTGATAGTTTTTTTTAATAAACATGAAATTCACTTCCCCTAAAGATTGGAGGCACAATTCAATTAACTATGGAAAACCTCAGCCAAGTACTTTTGCACTTGAAAAAAAACCCCAAAAATTAATACCCCATCCCTTGATTTAAAGACAAATAAGAATCACTGACATGTATGAGCTCTCTCGCCTAATTAAGGCAATGGTAATTTTGTGTAAGACTTTTAGATTTTTGATAAGCCATCCATCCAAACACTGTGAATTGTATTATTTCTACAGCAACACTTTACAAGTGTGGAGTAATGAAGCCAGATTGTAGTCGGTGTATTACTGCCAGGCCAGAGCTTGAGTGTGTTTGGTGTAATGCTATGTGTGAACCAAGAGAGTCTTGTACAACAGCAGAAGGGGAGTGGGTTACCCATAATAATAATGCCAACTGCCCTGATCCGATCCTCCAAGAGGTGAGTAGATTTATTGGTTATTGATTATTGATATGGAGTTTGGGGTTGGTAGGGGAAAGTGAACTCACTTCCTACCAGGATGAGTTGTTGCATTAATGCTCATTGTGAAATTCTTGTTTTTGAAAGTCAACTTCCTTCACCCTTCCTTCAAATAAATTGATTATTGACAGCAATGTTAGGAAATAAAATTGATATTGGATCAGTGAAATAACATAATATTAATTGAATGTAGGATTTGAGGCATTGCATGGTGAGGTATCAATGTATATTTGGTTTGCGGTAACACCATGTGATTATATCTACTTTGCTATATACAGTAGATTGTTCTGTGAGAACTTGTCTTGCTATTATTCTACTACCGCGGAGTAGATTTTCGGAATTCGGGAGACAACGTAGTTCTGAAAAGAACTGTCCTGCTTTTTAAGTACTACCTGGGGGTAGGAAATCGGCCGGGACTACTATACTACTTTTTCGCTTAGTGGATTGGGGGGACTTCTCGGATAACTTCACTACCGCGGAGTGAGTGAGTGAGACCAAACTCACTCCGCGGTAGTGAAGTTATCCGAGAAGTCCCCCCAATCCACTAAGCGAAAAAGTAGTAGTAGTCCCGGCCGATTTCCTACCCCCAGGTAGTACTTAAAAAGCAGGACAGTTCTTTTCAGAACTACGTTGTCTCCCGAATTCCGAAAATCTACTCCGCGGTAGTAGAATAATAGCAAGACAAGTTCTCACAGAACAATCTACTGTATATAGCAAAGTAGATATAATCACATGGTGTTACCGCAAACCAAATATACATTAATTGAATGGTTATAAATTTTGTTAAAGTTGGACAAACAATGGTCCGAGGTAGACAATGTCCTACTGAGATTTTTCCTTTGTTTGACCATGCAAAGACAATACCAGTGTGTGTAATTGGTACAGATATTGTAAAAGGAATGAATGTGAAGATCCAAGACCGTGTACATGATCTCACAGCAATAAATGACATCTTGACTTGACAATATTTGATTGTTTAGATATATCCATTGACTGGACCAATAGAAGGTAACACCACTGTATCTGTAATGGGTAGAGATATCGGCAGAGGATTCCATACTGTACTGAATGTGATGATTGGAGACCAAGATTGCTATCTGGATGGACTGGAAGCCTATTATGCAACTGGATACAGGTAAGAAATCAACGTTATCCATCTTTAAATCCTTGATATCCAACTCAAGATGTTGTGTCAGTTTTACCATATTAATTTCAATCAACATCAAACCAAAATAATTGAATTCTGTAAAAATGACTACTGTTAAAAGGTGAACACTAACAATAATGAGTCATTTTCACAATTTGAATTTTATTTCAGCATTTTCCAATGATACTTTATACTTGGAAATTTAAGGTCTGAAAGGCAGTGAGCGTTGCATACAGTACTACATTTACTCTCTTGTTTTTATTTAAAAAAAATAAAACTAGTTATGGTGGACACTGGTGCAGATTATCTTAAATATAAGCTCTTAAATTTTTTTTCAGTACGTTAGATACATTTCCAATCTGAATCATTTCACAGTGTAAGTTGCAGGACTCAATCAAGAGTTGAAAGTGTGGTGTCGGCATCGCTGACAATCTTGGGAGCTGATGGGTCAACACAACAGAAAAGCTCAGGAGACGTCAAATTTGAATATAGGGTAGGTTTGATTACAACTCTTACCAGCATATGTAGTCAATAGGGATGATAAATTAAGTATTGAAAATGGGAGAATATTTGTACAAGGAATTCAAAATAATCACATCTGACTAGGGTTGTTGGAATGGTGTACCTTCCACATTGTATTTAGGTGATCTTGTTAGCTTTTATTCAAATAGCTTTGGAATAGGGTGGTCTCTGCTATTGTTTGAATCATTTCTCAAAAACTGAAAAAGTGTGATAACAAATTTTTAAAAAGAAGAAGTGTTTCAAAGAAATATAGATGCAGTATGAGCGTTGGCAATTAAGTCAACTTCATTTATCTCTTGAGTCTGATTTTCAGCAAAATCCTTCAATTATAGTCCTCATGTGTCATCCAAGTTCAAACCACTTAAAACCGATATAAAACAAATTAAATCTTGTTTGTTTGCAATGAGTTCAGTACAACAAATGATTGGACACATGATCTGGTTGATGTTGAGATGCTACTATCTTTGTTTTTCTGGTTCTGATTTTCCTGCCAGGATCCATCTATTACAAGTTTCAGTCCTCGTTTTGGACCAGCAGCTGGTGGGACTCGTATAACCATCAACGGAACGGCTCTAAATACAGGACGGAATATTGAGGCATTCATCGGTGATAAAGCTTGCATTATAACAAGGCACGAGAAAGTCACTTTACATAACAATTAAGATAATGTTTCAGTTACTTGATATCTTAAAGGTAACACATCAAACACTTGGTTAATAAAATACTTTTATGTTGGACTGTCTTCTGCTTCGTAACAGCCCAGTGACAGAGAGGGAAGCAGTGTGCACATGCTCGGAGGGCGAAGTTGGGCAGAAGGAAACTCTCAAGATGTCTTTTGATGGGGCAGACAAAACAAGCCAGGTGTACACTTTCACTGACAACCCTGTCATTACTGAAGTCAGTCCAACCAGCAGTATCTATGCGTGAGTTTATCTAAAAACATTAGTTGTTAAATTACAAGTGACTTTGTTGTTTCTATGTTGCAGATTCAACATCACATGAATTTGACCACATTCTTTAAAAAGAAAAACTGTGTAAGGTATAATTGCAGTTTGATGACAAAAATGGCAGATGTAGCTTATAATTTATAGTTAATTTTCTAATTATATCAGCTCCTTTGTCACGTTTCTTTAATCCCCACGAACCGATTTTGATTTACTGTCAACACTCAGTGGTGGTCGAGAGATTACTGTCAAAGGGACATATCTAGACACTACCCAGATGGCCTCACTTGTTGTCACAGTTGCTACACAAATCACAAAAACTAAAAGATCTGTTGGCAGTGATGAACCCAAGAACACCAAGTTTGTAGAGGTGAGTCGACAGTTCAAAAGTTGTTTTAAATAATTTCCATTTTAAAATTGTCATTGCTTTAAATTTGCGGTTTTGAAACATAGGATTTTCTTGCCGATCTGAGAAACTTTGTGCTTGCGTAAATCAGATATCTTTCCTAGAACATGGAAAATAATCGGTTTGGTTAACCACCACGAGCATTGAAAATCATTGGTTCACTTTGTACCAAAATCTTGGAAAGTCGTGGGTTGACTTCCCACAAAGAGCATGGAAAACCATCGCTTCACTTCCCACCAAGAGCATGGAAAATTCACGGGTTTACCTACCAACACGAGCAAGGAAAATCAAAGGTTCACTTCCAACCAAGAACATGCAAAACCAAAGGTTCACTTCCCAGCAAGAGAATGTAAAATCAAAGGTTCACTTCCCAGCAAGAGCATGGAAATTCGTAGGCTCACTTCCCAGCAAGAGCATGGAAAATCATCGGTTCACTTCCCAGCAAGAGCATGAAAAATCATGGGTTCACTTCCCAGCAAGAGCATTGAAAATCATGGGTTCATTTCCCAGCAAGAGCATGGAAAATCGTAGGTTCACTTCCCAACACGAGCAGGGAAAATCCAAGGTTCACTTTCTACCAAAAGCATGGAAAATTAATGGTTCACTTCCCACCAAGAGCATGGAAAATCATCTGTTCACTTCCCAGCAAGAGCGTGGAAAAATCGTAGGTTTACTTCTCAGCAAGAACATGGAAAAATGTGGATTCACTTCTCACTAAGAGCATGGGAAATCGTAGTTTCACTTTCCAACACGAGCAAAGAAAATCAAAGGTTCACTTCTCAACAAAGCATGAAGAATCATCGGTTTACATCTCCAACAAGAGCATGGAAACTGATGAGTTCATTTCTGTAAGAACATTCCATTATTCATACTTCTTTTGTAAGCTTGTCTGCATAGTCAATAAAACAAATGCATAAAATATTTGAAGATAAGACACACTTTAGCTTTAGAAGCCAAACAAGTTAGCTCTGAAAATAAGAAATATAATAAATTTAAAGGCATTAAGAAAAGAAAAAAGGAAAAAAGACTCTTAATTGTTATTTTTGTCCAATGCAAGAGTTCATCAGTAAAGCAATTGATTTTAAATAAATTTATATTTATAAATTCATTTACAAATTGTGTATTTCCAGACCTGTGCTGTGGAAGGTTCAGAGTTCATGTATTGCTTGACTCCAAACATAACCTCAGCCATAAGCAGTTCTCTATCTCAACGTAATGTGACCTTTGGCTTCATTATGGACGGTGTTAGTGACCTCTTAACGTGGTCAGTACACAATGGGGTTGACTTGGAGTTCTTTCCTGATCCGGAGTATGATGAGTTTGAAAATGACTTGTATGAGAAGAAGGAAGAGATAATGACGCTCAAGGTTAGGTTTTATCAATGATGGGTAAAGAGCTAGCTTGAACTCTCACTGATTATTGTAAAACTGATAACCAAAATCTAGTACACCTTAACCTAAATTTTTATAAAAGAGTTTAAATCACGAAAGGGTTTTTTTTTCTCAGAATTTAAACCATTTGTTTGTATTTTTTGTTTGTGCATTCTGTGCATTCTACCCAACCATACAAAGAGTCACATATCAATTTATTAGAGAGCATTTATCAGAAAGCATTACAAGATTTATCAAGACATTCTTGTTATTCGATATTGGGTTAACTGAATGAATCACTTGGCAATTGCGTATTAGTCTAGTTAGAAGTGTTTTATCGATTTGAATTGACTGACGTTGTTTTAATTATCCAGGGTAAACGAATCAACAATGCAATCACAGCCTCAGAAATCATCGTTTATGTTGGAGCAATGAGATGTCATTTGACCTTCATTGAAGAAACAAATCTTGGTTGTAATTTACCTGAGGAGCAGCCATCTGCCGGGGACTTCATAGGTCAAGACAAGGAGAAAGGACTTCCTGTGGTCTGGGTAAGTCTTAAAAGAAATTTCAGTTGTAATTTAGTTGAGAAACAACCATCTGCCGGGGACTTCATAGGTCAAGACAAAGAGAAAGGACTTCCTGTGGTCTGGGTAAGTCTTAAAAGAAATTTCAGTTGTAATTTAGTTGAGAAACAACTATCTGACCAGAACTTCTTGGGTCAAGACACTGATAGAGGGCTTCCTTTGGTATGGGTTAATCTTAAGAGATTTCTCAGTTGTAATTTACATGAGAAACAACAATCTGACCAGGACTACTTGGGTTAAGACACTGAGAAAGGGCTTCTTGTGGTATGGGTAAGTCTTAAGAGATTTCTCAGTTGTAATTTACATGAGAAACAACCATCTGAGCAGCACTTCTTGGGTCAAGACACTGAGAGAGGGCTTCCTGTAGTCTTGATAAGTCATAAGACAAGCCTTAGTTGTAATTTACCTGAGAAACAACCATCTGACCAGGGCGTCTTTGGACAAGACACAGGGAGAGGGCTTCCTGTGGTCTGGGGAAATCTTAAGAGATATTTGAGTCGTAATTTACATGAGAAACAACCGTCTGCAAGGACTTTTTGGGTCAAGACACTGAGAGAGGGCTTCATGTGTTCTTGACTCGTCTTAAGACAAATCGTACTTGTAATTTACCTGAAAAACAACCATTCGACCAAGACGACTTGGGTCAAGACACTGATAGAGGGCTTCCTGTGGTATGGGTTAATCTTAAGGGATTTCTCAGTTGTAATTTACATGAAAAACAACCATCTGACCAGTACTTTCTGGGTCAAGACACTGATAGAGGGCTTCTTGTGATCTGGGTAAGTCTTAAGAGATTTCACAGTTGTAATTTACATGAGGAACAACCATCTGACCAGGACTACTTGGGTTAAGACACTGAGAAAGGGCTTCTTGTGGTATGGGTAAGTCTTAAGAGATTACTCAGTTGTAATTTACATGAAAAACAACCATCTGACCAGGACTTTTTGGGTCAAGACAGTGAGAGAGGGCTTCCTGTAGTCTTGATAAGTCATAAGACAAACCTTAGTTGTAATTTACATGAGGAACAACCATCTGACCAGGACTACTTGGGTTAAGACACCGAGAAAGGGCTTCTTGTGGTATGGGTAAGTCTTAAGAGATTTCTGAGTTGTAATTTACCTGAGAAACAACCATCTGACCAGGGCGTCTTTGGACAAGACACAGGGAGAGGGCTTCCTGTGGTCTGGGGAAATCTTAAGAGATATTTGAGTAGTAATTTACACGAGAAACAACCGTCTGCAAGGACTTCTTGGGTCAAGACACTGAGAGAGGGCTTCATGTGTTCTTGACTCGTCTTAAGACAAATCTTACTTGTAATTTACCTGAGAAACAACCATTCGACCAAGACGACTTGGGTCAAGACATTGATAGAGGGCTTCCTTTGGTATGGGTTAATCTTAAGAGATTTCTCAGTTGTAATTTACATGAGAAACAACCATCTGACCAGTACTTTCTGGGTCAAGACACTGAGAGAGGGCTTCTTGTGGTATGGGTTAATCTTAAGCGATTTCTCAGTTGTAATTTAAATGAGAAACAACCATCTGACCAGTACTTTCTGGGTCAAGACACTGATAGAAGGCTTTCTTGTGATCTGGGTAAGTCTTAAGAGATTTCACAGTTGTAATTTACATGAGGAACAACAATCTGACCAGGACTACTTGGGTTAAGACACTGAGAAAGGGCTTCTTGTGGTATGGGTAAGTCTTCAGAGATTTCTCAGTTGTAATGTACATGAGAAACAACCATCTGAGCAGCACTTCTTGGGTCAAGACACTGAGAGAGGGCTTCCTGTAGTCTTGATAAGTCATAAGACAAGCCTTAGTTGTAATTTACCTGAGAAACAACCATCTGACCAGGGCGTCTTTGGACAAGACACAGGGAGAGGGCTTCCTGTGGTCTGGGGAAATCTTAAGAGATATTTGAGTCGTAATTTACATGAGAAACAACCGTCTGCAAGGACTTTTTGGGTCAAGACACTGAGAGAGGGCTTCATGTGTTCTTGACTCGTCTTAAGACAAATCGTACTTGTAATTTACCTGAAAAACAACCATTCGACCAAGACGACTTGGGTCAAGACACTGTGAGAGGGCTTCTTGTGGTATGGGTTAATCTTAAGAGATTTCTCAGTTGTAATTTACATGAGAAACAACCATCTGACCAGTACTCTCTGGGTCAGGACACTGATAGAGGGCTTCTTGTGATCTGGGTAAGTCTTAAGAGATTTCACAGTTGTAATTTACATGAGGAACAACCATCTGACCAGGACTACTTGGGTTAAGACACTGAGAAAGGTCTTCTTGTGGTATGGGTAAGTCTTAAGAGATTACTCAGTTGTAATTTACATGAAAAACAACCATCTGACCAGGACTTTTTGGGTCAAGACAGTGAGAGAGGGCTTCCTGTAGTCTTGATAAGTCATAAGACAAACCTTAGTTGTAATTTACATGAGGAACAACCATCTGACCAGGACTACTTGGGTTAAGACACCGAGAAAGGGCTTCTTGTGGTATGGGTAAGTCTTAAGAGATTTCTGAGTTGTAATTTACCTGAGAAACAACCATCTGACCAGGGCGTCTTTGGACAAGACACAGGGAGAGGGCTTCCTGTGGTCTGGGGAAATCTTAAGAGATATTTGAGTAGTAATTTACACGAGAAACAACCGTCTGCAAGGACTTCTTGGGTCAAGACACTGAGAGAGGGCTTCATGTGTTCTTGACTCGTCTTAAGACAAATCTTACTTGTAATTTACCTGAGAAACAACCATTCGACCAAGACGACTTGGGTCAAGACACTGAGAGAGGTCTTCCTGTAGTCAGGGGTAAATCTTAAGACATTGTTCATTTACCTGAGAAACAACTACCTCATACAAGGACTTTAAGAACCAAGACAAGGATAGATGGCTAACTGTAAAATGGGTATTAAGGATCAATTCTCAGTTGTGCTTAATTTGTGCAGATTTCTTTTTCATTTTCAATTCTCCTTTAAAACTCAGGTGTTGCACAGCAACCTTGAGTTCCGCATTGGTTACATCGCATATCCTTCCGCCAGCAATATCGTCCTTGGTCTATCGGTGGTCGGTGCGTTGACGTTCACCATTTTAGTCTGTGTGATCGTAATCCTGTCAGTTCGACTGTACGGATCCAGTCAGGACGCTAATCTTCTGGTCTTAGAGAAAGACTTTCTTGAAGATGTTAAGAAAGGTAAGAGGTTGAGGTGCCGGAATTGACCTCAAATTACAATGACCAGGGGCCTTTTCAAAAAGCTACTAGGCAGGAATTCGTGCTAAGCAAAAACAATTCTGGCGTGCTCAGCAAAGTTTTGTTTCTGCCAAGCAAAAAGAAGTGATGAACAGTCACAAACAATTTTCATGACTTGGTATAATGGTCTGGTACCTGTTTCAACAACTACTTGAAAAAGGCTAAAAATGCAGAGGGCAAGCATTTAACGAGGGGCTCCCCTATAGATGAAATATTAAACACATGTCGAAAAATCAAAAAAGAAAAATTCAACAGACAGAGCTGATTATGTGGGTCAGGGGTCACAAAAGCGAAGCTGATCGCTGTTGCTCGGGAGAATGCAACCCGCACATAAACAGAGCACACAAACTAAAAAAAAAAAAAAAAACAGAACAAAGAAGCATCATGTTGGTCACTTTGACACAAACTCTGGGTTATACTGACCCAGAATTTGGTCATGCTACACGGGAATCGGAATCCAGGTCAGTTCTGACCCAGTAGTTTTAGAACGTTTGACAATCGATTAATGACCATCCACATCCATTGGACTTTGACAGGATTGTGCGTTTTACACTTTTGAAATGCAGAATTTTCTCAGAGAAAAATGGACATTTTACAGCTGACGAGTGATGTGGAGGTGAACGGGATGCCGTTTGTGAGTTACCGTGACTACGCCACTAACATGCTGTTCATTGGACAAGAGGTCCGACCAACCACAACTGACGAAGAGGTAATTAGTGATCAACACAGGAGACTTAAAGATCATCTCAAGCAGAGTTATCATTTTGTTTAATGCAGACAGATCTTGAGTATATCTGACGTCTGAAGTCCTCAGGGTCAAGTCTTGTCTCAAGTCCTTAAGAGTATCTGAAGTCAAGTTTCCAGACGGTCAGATAAAATAATTGATCAACTCTGTCTCAAGAATCACAGTTAACTAAAAAAATGCTTACTATGGTTATTTCAATGGATAAGTATCAAAACTCTAAATCAATTCAGGACAAACCTCCTTTTGAAATTCCCGTTCATGATAACCTACCAACCAGGACACAACCAGGAACTCAAAACTACATTCTGCCGAGCAAAAACATTTAATCTTTCCCAAGCACCAGAGCTGACATGAATTCAGACTTTTTGTTATGTCTGCCTGGTGAAAGAAACAACTTGTATTTCCCTCATATATCATCATATCATGCTCGTTGATGTACTTCTCACGAACTCTCAGGGTACTGCTCACAAAAAGCTCCTTGCCAACTCTACAACTACAGGGGTTGCTAGAAGTGGAAATACAATCATTGTATACGTACCTTCTGAAAATTGGATCCTACTTTCAGATCTTATTTTGTCAGCAATGACTCTCATCATGGATTATCATGGATCCAGCAAACCAAACCACAACCAAACTACATATAATAAATGTAATAATAAAAAATAACAATAAAGACAATCATACAGAGTGACCTACTTGTTTCTACCTCTTGTTAAATTTACACATGGATGCCAAGGAACCTTTTTGTATTTTGTTTTTAACCTTTTTGTATATATTCTTATCTGTACAGTACGGTGAAGACGCCATGGTTGAAGAAGCCATGATAAAATTCTCTCGGTTGCTAGGCAACAAGACTTTCTTACTATGTCTCATCCAGACTCTTGATACAGGGAGCAGCTTAAATGTGTCGGTGAAAGAAAAGTGAGAAGTTTGAGACGTGAATTTTTGAACTTTTTCTTTATTTCTCCGCTGTTAAACACTTTATAATCAAAGCATACTTTGTTTGTCTGTACTTTTCTGTAGTAGAAATGTTTAAAACTGTTTGTGTATAAGGACCGTAAGGGATAGCTTGAGTGGTACTGATTTGGCTTCCCTAATGTCGAAATAAAAGTGCAAATAAACAAAAATATGGACAAAACTATTACCATTGTGTTTTTTTTGCACAATTTTGTCATACCAGGCAGTCGATAGCATCTTTACTGACCGTTACCATGGTACTGAACAACAAACTGGACGTCCTGACAGAGTAGGTGCAACTGGGAACTCGGCATTGTCCCAAGTTGTCTTGAATTCTCATTATATCTCTCTTGTTGAAACTTCTCAATACTTCTATATAAGAACCAAATAAATAAAATAAATAAATAAATTAATAGCAAATCTTGGAGAGCACTATTTTTTAAAGCATTGTGACATAGAGAGCACAATCAAGGCAACATGGTAAAAACACCAAAATAGTTTCACACCGAGTTTTTGATTTGTCTTACTAAAAAGAAAATCCCAAACAAAATGGGATGACCTTATACCCAGCTTGTTGAAGAAAATGATATTTAGTTTAAACCCACAACTTTATCATGCAGAGATCTCTTTGAAATGAAACAGAGTTATACTTTTGTACACACATAACACATGCAAGCCACAGTTTCCTATATAGTTTGTACCTTCACGTAATTCCCTTTGAGATAGATGCATTATTTAACAAATAGAAAGATACTTCTTGTTCGTGAATCTTTCAAACTGTTTAGTAATGTATTGAATTCTCTTGTTACATTTCAGCGTCTTGATAACTTTGATGTCACAGATGATTCAAGATGCTCAATCTACCAACCAGGAACTCCTACTTTTCAGCAAGTAAGAACATTAATATTATTTCTATCGGAAGTGCTTTCCATTATCCAAAAGTCTAGTTCAAAAGATCCACAGGTCAACAGCTGGGACTTGAACCAACGACCCCCGCATTTTAGAGATGTCTTTACCACTAGACCACCATGTATGCAAGTGACGACAAGGTGCCGGTCTGAATTCTGTTTGACTCACCCTAATTCACTCTACAGTTATCTTTCTGATACCAAATAAATGACTCCAAAGTTGTGTTGTAGGTGTTTCTCACTAGAAGAATGATTGCAGATTATAATTGTTATTATTAATTTCTGGTAATGAAACCAAGTATGCCTCAAATTCAAACTTAATCACTGTAGCTCGGAAGCCCAAGGAAACCTGTAGATAAGGATGCTTGCCATCAGAACCAGAAACACCAGAGTAAACCCCTACTCTTTCGAATAAGTGTTCTGGGTTCTTTAAGCCGTAGGTAGCATGTACTAGGATGAGTAATACACGTTAAAGTCCCATCCAAAGAAAAATCAATAATGGTAAAATGTCTTGCTCAAAGAGACAAGTGTCGCGACTGGCCAGGCCGGAATTCAAACTACAGAACTTAAAGGGTCTGTATACATTTGGTAATGACTCTGAAAATTGATGCCAATAAAAACTTACTTGGTAAGAAGTACAGCAGCTTTGGATAGTATAATGCATTTAGAGAAACGTTTCACTTCGAAGTACTGCAGTTATGGAAAAGTATGTCACTTTTTATCCCCAAAAAATTGAATCTGAGAAGCGTTATGGCCGTAACGCTTCTAAGAATGTGTATTCCAATGACGGATACTTCTTCTGCATGAACACAACCGCTCCAGATTTTTGGCAATATCTCAAAAACGCTGCCACCTTTTGAAATGAAATATACACAGGTCAGTTTTATGGTCTAATTATATAGTATTAAGGCAAATGTACGGTTCCAAAAACCAAAGGTATACTTTGCTTTTAAGCTGTTTAAAACGACCTGTTCTCTTCAGAACCATCACAGCTCATGAGAAAGATAACTTCATATGGTTACTGCAAGCCTTTATTTTCCAAATTAAAAACAAAAATGTGTCACTTTTGTCTGCAGGACAGACAGCGTTTTGGAGAAGCTGTTGTCAAACTGGGTCGCCCTAAGCTTGTACGACCAACTAAAGGTAGGTCACAATGTAAACACATTTTCCAAATAATATCCTGATTGTTACATCTTCTGAAGGAAATTTTTGTTGTATAATAAAGATTTTTTTTTGCAACTAGAACAACAATCAAGAACTGTTTAACATTTCAGAAACTTAATCATGGTTTCTTGGTTTTTATGTTTGATATAGAGTCACACCGCCTATCCTCTGTTTGTGTTGTATCGCGCCATCAAATACCGCACTGAACATGGTCCAATTGATGCCGTCACTGGCCAGGCTATATTTTCTCTCAACTTTAAGAATTTAATGCAAGAAACCATAAACTTCAACGTCTTGGTAAGTATAAATCTCCAATAGTCGGATTCATTAAGCCACGCCGACTGCACAGCAAATGCCTATCACTCCTGTTTTCATGGCCTTCATAGACACTGGTGGTTCTAAACAAAAACGGAATTGTCGACAAGAAAGTCAAGGTGCTAGACGTTGACACCATGTCGCAGGTGAAGGAGAAGATCTTAGATGCCATCCATCTAAACAAACCCTACTCCAGCAGACCCAGTGCCATGCAAGTCAGTCTTGGTATGTTTCACTGTAAACCCACCACCCTGTCTCCCTTTTTTTGACTATCACAAATTTGTGCATTCTGGATCAACAATATAAAAGAGGAATCGCTATTAACACATCTGAGTTAAGTTAAATAAACCAGCTACATAACATCACATATTTATTTTTAGACGTTCAACATTTCTCGTTTGACACTCCGCAGTTATCGAAAATAATCAAATATAAAACACAGATCGTTTTTAGATTAAACTCACAAAGTCTAGCTTTGAGACACAGTTTTTCCCTTTCTTAATTAACAGCAACTGTCAAATAATTTTCTCAATAGAAAAATAATATATTATAATATAGCGCCTACATGACTTTATTTGTAACAGTGTGGCACCGGGGAAAGAACGACCGTGTAATCTTGACAGATAAGGGCGTCAGACCTGTCGATAACAAGTTATGTCGAATCAACACCCTGAAAGATTTCCAAGTGAGTAAAAACACAGGCTGAAATATTTCATCAACATCTTAAAATAATTATTTGAAGTTTTACTAAGTTGCATTTAAATCGCAGGAGATAAAAGTGAAGACGCCAGTTATGTTATAGCGCCCTCAGGCGTCCAGTTGTATTGTAAACATTGGCTACGCCATCTTCTTTTATCGTGTACGTTTTGTCGACTAAGGCATCCCCCCTCCGTGGATTTATTGATGATGATGACCAAGTCCCAGCTGCCAAACGCCGGACCGCTCAAAAAAAGATGTCCATGCTCGAGCTCATGTTAGGCCAAATAGCTAACTACTGCCCAGTCATCTCCAGAAGCACTATAGTTAAAAACTCCACGTCCATCCCAATATTTGGCAAGCGATCCAACTACATTTCGGATTCCAATCCACTGGGGGACACATACTAGACTTCGCATCCATACATCTCAATGCTGATGAATGTCCGGAAGACCTTTACCAACGCATAACGGCCTTTTTGAGGATAATCTCCTTCGTCGGGACAGTGGCATATCCCACTATGGCCAAGTTATTAATGAAGATGAAGAGCTATCTCCTTCACTTGAAAACTACATCGTGCTTACATGGCTTCGACTTATCCATGGTGGCCTCCCCCGCCTTGTCAAGCAACGCTATGGCACCGAGCTACACTCCCGCACCCTAGCTTCAATTAAGCCAGAAATATCACAAGCCCTGGAGTCATTGTTGGAAGAGCTACACACCTCCGACAGTGCACGGTCCATGCGCACCACAACATCCAAACCACAGTGGCCTCACCAGACGACGCCCTCAACGACACCTCATAGCCAAACTCCATTTCTCCCCAATCCTACCAGAGCCACAAAAACTTGTCCCCTCTGCAAACAAGTGGGACGCAATGACTACCACCATTTCCTCAGTGAATGCCCCCACTTACCTGACCAAGACCGCAAGTACATCGCAAGAGCACGCCAAGTCGCTAATATTCTCGATGAGTCAGATGACGAAGCGTGTTGACAGCCAACTTTCTTCAGAGTCATCGACAACACTACGTGTTCAGGTCCGACAATCCCCATACATCGACACGTTCCATGACCACCACACTGTCCGTGTTACCATTGATAGTGGGGCAACAGGTAACATGATTCGTGAGAACACAGCGAAGAGACTAAAATCAAAAATACGCAAAAGCTCACAGTCTGCCCATCAGGCCGATGGTTGCTCACCCCTGGTAGTCATCGGGGAAACCGACTTCACGCTGCCGCGAGATGGGAGCGTGCCCCATCCCACACCACGACTGTGTGGCCGGGAGAATTCATCGAACTTGAGCTCCCTCCGAACAGCCTCAATGACACAATGTTGGCGTTGGAACCACGCACTAACACCCATGCCAGAGACACCAGCCATGCCAACCTTTGGCCTCCACCTGCCCTTATCCAAAGTATGGCAGGACGAGTTCGCATCCCAAATCTCACAGACGAGCCCCTGGTCCTCAAGCGCAAGGAACAATTCTGCCAGGTTAGTCCAGTGTTCCTACCCCTGTCAGACAATCTTCACGTGGACAGTCATGAACAAGACATGGCGAGTGCCCCAAAAACTCCATGCCCCTCAGCAAGCCACATAACGCACTCTGCCTAAATCACACTTGATCCCACCCGCGGCCTACATGAAGAATACGATGAGGTTTTCGACCAAACATTTCCTGGCTACAACGGTGCTGCAGGCCCCTTTGAAGCTGTTATTAACATGGGCCCAGTTCAACCCCCCCAACGCAAAGGCCATCTGCCACAGTATGCCCAAGACAAGCTTCGCGAACTGCAACACAAATTTGACGAGCTCGAGAAGCAGGGAGTCTTTGCCCGCCCAGAAGACATGGGAGTCAATGTTGAATATCTCAATCCCTCATTCCTTATCAAGAAGCCAAATGGGGGCTTCCGACTTGTTACCGCAATTGCCGATGTCGGCAGATACAGCAAGCCTCAGCCCTCCCTCATGCCGGATGTAGATTCCACCTTGCGCAAAATCGCACAGTGGAAATACCTCATCGCCAACGACCTCACCAGTGCGTTTTACCCGATTCCGTTATTTCGCCAGTCGATGAAATACTGTGGTGTCGCAACACCATTCCGTGGTGTTCGTGTATATACCAGATCTGCGATGGGTATGCCTGGCCCCGAGACAGCCTTGGAAGAACTCATGTGCCGCATCCTCGGGGACCACCTCGAAAAAGGTATAGTTGCAAAGCTTGCTGCTGACCTCTACTGCGGCGGCAACACCCTCGATGAGCTACTCAACAACTGGAGATCAGTTCTACATGCCATGTACAAAAGCCGCTTACGCCTTTCCGCATCAAAGACAGTAGTTTGCCCAAAGAGCACTACAATTTTAGGCTGGATCTGGTCCAATGGCACAATCCAAACCAGTCCTCATCGGATAGCTACCCTCTCAACTTGCACCATACCTGACAAAGTTGGCGGATTGAGGTCATTCATCGGCGCCTTCAAAGTGTTGTCACGAGTAGTTCCAGAATGCTCCAGCCTAATGTCTCCATTGGACGATGCCGCAGTCGGACGACAAACTAAAGACAAACTTACCTGGTCAGATGACCTACGAGCTGCATTCCGCAAAGCCCAAAGTGCATTGACCTCTGCCAAAACAATTACTCTCCCACGGCCAGACGATCAGCTATGGATTGTGACTGATGGCTCAGTCAAAAAGCACAGCATCGGCTCAACAACATCACTCGCAATGACAAACCTCTCCTGGCCGGCTTCTTCAGCGCCAAATTGCGAGGTCGCCAGCCTACGTGGTTACCATGTGAGGTTGAAGCCCTCTCCATCTCTGCATCGACCAAACACTTCAGCCCCCTCATCATTCAGTAGAAACACCACGCATGCATACTCACTGAAAGCAAACCATGTGTGCAAGCGTTTGAAAAGCTATGCCGTGGCGAATTTTCAGCGAGCCCCCGTGTTTCAAAATTCTTTTCCACGAGCAGCCGGTATCAAGCGTCAGTCCGACACCTCGCCGGATCAGCCAACATTCCTTCTGATTTTGCCAGCCGCAATGCTCCCACCTGCCACGACTCCACCTGCCAGATTTGCGCCTTTGTGAAGCACGAGGAAGATTCTGTGGTCCTTCGCATATCTGCTGAGGACGTGATCTCTGGTAACACTAAACTCCCCTTCACCAGTAGGGCAGCATGGGCAAAAGTCCAGTCCGAATGCGCAGACCTACGACGCACCCATGCCTACCTCGTCCAGGGAACCCGCCCCTCTAAGAAACTTACCAACATCAAAGACGTTAAGCGCTATTTCCACGTCGCCTCTGTAGGCAAGGACGGCTTGTTGATAGTCCGCCGTGACCAACCCCTGTCTCCGACACGTGAGTGCATCATCGTCCCTCGTCAAGTACTAAATGGGCTCCTCACGGCACTTCACATTCAGTTAAGCCATCCTACTCGCCACCAACTTCACACTGTCACAAACCGGTACTTCTATGCCCTTGACATGGACAAAGCCATTGAACAGGTGACCACCAGCTGTCATCACTGCGCATCCCTACGCACCACACCGCATACTGTGATCGAACAATCCACCGGAGATCCCCCAGAGACAGTCGGTGTCTCGTTTTCCGCCAACGTCATCAAACGCAACCGCCAACTTATCCTCGTCGTGCGCGAAAATACTACTTCGTTTACTGCATCATGTCATGTGGACAGCGAACGTCACGATACGCTCCGTGATGCACTGATTCGCCTTTGCATCGAGCTTCGGCCATTGGACGGCCCTCCTGCAGTAATTCGCACCGACCCAGCTCCCGGGTTCACACGCCTTGTACGCGATGACTTCCTCAAACAACACCACATGAGCACTGAAGTTGGCCGAATCAAAAACCCCAATAAGAATCCAGTCGCAGAGAAGGCAGTTCGTGAATTGGAGGAAGAACTTCTACGTCTGGACCCAATGGGAGGATCCACTACACCATTGGCCCTCTCTCTCGCCACCGCTAACCTGAATTCCCGCATCCGCACTTGTGGGCCCTCTGCCCGTGAAATGTGGCATCAACGCGATCAATTCACAAATCAACAAATCATGTTCTCTGACCTGCAGATGATCCAGTCACAACACCAGCTTCGCACGACAAACCACCCCTACAGTGAACGGTCTTAAGCTCCCCTGAGACCCGCTGCGCCAACGCCACAGCTTGAGGTTGGTGATCTTGTGTACCTGTACTCTGACCGTGACAAAACCCGAGCAAGAGACCGATACCTCGTCTCATCCGTCGAAGGTGCATGGTGCAACATTCGCAAGTTCCGGGGCTCCCAACTAAGATCTGCATCGTACCAAGTCAAGAAATCCGAATGCTACAAGGTACCGTCACACTGGGAACACACCCGCATGCACAGAATGCCATCCCCACCAGATGACACTGCGCATGAAGATGATGACATCTATCTGCAACCAGCACCACGACCCCAGATCCACCACACATCCCCACGGAACTATCCACACCTGCTGATGATTCCTCCGACATTGTCCCAATCACCGGGGAGTTCACACCTCACACCGCTATGGGTTCAAGTGAGACACCCACTCACGTCACTGATGAAGAGCCACCCACACCAGCCCGGCCCTGTTCCACTGTACCTACTCATAGGCGCTCCAGTCGTCAGCGCAGCCTACCAAAACACCTGAAAGGCTTTGTTCTGGACTATTAGTTCCCGTACCTCACTTCGTTTCGGTGTTTTTGCTTTTTGTTTTACGGGGCAGAATAATCCCCATGCTTTTAGGCTCGAGGGTAGTCCTTCCCTATGACAGCCTCATTTTTTTTTGCACTTCATTTTTTTCCCTCGTTCTTTGACAGTTGATCACTAACTCATCGTACGCGAGACAGCGTTTTTGAACAATGACTGTAGCTTGTTTGCTTCCCACAGGTCACATTGCCTTTTTTTCTGCATGTAGATGCTCGGCCTTGTACTAATGTATTGTTTTTCCATAGAATAGAAGAAAAAGAAGTAGTCGCGCCAGTTATGTTATAGCGCCCTCAGGCGTCCAGTTGTATTGTAAACATTGGCTACGCCACCTTCTTTTACCGTGTACGTTTTGTCGTCACATTAAAGTTGTTCCTCTCGTTATAAGTCAAGTGTTTGGCCGTTTGTAATCATTTGAGAGTCCCCACATATTACTATATTGGCGAGAACTCTTTTAAGACGTTGCAATTGGATAAAAGTTCTCACTGGATCCCTGTTATTTCATTGGTTGCCCATAGGTACCCGACAGAGCACCAGTTACCCTCGTTGATAAGGGGCAGTTTGCCAGTTGCTCTGGACCAGTGCATCAGTATGAAGACAAAATTACAAACGGTAAATCCTCTTCATAGAGATTCAGTTCAAAGTTAGTTATATTTTTAAGAGAAGTCAAGTATCAACAAGTTCCGTTTTGCTTTAATGTCACAAAAATGTTCTACCAAACAGCTCCATGAGGTTGAACCGAGTGCAGAACTCATGCTTGAAATTCTTGAATGTCCTGTAATGTATCAATATAAAATACTTATAAAAATACACCAACACTTCATAGGAATCAAAGATGATATAATGTATCGCTATTTTTAAATCATCTACAGAATTCTTTGCCTTCAAAGATGAAAACACCCCTGCAGGACATCAATATCCGGTAAAACTCTAAAAGTAAACAAGTTAAAGGGACTGTGTCATCATGATTATTGCAGTAAATGGAATAACCCGGTTACTACGTACACTTGTGCGCCAGCGGTTACATCACAGTTTGACAAAGACGGCACCCTTTGTAATTTCACCGCAAGCGTGCACGTGTGTAGGATTTGGATTGGTGAGAGTCCATCTTTCTGTGGACAGCCACAGGCCTGCATGCTATAACCATGACGACATAGCCCCTTTAACATCGGGCCTGTGATTGTTCAGAATCTCTCTTGATACAATGTATAACTCTTTTTTTCTCTCAAATACTTTCCTTTGTCTTGACAGATGTGATCAACCATCTTGCATTCTATTCCAGTTTAAGAGGAATGTTAACAGATACCTTCTCTCCCTTTCAATTGTCTTGTTTTTTTTGTAGTCTTCATCTTGAGTGGCCCTTTGGCCTTGGGTTTGGTGATAAATCCAGGGAAGAAAGACTCAGCCGTGCTGGGTCCGATTCTGTGCTTTTCCTCATCGTATTAGAGAATATGTAAATCCCCTAAAAATAAAAGACCACGTAGATCCAAGAGCTTCATCTGGAAACCAAGAGCAGTCCTTTACTCAGTTTCGGAACATTTAATTTTTGTATACTCAAAATACAAGTAAGACTCAAAGGTCATAAAGCTGACCTCAGTTGCCAGCTCATCCCCTCCCCAACCCTCACACCAAAATCACATTTTGAAACGACATATTACTCTCTCCAAAGTAACAATGAATAACCAGTTAACATTTGTATTTTAGGCTAAGGAGGAAGCAGAATCTTCATTTATGGAGGAAGGTGGTTACTGCATCCCAACCAAGGGTGACAGTCTGCAGAAGATTCCCCAAAACCTCCCTCAAGCAGAGTTTCCGGCAAAAGTAAGAATCTGTTTGCGGTTTGACGACAACAATCCAACAACGAAACTAAATCTCATTTGCCAAATTACCAACATTACATTATGTCTGACTAATCTTTTAAACAATTGCCAATTTACCTTTCAAACGTTAGACAGCCAATCAGCTTTAATATCAACAGTTAACTAAGACAGTGAACTAGATTTGAATATCAACCAATTTCATTGGTTCCAAGTTTTCACTAGCAGGCCTACTTTTATTAACACTGGTTACCCTGTTTAGCTACGGACTAGGCCTCCGTTCACAATCAAATATTGATTATCCATGATAAGATCATTTTATTTGACGAAAGATTGCACAGGTACTTTGTCTGCACTGGTAACCTTATGTCAAGACAATGGACTAACAATGAAGAGATTCCTAATAATATACATTTGTGGAATATCTGATTGGTCAAGAGTTTTCATTGGTACCCTTCTTGTCACTGGTTATCGTATAGGACACGGACAGCGGCCAACAGAAGCAGTATGAAGGGGAGAGCGCATATGGTAATTAATAATTATGAAACAAAAACCCCGCTGATGTTTTCTTTGAAAGTATGAACATAATAATGCAAAACAACTTAATTTCATAAATAAAAAACCAGGCTGTAGTTATGGAGCCCGATTACCATTAACTAAATGGAAGAGGTTGGCTTCTGGGCAGATAAAAACACACACTTATAACAGATCAAGCAAATCAGTTAAAGTCAGTCAGTATGCTATAAGATATAAAATAGTGTCTGTCATGTTCTTACTGCAAATCATGTCTTCAGATAACGATGGTTTGGGAGATGAAGAACAAAACCTTGAGGGAGTCAGAGATTGGCATCTGGTAAGTCAGAGAAAAATTGTTGAATGAAATAATGAGTGTTGCCAAAAAAAAGAATGAATTGATCAAACAGTTCTTTACTCAAACAGTTGATCAAAATGTTTCAAACGTTTTTTCACAACAGTTTTATACTCTTATAGAAAGTGTAATTGTTGGAGAAGATGCATAACTATGGTAACCTTTTTACCCCAGACTAAAAAGCTGGAGTCTTTCTCTGTAGAGGAACACGCCGCCCAGCAGCGAGGAAGATATTGGTGTTTGTCACGAAATAAACGCAGTCAGTGGGCCGTTTATAAGGTTCCATTCCAGAGAGTTCTATCATCAAAGGTAAGGTTTGTCCAAAGCAAAAAACAAGCAGCGGGGAACCATCATGATCAAATCTTTTGTTTCCTCTTCAAGTTTTTAGAACGGCCACGGCCACGGCCACGGCCACGGACTCGGACTTGGACTCGGACTCGGACTCGGACTCGGAATCGGACTCGGACACGGACACGGACACCCCCAGTAAAGTGCCCGGCAATTTAACATATGCCTATCACTCAGCCAAACTTAACTTATAGGTCACTAAGGCTGGACAGTTATGACCAGTGAGTATACAAACATGAAAATCTCTTGACTTTTTGTCTCAACACCTCAAAAACAGAGCGTCATCCAAGAATATGTTGACAACATGTTCCAGACCATTTTGTCCGTGGAGAGCGCCCCCAAGGCCATCAAGTACCTCTTTGACTTTTTCGACGAGCAGGCGCATATGTATGACTTGAAGTCCAAAGATCCCACAATTAAACATGCCTGGAAGAATAACATGTGAGTAATGAATGGCAGCAACCAAAAGCAACCAAAGCAACCAAGGCAACCAAAGCAACAGAAGCAACCAAAGCAACCAAAGCAACCAAAGCAACCAAAGCAACCAAAGCTACCAAAGCAACCAAAGCTACCAAAGCAACCAAAGCAACCAAAGCAACCAAAGCTACCAAAGCAACCAAAGCAACCAAAGCAACCAAAGCAACCAAAGCAACCAAAGCAACCAAAGCAACCAAAGCAACCAAAGCAACCAAAGCAACCAAAGCAACCAAAGCTACCAAGGCAACCAAAGCTACCAAAGCAAACAAAGCGACCAAAGCAACCAAAGCAACCAAAGCAGCCAAAGCAACCAAAGCAGCCAAAACAACCAAAGCTACCAAAGCAACCAAAGCAGCCAAAACAACCAAAGCTACCAAAGCAACCAAAGCAACCAAAGCAACCAAAGCAAAACAAAGCAACCAAAGCAGCCATAGTAACCAAAAGAAACTAAAGCAACCGAAGCAACCAAAAGCAACCAAAAGCAACCAAAGCAACCAAAAGCAACCAAAGCTACCAAGGCAACCAAAGCAACCAAAGCAAACAAAGCGACCAAAGCAACCAAAGCAACCAAAGCAGCCAAAACAACCAAAGCTACCAAAGCAACCAAAGCAACCAAAGCAACCAAAGCAAAACAAAGCAACCAAAGCAGCCATAGTAACCAAAAGCAACTAAAGCAACCGAAGCAACCAAAAGCAACCAAAGCAACCAAAGCAACCAAAGAAGCTAAAGCAACCAAAGCAACCAAAGCAACCAAAAGCAACCAAAGCAACCAAAGCAACCAAAGCAACCAAAGCAACCAAAGCAACCACAGCAACCTTGGGATCCGTCCATTGTTTTTTCCCCACTCTAAAGACTTCCTTTTGTTAACATTCAACATGTTCAGTTGATTGAATAGACTGGTTTCCGGTTCCCACACAAGTGAGGGCCAATCAAAAGCTCTATATCAGTAGTAACTACCGTTCCCTATATATACACAGTCAGAGCAACAACAATGTAGTGACCGTGAACAGGTCTGTTGTTTGAAGTACCCTTCAAGTGCATGAACAAACAACTAATCTAAAACCCCAAACAACAAAATAATGAAGTTTATTTGTACACAATTCACCGAGACATTGATATTAATAAACCCCAGCTTAACATAGTTTGAGATAAGTTTTTGGAAGTTCACGAGGATAATAGTTCCAATTACTTCCAGATCTGAAGAATTTGAGGCTTGCATGCCTCTCTGTAAATCCTCCACGGTTCATGTAAGATACTTAAGCTTAACAACGCTTTCTGCTTAGTGTGCAAAACCTGCATGCTTAACAGCTTCACAAAACTATGCCCAAACGATGCGCCTTCAAGAGATGCTTGCAACATAAAGAAAATCTGAATACTCTTCATTCAATCACTTCTTGATAGTCTGCCACTGCGTTTCTGGTCCAATGCCATCAAGCATCCAGACTACATCTTTGACATCCGACCTACTCGCTCCGTTGAGGCAAGCTTAGACGTGATTAGTCAGTTATTCCATGACGCACACGACACCAAGACGGATAAACTTGGACAGGTAAGAGACCGCAAGGGCGGCTTCCTTAAATCACAGAAAAAAAACATCTGTTTGCATTTCACTTTGTGGCTGGTACGCACTTTGATAACTCATCGGTGTCATTCAGCAAGACCCAAGGACTGTGCATTTAATATGGTGGACAATCTGGTGAGAAATGTTGAGTGCTTTCCTCGAACCACAATAATTCTTCACAGAGGGAGAATATGCATTTAAGGGATTTATTGTTAATTGGATAACTACGGGGGAGGGGAAAGGGGAGGGCCCTGAAGGGGAGGGGGTGTCAGATCTAAATACAAAGTTTCCGATTTTTTTTTTACGTTGACAGGAATCCTCCATAAACAAGTTCTTGTACAGCAGAGAGAAGACAAAGTACCAGCGTCTTGTTCGACAATACTATAAAGGAGTGGAGGAATCTTCACCGGTACCCACACAAGATCTGAACGCAGAGCTACACAAAGCAAGTCAGGTAAGACGCCAATTTAACTTAACACAAATCCCTGCCCAATTCTAGAAGCCTATTCATTGTTGTTTAATTTCAGGATCCCTTGACATTACAGCAATGTGAATTTCCTTTTTTTTGTACTATTCTTCCAATATCCAAACTACATACAAAATACAACCTTTTTTTTCTTGTAGAACTTCACAGGACTGTTCAGCAAGCTAAGCACCTTAAAGCAGCTATGGGATCTTGTAAGTTGCTCTTTCCCTGTTTTTATTGATATTAAAGAGGCTATCTACTTGCACTTTCTTGAATAGTTTGAAATTAACCTCTGACCTGACTTTGGCTTAAAACATTGATGAAAAAATCCCTCTCTGAAATGTTATAATCCCATGGTTCAAGCCTGTCTTGTGTGACCACTTAATCATCTGTCACACTGTGACAACTAAAACAAGATGGTGTCTGTAATTGTTTGAGCACCCACGATGAATCCAAAGGGTACTTGAAACAAGACGTTAAGAAAAAGATTACGTTTAGTTTTAAAATACTTATCAACAAATTTCCTAGTGTTTAGGAATGATTAAACAGGTTACGGTACTATTGTTTAACTACTTAACATGCTTTTTAAAGTGTACACCATGCTCCTCGGAGAAGTTACAAAAAGACCTTCCAAATCAAGATATTCAGCCCATTCTCCTCTACATACACTTTAGTCTTCTTATGTCGCGGCGAGAGCACACTAGTCCAAACGTTTAAAACAGACCAGTCAGCTCTTTTCAAACACTTCTTCCTAGAGCAGACTAAGACGTCATCATCCATTGTTGGATGAATTCCTCCTCACGCAATTTCTATTCTCTTCTCCTGCTTGCTATTCAAGGCCGTGTTGTCGTGTTCGTGTATGTTTGGATTTCGTCTCTCCATCTTCTCTTCTGTCTTCCTCTTCTTTTTTCATTTCTAGGTTGCCATTTGGTTAGTCTCTTGGTCCACCTGTTTTCATGTCTTCTTGACAAGTGTCCAGTCCATCTCCCTTTCATTTCCTTGATCTTTTCCATGATGTCTTTAATCCTAGTTTTGTGTGTGTCTTTTGGTATGTCTGACTTTGTCACGTAGAGTTAGTCTGGACATCCTCTTTTCCATATAGCTCCCAGATTAATACATTGTATACCAAAAAAAAAACCCCGAAAGTTTCCACCTTAAACTCTCAACCCTTCTCTCTTTTTCAATCTGACAACAGCTTCTTGTGGTGTTGAGGACAAATGATGAAGGGAACCAAGAACATCTGTGGTGTTTGCTGGCTGATGTGAAAGATACACTCTCCAGCGGCAATGCTTTGTAATATTGCCCCTAAGGTTTAATTTAGGTTTTCCCAGTCAAGTTCAGCAACAAGTAATTTAATTCTGTAAAAAATAAAAAATAAAATAAAATAAGAGGATGTAGTATCCTTTAAGACAGGGCGTCTTTAAGACAGCCTGCCTACCCATATATTATGGCTGTGCGTCATGGGTCATTACCAAGCCCCTTGCCGCATGTCTCAACAGATATCACACAAACTGCATCCGGATAATACTCGGCATAAAACGTCTTGACAAGATTAGCATACCAACACCGAGTTGTACAATATCAGCCAGCAAAATCCATCAATAGATACCATCCAAAATCGCCAACCCGGAGGGTTTGGACACATTCTATGCAAACCTACTGACGAGCCACTTATCTATGCTCCTATACTCCCAATCTCATGGTGGACGCAGACAAGGTCGTCAGCGCCTACTATTAGGGCCAATCAAAAGCTCCATATCAGTAGTAACTAGTAAGTAGGATGGTCTGGTTTCTCTGCCGGACATTCAGAGACTAGCACAACACAGAAAATAATGGGGAAAGCTTGTTACCGCCTGCTGTGCAGTCGACTGATGATGACAATTATCCTTGAGATAGATGACGTGCATAAATTGATGATTAATGTTTCTACAAATAGCTATGATATTGGTCAATTATTCTACTCAGAGCGCTCTTTATTTTTGTATACATTTTAATTTAAAACAAAAATAATAAGGTATAATCCTTTTACCACTTTTACTATTACAATAATGTGTTTTTTGTCTTTTGCAAAACTGTGATTGTAAACTTGCACTTGTGAGGGTAAAACTCTTTTTTATATCATTTAGTTTGTCTATAAATACGTATTCAACTGAATGATTTATAACACCCAGATATTTTTTTTTCATGAATGCTTGTCATTGTCTTAAAGACGCTAATTAGAAAAATACACCGTAATTTGACAATATTGTTATGATGTTTAATAAGAGGTAGTGGGACTTCTGCTGAAAGTTACAAGCTCAAACAGCGCCCTCACTGAAGTGAACGGAAGCCCTATCATTGGATGAGAGTATTGTGCTTGACGCATACGTACATGCACGTTTCCATTTCTTTACCCAAGCGATGCCAGGGTGGTTATAAATCTGTAGGTGGAAGGGCTTGGTCCGTTTCTCCAGAACTTAGGTCAAAAATAAAAGTAAATTTCAAAAATTGTTTTGTATAAATATTTTTAAGTGGATATTCTTTTGCTGTTCTCAACTCTTAACGAAGAGGGCGCTAAACTAATTGACTGTACAGATTTCTTACTAGAGCTAGCTCTGGCTAGCGCTAATGGCAACATTTATTTTCCCGCGGCAACCACAAGTCCTGGCTTACGGTAACAAACCTTGCAAATGTTAGGTCTTGACAGGACCTTGAGATACTATCGGGACAACTATTGTTACAATATTGGAACCGTGACGACATATAACAAAAGACATTAAGTCATCTTTAATTGTTTATTTTGTTTTAGCCGAAACCCCCGTGTTTGTTTTTGCTACGAACACAATTATAGTTATTATTTGTATTATTGTCTACCAATAAAAAAAAAAATAAAATAAAATAAATAACCTACGTGTATTTTTGTTAAAACTTAAACCACGATAACATAGTATCGATAAATGGTCAATCCAGCAGTGATGTATAGTTGAGAGTACATTAAACTTAATACCCCAAAATCGGAAGTGGGACCTGCACCAACTGCAACAATTTCCCGAAAAGGGTAAGATATTAGGAGTATGGAGATCGTTTGGAATGACCGGTATCGGACCAAAAACATTGGAATGGGGTGGGGTGGGGGTGGGTGGGGGGGGGGGGGTGGGGCGGGCAAGGTTCCTAATATTTTTTTATGCGTCAAACTCTGCTCAACACAAAACTCAAGTTTACAATTAACCCTTTCTGATGACTGCTGTTGTTGCTGCTCTCCCCAGTCTCAATTTTTTGGTATCGAATATAAACAAAGGAAAGCGACACATCGCCGCTTAAATGACTGTGTATCGATACTAATGTGGTAATCAAAATTTTGTGGATAAAGTTTTCCATTATACAATTGACTGTTATCTGTTGTGACGTGGTCCATGCTGTTTTGGACACCCGAGGGGGCAGATGGCACACGAGGCGAAACCGAAGGGGCAGATGGCACACGAAGCAAAGCGAGGGTGCCATCGGCAGGACCACATCGCAGCAGACAACAATTGTTTTGTTATACCGTGGTATTAGATTGCAGGATTATTAAAAAGGCCCATGCTGACATAGTTTGCGGACGACAATATTCAATTCTACAAAAGCACGGAGATTGATCGATTACCAATTTTTTATCAACCAAATGTATCAACTGGTCCCTATCGTGAGCATGATATCAAAAGTACAGTAGCGTGCATAGTACCAGTGGTTATAAGTAACCTCTTTTTAATGGGGACGAAGAAATAATGTTCTGAGAACGATCTGGTAATGGACGCGAGCGATACGACCATATAGTAATATATAACTCTATGGATACGACTTACCTTTTTCTCGGGTGTTCTGCGAACTTCAAAGTACGTATCAATGGGGACGGTAAAATGAATTTTCTGAGGACGATCTAGGTACTGGACCAAGACAACATCACTTTTTTTGGGAAGACATTAAAGTTTTGTATTATGTCGTGATTGGTTCTCGACCAATAAAAATTCACAATCTAATACCATGGTATAACAATGTTAAATGATGTGAACAGAAAACAGAGGGCGCTATTCCGCTTTAATGGTGGCGCGCACTTATACAGTTGTAGAGAGTCGTGGTTGGGCTTTATTGATGTGGAATTATTTCGTAAGAAGTATTTATATCCCACCATCATGGTTGCCTGTTGGTTATAAATAATTATTTAGTGTGTCTTCACACAATTATCATTTAATATTTACTTCATATCCAGGGAGATTTCTAATTGAAATAATTGTATAGCGTATGAATAGTCACCAGGTTGGGCGGTCGGACCTATATATTGTTCTCCTTGGGACGGTTTGCAAACTGAACAAAACAGAGTGATCACTATCAGTTAAAACCCTTATTTTGAAGGATTGAGACCACAAAAGACTGTCTGTATATTTAGCAAGAGAATTTGCTGAAGGATCGGTTGGTATCTACGGTTTTATTTGACTTACATTTTGTCTAATTTTAGGTTAACTGATAGGGTGCTAAAATAACGCAAGTTTGATTTTGCAGTGTGGATTAGAGGGCTGGTTATGTACATTGTTGGTGCACCGGCAAAACATGTAGCTGCACTAACCATTGGCAATGTGGGCGGTCGGACCTATATATTGTTTGGTTCTCCTTGGAACGGTTGTGGTTGTGAGTGTGAAATCGATACATTTATTTTGCATTCCTGTCAACCAAAAATGTTCTAATATTAAATTTGTGTAACAGATTTTTCTTGGAAAAGATAAATTAAAACACAGTAGTGACAAAAAAAGCTGAGTGAGCAACCCTACCCAAACACAGGTGTGCCCATCTAAATTAAATAAAACACTATACTAAATCGTGGTTTAAGTTTAATAAAATTCACATACGGAAGTAAATTTTGTAAATAAAACTTGATAGATCATCAGGCAAGTCTGTTTCTGTTGTCTGAGTTGTGTATCATTAAGGCGTATTACCAACAATTTGAGAGGACTGTTCAACTTTTATGAAAGGGGTGTTTTTTTTTTTGCATTGTCCGTGGCATATAGGCAACAGTTTTTGTATGTCTTTCTTTATGAAACAGCAACATCTGTTAAAATTCGTTGAGAGAAAACATTCTTAATGTATTTTTTCAGCAAAAATTGGTCCATTCAATTTAGAGAGTTCTCGTCAAAAGACAGGGCTTTGTATAAAGTAGGTCTACCTACACCCTGTCCAACTCTCATGGGAATCGGAAGTTACATCATTCCAACTTAACGAGGCAATAATTAAATTGTTTATTAGTTTAGTTTCTTTTGCTAGCTAACTGTTTTACAATGTTGACTACTTATTCTCTGTGTACTTTGCAGAGGCTGCTGATGATAGTATGCGACGAACCTACTCATTTTGGACAGGTTCAATCTTCAGTTGAGTAAATTTCTTCGTGCGCGCTGTCCGTCCATGTATCGTGTCTCTCATCAAACCGTGCCTGAACCTTCAATTTTGTAAGTTAAGTTTGCATTTCACTTTAAAGGAAGAGGAGGCAAAGAAGAAGACAAATATCCAGTGTCACCTGCCTCTGCAAGGAACAATGTACACTATGGAGGCCCAGAGGAACCATGTTGTCATCTTGTTTGCTGTATGTTTGATTCTTCTGGGATTAAGTAGTGATGTAGCAGCTGAATGGTAAGATCTGTCATCTTATCACATTGCTTCCTTCGGTAATCCTCACCCCTCAGGACCTACGAATGTTCCATCTGGTACCACATTGCTAAATTCATTCATTTCACTGTATCTGGCCCTGATGGCGCTGTGTATGTTGAAGCTGTGAACTACTTATACAGACTGGATAGTTCATTGAATCTGCTATAGTGTGATATCCCATTAAGCACAGAGTTTTCTTCATCTACTGCATTTGTTATTCCTTTTGATGAGAATTGATTCCCTATTACGTATGCCATTGAATTCTCATATGATGGATTCACATACTTTGTCACTTTTCAACGGGAGGATCTTGGTTCCAATGGCATTGTTTCTAAAATCAACAGAGTCTGTCAGACCAGTGCAACATTTGACTCTTACACAGAAATCACCATACAATGCCAAGGATCTGATGGTAGTGTGTACAGTTTGGTACAAGCTGCTCATATTGGCCCAGCAGGTCATGATCTTGCTGTATCATTAGGTTTGAATGATGAGGACACGGTGTTGTATGCTGTGTTTGCTAAGAATGAAGGAGCTGATGGGACTAGTGATGTACCTATTGATGAGTCAGCATTGTGTGTGTATAAGATGAGTGATAGTTTAGATGCCTTCAGGGAAGCAGTCAAGGGATGTATTCAAAATGGAGATGACTACTCAGTGCAGTACTTTGAAGGTTCCTTTTGTAGTAAATTCGCAGTGAGTATAAAGTTTGGTCTTCTTCATTTTAAGGTTAAATCCAATAATGCAAGTTATGTGCATCTTTAAGATGAGGGATACTATAGATACCTTCAGGAAACCGTCAGATAAAGTTGAAAACCATTACGTTTAGTGCCATGCTTGATTTTGTTCTCTTTTTAGTCGACGGAACAATTTTAAAACTATGTTTTTTTTTGCCTCTAGTGGGATTGTTTTAATTAGTTCAGTTTGCCTGGTTATTGTTTCAATTTTTGTAGTGCTTTGAAGGGTTTTAAGTACCGTTACATTCTGTTTATTTGATCCCAATCCTTTATGTGCCATTTTCTGCTATCTTAAACCTAAATGTGTAGTTTTCCGTAGGCCTATATTCTGTATCATCGATTTTATGTGTTCAATATCGTTGGGGTCTGGGAGGGCACATCTTTTTCGATAAAAGTTTTTTTTTATTACGTGTGCCCTTCTCTGCTCGTTTATTGTTTTGTCCAAAGAACTAAAAAAAAAAAAAAATAAAAAAAAAATACTAATAATAAATGAAGTACCGGTAATGCCTTTATAATGTAAGTCTAGAGAGAGGATTTAAAAGGATCGGTAAACCACAAAGCAAAAGGGTCACTTTTTTTTCTAAATGATCAATTTTAAATTAACTGTATAATTTAGCCATTTATCTGTAAAGCAAGAAGGGATTGTTCAATGTACTGCTCTCCTCAATAACTTTCTTCTTTGTGAGATGATGAGTTCACGCAAGAAGTTGTACCGCCCTCTCGTGATTATACTTCTCAGTGTGTAATTCTCGCAAACGAAGTGAACACTAAATAAAAGTTTCTCCTTCAAATAATCTTATTGCATGCATAACGCTACGATTTTCGAAACAACCATTAGAAGCACATACCTACTTGGTTGTCAGTGTTAAACTTAACTGATTGTTGGTATATAGACCGATTGCGCGACCCACGTCACGTGAACTGTAGTGGGTATTAAATGTAAATAAACACAACGTCCTCTGTAGGAAAGTGCGGTACGGTACATTATGATTGTTGCAATTGTTTAGTCGATCGAGGCTTTTCTTTCTTGAAATCTATGACAAATATTCAAGAGTTTGTACCAGAGTGTGTAGTACTAGTTGCACGACGGAATTGGGACAGACGACCGCGATCACACACTTTTCAACACAAGAATTTCACAGTTTTGAAGCCGAAATCATCCAAAGAAAGGCTTCCCAAAACTGTGTGATTCATTTTCTGTTTGTCTAATTCAGCGAGGCTAGGTATAAATGCTAATTTTTCCAAAGTTCTTTACTCCCATAGCAATTTACATTACAAGCAAAATAACAGGCGGGTTGCTATAGTACATCATCGTCGAACACCAGTCATAAAAACTCAAATTAAAGCTCTTTTGCAACAGAATACTTGTAGTTTATGAAACAGTAATGTAAATGAAACCAATGTCACAACATACAACTTCAATAATTGTGTAATTATTACCAAAAGCCGACTGTTGGTGTGACTCTGTCGGTACTTTATTATGACTAGCGGAATTCTGCGCTTCGCGCGGCACCCAGCTAGGTTTGCGCGACGTTTCTGCATGAAATGTTGCGGTATAATAATCTGTGGGGGTAATAAACCGATTGCGCGACCAATGTTTACATGTCATCACGTGACCTGTGGTGGTTACTATGTCATTTCAGCTGATGGCAAACTGATTGCGAATACATGCTGTGACCGACAAAGACACATCTACAGTCGGCTTTTAGTAATAATAACACAGTTACTATAGGCCTTTTATTAAAGTTGTATGCATGTTGTGACATTGATTTTTATCACAGTGCTCTTTCATAAACTACCACTATTCTACTACAATAGAGGTTTATTTTATGAGTTATGCATCGTAGTAGGACGACGATGTAGCCTCTTTCCGCATAATGGAGGACGTCATGTTTGTTTACATTCAATACACACTACTACAGGTGACGTGACGTGGGTGAAGGGCACTTTTTTCTGAATACAAAGCATTCCACTGGTTTCTTTGCGTGGAAATGAGGGTAGGCCTACTGATGGAACTTACACATTTATTAAATTTGTTTAGTTCATTTTGTTTGTATTCCTAAAGATCTGTAATTTCTTTGTTTCTTTGTTGTGTTGTTTCTTTATTTCTGTAGGCCATTTTCCCCCTCTGTTTCTTTATTTCTTTGTCTCTTTATTTCTGGATTTATTGATGTCGGTTTATTACTATATTTTTGTGGGGATTTTATATTTTCTTTGTTTCCGTGTTTTTCCTCCGTTCTATCCGGTTCATTTCTTGTTTCTGTTATGTCAATATTTCTTTGTTTCTTTATTTCCTTAGCTTTATTTCTTTGTTGTTTTTCTCGATGTCTTTATTTCTTTATTTTTCATTTCTTGCTTTGTTTGAGTTCTTGATTTTCGTGTGTCTTTAATTCTTTATTTGTGTATTTCTTTCTTCAGTTATTTCTTGAATTTTGTTTTTTTCTTTTGTTGCTTCATTTATTTGTTTCTTGCTTGCTTGTTTTCAGTGTTTTTAGACGTTATTTGTTTATTTGTTCCTTGATTATTTTTTCTTTATGTCTTTAATTCTTTATTTCAGTATTTCTGTGTTTCTTTCTTCATTGCTTGGAAATAATATATTATTTGTTATACTGAAGCCTACCGTGTATACCATAATGCTGCTCAGGGCTATACATGAGGTTTATATCGCGTGTGTTTGTCTTTTACCGTTACTCAGTCAATCAGTACAAAAATCAGTCACACCTTTACAGAATAACAAAAGGAGAAAAATAAAAAAGTGGACATCAGGAGGACATGTGAATGTAAACCATGGTCGGGATGAAGAAAAGTACAATTATGTCCATTTAATATTTTGTTTCTTTTATTATTTTCAGAAAAGAAAGTTCATGTAGTATCTGTCAAAAATGTGAATGAGCTTGCCCTCTTTTGGGCAGTTTGATTTAATACCATTATCTCAGTTAGTTTAACCATCTTTTTAAAGGAGTGATACCGCTCCCTAAAGCTCCCTAACACACTGAACACACTGTTATGACTGCATCAAACATTTTTCCGGTGCCCTTGGTTCTTTCCTACCACATGAGTCATCCCGCCAGTTGACAAAGTGCTGTTCCCAAGTCCTGAAAACAAAAATAAATAAATCTGTATAAAATGATGTCCGCATGTCACAGGTGAGAGGTCAAAAACACACCAAACATAACGAAATTAAGACGGGGTGTGGTGGTGGAAAGGATATTGCTCAACCATTTGCAATCTCGTTTGGGTCACACTCCATTTTTACAGAAGTAGTGACGTCTTTCAAAAAATATAGTAAACCATTATACATGAAATGCTGTCTTTATAACAGCACTGCAAACAAAACAGTATACAAATTGTATAGGCTTCACGAGTAATTTCAATGATTATGAATGATTAGTTTGATATAAAATGCGTTAAATATTAGCAGAGTATTTCAACGTTGATGGCGTTACCCTTCATCCCCCACCTTGAACCAACATTATGAGGTTGACAGAGCCCAATGTGTTGAGCGCATTGTTATATGTCAGATGTCAATCTTTGGTAAGTGTTGCCACGTCCCAGTATGCACATAAAATGATCATGTGTGGGCGTAACCAAGGATTTTTTCCAGACGTAAACACAGTACATATTTATCGACTTATGTTGTCACCACCTTTTTTGCCTAATATATGTAGACACTATTTTTCAGTGAACTAAAATAAAAAAGATTTCACGTAAAGAATGTCGAAATCACAGGGGACAGCGAAGACCGGGGAAGAAGCCGACCAATCAAAAGTGTGGTGGTGAAAGGTCAAAGAGCAAGAATAGGACCAACCCGAAGGTCCGTCTAAAGCAATTAATCAGACATCTCACATCACGGCAGTTCGAGAGGTTTCGTTCGGGTCAGAGGTCAGCAGCCAAGCTGGAGTCCGCCGAAACTACGGAGAGCCATCAATGCAAAGCAAAAACAGATAATCATAGTTTGCAAAAATGTTACACAATGTTTTAAAATTGTTGGAAACAAACCAACCAATAATGGGATGTTTTTTTATTTAAATAGAAAGTTTGCAAAAATGTTGAATTTGGTCACAACGTCCGTCAACAAGACTTTTTTTGCTACAATTGGCTGTCCATGCCAACCTGTGCTGTGTGTTTATCAACAAAAGAAAGGTCGTAACAGGCATGCACTCCACGCGTGCCTGCAAGACATGCATGTGTGCGCTCTACCCGCAACGTCAAAAATCTGACGAAAGACTGACTCCAGCACTCTGTTATTTTTGGTTTTCAACTATAACTGGCATTATTCATTGAGGGGTTTGTTTCGTTCAAGGTATCAAATGAAAGCTAAAAACTTTACCTACTCAAGAAAACAGCAAGTTAAAATGTAACGAATTGTTTGTCGTCAAAGTGGTCTAAAACTGGACAGTGGATTCTTAATAACGAAAACTAAACAATCTTCAAACCTTAGATTTAGAGGGCGGCGAGAGCTTGAGCAGGAGGAGGGGGATTCCATGGCTTTGGTTATGTCACTGTAACTAAGTTATTCAAGCAATGAATAAACTGAATAGCAAATCAACATTTTTTCTGTTACTTGAATGTGCTCTTCAGTAAAAAGACAAGTAATTGTTATGATGAACTTCGTGAGGTCATGAACTTTTCTTTTTTCCTTGCGACTGCATGACGCAAGAGTTCCCCGTAATCTAACATAATCTAACCAGGTTTAAACATTTTACTACAGTCAACCTAACTTAACGACAAGGCGACTTCCAATCTTTATATCAGATTCTAGTTTTGATGTAAATATGCATAGTGCACTCTTTTTCGAAAAAACAAACTGATTGATGTCTGAATACAGGAACTCAGACGGAAAGTTTGAATGAAGTAATTTTTAAAAAGTTTTTTGGAAAAATGTCGTTGGATTGTATATCAGGGTTTTCACCAAAGTCATTACACGAATTTCACTATAGTTATGGATAAAACAGGATGGATCATCCAAGCCGGCAAAGTGATATTCGATGTGAAGGGGGGGGGGGAGGGGGAGGGCGACGGTGATATTGATAATAAACAGTTGTAAGTTTACACGACGTCTCATACTACCGTGTAAGTTTCGTGAATGATGGGACATTTTTAGGAACATCCCTTCCCACGTTGCATTGCTTGTAAGAGTGAAGCTATGTGTCTGATGACATTGTGTAAAGTTTAACAAAATTAAATCGCGCTCTTTAACGTTCCAGTTCACGACATGAGACTTGCACGGTCCATACATCGAAAAGCGAACCGACTTCCGTAAACTGATGCAGTTGGAATACGTCCTGATTGGTGTTACTTGATATCGATTTAGGATATAGTTTGCATTAACGAAACTTCACATTTTCAAACAAGGAAATACTTAAAAAAAAAAAAAAAAAAAAAAACTTGAGGCAAGTTTGTGTCTATTGTCCATGTGTCTATCGAAGGGTAACAAAGTTTACAAAATTGTTTCATTTTTATTGAAGGGGTGTTGCAGCCTATATTCAAAAGTGGATATAATTTTGAAATGCAAATGACTTAAAAGGTAACACATTTAAACGTTTCCTTTTCCATGATATTTAGTTAATTGAGTAAGTAGGTAATTATGATTTATCCTATCCCTCTAAACACATTGAAATCATAGTAGACTTCCAGAAAAGTTCCAGGTCATGTCTGCATTGTGTTGTGCGGTGTTTTTATCACTCAATGAATTTGCCCAAATTCTTGCACTATTAGTGAACCTTTCCTTTCAGTCTGGTACACAACATACTTGCCACCTGATCGCAGGTAAAAGACAAGTTGCAGTTTGTCGCAAACAGACGGTGTAAATCACAGATACAGGTAAGAGTTCCGTTTGTAGACTGGGTTCAGCGAGCTCAGTGAGTCAATGTATTTAGTACGAATACAAATCATTTTCCTTGTGTGAGTTAAAGTGAATATTATATTAACTGCCATAGACTGGGCTTAGTTAAGTAAAATATAGGCCTACAAATTTCGCTATCTGACTCACTAATAAATGGGAAACCTGAATCAATGTTATCCGAAATAACTAAGCATGCTAAGGCAGTCATTCAAATTGCCTTAGACTTTAGTTTCTGGTGTTGTATTTTGTTGACAATGTTATAACTGAATACGGTTGTGTGTTTTCCAGAGACTTGCAATAGTATATCTAGTAACAGAGCTTCTCGTTTTGCGGAGGATTCGACTGGTGTTTAGTTTCATATTTTGCAGTGTCCGTTGTAATTTGATTTTCTCACACTGTGACTGAGCCTTTACACTTTATACGCTGTTTAAGTTTTGCATCTCTGGAAGGACAAGGAAGAGAAGAAGAAAAGCAAAGCGGCAGATGCCCCCAGGACTCTCTTGGTCTTTAAGGAACATTCAACACTATGGAGGCCCAGAGGAGCCATGTGCCCATCTTGTTGGCTGTATGTTTGATTCTGCTGGGATCAAGTAGTGTTGTATCAGCTGAATGGCAAGGAGATCTGTCATCTTATCACATTGCTTCATTCAGTAATCCTCATCCTCCTAGGCCTCCCAATGATCCATCTGGTAACCACAATGCTAAATTCAGTCATTTCACTCTATCTGGCCCTGATGGAGCTGTTTATGTTGGAGCTGTGAACTACTTATACAGACTGGATAGTTCATTCAATCTGCTACAGAGTGTTAGTACATGTGAAGAACTTGGAAGTGATAGATGTGATACATTCACCAACTACAATAAAATCCTGATATTAGACAATCAGAATCGGTTGATTACATGTGGAAGTCAGAATGAAGAGAGATGTAAGTTCAGGAATCCAGATGATTTGACTGATGTGTTGTTTCATCCAGAGCCTAATGTTGCTGGTTTTGGAGAGTTGTCCACTGTTAGTTTGATTGCACCAGGTACTGATGGACAACAGGTACCAGGTCCAGATGGAGGAGACTGGTTGTATGTAGCTGTGAGTTCTAAACAGTATGTACATAGATTTATCCCACCAGTTAGCAGAAGAATCCTTAGTTCTTACGAATTGTCTGTATCCCCATTAAGCGCCGAGTTTTCTTCATCTACTGCATTTGTTATTTTTAAAAATCGGAATCCATTCCCAATTACATATGTCTCTGGATTCTCATTTGATGGATTCACGTTCTTTGTCACTTCTCAACAAGACGATCTGGGTTCTAATGTCATTGTTTCTAAAATCAACAGAGTCTGCCAGACCAGTCCAACATTTGACTCTTACACAGAAATCACCATACAATGCCAAGGATCTGATGGTAGTGTGTACAGTTTGGTACAAGCTGCTCATATTGGCCCAGCAGGTCATGATCTTGCTGTATCATTAGGTTTGAATGATGAGGACATGGTGTTGTATGCTGTGTTTGCTAAGAATGAAGGAGCTGATGGGACTAGTGATGTACCTATTGATCAGTCAGCATTGTGTGTGTATAAGATGAGTGATATTTTAGATGCCTTCAGGGAAGCAGTCAAGGGATGTATTCAAAATGGAGATGCCTACTCAGTGCAGTACTTGCAAAGATCCATGTGTAGTACATTTTCAGTGAGTATAAAGTTTGGCCTTCTTTAAGTTTTGATCCCATAATGCCAGTTATGTGCATCTTAAGACGAGGGATATTACAAATACCTTCAGCAAACCGCCGTATAATGTTTTCAAGTTGAAAACCATTACGCTGAGTGCGATATTTTAATTTCTTTTTCTTTTTAGTCGACGGAATAATTTTAAAACTATTTTTAAAACTATTTGAATTGCCTTTTGTGGGATTGATTTTACTATTTCAGTTTGCCTGTTGTTTCAATTTTGTTTTGCATTGAAGGGGTTTAAGTAGGCCCACCATTATACTTTTTTTAATTGCCATTTTCTGCTACTTTAAAACTAATTGTTTAGTTTTCCGTAGGCCAATATTTTGTTTTATCGATTTGCATGTGTTTAAAATGGGCGGAGTCTTGGAGGGCACATCTTTTTCTATGACAATGTTTTGTTTTTTTCACTTTTGCCCTTCCCTGGACGGACTCTGCTCGTTTTTTAAGTTTGTCTAAAAGAACCAAAATAAATAAATTAATAAATAAATAAATAAACGAATAAAATGAAGTAAGGTCTTTTCTCGTGTTAGTTTAGAGAGAGGATTTTAAAGGATCGGTAAAACACAAAGTAAAAGGGTTAGCATTTATGGAAATGATCAATTTAAAATTAACTTTATAACTTAGGCATTTTTCTGTTCAGCACGAAAGGGATTGTTCAATGTACTGTTTTTAGTCTTTTCAATAAGGTTCTTCTTAGGAAGATGATAAGATCACGCAAGAAGTTGTATCGCGCTCTCGTGATTGTGCTTCTTAGTATGTGATTATCGCAAACGAAGTGAACGCTAAAGTTTCTCCTTAAAATGACATTCTTGCATGTATAATGCTGTACGTTTTTACAAATAATCTTTTAAACAAATACCCAATTGTACGGTGGCTCACAACTGTCACGGCAAAAGCAAAAGGGCCACGGCGAAAGCAAAAGCGCCACGGCAAAAGCAAAAGCGCCACAGCAAAAGCAAAAGCGCCACAGCAAAAGCAAAAGCGCAACGGCAAAAGCAAAAGCAAAAGCGTGATGTAGATATGGGTTAAAGGTCGAATTTGGTTACGGTGAACCATGTGATATGACTATGTAGTAAATATTTAACACGGAAGGTGTGCAGTTGATCCTTGACCTGCATAATGTTCACACAAAAATGTCATAGTTTTGAAGCTGAAATCATCAAAAGAAATTGCTTTCCAAAACTGTGTGATTCCGTTGCCTATTTGAAATTTTGCAAGGCTAGGTATAAATGCTCACCTTTTCCACCGTTGTTTATTTATTTATTTATTTATTATTATTATTTTTTTTTTTACAGTGATTCAGGCCTACATTACAAACAAAATAATAGGTGGCTACGTAATAGTTGTCCGACGCCGGTAGTACATGGCTAAAAAAACCTCTTTTTAGTAGAATTCTGTTAAATTATGAAACATAGATGTGATTTAAACTAATGGCACACCATACTACTAGTTTATCACTTAACAAAAGTAAAATCGACTGTTTTGTACTCAATCCATTATTAGAGAATCTAACTGTATCAGCAAACTCAAAAAGTGTGTTAAAAAGAATCTGTACCCAATATAATGTTGCCACTGTATTTTCACACTGCTTATATCGCTTTTTCTTTGTAATTATGGTCGCCTCTATGCGCTACGTTCTTGATGTAGTGGCGCTTTATATGTATGTATGTATGTATGTACGGCATATCTCTTTACATGTGTTTTGCCATCAGCTGTATGGTGTTACCCATAGGGGGTCACGTGACCGCATGTCAACATTGGTCGCGCAATCAGTCTATTGTAACTTTAGATACTAGCACAATAGACCGATTGCACGTTCTACGTCGCGTGACCCCTGTTGGGTTAAAAATGTAAACACACGTAATCCTCCATAGGAAAGGGTGGTACGGTACACGATGATTAATGCATTTAGTTAATTTGATCGAGGCTTTTTTTGCTCGAAATCTGTGAAACATTCCAGAGTTTGTACCAAAGACCTTCAAGTGGCTGATCAAAGCCAGTAAGGACAGTTCCAGCAAGTTTTGAAAATTGTAAAAGTACCGTATAAACGTGCACGATGTGTACAGCGCACGACGGAACGTTAGGCCAGACGACCGCGCTCACCACACACTTTTCAACACAAACATTTCAAAGTTTTGAAGCTGAAATCCTCCAAAGAAATTGCTTTCCAAAACTGTGTGATTCCTTTGCCTATTTGAAATTCTGCAAGGCTAGGTATTAATGCTCACTTTTCCAAAGTTGTTTATCCTTTTTTTTTACAGGGATTTAGGCAACATTACAAACAAAATAACAGACGGGTGGCTACATAATAGTCGTCCGACGCCGGTAGTGCATGGCTTAAAAAACCTCTTTTGAGAAGAATTCTGTTAATTATGAAACAGAGATGTGATTTAAATTTGCCACACCATACTACTTTAACTTTAAATAAAGGGGCTGATTAACTAATTCATCGCTTAACGAAAGTATAATCGACTGTTTTCGAACTCACTCTGTGTCACGGTCTATCTCTTTACACGTATTTTTTCACCAGCTGTATGACGTCATACCCGATAGGGGGTCGCGTGACCGCATGTAAACATTGTCGCACAATCGGTCTATTGGTATGAACGGGCTTATTTTGGCTGGTGAACAGGCACAGCCGCCCCCTGCCCGCAACGCGTGCGTGTACGAGCGGAAAATAAAGTCACGATTCGTTTCTGCTGCACATAAAGTCATAAATCTGACAAAAGACTGACCCCAGCATTATGTTATGTTTGGGTTTTAACTATAACTGGCATTATTTATTGAGAGATTTTTCTCGTTCAAGGTATCAAATGAAAGCAAATAAATTTCCCTACCCAAGAAAACCAGACAAATAGCAAGTAAACATGTTCACGAATTGTTTATCGTCAATTTGGCCTAAAACTGGACAGTGCATCTTTATTTACGAAAACCAAACAATCTATTTTCTTTCTTCAAACTTTAGATTAGAGGGCGGCAAGAGTTTGAGCGGGAGGAGGGGAAGGGGCGGTTCAATGGCTTTGGTTATGTCACTGGCTGTGGCTAAGTTATTCAAGCGATGAATAAATTGAATAGAAAATGTACCTTGACTGTTTAGTATACAGACAAGTATAAATATGTTGAACTTAATGAGGTCATTGAATTTGTCTCTTTTCCTTGTGACTGCATGACATCAGAGTTTCCCTAATCTAACCAGGTTTTCATATTTTACTACCGTCAACCTAATTAAGAGACAAGGAGATTTCCAATCTTTATATCAGGTTCTAGGCTTGATGTAAATATGGAGTGTACTCTTTCTCAATAAACAAACTGATCGAGGTCTGAATGCAGGGACTGAGACGGAAAGATTGAATGGAATAAATTTTACAATGCTTTTGGAAAGATGTTGTTATGGGATTGTATATTGACGTTTGCACCAAATTCATTAAAAATGAGTTATACCATAGTTATGGATAAAACAGGATGTACAATCCAAGCGAGCAAAGTGATATTCGAGGTGATGTGGGGTTTGGGGCGGTGATATTGATAAGACAGTTGTAAGGTTACTCGACGTCTCATACTGTGTACGTTTTGTGAATATTCTAACATTTTTAGGATCTTCCCTTCCACAATTCTAATGACATTGTCTGAAATTTAACAAAACAAAATTGCGCTCTTTTCAATTCAATTCAATTCAAAAAACTTTATTGATCCTTAATAGGCAATTACATTTGGTTGGACAGCTCCGTATTAAAAACAATGACAGCTTAGGGCCTATAAAATGTCACTAAACAAAAATCAGAAAACATTCACTTTCACAAAAATCACTTTAACGTTCTAATACACGACACGAGACCTGCACGGTCCAAACATCAAAAACCGAACCCGGTTCGGAAAAATGTTGGAGTTGGAATACGTCCTACTTGGTTTTTGTTTGATATCGATTTCGGCTTTAAGGTCTCAACTATACCTTTCTGTTGCATTTGACTTTTATCGACGTTAAACCACGATGTTAGATCGTGGTTTAATTTAAATTAACGAAACTTCACATTGCCCAACAAGGAAGTACTTAAAAAGGGGAAAATAACCAACACACAGAAAAAATGACATAAGCAAGTTTATGTCTATTGTCCATGTGTCTATCTAAGGCTAACAAAGCTTACAAAACTGTTCCATTTTTATAGAAGGGGTGTTGTAAGCCTGTATTTAAAAGTGAATATAATTTTGAAGTAAATGGTATACCAAAGGACATAAAAGGTAACACATTTGAACGTTTCCTTTTACATGTTATGATGTTTAGTTAGTAATAATTGAGTAAGTAGGTAATATGATTTAACCTACCTCCTTATAATCATAGTAGACTTCCAGAAAAGTTCCAGGTCACATCTGCAGTGTGTTGTGCGTTTTTTATCACTCAATGAAGAAACAGTTTTTTGTGCCCAGGAATAGCGACCGTGAACTCCACTGTGGGAATGCTGTTTTGTACTGATTGTTGCAACAACGAATTTGCCAAAATTCTTGCACTATTAGTGAAACTTTCCTTTCAGTCTGGTACACAACATACCTGCCAACTGATTGCAGGTGAATAACAAGTTGTAGTTTGGCGCCAACAGACGGTGTAAATCACAGATACAGGTAAGAGTTCCATTTTACAGCCTGAGTTCAGCGAGCTCAAAGAGTCAATGTTTTAAGTACAAATAAAAATCAATTTCCTGGTGTGAGTAAAAAAGAATATTATATTAACCGCCATAGATTGGGCTTAGTTAAGTAAAGTATAGGCCTTAAAATCTCACGTTATCTGACTCACTAATCAATAAGGAATCTGAATCAATTTTATCCCAAATAAAGAAGGCAGTCATTTAAATTGCCTTAGTTAGACTTTAGTTTCTGGTGTTGTATTTTGTTGACAATGCTATAACTGAATACGGTTGTGTGTTTTCCAGAAACTTGCAGTATATATCGTGCGACAGAGCTGCTCGTTTTTTCGACTGGTGTTTACTTTCATCTTTCGTAGTGTCCGGTCGTTATTTGATTTTCCCGCACTGTGACTGAGCCTGTATACGTTTAAGTTTTGCATCTCTAGAAGAAGGACAAGGAGAAGAAGAAAAGAACAGCGTCAGATGCCCCTGAACTCTCTTGGTCTTTCAGGAACATTTCATACTATGGAGGAGCAGAGGAGCCATGTTCTCATCTTGTTTGCTGTATGTTTGATTCTGCTGGAATTCAGTAGTGCTGTATCAGCTGAATGGCAAGGAGATCTTTCATCTTATCACATTGCTTCATTCAGTAATCCTCATCCTCCTAGACTTCTCAATTATCAATCTGGTAACCACAATGCTAAATTCAATCATTTCACTCTATCTAGCCCTGATGGAGCTGCGTATGTTGGAGCAGTGAACTACTTATACATACTGAATAGTTCATTGAATCTGCTACAGAGTGTTAGTACATGTGAAGAACTAGGAAGCGATAGATGTGATATATTTACCAACTACAATAAAATCCTGATATTATATAATCAGAATCGGTTGATTACATGTGGAAGTCACAATGAAGGAAGATGTAAGTTCAGGAATCCAGATGATTTGACTGATGTGTTGTTTCATCCAGAGCCTAGTGTTGCTGGTTTTGGAGATTTTTCCACTGTTAGTTTGATTGCACCAGGTACTGATGGACCAAAGGGAGCAGAGCCAGATGGAGGAGACTGGTTGTATGTAGCTGTGACTTATGCTAATGAGGATGTGTATAGAGGTATACCACCAGTTAGCAGAAGACTCCTTAGTACTGACGGATTGTTGACATCCCCACCAGCAGGAACAGAGTTTTCTTCATCTATTGCATTTGATGCTCCAATCCTTATTACATACGTAGCTGGTTTCTCATTTGATGGATTCACATACTTTGTCACTTTTCAACAAGATGATCTTGATTCCAATGGCATTGTTTCTAAAATCAACAGAGTCTGTCAGACCAGCCGAACATTTGACTCTTACACAGAAATCACCATTCAATGCCAGGGATCTGAAGGTAGTGTGTACAGTTTGGTACAAGCTGCTCATATTGGCCCAGTAGGTCATGATCTTGCTGTATCATTAGGTTTGAATGATGAGGACATGGTGTTGTATGCTGTGTTTGCTAAGAATGAAGGAGCTGATGGGACTAGTGATGTACCTATTGATCAGTCAGCACTGTGTGTGTATAAGATGAGTGATATTTTAGATGCCTTCAGGGAAGCAGTTAAGGGATGTATTCAAAATGGAGATGACTACTCAGTACAGTATTTGGAAGAATCTAAGTGTAATACGTTTTCAGTGAGTATAAGTATTTTAAGGTTGGATCCCAAGTTAAGTTAAGTTATGTCCATGGTTAAGATAGTATAGATCGTTAAATGAAAATTGAGATCATGTTTCAAAAAGGTATGTAAATTACAAATACAAAAGGTTTTTGAAATGATAAATTGTTATTTTTATTTATGTTAGGTATGATACTGTTTTAAGGTCTCTGAAGCAACACAAATGCACACAATTGGTCTGTGAACAATCACAACTTCTGAAAAGCATATTTTATTATATAGGTTTAGGTACAAAAATGTATGTATTAAAATTACAAATATAAAATATTCTAGAAAAATGATAAATTGCAACTTTTGTTTATGTTAGGTATGATACTGTTTTAATGTCTCAAAACAATTTCTCTGAAGCAAAGAAATGGACACAATTGGTTTGTGAACATCACAACTTTCTGAAAAATAGAGCAAGTCATATAGAGGTTAAAGTAAAGTCCTTATCTAAGAATGTTTGAGTAATGAAATGGGACTTTAAAGATCTTGGAAAGTTCATGTTTAGAGAAGTATTATTATTTTAGTTGCTACCTGTAAAAAGAAACAGAGTTCTAATGTGCAGTGTTTGTAATGTATCCACAGAAAATAGTTGACACAATTTATTTATGCGCAACTACTCATCAAATTTTTACTACCTACCTCTCAATTAAGTTTACTACCAAAACAGAAATATGTATGCCTCTTCAAATTTATATTGTTTTGCAGTGGTTCATAAATATTGTTTCCTCTAATGAAGAAGAACAAGAAGAAACAAAAGGGGATCATTTTGCTTTTGTCATTTGTTTTCCTCGACCAAATATATCACTTATGTTTGTTTTGTTGTCTCGGTCCATTTGAATATGGTTTGAGCTGTTGTGAAAACTGTCAAGAGAAACAAAACTACACAAATTTTGTCTGCTTTATTTGGAATCGCTCATCAGCTGGATATCACACATAAGTTGAGTACACAATAATTTATGTTGTTGATGCAACTAGAATAACCAAATTTAATTATTGTGACTTGTGAGTGTACAATAATGCTAAAGATGTGTCTTTTTATGCATACAGGTTGGTCCAGATATGTTTCTGTGTCATCCTTATGAAGGGGATACCCAATTATACAAGAATGCTAAAGGCATTGATGTAACAACATCCAATGCTGTGCTGGAACTATCAGGTAAATTGGAAACAAATTTCTCCTTCTATTTCTAAATTGGTCTAGAGAAGGGGGGCGGGATTGGAACCCTTACCATTTGTATCTGACTCTCTGCCCCTCCCCCTCCCCTCCCCCTTACCCTCCCTCCTCCCCCTTATCTCTGTCAGGTAAATCGAACAAGGCAATTTTGAAATAGACTAAAATGAATTTTTACATTAAAGTGAACGAATTTCAGTTTATTTGGCTTTATTTTTCAATGCCATTTTCTTTGGGAAAAATGATCCAACATTGAAAATATACATACCTAGTTGTAGGCTTACAATCAGTTACTGAATTTGTTTTTTTATAATTCATTGCTTTAAATGACCCGGCATCACTGTGAATTTTACAGCCACTCTGATGTCATCCATCATAACAACTTATGAAATGGCCCACACTGTAGCTATCATAGGAACTGACTCCAGTGGGGAACTTTTAAAGGTAAGTTGATTTGTGAGCATTCTTTTGTTTTCATTGCTTTTTAGAAGGAGTGCCTGGTTCAAAATTCAAGCATGCTTTTCATGCCAGACCTTAAGACCACACTTTTTCAAGGGAAGATTTACATCATCAGTGACTATTCGTGGCAGAGTTTTTAATCAACAAATTGTTGTTAAATACAGTCGATCTACATGTTTTGTTTTATATATGAATTATTTAACGATCATTAGGAACAACATAAATAAAAGAATGAGCTAACAAAATGGAACCACCACCGGTAATAGATATTTTCATCATCTTCCAATTGGTGTATAGAAATTCAATGAAAGCGCATGGGTCTTTTTCTCCCTGTATTACAGGTTCACATCCAAAGCAAGACATCAGCCAGACTGTATGAAAGAGTGGACCTTGATATTAGTGGATCAGTCCTTAAAGATGTCAAGATTAATGATACAACGAGAGAGATGTACATACTCACTGAACAAAAGGTACAATAACAAGATTAATGATACAACAAGAGAGATGTACATACTCACTGAACAAAAGGTACAATAACAAGATTAATGATACAAGAGAGATGTACATACTCACTGAACACAAGGTACAATAACAAGATTAATGATACAACAAAAGAGATGTACATACTCACTGAACAAAAGGTACAATAACAAGATTAATGATACAACAAGAGAGATGTACAGACTCACTGAACAAAAGGTACAATAACAAGATTAATGATACAACAAAAGAGATGTACATACTGAACAAAAGGTACAACAACGAGATTAATGATACCGGTACAACAAGAAAAATGTTTATATTCACTGAACAAAAGGTACAATAAGATCTACCAGGAATAACTAGAGCAGTTAAAGAAAAAAAATCACAAACATCAAACTCCAAACAAATACCGGGGAAAAGCATGTATATTTTGTCTTTAAGCTCAAGGTTTTAATTTAACTCCATATTTTAATGTTTCAAAGTTTCTGAAGATGCGTGTTGAGAATTGTGGTCAGTATACAACGTGTGAGACGTGTATTGGTACGGATGCAGGGAGGGATGGAGACCCATACTGTGGCTGGTGTACTCTGCAGAGACAGTAAGTATTGTATCTTGTTTGATTAATGTATGTGAAGAATTTTGAAAAGAGACTAATAGCAGCCTAAAATGAGTTTCATGAAATAAAATTGACAAGAAACGTTAAGAAACATTTCTTTCACACAGTTGAAAGTTCGCGACATTGTGTTTATTCCTTGCAGAATGCAGAGTCTAGTTTTTGTTTTTAGTAGAATATAAACAGATCATCAGCCACCTGTTTATTTGACCTGATTAGATGCAGCAGGTATTCTGACTGCAACATGCCTGATGTGTCTACACGATGGTTACCCTACAATACTGCACAGTGTATTGAGATAACAAATGTGGCTCCTTATGACAGTCTACCAATCACTGTCACAGAACAACAGGTAAGAGTAATGCATAACTGCTGATGTATTTTCTTTGAGGGTATGGTAATAGATTAATGACATCTCTTGTTCCTAACAGTTCTTAAGCACACAAAAGTATTAATGTTGATAGCAGAAATGGGCTTCCAGTGAAAATGCTATTAAGAAATTGCATTTTTGTGGCTGGTGCCTGAAAATTTGAAAATTTGTGAATTTTGCAAAAGTATTATTTTGGCTTAATTTCTGAATTATTCCCCCTTTGTTCTCCCGTCCACTTTTATCTGCATCACGGTGTGAAACTTTTAGTTTAAGAAATAATGTTATCCTACTAACAATTTAAAAAAAATTATCCACATTCAAGATGGCTACCAAAGTTCTTATACAATTATTTTTTTCTTGCGATGGTTCTACAGCTAAAAGCCCGCCCCTCCAAGCTTCAGCATTCAGTTTATAGTTAATCATGAAACTTATACAACTGAAACATCTATTGAATTAAATTCAGAATTTATAGTTATTGTGTGTATTTACTAACATTTTGTTATTTTCTAGATTACCGTGAGTGTACAGCAGTTACCAGACTTACTGACCAGCATGAGTTATGAGTGTCGGTTTGGATCCTACGTATCTCAAGCTACAAAGACTAATGAGGATCTTAGATGTGTATCCCCACCTGTTGATATGATACCTCCAATTCAACAAGGAGGTGAGTCTAGCACAATGTTTTGACTGTTTCTTAACTTTATATTAGATTAATAAGAAATTGCTTTTTAATTATTTGGTTTTTTTTTTTTCCAATTTCCCAGATGATGCCATTGCAATTACACTGAGCATCCATTCTAGTGAAACATCAGTCAAGTTTGTGGGTACAAGCTTCCATTTTTATGAATGCTCAACTCATACTTCGTAAGAATACCTTGTGTTCTCTTTATTCTGATGGCATTGTATTAATAAATAACCATTTAACATGAACAGAAGGTCCTAATTGACTGAAGTTATGATTTGTATTTGAAGTTTTATATTTAATCTCTACTGTCTCTATTTTTGATTTGGTTAAATAATTGTGTATGTTCCATGCTAATTAGCATACTATTATTTGTTAGATTTCAATAAATTTAATCATAGATGCTTCAATTATTTTATTGTTTTTCATTTACGTTTGCAGTAGTTGTATATCTTGTGTTGGTAGTCGCTGGGCCTGTGATTGGTGTGTCTTTGAGAATAAATGCACTCATGTTAGCTCTACTTGCACAGGAGCCAATGAAATCATCATTACCGGACAAAATGTAAGATTAAACTCACCACAAAGGTTGTTTAAATGCAGATATTTATCTGTTTACTGAATAGGCATTTGCTGCCTTACGAAAGACAAAAAACCCACACCATTTTGGTCTTTTGTAATTTTTTTGTTTGAATCCACTGAATCAATTGTTATAAATGTGTCCTAAAACATTTCTTTGGTGAAGAAGAAATAAATTATGTGATGCAATTATTTGATGTCAAATGTTTCCTTAAACAATACAGACATAAAACATAATATGTCCCAAGATGTTTGAAGGGGAAATAATGTATGTTGTATAATTATTTGATTTTATTTCTTTAGAATCCAGCTTCGTCTTCATCCAAGGGTCCAGGTTCCTGCCCTCAGCTGCTGGCTCAGAATACCGAAGTCTTTCTGCCCTATGGAGTTGAAAAGAGTGTGCAAGTCATGACTACAAATCTACCTGATGAGACCCAGGTTGGTTATCACTCAATCAAACAACCTTCCACAGTAAAATGAATTAATTTAAATGAAGGCACAGAGTGACTTAACAGGCGCCCCAACCAACAAAACAAGTTCACCCTTGCCTTCTTTGTAGCATTGAAACAAACTCTTTAGAGATAATGATATCAAATTGTACAACTCAACTGCAGGGTAACTGTAGCCAACAGTCAAAAGGAAAGCGTGCTGTTTGAGATAATCAAAAACATTTTTACATCTTCTTGAAGTAGTTTTTTCTTCTAAGTGTCTGCAGATATCAGTCATTATAAAAAATAAAAAAAAAATCAAAAAAAAAAATCAACACTTTCTGTATTCCATCACGAGAGGCTATTATTTTACAGTATGTCGACCCCGAGGGATTTGTAAACAAAGGCATTGGGGTCAAGTATTCACACAGCTGAACAGGCTGGACAAAGTTTCTCAGACAAATGAAATTGTTCCCGTTTGTTTACGTTGATGTGAGGATGGACTTAAAGATAATGAAAATAAGAAATAACTAATTATTAACTAATTATTGGTATTGTATTGTGCCGGGTTTTAAAACGTGTAAGTATATCAAGTGCGCTATAATGAACCAAAGCAACACGAACGTATGATCTGCTTCACGGAGGAAGTAATAAATCAAATTTTATAAAGAGAAAAAAGAAAGAAAGAAAAAAACACACAAAAAATACGATAATGATTATTGTTCTGAGACTAAAGGAAGTTACATATCAAAATCATAAGAAGACCAAGCGGAAATGGTGAAATATAAGTCCCAAATTGTTTGATCGTTTGTTTGAAAATATTAAAAATGATGTTAGTATCCTCCTTTTATCGCACAAAAAACACCACAAATACTACTTCAAAATAACAGCTGTTACAGCCTCAGATGAGGAGAAAAGGAAGTTACAGATAAAAAACAAAAAACAAAAAGGAAAAGAAAAGAAACAACAACAAAAGAATTAAGTAATTTAAGAGGAAATGGTTAATTAAAAATACAAGAACAGTTTGAATGTAAGTTGGTATGTACTAAAATTATTTTCCAAAAGTTTGTGTTATTGAGCTAGAAATGCGATAAATATAACTTCAAAAGTTAAAGCAGTTACAGCCTAAGATATCAAATAAGACAAATCCTAATCTGAGACTAAAAGAGGTTCAGAGACAAACACATAATAGATGAAAAGGACCTCGTTACTAAAAAAAAACCATTCAAGAAGAACTCTGAAAGTGCAGTTGATATCAGCTTCATCAACATGTTGTTTTAATTTGATTAAAGTTCACCAGGAAAAAACAACAAGTACAAAAGCAATTGCAACTAGAAATGAGTTTTTGTGGCATCACAAAAACTAGGTGTTCGGAGTGTGATGTATTAAAAATTATTTTATGTGTTAAAAGTTAAATGAATTAAAAGTTAATCCAACTTATATATAAGAAAATATGAAGAAAAACATACGTTAAATTGAGCTTTATAATACAATATTTAATTTGAACATCTGGTTTGGACAGGAATTTCTAATCACTTTTAAATGAGGAGGTACTTCCGGTTTGACCGGAAGTAGAGTTCAGAGAGGTCACCAATGTGTAACAAAGAATGACCTTCCCTAACTTAGGTATTTGGTGAAAGAATCATGTTCCTAGCTCTTACCATGTATAAATGAGGAGCTACTTCCGGTTTAATCTTAAGTAGAGGTCACAGAGGTCACCCAATGTGCAACAGAGAAGGACCCTCCCTAACCTTGGTATGTGGTGAAAGAATCATGTTCCTAGCTCTCATCATTTTTAAATAAAAAGCTACTTCCGGTTTGACCGGAAGTAGATGTCACAAAGGTCAATTAATGTTTCACAAATGAAGTCTTTCCCTAACCTTGATATTTCTCGAAACAATCATGTTCCTAACTCTAACCACTTTTACATGAAGAGCTACTTCCGGTTTGACCGGAAGTAGAGGTCATAGAGGTCACACGATTTGCAACAGAGAATGACCTTTCCTAACCTTGCTATTTGGTGAAGGAATCATGTTCCTAGTTCTTAGCAATTTTAAATAAAGAGCTACTCACAGAGGTCACTTATTGTGTCATAAAGAAAGACCCTCCCTTACTTTGACATTTGTCAAAAAAATAAAGTTCATCTCTCAAAAGAAACGGTTGATTTTTTGTTAATTTTTAAAGTTTTAAATAAGCCCTGCATTAAAGACTAACAAAGCTCGTTTTATACTGACCAAAGAGCTTAAAAATAATAGCTTTATAACGATTGTTTCCTTCAACTTCCGGTTTCAACCGCAATACAAGGTCAAATTTTGGTCATTTCTTTGAGACATTTAAATTGTTTCCAAAAGACCTTTGCGATGATGTGTAGATTGTAAAAATCCATTGTGCACTTCAGGAGTTCTGATTTAATTAATAAACTTTGGTTTATTGTAACTCAACATCTGATGACGTCATCATGACGTCATCGTTTTATTTCGCGTCTTCATATTGAGGTTCAAGTATATGCACAGTTTCAAGGTTCAGTTTAATTTCAATTTTGAGTTATTTATTTGGAGAAAATTTTGGAGGAATTAACATTAAAGCAACATAATGGTCTCTATGAGACACCGTATAACACATGGTTTTGATTATGTTTGATATATTGAAAGTGAAATCAAATAAAACCTTTAAATATGAATATGAAAATAACTAAAAAGAGCTTTATCATATGTATTTCATGCGGACTTCCGGTTTGGGCAGGAAGCGAGGTCAACTCAGGTCACTAAGAATTATAAAGAACCGCATACATTTATTGTAACTCGACTCCTGGAGGAAAAACAAGTTACCTTTTTGGTTTTAACTGCCAGGAAAAACAATGTTTTCGTGCTTTCCAAAGTGTTCCTTTTCCACGCAGTGCAATCGGCTGCCGCCAGGTTGTGTGTTCAAAATAGTATTCATATTGCCTTTTATCAAAACATTAACCCTTGCTGCCCTCCGTTTTGTTCGGCATCTATGCGGTGTCAATAAAATAAAGTGTGTATCGCTAGTAAACGTTGGTGGCGCTATATCAAATTAACGGTCTTATTTTGTAACATCACGAACACTGGTGTACCGTACAGTCAATCTGACAATTGACAGATTCAAATTCCGAGCTCATTATCTGTATTAAAAAGTTCAAAAGTTTTATAGAAACTACCCCACTTTGATAAACATCATAAACACAAGTGTGTACGGCTAAAGAAATACACGGACATTTTGAACGGCGATGACTTTACTTTTAAACTTTACTTTTAAACAGTTTTACTCAGCGTATCCCGACAACAACTCTCGCGGGGGTAAAGTGCCTCTGGCCCCGCTGTTGCACACTTGTGACTCTCGTATGTAAGCACGTACCTGAGCGGTATAATAGAACGAAAGACGATCATTTTGTCAATTGCATTTTCTCCACCATTATACTTCAAACAACTCACGTGAGCATGTGATCGTCTCAGTAAAGTCTCCTCTTCCTCTCCCTGTCACAATTAAGCCACCAGAATGACATAAAGGGAAACATTTCCACACTGAACTTGGCATGACTTACATGTTTTTCTTTGCGTCGCCATTATTACACACACACACACACACGCAGAACTTAACAACACACCGCAAAGTTCGATGAACTGTGACAAGACCTGACTTGTTCAGTGTATGTATATACACAGCATGCAGTAAAAGCCTATAGTGCACACGCACGAGGTGCAATACAGTAAGGTAACTGTACAGACTCTATCGGCGATCGCGCTAAAAACGGCACTTTTCACCTTAATATAACTTCGTTATGCAACGGCCAATTTTGTTCAAATTTCACAATAAGGCTTTTATAGTCGTTATTTATTACTAAAAAATTCAACATGTAGTTTGTTCAAAAAAAAAATGAAATAAAAAAAAAATATTTTTAAACTCGTCGTCGTAACAAACTGTAACATTTGATGACGTCATCAATGTAATATTTTCAAAGGTCATAAACTACATTTTACTTCGTACACTAAAACCATGTCCAAATTCTGTTTCATATTGACTCCACAGCTTAAATTCTGACTTTTTAGGCATTTTTGGCTTCAACTTCCGGTTTGAACCGGAAGACAAGGTCAAGTTGGGATCATCTCTGTGAGACAATTAATTATTTTTCAAAGACCTTTCCGATGAGGTATAGATTGTAAAATCCATTGTGTACTTCAGGAGTTATGATTTTTTTAATTATTAAACTTTAATTTAACGTAATTCGACACCAGATGACGTCATGATGACGTCATTGTTCAAGTGCCGTCTTCAATTTAAGGTTCAAGTATGTGCCAAGTTTCAAGGTTCAATTCATTTTCAATCTTGAGTTATCTTTTGGATATAAGTTCCCGGGAAGAAGAAGAAGAAGAAGTAAAAATAAAAAAAATAAAAAAAAACTCGAACAATAACAAGAGGTCTTCGGCTGTTGGCCGAACACCTTATTACAGCCTAGACTCAGTCTCTTTCTTTCTAGAAATTGCATAAGTCTGACATTAAAAAATTATGATGGAGAAAAAATGTTTACATAGGCTACTCATCTTATAAAAACGGAATTGGGCTGACTCCTGTTAACCCCATTGTCCATTTGTTTACTCGTCTCTTTAGACTACAAGCTTTGAATGCAGCTTTGATATCGAGGGAATACGTCAGAGTACAACTGCTCAGCGTAATGCTGATACCATCGTGTGTGACATGAAAGCTGTAAGTTAAGTCAGTTCAAAAAACACTATGAAGACAAACTTTCTTTGAAATTGGAAAATCAAGATTATGAAAACACCAGCTAAGATTTGAGTTGAACTTTGTTTGATATCAACCCACAGTATACCTACACTTCCACTGATGAAGCAGAGCTGATTGTGAAACTGACCATTGAATGGACGGACACAACTAGTAACCGTCACACCCTAGATGACATATACAACAATAATGGTGAGTTTGAGTCAAGGAGGTGGGTTGGGTAGAGTGGCATCTCCACTGTAGTAATTTGCCCCTGCATTTTCCTGTTAATGAAGATCATGGCCCTTGACATGCAGCACAAGGATCCCTAAAGGAAAGGGGGATCATCACAGATGTACATACATTATCTGTTGACTTTGATACATTTTTGTTTAATAAACATGAAATTTACTTCCCCTAAAGATTGGAGGCACAATTCAAATAACTATGAAAAGCTTCAGTCAATTTCTTTTGAGCTTTAAGAGTCCCCATATTAAGACTACATCCCTTGATGTAGTGACAAATAAAAATCGTATTAGCCATCTCTATTAATCAAAGCAATTTTCTATAAGATTTTTAGATTTTTGATAGGCCATTCATCCAAACATTGTGAACGTTTATTGTTTCCACAGCAACACTTTACAAGTGTGGAGTACTGAAGCCAGATTGTAGTCGGTGTGTTATTGCCAGGCCAGAGCTTGAGTGTGTTTGGTGTAATGCTATGTGTGAACTAAGAGAGTCTTGTACAACAGCAGAAGGGGAGTGGGTTACCCATAATAATAATGCCAACTGCCCTGATCCGATCCTCCAAAAGGTGAGTAGATTTATCAGTTATTGATTATGAGTTGTTGTCTTGTTTTTGAAAGTCAACTTCCTTCACCCTTTCCTTCAAATAAATTGATTATTGACAGCAGTGTTAGGAATTAAATTGATATTGGATCAGTGAAATAACATAGTGTAGCGAGCACAGGCTGGTCACGACCCAGTCATGTGATCGCTACGTGACTGCTGCGTGATCGCTGCATGACTTTTTGGCTAACGAGCGCAAAAACGGCAGCGTGTGGGGCAGTTGATGTCCAGGCGGCGAAGAAGTGTGAACGTGCATGCCAGTCCTCGTGGATAACTGATAAAGGAGAGAGATGTAAGTTACCCTAATTGTAATTCAATGGTTCTTAAGGAATAAAGAAGATCAAGAATAAGAAAAGAAAAGAAGAAACCAAAAACTGCTGTGTGTGTCAGTTACTTTCATGTTGTCAGTCTGTTTTTATGGTTGTTGTCCTCGTAATGTCAGTCCCTCGACGTAAGTTCTAATTACTCCTTAGACCGTTTATCAGGCTCGTTACAGTGGTGGCAGCGGTGGGATTGAGCCCGCAAAGTAGACTTACAACAGGGAAACAGATTTACCAGAGCCCCGGCAGTGGTGCAGACCGAGTCGGGAGGAAAAACTACGGGGATTCAAAAGAAAAAAAAATCACAGGCCCGGCAGTGGTTCATACCGAGCCGGAAGGGAAATTAACGGGAACTTGAACATCAGCAGAGACCGGTAGTGGTTTATACCGAGCCGGTGGCACAGCAGTTGGGACAGACGTCCATTTAGCTGGCAGTGGTATATACCGAGCCGGTGGTAGAATTGCCCACGCACGAGTGTACGCACACGTAAAACCGTTCCCCAGAAAAATGCTCCGCCCGGAAGTCTATCCGCCCGGAGTCGTCCGTCCGGAGCCATCCGCCCGGAGCTATCCGCCCAGAGCCGTCCGTCCGGAGCCATCCGCCCGGAGCTATCCGCCCGGAGCCATCCACCCGAAGCATGACCGGAGAAACCGGAAAATCATCATTTCAGAGTATGAATAGGTCCACTACATCGAGTTTGCCTGCAAGATACTCATCTATGGGAAATGACCAGTTGTACGAGACCCTGGAAATGGAATAAGAAAGGATTTCAAGGGATATTGAGTGGCTGTCAGATAGGTTAAGCCGGTTTGTTGATAGGCCTATGAGTCAGAAACAACTTCAAGAGAACCAAATGGGCACAGATGGGTTTTCATTTAATCCAGGTACATTCAGCAGGGAAGTGACATCAACCCCTGGAGCTCCTGCAGTCTTTCATAGATCCATCCCTAGTACACAAACACCGGTTGTACCACAGTATGGACAAAAGGTGAGCAAAGGACCAGCTAGATTTATGGAGGAACCGCCACACAAAATGAATGAAACACATGGCTGGCATGATTCGGGTGTGGGGTTTTCGGTGGAACAACCCCGAACAAGGGAATCACAAATAACACAAGGAGTGTTGAGGCCAGAACAAAACATTTGGAACGGCTCAAGGACTCTCCCTTTTCAGACGGAAGAAGAGGGGAGTAAACAGACTCCTCCGAAGGCAGAAATATTGGGTGCAGCGCTGCTCCCAAGGACAACTATGTTTCCCGACAAGGTGACACAGGAAAATGAATGTATGGGAACAAGTCAGGTTGATCCAGCTGGCTGTTTGTCCAACGTAGGGCAGGATGGTTATGATTTAAGTAGACAAGCCAGTGTCTCTGTGTTGGAACCACTGAAGTCGTTCGACCAGCGCCTACCATACACAATGAGGATAGGATCAAGTTCAACAGTCGAAAGACTGCCTTATGTTCGTAATCATGAAATTGAAAACGATCACGAACAGGAATATGGGGATAGTGAATCTGTCCAGACCAAAATCAGCAGTCAACCAACAAATCATCTCCATGGTGAGATTAAGATCAACCAGCAGGATGAACAAGGGGTTGACAAGGGTCACACAAATGGGTTGTCCACTGGCTTGAAAGAGGATCAAAAGGATGGGATCCAGAAGCAGCCGGAGGTGAAACAGCTGACAAGCCCTGACAAGTTGATGGTGCTGACAACTGACAAACGAGAGGGAGTCAAAGAGCTCAAGGAAAAAGGGTCAAATGGGAACACCAAGAGACCTATCATCAAACCCGACCGCTACGATGGGAAGGGGTTGTGGAAACCCTACCTCAAGCACTTTGAGATGTGTGCAAACATAAACGGATGGGACGACAAAGACAAATGCCAATACCTAGCCGTACTGTTGACGGGATCAGCACAACAAACCCTGGGTAGTCTGCAAGTTGACTTGAAAGACTACAAGCAACCAGTGAAGTCCTTGGAATGTCGCTTTGATCCCTCGGGAAGAAAGGAATTGCACAGAGCCCAATTAAGGAACCGCCGTCAGAAGCCATCAGAAAGCCTTGTGGAGTTGGCAGAGGAAATTCGAAGATTGGTGGACCAGGTTTATTCCGACCTGCCAGAAGATAGTCGTGACAGAATGGGCCGTGACCATTTTTTGGATACTCTATATGATGGAGAAATAAGAACGAGAATTATTCAAATGAGGACAGGCACATTGGATGAAGCAGTAGCAGCCGCCGTGGAATTGGAGGCGCTTTATAAAGCAGAAAAGGAACGCCGTTCCTCAGACCTCAAAAAGCTTCGGAGTGCTACTGTAGAGGTAATTCAAGTGGAGAAACCTCCCGTTGAAATCACCTCTCAAGGGAGTTCTGATGTTCAACGGCAGCTAGTAGATGTAATGGACCAGCTGAGAAGGGTGGAAAAACGATTGGAAGAACCAAGAAAGGGTACTTGGAACAATCAGAAGAAATTATCCATGAAGAACATTAAGTGCCACAAATGCCATAATTTTGGACATATGAAGGCAAACTGTCCCCAGATGGAAGCCAAGGACCGGGGCGGTTCATAAGAGGGAGATGCAAAGGTGTCGGTTGTACAAAAACAGCAACACAACCAGGAAAACTAATTGATGCTGTTCCTGGGGGCCAAGGGGCAGCGGGAAAAGAAGGGCCCAATATTGATGAGCCATGAGTTGAGAATGTTGCTGCGGTAAGCGGTGAAGGACTGCACTTGGATGCATGCATAAATGGGGTATGTGTAGACACATTATTGGACACTGGGGCGACAATTTCAATGCTATCGGACAATGTTGTAAAACAATGGTCAAAAGAGGACCAAGCTACGATAGTGGGTACTAATATAAAAGTGCTCCTTGCAGACAACAAGGCATTACAAGTGACCGGGGAAGTTGAGGCAGAACTACTACTTGCAGGAAGAAGTGTGCTACATCGGTTTGTGGTGGCCTCAATCGGAAGTGAGGTGCTACTGGGATTAGACTTCATGCGCAGCGAGAGGTGTGTGATAGATGTCACAAACAGATGCATGGAATGGGGAGGGATTGTGCTGCCTCTGCGGGAGACAGCAAGCAGGCAACCGAGTTGCCGGGTGACTGTTGTGGAAACAGTCGTTATTCCTCCTTGGACCGAGAAGCTCGTTGCGGGAAGTCTGGATGAGGGCAAGATGACAGTTTCCTTCGGGTTGATTGAACCTGTTGAAACGTTGGCTGAGAAGAGTAATGTCATGATCGCACCATCAGTAGTTAACACTTGCTCCGGTAAATTATCTCTACGTTTCATGAATCCAAGTGATGATCCAGTGAACCTACACAAAGGGACAACAGCAGCAACATTCGATACAGTGGACGCAATAGGCCCCGGACTTGACATGCAGGAAGACTTTACTGTAAAAACTGAGTATGTGAGAGTAACTGCACAAGAGGACCCTTCTGATAAAGACACCGATGATTGCATTATCCCCGAGCACTTGAACAATCTATATCAGAGAGCTACGGAAAACCCGAACAAGGAGGAGTCTTCTCAGGTGGAAAGCTGTTGCTGAAGTACAGACAGCAATTTGCCACCCATGACAATGACATTGGGCGGACAGAATTAGCAGAACACCACATTGAGACAGGGGACTCCGCCCCCATCAAACAAAGACCCCGACGCCTGCCAATTCATCAGAAGGATGTTGCCGAAGCAGAGATCAACTCAATGATGAAGAAAGGCATTATCAAGCCAGCTACCGGACCCTGGGCTTCGCTGATTGTCCTGGTGAGGAAGAAAAACGGGAAGATACGGTTTTGCGTCGATTACCGACCGTCCATACCTGTATGGTCAGAGATTCAGGCTGCGTACGGACCATAGTGCACTGAAATGGTTGTTTGGGTTTAAGGACCCAGTGGGACAGGTAGCCAGATGGCTACAGCTACTGGCCGAATTTGATTTCAGTATAGAACATCGGCCGGGACGTAATCATACAAACGCTGATGCGATGTCCAGGATACCATGTAATCAGTACCAGCCTCCACATGAGACGGAGAGTACATCTAATCGTCCGTCTCATGAAGTTGCTAGTCCAGACCTGGGTCAGACTGAAGAAGCTAAAGAAGGGGCAAGGGCAGAGCAGCCACAAACATTGGGTTTCTCTACAATCCCATCTGCCAGCTGTCAGGCAGTAAGTATGGTGTCGGCAAACTGGCTGGAAGGTAGGACAAAGAATTGCGAGAATGTCAGAGAAGAATGCACGGGATGCAGCCCCAGCCTGGGAAGAAGTAACGATTGAAGGAGCAACGCTAAAGACGTTATGGGGAGCTTGGTAACAGCTATACTTAAAGGAGGGGGTATTGCATCGACGATGGGAAAATGACACAGGAGATGAGGTTCGTTATTTGCTGGTGGTGCCTCCAGAATTGCAAAAGGAAGTGCTGACCCAGCTACACAATGCGCCAACGGGAGGACACCTTGGGACAACCAAGCTGTATGAGAAAGCGAAGCAGCGCTTTTACTGGCCAAAGATGCGGGACGCTGTCTGAGATTGGACACGGGGCTGCCTGGAGTGTGCACGACAGAAGTTTCCTACCAGGACCAAAAGAGCACCACTGCAACAACAAATCTCCGGAGTGCCGATGGAGAGGATAGCCATCGACATAATGGGAACTTTTCCAGAGACAGATGCTGGGAACCGGTATATTGTAGTCATAAGTGACTACTTCACAAAGTGGACTGAAGCATACATACCCCGTAGCTTCGATCACCGCTGACGTCGTTGCAGATGTTCTCGTCAATGAATTTATTAGCCGATTTGGTACACCAAGACTCCTCCATAGTGATCAGGGCAGACAGTTTGAAAGTGAACTGTTTAAAAAACATGTCAACTTCTCGGTATTGACAAAACAAGGACGACCCCATACCACCCACAGAGCGACGGGCAGGTCGAACGGTTCAACCGGACTCTTAAGGTGATGTTGGCGTCATACACCTCAGAGGACCAGAAGGGTTGGGATCGTCATGTCCCTGCAATAATGATGGCATATCGCGCATCAGCACAGGAGAGCACAGGGCTGACACCAAACATGATGATGTTGGGGAGGGAGGTAGAACTCCCAATAGATGTCATCTGTGGCTCTTCCGTATCTGGTGAATCAGTGGAAGCACCATACTACGTTGTTGACCTGGAGAGGAGAATGCAGGTAGCACATGAAAGTACAAGGAAGCATCTAAAGAGATCTGCCCACTATCAACGTCGGCACTATAACCTTAAAGTAACCAATGAGAAGTACAAGGTCGGTGCGGCCGTCATGATGAGAGTCAATGCCAAGAAAAAGGGCGTGTCACCCAAACTACAGTACGACGGTCCTTATCTCATCACCGAACTACTCACGGATGTGGTTGTTAGAGTAAAAAAGGGTCCCAGATACAAGCCTAAGGTGGTCCATACCAACTTGTTGAAGCCATTTTGTGTTGAAGTGGATCGCTCCTGGCTCAATTACGAGCCCCAAGTTTCGGAGGACGGACTGGCGCCAGTGGACCCCAAGACCCACTCAGGTCTGAGTGAAGGTGCAAACAACGAAGGGGCAGAAGCTGTAAATGATGAGGACATCGAAGAAGTCGATGAAGTTGGAGAGGAAGGTGAAGAAAGGGAGGAAGGCGAGAACTGTGAGCAAGGATTAGAGGAAACTACCCACCAGGCCGACCCCACTGTTACAGAAACAGAGAGGGAAGACCAAAACTTGGCACCTGAGGCTGCTGCTTGTGACGAGACCCGTGTTACGCGTAGTAGGCGTCAGCGAAACCCCCCTGTAGATATGGCGAATGGTGTACATAAACTTAATTCGATTTCCTCTATTTTTATTTTGGTTGATGAAGGCCAAGAATGGGACGTAGCAGAAGTCGGTCGCCAAGAGATCGGAGACCACGGGAAAACAAGTGTTCCGAGTGCCAGAAAGAATTTTCGAACTCAGCAAACCTGAGACGTCACATGGAGGAACAGCATCGCCGGAAGGAGATGAAATGCCCGTACTGCAGCTTGACCTTTGGGCGGAAGCACGACCTCGATGGACATTGGCAGTTTTCCCACAGAGAAGACTCGAAGTCAACCCAGAAAGCGGAGACTAGCCAGAACCCAGAAGTCCCGAAGACTCCAGGCCGGAATTTAATGGACGACATGGTAAGCCTGGAACCAGGAAGCGTGGAGCGGAGAATTGTCAACGATTTCCACTCCCCACCCCCTGTCCGACGTGAACCAGTGATCCCTACTGTACCCCCAAGCTTGTCCTTCATCCCCATTGAAAGGAGACCAGCTACAGAGACGAAAGATGAGAGTGTCCAGACTGACCCCAGCAAGAGCCGAGTGGTTGAACGTACTGTGAAGGAAATCCTGGATGGCGATGGGAAGGCAGTACTTAGACTGGTGCATGACCGTTTTCTGAACTCCGCGTAGAGACCAAACCGTTTCGAGTATTTCTGTTTATTTTTGATAAAAGTTAAGTCAAAGTTTGCAAAGAGAAAAAAAAGTTAAAGAAATATTTTTGAATATTTCCACGTTTAACGTGTTGTTTAAAAGAGTTTCTTGCCAGTTAACTTATCTGTTTATTTTTTTAGTGTAAATTTTCTAAAGGAAGAAACAATTCGTAAGGTCTGAGTTCTGATGAGATCTGACATTGTAAAGGGCAGGTGTGTGCGAGGCACGGGATTATTATTTTTTTTTTGGTTTGGATTTCAAATTTTGAATGTGAGGTCACATTCTCCCTTAAAGGAGGGGATAGTGTAGCGAGCACAGGCTGGTCACGACCCAGTCATGTGATCGCTACGTGACTGCTGCGTGATCGCTGCATGACTTTTTGGCTAACGAGCGCAAAAACGGCAGCGTATGGGGCAGTTGATGTCCAGGCGGCGACGAATTGTGAACGTGCATGCCAGTCCTCGTGGATAACTGATAAAGGAGAGAGATGTAAGTTACCCCAATTGTAATTCAATGGTTCTTAAGGAATAAAGAAGATCAAGAATAAGAAAAGAAAAGAAGAAACCAAAAACTGCTGTATGTGTCAGTTACTTTCATGTTGTCAGTCTGTTTTTATGGTTACTGTCCTCGTAATGTCAGTCCCTCGACGTAAGTTCTAATTAGTCCTTAGACCGTTTATCAGGCTCGTTACAATAGTATTAATTGAATGGTTATAAATTTTGTTAAAGTTAGACAAAGCAATGGTCCGAGGTTGACAATGTCTTATTTAGATTTATCCTTTGATTTGGCCATGCAAAAACAATACCATAGTGTGTAATTTGTACATATATTGTTAAAGGAATGAATGTGAAGATCCAAGACCGTGTACATGATCTCACAGCAATAAATGACTTGGCAATATTTGATTGTTAGATATATCCATTGACTGGACCAATAGAAGGTAGCACCACTGTATCTGTAATGGGTACAGATATTGGCAGAGGATTCCATACTGTACTGAATGTGATGATTGGAGACCAAGAATGCTATCTGGATGGACTGGAAGCCTATTATGTAACTGGCTACAGGTAAGAAATCAACGTTATCAATCTTTAAATCCTTGATATCCAACCCAAGATGTTGTGTCAGTTTTACCATCTTAATTTCAATCAATATCAAATCAGAATAATTTAATTCTATAAAAATGACTACTGTTAAAAGGTGAACACTAAAAAAGTTGAGTAGCTTTAAGAATTTGAATTTTCAGCCTTTTCCAACGATACTCTGTACTTGGAAATTTAAGGTCTGAAAGGCAGTGACCGTTGTATACAGAGCAAAATTTACTTTCTTGTTTTTATTATAAAACAAAACTAGTAATGCTAGACACTGAAGCAGATTATCTTGAATACAAGCTCTTAACAAGTTTTTCAGTATGTTAGACACATTTCCAATCTAAATCATTTCACAGTGTAAGTTGCAGGACTCAATCAAGAGTTGAAAGTGTGGTGTCAGCATCGCTGACAATCTTGGGAGGTGATGGATCAACTCGACAGAAAAGCTCAGGAGACGTCAACTTTGAATATAGGGTAGGTTTGATTACAACTCTTAGCAGCATATGGAGTCAATAGTGATGATAAATTTAACTTGAAAATGGGAGAATTTTTTTAAAAGGAATTCAAAATAACCACATCTAACTAGGGTTGTTGGGATGGTGTACCTTCCACATTGTATTTAGGTGATTTTCAGTTTTGTTCAGACAGCTTTGGAATAGGGTGGTCTCAACTAATGTTTAAATCATTTCTCAAAAACTGAAAAAGAGTGATAACAAAGTTTGAAAAAGAAAAAGTGCTTCAAAGAAATACAGATGTGATAGGTAATAGCGCTGGCAATCATGTCAACTTCAGTTATCTCTTGAGGCTGTTTTTCTTCAAATTATAGCCCTTATGTGTCATCCACGATTAGATTATTTAAAAACAAGATTTAAAAAAAACTTTTATCTTTGCAATGAGTTCAGTACAACAACTGATTGTTCACAACTAAAACGACACATGATCTGATTGATGTTGAATATCTATAATTGTTGTGTTTTTCTGGTTCTGATTTTCCTGCCAGGTTCCATCTATTACAAGTTTCAGTCCTCGTTTTGGACCAGCAGCTGGTGGGACTCGTATAACAATCAATGGAATGGCTCTAAATACAGGACGGAATATTGAGGCATTCATTGGTGATAAAGCTTGCATTATAACAAGGCAAGTGAAGTCTATACTATACATAGCAACTAAGATTACTTTACTTGAGGTAGAGCCCGTTATCTGAAATTTTGTTTCACACTTTTTGGTTTAGGCCTATCTGATAATTATTGTTACGTATTTGTTCATCAAACAGCTGTTTAATAAAGTACTTTTATGTTGGCCTGTCTTCTGCTTCGTAACTTAACAGCCCAGTGGCAGAGAGGGAAGCAGTGTGCACAAGCTCTAAGGGCGAAGTTGGGCAGACAGAAGTTCTCAAGATGTCTTTTGATGGGGCAGACAAAACAAGCCAGGTGTACACTTTCACTGACAACCCTGTCATTACTGAAGTCAGTCCAACGAGCAGTATCTATGCGTGAGTACATGTATATCAATGCATAAATAGTGATATTGGTAAATATATGTCAAACTATTATATTTATATTGTAACAAGAATTTCTTCTTGTCGGATCCAATGACAATCTGGAGCAATAACACACGGTAAAAACTGGTATTTCTTCTGTACTTTCTGGGAGCTTTATTGTCACACTTCTGTTCTTTTCCTTACACAAAAACCAGACCTTGAAGACGTCTCAGGCGAGCGGGTTTCCCGATCTTCCAGCAGGGGGCCCCGCCAGCGGATGGCTCCACCGTGGAGCCGTGCTGGCGCCCTCTGCTGGCTGATCGGCATGAATGTTACACTGCCCCCTCCGAGAACTCTGCTTGTCCTCACAGCAGTCAGCAAACACCATGACCGGCCCCACCTGGAAGACGACTCCTTCACAACAACTGTAACTAAAACTTACAATTAAACAAATCAAAAACAGGCATGGATCCTGGCTCTGGCTCGTCGGGCGTGGCTCCTGGCTCTGGCTCGTCGGGCGTGGCTCTAGCGCTGCACCTCCGTCCGCTGACTGCTCCGCTCCGAGTTCTCCTAGGGGGTGTTGGTAGGGCATCTTGGGGGCTGGGGTGCCCCCATTAGAAACAGTCTCTGATGTCAGATCTCCACGTCGAGAGGGGGTTGGGGACGGCTCCAAGTGGGCGTGGTCCTCCCCGTCGGATCGCTCCGGATGTCGGGGACCCCACGGCGGCCCCGATGAACCTGGGGGCTGCATTTCCAAACGGTCACCAGCCCCCCGGCAGTTCGACTGGCCGGTGCGTGAGTCCGGCCCCATATCCTGGATGCCAACATGGTTCACGAATGCTGGTTTGCGTCCACAACCCCGCACGTGACAATCCCGCACGTACTTCCTGTAGAAATGGAGACCACAACCGTGGGTGCAGGGAAAAGGCCTCTCCGGGTGGAGCACCCCACAAGATGTACGCCTGTGTCGCCTCATGTTGCTGGAACTATTGAACTCCCTTCCGCAATGTATGCAGGTGACGCGCCGCACCCTACGAGGGAAATGCATCCGCCTGTCCCTCTCTGCAGGCGCCCCACCGGTTCCGGCACCCACTCGGTTGTCTCCATCTCTCCTCTCACACATCGGTGTCGTGCGGAGCTGATCCACAGGCTCCGCCCATCGTACATGTTCCGTGCGGAGCCAATTCTCAGGCTCCGCAGCATGTACTGGTTCTGCGCGGAGCCAATTCTAAGGCTCCGCTGCTTGCCCTCGTCCCGTGCGGAACCGATCCTCAGGCTCCGCACTCCGTACATGTCCCGTGCGGAGCCAATCCACAGGCTCCGCAGCATGTACCTGTTCCGTGCGGAGCCAATTCCCAGGCTCCGCACCCCGTACATGTCCCGTGCAGGGCCAATCTACAGACTCTGCAGCATGTACTTGTCCCGTGCGGAGCTGATTCACAGGCTCAGCACCATCCACTTGCAATGTGCAGAGCCGATCCACAGGCTCCGCCCCATCCACTTGTACTGTGTGGAGCCAATCCACAGGCTCCGCACCATTCACTTGCACTGTGCGGAGCCGATCCACAGGCTCCGCACCATTCACTTGCACTGTGCGGAGCTCCGAGGGGAGCACACCGCCAATGCCCTGTGCAGTGCGGAGCTGATTCACAGGCTCAGCTCCATTGACTTGCACTGTGCGGAGCTCATTCAGCAGCTCCGCTCCGTTGACTTGTGCATTGCGGAGCTCATTCAACAGCTCCGCTCCATTGACTTGAGCAGTGCGGAGCTCATTCAACAGCTCCCCTCCGTTGACTTGTGCAGTGCGGAGCTCATTCAACAGCTCCACTCCATTGTGTTGTACAGTGCGGAGCTCATTCAACAGCTCCGCTCCATTGTGCTGTTCAGTGCGGAGCTGCCCCACAGGCTCCGCTCCATTAACTTGTACAGTGCGGAGCTGCCCCACAGGCTCCGCTCCATTAACTTGTACTGTGCGGAGCCGATCCACAGGCTCCGCACCTATCACTTGCACTGTGCGGAGCTCCGAGGGGAGCACACCGCCAATGCCTTGTGCATGTTGGGGGCAGGGGTCGCATGGCTCTGAAAAGAGCCGTTTTCTGATGTTCCTCAACGAATACCACGGGGAGTAGAAGGTTGGTTCCGTGTGGGACCACCCCAACCCTCCCCTGGCCTCTGGCGTGCTCTGCGGAGGGAGCCGGAATGATTCTGTCAGGTGCCGCTCCGATCCTTCCGTCCTCCTCGTGTCGGTGCACCGCGGAGAGAACCAGAGTGGTTCCGTGAGGTACCGCTCCGACCCCCCCGCGCCCGCCTGCCCCGAAGCGGATGTGACGCTTCCTTCCCTCAGAACCAGTGGCTGGCCCAGAGTAGACGTCACAGTCTCACCCCTCAAGAACAACGACAACTCGTCCACGGTGATGAACGGCGTGCCACCAATTCAGTCTGGTCCGGTTTATCCCCGGCGTATGGCGAGTCCGATGCCATGCTGTCCCAATCACGAAATTACCTACACAAAAACACAAATTTTTACCTGGTTTCCCTGCTCTTGTCATCCCACCGCTGCCACCAATGTAACAAGAATTTCTTCTTGTCGGATCCAATGACAATCTGGAGCAATAACACACGGTAAAAACTGGTATTTCTTCTGTACTTTCTGGGAGGTTTATTGTCACACTTCTGTTCTTTTCCTTACACAAAAAGCAGACCTAGAAAACGTCTCAGGCGAGCGGGTTTCCCGATCTTCCAGCAGGGGGCCCCGCCAGCGGATGGCTCCACCGTGGAGCCGTGCTGGCGCCCTCTGCTGGCTGATTGGTATGAATGTTACAATATTGTGTTTAACAACAACATTTGAAAACTTTGAATGTTAAGTTGGATGAGTAAACTATCACTTAAAGCTTCTGGTGTAATTTGCTATAACAATTAGCAGGATGACCGTGCCTGTTGAAATAGTCCTTTACTGAAGTCATTCCAACCAGCGAATGATCCACTTCTCTTGTGCTGAAAATACTGTTCCCAAAAGCTCCTTGAAATTGTTTACTCCAGGGGTTACTAAAAGGTGGAAATACCATCATTTCAACACATCTCCCAAAATTTGGGTCCCAGTTTCAGACTTTTTTGTCAACATTGAGATTCATCCCTGATCTATGCTTGCATACATCTAAGAACATTAGCTGGTTAAATACAAGTTAAATGTTATTTGTTTGTTGCAGTTTAACAGCAACTCATTATGGCCACATTCTCCAATTTGTACTTTATAATAAGATGGCAGGTTTATGTGTAACTTGAAGCTAACTGAATAACAAATTGAAATATGAGTGATAATTTAAATGTTTTCATTATAGCTGTTAAGGCTGCAAATTAAAATTGATCAGATTAGCAACTGCTAGCCAGCCCACACAAAGCCTCCGATCCCACCAACCTCTGAACCCTTATAAAGAGACCAGCATCTCAAACACTCTTCAGTCTCCTGAAACTGACTAGAGCAGGCTTGTCGAAACTTTGAGATCAATTAAAGTCTCACTCCGCGGCAGTGAAGTTAATCACGAGAAGTCCCCTCGATCCACGAAAGTAGTAGTTATCCTGGCCGATTTCCTACCTCCCAAGGTAGTAATTAACAATTAAGCGGGATAGTTCTTTTAAGAACTAAGTTGTCCCCCCAAATTTCAAAATATATATTCGAGGTAGTAGAAAATAACAGGACAAGTTCTCACAAGACCAATTTGCTATATATAGCAAAGTAGATATAATAACATCGTGTTACTGCAAAACCAAATATACACTGATATCTCACCATGCAATACCTCGAAATCCATAAACTGCTATCCTGTTTTGTTTTAGTTCTACATGAATCATTGTTTTATTTATTTCAATACTCAGTGGTGGTCGGGAGTTGACTGTCAGAGGAACAGATCTAAACACTACCCAGATGGCTTCAATTGTTGTTACAGTCACTAAACAAATCACTAAAAGATCTGTTGGCAGTGACAGACCTAAGTTTGTTGAGGTGAGTCAGTAGCTTCAACATTTGTCAACAATTTTGTTGTTTTAGTGTAAATCACAGCACCCCAGTGCTTCAAAGAAATTAACAGAGGTGAGCTCTTCACAATGCCATAGCCTGGTTAGAGTTCTTACTCTGGTGACCTCAAGAGTCAACCAATGAAATCTGCTGTTTCAACTGCGGCTGCAAGAAGGATATAGAAGAAGTGCGCATGCTGTTGTTTTTAAGTAGGCCTATATTTCTCACTTTCGTATTCTTTTATCATTCTCAATTTATTTTGGATTTATCATTTATGTACATACTATATATGTCTATCTGTTGTTGCTATTATCTTTTCTTAAATACTTTTTTATTACTTCCGATTCTTAATCTATGTTAACAAGGTTTTAAACACGGCCACTTGAAAAATAGCCCTAGGCTGAATGGGTTTACCGAGAAATAAGAGTATAAAAAAAAAAACTTAATAAATAAAGTTCGAAATAATGAATAATGAAAACAAGCCATATGCAATGTAAAAATGTTCGGATGCAAATGTGAAACTTTCATTTCCATGGTCTTAATATCAATCCTTATTTTAAGCCCCCAAAGGACCTTTAAGTAATGTGTTTGTTTTCTGGATTTGAAACATTTAAAAACAAATGTAAACAAATGGTTCACTATGAGTTATGTGTGTTTAGAGTTGTGCCAGGGAAGGATCCGAGTTCATGCGATGTTGGACTCCTAACATAACCTCAGCCATAAGCAGTTCTCTATCTGAACAAACCGTGACCTTTGGCTTCATTATGGACGGTGTCAGTGACCTCTTAACGTGGTCAGAAGACAACAAAGTTGATTTGGAGTTCTTTCCTGATCCGGAGTATGAAGAGTTTGAAAATGACTTGTACGAGAAGAAGGAAGAGTTGATGACGATCAAGGTGAGGTTTTATCAATGATGGGTGATGAGATAGCTTGAACACTCACTGATTATTGTAAAACTGATAACCAAAGTCCAGTTCACCGAAACCTGAATTTCTATAAAAGAGTTTAGATCACATCAAACCACATTGATGTTTCGAAAATAAAAGTTCTCCTCAAAATTTACACCATTTGTTTGTGCATTTTATCCAACTATATCAATTTATTGGGGGGCTTTCATCGAAAAACATTATACATGATTTATCATTACATTCTTACTATTTGTTATTAGGTTAACTGAAATAATCACTTGGCAATTGCGTTTTAGTCTAGTTAGAAGTGTTTCATCGACTTCAATTTACTGACGTTGTTTTTATTATTCAGGGTAAACGTATCAACAATGCAATCACTGCCTCAGAAGTCATCATTTATGTTGGAGCAATGAAATGTCTTGTGGCCTTCATTGAAGAAACGACTATTGGTTGTAATTTACCTGAGGAACTACCATCTGCCGGTGACTTCAAGGGTCACGAAACAGAGAGAAGGCTTCCTGTGGTCTGGGTAAGTTTTAGGACGAATCTCAATTGTTATTTACTTGAGAAACAACCATCTAACAAGGACTTCTCGGGTCAAGACACAGACAGAAAGCTTCAAGTGGTCTGGGTAAGTCTTAAGATGTATCTCAGTTGTAATTAACCTTAGAAGCAACTGACCAGGACTTCTTGGGTCAAGACACTGAGAGAGGGTTTCCTATGGTATTGGTAAGTCAGAAAGATTTTTTGTCTGACCTTTGATTTTGTCTTTTATGTTTCCAAACTATTGTGGTTAAACCAGACTCTTCCCCAGACAAAAACAACCACCACCCTTTGTCTCCCTCTTCATTGTTCATCCCTTTGCCTCTCTCTTTTCACTTCTTTCCAATTGACTGCTTTTGTTACTCCAGTATGAGTGTGTTGTGTTGTCATTTAACCTTTGAGAAAGACTCTGCTAGGGTCAAAACGTGAGGCCATTAACAATATTTTTTGTCTTGGTACGTCATAAGACAATTCTTAGTTGTAACTTACCTGAGAAACAACCATCTTACCAGGACTTCTTGGGTCAAGACACAGGGAGGGGGCATAATGTGGTCTAGGGAAATCTTAAGAGATGTCTGAGGCGTAATGTACATGAGAAACAACCATCTGCCAGGACTTTTTGGGTCAAGACACTGGGAGAGGGCTTCCTGTGGTCTTGGTTCGTCTTCAGACAAACCTTAGTTGTAATTTACCTTAGAAACAACCATTCGACTAGGACTACTTGGGTCAAGACACTGAGTGAGGTCTTCCCGTAGTCAGGGGTAAATCTTAAGACAGTGTTCATTTACCTGAGAAACAACTACCCCATACAAGGACTTTATGAACCAAGACAAGGATAGATGGCTGCCTGTAACATGGGTATTAAGGATCAATTCTCAGTTGTGCTTAATTTGTGCAGATTTCTTTTTCATTTTTAAATCTCCTTGAAAACTCAGGTGGTGCACAGCAACCTTGAGTTCCGCATTGGTTACGTTGCATATCCTTCAGCCAGCAATGTCGTCCTTGTACTCTCGGTAGTCGGTGCGGTGACTTTCACCATTTTAGTCTGCGTGATCATAGTCCTGTCAAATCGACTGTACAGATCCAGTCAGGACGCTAATCTTCTGGTCTTAGAGAAAGACTTTCTTGAAGATGTTAAGAAAGGTTAGAAGTAGAGGCGAAGGAATTGACTTCAATCATTATGACCAGGGGCCATTTCATAAAGTTACTAGGCAGGAATTTTTGCTAACCCAAGTTTTTTTCTGCCAAGCACAAAGAAACGGTGAACAGTCACAAACAATTTGCATGCCCTTGCATGTTGATTTGGTACTTGTTTCTGCATACAATTTTTTTTTGCTCTTATAGTAAATTAGTGTTCCGAAGCAGTGCTGGCTCAGTGGGTCAACAAAGCTTTTATAAAATCAATTTCTGACTTACAATCTAAATACTCCATGGTCAGAATTTGTCTGGATTCTGTGATTAAACAATAGGATTTTAATTCAGATTCTGGGTCATTTTGACACGGATTCCGGGTTATACCGACCCAGAATTGGGTCAGGCGCCATGGGAACCGGAATCCGGGTCAATTCAGACCACGGAGTTTTAGAACGTAAACAATCGATTAATGACCATCCACTTCTGGACTTTGACAGGATTGTACGTTTTACAATTTTGAAATGCAGAATTCTCTCAGAGAAAAATGGACATTTTACAGCTGACGAGTGATGTGGAGGTGAACGGGATGCCGTTTGTGAGTCACCGTGACTACGCCACTAACATGTTGTTTATTGGACAAGAGGTCCAACCAACCACAACTGACGAGGAGGTAATTAGTGATCAACACAGGAAACTCCAAGATCCTCTCAAGCAGAGTTGTCATGAAGTCTAATGAAGCCGGATCTTGAGTATTATCTTAAATTCTGAGGGTCTGGTTTCAAGTCATGTCTCAAGTCCTAAGAGCATCTGAAGTGAAGTTTCCAGACGGTCAGATAAAAAAATTGATCAACTCTGTCTCAAGAATCACAATTAACTAAAACCAAAGTGCATACTATGGTTATTCCAATGGATAAGTATCCAAATCTCTAAATCAATTCACGACAAACCTTTAAATTCCTGTTCATGATAACCTACCAAACATCAAGGACACAACTAGGAACTCAAAACTATATACTATACCAGAGCAAAAACATTTAATTGTTCCCAAGCACCAGAGTTGACATGAATTCAGAGTTTGTCTACCTTGTCTACCTGGTGAAAGAAAAAGCTTGTATTTTCCTCAGATATCATCATACCATGCTCGTCGATGTACTTCTTATGTGCTGAGGGTTCTGTTCCCGAAAAGCTCCTTGCCAACTCTACAACTACATGGGTTACTAAAAGTTGGAACACAATCATTGTATACGTACCTTCTGAAAATTGGATCCTACTTTCAGATCTTATTTTGTCAGCAATGACTCTCATCATGGATTATCATGGATCCAGCAAACCAAACCACAACCAAACTACATATAATAAATGTAATAATAAAAAATAACAATAAAGACAATCAAACGGAGTGACCAACATGTTTTTACCTCTTGTTAAATTTACACATGAATGCCAAGGAACCATTTTGTATTTTGTTTTTAACCTTTTTGTATATATTCTTCTTATTTGTTCAGTACGGTGAAGACGCCATGGTTGAAGAAGCCATGATGAAATTCTCTCGGTTGCTAGGCAACAAGACTTACTTACTATGTCTCATCCAGACCCTTGATACAGGAGGCAGCTTAAATTTGTCGGTGAAAGAAAGGTGAGAAGTTTGAGACATGAATTTTGAACTTTTAAAAATTTCTCCTCTGTTAAACTCCTTACAATCAAAGCATACTTTGTTTGTCCGTACTTTTCGTTAGTAGAAACGTTTAAAACTGTTAGTGTACCGTAACGGATAGCTTGAGTAGTACCGATATTGCTTTCCCGATGTCTTAATAAAAGTGCAACTAAACAATAATATGGACAAAACTATTAATATATTGATTTTATTTGCACAATTTTGTCATTCCAGGCAGTCGATAGCATCTTTACTGACCGTTACCATGGTATTGAACAACAAACTGGACGTCCTGACAGAGTAGGTGCAACTGGGAACTCGGCATTGTACCAAGATGCCTTGAATTCTCATATCTCTCTTGCTGAAACTTCCCAATACTTCTATATAAAAAACAAATAAATAAAATAAACAAAAGCAATTCTTGGAGAGCACCGTTTTTTAAAGCATTTTTTAGAACACAATCAAGGCAACATTTTTAAAACACCAACATAGTTTCACACCGAGTTTTTGATTTGTTTTACTAAAAAGAAAATCCCAAACAAAATGGGATGACCTTATACCCAGCTTGTTGAAGAAAATGATAATTAGTTTAAACCCACAACTTTATCATGCAGAGATCTCTTTGAAATGAAACAGAGTTATACTTTTGTACACACATAACACATGCAAGCCACAGTTTCCTATATAGTTTGTACCTTCACGTAATTCCCTTTGAGATAGATGCATTATTTAACAAATAGAAAGATACTTCTTGTTCGTGAATCTTTCAAACTGTTTAGTAATGTATTGAATTCTTTTGTTACATTTCAGCGTCTTGATAACGTTGATGTCACAGATGATTCAAGATGCTCAATCTACCAACCAGGAACTCCTACTTTTCAGCAAGTAAAAGCATTAAATATTATTTCTCTCGGAAGTGCTTTCCATTATCCAAAAGTCTAGTTCAAAAGATCCACAGGTTAATAGCTGGGACTTGAACCAACGACCCCGCATTTTAGAGATGTCTTTACCCCTGGATCACCATATATGCAAGTCCGAAGAGCCAGTCCGAATTCTGTATGACCCACCCTTATTCACTCTACAGTTATCTTTCTGATACCAAATAAATGACTCCAAAGTTATGTTGTGGGTATTTTCTTAATATAAGAATGATTGCAGATTATAGTTATTGTTACTAACTTCTGGTAATGAAGCCAAGGATGCCTCAGAAGCCCAAGGAAACCTGTAGATACGGATGCTTGCTATCGGAACCAGAAACCTCGGGGTAAATCCCTACTCTTTCACGTTAAGTGTTCCGCGTTCTTTAACTTGTACTACTCATCCTAGTACATGGTACCTACGGCTTTTAGTCCCATCCAAAGAAAAAGCAATTATGATAGAATGTCTTGCTCAAGGAGACAAAAAATATGTCACTTTTGTCTGCAGGACAGACAGCGTTTTGGAGAAGCTGTTGTCAAACTGGGTCGCCCTAAGCCTGTACGACCAACTAAAGGTAGGTCACAGTGTAAACACATTTTCCAAAATAATATCCTGATGGTTAGATCTTCTGAAGGAAATTTTTGTTGTATAATAAAGAATTTTTAATTAGAGTTGCTGCATTGTTTTGTGCAACAAGAACAACAATCAAGAACTGTTTAACATTTTCAGATACTTAAGCATGGTTTATTGGTTTTTATGTTTGATATAGAGTCACACCGCCTATCCTCTGTTTGTGTTGTACCGCGCCATCAAATACCGCACTGAACATGGTCCAATTGATGCCGTCACTGGCCAGGCTATATTTTCTCTCAACTTTAAGAATTTAATGCAAGAAACCATAAACTTCAACGTCTTGGTAAGTATAGATCTCCAATGTCGGATTCATTAAGCCCCGCCGACTGCACAGCAATTGCCTATCACTCCTGTTTTCATGGCCTTTATAGACACTGGTGGTTCTAAACAAAAACGGAACTGTCAACAAGGAAGTCAAGGTGCTAGACGTTGACACCATATCGCAGGTGAAGGAGAAGATCTTAGATGCCATCCATCTCAACGAACCCTACTCCAGCAGACCCAGTGCCATACAAGTCAGTCTTGGTATGTTTCTCCGTATACCCACCACCCTGTCTCCCTTTTTTGACTGTCACAAATTTGTGGATTCTGCATCAGCAATTTAAAAAGAGGAATCGCTATTAACACATCTGAGTTGAGTTAAATCAACGAGCTACATTAATACATCACATACTTATTTTTTGACTTACTCACACAGTCTAACCCTCAGACTCAGTTTTCTTTTCTTATTAACAACAACTGTCAAATAATTTTCTTAATAAAAAAATATTATATAATAACATAGGTCCTACCTGACTTTATTTGTAACAGTGTGGCACCGGGGAAAGAACGACCGTCTAATCTTGACGGACAAGGGCGTCAGACCTGTCGATAACAAGTTATGTCGAATCAATACCCTGAAAGATTTCCAAGTGAGTAAAAACACAGGCTAAAATATTTCATCAACATCTTAAAATAATTATTTGAAGTATTAATAAGTTGCAATTAAATCGCAGGAGATAAAAATGAAGAGCTCTTTTTCAGACGATGCAATTGGACAAAAGTTATCACTGGATCCCTATTATTTCATTGGTTGCCCATAGGTACCCGACAGAGCACCAGTTACCCTTGTTGATAAGGGGCAGTTTGCCAGTTGCTCTGGACCAGTGCGTCAGTATGAAGACAAAATTACAAATGGTAAATTCTCTTCATAGAGATTCAGTTCAAAGTCGGTTGCATTTTTAAGAAAAGTCAAGCATTAACAAGTTCCAGTTTTGCTTTAATGTCACAAAAATGTTCTACCAAACAGCTCCATGAGGTTGAGCTGAGTGCAGAACTCATGTTTGAAATTCTTGAATGTATTGTATCAATATAAAATAGTTATAAAATACATCAACACTTCATAGGAATCAAAGATGATGTAATGTATCGCAATTTTTAAATCATCTACAGAATTCTTTGCCTTCAAAGATGAAAACACACCTGCAGGACATCAGTATCAATATCTGGTAAAACTCTAAAAGTAAACAAGTTATTAAGGGGCAGTGTGGTCATGATTATAGCAGTAAATTGAATAGACGAGGTACTATGTGCACATATACGCCGGCGGTCACATCACAGTATGACAAAGACGGCAACCTTTTGTAATTTCACTGCAAGTGCACGCGTGTGCAGGATCTGGGTGAGATTTCATCTTTCCATGCACAGCCACAGGCCTGCTACAACCATGACGACACAGCCCCTTTTACATCGGTCCTGTGACTGTTAATGATTTCTCTCGATACACTTTATTATTTTCCCTCGAAATTAATATTTTCCTTTATCTCGAAAAATGTGAACACACACACGAACCACCATCTTGCAATTTATTCCAGTTTAAGAGGAATGTTAAGAGATACCTTCTCGCTGTTTCAAATGTCTTGTTTTTTTCTTGTAGTCTTCATCTTGAGTCGCCCTTTGGCCTTGGATTTGGCTATAAATCCAGGGAAGAAAGACTCAGCCGTGCTGAATCCGATTCTGTGATTTTCCTCATCGTATTAAAGAATCTGTAAATCCACGAAAAAATATAAGACCACGTAGATTCAGGAGCTTCATCTGGGTGTCAAGAGGAGTCCTACTCAGTTTCAGAACATTTAATTTTTGTAGAGTCAAAATAAAAGTAAGACTCAAAGGTCATTAACCTGACCTCAGTTGCAGCTCCTCCCCTCCCCTAACCTCACACCAAAATCACTTTTTGAAACAACATATTACTTCCACCAGTACCCTCGCCAGGAAATAAGATATATTGTAGATAACATTGGAGCAACTGGATGCCTCTCTCTCTCTCTCTCTTCAAAGCAACAGTGAATAACCAGTTAACATTTGTATTTTAGGCTAAGGAGGAAGCAGAATCTTCATTTATGGGGAAAGGTGGTTACTGCATCCCAACCAAAGGTGACAGTCTGCAGAAGATTCTCCAAAACCTCCCTCAAGCAGAGTTTCCGGCAAAAGTAAGAATCTGTTTGTGGTTTGACAACAATCCAACAATGAAACTAAATATCGTTCTCCAAAATACCAACATTACATTATTTCTCACTAATCTTTAAAACAATTGCAAATTTACCTTTCAAATGTTAGACAGCAAATCAGCTTTAATATTAACAGTTAACTAAGACAGTGAACTAGATTTGAATATCAATAAATTTCATTGGTTCAAAGTTTTCACTAGCAGGCCTACTTTTATTGATACTAGTTACCCTGTTTGGCTACGGACTAGGCCTCTGTACACAATCAAATAATGTATATCTACGATGAGATCATTTCATTTGATGAAATATGGTACAGGTACTTTGACTGCACTGGTTACCTTATGTCAAGACAATGGACTGACAATAAAGAGATTCCTAGTAATATACATTTGTGGAATATCTTATTGGTCAAGAGTTTTCATTGGTACCCTTATTGTCACTGGTTATCTTGTAGGACACTGACAGCGCCCAACAGAAGCAGTATGAAGGGGAGAGCGCATATGGTAATTATTGATTATTAAGAAACAAAAACCCCGCTGATGAAGTATGAACATGATCATGCAAAACAACTTAATTTCATAAATAAAATACCAGGCTGTAGTTATGTAGTCTAAATACCATTAACTAAATGGAAGAGGTTGGCGTATGGACAGAAAAAAGACACTTGTAACAGATCAAGCAAATCAGTTAAAGTCAGTCAGTATGCTATAAGATGTAAGATGGTGTCTGTCATGTTCTTCCTGCAACTCATGTCTTCAGATAACGATGGTTTGGGAGATGAAGAACAAAACCTTGAAGGCGTCAGAGATTGGCATCTGGTAAGTCAGAAAAGAAATTGAACGAAATAATGATTGTTGCCAAAAAAGAATCGATTGATCAAATAGTTCTTTACACAAACAGTTGATCATAATGTTCTAATGTAACTTTTTTCACAACAGCTTAATACTCTTATAGAAAGTGTAATGGTTCGAGAAGATGTGTAACTATGGTAACGTTTTCCCCCAGACTAAAAAGCTGGAGTCTTTCTCTGTAGAGGAACACGCCGCCAAGCAGAGAAGAAGATATTGGTGTATATCACGAAATAAACGCAGTCAGTGGGCTGTTTATAAGGTTCCGTTCCAGAGAGTTCTATCATCAAAGGTAACGTTTGTGTTTGCTCTTCAAGTTTGAAGAACGGCCACGACCACGGCCACACTAAAATGAACGGTAATTTAATATAGTCCTATAATTCAGACAAATTTAAGCTATAGTTCACTAAGATTGGACAGTTTTGACCAATGAGTATACCAACAAATGAAAATCGTTTGACTTTTTATCTCAACACTTCAAAAACAGAGCGTCATCCAAGAATATGTTGACAACATGTTCCAGACGATTTTGTCCGTGGAGAGCGCCCCCAAGGCCATTAAGTACCTCTTTGACTTTTTCGACGAGCAGGCACATATTTATGACTTGAAGTCCAAAGATCCAACAATTACATATGCCTGGAAGAATAACATGTGAGTAATGTCAGCAACCAAAAGCAACCAAAGCAACCAAGGCAACCAAAGCAACCAAAGCAACCAAAGCAACCAAAGCAACGAAAGCAACCAAAGCAGCCAAAGCAGCCAAAAGCAACCAAAGCAACCAAAGCAACCAAAGAAACAAAAGCAGCCAAAGCAGCCAAAAGCAACCAAAGCAACCAAAAGCAACGACGAGCAACCAAAAGCAACCAAAGCAACCAAAGCAACCAAAAGCAACCAAAGAAACCAAAGCAACCAAAAACAACCAAAGCAACCAAAGCGTCCAAAAGCAACCAAAGAAACACAAGCAGCCAAAGCGGCCAAAAGCAACCAAAGCAACCAAGAGCAACCAAAACAACGAAAGCAACCAAAGCAACCAAAGCTACCAAAGCAACCAAAGCAACCAAAGCAACCAAAAGCAACCAAAGAAACCAAAGCAGCCAAAAGCAACCAAAGCAACCAAAGCAACCAAAGCAACCAAAGCAACCAAAGAAACCAAAGCAGCCAAAAGCAACCAAAGCAACCAAAGCAGCCAAAGCAACCAAATCAACCAAAGCAACCAAAAGCAACCAAGAGAAACCAAAGCAACCAAAGCAGCCAAAGCAACCAAAGCAACCAAAGCAACCAAAAAGCAACCAAAGCAATAAAAGCTACTAAGGTAACCAAAGCAACCAAAGCAACCAAAAGCAACCAAAGCAACCAAAGCAACAACAGCTACCAAGGTAACCAAATCAACCAAAGCAACCAAAAGCAACCAAAGCAACAAAAGCTACCAAAGTAACCAAAGCAACCAAAAGCAAACCAGGGCAACCAAAGCAACCTTGGGATCCTTCCATTGTTTTCCCCTACTCTAAAGACTTCCTTTTTGTTAACATTCAACTTGTTCAGTTGGTTAATTAGACTTGTTCCCGGTTCCTGCGCAAGTGAGGGCCAATCAAAAGCTCCATATCGGTAGTACCTACCGGTCCCTATATATACACAGTCAGAGCAACAACGATGTAGCGACCGTGAACCAGTCTGTTGTTTGAAGTACCCTTCAAGTGCATGAACAAACAACTAATCTAAAACCCCAAACAACAAAATAATGAAGTTTATTTGTACACAATTTACCGAGACATTGATATTGATAAACCTCAGTTTAACATAGTTTGAGATTAGTTTTCGGAAGTTCACGAGGATAAAAGTTCCAATTACCTCCAGATCTGAAGAATTTGAGGTTTGCATGCCTCTCTCTAAATCCTCCCAGTTCATGTAAGATGCTTAAGCTTAACAACGCTTTCTGCTTAGTGTGCAAAACCTACATGCTTAACAGCTTCACAAAACGATCCCCATACGTTGCGCTTTCAAAAGATGTTTGCAACATAAATAAATATCTGAATACTCTTCATTCAATCACTTCTTGATAGTCTGCCACTGCGTTTCTGGTCCAACGCCATCAAGTATCCGGACTACATCTTTGACATTCGACCTTCTCGCTCCGTTGAGGCAAGCATGGACGTGATTGGTCAGTTATTCCATGACGCACACGACACCAAGACGGATAAACTTGGACAGGTAAGAGACCGCAAGGGCGGCTTCCTTAAATCACAGAAAAAACATCTGTTTGCATTCCACTTTGTGGCTGGTACGCACTTTGATAACTCATCGGTGTCATTCAGCAAGACCCAAGGACTGTGCATTTAATATGGTGGACAATCTGGTGAGAAATGTTGAGTGCTTTCCTCGAACAACTAAACACAATAATTCTTCACAGAGGGAGAATATGCATCTTAGGGATTTATTGTTGATTGGATAACTACGGGGGAGGGGAAAGGGGGAGGGCCCTGAAGGGGGGGGGGGGTGTCAGATCTAAATACAAAGTTTCTGATTTTTTTTTACGTTGACAGGAATCCTCCATAAACAAGTTCTTGTACAGCAGAGAGAAGACAAAGTACCAGCGTCTTGTTCGACAATACTATAAAGGAGTGGAGGAATCTTCACCGGTACCCACACAAGATCTGAACGCAGAGCTACACAAAGCAAGTCAGGTAAGACGCCAATTTAACTTAACACAAATCCCTGCCCAATTCTAAAAGCCTATTCATTGTTGTTTAATTTCAGGATCCCTTGACATTACAGCAATGTGAATTTCCTTTTTTTTATACTATTCTTCCAATATCCAAACTACATACAAAATACAACATTGTTTTCTTGTAGAACTTCACAGGACTGTTCAGCAAGCTAAGCACCTTGATGCAGCTATGGGATCTTGTAAGTTGATCTTTACCTGTTTTTATTGATATTAAAGAGGCTATCTACTTGCACTTTCTTGAACAGTTTGAAATTAACCTCTGACCTGACTTTGGCTCAAAACATTGATGAAAAAATCCCTCTCTGAAATGTTATAATCCCATGGTTCAAGCTTGTCTTGTGCAACCACTTAATCATCTGTCACACTGTGACAACTAAAACAAGATGGTGTCTGTAATTGTTTTAGCACCCACGATGAATCCAAAGGGTACTTGAAACAAAACGTTAAGAAAAAGATTACGTTTAGCTTGAAAATACTTATCAACAAATTTCCTAGTGTTTAGGAATGATTAAACAGGTTACGGTTTTATTGTTTAACTACTTAACATACTTTTTAAAGTGTACACCATGCTCCTCGGTGAAGTTACAACAAGACCTTCCAAATCAAGATATTCAGCCCATTCTCCTCTACACACACTTTAGTCTTCTTATGTCGCGGCGAGAGCACACTAGTCCAAACGTTCAAAACAGACCAGTCAGCTCTTTTCAGGGCAAACACTTCTTCCTAGAGCAGATTAAGACGTCATCATCCATTATTGGATGAATTCCTCCTCACGCAATTTCCATTCTCTTCTCCTGCTTGCTATTCAAGGCCATGTTGTCGTGTTTTTGTATGTTTGGATTTCGTCTCTCCATCTTCTCTTCTGTCTTCCTCTTCTTTTTTCATTTCTAGGTTGCCATTTGGTTAGTCTCTTGGTCCACCTGTTTTCATGTCTTCTTGACAAGTGTCCAGTCCATCTCCATTTCATTTCCTTGATCTTTTCCATGATGTCTTATGTCTGACTTTGTCACGAAGAGTTAGTCTGGGCATCCTCTTTTCCATATAGCTCCCAGATTAATACATTGTATACCAAAAAAAACCCCGAAAGTATCCACCTTAAACTCTCAACCCTTCTCTCTTTTTCAATCTGACAACAGCTTCTTGTGGTGTTGAGGACAAATGATGAAGGGAACCAAGAACCTCTGTGGTGTTTGCTGGCTGATGTGAAAGATACACTCTCCAGCGGCAATGCTTTGTAATATTGCCCCTAAGGTTTAATTTAGGTTTTCCCAGTCAAGTTCAGCAACAAGTAATTTAATTCTGTAAAAAATAAAAAATAAAATAAAATAAGAGGATGTAGTATCCTTTAAGACAGGGCGTCTTTAAGACAGCCTGCCTACCCATATATTATGGCTGTGCGTCATGGGTCATTACCAACCCCTTGCCGCATGTCTCAACAGATATCACACAAACTGCATCCGGATAGTACTCGGCATAAAACGTCTTGACAAGATTAGCATACCAACACCGAGTTGTACAATATCAGCCAGCAAAATCCATCAATAGATACCATCCAAAATCGCCAACCCGGAGGGTTTGGACACATTCTATGCAAACCTACTGACGAGCCACTTATCTATGCTCCTATACTCCCCATCTCATGGTGGACGCAGACAAGGTCGTCAGCGCCTACTATTAGGGCCAATCAAAAGCTCCATATCAGTAGTAACTAGTAAGTAGGATGGTCTGGTTTCTCTGCCGGACATTCAGAGACTAGCACAACACAGAAAATAATGGGGAAAGCTTGTTACCGCCTGCTGTGCAGTCGACTGATGATGACAATTATCCTTAAGATAGATGACGTGCATAAACTGATGATTAATGTTTCTACAAATAGTTATGATATTGGTCAATTATTCTACTCAGAGCGCTCTTTAGTTTTGTATACATTTTAATTTAAAACAAAAATAATAAGGTATAATCTTTTTACCACTTTTACTATTAAAATAATGTGTTTTTTGTCTTTTGCAAAACTGTGATTGTAAACTTGCACTTGTGAGGGTGAAACTCTTTATTAAATCATTTAGTTTGTCTATAAATACGTATTCAACTGAATGATTTATAATACCCAGATAATTTTTTTTCATGAATGCTTGTCATTGTCTTAAAGACGCTAATTAGAAAAATACACCGTAATTTGACAATATTGTTATAATGTTTAATAAGAGGTAGTGGGACTTCTGCTGAAAGTTACAAGCTCAAACAGCGCCCTCACTGAAGTGAACGGAAGCCCTATCATTGGATGAGAGTATTGTGCTTGACGCATACGTACATGCACGTTTCCATTTCTTTACCCAAGCGATGCCAGGGTGGTTATAAATCTGTAGATGGAAGGGCTTGGTCCGTTTCTCTAGAACTTAGGTCAGAAATAAAAGTAAATTTCAAAAATTGTTTTGTATAAATATTTTTAAGTGGATATTCTTTTGCTGTTCTCAACTCTTAACGAAGAGGGCGCTAAACTAATTGACTGTACAGATTTCTTACTAGAGCTAGCTCTGGCTAGCGTTAATGGCAACATTTATTTTCCCGCGGCAACCACAAGTCCTGGCTTACGGTAACAAACCTTGCAAATTTTAGGTCTTGACAGGACCTTGAGATACTATCGGGACAACTATTGTTACAATATTGGAACCGTGACGACATATAACAAAAGACATTAAGTCATCTTTAATTGTTTATTTTGTTTTAGCCGAAACCCCCGTGTTTGTTTTTGCTACGAACACAATTATAGTTATTATTTGTATTATTGTCTACCAATAAAAAAAAAAAAATAAAATAAATAACCTACGTGTATTTTTGTTAAAACTTAAACCACGATAACATAGTATCGATAAATGGTCAATCCAGCAGTGATGTATAGTTGAGAATACATTAAACTTAATACCCCCAAATCGGTAGTGGGACCTACACCAACTACAACAATTTCCCGAAAAGGGTAAGATATTAGGAGTATGGAGATCGTTTGGAATGACCGGTATCGGACCAAAAACATTGTAATGGGGTGGGGGCAAGGTTCCTAATATTTTTTTATGCGTCAAACTCTGCACAACACAAAACTCAAGTTTACAATTAACCCTTTCTGATGACTGCTGTCGTTGCTGCTCTTCCCAGTCTCAATTTTTGGGTATCGAATATAAACAAGGGAAAGCGACACATCACCGCTTAAATGACTGTGTATCGATACTAATGTGGTAATCAAAGTTTTGTGGATACAGTTTCCCATTATACAATTGACTGTTATCTGTTGTGACGTGGTCCATGCTGTTTTGGACACCCGAGGGGGCAGATGGCACACGAGGCGAAACCGAAGGGACAGATGGCACACGAAGCGAAGCGAGGGTGCCATCGGCAGGACCACATCGCAGCAGACAACAATTGTTTTGTTATACCGTGGTATTAGATTGCAGGATTATTAAAAAGGCCCATACTGACATAGTTTGCGGACGACAATATTCAATTCTACAAAAGCACGGAGATTGATCGATTACCAATTTTTTATCAACCAAATGTATCAAAAACTGGTCCCTATCGCGAGCATGATATCGAAAGTACAGTAGCGTGCATAGTACCAGTGGTTGTAAGTAACCTCTTTTTAATGGGGACGATGAAATAATGTTCAGAGAACGATCTGGTAATGGACGCGAGCGATACGACCATATAGTAATATATAACTCAATGGATACGACTTACCTTTTTCTCGGGTGTTCTGCGAACTTCAAAGTACGTATCAATGGGGACGGTAAAATGAATTTTCTGAGGACGATCTAGGTACTGGACCCAGCAACATCACTTTTTTTGGGAAGACATTAAAGTTTTGTATTATGTCGTGATTGGTTCTTGACCAATAAAAATTCACAATCTAATACCATGGTATAACAATGTTATGATGTGAACAGAAAACAGAGGGCGCTATTCCACTTTAATGGTGGCGCGCACTTATACAGTTGTAGAGAGTCGTGGTTGGGCTTTATTGATGTGGAGTTATTTCGTAAGAAGTATTTATATCCCACCATCATGGTTGCCTGTTGGTTATAAATAATTATTTAGTATGTCTTCACACAATTATCATTTAATATTTACTTCATATCCAGGGAGATTTCTAATTGAAATAATTGTATAGCATATGAATAGTCACCAGGTTAGGCGGTCGGACCTATATATTGTTCTCCTTGGGACGGTTTGCAAACTGAACAAAACAGAGTGATCACTATCAGTTAAAACCCTTATTTCGAAGGATTGAGACCACAAAAGACTGTCTGTATATTAAGCAAGAGAATTTGCTGAAGGATCGGTTGGTATGTACAGTTTTATTTGACTTACATTTTGTGTAATTTTAGGTTAACTGATAGGGTGCTAAAATAACGCAAGTTTGATTTTGCAGTGTGGATTAGAGGGCTGGTTATGTACATTGTTGGTGCACCGGCAAAACATGTAGCTGCACTAACCATTGGCAATGTGGGCGGTCGGACCTATATATTGTTTGGTTCTCCTTGGAACGGTTGTGATTGTGAGTGTGAAATCGATACATTTATTTTGCATTCCTGTCAACCAAAAATGTTCTAATATTAAATTTGTGTAACAGATTTTTCTTGGAAAAGATAAATTAAAACACAGTAGTGACAAAAAAAGCTGAGTGAGCAACCCTACCCAAACAGAGGTGTGCCCATCTAAATTAAATAAAACACTATACTAAATCGTGGTTTAAGTTTAATAAAATTCACATACGGAAGTAAATTTTGTAAATAAAACTTGATAGATCATCAGGCAAGTCTGTTTCTGTTGTCTGAGTTGTGTATCATTAAGGCGTATTACCAAAAATTTGAGAGAACTGTTCAACTTTTATGAAAGGGTTTTTTTTTGTGTGCATTGTCCGTGGCATATAGGCAACAGTTTTTGTATGTCTTTCTTTATGAAACAGCAACATCTGTTAAAATTAATTGAGAGAAAACATTCTTAAAGTATTTTTTCAGCAAAAATTGGTCCATTCAATTTAGAGAGAAGTTCTCGTCAAAAGACAGGGCTTTGTATAAAGTAGGTCTACCTACACCCTGTCCGACTTTCATGGGAATCGGAACTTACATCATTCCAACTTAACAAGGCAATAATTAAATTGTTTATTAGTTTAGTTTCTTTTGCGAGCTATCTTTTTTACAATGTTGACTACTTATTCTCTGTGTACTTTGCAGAGGCTGCTGATGATAGTATGCGACGAACCTACCCATTTTGGACAGGTTTCATCTTCAGTTGAGTAAATTTCTTCGTGTGCGCTGTCCGTCCAAGTATCGTGTCTCTCATCATACCGTGCCTGAACCTTCAATTTTGTAAGTTAAGTTTGCATTTAACTTTAAGGAAGAGGAGGCAAAGAAGAAGACAAATATCCAGTGTCACCTGCCTCTGCAAGGAACAATGTACACTATGGAGGCCCAGAGGAACCATGTTGTCATCTTGTTTGCTGTATGTTTGATTCTTCTGGGATTAAGTAGTGATGTAACAGCTGAATGGTAAGATCTGTCATCTTATCACATTGCTTCCTTCAGTAATCCTCACCCCTCAAGACCTACAAATGTTCCATCTGGTAACCACATTGCTAAATTTATTCATTTCACTGTATCTGGCCCTGACGGAGCTGTGTATGTTGGAGCTGTGAACTACTTATACAGACTGGATAGTTCATTGAATCTGCTATAGTGTGATATCCCATTAAGCACAGAGTTTTCTTCATCTACTGCATTTGTTATTCCTTTTGATGAGAATTGATTCCCTATTACGTATGCCATTGAATTCTCATATGATGGATTCACATACTTTGTCACTTTTCAACAAGATGATCTTGGTTCCAATGGCATTGTTTCTAAAATCAACAGAGTCTGTCAGACCAGTCCAACATTTGACTCTTACACAGAAATCACCATTCAATGCCAAGGATCTGATGGTAGTGTGTACAGTTTGGTACAAGCTGCTCATATTGGCCCAGCAGGTCATGATCTTGTTGTATCATTAGGTTTGAATGATGAGGACATGGTGTTGTATGCTGTGTTTGCTAAGAATGAAGGAGCTGATGGGACTAGTGATGTACCTATTGATGAGTCAGCATTGTGTGTGTATAAGATGAGTGATATTTTAGATGCCTTCAGGGAAGCAGTCAAGGGATGTATTCAAAATGGAGATGACTACTCAGTGCAGTACTTTGAAGGTTCCTTTTGTAGTAAATTCGCAGTGAGTATAAAGTTTGGTCTTCTTCATTTTAAGGTTAAATCCAATAATGCAAGTTATGTGCATCTTTAAGATGAGGGATACTATAGATACCTTCAGGAAACCGTCAGATGAAGTTGAAAACCATTACGTTTAGTGCCATACTTGATTTTGTTCTCTTTTTAGTCGACGGAACAATTTTAAAACTAGGTTTTTTTTGCCTCTAGTGGGATTGTTTGCCTGGTTATTGTTTCAATTTTTGTAGTGCTTTGAAGGGTTTTAAATACCGTTACATTCTGTTTATTTGATCCCAATCTTTTATGTGCCATTTTCTGCTATCTTAAACCTAAATTTGTAGTTTTCCGTAGGCCTATATTCTGTATCATCGATTTTATGTGTTCAATATTGTTGGGGTCTGGGAGGGCACATCTTTTTCGATAATTTTTTTTTATTACGTGTGCCCTTCCCTGCTCGTTTATTGTTTTGTCCAAAGAACTAAAAAAAAAAAAAAAAAAAAAAATACTAATAATAAATGAAGTACCGGTAATGCCTTTATAATGTAAGTCTACAGAGAGGATTTAAAAGGATCGGTAAACCACAAAGCAAAAGGGTCACTTTTTTTTCCAAATGATCAATTTTAAATTAACTGTATAATTTAGCCATTTATCTGTAAAGCAAGAAGGGATTGTTCAATGTACTGCTCTCCTCAATAACTTTCTTCTTTGTGAGATGATGAGATCACGCAAGAAGTTGTACCGCCCTCTCGTGATTATACTTCTCAGTGTGTAATTCTCGCAAACGAAGTGAACACTAAATAAAAGTTTCTCCTTCAAATAATCTTATTGCATGCATAACGCTACGATTTTCGAAACAACCATTAGAAACACATACCTACTTGGTTGTCAGTGATAAACTTAACTGATTGTTGGTATATAGACCGATTGCGCGACCCACGTCACGTGAACTGTAGTGGGTATTAAATTTTAATAAACACAACGTCCTCTGTAGGAAAGTGCGGTACGGTACATTATGATTGTTGCAATTGTTTAGTCGATCGAGGCTTTTCTTTCTTGAAATCTATGACAAATATTCAAGAGTTTGTACCAGAGTGTGTAGTACTAGTTGCACGACGGAATCGGGACAGACGACCGCGATCACACACTTTTCAACACAAGAATTTCACAGTTTTGAAGCCGAAATCATCCAAAGAAAGGCTTCCCAAAACTGTGTGATTCATTTTTCTATTTGTCTAATTCAGCGAGGCTAGGTATAAATGCCAATTTTTCCAAAGTTCTTTACTCCCACAGCAATTTACATTACAAGCAAAATAACAGGCGGGTTGCTACATCATCGTCGAACACCAGTCATAAAAACTCAAATTAAAGCTCTTTTGCAACAGAATACTTGTAGTTTATGAAACAGTAATGTAATTGAAATCAATGTCACAACATACAACTTCAATAATTGTGTAATTATTACCAAAAGCCGACTGTTGGTGTGACTCTGTCGGTACTTTATTATGTGTAGCCTCCGTGACTACATTGGTTATGTCAGGGAATATTTGTTGATGCTTGTCGATTTTATCTTGACACAACTCAATCAAATGAGACGCACATTCAACCTGAACAATTAAATTTTAATTTGTTGATAACAAGTTCTCTCCGTTATATGACAATGTCTCGTCAACTCTTTGCTAAGCTGGGAAGTAGTTTTACTTGAACTGAAGTCACAAGTGATGTGATGTAACTGGCAAAATTAAGTGGCGAAGTTAAGTGACGAAGTGAAGTGACGAAGTTTAGTGACGAAGTTTAGTGACGAGGTTTAGTGACGAAGTTTAGTGACGAAGTTTAGTGGTTCAACTGTATAAAAACAAACAAAATATACCTTATAAATTTACCAAAATAGTTACCAAACAAGTAATGACTTTACTTTAAGTCTCAACCAACCTAAAACCAGCAATAGTTTACTGTTCATGCATACTGTGCATGCGGCTTACTTTATACTTTGGCCCCAAAAACATAAGTCCCAATCCCACCTTTTACATAATGACTTCAGCCATAAAATTCCTCTAGAATGAATCTACAATACCTAAACAATAACTCACTTTGGTTGAGCTGTCCAGATGCCTTAGGTTAATACCTAAAAAATGTCAAAGTTACTTCAAATTTTACATTCCTACATGTAGCTGTATTTTAGCTTTCATGTCGTCTCGAAAACCAAAAACAAAAAAGCGCCCTCTATTGAATGAAAAAAAAAAAAAAAAATTAAATATGGGAAGCCAAAGGTTGCTTAATGTTAAAAACTCAAACTTAACGATTCTGTACGCTACATTCCGGCCCCTAATGCACACGCTAAACCATTGCATTATCCAACTATAAGCGGACGGAATACAGTCATCTAAAATCCAATTAGCGTTGATAAATGGCAAAATGTTCCAAGGTTCAGAGTCCTTCACCCTCCAGAAGGCATAGCTTATCCACTGGTCTATCGTATACTCCTGTCTGCGTCTTGACCTTGACCGATCTGACCTTGTCATCCCTCCCGGGGTAGGTGTTCAGCACGAGTCCCATCGGCCATCTATTTCTCGGTGTGTTCTCATATTTAACAAGAACGAGATCTCCAACCTGAATATTGCGCCTTGGTAGAATCCACTTTTGACGCTCTTGGAGTGACGGTAGATATTCCTTTAACCACCGCTGCCAGAAAATGTCTGCTATATACTGCACCTGACGCCATTTGCGCCTGTAAAGATCCTGCTTTACAAAGTTTCCTGGCGGAAGTTGCGGTCCAGAACGAAGGAGTAGGATGTGGTTAGGCGTGAGTGGCATCAAGTCACGTGGGTCGTCTGAAAGCTTTGTAAGGGGTCGACCGTTTATGATTCCCCCAACAATGCACATGACTGTGACTAGTCCTTCGTCGTCTAATGTCTGGTTGTTCAACAGGCTGTTCAAGATTGCTCGCACGGATCTGATAAGACGCTCCCACACGCCGCCAAAGTGGCTTGCAGCAGGAGGATTGAACAGCCATTTCACCTCCTTCTGACGCAGAACATCTTCGATCTTGCTCTGATTCCAGTCTGTAATGGCTTGACGCAGCTCTCTCATTCCGCCCACAAGGTTTGTGCCATTATCTGATCTGATCTCCACAGGTTCACCACGGCGACTGATGAAGCGTTGCACAGCATTGATAAAAGAATCTGTGTCGAGACTGTGACACACTTCCAAGTGAATGGCCCGTGTTACCAGACAGGTGAAGATGCACCCGTACCTCTTCTGCTCACTTCTAGCACGTTTGACCATAAATGGACCAAAGAAGTCAATTCCCACCATACTGAAGGGGGCAAGTCCTGATGTCACCCTGTTCTTGGGCAAGTCTGCCATCTGCTGTGTAGATACTGGTGCCTTCCTTTTGCGGCAGGTGATGCATCGATGGATGTTGTGCTTGACTGCAGCACGTCCCTTAATGATCCAAAATTTTTGGCGAAGTTCTGTAAGAGTGCGTTCAGAACCAGAATGTCCTGTCAACGAGTGGTAGTGTCGAATAACTAGAGTTGTTACTGGGTGCTTCGCTGGGAGTATCCAAGGATGTTTAGCGTCAGTTGGCAAGTCAGAATTGCAGAGACGTCCACCAACATGTATGATACCATCACTGGAAACGACTGGAACCAACTTTCGATATCCTCCTGACTTAAAGAGTGCTTCATCGAAACTTGTCCTTTGAACGTACTTTACAATTTCCATTTCTGCTGTTTGGATTTCGCCAACCGTCAGTGGCTTGGATGACATGGGGTTGACATCATTCTTCCGGACCTTGGCAATAAGAATGGATTTTAGACGTAGAAGCCAAGCAACACCTTTCTTCAGTCGGTACCAGGACGAGTATCTTTCCAGCAGGGTGTCGATGTCTGCCTGTTTGGCGCTGGTCTCAACTTTGTAAACCTGAAAGTCAGATTTCACCTCGGCCTCTTCTGGGAGTCTTGCTTCAAATTGTGGCTGAGGGGGCCAAACATCCTCTGGATTCCACAAGAATTGTGGCCCGTTGATCCATCTGTCACTGTTCACGAGTCGCTTAGCTGTAAGCCCTCGAGAGACATCATCTCCTGGATTAAGTAGGGTGTCAATATGTCGCCATTGATGGGGTCTCGAGTAATCCAAAATCTTTGCCACCCGGTTGGCCACAAAGGTTAGGTATCGCTTGTCCTCATTTCGTAAATACTGTAAAACTATCATGCTGTCACTCCAGTAGACAGATTCTTCGAGTGGCAAGGACATCTCTCGTCGGATTACCTCATCAAGTTTCACAGATGTAACTGCCGCCGAGAGCTCCAGGCGCGGAATGGTAGTCGACTTAAGGGGTGCCAATCTGCTCTTGGCCATAAGCAGCACACAGTGAATGGATCCGCTGATGTCCTTCAGACGCAGGTAAGTAGTAGCGCCATAACCCTTTTCTGAAGCATCTGAGAAATGGTGCAACTGTGCCGAAGTGATCGTCTGGAAACTCTTTGGCTTCAAGCAACGTGGCATGGACAACTTCCGAAGTTCAGGTAAGTCATCTATCCACCGGCCCCACTGCTCTGCGATTGCATCAGGAACTGGTTCATCCCAGGCAATTTTCTTTCTGCAGACTTCTTGGAACAGTATCTTAGCAGTAAGCACATATGGACTGACGAACCCAAGGGGGTCATAAACTGAGCTTAGGATACTCAAGATTCCACGGCGGGTCAATGGCTTGTCCTTTATATTGGTGTCAAAGGTGAGTGTGTCTGTCTCTACATCCCACAACACCCCCAAGGCTCTTTCTGTGGGCAGTGTCTCACCATCTAGATCTAGTGAAGGAACACCTTTGGCTCGTTCATGCTCAGGAATGGTGCGCAACACTTCTCTGGAGTTACTCATCCACTTCGTTAGGTGAAATCCCCCAAGTGACAATATCTCTGTCAGCTGCTTGACGCGTCTTATGGCTTCAACTTCTGTGGCTACCGAAGTTAAACAGTCATCGACGTAAAAATCCTGGTCAATAGTTTGGATTGTCTCACTGTCAAAGTTCTGTATGTTGTCTTGTGCCGCGTGCTTTAATGCAAAGCTGGCACAGCTGGGAGACCAGACTCCACCAAACAAGTGCGATGTCATGCGATACGTCTTTGGAACTTTGGTGAAGTCATTGTCGGTCCACCAGATGAAGCGAAGTGCATCTCGATCATCTTTGTTGACTCGCACTTGGTGGAACATAGATTCTATGTCTGCCTGGAGGGCAACAGATTCTTGTCTGAAGCGAAGGAGAACACCTACTAACTTGTTGGTGAGATCTGGACCTTGGTACACCCTGTCGTTGAGAGATATGCCCTGGCATTTAGCAGCACAGTCAAAAACTATTCGTGTCTTCTCTGGTTTGCGAGGATTGATCACTGGGTGATGGGGCAGATACCACACGACTCCATCATCTCTGCAAAGCTCGTGACAGGGAACTTCCTCAGCGTAACCCTTGGATAACAGATCAGCAATTCCTAAAGTGTACCGTTTCTTCAGGTCTTCATTCTTGGACAATCGCTTGCCAAGTAGGCGTAGCCTGTGTTCGGCCATGGCTCTGCTATCTGGCAGGTATGGTGGCCTAGCCTTGAAAGGAATGTTCAAGCTGTAGTGTTTGCCATCTCGTTTCAATGACTTCTCCCAGATGCTGATGACTTTCTTATCACTGATTGACATGCATTGATTGTCACAAATATGGTCCAGTTCCCAGAACCGTTCCACTTGTCTCATCAGCTCATTGTTGGTATTGACGAAGAATGATGTCGTGCGACTTGAGGGCCCTGTTGCCATCGGACCGTTAAGCGTCCAACCTAGAATTGTCCTTGTAGCATAGGGTGCTCCACTGCCGCCTTCACGGGTTTCTTTAGGAATGAGCATGGATGGATTGTCTTGGCCAATCAGCAAGTGAACATCTTTGGTGTCTATGTCAGGCAGTACTATGCCATCTAAGTGTGGCCATCCATCAACTTCCTCTTGAGTGACAAGAATGCCCGGACTGATGTGAAGCTTTGGCCTCGTCATGACGTTGGGCATGATGAACTGATTTTCTTCATATATGTCAACTGCCTCAAGGTTAACAATGAAAGTATTGGTGACTGCATCAGGGCTATCCAAGGTTGTCAGCTTCATCATGCTTCGATTCTTTGGAACGCCTAGGTGGCTCATTAGCTCCTCTGAGCAAAAACTTTGTGTTGAGCCCGAGTCCAACAATGCAAAGGTCGTAATGAAATCTGCGGCACTTCCACGACCTCTCACTTTGATGGGTACTATGGGGAGGGCAACTTTACTGACTCCGGCCCCTGTGATATTACAAGATACGTTGGCAGGTGTTGTCTTCGCACCTCCATCAGTGGGCAAATTGTTGTCGGAATTGGTTATCGTCGGCACTGGATTGTTGGATTGACGAGGCAGGTGCAGAAACTTAGTGTGCTTCAATCCACAACCTGGAACTGTACACAAGGTATTTCTTGTACAATCCTTTCCTCTGTGTCCAGGGAGCAGGCAATTCACACAGAGACGTTTACCTTGGACAAAGTTAAGGCGATCAGGAACCTTTAATGACTTCCAGGCTTCGCATCCGAATAGGCCATGTCCCTGCCCACAATATACACAATGAGGTGCCGGTTTTGTGTTCTTTGATGGCCCATGATCAGGTGGCTGTTCTACTTCGGTGTGGAAGTTGGAACGTCTTGATCCTTGTGTGTCTTTATTTTTACCGCCTTTGTGAGACTTGTCAAAATGATCCTTGCTCAGAAGTTTACCGAACACGGGATCATTAGCCTGCTGTGCTGCAGTAGATACAAACTTCACAACGTCATCGATCGTAGGAGCTCTACCCATGACCGTCTTGATATGATGGGTCCTCTTGAGCCAAGCCTTTTTTAGGTCAAACGGTAGCCTTTCAACTATCTGCAGCAAACTCCGGCTGTTGTTCAACTCATTTAACTTTCCCATGGAATTAAGAGTTTCTCGACAATTTCTCAGGTCATCAGAGAATTCAAGCAATGTTTTGTTGTCACGGATATTAGCACGATCAATCACTCTCTTTATCCAAGCTTCAGAAATCTCGTACTCATTTCCAAATCTCTCCTTCAATAGTTGCCTAGCTAGCTTGTATCCTTCGCTGGGCTCTTTGACCATGCAGCACTGTATTAGATTTTTGGCTGGCCCAACACAATACTGCTGAAGTCGTGCCAATTTCGCAGAATCTGGAACTGTTTCCTTTTCAACCACATTGTCAAACGCCCGGATAAATTGCCAGTAGTTCACTGGGTTGCCATCAAATGTCATGAGTTCAGTTTTCGGCAACTGCAGAGTCTCCACTAGTGATTGTTGCTGATGTTGGCTGCTATTCATGATTTGGGACAAAATGTCTCCTATTTGGGATGTGTTGGCTGAAGAAGAATTGTTTGGCAGACTGGCATTGCCACTTGGGATGGCATGACTATATGGGGTAGATGTCTTGACAAAGGCAGTTTGATGCTCTTCATTTTCTGCTTGAGCAAAAGTTTTCTCCATAGCAGCGGCCTTTGCGATTTTTGTTTCCATCTCAAGCTGTCTACGACGTTGAGCTAACTTTAATTCCTCTCCTTCAAGAATTTGTCTCTGCTTTTCAGCCTCGAATTCTGCCTGTAGAGCTGCCTTTTCCGCAGCAGCCTTGAGTCTGGCACTTGATGCATTGGAGACTTTGGAAATGTCACTTCCACCAATCTGACTTACAGAGTCATCATATTGTAGTGTTTCTAACAGTTGGTCCATCTCAGTGTCTCCTAAAACACTCTTGCCCTGTTCGTCCGCCATACTTCAGATTAGTTAATGTTTGACGTAATAAAGCTCCAAATTGAACTTAAAATGTAGCCTCCGTGACTACATTGGTTATGTCAGGGAATATTTGTTGATGCTTGTCGATTTTATCTTGACACAACTCAATCAAATGAGACGCACATTCAACCTGAACAATTAAATTTTAATTTGTTGATAACAAGTTCTCTCCGTTATATGACAATGTCTCGTCAACTCTTTGCTAAGCTGGGAAGTAGTTTTACTTGAACTGAAGTCACAAGTGATGTGATGTAACTGGCAAAATTAAGTGGCGAAGTTAAGTGACGAAGTGAAGTGACGAAGTTTAGTGACGAAGTTTAGTGACGAGGTTTAGTGACGAAGTTTAGTGACGAAGTTTAGTGGTTCAACTGTATAAAAACAAACAAAATATACCTTATAAATTTACCAAAATAGTTACCAAACAAGTAATGACTTTACTTTAAGTCTCAACCAACCTAAAACCAGCAATAGTTTACTGTTCATGCATACTGTGCATGCGGCTTACTTTATACTTTGGCCCCAAAAACATAAGTCCCAATCCCACCTTTTACATAATGACTTCAGCCATAAAATTCCTCTAGAATGAATCTACAATACCTAAACAATAACTCACTTTGGTTGAGCTGTCCAGATGCCTTAGGTTAATACCTAAAAAATGTCAAAGTTACTTCAAATTTTACATTCCTACATGTAGCTGTATTTTAGCTTTCATGTCGTCTCGAAAACCAAAAACAAAAAAGCGCCCTCTATTGAATGAAAAAAAAAAAAAAAAATTAAATATGGGAAGCCAAAGGTTGCTTAATGTTAAAAACTCAAACTTAACGATTCTGTACGCTACATTATGACTAGCGGAATTCTGCGCTTCGCGTGGCACCCAGCTAGGTTTGCGCGACGTTTCTGCATGAAATGTTGCGGTATAATAATCTGTGGGGGTAATAAACCGATTGCGCGACCAATGTTTACATGTCATCACGTGACCTGTGGTGGTTACTATGTCATTTCAGCTGATGGCAAACTGATTGCAAATACATGCTGTGACCGACAAAGACACATCTACAGTCGGCTTTTAGTAATAATAACACAGTTACTAAGGCCTTTTATTAAAGTTGTATGCATGTTGTGACATTGATTTTTATCACAGTGCTGTTTCATAAACTACCACTATTCTACTACAAAAGAGGTTTATTTTATGAGTTATGCATCGTAGTAGGACGACGATGTAGCCTCTTTCCGCATAATGGAGGACGTCATGTTTGTTTACATTCAATACACACTACTACAGGTGACGTGACGTGGGTGAAGGGCACCTTTTTTCTGAATACAAAGCATTCCACTGGTTTCTTTGCGTGGAAATGAGGGTAGGCCTACTGATGGAACTTACACATTTATTAAATTTGTTTAGTTCATTTTGTTTGTATTCCTAAAGATCTGTAATTTCTTTGTTTCTTTGTTGTGTTGTTTCTTTATTTCTGTAGGCCATTTTCCCCCTCTGTTTCTTTATTTCTTTGTCTCTTTATTTCTGGATTTATTGATGTCTGTTTATTACTATATTTTTGTGGGGATTTTATATTTTCTTTGTTTCCGTGTTTTTCCCCCGTTCTATCCGGTTCATTTCTTGTTTCTGTTATGTCTATATTTCTTTGTTTCTTTATTTCCTTGTTTCTTTATTTCCTTAGCTTTATTTCTTTGTTTGTTTTTCTCGATGTCTTTATTTCTTTATTTTTCATTTCTTGCTTTGTTTGAGTTCTTGATTTCCGTGTGTCTTTAATTCTTTATTTGTGTATTTCTTTCTTCAGTTATTTCTTGAATTCTGTGTTTTTCTTTTGTTGCTTCATTTATTTGTTTCTTGCTTGCTTGTTTTCATTGTTTGTAGACGTTATTTGTTTATTTGTTACTTGAGTCTTTTTTCTTTATGTCTTTAATTCTTTATTTCACTATTTCTGTGTTTCTTTCTTCATTGCTTGGAAATAATATATTATTTGTTATACTGAAGCCTACCGTGTATACCATAATGCTGCTCAGGACTATACATGAGGTTTATATCGCGTGTGTTTGTCTTTTACCGTTACTCAGTCAATCAGTAGAAAAATCAGTCACACATTTACAGAATAACAAAAGGAGAAAAATAAAAAAGTGGACATCAGGAGGACATGTAAATGTAAAACATGGTCGGGATGAAGAAAAGTACAATTATGTCCATTTAATATTTTGTTTCTTTTATTATATTCAGAAAAGAAAGTTCATGTAGTATCTGTCAAAAATGTGAATGAGCTTGCCCTCTTTTGGGCAGTTTGATTTAATACCATTATCTCAGTTAGTTTAACCATCTTTTTAAAGGAGTGATACCGCTCCCTAAAGCTCCCTAACACACTGAACACACTGTTATGACTGCATCAAACATTTTTCCGGCGCCCTTGGTTCTTTCCTACCACATGAGTCATCCCGCCAGTTGACAAAGTGCTGTTCCAAAGTCCTGAAAACAAAATAAATAAATCTGTATAAAATTATGTCCGCATGTCACAGGTGAGAGGTCAAAAACACACCAAACATAACGAAATTAAGACGGGGTGTGGTGGTGGAAAGGATATTGCTCAACCATTTGCAATCTCGTTTGGGTCACACTCCATTTTTACAGAAGTAGTGACGTCTTTCAAAAAATATAGTAAACCATTATACCGTTGAAATGCTGTCTTTATAACAGCACTGCAAACAAAACAGTATATGCTTCACGAGTAATTTCAATGATTATGAATGATTAGTTTGATATAAAATGCGTTAAATGTTAGCAGAGTATTTCAACGTTGATGGCGTTACCCTTCATCCCCCACTTTGAACCAACATTATGAGGTTGACAGAGCCCATTGTGTTGAGCGCATTGTTATATGTCAGATGTCAATCTTTGGTAAGTGTTGCCACGTCCCAGTATGCACATAAAATTATCATGTGTGGGCGTAACCAAGGATTTTTTCCAGACGTAAACACAGTAAATATTTATCGACTTATGTTGTCACCACCTTTTTTGCCTAATATATGTAGACACTATTTTTCAGTGAACTAAAATAAAAAAGATTTCACGTAAAGAATGTCGAAATCACAGGGGACAGCGAAGACCGGGAAAGAAGCTGACCAATCAAAAGTGTGGTGGTGAAAGGTCAAAGAGCAAGAATAGGACCAACCTGAAGGTCCGTCTAAAGCAATCAATCAGACATCTCACATCACGGCAGTTCGAGAGGTTTCGTTCGGGTCAGAGGTCAGCAGCCAAGCTGGAGTCCGCCGAGTCCGACCAATCAAGAGGTCGAGAGGTCTAGTCAAAGGTCTAAACCTTTCTTTTTCCACGTCACAGCCCGAGGTTTTGCCAACCAAGATTGAGAAACTACGGAGAGCCATCAATGCAAAGCAAAAACAGATAATCATAGTTTGCAAAAATGTTCCACAATGTTTTAAAATTGTTGGAAACAAACCAACCAATAATGGGATGTATTTTTATTTAAATAGAAAGTTTGCAAAAATGTTGAATTTGGTCACGTCTGTCAACAAGACTTGATTTTGTTTTTGCTACAATTGGCCGTCCATGCCAACCTGTGCTGTGTGTTTATCAACAAAAGAAAGGTCTTAACAGGCATGCACTCCGCGCGTGCCTGCAAGACATGCACGTGTGCGCTCTACCCGCAACGTCATAAATCTGACGAAAGACTGACTCCAGCGCTCTGTTATTTTTGGTTTTCAACTATAACTGGCATTATTCATTGAGGGGTTTGTTTCGTTCCAGGTATCAAAAGAAAGGTAATAACTTTACCTACTCAACAAAACAGCAAGTTAAAATGTAACGAATTGTTTGTCGTCAAAGTGGTCTAAAACTGGACAGTGGATCCTTAATAACGAAAACTAAACATTCTTCGAACCTTAGATTTAGAGGGCGTTGAGAGCTTGAGCGGGAGGAGGGGGGGGGGGATTCCATGGCTCTGGTTATGTCACTGTAACTAAGTTATTCAAGCAATGAATAAACTGAATAGCAAATCAACATTTTCTGTTACTTGTGCTTTTCAGCAAACAGACAAGTAATTTTTATGATGAACTTCGTGAGGTCATGAACTTTTCTTTTTTCCTTGCGACTGCATGAGGCCAGAGTTCCCCATAATCTAACCAGGTTTAAACATTTCACTACAGTCAACCTAACTTAACGACAAGGCGACTTCCAATCTTTATATCAGATTCTAGTTTTGATGTAAATATGCATAGTGCACTCTTTTTCGAAAAAACAAACTGATTGATGTCTGAATACAGGAACTCAGACGGAAAGTTTGAATGAAGTAATTTTTCAAAAGTTTTTTGGAAAAATGTCGTTGGATTGTATATCAGGGTTTTCACCAAAGTCATTACACGAATTTCACTATAGTTATGGATAAAACAGGATGGATCATCCAAGCCGGTGTCGCATGCAATTATGTCCTCTATGCGATACTATCCGGCGGACATTATTGCATATGCAATACCGTCCGCCGGACGATTTTGCATATGCAATTGTGTCCGCCCGGACGCTGCTGCATAATACAATTGTGTCCGCCCAGACACATTTGCATATGCAATCGTGTCCGCCACCGTGCAAAACGGTCCTCGAAGCCTATGTTCAAATATTCGGCGAAAACAAGCCCCAGGCACGGCGGGCCCGTGGAAATTTTGCTTGTCCATGACACCCCCGGGTTATGTTTATAAATATGTCAAAAGATTTAAAACAGAAGAAAAACTAAAGCGCTGAAACCGTTGCAGTAAGCTGCAATCATAATTTATGAATATTCATGCCGCACATGTGCATACGTACGTTCAGTGCAAGCACGCTCGCTGACGCACAATGTACATGTACGTCGGACGGTTTTGCATAGCCCCGGACACGATTGCATATGCAAAAGTGTCCGGAGCGGACAGTATTGCATGGCGGACACAATTGCATCTGACACCGGCAAAGTGATATTCGATGTGAAGGGGGGGGGGGGGAGGGGGAGGGCGACGGTGATATTGATAATAAACAGTTGACGTCTCATACCACCGTGTAAGTTTCGTGAATGATGGGACATTTTTAGGAACTTCCCTTCCCACGTTGCAATGCATGTAAGAGTGAAGCTATGTGTCTGATGACATTGTGTAAAGTTTAACAAAATTAAATCGCGCTCTTTAACGTTCCAATTCACGACATGAGACTTGCACTGTCCATACATCGAAAAGCGAACCGACTTCCGTAAACTGATGCAGTTGGAATACGTCCTGCTTGGTGTTATTTGATATCGATTCAGGATATAATTTGCATTAACGAAACTTCACATTTTCAAACAAGGAAGTACTAAAAAAAAAAAAAAAAACAAAAAAAAACTTGAGGCAAGTTTGTGTCTATTGTCCATGTGTCTATCGAAGGGTAACAAAGTTTACAAAATTGTTCCATTTTTATTGAAGGGGTGTTGCAGCCTATATTCAAAAGTGGATATAATTTTGAAATGCAAATGACTTAAAAGGTAACACATTTAAACGTTTCCTTTTCCATGATATTTAGTTAGTTGAGTAAGTAGGTAATTATGATTTATCCTATCCCTCTAAACACCTTGTAATCATAGTAGACTTCCAGAAAAGTTCCAGGTCATGTCTGCATTGTGTTGTGCGGTTTTTTTTATCACTCAATGAATTTGCCCAAATTCTTGCACTATTAGTGAACCTTTCCTTTCAGTCTGGTACACAACATACCTGCCACCTGGTCGCAGGTGAAAGACAAGTTGCATTTTGTCGCAAACAGACGGTGTAAATCACAGATACAGGTAAGAGTTCCGTTTGTAGCCTGGGTTCAGCGAGCTCAGTGAGTCAATGTATTTAGTACGAATACAAATCATTTTCCTTGTGTGAGTAAAAGTGAATATTAAATTAACCGCCATAGACTGGGCTTAGTTAAGTAAAGTATAGGCCTACAAATTGCGCTATCTGACTCACTAATAAATGGGGAACCTGAATCAATGTTATCCGAAATAACTAAGCATGCTAAGGCAGTCATTCAAATTGCCTTAGACTTTAGTTTCTGGTGTTGCATTTTGTTGACAATGTTATAACTTAATCCGGTTGTGTGTTTTCCAGAGACTTGCAATAACATATCTAGCGACAGAGCTGCTCGTTTTGCAGAGGATTCGACTGGTGTTTAGTTTCATATTTCGCAGTGTCCGTTGTAATTTGATTTTCTCACACTGTGACTGAGCCTTTACACTTTATACGCTGTTTAAGTTTTGCATCTCTGGAAGGACAAGGAGGAGAAGAAGAAAGAAAACCGGCAGATGCCCCTGGACTTTCTTGGTCCTTAAAGAACATTCAACACTATGGAGGCCCAGATGAGCCATGTGCCCATCTTGTTGGCTGTATGTTTGATTCTATTGGGATTCAGTAGTGTTGTATCAGCTGAAGTGCAAGGAGATCTGTCATTTTATCACATTGCTTCATTCAGTAATCCTCATCCTCCTAGACCTCCCAATGATCCATCTGGTAACCACAATGCTAAATTCAATCATTTCGCTCTATCTGGCCCTGATGGAGCTGTGTATGTTGGAGCTGTGAACTACTTATACAGACTGGATAGTTCATTGAATCTGCTACAGAATGTTAGTACATGTGAAGAACTTGGAAGTGATAGATGTGATATATTTAACAACTACAATAAAATCCTGATATTAGATAATCAGAATCGGGTTATTACATGTGGAAGTGAGAATGAAGGAAGATGTAAGTTCAGGAATCCAGCTGATTTGACTGATGTGTTGTTTCATCCAGAGCCTAATGTTGCTGGTTTTGGGGAGTTGTCTACTGTTAGTTTGATTGCACCAGGTACTGACGGACCACAGGGACCAGGTCCAGATGGAGGAGACTGGTTGTATGTAGCTGTGACTTATGCTAATGAGGATGTGTATAGAGAAATCCCACCAGTTAGCAGAAGACTACTTAACTATACTGACTGGTTTTTGATATCCCCATCAGGCACGTCTTCATTTACTACATTTGATTTTCATTATACTGTATTCCCAATTACATACGTTTCTGTTTTCTCATTTGATGGATTCACATACTTTGTCACTTCTCAACAAGATCTAGGTTCCAATGTCATTGTTTCTAAAATCAACAGAGTATGTCAGACCAGTCCAACATTTGACTCTTACACAGAAATCACCGTACAATGCCAAGGATCTGATGGTAGTGTGTACAGTTTGGTACAAGCTGCTCATATTGGCCCAGCAGGTCATGATCTTGCTGTATCATTAGGTTTGAATGATGAGGACATGGTGTTGTATGCTGTGTTTGCTAAGAATGAAGGAGCTGATGGGACTAGTGATGTACCGATTGATCAGTCAGCAATGTGTGTGTATAAGATGAGTGATATTTTAGATGCCTTCAGGGAAGCAGTCAAGGGATGTATTCAAAATGGAGATGACTACTCAGTGCAGTACTTGCAAGGATCCATGTGTAGTACAATTCCAGTGAGTATAAGTATGGTCAGCTTCATTAAGGTTGGATCCCAAGTTATGATGATGATATTATAGACCCCTATTTGAAAATTGAGATAATGTTTTAAAAAAATGTATGTAAACTGCCAATAAAAAGATTTTTGAAAAATGATAAAATGAAATCTTTGTTTACATTTGGTTTTGTACTGAATGTCTCCGAAGCAAGGAAATCAACACGGTTGGCTTATGAACAATTATTTTTCTGAAAATCACGTTTTGTATTAAAATCTTTGAAAATGTATGCTTTTAAATAGAGCAAGTTATATAGAGGTTAAAGTATAGTGTCCTTATATAAGAATGTTTGAGTCATGAAAGGGGACTTTAAAGATCTTGGAAAGTTAATGTTTAGAGAAGTTTTACTATTTTAGTTGCTACCTGTAAAAAGAAACAGAGTTCTAATGTGCAGTGTTTGTAATGTATCCACAGCAAAAAGTTGACGCAACTGATTTATGCGCAACTACTCATCAAACTTTTACTACCTAACTCTCAATTAAGTTTACTACCAAAACAGAAATATTCATGCCTCTTCATAATTATAATGTTTGCAGTGGTTCATACATTTTGTTTCCTCTAATGTAAAAAAAGAAGAAACAAAAGGGGAATATTTTGCTTTTGTCATTTGTTTTCCTCGACCAAATATAACAATTATGTTTGTTTTATTGTCTAGCTCCATTTGAATATGGCTTGAGCTGTTGTAAAAACTTTCAAGAGAAACAAAACAGCTCAAATTTTGTCTGCTTTATTTGAAATCGCCCATCAGCTGGATATCACACATAAGTTGAGCACACAATAATTTATGTTGTTGATGCAGCTAGATTGTGCATTGTGAGTGTACAATAGTGCTAATGATGTGTCTTTTTATGTCTACAGATTAGTCCAGATATGTTTCTGTGTCATCCTTTTGAAGGGGACAACCAAGTATACAAGTATGCTAAAGGCATTAATGTAACAACATCCAATGCTGTGCTGGAACTATCAGGTAAATTGGAAACAAATTTTTCCTTCTGTTTGTAAATTGGTCCAGAGAAGGGGGGGGGGGGCGGGATTGGAACCCTTAAGGTTTGGATCTGACTCTCTCCCCCTCCCCCTCCCCTCCCCCTTACCCTCCCTCCTCCCCCTTATCTCTGTCAGGTAAATCAAACAAGTTGATTTTGAAAGAGACTAAAATGAATTTTTACATTAAAGTAAACGAATTTCAGTTTATTTGGCTATATTTTTCAATGCCATTTGCTTTGGGAAAAATGATCCCACATTGAAAATATACATACCTAGTTGTAGGTTTACAATCATGTACTGTCAGCTTTTTTATAATACATTGCTTTTAATGACCCGGCATTATTGTGAATTTTACAGCCACTCTGATGTCATCCATCATTACAACTACTGAAATGAACCACACTGTAGCTATCATAGGAACTAACTCCAGTGGGGAACTTTTAAAGGTAAGTTGATTTGTGAACGTTAAGACCACACTTTTTCAAGGGAAGATTTACATCATCAGTGCACTGACATGAATAGTCACTGTAGTGACTATTCATGTCAGGGTTTTTAATCAACAAATTGTTGTTAAATACAGTCGATGTCAACATGTTTTGTTTTATATATGAATTATTTAACGATTATTAGGAACAACATAGGATGAGCTAAAGGATGAGCTAACAAAATCGAACCACCACCAGTAATAGATATTTTCATCATCTTCCAATTGGTGTATAGAAATTCAATGAAATCGCTTGGGTCTTTTTTCTCCCTGTATTACAGGTTCACATCCAAAACAAGACATCAGCCAGACTGTACGAAAGAGTAGACCTTGATATTAGTGGATCAGTCCTTAAAGATGTCAAGATTAATGATACAACAAGAGAGATGTACATACTCACTGAACAAAAGGTACAATAACAAGATTAATGATACAACAAGAGAGATGTACATACTCACTGAACAAAAGGTACAATAACAAGATTAATGATACAACAAGAGAGATGTACATACTCACTGAACAAAAGGTACAATAACAAGATTAATGATACAACAAGAGAGATGTACATACTCACTGAACAAAAGGTACAATAACAAGATTAATGATACAACAAGAGAGATGTACATACTCACTGAACAAAAGGTACAATGACAAGATTAATGATACAACAAGAGAGATGTACATACTCCCTGAACAAAAGGTACAATAACAAGATTAATGATACAACAAGAGAGATGTACATACTCACTGAGCAAAAGGTACAACAACGAGATTAATGATACCGGTACAACAAGAGAAATGTACATATTCACCGAACAAAAGGTACAGTAAGATCTACCAGGACTTACTAGAGCAGTTTAAGAAGAAAAAAAATCACAAACATCAAACTCCCAACAAATACTGGGGAAAAGCATGTATATTTTGTCTTTTAAGCTCAAGGTTTTAATTTAACTCCATATTTTAATGTTTCAAAGTTTCTGAAGATGCGTGTTGAGAATTGTGGTCAGTATACAACGTGTGAGACGTGTATTGGTACGGATGCAGGGAGGGATGGAGACCCATACTGTGGCTGGTGTACTCTGCAGAGACAGTAAGTATTGCATTTTGTTTGATTAACGTATGTGGAGAATTTTGAAAAGAGACTAACAGCAGCCTAAAATGAGTTTCATGAAACAAAAATGACAAGACACGTTAAGAAACATTTCTTTCACACAGTTGACAGTTCGCGACTGACATTTGTGTTTATTCCTTGCAGAATGCAGAATCTAGTTTTTGTTTTTTAGTAGAATATAAACAGATCACCAGTCACATGTTTATTTGACCTGATTAGATGCAGCAGGTATTCTGACTGCAACATGCCTGACGTGTCTACACGATGGTTAGCCTACAATACTGCACAGTGTATTGAGATAACAAATGTGGCTCCTTATGACAGTCTACCAATCACTGTCACAGAACAACAGGTAACAGTAATACATAACTGCTGATGTACTTTCTTATAGGGTATGGCAATAGATTAATGACATCTCTGGTTCCAAAAAGTTCTTAAGCACACAAAAGTGATAATTTTGAAAGCAGAAATGGGCTTCCACTGTAAGTGCTATTAAGAAATTGCATTTTTGTGGCTGGTGCCTGAAAATTTGTAAATTTTGCTAAAATATTATTTTGGCTTAATTTTTGAATATTTCCCCCTTTGTTCTCTGTTTAATCTCCCGTCCACTTTTATCTGCATCAAGGTGTGAGACTTTTAGTTTTAGAAATAATGTTATCCAAGTAACAATTAAAAAAAATCTCCTCTTTCAAGATGGCTACCAAAGTTCTTATACAATTTTTTTTCTTGCGATGGTTCTACAGCAAAAATCCCGCCCCTCCAAGCTTCAGCATTCAGTTTATAGTTAATCATAAAACTTATACAACTGAAATATCTATTGAATTAAATTCAGAATTTATAGTTATTGTGTGTATTTACTAACATTTTGTTATTTTCTAGATTACCGTGAGTGTACAGCAGTTACCAGACTTACTGACCGACATGAGTTATGAGTGTCGGTTTGGATCCTACGTATCTCAAGCTACAAAGACTAATGAGGATCTTAGATGTGTCTCCCCACCTGGTGATATGATACCTCCGTTTCAACAAGGAGGTAAGTCTAGCACAATGTTTTGGCTGTTTCTTAACTTTATATTATTAGATTAATAAGAAATTGATTTTTAATTATTTGGTATTGTTGTTTCCCATTTCCCAGATGATGCCGTTGCAGTTACACTGAGCATCCATTCTAATGAAACATCAGTCAATTTTGTGGGTACAAGCTTCCATTTCTATGAATGCTCAACTCATACTTCGTAAGAATACCTTGTGTTCTCTTTATTCTGATGACATTGTATTAATAAATAACCATTTGACATGAACAGAAGGTCCTTATTGACTGAGGTTATAATTTGTATTTGAAGTTTTATATTTAATCTCTACTGTCTCTATTTTTGATTTAGTTAAATAATTTTGTATGTTCCATGTTAATTAGCATATATTTGTTAGATTTCAATAAATTTAATCATAGATGCTTCATTTATTTTATTGTTTTTCATTTACGTTTGCAGTAGTTGTATATCTTGTGTTGGTAGTCGCTGGGCCTGTGATTGGTGTGTCTTTGAGAATAGATGCACTCATGTTAGTTCTACTTGTACAGGAGCCAATGAAATCATCATTACCGGACAACATGTAAGATTAAACTCACCACAAAAGTTGTTTAAATGCAGATATTTATCTGTTTACTGAATAGGCATTTGCTGCCTTACGAAAGACAAAAAAAAAAACCACACCATTTTTGGTCTTTTTAATTTTTTTGTTTGAATTGAATCAACTGAATCAATTGTTATTAATGTCTCCTAAAATATTTCTTTGGTGAAGAAGAAATAAATTATGTGATGTAATTATTTGATGTCAAATGTTTCCTTAAACAATACAGACATAAAACATAATATGTCCCAAGATGTTATAGGGGAAATAATTTATGTTGTATAATTATTTGATTTAATTTCTTTAGAATCCAGCTTCGTCTTCATCCAAGGGTCCAGGTTCCTGCCCTCAGCTGCTGGCTCAGAATACCGAAGTCTTTCTGCCCAATGGAATTGAAAAGAGTGTACAATTCATGACTACAAATCTACCTGATGAGACCCAGGTTGGTTACCACTCAATCAAACAACCTTCGTGCTGTTAGCATCTTCTTGAAGTAGTTTTTTTCTTCTAAGTGTCTGCAGATATCAGTCATTATAAAAAATCGAAAAAAAATCAACACTTTCTGTATTCCATCACGAGAGGCTATTATTTTACAGTATGTCGACCCCGAGGGATTTGTAATCAATGGCATTGGGGTGAAGTATTCACACAACTGAACAGGCTGGACAAAGTTTCTCAGACAAATGAAATTGTTGCCGCTTGTTTACGTTTATGTAAGGATGGACTTACAGAAAATGAAGATATTTTAGTAAGAAGTAATTGGTTATTAACTAATTATTGATATTGTATTGTGCCGGGTTTTAAAACGTCTAAGTATATCAAGTGCGCTATAATGAACCAAAGCAACACGAACGTATGATCTGCTTCACGGAGGAAGTAATAGTTCAAATTTAAAAAAGAAAAGCAAGCCTCAGATTGGGAGAAAAGGAAGTTACAGATAAAAACAAAAAAGAAAAAAAGAAAAAAGAAAAGTAAAGAAAAAACAACAAACGATTAAGTAATTTAAGAGGAAATGGTTAAATAAACATACAAGAACAGTTTGAATGTAAGAACGTACTTAAATTGTTTTCCAATGGTTTGTGTTATTGAGCAAGAAATGCGATAAATATAATTTCAAAAGTAAAAGCAGTTACAGCCTAAGATATCAAATAAGACAAATGCTCATCTGAGATTAAAAGAGGTCCGGAGAAAAACAAATAGTAGATGAACAGGACGTCGTTAAAAAAAACCAAGAAGAACACTGAAAGTGTATTTGATACCACTAGCTTCATAAACATATTGTTTTATTGATTTGATTAAAATTCACCAGGAAAAACAAAAGCAATTGCAACTACAGCCTAAGACTCAGTCTCTCTCTTTCCAGAAATTACATAAGTCTGACATTAAAAAATTATGGTGGAGAAAAAATGTATACACAGGCTATCCATCTTATAAAAACGGAATTGGCCTGACTCCTGTTAACCCCATTGTCCATTTGTTTATTCGTCTCTTTAGACTACAAGCTTTGAATGCAGCTTTGATATCCAGGGAATACGTCAGAGTACAACTGCTCAGCGTAACGTTGATACTATCATGTGTGACATGAAAGCTGTAAGTTAAGTTAGTCCTCAAAACACTATGAAGAAAAACTTTCTTTGAATTTGGAAAATCAATTTGTTATGAAAACACCAGCTGAGATTTGAGTTGAACTTTGTTTGATATCAACCCACAGTATACCTACACTTCCACTGAAGAAGCAGAGCTGGTTGTGAAACTGACCATTGAATGGACGGACACAACTAGTAACCGTCACACCCTAGATGACATATATAACAATAATGGTGAGTTTGAATCAAGACGGTGGGTTGGGTAGAGTGGCATCTCCACAGTAATCATTTGCCCCTGCCATTTATTATTCTTTTTTACCCAATATTGGAGATCCTGCCGCTTGGCCTGCAGTACAATGATCCCATAAGGAAAGAGGCATCATCACAGATGAACATACGTTGTTTGTTGACTTCCCCTAAAGATTGGAGGTACAATTCAATTAACTATGAAAAACCTCAGCCAAGTACTTTTGAACTTGAAAAAAAACCCCAAAATTAATACCCCATCCCTTGATTTAAAGACAAATAAGAATCACTTACATGTATGAGCTCTCTCGCCTAATGGTAATTTTGTGTAAGACTTTTAGATTTTTGATAAGCCATCCATCCAAACAATGTGAACTGTTATTATTTTTACAGCAACACTTTACAAGTGTGGAGCACTGAAGCCAGATTGTAGTCGGTGTATTACTGCCAGGCCAGAGCTTGAGTGTGTTTGGTGTAATGCTATGTGTGAACTAAGAGAGTCTTGTACAACAGTGGAAGGGGAGTTGGTTACCCATAATAATAATGCCAACTGCCCTGATCCGATCCTCCAAGAGGTGAGTAGATTTATTGGTTATTGATTATTGATATGGAGTTTGGGGTTGGTAGGGGAAAGTTAACAATGAACTCACTTCCTACCAGGATGAGTTGTTGCATTAATGCTCATTGTGAAATTCTTGTTTTTGAAAGTCAACTTCCCTCACCCTTCCTTCAAATAAATTGATTATTGACAGCAATGTTAGGAAATAAAATTGATATTGGATCAGTGAAATAACATAATATTAATTGAATGGTTATAAATTTTGTTAAAGTTGGACAAACAATGGTCCTAGGTTGACAATGTCTTACTGAGATTTTTCCTTTGTTTGACCATGCAAAGACAATACCAGTGTGTGTAATTGGTACAGATATTGTAAGAGGAATGAATGTGAAGATCCAAGACCGTGTACATGATCTCACAGCAATAAATGACATCTTGACTTGACAATATTTGATTGTTTAGATATATCCATTGACTGGACCAATAGAAGGTAACACCACTGTATCTGTAATGGGTACAGATATTGGCAGAGGATTCCATACTGTACTGAATGTGATGATTGGAGACCAAGAATGCTATCTGGATGGACTGGAAGCCTATTATGCAACTGGCTGCAGGTAAGAAATCAACGTTATCAATCTTTAAATCCTTGATATCCAACTCAAGATGTTGTGTCAGTTTTACCATCTTAGTTTCAATTAACATCAAATCAAAATAATTGAATTCTATAAAAATGACTACTGTTAAAAGGTGAACACTAACAATAATGAGTCATTTTCACAATTTGAATTTTATTTCAGCATTTTCCAATGATACTCTATACTTGGAAATTTAAGGTCTGAAAGGCAGTGAGCGTTGCATACAGTGCTACATTTACTCTCTTGTTTTTATTAAAAAAAAAATAAAACTAGTTATGCTGGACACTGGTGCAGATTATCTTAAATATAAGCTCTTAAATTTTTTTTCAGTATTTTAGATACATTTCCAATCTGAATCATTTCACAGTGTAAGTTGCAGGGCTCAATCAAGAGTTGAAAGTGTGGTGTCGGCATCGCTGACAATCTTGGGAGCTGATGGGTCAACACAACAGAAAAGCTCAGGAGACGTCAAATTTGAATATAGGGTAGGTTTGATTACAACTCTTACCAGCATATGTAGTCAATAGGGATGATAAATTAAATATTGAAAATGGGAGAATATTTGTACAAGGAATTCAAAATAATCACATCTGACTAGGGTTGTTGGGATGGTGTACATTCCACATTGTATTTAGGTGATCTTGTTAGCTTTTATTCAAATAGCTTTGGAACAGGGTGGTCTCTGCTATTGTTTGAATCATTTCTGAAAAACTGAAAAAGTGTGATAACAAATTTTTTAAAAGAAGAAGTGTTTCAAAGAAATATAGATGCAGTATGAGCGTTGGCAATTAAGTCAACTTCATTTATCTCTTGAGTCTGATTTTCAGCAAAATCCTTCAATTATAGTCCTCATGTGTCATTCAAGATCAAACCACTTAAAACTGATATAAAACAAATTAAATCTTGTATGTTTGCAATGAGTTCAGTACAACAAATGATTGGACACATGATCTGGTTGATGTTGAGATGCTACTATCTTTGTTTTTCTGGTTCTGATTTTCCTGCCAGGATCCATCTATTACAAGTTTCAGTCCTCGTTTTGGACCAGCAGCTGGTGGGACTCGTATAACAATCAACGGAATGGCTCTAAATACAGGACGGAATATTGAGGCATTCATCGGTGATAAAGCTTGCATTATAACAAGGCACGAGAAAGTCACTTTGCATAACAATTAAGATAATGTTTCAGTTACTTGATATCTTAAAGGTAACACATCAAACACTTGGTTAATAAAATACTTTTATGTTGGCATGTATTCTGCTTCGTAACTTTACAGCCCAGTGACCGAGAAGGAAGCAGTGTGCATAAGCTCCAAGGGATCTGTTGGGCAGACAGAAGTTCTCAAGATGTCTTTTGATGGGGCAGACAAAACAAGCCAGGTGTACACTTTCACCAACAACCCTGTCATTACTGTAGTCAGTCCGACCAGCAGTATCTATGCGTGAGTTTATCTAAAAACATTAGTTGTTAAATTACAAGTGACTTTGTTGTTTCTATGTTGCAGATTCAACATCACATGAATTTTACCACATGCTTTAAAAAGAAAAACTGTGTAAGGTATAATTGCAGTTTGATGACAATTGCAGTTTGATGACAGTTAAATGGCAGATGTAGCTTACAATTTATAGTTAGTTTTCTAATTAGATCAGCTCCATTGTCCCGTTTTCTTTAATCCCCACGAACCGATTGTGATTGACTTTCAACACCTAGTGGTGGTCGAGAGATTACTGTCAGAGGGTCATATCTAGACACTACCCAGATGGCCTCACTTGTTGTCACAGTTGCTACACAAATCACAAAAACTAAAAGATCTGTTGGCAGTGATGAACACAAAAATACCAAGTTTGTAGAGGTGAGTCGACAGTTAAAAAACTGTTTTAAATAATTTCCATTTTAAAATTGTCATTGCTTTAAACTTGCGGTTTTGAAACATAGGATTTTCTTGCCGATCTGAGAAACTTTGTGCTTGCGTAAATCAGATATCTTTCCTAGAACATGGAAAATAATCGGTTTGGTTAACCACCACGAGCATTGAAAATCATTGGTTCACTTCGTTCCAAAATCTTGGAAAGTCGTGGGTTGACTTCCCACAAAGAGCATGGAAAACCATCGCTTCACTTCCCACCAAGAGCATGGAAAATTCACGGGTTTACCTACCAACACGAGCAAGGAAAATCAAACGTTCACTTCCAACCAAGAACATGCAAAACCAAAGGTTCACTTCCCAGCAAGAGAATGTAAAATCAAAGGTTTACTTCCCACCAAGAGCATGGAAAATCAAATGTTCACTTCCAACCAAGAACATGTAAAATCAAAGATTCACTTCCCACCAAGAGCATGGCAAATCATCAGTTCACTTCCCAGCAAGAGCATGGAAATTCGTAGGCTCACTTCCCAGCAAGAGCATGGAAAATCGTAGGTTCACTTCCCAACACGAGCAGGGAAAATCAAAGGTTCACTTTCTACCAAAAGCATGGAAAATTATTGGTTCACTTCCCACCAAGAGCATGGAAAATCATCGGTTCACTTCTCAGCAAGAACATGGAAAAATGTGGATTCACTTCTCACTAAGAGCATGGGAAATCGTAGTTTCACTTTCCAACACGAGCAAAGAAAATCAAAGGTTCACTTCTCAACAAAGCATGAAGAATCATCGGTTTACATCTCAAACAAGAGCATGGAAACTGATGGGTTTATTTCTGTAAGAACATTCCATTATTCATATTTCTTTTGTAAGCTTGTCTGCATAGTCAATAAAACAATAAAACAATATAATAAATTTAAAGGCATTAAGAAAAGAAAAAAGGAAAAAAGACTCTTAATTGTTATTTTTGTCCAATGCAAGAGTTCATCAATAAAGCAATTGATTTTAAACAAATTTATATTTATAAATTCATTTACAAATTGTGTATTTCCAGACCTGTGCTGTGGAAAGTTCAGAGTTCATGTATTGCTGGACTCCCAACATAACCTCAGCCATAAGCAGTTCTCTATCTCAACTTAACGTGACCTTTGGCTTCATTATGGATGGTGTCAGTGACCTCTTAACGTGGTCAGAAGACAACGTTGACTTGGAGTTCTTTCCTGATCCGGAGTATGACGAGTTTGAAAATGACTTGTATGAGAAGAAGGAAGAGTTGATGATGATCAAGGTGAGGTTTTATCAATGATGGGTGAAGAGCTAGCTTGAACTCACTGATTATTGTAAAACTGATAACCAAAATCCAGTACACCTTAACCTAAATTTCTATAAAAGAGTTTAAATCACGAAAGGGTTTTTTCCTCAAAATTTAAACCATTTGTTTGTATTTTTTGTTTGTGCATTCTGTGCATTCTATCCAACCATACAAAGAGTCACATATAAATTTATTAGAGAGCATTTATCAGAAAGCATTGCAAGATTTATCAAGACATTCTTGTTATTTGATATTGGGTTAACTGAATGAATCACTTGGCAATTGCGTATTAGTCTAGTTAGAAGTGTTTTATCGATTTGAATTGACTGACGTTGTTTTAATTATCCAGGGTAAACGTATCAACAATGCAATCACAGCCTCAGAAATCATCGTTTATGTTGGAGTAATGAGATGTCATTTGACCTTCATTGAAGAAACAACTATTGGTTGTAATTTACCTGAGGAGCAGCCATCTGCTGGGGACTTCATGGGTCAAGACAAAGAGAAAGGACTTCCTGTGGTCTGGGTAAGTCTTAAAAGAAATTTCAGTTGTAATTTAGTTGAGAAACAACCATCTGACCAGAACTTCTTGGGTCAAGACACTGATAGAGAGCTTCCTGTGGTATGGGTTAATCTTAAGAGATTTCTCAGTTGTAATTTACATGAGAAACAACCATCTGACCAGTACTTTCTGGGTCAAGACACTGAGAGAGGGCTTCCTGTGATCTGGGTAAGTCTTAAGAGATTTCTCAATTGTAATTTACATGAGGAACAACCATCTGACCGGGACTACTTGGGTTAAGACACTGAGAGAGGGCTTTATGTGTTCTTGGCTCGTCTTAAGACAAATCTTAGTTGTAATTTACCTGAGAAACAACCATTCGAACAAGACGACTTGGGTCAAGACACTGAGAGAGGTCTTCCTGTAGTCAGGGGTAAATCTTAAGACAGTGTTCATTTATCTGAGAAACAACTACCCCATACATGGACTTTATGAACCAAGACAAGGATAGATGGCTAACTGTAAAATGGGTATTAAGGATCAATTCTCAGTTGTGCTTAATTTGTGCAGATTTCTTTTTCATTTTCAATTCTCCTTTAAAACTCAGGTGTTGCACAGCAACCTTGAGTTCCGCATTGGTTACATCGCATATCCTTCCGCCAGCAATGTCGTCCTTGGTCTATCGGTGGTCGGTGCGTTGACGTTCACCATTTTAGTCTGTGTGATCGTAATCCTGTCAGTTCGACTGTACGGATCCAGTCAGGACGCTAATCTTCTGGTCTTAGAGAAAGACTTTCTTGAAGATGTTAAGAAAGGTAAGAGGTTGAGGTGCCGGAATTGACCTCAAATTACAATGACCAGGGGCCTTTTCAAAAAGCTACTAGGCAGGAATTCGTGCTAAGCAAAAACAATTCTGGCGTGCTCAGCAAAGTTTTGTTTCTGCCAAGCAAAAAGAAGTGATGAACAGTCACAAACAATTTTCATGACTTGGTATAATGGTCTGGTACCTGTTTCAACAACTACTTGAAAAAGGCTAAAAATGCAGAGGGCAAGCATTTAACGAGGGGCTCCCCTATAGATGAAATATTAAACACATGTCGAAAAATCAAAAAAGAAAAATTCAACAGACAGAGCTGATTATGTGGGTCAGGGGTCACAAAAGCGAAGCTGATCGCTGTTGCTCGGGAGAATGCAACCCGCACATAAACAGAGCACACAAACTAAAAAAAAAAAAAAAAACAGAACAAAGAAGCATCATGTTGGTCACTTTGACACAAACTCTGGGTTATACTGACCCAGAATTTGGTCATGCTACACGGGAATCGGAATCCAGGTCAGTTCTGACCCAGTAGTTTTAGAACGTTTGACAATCGATTAATGACCATCCACATCCATTGGACTTTGACAGGATTGTACGTTTTACACTTTTGAAATGCAGAATTTTCTCAGAGAAAAATGGACATTTTACAGCTGACGAGTGATGTGGAGGTGAACGGGATGCCGTTTGTGAGTTACCGTGACTACGCCACTAACATGCTGTTCATTGGACAAGAGGTCCGACCAACCACAACTGACGAAGAGGTAATTAGTGATCAACACAGGAGACTCAAAGATCATCTCAAGCAGAGTTATCATTTTGTTTAATGCAGACAGATCTTGAGTATATCTGACGTCTGAAGTCCTCAGGGTCAAGTCTTGTCTCAAGTCCTTAAGAGTATCTGAAGTCAAGTTTCCAGACGGTCAGATAAAATAATTGATCAACTCTGTCTCAAGAATCACAGTTAACTAAAAAAATGCTTACTATGGTTATTTCAATGGATAAGTATCAAAACTCTAAATCAATTCAGGACAAACCTCCTTTTGAAATTCCCGTTCATGATAACCTACCAACCAGGACACAACCAGGAACTCAAAACTACATTCTGCCGAGCAAAAACATTTAATCTTTCCCAAGCACCAGAGCTGACATGAATTCAGACTTTTTGTTATGTCTGCCTGGTGAAAGAAACAACTTGTATTTCCCTCATATATCATCATATCATGCTCGTTGATGTACTTCTCACGAACTCTCAGGGTACTGCTCACAAAAAGCTCCTTGCCAACTCTACAACTACAGGGGTTGCTAGAAGTGGAAATACAATCATTGTATACGTACCTTCTGAAAATTGGATCCTACTTTCAGATCTTATTTTGTCAGCAATGACTCTCATCATGGATTATCATGGATCCAGCAAACCAAACCACAACCAAACTACATATAATAAATGTAATAATAAAAAATAACAATAAAGACAATCATACGGAGTGACCTACTTGTTTCTACCTCTTGTTAAATTTACACATGGATGCCAAGGAACCTTTTTGTATTTTGTTTTTAACCTTTTTGTATATATTCTTATCTGTACAGTACGGTGAAGACGCCATGGTTGAAGAAGCCATGATAAAATTCTCTCGGTTGCTAGGCAACAAGACTTTCTTACTATGTCTCATCCAGACTCTTGATACAGGGAGCAGCTTAAATGTGTCGGTGAAAGAAAAGTGAGAAGTTTGAGACGTGAATTTTTGAACTTTTTCTTTATTTCTCCGCTGTTAAACACTTTATAATCAAAGCATACTTTGTTTGTCTGTACTTTTCTGTAGTAGAAATGTTTAAAACTGTTTGTGTATAAGGACCGTAAGGGATAGCTTGAGTGGTACTGATTTGGCTTCCCTGATGTCGAAATAAAAGTGCAAATAAACAAAAATATGGACAAAACTATTACCATTGTGTTTTTTTGCACAATTTTGTCATACCAGGCAGTCGATAGCATCTTTACTGACCGTTACCATGGTACTGAACAACAAACTGGACGTCCTGACAGAGTAGGTGCAACTGGGAACTCGGCATTGTCCCAAGTTGTCTTGAATTCTCATTATATCTCTCTTGTTGAAACTTCTCAATACTTCTATATAAGAACCAAATAAATAAAATAAATAAATAAATTAATAGCAAATCTTGGAGAGCACTATTTTTTAAAGCATTGTGACATAGAGAGCACAATCAAGGCAACATGGTAAAAACACCAAAATAGTTTCACACCGAGTTTTTGATTTGTCTTACTAAAAAGAAAATCCCAAACAAAATGGGATGACCTTATACCCAGCTTGTTGAAGAAAATGATAATTAGTTTAAACCCACAACTTTATCATGCAGAGATCTCTTTCAAATGAAACATAGAGTTATATTTCTGTACACACATAACACATGCAAGCCACAGTTTCCTATATAGTTTGTACCTTCACGTAATTCCCTTTGAGATAGGTGCATTATTTAACAAATAGAAAGATACTTCTTGTTCGTGAATCTTTCAAACTGTTTAGTAATGTATTGAATTCTTTTGTTACATTTCAGCGTCTTGATAACGTTGATGTCACAGATGATTCAAGATGCTCAATCTACCAACCAGGAACTCCTACTTTTCAGCAAGTAAGAATATTAAATATTATTTCTCTCGGAAGTGCTTTCCATTATCCAAAAGTCTAGTTCAAAAGATCCACAGGTCAACAGCTGGGACTTGAACCAACGACCCCCGCATTTTAGAGATGTCTTTACCACTAGACCACCATGTATGCAAGTGACGACAAGGAGCCGGTCTGAATTCTGTTTGACTCACCCTAATTCACTCTACAGTTATCTTTCTGATACCAAATAAATGACTCCAAAGTTGTGTTGTAGGTGTTTCTCACTAGAAGAATGATTGCAGATTATAATTATAATTATTAATTTCTGGTAATGAAACCAAGTATGCCTCAAATTCAAACTTAATCACTGTAGCTCGGAAGCCCAAGGAAACCTGTAGATAAGGATGCTTGCCATCAGAACCAGAAACACCAGAGTAAACCACTACTCTTTCGAATAAGTGTTCTGGGTTCTTTAAGCCGTAGGTAGCATGTACTAGGATGAGTAATACACGTTAAAGTCCCATCCAAAGAAAAATCAATAATGGTAAAATGTCTTGCTCAAAGAGACAAGTGTCGTGACTGGCCAGGCCGGAATTCAAACTACAGAACTTAAAGGGTCTGTATACATTTGGTAATGACTCTGAAAATTTATGCCAATAAAAACTTACTTGGTAAGAAGTACAGCAGCTTTGGATAGTATAATGCATTTAGAGAAACGTTTCACTTCGAAGTACTGCAGTTATGGAAAAGTATGTCACTTTTTATCCCCAAAAATTTGAATCTGAGAAGCATTATGGCCGTAACGCTTCTAAGAATGTGTATTCCAATGACGGATACTTCTTCTGCATGAACACAACCGCTCCAGATTTTTGGCAATATCTCAAAAACGCTGCCACCTTTTGAAATGAAATATACACAGGTCAGTTTTATGGTCTATATCTACAATTATATAGTATTAAGGCAAATGTACGGTTCCAAAAACCAAAGGTTTACTTTGCTTTTAAGCTGTTTAAAACGACCTGTTCTCTTCAGAACCATCACAGCTCTTGAGAAAGATAACTTCATATGGTTACTGCAAGCCTTTATTTTCCAAATTAAAAACAAAAATGTGTCACTTTTGTCTGCAGGACAGACAGCATTTTGGAGAAGCTGTTGTCAAACTGGGTCGCCCTAAGCTTGTACGACCAACTAAAGGTAGGTCACAATGTAAACACATTTTCCAAATAATATCCTGATTGTTACATCTTCTGAAGGAAATTTTTGTTGTATAATAAAGATTTTTTTTTTGCAACTAGAACAACAATCAAGAACTGTTTAACATTTTCAGATACTGAAGCATGGTTTATTGGTTTTTATGTTTGATATAGAGTCACACCGCTTATCCTCTGTTTGTGTTGTATCGCGCCATCAAATACCGCACTGAACATGGTCCAATTGATGCCGTCACTGGCCAGGCTATATTTTCTCTCAACTTTAAGAATTTAATGCAAGAAACCATAAACTTCAACGTCTTGGTAAGTATAAATCTCCAATAGTCGGATTCCTTAAGCCCGCTGACTGCACAGCAAATGCCTTTCACTCCTGTTTTCATGGCCTTCATAGACACTGGTGGTTCTAAACAAAAACGGAATTGTCGACAAGAAAGTCAAGGTGCTAGACGTTGACACCATGTCGCAGGTGAAGGAGAAGATCTTAGATGCCACCCATCTAAACAAACCCTACTCCAGCAGACCCAGTGCCATGCAAGTCAGTCTTGGTATGTTTCACTGTAAACCCACCACCCTGTCTCCCCTTTTTTGACTGTCACAAATTTGTGCATTCTGGATCAACAATATAAAAGAGGAATCGCTATTAACACATCTGAGTTAAGTTAAATAAACCAGCTACATAACATCACATATTCATTTTTTGACGTGCAACATTTCTCATTTGACACTCCGCAGTTATCGAAAATAATCAAATATTAAACACAGATCGTTTTTAGATTAAACTCACAAAGTCTAGCTTTGAGACACAGTTTTTCCCTTTCTTAATTAACAGCAACTGTCAAATAATTTTCTCAATAGAAAAATAATATATTATAATATAGCGCCTACATGGCTTTATTTGTAACAGTGTGGCACCGGGGAAAGAACGACCGTGTAATCTTGACAGACAAGGGCGTCAGACCTGTCGATAACAAGTTATGTCGAATCAACACCCTGAAAGATTTCCAAGTGAGTAAAAACACAGGCTGAAATATTTCATCAACATCTTAAAATAATTATTTGAAGTTTTAATAAGTTGCATTTAAATCGCAGGAGATAAAAGTGAAGACGCCAGTTATGTTATAGCGCCCTCAGGCGTCCAGTTGTATTGTAAACATTGGCTACGCCATCTTCTTTTATCGTGTACGTTTTGTCGTCGCATTAAAGTTGTTCCTCTCGTTATAAGTCAAGTGTTTGGCCGTTTGTAGTCATTTGAGAGTCCCCACATATTACTATATTGGCGAGAACTCTTTTAAGACGTTGCAATTGGATAAAAGTTCTCACTGGATCCCTGTTATTTCATTGGTTGCCCATAGGTACCCGACAGAGCACCAGTTACCCTCGTTGATAAGGGGCAGTTTGCCAGTTGCTCTGGACCAGTGCATCAGTATGAAGACGAAATTACAAACGGTAAATCCTCATCATAGAGATTCAGTTCAAAGTTGGTTATATTTTTAAGAGAAGTCAAGTATCATCAAGTTCCGTTTTGCTTTAATGTCACAAAAATGTTCTACCAAACAGCTCCATGAGGTTGAGTCGAATGCAAAACTCATGTTTGAAATTCTTGAATGGTCTGTAATGTATCAAAATGGTTAAAAAAATACATCCAAACTTTATAGGAATCAAAGATGATATAATGTATTGCTATTTTTAAATCATCTACAGAATTCTTTGCCTTCAAAGATGAAAACACCCCTGCAGGACATCAATATCCGGTAAAACTCTAAAAGTAAACAAGTTAAAGGGACTGTGTCGTCATGATTATTGCAGTAAATGGAATAACCCAGTTACTACGTACACTTGTGCGCCAGCGGTTACATCACAGTTTGACAAAGACGGCACCCTTTGTAATTTCACCGCAAGTGTGCACGTGTGTAGGATTTGGATTGGTGAGAGTCCATCTTTCTGTGGACAGCCACAGGCCTGCATGCTATAACCATGACGACATAGCCCCTTTAACATCGGGCCTGTGATTGTTCAGAATCTCTCTTGATACAATGTATAACTCTTTTTTTCTCTCAAATACTTTCCTTTGTCTTGACAGATGTGATCAACCATCTTGCATTCTATTCCAGTTTAAGAGGAATGTTAACAGATACCTTCTCTCTCTTTCAATTGTCTTGTTTTTTTTGTAGTCTTCATCTTGAGTGGCCCTTTGGCCTTGGGTTTGGTGATAAATCCAGGGAAGAAAGACTCAGCCGTGCTGGGTCCGATTCTGTGCTTTTCCTCATCGTATTAGAGAATATGTAAATCCCCTAAAAATAAAAGACCACGTAGATCCAAGAGCTTCATCTGGAAACCAAGAGCAGTCCTTTACTCAGTTTCGGAACATTTAATTTTTGTATACTCAAAATACAAGTAAGACTCAAAGGTCATAAAGCTGACCTCAGTTGCCAGCTCATCCCCTCCCCAACCCTCACACCAAAATCACATTTTGAAACGACATATTACTCTCTCCAAAGTAACAATAAATAACCAGTTAACATTTGTATTTTAGGCTAAGGAGGAAGCAGAATCTTCATTTGTGGAGGAAGGTGGTTACTGCATCCCAACCAAGGGTGACAGTCTGCAGAAGATTCCCCAAAACCTCCCTCAAGCAGAGTTTCCCGCAAAAGTAAGAATCTGTTTGCGGTTTGACGACAACAATCCAACAACGAAACTAAATCTCATTTGCCAAATTACCAACATTACATTATGTCTGACTAATCTTTTAAACAATTGCCAATTTACCTTTCAAACGTTAGACAGCCAATCAGCTTTAATATTAACAGTTAACTAAGACAGTGAACTAGATTTGAATATCAACCAATTTCATTGGTTCCAAGTTTTCACTAGCAGGCCTACTTTTATTAACACTGGTTACCCTGTTGAGCTACGGACTAGGCCTCCGTTCACAATCAAATAATGATTATCCACGATAAGATCATTTCATTTGACGAAAGATTGCACAGGTACTTTGTCTGCACTGGTAACCTTATGTCAAGACAATGGACTAACAATGAAGAGATTCCTAATAATATACATTTGTGGAATATCTGATTGGTCAAGAGTTTTCATTGGTACCCTTCTTGTCACTGGTTATCGTATAGGACACGGACAGCGGCCAACAGAAGCAGTATGAAGGGGAGAGCGCATATGGTAATTAATAATTATGAAACAAAAACCCCGCTGATGTTTTCTTTGAAAGTATGAACATAATAATGCAAAACAACTTAATTTCATAAATAAAAAACCAGGCTGTAGTTATGGAGCCCGAATACCATTAACTAAATGGAAGAGGTCGGCTTATGGGCAGAAAAAACACACACTTATAACAGATCAAGCAAATCAGTTAAAGTCAGTCAGTATGCTATAAGATATAAAATGGTGTCTGTCATGTTCTTCCTGCAAATCATGTCTTCAGATAACGATGGTTTGGGAGATGAAGAACAAAACCTTGAGGGAGTCAGAGATTGGCATCTGGTAAGTCAGAGAAAAATTGTTGAATGAAATAATGAGTGTTGCCAAAAAAAAATCAATTGATCAAATAGTTCTTTACACAAACAGTTGATCAAAATGTTTCAAACGTTTTTTCACAACAGTTTTATACTCTTATAGAAAGTGTAATTGTTGGAGAAGATGCATAACTATGGTACCCTTTTTACCCCAGACTAAAAAGCAGGAGTCTTTCTCTGTAGAGGAACACGCCGCCCAGCAGCGAGGAAGATATTGGTGTTTGTCACGAAATAAACGCAGTCAGTGGGCCGTTTATAAGGTTCCATTCCAGAGAGTTCTATCATCAAAGGTAAGGTTTGTCCAAAGCAAAAAACAAGCAGTGGGGAACATCATGATCAAATCACGGCCACGGCCACGGCCACGGCCACGGCCACGGCCACGGCCACGGCCACGGCCACGGCCACGGCCACGGCCACGGCCACGGCCACGGCCACGGCCACGGCCACGGCCACGGCCACGGCCACGGCCACGGCCACGGCCACGGCCACGGCCACGGCCACGGCCACGGCCACGGCCACGGCCACGGCCACGGCCACGGCCACGGCCACGGCCACGGCCACGGCCACGGCCACGGCCACGGCCACGGCCACGGCCACGGCCACGGCCACGGCCACGGCCACGGCCACGGCCACGGCCACGGCCACGGCCACGGCCACGGCCACGGCCACGGCCACGGCCACGGCCACGGCCACGGCCACGGCCACGGACACGGACACGGCCACGGACACGGACACGGACATGGACACCCCCAGTAAAGTGCCCGGCAATTTAACATATGCCTATCACTCAGCCAAACTTAACTTATAGGTCACTAAGGCTGGACAGTTATGACCAGTGAGTATACAAACATGAAAATCTCTTGACTTTTTGTCTCAACACCTCAAAAACAGAGCGTCATCCAAGAATATGTTGACAACATGTTCCAGACCATTTTGTCCGTGGAGAGCGCCCCCAAGGCCATCAAGTACCTCTTTGACTTTTTCGACGAGCAGGCGCATATGTATGACTTGAAGTCCAAAGATCCCACAATTAAACATGCCTGGAAGAATAACATGTGAGTAATGAATGGCAGCAACCAAAAGCAACCAAAGCAACCAAGGCAACCAAAGCAAAACAAAGCAACCAAAGCAGCCAAAGCAACCAAAGCAACCAAAGCAACCAAAGCAACCAAAGCAACCAAAGCTACCAAAGCAACCAAAGCTACCGAAGCAACCAAAGCTACCAAAGCTACCAAAGCAACCAAAGCAACCAAAGCTACCAAGGCAACCAAAGCTAACAAAGCAAACAAAGCAACCAAAGCAACCAAAGCAACCAAAGCTACCAAAGCAACCAAAAGCAACCAAAGCAACCAAAGCAAACAAAGCAACCAAAGCAACCAAAGCTACCAAAGCAACCAAAGCAACCAAAGCTACCAAAGCAACCAAGGCAACCAAAGCAAAACAAAGCTACCAAAGCAGCCATAGTAACCAAAAGCAACTAAAGCAACCGAAGCAACCAAAATCAACCAAAAGCAACCAAAAGCAACCAAAGCAACCAAAACCAACCAAAGCAACCAAAGCAGCCAAAGCTACCAAGGCAACCAAAGCTAACAAAGCAAACAAAGCAACCAAAGCAACCAAAGCAACCAAAGCTACCAAAGCAACCAAAAGCAACCAAAGCAACCAAAGCAAACAAAGCAACCAAAGCAACCAAAGCAACCAAAGCTACCAAAGCAACCAAAGCAACCAAAGCTACCAAAGCAACCAAGGCAACCAAAGCAAAACAAAGTAACCAAAGCAGCCATAGTAACCAAAAGCAACCAAAGCAACCGAAGCAACCAAAATCAACCAAAAGCAACCAAAAGCAACCAAAGCAACCAAAGCAGCCAAAGCAACCAAAGCAACCAAAGCAACCAAAGCAACCAAAGCAACCAAAGCAACCAAAGCAACCAAAAGCAACCACAGCAACCTTGGGATTCGTCCATTGTTTTTATCCCCACTCTAAAGACTTCCTTTTGTTATCATTCAACTTGTTCAGTAAATAGACTAGTTCCCGGTTCCCGCGCAAGTGAGGGCCAATCAAAAGCTCTATATCAGTAGTAACTACCGGTCCCTACCGGTATACACAGTCAGAGCAACAACGATGTAGTGACCGTGAACCAGTCTGTTGTTTGAAGTACCCTTCAAGTGCATGAACAAACAACTGATCTAAAACCCCAAACAACAAAATAATGAAGTTTATTTGTACACAATTCACCGAGACATTGATATTGATAAACCCCAGTTTAACATAGTTTGAGATTAGTTTTCGGAAGTTCACGAGGAAAAAAGTTCCAATTACCTCCAGATCTGATGAATTTGAGGCTTGCATGCCTCTCTCTAAATCCTCCCAGTTCATGTAAGATGCTTAAGCTTAAAGGGGCACACCGGCTTCGTTGGGCTATTTGGGCTACAAAATAGGCTAACATATGACTTCAAAGGTCTTTCAGGAATGGAGAAGAACGGTTCCTAAAAGAAACCATCAAATTTTGCCGTTTTCGAGCATTTTTCAAAAAACGATTTATCCGAACCAAAAAAGTGGTTCGGATAAATCACGTGATCTTCGGAGTTAGTTTTACTTCCAGCCGTATAAAAGTAAATTACTGAACCAAGTTAAAATCCTTTTTTTTTTACAATTATTCATGAGTATTTGACAAAAAGACTTATGTATTCAGATTATTGATACAATTTGTAAATAATGATGAAAAATCGATCGTAATATTCACATTCAGAGGTGTCCGTGCAATCGAAGCGTGCCTTACGGCGCACCAGCGTGGGAGCTAGCGGAACGTAAACCTTGGGGCATATCCCGTACAGCCGGTGCCGTGTCTCGTGGGGCCAGAGAGACAAACCCCGGGGCATGAACTCCCCAGCTTGCCGGTCAGTCTAGCCATAAGCGTGGGAGCTTGTCGGAGAAGTAGGGAGCCAGACCAACAATTACGTTTTTTACGAGGGTTTTAGTCTGTACCCCTAGCTATTATCCCCTAACTATTGTAACGTGTTGCCTGCGCTACGCACACGAGCGACGACGATGGGGAATGTTTATCCCATACAGCTGATCTATCTACTTCTATGATAGCTGCATAATGTCCACTCCCCCCAATCGCCACAACAAAAAACCGGTGGCGGTGGCTGCGGCCGGCCAGTGAAGTCATCGCCCGAAAAACGGGAGAATGCCTTCGCTAAAGCTGCCAGGATTGGCAATCCGTTTGCAGCGAAAGCGGGAGGCTCACTTGGCACATGATTGTTATTGGCCAAGCCAATGTGAAACTGGTCCAAGATTAGGGACACTACCATTAGTTTTTAGACTGCAGCAGGCTGGTCACGATGAGAATAAGAAGGATGTGGTCTTTGCCATAATTTTGATGGACATGTTTGTGTCATAGAACTGTATTGTGAATATGCCTGCGTATATTTTAATTCATGAAAACTCACATTTTGACAATATTTATGGTCCACCATGTCTGTGATGTCCACATTATGTCAAGCTTATTCTCTCCCTTTCTACATTTGAACACGACCTGACAACACAGATTAGTCCTGGACCCAACTGGCATTCGTCCAAGTAATTTTTTACAACATAGGGCCTACTTGCGATATAATGAAGAAACGTTCTCCATTGCAAGTAAGTTCGTCCAGTTCGTCGTACACAGAATACACTGTCTGTTTTGTCTGTTTTTTTTATTTACACGTGAATTTGTGCTGGATGGATATATGAAGTCTGGATCCTCATGCCTCGTCATTGTAATAATTCATACATAAACAGAGCACCAGTCTACTTACAACATTGCGCAACATTGGCACGTAAACTTGACAGTTGCAACGGCTGGAAAAGCGTATAAGCTGACCTTTGACCGTGTTTTGTTTTTTCACATTTTTCGTTAATTACGTGATATTTTGATGATTTTTTTTAAGAACAACCATTTAAAAATTATTGTCTGTCATTCCACATCACTAAATTAGGTAAACAGTAAGCCGGTGTGTACCTTTAACAACGCTTTCTGCTTTGTGCGCAAAACCTGCATGCCTAACAGTTTCACAAAACTATGCCCAATCGATGCGCCTTCAAGAGATGCTTGCAACATAAAAAAAATCTGAATACTCTTCATTCAATCACTTCTTGATAGTCTGCCACTGCGTTTCTGGTCCAATGCCATCAAGCATCCAGACTACATCTTTGACATCCGACCTACTCGCTCCGTTGAGGCAAGCTTAGACGTGATTAGTCAGTTATTCCATGACGCACACGACACCAAGACAGATAAACTTGGACAGGTAAGAGACCGCAAGGGCGGCTTCCTTAAATCACAGAAAAAAACATCTGTTTGCATTCCACTTTGTGGCTGGTACGCACTTTGATAACTCATCGGTGTCATTCAGCAAGACCCAAGGACTGTGCATTTAATATGGTGGACAATCTGGTGAGAAATGTTGAGTGCTTTCCTCGAACCACAATAATTCTTCACAGAGGGAGAATATGCATTTTAGGGATTTATTGTTAATTGGATAACTACGGGGGAGGGGAAAGGGGAGGGCCCTGAAGGGGGGGGGGGTGTCAGATCTAAATACAAAGTTTCTGATTTTTTTTTACGTTGACAGGAATCCTCCATAAACAAGTTCTTGTACAGCAGAGAGAAGACAAAGTACCAGCGTCTTGTTCGACTATACTATAAAGGAGTGGAGGAATCTTCACCGGTACCCACACAAGATCTGAACGCAGAGCTACACAAAGCAAGTCAGGTAAGACGCCAATTTAACTTAACACAAATTCCTGCCCAATTCTAAAAGCCTATTCATTGTTGTTTAATTTCAGGATCCCTTGACATTACAGCAATGTGAATTTCCTTTTTTTTTATACTATTCTTCCAATATCCAAACTACATACAAAATACAACATTGTTTTCTTGTAGAACTTCACAGGACTGTTCAGCAAGCTAAGCACCTTGAAGCAGCTATGGGATCTTGTAAGTTGATCTTTCCCTGTTTTTATTGATATTAATGAGGCTATCTACTTGCACTTTCTTGAACAGTTTGAAATTAACCTCTGACCTGACTTTGGCTCAAAACATTGATGAAAAAATCCCTCTCTGAAATGTTATAATCCCATGGTTCAAGCTTGTCTTGTGCGACCACTTAATCATCTGTCACACTGTGACAACTAAAACAAGATGGTGTCTGTAATTGTTTTAGCACCCACGATGAATCCAAAGGGTACTTGAAACAAAACGTTAAGAAAAAGATTACGTTTAGCTTGAAAATGCTTATCAACAAATTTCCTAGTGTTTAGGAATGATTAAACAGGTTACGGTACTATTGTTTAACTACTTAACATGCTTTTTAAAGTGTACACCATGCTCATCGGTGAAGTTACAACAAGACCTTCCAAATCAAGATATTCAGCCCATTCTCCTCTACACACACTTTAGTCTTCTTATGTCGCGGCGAGAGCACACTAGTCCAAACGTTCAAAACAGACCAGTCAGCTCTTTTCAGGGCAAACACTTCTTCCTAGAGCAGATTAAGACGTCATCATCCATTATTGGATGAATTCCTCCTCACGCAATTTCCATTCTCTTCTCCTGCTTGCTATTCAAGGCCATGTTGTCGTGTTTTTGTATGTTTGGATTTCGTCTCTCCATCTTCTCTTCTGTCTTCCTCTTCTTTTTTCATTTCTAGGTTGCCATTTGGTTAGTCTCTTGGTCCACCTGTTTTCATGTCTTCTTGACAAGTGTCCAGTCCATCTCCATTTCATTTCCTTGATCTTTTCCATGATGTCTTTAATCCTAGTTTTGTGTGTGTCTTTTGGTATGTCTGACTTTGTCACGTAGAGTTAGTCTGGACATCCTCTTTTCCATATAGCTCCCAGATTAATACATTGTATACCCAAAAAAAAAAACCCCGAAAGTTTCCACCTTAAACTCTCAACCCTTCTCTCTTTTTCAATCTGACAACAGCTTCTTGTGGTGTTGAGGACAAATGATGAAGGGAACCAAGAACATCTGTGGTGTTTGCTGGCTGATGTGAAAGATACACTCTCCAGCGGCAATGCTTTGTAATATTGCCCCTAAGGTTTAATTTAGGTTTTCCCAGTCAAGTTCAGCAACAAGTAATTTAATTCTGTAAAAAATAAAAAATAAAATAAAATAAGAGGATGTAGTATCCTTTAAGACAGGGCGTCTTTAAGACAGCCTGCCTACCCATATATTATGGCTGTGCGTCATGGGTCATTACCAAGCCCCTTGCCGCATGTCTCAACAGATATCACACAAACTGCATCCGGATAATACTCGGCATAAAACGTCTTGACAAGATTAGCATACCAACACCGAGTTGTACAATATCAGCCAGCAAAATCCATTAATAGATACCATCCAAAATCGCCAACCCGGAGGGTTTGGACACATTCTATGCAAACCTACTGACGAGCCACTTATCTATGCTCCTATACTCCCAATCTCATGGTGGACGCAGACAAGGTCGTCAGCGCCTACTATTAGGGCCAATCAAAAGCTCCATATCAGTAGTAACTAGTAAGTAGGATGGTCTGGTTTCTCTGCCGGACATTCAGAGACTAGCACAACACAGAAAATAATGGGGAAAGCTTGTTACCGCCTGCTGTGCAGTCGACTGATGATGACAATTATCCTTGAGATAGATGACGTGCATAAATTGATGATTAATTTTTCTACAAATAGTTATGATATTGGTCAATTATTCTACTCAGAGCGCTCTTTATTTTTGTATACATTTTAATTTAAAACAAAAATAATAAGGTATAATCCTTTTACCACTTTTACTATTACAATAATGTGTTTTTTGTCTTTTGCAAAACTGTGATTGTAAACTTGCACTTGTGAGGGTAAAACTCTTTTTTATATCATTTAGTTTGTCTATAAATACGTATTCAACTGAATGATTTATAACACCCAGATAATTTTTTTTTTATGAATGCTTGTGTCATTGTCTTAAAGACGCTAACTAGAAAAATACACCGTAATTTGACAATATTGTTATGATGTTTAATAAGAGGTAGTGGGACTTCTGCTGAAAGTTACAAGCTCAAACAGCGCCCTCACTGAAGTGAACGGTAGCCCTATCATTGGATGAGAGTATTGTGCTTGACGCATACGTACATGCACGTTTCTATTTCTTTACCCAAGCGATGCCAGGGTGGTTATAAATCTGTAGATGGAAGGGCTTGGTCCGTTTCTCTAGAACTTAGGTCAGAAATAAAAGTAAATTTCAAAAATTGTTTTGTATAAATATTTTTAAGTGGATATTCTTTTGCTGTTCTCAACTCATAACGAACAGGGCGCTAAACTAATTGACTGTACAGATTTCTTACTAGAGCTAGCTCTGGCTAGCGCTAATGGCAACATTTATTTTCCCGCGGCAACCACAAGTCCTGGCTTACGGTAACAAACCTTGCAAATTTTAGGTCTTGACAGGACCTTGAGATACTATCGGGACAACTATTGTTACAATATTGGAACCGTGACGACATATAACAAAAGACATTAAGTCATCTGTAATTGTTTATTTTGTTTTAGCCGAAACCCCCGTGTTTGTTTTTGCTACGAACACAATTATAGTTATTATTTGTATTATTGTCTATAAAAAAATAAAAAAATAAAAATAAAATAAATAACCTACGTGTATTTTTGTTAAAACTTAAACCACGATAACATAGTATCGATAAATGGTCAATCCAGCAGTGATGTATAGTTGAGAATACATTAAACTTAATACCCCCAAATCGGAAGTGGGACCTGCACCAACTGGGGGTGGGGGTGGGTGGGGGCAAGGTTCCTAATATTTTTTTATGCGTCAAACTCTGCACAACACGAAACTCAAGTTTACAATTAACCCTTTCTGATGACTGCTGTCGTTGCTGCTCTTCCCAGTCTCGATTTTTGGGTATCGAATATAAACAAGGGAAAGCGACACATCACCGCTTAAATGACTGTGTATCGATACTAATGTGGTAATCAAAGTTTTGTGGATAAAGTTTCCCATTATACAATTGACTGTTATCTGCTGTGACGTGGTCCATGCTGTTTTGGACACCCGAGGGGGCAGATGGCACACGAGGCGAAACCGAAGGGGCAGATGGCACACGAAGCGAAGCGAGGGTGCCATCGGCAGGACCACATCGCAGCAGACAACAATGTTTTGTTATACCGTGGTATTAGATTGCAGGATTATTAAAAAGGCCCTCACCGACATAGTTTGTGGACGACAATATTATTCAATTCAACAAAAGTACGGAGATTGATCGATTACAATTTTTTTTTTCAACCAAAATGTATCAACTGCTCCCTATCGCAAGCATGATATCGAAAGTACAGTAGCGTGCATAGTACCAGTGGTTGCAAGTAACCTCTTTATCAGGTAGTACCGCTAATCTGGTTGTACAGATTAATGGGGACGATGAAATAATGTTCTGAGAACGATCTGGTAATAGACGCGAGCGATACGACCATACAGTTATATATAACTCTATGGATACGACCTACCTTTTTCTCGGGTGTATTGCTAACTTCAAAATACGTATCAATGGGGACGGCAAAATGAATTTTCCGAGGACGATCTAGGTACTGGACCCAGACAACATCACTTTTTTGGGAAGACATGAAAGTTTTCTATTATGTCGTGATTGGTTCTCGACCAATAAAAATTCACAATCTAATACCATGGTATAACAGTGTTAAATTAATGATGTGAACAGAAAACAGAGGGCGCTATTCCACTTTAATGGTGGCGCGCACTTATACAGTTGTAGAGAGTCGTGGTTGGGCTTTGTGGAATTATTTCGTAAGAAGTATTTATATCCCACCATCATGGTTGCATGTTGGTTATAAATAATTATTTAGTATGTTTTCACACAATTATCATTTAATATTTACTTCATATCCAGGGAGATTTCTAATTGAAATAATTGTATAGCGTATGAATAGTCACCAGGTTGGGCGGTCGGACCTATATATTGTTCTCCTTGGAACGGTTTGCAAACTGAACAAAACAGAGTGATCACTATCAGTTAAAACCCTTATTTTGAAGGATTGAGACCACACAAGACTGTCTGAATATTTAGCAAAAGAATTTGCTGAAGGATCGGTTGGTATGTACAGTTTTATTTGACTTACATTTTGTCTAATTTTAGGTTAACTGGTAGGGTGCTAAAATAACGCAAGTTTGATTTTGCAGTGTGGATTAGAGGGCTGGTTATGTACATTGTTGGTGCACCGGCAAAACATGTAGCTGCACTAACCATTGGCAATGTGGGCGGTCGGACCTATATATTGTTTGGTTCTCATTGGAACGGTTGTGATTGTGAGTGTGAATTCGATACATTTATTTTGCATTCCTGTCAACCAAAAATTTCTAATATTAAATTTGTGTAACAGATTTTTCTTGGAAAAGATAAATTAAAACACAGTAGTGACAAAAAAAGCTGAGTGAGCAACCCTACCCAAACACAGGTGTGCCCATCTAAATTAAATAAAACACTATACTAAATCGTGGTTTAAGTTTAATAAGTATTTACGGAAGTAAATTTTGTAAATAAAACTTGATAGATCATCAGGCAAGTCTGTTTCTGTTGTCTGAGTTGTGTATCATTAAGGGGTATTACCAACAATTTGAGAGAACTGTTCAACTTTTATGAAAGGGGTGTTTTTGTGCATTGTTCGTGGCATAATAATAGGCAACAGTTTTTGTATGTCTTTCTGTATGAAACAGCAACATCTGTTAAAATTCATTGAGAGAAAAAAATTCTTAATGTATTTTTTCAGCAAAAATTGGTCCATTCAATTTAGAGAGAAGTTCTCATCAAAAGACAGGGCTTTGTATAAAGTAGGTCTACCTACACGCTGTCCGACTCTCATGGGAATCGGAACTTACATCATTCCAACTTAAGGCAATAATTAAATTGTTTATTAGTTTCTTTTGCTAGCTAACTGTTTTACAATGTTGACTACTTATTCTCTGTGTACTTTGCAGAGGCTGCTGATGATAGTATGCGACGAACCTACTCATTTTGGACAGGTTTCATCTTCAGTTGAGTAAATTTCTTCGTGCGCGCTGTCCGTCCATGTATCGTGTCTCTCATCAAACCGTGCCTGAACCTTCAATTTTGTAAGTTAAGTTTGCATTTCACTTTAAAGGAAGAGGAGGCAAAGAAGAAGACAAATATCCAGTGTCACCTGCCTCTGCAAGGAACAATGTACACTAAGGAGGCCCAGAGTAACCATGTTGTCATCTTGTTTGCTGTATGTTTGATTCTTCTGGGATTAAGTAGTGATGTAACAGCTGAATGGTAAGATCTGTCATCTTATCACATTGCTTCCTTCAGTAATCCTCACCCCTCAGGACCTACGAATGTTCCATCTGGTACCACATTGCTAAATTCATTCATTTCACTGTATCTGGCCCTGATGGTGCTGTGTATGTTGAAGCTGTGAACTACTTATACAGACTGGATAGTTCATTGAATCTGCTATAGTGTGATATCCCATTAATTAAGCACAGAGTTTTCTTTATCTACTGCATTTGTTATTCCTTATGATGAGAATTGATTCCCTATTACGTATGCCATTGAATTCTCATATGATGGATTCACATACTTTGTCACTTTTCAACAAGATGATCTTGGTTCCAATGGCATTGTTTCTAAAATCAACAGAGTCTGTCAGACCAGTGCAACATTTGACTCTTACACAGAAATCACCATACAATGCCAAGGATCTGATGGTAGTGTGTACAGTTTGGTACAAGCTGCTCTTATTGGCCCAGCAGGTCATGATCTTGCTGTATCATTAGGTTTGAATGATGAGGACACGGTGTTGTATGCTGTGTTTGCTAAGAATGAAGGAACTGATGGGACTAGTGATGTACATATTGATGAGTCAGCATTGTGTGTGTATAAGATGAGTGATATTTTAGATGCCTTCAGGGAAGCAGTCAAGGGATGTTTTCAAAATGGAGATGGCTACTCAGTGCAGTACTTCGAAGGTTCCTTTTGTAGTAAATTCGCAGTGAGTATAAAGTTTGGTCTTCTTCATTTTAAGGTTAAATCCAATAATGCAAGTTATGTGCATCTTTAAGATGAGGGATACTATAGATACCTTCAGGAAACCGTCAAATAAAGTTGCAAACCATTACGTTTAGTGCCATACTTGATTTTGTTCTCTTTTTAGTCGACGAAACAAATTTAAAACTATGTTTTTTTTGCCTCTAGTGGGATTGTTTAATTAGTTCAGTTTGCCTGGTTATTGTTTCAATTTTTGTAGTGCTTTGAAGGGTTTTAAGTACCGTTACATTCTGTTTATTTGATCACAATCTTTTATGTGCCATTTTCTGCTATCTTAAACCTAAATTTGTAGTTTTCCGTATGCCTATATTCTGTATCATCGATTTTATGTGTTCAATATTGTTGGGGTCTGGGAGGGCACATCTTTTTCGATAAAAGTTTTTTTTATTACGTGTGCCCTTCCCTGCTCGTTTATTGTTTTGTCCAAAGAACTAAAAAAAAAAAAAAAAACTAATAATAAATGAAGTACCGGTAATGCCTTTATAATGTAAGTCTAGAGAGAGGATTTAAAAGGATCAGTAAACCACAAAGCAAAAGGGTCACTTTTTTTCCCAAATGATCAATTTTAAATTAACTGTATAATTTAGCCATTTATCTGTAAAGCAAGAAGGGATTGTTCAATGTACTGCTCTCCTCAATAACTTTCTTCTTTGTGAGATGATGAGATCACGCAAAAAGTTGTACCGCCCTCTCGTGATTATACTTCTCAGTGTGTAATTCTCGCAAACGAAGTGAACACTAAACTAGAAATGAGTTTTTGTGGCATCACAAAAACTAGGTGTTCGGAGTGTGATGTATTAAAAATTATTTTATGTGTTAAAAGTTAAATGAATTAAAAGTTAATCCAATATATAAGAAAATATGAAGAAATACGTTAAATTGAGCTTTATAATACAATATTTAATTTGAACATCCGGTTTGGACAGGAATTTCTAATCACTTTTAAATGAGGAGGTACTTCCAGTTTGACCGGAAGTAGAGTTCAGAGAGGTCACGCAATGTGTAACAAAGAAGGACCTTCCCTAACTTTGGTATTTGGTGAAAGAATCATGTTCCTAGCTCTTACCATGTATTAATGAGGAGCTACTTCCGGTTTGATCTTAAGTAGAGGTCACAGAGGTCACCCAATGTGCAACAGAGAAGGACCCTCCCTAACCTTGGTATGTGGTGAAAGACTCATGTTCCTAGCTCTCACCATTTTTAAATAAAGAGCTACTTCCGGTTTGACGGGAAGTAGATGTCACAAAGGTCAATTAATGTTTCAAAAATGAAGTCTTTCCCTAACCTTGATATTTCCCGAAACAATCATGTTCCTTACTCTAACCACTTTTACATGAAGAGCTACTTCCGGTTTGACCGGAAGTAGAGGTCATAGAGGTCATAGAGGTCACACGATTTGCAACAGAGAATGACCTTTCCTAACCTTGCTATTTGGTGAAGGAATCATGTTCCTAGTTCTTAGCAATTTTAAATAAAGAGCTACTTCCGGTTTGACCAGAAGTAGATGTCACAGAGGTCACTTATTGTGTCATAAAGAAAGACCCTCCCTTACTTTGACATTTGTCAAAAAAATTAAGTTTATCTCTCAAACGGTTGATTTTTTCTTAATTTTTAAAGTTTTAAATAAGCCCTGCATTAAAGACTAACAAAGCTCGTTTTATACTGACCAAAGAACTTAAAAATAATAGCTTTATAACAATTGTTTCCTTCAACTTCCGGTTTGAACCGCAATACAAGGTCAAATTGGGGTCATTTCTTTGAGACATTTAAATTGTTTCCAAAAGACCTTTGTGATGATTTGTAGATTGTAAAAATCCATTGTGCACTTCAGGAGTTCTGATTTAATTAATAAACTTTGGTTTATTGTAACTCAACATCTGATGACGTCATGATGACGTCATCGTTTTATTTCGCGTCTTCATATTGAGGTTCAAGTATATGCACAGTTTCAAGGTTCAGTTTAATTTCAATTTTGAGTTATTTATTTGAAGAAAATTTAGGAGGAATTAACATTTAAAGCAACATAATGGTCTCTATGAGACACCGTATAACACATGGTTTTGATTTTGTTTGATATATTGAAAGTGAAATCAAATAAAACCTTTAAATATGAATATGAAAATAATTAAAAAGAGTTTTATCATATGTATTTCATGGGGACTTCCGGTTTGGGCAGGAAGCGAGGTCAACTCAGGTCACTAAGAATTATAAAGAACCGCATACATTTATTGTAACTCGACTCCTGGAGGAAAAACAAGTTACCTTTTTGGTTTTAACTGCCAGGAAAAACAATGTTTTCGTGCTTTCCAAAGTGTTCCTTTTCCACGCAGTGCAATCGGCTGCCGCCAGGTTGTGTGTTCAAAATAGTATTCATATTGCCTTTTATCAAAACATTAACCCTTGCTGCCCTCCGTTTTGTTCGGCATCTATGCAGTGTCAATAAAATAAAGTGTGTATCGCTAGTAAACGTTGGTGGCGCTATATCAAATTAACGGTCTTATTTTGTAACATCACGAACACTGGTGTACTGTACAGTCAATCTGACCTTTGACAGATTCAAATTCCGACCTCATTATCTGTATTAAAAAGTTCCAAAGTTTTATAAAAACTACCCCATTTTGATAAACATCACAAACACAAGTGTGCACGGCTAAAGAAATACACGGACATTTTGAAAAGCGATGACTTTACTTTTTAATTTTCATTTTTGAACAGTTTTACTCAGCGTATCCCGACAACAACTCTCGCGGGGGTAAAGAGCCTCTGGCCCCGCTGTTGCACACTTGTGACTCTCGTACGTAAGCACGTACGTGATCGGTATATACAGGACGAAAGACGATCATTTTGTCAATTGCATTTTCTCCACCATTATACATCAAACAACTCACGTGAGCATGTGATCGTCTCAGTAAAGTCTCCTCTTCCTCTCCCTGTCACAATTAAGCCACCAGAATGACATAAAGGGAAATATTTCCACACTGAACTTGGCATGACTTAACAGTTTTTCTTTGCGTCGCCATTATTACACACACACACATAACTTAACAACACACCGCAAAGTTCGATGAACTGTGACAAGACCTGACTTGTTGCGTGTTATGTATATACATGTACACAGCATGCAGTAAGAGTGCACACGCACGGGGTGCAATACAGTAAGGTAACTGTACAGACTCTACCGGCGATTGCGCTAAAAACGGCACTTTTCACCTTAATATAACTTCGTTATGCAACGGCCAATTTTGTTGAAATTTCACAATTAGGCTTTTATAGTCGTTATCTATTACTAAAAAATTCAACATGTAGTTTGCTCCACAAAAAATTGAAATAAAGAAAATTCTTATTTTTAAACTCGTCGTCGTAACAAACTGTAACATTTGATGACGTCATCAATGTAACATTTTCAAAGGTCATAAACTACATGTTATTTCGTACACTGAAACTAAGTCCTAATTCTGTTTCATATTGACTCCACATCTTAAATTGTGACTTTTTAAGCATTTTTTGCTTCAACTTCCGGTTTGAACCGGAAGACAAGGTCAAATAGGGGTCATGTCTGTGAGGCGTTTACGCAAATTGGGTAATTACGCAAATTGGGTAATCCATTGTGTACTTTAGGAGTAATGATTTTTTGAAATAATAAACTTTGATTTAATGTAATTCGACACCTGATGACGTCATCATGACGTCACTCAAGCCCTGTCATGTCCTAGTCAAGTTCTAACTATGTGTGAAGTTTGAAGTTTATATGAGCTTGGGAAGGGTGCATTTGTTAGCGGACAATCGACAGGCAGAAGAAGAAGAAGAAGAAGAAGTACCAAAAAAAAAAAACCGAACAAAATCAAGAGGTGTTCCGGGCTAGTGCCCGAACACCTAATAAAAGTTTCTCCTTCAAATAATCTTATTGCATGCATAACGCTACGATTTTCGAAACAACCATTAGAAGCACATACCTACTTGGTTGTCAGTGATAAACTTAACTGATTGTTGGTATATAGACCGATTGCGCGACCCACGTCACGTGAACTGTAGTGGGTATTAAATGTAAATAAACACAACGTCCTCTGTAGGAAAGTGCGGTACGGTACATTGTGATTGTTGCAATTGTTTAGTCGATCGAGGCTTTTCTTTCTTGAAATCTATGACAAATATTCAAGAGTTTGTACCAGAGTGTGTAGTACTAGTTGCACGACGGAATCGGGACAGACGACCGCGATCACACACTTTTCAACACAAGAATTTCACAGTTTTGAAGCCGAAATCATCCAAAGAAAGGCTTCCCAAAACTGTGTGATTCATTTTTCTATTTGTCTAATTCAGCGAGGCTAGGTATAAATGCTAATTTTTCCAAAGTTCTTTACTCCCACAGCAATTTACATTACAAGCAAAATAACAGGCGGGTTGCTACATCATCGTCGAACACCAGTCATAAAAACTCAAATTAAAGCTCTTTTGCAACAGAATACTTGTAGTTTATGAAACAGTAATGTAATTGAAATCAATGTCACAACATACAACTTCAATAATTGTGTAATTATTACCAAAAGCCGACTGTTGGTGTGACTCTGTCGGTACTTTATTATGACTAGCGGAATTCTGCGCTTCGCGCGGCACCCAGCTAGGTTTGCGTGACGTTTCTGCATGAAATGTTGCGGTATAATAATCTGTGGGGGTAATAAACCGATTGCGCGACCAATGTTTACATGTCATCACGTGACCTGTGGTGGTTACTATGTCATTTCAGCTGATGGCAAACTGATTGCGAATACATGCTGTGACCGACAAAGACACATCTACAGTCGGCTTTTAGTAATAATAACACAGTTACTATAGGCCTTTTATTAAAGTTGTATGCATGTTGTGACATTGATTTTTATCACAGTACTGTTTCATAAACTACCACTATTCTACTACAATAGAGGTTTATTTTATGAGTTATGCATCGTAGTAGGACGACGATGTAGCCTCTTTCCGCATAATGGAGGACGTCATGTTTGTTTACATTCAATACACACTACAACAGGTGACGTGACGTGGGTAAAGGGCACTTTTTTCTGAATACAAAGCATTCCACTGGTTTCTTTGCGTGGAAATGAGGGTAGGCCTACTGATGGAACTTACACATTTATTAAATTTGTTTAGTTCATTTTGTTTGTATTCCTAAAGATCTGTAATTTCTTTGTTTCTTTGTTGTGTTGTTTCTTTATTTCTGTAGGCCATTTTCCCCCTCTGTTTCTTTATTTCTTTGTCTCTTTATTTCTGGATTTATTGATGTCGGTTTGTTACTCTATTTTTGTGGGGATTTTATATTTTCTTTGTTTCCGTGTTTTTCCCCCCGTTCTATCCGGTTCATTTCTTGTTTCTGTTATGTCAATATTTCTTTGTTTCTTTATTTCCTTAGCTTTATTTCTTTGTTTGTTTTTCTCGATGTCTTTATTTCTTTATTTTTCATTTCTTGCTTTGTTTGAGTTCTTGATTTTCGTGTGTCTTTAATTCTTTATTTGTGTATTTCTTTCTTCAGTTATTTCTTGAATTTTGTTTTTTTCTTTTGTTGCTTCATTTATTTGTTTCTTGCTTGCTTGTTTTCAGTGTTTGTAGACGTTATTTGTTTATTTGTTCCTTGATTATTTTTTCTTTATGTCTTTAATTCTTTAGTTCAGTATTTCTGTGTTTCTTTCTTCATTGCTTGGAAATAATATATTATTTGTTATACTGAAGCCTACCGTGTATACCATAATGCTGCTCAGGACTATACATGAGGTTTATATCGCGTGTGTTTGTCTTTTACCGTTACTCAGTCAATCAGTACAAAAATCAGTCACACCTTTACAGAATAACAAAAGAAGAAAAATAAAAAAGTGGACATCAGGAGGACATGTGAATGTAAAACATGGTCGGGATGAAGAAAAGTACAATTATGTCCATTTAATATTTTGTTTCTTTTATTATTTTCAGAAAAGAAAGTTCATGTAGTATCTGTCAAAAATGTGAATGAGCTTGCCCTCTTTTGGGCAGTTTGATTTAATACCATTATCTCAGTTAGTTTAACCATCTTTTTAAAGGAGTGATACCGCTCCCTAAAGCTCCCTAACACACTGAGCACACTGTTATGACTGCATCAAACATTTTTCCGGTGCCCTTGGTTCTTTCCTACCACATGAGTCATCCCGCCAGTTGACAAAGTGCTGTTCCAAAGTCCTGAAAACAAAATAAATAAATCTGTATAAAATGATGTCCGCATGTCACAGGTGAGAGGTCAAAAACACACCAAACATAACGAAATTAAGACGGTGTGGTGGTGGAAAGGATTTTGCTCAACCACTTGCAATCTCGTTTGGGTCACACTCCATTTTTACAAAAGTAGTGACGTCTTTCAAAAAATATAGTAAACCATTATACCGTTGAAATGCTGTCTTTATATCAGCACTGCAAACAAAACAGTATAGGCTTTACGAGTAATTTCAATGATTATGAATGATTAGTTTGATATAAAATGCGTTAAATATTAGCAGAGTATTTCAACGTTGGTTGCGTTACCCTTCATCCCCACCTTGAATCAGCATTTTGAGATTGGCGGAGCCCAATGTGTTGAGTGTTATGTCAGTCTTTGGTAATTGTTGCCATGTCCCAGTATGCACAAAAAATGATCATGTGTGGATGCGACCAAGGATTTTTTCCGGACATTTACACAGTAAATATTTATCGAATTATGTTGTCACCATGTATACAGTATTTTTCAGTGAACTAAATTAAAAAAAAATTCACTAAAATAATGGCGAAATCGCGGGGGACAGCGAAGACCGGGGAAGAAGCCGACCAATTAAAAGGGCGGTGGTGAAATGTCAAAGAGCAAGAAGAGGACCAATCTGGAGGTCCGTCTAAAACAGTCAATCAGACATCTCGCATCACGACAGCTAGGGAGCTTTCGTTCGGGCAGAGGTCAGCAGCCAAGCTCGAGCCCGCCGAGTCCGACCAATCAAGAGGTGTAAAGGTTTAGTCAAAGGTCTAGACTTTTCTTTTGCAACGTCACAACCCAAGTTTTTGCCAACCAAGATGGAGAAACTAAGGAGAGCCATCAATGCAAAGCAAAAACAGACAATCATAGTTTGCAAAAATGTTACAGAATATTTAAAAATTGTTGAAAACAAACCAACCAATAATGGGATGTATTTTCTTTGAATAGAAAGTTTGCAAAAATTTTGAATTTGGTCACAACGTCTGTCAACAAGACTTGAATGTTTTGCTACAATTGGCCGTCCACGCCAACAAGCGCGGTTTGTTTATCAACAAAAGAAAGGTCTCAATAGTCAAGGCCACACACTGCCCGCCACGCGTGCCTGGGCAAGACTTGTGTGTGTGCGCGCTACCCGCAACGTCATAAATCTGATGAAAGACTGATTGTAGCATTCTGTTATTTATTTATTTATTTTTTTAACTATAACTGGCATTATTCATTGAGAGATTTGTTTTGTTCAAGGTATCAAATGAAAGCTAATAACTTTCCCTACCCCAGAGTTAGCAAGTTAAATTGTACTGAATTGTTTATCTTATCGTCAAATTGGCCTGAAACTGGACAGTGGATCCTCAATTACGAAAACCAAACAATCTCCGAACCTTAGATTTAGAGGGCGGCGAGAGCTTGAGCAAGAGGGGGGGGGGGGGGATTCCATGGCTTTGGTTATGTCTCTGTAACTAAGTTATTCAAGCGATGAATAAAGTGAATAGCAAATCAACATTTTGCTGTTACTTGTGCTCTTCAGTATACAGACAAGTAATATGTTGAACTTCGTGAGGTCATTGAACTTTTCTGTTTTCCTTGTGACTGCATGACGCCAGAGTTCCCCATAATCTAACAAAATCTAACCAGGTTTAAACATTTTACTACAGTCAGCCTAACTTAACGACAAGGCGACTTCCAATCTTTATACCAGGTTCTAGTTTTGATGTAAATAATGCATAGTGCACTCTTTTTCGATGTCTGAATACAGGAAAGTTTGAATGAAGTAATTTTTAAAATGCTTTTTGGAAAAATGTTGTGGGATTGTATATCAGGGTTTTCACCAAAGTCATTACACAAATGATACTATAGTTATGGATAAAACAGGATGGATCATCCAAGCCGGCAAAGTGATATTCGATGTGAAGGGGGGGGGGGAGGGGGAGGGCGACGGTGATATTGATAAAACAGTTGTAAGTTTACACGGCGTCTCATACTACCGTGTAAGTTTCGTGAATGATGGGACATTTTTAAGAACTTTCCTTCCCACGTGGCATTGCTTGTAAGAGTGAAGTATCACCGGGTGCCATAATATAAAATTAATGTAAAATACTATTATTTGTAGTTTTCAATATTCTATATACCTTATAAGCAGTTCATTGTTCTGTGTCATACAATGGAGCTGTGTGTGAGGCAAGTCCACAAGGGCTATCTCTACCACCTTGCACATTCCTAAGCAATGACCGAAGATAGTGGACAGGGCAAAAGCATGTCCAAATAAGGGGCAACTGCCCACACTAATTTGTTTAATACAACCCCCTTCTATAATTCATCCAAACATATTCCTGCATGGTATAATTATTCAAATGCCCTATTAATGAAGTAAGAAACAATTCCTTATATGGTTATACGTTGTGCAAGAAAGTATGTTCCTGTATCCTATATAAACCCTTGTAATCTCGAGTTGAGGACAGTGAGAGCCTCCACCATCAAACGTATATTAAAAAGTATCTTCAATCATCAATCCAGCGTCAACACGTCTCTTCTTAGAGTCTTAGAGTCTATATAGCCTAACTGGTTATAGAAGCTATGTGTCTGATGACATTGTGTGAAATTTAACGCAATTAAATCACGCTCTTTAACGTTCCAATTCACGACACGAGACTTGCACGGTCCATACATCGAAAAGCAAACCGACTTCCGTAAACTGATACAGTTAGAATACGTCCTACTTGTTTTTTTTTTATATTGATTTAGGATATAATTTGCATTAACGAAACTTTACATTTTCAAACAAGGAAGTACTTAAAAAAAAAAAAAAAAAAAAAACAATTAGCAAGTTTGTGTCTATTGTCCATGTGTCTATCGAAGGGTAACAAAGTTTACAAAACTGTTCCATTTTTATTGAAGGGGTGTTGCAGCCTATATTCAAAAGTGGATATAATTTTGAAATGAATTGTAAATCAAACGACTTAAAAGGTAACACATTTAAACGTTTACTTTTCCATGATGTTTAGTTAATTAAGTAAGTAGGTAATTATGATTTATCCTATCCCTCTAAATACCTTATAATCATAGTAGACTTCCAGAAAAGTTTCAGGTCATGTCTACATGTGTGTTGTGCGGTTTTTTATCACTCAATGAGGAAGAAGTTTATTGTGCACATGAATAGCGAGCGTGAACACAACTGCAGGAATGTTATTTTTGTATTGATTGTTGCAACAACGAATTTGCCCAAATTCTTGCAATATTAGTGAACCTTTCCTTTCAGTCTGGTACACAACATACCCGCCACCTGATCGTAGGTGAAAGACAAGTTGTAGTTTGTCGCAAACAGACGGTGTAAATCACAGATGAAGGTAAGAGTTCCATTTTATAGCCTGGGTTCATCGAGCTTAGTGAGTCAATGTATTAAGTACGAATACAAATCATTTTCGTTGTGTGAGTAAAAGTGAATATTAACCGCCATAGATTGGGCTTAGTTAAGCAAAGACAAGTATAGGCCTTCAAATCACACGTTATCTAACTCACTAATAAATGGGGAATCTGAATCAATGAAATCCCAAATAACTAAGCCAGTTATTTAAATTACCATAATTACACTTTAGTTTCTGGTGTTGTATTTTTTGACAATGTTATAACTGAATACGGTTGTGTGTTTTCCAGAAACTTGCAGTATATATCGTGCGACAGAGCTGCTCGTTTTTTCGACTGGTGTTTACTTCTTTCGTAGTGTCCGGTCGTTATTTGAATTTCCCACACTGTGACTGAGCCTGTATACGTTGTTTAAGTTTTGCATCTCTAGAAGAAAGACACAGAGAAGAAGAAAAAAACAGCGTCAGGTGCCCCAGAACTCTCTTGGTCTCGGAACATTCAACACTATGGAGGCCCAGAGGAGCCATGTTCTTATCTTGTTGGCTGTATGTTTGATTCTGCTGGGATTCAGTAGTGTTGTATCAGCTGAATGGCAAGGAGATCTGTCATCTTATCACATTGCTTCATTCAGTAATCCTCATCCTCCTAGACCTCCCATTGATCCATCTGGTAACCACAATGCTAAATTCAATCATTTCACCCTATCTGGCCCTGATGGAGCTGTGTATATTGGAGCTGTGAACTACTTATACAGACTGGATAGTTCATTGAATATGTTACAGAGTGTTAGTACATGTGAAGAACTCGGAAGCGATAGATGTGATGTAATTACCAACTACAATAAAATCCTGATATTAGATAATCAAAATCGGTTGATTACATGTGGAAGTCAGAATGAAGGAAGATGCAAGTTCAGGAATCCAGATAATTTGACTGATGTGTTGTTTCATCCAGAGCCCAATGTTGCTGGTTTTGGAGAGTTGTCTACTGTTAGTTTGATTGCACCAGGTACTGATGGACCAACTGGACCAGAGCCAGATGGAAGAGACTGGTTGTATGTAGCTGTGACTTATGCTCATGAGGATGTGTATAGACGTATCCCACCAGTTAGCAGAAGACTCCTTAGTACTGACGGGTTGTTGACATCCACGTCAGGAACAGGGTTTTCTTCATCTATTGCATTTGATGCTCCAATCCTTATTACATACGTTGCTGGTTTCTCATATGATGGATTCACATACTTTGTCGCTTCTCAACAAGATGATTTTGGTTCCAATGTCATTGTTTCTAAAATCAACAGAGTCTGTCAGACCAGTGCAATATTTGACTCTTACACAGAAATCACCATACAATGCCAAGGATCTGATAGTGTGTACAGTTTGGTACAAGCTGCTCATATTGGCCCAGCAGGTCATGATCTTGCTGTATCATTAGGTTTGAATGATGAGGACATGGTGTTGTATGCTGTGTTTGCTAAGAATGAAGGAGCTGATGGGACTAGTGATGTACCTATTGATGAGTCAGCATTGTGTGTGTATAAAATGAGTGATATTTTAGATGCTTTCAGGGAAGCAGTCAAGGGATGTATTCAAAATGGAGATGACACGTACTCAGTGCAGTACTTGCAAGGATCCATGTGTAGTACATTTGCAGTGAGTATAAGTATCATCAGCTTCATTAAGGTTGGATCCAAAGTTATACACATGTTTAAGGTGGTATAGATCGCTAATTGAAAATTGAGATAATGTTAAAAAATGTATGTTAATTACCTATACAAAGATTTTGAAAAATAATAAATTGAAATTTTTATTTATACTAGGTTTTATACTGTTTTAATGTCTCCGAAGCAAAGAAATGAACACAATTGGTTTGTGAACAATAAATAGCATATTTTGTATTCAAATCTTTGAAAATGTATGATTTTAAATAGTGTAATTTATATAGAGACAAAACACATTTTTATTATTTAATTGCTACATGTTAACAGAAACAGAGTTTTTCTGTGCAGTGTTTGTATTGATGTATCTAAAGCAAATAATTAACACAATTGATTTATGCGATTTATCCTACTCAAACTTTTACTACCTAACTCTCAATTAAGTTTACTACCAAAACAGAAAATGTGTATGTCTTTTCATATGTTTAGTGTTTACAGTGGTTTATAAATTGTTTCCTCAAACGTAAAAAAGAGAAAAAAGGAAAAAGAAGACGAATAAGAAAATAGGATCATCCTGTTACAGTCATTTGTTTTCCTCGACCAAATATAGCTATTCTGTATGTTTTTGTGACTTGCTCCATTTGAACATGGTTTGAGCTGTTGTATAAACTTTTATAAGAGAAACAAAACTGCTCAACATTTGTCTCCTTTCTTGGGAATCACTCGGTTGGATATCACACACAAGTTGAGTACACAGAAATTTATGTTGTTGTTGCAGCTAGAATAATCAAATTTAATTGTTGTGACTGGCTAATGATGTGTATTGTATGTGTAGTTTAGTCCAGATATGTTTCTGTGTCATCCTTATGAAGGGGACAACGAAGTTTACAAGAATGCTAAAGGCATTGAAGTTACTGCAGCCAATGCTGTGCTGGAACTATCAGGTAAATTCGAAACAATTTCCCATTCTTCTTTTTCTAGATTAGTCCAGAAGAGTTTCTGTGTCATCCTGCTGCTGATGGTTCAACCCTAATATTTCGGTATGCTAAAGGCATCGATGTAACATCATCCAATTCTGTGTTGGAACTATCAGGTAAATCGAACAAGGTGATTTCGAAATAGACTTAAATGATATTTTCCATAAAAATTAATCAATTTTCAGTTTAATTGGCTATATTTTGCAAAGGCATTTGCTTTGGGAAAAATGACCCCACATTGAAAAAGTACTTAACTACAGTTGTACGCTCACAATCACTTACTGACATTTATTGCCTTAATATTTTGCTTTTAATGAGCCAGCATTATTGTGAATTTTACAGACACTTTGATGTCATCCATCATTACAACTACTGAAGGGAACCACACTGTAGCTATCTTAGGAACTGACTCCAGTGGAGAGCTGTTAAAGGTAAGTTGATTTGTGAGCATTATTTTGTTTCATTGCTTTTTAGAAGGAGTGCCCAGTTCAAATTCAAGTCGGCACGCTTTTCATGCCAGACTTTCAGACTACACTTTTTTTAAGGGGAGATTTACATCATCAGTGACTGTTCATGTCAGAGTGTTTACCAACAAATTGTTGCTAAATATAGTCGATGTCAACATGTTTTTTTTTATATATGAATTGTTTAACCATTGTTAGGAACAACATAAATAAAACTATGAGCCAACAAAATGGAATCGCCGCCAGTAATCGACATTTTCATCATATTCCAATTGTTATAAATTATACAAATTCACAGAAATTGCATGCTGTGTCTTTTCCTTGTACTACAGATTCACATCCAAAACAAAACCTCAGCCAGACTGTATGAAAGAGTGGACCTTGATATTAGTGGATCAGTCCTTAAAGATGTCAAGATTAATGATACAACAAGAGAGATGTACATACTCACTGAACAAAAGGTACAATAACAAGATTAATAATACAAGAGAGATGAACATACTCACTGAACAAAATGTACAATAACATGATTAATGATACAACAAGAGAGATGTACATACTCACTGAACAAAAGGTACAATAACAAGATTAATGATACAACAAGAGAGATGTACATACTCACTGAACAAAAGGTACAATAACAAGATTAATGATACAACAAAAGAGATGCACATACTCACTGAACAAAAGGTACAATAACAAGATTAATGATACAACAAGAGAGATGTACCTACTGAACAAAAGGTACAGTAACAAGATTAATGATACAACAAAAGAGATGCACATACTGAACAAAAGGTACAATAGCAAGATTAATGATACAACAAGAGAGATGAGCGTACTCACCGAACAAAAGGTACAATAACAATATTAATGATACAACAAGAGAGATGTACATACTCACTGAACAAAAGGTACAATAACAAGATTAATGATACAACAAGAGAGATGTACATACTGAACAAAAGGTACAATAACAAGATTAATGATACAACAAGAGAGATGTACATACTCACTGAACAAAAGGTACAATAACAAGATTAATAATACAAGAGAGATGAACATACTCACTGAACAAAATGTACAATAACATGATTAATGATACAACAAGAGAGATGTACATACTGAACAAAAGGTACAATAACAAGATTAATGATACAACAAGAGAGATGTACATACTCACTGAACAAAAGGTACAATAACAAGATTAATGATACAACAAAAGAGATGCACATACTCACTGAACAAAAGGTACAATAACAAGATTAATGATACAACAAGAGAGATGTACCTACTGAACAAAAGGTACAGTAACAAGATTAATGATACAACAAAAGAGATGCACATACTGAACAAAAGGTACAATAGCAAGATTAATGATACAAGAGAGATGAGCGTACTCACCGAACAAAAGGTACAATAACAATATTAATGATACAACAAGAGAGATGTACATACTCACTGAACAAAAGGTACAATAACAAGATTAATGATACAACAAGAGAGATGTACATACTGAACAAAAGGTACAATAACAAGATTAATGATACAACAAGAGAGATGTACATACTCACTGAACAAAAGGTACAATAGCAAGATTAATGATACAACAAGAGAGATGTACATACTGAACAAAAGGTACAAAGCAAGATTAATGATACAACAAGAGAGATGTACATACTCACTGAACAAAAGGTACAATATCAAGAATAATGATAAAACAAGAGAGATGTAAATACTGAACAAAATGTACAATAACAAGATTAATGATACAACAAATGAGATGTACATACTCACTGAACAAAAGGTACAATAACAAGATTAATGATACAACAAGAGAGATGTACAAACTCACTGAACAAAAGGTCCATTAACAAGATTAATGGTACAGCAAGAGAGATTTACATACTGAACAAAAGGTACACTAACAATATTGTAAATTTCAATTTGCCCTTCACCGATGTGGGATAAGCACTGTATACTCAGTGCTTTCGAGTCCTGTGGAAAAAAATCCACAGGCAACTCGGGTGGGATTTGAACCCACGACTCCCGCATGACAATAACAAGATTATTGATACAACAAGAGAGATGTACAACCTCACTGAACAAAAGGTACAATAACAAGATTAATGATACAACAAGAGAGATGTACATACTCACTAAACAAAAAGGTGTAATAAGACCTATGAGGAATAGCTAGAGCAGTTTAACAACAAAAGTAGAAACACAAGCATCAACAAATGGCGGGGAAAGGCATGTATATTTTTGTCTTTTAAGCTCAAGCTTGTAATTTTGCTTCATCTTTTTATATACTGTTTCGAAGTTTCTGAAGATGCGTGTGGAGAATTGTGGTCAGTATGCAACATGTGAGACGTGTATTGGTACGGATGCAGGGAGGGATGGAGACCCATACTGTGGCTGGTGTACTCTGCAGAGACAGTAAGTATTGTATTGTGTGATTAAGATGTGTACTGAGAATTGTGTAATTCGAATTTGATGTAATTCATGTAGTAGAATCTAGTACGTGTTGTAATTATCTCTTATGAGTTGGTGTGGTTCGGAAAAGAACCGATTGTCTTCAGGAGATCAGAGTATATGATCAGAGTGTACTGATCGAAAGGTCGAGTTGTTAAACACTCGGTTCTTTTCAGAACCACACCAACTCGTCAGAGATAATTACATGGTGTCACCGCAAAACTTATTTGATTGTATTCCCACCATGCAAAAGTTTCTAGGGAGCTCTGGAAGTGCCATCCGACTTGTTGAGATCCTGAGAAAATTTATCGCAGGATGTTGACAAAATAAACGCAAAATGACGACATCCTGACATAATTTATCTCGGGATGACGACATCCAGAAAGTAGGATATCGACTTCCGTACTTAATTTAGCTTGTAATGACGATATCCTGAAAGTAGGATGTCATTTTCCTAACGTAATCTATCACAGGATGACGACATTCCAAAAGAAGGAAGACGACTTCCCGACAAACTGTTATCTCGGAATTACCACATCCTGACTATAGTATGTCGACTTCCTAACTAAATTTATCTTGTGATGACGACATCCTGAAAGTAGGATGTCGACTTCCGTACTTTATTTAGCTTGTGATGACGATATCCTGAAAGTAGGATGTCATTTTCCTAACGTAATCTATCACAGGATGACGACATTCCAAAAGAAGGAAGACGACTTCCCGACAAACTTTTATCTCGGAATTACCACATCCTGACTATAGTATGTCGACTTCCTAACTAAATTTATCTCGTGATGACGACATCCTGAAAGTAGGATGTCGACTTCCTAACACAATTTACACCGCCGGTTGACAAGATAAATTATTTCAGGAAGTCGTCTTCCTACTTCTAGGGTGTCGTCATTCCGAATGACGACATCCTACTTTCAGAATATGGTCATCCCGAGATAAATTAAGTTAGGAACTCGACATACTACTTTCAGGATTTTATTTATTTATTTATTTATTTATTTATTTTAAATCTGTTGACACGTATTTATATAATTTATACAATTTAAAGTGCCCAGGTCAAGACAAAAGTTAAAAACAACTGGCATCAATGATGTGTGCGACCTAAATTCCGTAAAAGCAACAATCTATAAAAACAGAAAATCTAAACATAAAAAAAAGAATACAAAGAAAAGAGGAAGCCACAACACCCCAGAAATGAATAATGGGAAAAACTTTAAAAGCTTTAAAACTTTAAGATGTCGTAATTCCGAGGTAAATTTTGTCGGGAAGTCGTCATTTTGCGTTTATTACGTCGACATCCCGCGATAAATTATCTCAGGATCTGAACAAGTCGGATGGCATTTTCAGAGCTCCATAAGTTTCAAATCTCACTTATCATGCAGTAGAATTACAAAGTTGTAATATTATTTTACCCAAACTGCGTAAACTTCCATCAGAGACTTGGTCTATTAAAAAGATTTAGAATAATCGTTTGAAAAAAAAAACAGTTTAAAACGACCGTAAGATTGTTATTTCACCTGATTAGATGTACCCTGTATTCTGACTGCAACATGGCTGATGTGTCTACACGATGGTTAGCCTACAATACTGCACAGTGTGTTGAGATAACAAATGTGGCTCCTTATGACAGTCTACCAATCACTGTCACGGAACAACAAGTTAGTATTTAATGCATAGCTATTTAAGTACATAATTAATTTGTCATTCATTTGTGGGAGGCATCCCCGTCACAAAAGTTTGGTAAAAAAGATATCCATCATTCTATAAGTGTAAAGTGTTTCAACATCTATTGAAGTTTAAATATATAAAACTAGTAGGGATATGATAGTTGTATAAGTATTGGCTAACATTTTTTATTTTCTAGCTATCTCTGACTGTACAGCAGTTACCAGACTTACTGACCAGCATGAGTTATGAGTGTCGGTTTGGATCCTACGTATCTCAAGCTACAAAGACTAATGGTGATCTTAGATGTGTCTCCCCACCTGGTGGTATGATACCTCCGTTTCAACAAGGAGGTAAATTGAACAATAACTTGAGTGCCGATGTTGGTCTGATTAACCTAAAAACCAAAAAATCAGTTGATATTAAATAATTTTTTAATTAAATTTCTTTCACAATTTTCCATTTCCTAGATGATGGTGTTACGGTTACACTGAGCATCCATTCCAGTGAAACATCAGTCAGTTTTGTGGATACAAGCTTCAATTTCTATGAATGCTCAACTCATACTTCGTAAGAATACTTGTGTTCTCTTTATCTAGCTTTGTTCTGATGACATTGTATCAATAAATAACCATTTAACATGAACAAAATATTGACCGAGATTATCAGTTGTATTTGAAGTGCAATATTAAATCTCTACTGTTTCTATTTATGATGTGGTTAAACAATTTGTATATTGCATGTTCATTAGCATAATATTATTTGTTACATTTCTTTATTCAAAAATTCAATCATAGATATTTCATTTATTGGTTTAAATTTATTTTTGCTGTAGTTGTGTATCTTGTGTTGGTAGTCGCTGGGCCTGTGATTGGTGTGTCTTTGAGAATAGATGCACTCATGTTAGTTCTACTTGCACAGGAGCCAATGAAATCATCATTATTGGAGAAAATGTAAGATTAACCTCACCACAAAAGTTGTTTAAATGCAGATATTTATCTGTTTACTGAATAAGCATTTGCTCCTTCCGATAGACATAAAACCTATCCCATTTTAATCTTTTGTAACTTTTTTGATAGAACTTAATCAATAGAAATCAATTGTTATTAATGTGTCCTGAAACATTTGGTAAAGAAGAAATTACTTATGTGATGTAAATATTTGATGTCAATTGTTTCCTTAAATAACACAACCATAGTTACATGCTAATTTACATATTATGTCCGGAGATGTTTGAAGAGGAAATGATTTCTGTTGTATAGTTATTTGATTTTATTTCTTTAGAATCCAGCTTCGTTTTCATCCAAGGGTCCAGGTTCCTGCCCTCAGCTGCTGGCTCAGAATACTGAAGTTTTTCTGCCCAATGGAATTGAAAAGAGCGTACAAGTCATGACTACAAATCTACCTGATGAGACCCAGGTTGGTTATCACTCAATCAAACAACCTTCCACAGTAAAATAAATTAATTTAAATGAAGGCACAGAGTGACTTAACAGGCGCCCCAACCACCAAAACAAGTTCACCCTTGCCTTCTTTGTGGCATTGAAACAAACTCTTTTAAAGATAATAATATCAAAACGTGCTGTTTGCGTTAATTAAAAACATTTTTACATCTTCTAGAAGTAGTTCTTTTCTTCTAAGGGTCTGCAGATATCAATCATTATAAAAAATCAACACTTTCTCTTGAAAACTGTATGAGACCATTACTTTACAGTATGTCGACCCAGAGGGATTTGTAAACAAAGGCATTGGGGTGAAGTATTCACACAGCTGAGTGAACAGACACATGAAGTTTTTCAGACAAATGAAAGTGTTCCTGGTTGTTTACGTTGATGTGAGGATGGACTTATAGAAAATGAAAATAAGAAGTAATTAGTTATTAACTAACTATTGATATTGTATTGTGCCGGGTTTTAAAACGTGTAAGTATATCAAGTGCGCTATAATGAACCAAAGCAACATGAACGTAAGATCTGCTCCACGGAGGAAGTAATAACAAATTTAAAAAGAAAAAAAGAAAGAAAGAAAAAACACACACAAAAAATACAATAATAATTATTGTTCTGAGACTGAGGGAAGTTACTTATCAAAATCGTAAGAAGACGAAGCGGAAATGGTGAAATATAAGTCCCAAATTGTTTGATCATGTGTTTGAAAATATTAAAAATGATGTTAGTATCCTCCTTTTATCGCGCCAAAAAAAAAACAACCACAAATACTACTTCAAAATAACAGCTGTTACAGCCTCAGATTAGGGGAAAAGGAAGTTACAGATAAAAAAAAAAAGAAAAGAAAGAAAAGAACTAACAACAAACAATAAAGTAATTTAAGAGGAAATGGTTAAATAAAAATACAAGAACAGTTTGAATGTAAGTTGGGACGTACTAAAATTATTTTCCAACGGTTTTTGTTATTGAGCAAGAAATGCGATAAATATAACTTCAAAAGTAAAAGCAGTTACAGCCTAAGATATCAAGTAAGACAAATCCTAATCTGAGACTAAAAGAGGTTCAGAGACAAACACATAGTAGATGAACAGGACCTCGTTACTAAAAAAAACCATTCAAGAAGAACTCTGAAAGTGTAGTTGATATCACTAGCTTAATCAACATGTTGTTTTATTAATTAGATTAAAATTCACCAGGAAAAACAGCAACTACAAAAGCAATTGCAATTACAGCCTAGACTCAGTCTCTTTCTTTCTAGAAATTACACAAGTCTGACATTAACAAATTATGGTGAAGAAAAAATGTATACATAGGCTACCCATCTTATAAAAACGGAATTGGCCTGACTCCTGCTAACCCCGCTGTCCATTTGTTTTTTCATCTCTTAGACTACTAGCTTTGAATGCAGCTTTGATATCGAGGGAATACGTCAGAGTACAACTGCTCAGCGTAATGCTGATACCATCGTGTGTGACATGAAAGCTGTAAGTTAAGTTGGTCCTCAAAACACTATGAAGAAAAACTTTCTTTGAAATTGGAAAATCAAGTGATTATGAAAACACCAGCAAAGATTTGAATAGAACTTCCAATGGCTTGTTTTATATTCCACAGTATACCTACACTTCCACTGATGAAGCAGAGCTGATTGTGAAACTGACCATTGAATGGACTGACCCAACTAGTACCCGTCACACCCTAGATGACATATACAACAATAATGGTGAGTTTGAGTCAAGGAGGTGGGTTGGGTAGAGTGGCATCTTCACAGTAGTAATTTGCCCCTGCATTTTCCCGTTAATGAAGATCCTGCCCCTTGACATGCAGCACAAGGATCCCTAAAGGAAAGGGGCATCATCACAGATGTACATACATTGTCTGTTGACTTTGATAATTTTTTGTTGAATAAACATGAAATTTACTTCCCCTAAAGATTGGAGGCACAATTCAATTAACTATGAAAAGCTTCGGTAATTTTCTCTTGAACTTTAAATGTCCCCAAATTAAGACTACATCCCTTGATGTAGAGACAAATTAGAATCACTTCCACGTATCAGCCATCTCTATAACATCTCTATAACAATTTTCTATAACATTTTTAGACTTTTGATTGGCCATCCATCCTAACAATGTGAACTGTTATTATTTTTACAGCAACACTTTACAAGTGTGGAGTACTGAAGCCAGATTGTAGTCGGTGTGTTACTGCCAGGCCAGAGCTTGAGTGTGAATGGTGTAATGCTTTGTGTGAACTAAGAGAGTCTTGTACAACAGCGGAAGGGGAGTGGGTTACCCATAATAATAATGGCAACTGCCCTGATCCGATCCTCCAGAAGGTGAGTAGATTTGTTAGTTATTGATTATGAGTTGTTGTCTTGTTTTTGAAAGTCAACTTCCTTCACCGTTTCCTTCAAATAAATTGATTATTGACAGCAGTGTTAGGAATGAAATTGATATTGGATCAGTGAAATATCATGGTATATTAATTGAATGGTTATAAATTGTGTTAAAGTTAGACAAAGCAATGGTCCGAGGTTGACATTATCCTTACATTATCCTTTGATTTGACCATGCAAAGACAATACCATAGTGTGTGTAATTGGTACAGATATTGTTAAAGGAATGAATATGAAATTCCAAGACCGTGTACATGATCTCACAGCATTAATGACTTGACAATGTGTGATTGTTAGATATATCCATTGACTGGACCAATAGAAGGTAACACCACTGTATCTGTAATGGGTACAGATATTGGCAGAGGATTCCATACTGTACTGAATGTGATGATTGGAGACCAAGAATGCTATCTGGATGGACTGGAAGCCTATTATGTAACTGGCTACAGGTAAGAAATCAATGTTATCAATCTTTAAATCCTTGATATCAAACCAAAAAACGTTGTGTCAGTTTTATCATCTTAATTTCAATCAAAATCAAATCAGAATAATGTAATTCTATAAAAATGACTACTGTTAAAAGGTGAACACTAAAAATGTTGAGTAACTTTCAGAATTTGAACTTTATTTCAGCATTTTCCAATGCTACTCTGTACTTGGAAATTTAAGGTCTGAAAGGCAGTGACCATTGTATACAGTGCTAAATTTACTCTCTTGTTTTTGTTATAAAACAAAACTAGTAATGCTAGACACTGAATCAGATTATCTTGAATATCAGCTCTTAACTTGTTTTTTAGTATGTTAGATACTTTTCCAATCTAAATCATTTCACAGTGTAAGTTGCAGGACTCAATCAAGAGTTGAAAGTGTGGTGTCAGCATCGCTGACAATCTTGGGAGGAGATGGGTCAACTCTACAGAAAAGCTCAGGAGACGTCAACTTTGAATATAGGGTAGGTTTGATTACAACTCTTAGCAGCATATGGGGTCAATAGTGATGATAAATGAAACTTGAAAATGGGAGATTTTTTGTACAAGGAATTCAAAATAACCACATCCAACTAGGGTTGTTGGGATGGTGTACCTTCCACATTGTATTTAGGTGATCTTTTTAGTTTTGTTCAGATAGCTTTGGAACAGGGTGGTCTCAACTACTGTTTAAATCATTTCTCAAAAACTGAAAAAGCGTGATAACAAAGTTTTAAAAAGTAAAAGTGCTTCAAAGAAATACAGATGTGATAGGTATTAGCGCTGGCAATCATGTCAACTGCATTTATCTCTTGAGTCTGTTTTTCTTCAAATTATGTCATCCAAGATCAGATTATTTAAAAAAAAAAGATTAAAAAAAACCTTCTATCTTTGCAATGAGTTCAGTACAACAAATGATTGTTGACAAATAAAAGGACACATGATCTGGTTGATGTTCTGGTTCTGATTTTCCTGCCAGGTTCCATCTATTACAAGTTTCAGTCCTCGTTTTGGACCAGCAGCTGGTGGGACTCGTATAACAATCAATGGAATGGCTCTAAATACAGGACGGAATATTGAAGCATTCATTGGTGATAAAGCTTGCATTATAACAAGGCAAGTGAAGTCTATACTATACATAGCAACTAAGATTACTTTACTTGAGGTAGAGCCCGTTATCTGAAATTTTGTTTCACACTTTTTGGATTAGGCTTATCTGATAATTATTGTAACGTATTTGTTCGTCAAACACAACAGCTGTTTAATAAAATACTTTTATGTCGGCCTGTCTTCTGCTTCGTAACAGCCCAGTGACAGAGAGGGAAGCAGTGTGCACAAGCTCGGAGGGGGAAGTTGGGCAGACGGAAGTTCTCAAGATGTCTTTTGATGGGGCAGACACAACAAGCCAGGTGTACACTTTCACCAACAACCCTGTCATTACTGAAGTTAGTCCAACGAGCAGTATCTATGCGTGAGTATATCAATGCATAAATAGTTATATTGGTAAATAAAGGTCAAACTATTTGATTTATATTGTGTTGGATGAGTAAACTATCACTTAAAGTTTCTAGTATAATTGCTTGAACAATTAGCAGGATGATCATGCCTGTTGAAATAGTCCTTTCCTGAAGTCAGTCCAACCAGTGAGTGATCCACTTCTCTTGTGCTGAAAATACTGTTCCCAAAAGCTCCTTGAAATTGTTTACTCCAGGGGTTACTAAAAGGTGGAAATACCATCATTTCAACACATCTCCCAAAATTTGGGTCCCAGTTTCAGACTTGATCTATGCTTGAATACAGCTAAGAACATTAGCTGGTAAAGTAAAAGTTAAATGTTATTAGTTTGTTGCAGTTTAACAGCAACTCATTATGGCCACATTCTTCAATTTGTACTTTATAATAAGACGGCAGGTTTATGCGTAACTTGAAGCTAACTAAATAACAAATTGGAGTATGAGTGATAATTTAAATGTTTTCATTCTAGCTGCTAAGGCTACAAATTAAAATTAATCAGATTAGCAACTGTTAGCCAGCAGCCCACACAATGCCTCCGAGCCCACCAACCCTCCTTTCAGAAGAACCAATCAGAGCAGTGCTGACCCTACGCTGAACCCTTATAAAGAGACCAACATCTCAAACACTCTTCAGTCTCCTGAAACTGACAAGAGCAGGCTAGTCGAAGCTTTGAGATCAATTAAAGTCTCACTCTGCGGCAGTGAAGTTAATCACGAGAAGTCCCCTCGATCCACGAAAGTAGTAGTTATCCTGGCCGATTTCCTACCTCCCAAGGTAGTACTTAACAAGCGGGATAGTTCTTTTAAGAACTAAGTTGTCCCCCCAAATTTCAAAATGTATATTCAACGTAGTAGAATAATAACAGGACAAGTTCTCACCAGACCAATTTGCTATATACAGCAAACTAGATATAATAACATCGTGTTACTGCAAAACCAAATATACACTGATACCTCACCATGCAATACCTCAAAATCCATAAATAACTATCCTGTTTTCCTTTTGTTTTTCATGAATCATTTTTTATTTGTTTCAATACTCAGTGGTGGTCGGGAGTTGACTGTCAGAGGAACAGATCTAAACACTACCCAGATGGCTTCAATTGTTGTTACAGTCGCTAAAGAAATCACTAAAAGATCTGTTGGCAGCGACGGACCTAAGAATGTTAAGTTTGTTGAGGTGAGTCACTTGCTTAAAAATGTGTCAACAATGTTGTTGTTTTAGTGTAAATCACAGCAGCCCAGTGCTTCAAAGAAATCAACAGAGGTGAGCTCTTGACAATGCCATAGCCTGGTTTAAATTCTTACTCTGGTGACCTCAAGAGTCAACCAATGAAATCTGCTGTTTCAACTGCGGCTGCAAGAAGGATATAGAAGAAGTGAACATGCTGTTGTTTTTAAGTAGGCCTATATTTCCCACTTTCGTATTCTTTTATCATTCTCAATTTATTTTGGATTTATCTTTTATATACATACTATATATTTCTATATGTTGTTGCTATTGTCTTTTCTTAAATACTTTTTTATTACTTCCGATTCTTAATCTATGTTAACAAGGTTTTAAACACGGCCCCTTGAAAAATAGCCCCGGGCTGAATGGGTTTACCGAGAAATAAGAGTAAAAAAATAAATAAATTAATAAATAAATTTCGAAATAATGAATAATGAAAACAAGCCATATGCAATGTAAAAATGTTCGGATGCAAATCTGAAACTTTCATTTCCATGGTCTTAATATCAATCCATATTTTAAGCCCCAAAAATATAAAATACCACTTCATAGAACCTTTAAGTAATTTGTTTGTTTCCTGGATTCGAAAGGAAATATAATTTAAAAACAAATGAATCGTTCATTGTGTTTAGAGTTGTGACGTGGTAGGTGGACAATTCATGCGTTGCCAGACTCCTAACATAACCTCAGCCATAAGCAGTTCTCTATCTGAACAAACCGTGACCTTTGGCTTCATTATGGACGGTGTCAGTGACCTCTTAACGTGGTCAGAAGACAACAAAGTTGATTTGGAGTTCTTTCCTGATCCGGAGTATGAAGAGTTTGAAAATGACTTGTACGAGAAGAAGGAAGAGTTGATGACAATCAAGGTGAGGTTTTATCAATGATGGGTGAAGAGATAGCTTGAACACTCACTGATTATTGTAAAACTGATAACCAAAGTCCAGTTCACCGAAACCTGAATTTCTATAAAAGAGTTTAAATCACATCAAACCACCTTGATGTTTCGAAAATAAAAGTTCTCCTCAAAATTTACAACATTTGTTTGTGCATTTTATCCAACTATACAAAGACCCCGATATCAATTTAATGGGGGTCTTTCATCGAAAAACATTATACATGATTTATCATGACATTCTTAATATTTGTTATTAGGCTAACTGAAATAATCACTTGGCAATTGCGTTTTAGTGTAGTTAGAAGTGTTTCATCGACTTCAATTTACTGACGTTGTTTTTTTATTATTCAGGGTAAACGTATCAACAATGCAATCACTGCCTCAGAAATCATCATTTATGTTGGAGCAATGAAATGTCTTGTGGCCTTCATTGAAGAAACGACTATTGGTTGTAGTTTACCTGAGGAACTACCATCTGCCGGTGACTTCAAGGGTCAAGAAACAGAGAGAAGGCTTCCTGTGGTCTGGGTAAGTTTCAGGACGAATCTCAATAGTTATTTACTTGAGAAACAACCATCTAACAAGGACTTCTCGGGTCAAGACACAGACAGAAAGCTTCAAGTGGTCTGGGTAAGTCTTAAGATATATCTCAGTTGTAATTAACCTTAGAAGCAACTGATCAGGACTTCTTGGGTCAAGACACTGAGAGAGGGTTTCCTATGGTATTGGTAAGTCAGAAAGATTTTTTGTCTGACCTTTGATTTTGTCTTTTATGTTTCCAAACTATTGTGGTTAAACCAGACTCTTCCCCAGAAAAAACAACCACCACCCTTTGTTTCCCTCTTCAGAAAAGAGAGAGGCAGAAAGCAGTCAAAAGATGCAAGGGATGAGCATCTTTTGACTGCTTTCTGCCTCTCTCTTTTCACTTCTTTCCAATTGACTGCTTTTGTTACTCCAGTATGAGTGTGTTGTGTTGTCATTTAGCCTTTGAGAAAGACTCTGCTAGGGTCAAAACGTGAGGCCGTTAACAATTTTTTGTCTTGGTACGTCATAAGACAATTCTTAGTTGTAACTTACCTGAGAAACAACCATCTTACCAGGACTTCTTGGGTCAAGACACAGGGAGAGGGCCTACGGTGGTCTAGGGAAATCTTTAGAGATGTCTGAGGCGTAATGTACATGAGAAACAACCATCTGCCAGGACTTCTTGGGTCAAAGCACTGAGAGAGGGCTTCCTGTGGTCTCTGTTCGTCTTCAGACAAACCTTAGTTGTAATTTACCTGAGAAACAACCATTCGACTAGGACTACTTGGGTCAAGACACTGAGTGAGGTCTTCCCGTAGTCAGGCATAAATCTTAAGACAGTGTTCATTCACCTGCGAAACAACTACCCCATACAGAACTTTATGAACCAAGACAAGGATAGATGGCTGCCTGTAACATGGGTATTAAGGATCAATTCTCAGTTGTGCTTAATTTGTGCAGATTTCTTTTTCATTTTCAAATCTCCTTGAAAACTCAGGTGGTGCACAGCAACCTTGAGTTCCGCATTGGTTACATTGCATATCCTTCCGCCAGCAATGTCGTCCTTGTTCTCTCGGTGGTCGGTGCGGTGACTTTTACCATTTTAGTCTGCGTGATCATAGTCCTGTCAAATCGACTGTACAGATCCAGTCAGGACGCCAATCTTCTGGTCTTAGAGAAAGACTTTCTTGAAGATGTTAAGAAAGGTTAGAAGTAGAGGCGAGGGAATTGACTTCAATCATTTTGACCAGGGGCCATTTCATAAAGTTACTGGGCAGGAACTTTTGCTAACCAAAGTTTTTTTTCTTCTGCCAAGCACAAAGAAACGGTGAACAGTCACAAACAATTTGCATGCCCTTGCATGTTGATTTGGTACTTGTTTCTGCATACAATTTTTTTTGCTTTTATAGTAAATTAGTGTTCCAAAGCAGTGCTGGCTCAGTGGGTCAACATAGCTTTTATAAAATCAATTTCTGACTTACAATCTAAATACTCCATTGTCAGAATTTGTTTGGACTCTGGGATTAAACAAAAGGATTTTAATTCAGATTATGGGTCATTTTGACACGGATTCCGGGTTATACCGACCCAAAATTGGGTCAGGCCCCATGAGAACCGGAATCGGGGTCAATTCTGACCATGGAGTTTTAGAACGTAAACAATCGATTAATGACCATCCACTTTTGGACTTTGACAGGATTGTACGTTTTACACTTTTGAAATGCAGAATTCTCTCAGAGAAAAATGGACATTTTACAGCTGACGAGTGATGTGGAGGTGAACGGGATGCCGTTTGTGAGTCACCGTGACTATGCCATTAACATGCTGTTCATTGGACAAGAGGTCCGACCAACCACAACTGACGAGGAGGTAATTAGTGATCAACACAAGAAACTCCAAGATCCTCTCAAGCAGAGTTGTCATGAAGTCTAATGAAGCCGGATCTTGAGTATAATCTGAAATTCTGAGGGTCTGGTTTCAAGTCATGTCTCAAGTCCTAAGAGCGTCTGAAGTACAGTTTCCATACGGTCAGATAAAAAAATTGATCAACTCTGTCTCAAGAATCACAATTAACTAAAACTGTAGCTCACTACAGCTACAGCTGGATTTTCAGTGGATAATCAAGCAGAATCAAACTTTAGAGTCCCATTGTACAATTACACTTCTTTAATCTTGATTGGCTGATCATTTATTTGTTGATGCTATGGTGAACATAAATTTGTAGTTGGAGTAGATTGATTGCAGTTGGTGTTGATGAAACTTAGAAGAAAAAGAGGAAGAAGGTTTTGCTGTAAATAAATGAAATAAAACAAAAATACATGAAGCCTATGGTATGCGAGTTGATCTGAAAATAAGAACAGGACTGAGCAAGGTTTTATCATGAATGCCTACAAGACCCTATTAAGTATTATCAATTGCAATGAACCAACTCCTAACAAGCATTATACTTAAAGCAAAAAAAACCATTACAATACATGAAAAGACTTTATGTATGTACGTACGTGAGGAAAGTTACATGTAAAACCCAAACATTTTTGCACCAAGTGATTTAGAAAATAAACCCAAATTATTGAATTTTACTTACTACGCTGGGGTATGATGAACTGTAAACTCTTTGCTTGATTTGGAAGTATTATTGATTAACTTTTTAGGAGTGATTTAAATGGATAATTTTCATGAAAGGTGTCACTTTTATCAACGTTAGAAATTTTCTGGAGGAATTCTTAATCAATGGTGAATCGAAAAATAGCGCCCTCAATAGGCAAACACAAACTAAGGTGTCCTTTAAGGGACACAAAACTACTGTCCTTAACATTCCGGCCCCGATGACACGTCCTAGTCGTCATCTCCAACAAACCAAGGACAGTAGCACCATAAAGAAAACAAAAACACTTCAAAGTCAAAACGAGAACGAAACCGGCAATAACTGTTCAGTGTTCACAGAATCTCTAGTTGGCAATCATGCTGACATCATCCTTGGATGTTGACTCTAGCTGGGCTTCCAGAAGACAAAGTTTGTGGCTTGGTCTATCATACACTCCCTTCTGTGTCTTGACTTGGACGGAGCGAACACATCCATCCTTCCCTGGGTAGGTGGCTGTGATGATACCTAATGGCCACCTGCAGCGAGGTGTATTCTCATAGCACACAAGCACAAGGTCTCCGACGTCCAGATTCCGTTTGGGGTACAGCCACTTTTGTCGCTGCTGAAGAGAAGGTAGATATTCTTTAAGCCAGCGACGCCAAAACAAATCAGCTTGGTACTGAACCTGACGCCATCGTCTTTTGTAGAGATCCTGTTGAATGAAGCGTCCAGGTGGTAGACTCGGACCTTCACGAAGTAGAAGGAGATGGTTCGGTGTAAGTGGTGAGGGATCCCTTGGGTCATCCGAAAGCTTTGTGATGGGGCGCCCATTCACGATGCTCTCTACAATGCACATCAAGGTTGATAGTCCCTCGTCATCCATGGTCTGTTGTCGCAGCAGGCTGAACAGTACAGAACGAACTGTCCTGATTTGACGTTCCCACACGCCCCCCATATGGGAAGCGGCAGGCGGGTTGAAGAGCCACTGGACTTCTCTCTGGCGTAGGTAGTCTTCAATTTGATGCTGATTCCAATCCTGAAGTGCTTGCCGCAGCTCATGCTGTGCTCCTACAAAATTAGTACCATTATCTGATCGGATCTCAGTAGGGTTTCCACGACGGCTGATGAAGCGCTGTAGGGCATTAATGAATGAATCGGTTTCAAGGCTGTGGCTCACTTCTATGTGGATCGCCCTCGTGGTTAAGCATGTAAATAGACAGCCATACCTTTTGACTTCACTCCGTGCCCTTTTTACCATAAATGGCCCAAAATAGTCCACTCCTACAGTTTTGAAGGGAGCCTCTCCAGAGGTGACACGGTCTTGCGGTAGGTCTGCCATTTTTTGTGACTCTAGAGGTGACTTTCTCTTCTTACACTCTATGCAACTTCGGAGAACACGCTTAACTGCCACACGCCCCCTCACAATCCAAAATCTTTGGCGAAGCTCAGACAGTGTCCTCTCCACACCAGCATGTCCACACAGAACATGATACTGTCTGATGATGAGATCAGTGATTACATGCTTATTGGGCACAATCCAAGGGTGTTTCGCATCTGTAGGGATGATAGCATTTTCTAGACGACCCCCAACACACACAAGATCATCCGTTGAGACGATAGGGTTCAACTTAAGGCAGCGGGAGATTATCTGCTGTGCATCTCCAAGGCTTGTATGCTGAACATACTTCACAACTGCCTTCTCCGCATTAAGCAGCTCTTTCACAGTTAGGGAATCATCGACTCTGACAACTTCTGTATGATCCTTAGCTACTTTCTGATGCAGTATGGATTTGGCTCGAAGAATCCATGCTACAGCCTTCTTCAGCCCGTACCAGGAGGAGTAGCGAGCAATAAGATCTTCAAGTATGGTACAGGTAGTTCTTTGATTGACAGTTCTATCAACGACATACACTTGGGGCTGTCGCTTGATCTCTGCATCATTGTTGAGTTCAAGAGACTTGAGGTCTGGTTGTTTGGGCCACGCATCTTCTTCCTTGTACAAGAAGGAAGGCCCACTGATCCACTGGTCACTGTTGATAAGTTGCTGAGCAGTCATGCCTCTAGATACGTCATCCGCAGGGTTTGAGGCAGAATCTACATGCCTCCATTGTGACGAAGAAGACTGCTCATGAATCATGGTGACTCGATTGGCAACATATGTCTGGAACTGCTTATCTTCATTTCGTAGGTATTGTAGGACAATCATACTGTCTGACCAGAAGACTGACTCAATAAGTGGGAGTTGCATCTCACGCCTGATGATTTTATCCAATTTCACAGCCACAACAGCAGCAGCAAGCTCCAGTCTTGGAATTGTTGTAACTCTGAGTGGTGCAAGTTTAGCTTTTGCCATCAAGAATGAACAATGGACCTGATCATGGATGTCCACCAGGCGAAGATAGGTAACAGCACCATATGCTTTTTCAGATGCATCAGCAAAGTGGTGTAACTGCATCGTTGAAATTTCAATACCATCTGGCTTAGTACATCTAGGAATACTCATCTGCTCTATCAGGGGTAGATCTTGCAGCCATCGCTGCCACTGTGATGCCACATCGCATATCATCGGCTCATCCCATCCTGTCTTAAGGCGGCACAACATCTGGATCAACATCTTTGCCTTCAATACAAATGGACAGATGAAACCTAGAGGATCGTAAACTGAGCTAGTGACACTCAATAATCCTCGCCGAGTGAGTGGCTTTTCTTTTACACCTGAGTCAAACCCAAGTGTGTCTGATTCAGTCTTCCAGAGTACTCCCAACGCTCTCTGAGATGGAAGCATCTCCTGGTCTAAATCCAAAGTGGTAACGGACTTTGCACACTCCTGGGCTGGAAGTGACTTCAACACTGCTCGTGAATTGCTCAGCCACTTCGTGAGACGAAACCCACCAAGAGCCAGCAGCTCACACAATTGACTAGCCAGACGAATGGCCTCAGCTTCAGTAGAGACAGACTTCAAACAATCATCTACATAGAAATTCTGGTCTACAGTCTTAACAGTTTCTACATCATACTTGGTGTGATAATCAAGAGCAGTGCGCTTCAGTGCAAAATTTGCACAGCTGGGGCTCCACACTCCACCGAATAAGTGTGACTTCATGCGATACACAACAGGTTGATTTCCAATTTCATAGTCCTCCTGCCACAAGAAGCGAAGGGCATCTCGGTCTCCTTCATTTACCCGCACCTGATGGTACATGCCTTCAATGTCGGCCATTAATGCAATGTGGTCTTGACGAAACCTCAGGAGGACTCCAATAAGCTTATTTGTGAGGTCAGGACCCTGATAGACGTGGTCATTCAGTGAGGTGCCTCGAAAGTGTGCGGCGCAGTCAAAAACAATTCGTACCTTGTCTGGCTTATGGGGGTTCAGCACAGGGTGATGGGGTAGGTACCATACGCACCCATCACTCCTTTCCAAGTCATCAGCTGGAACCGCCTCGGCGTATCCCTTTTTAATGAGGTCATCAATTCCGCTACTATACTTCTCCTGCAGAGTTGAGTCTTTGGAGAGTCGTCTTTTTAACAGTCTCAAGCGATGTTCTGCGACTGACCTGTTGTCAGGAAGATGTGGCGGTCTCTCCTTGAAGGGGATATTCATGGAATAGTGTACACCATCTCTACACAGTGAGTTCTCCCATATTGAAAGAGCTTTCCTTTCACCGACAGATATGTTGTCAGCGGTGCCTCCTACATCATCAAGCATCCAGAACTTCTTAACTTGATGAAGTAGGTCACTGTCGGTATTGACGAAATATGATGCGGATAACTTTGGCTTCTTCTGTAGATCAACTGGACCATTAAGAGTCCAGCCAAGGGCAGTCCTGGTTGCATACGGCTCACCAACATTACCAGAACGAGTCTCTAGGGGAACCATAACATGCGGTATATCTTGTCCAATTAAAAGATGGACGTCATTGATGTCAACATCGGGTATTGTGATGTTGTGAAGATGTGGCCAACGGTCCAAATCTTCTCTTGTCACCAGACTACCCAGACCAATGTTTAACTTCGGCCTGGTGAGGACATTGGGCATCACAAATGAATGTGTGTCGTCATGATCGGTCACCTCCAAACTTACGACGAAGGTGTTGACTTCAGCTTCCTTCTGATCTAGTGTAGTCAACTTCATGGTTTCTCTCTTAGCATGAATACCAAGACGTTGCATCAGGTCCTCTGAACAGAAGCTTTGGGTTGAGCCACTGTCCATCAAAGCATAGGTACTCACAAATTGCTGCTCTCCATGTGCCCTGATCTTGACAGGAACAATAGGCAGGGCAATCTTACCCCTGTCGGCCCCAGTGACATTGCACACCACAACTGGGCTATTTGTGGTTGTTGTCTGCGATGGGCTCGAAGAACCATCTGATGTAGATTTATCACTTGTCGGTGTAGAGCTGGAATCACTGCGTGGAAGTGGAAGGTGCAAATATTTGCTATGCTTCTTGCCACATCCCTGGACTGTGCACACAAAAAGGCGAGTACAATCTCGCCCCAAATGTCCTGGTTTAAAGCAGTTCACGCACAGCTTCTTGCTTTGCACGAAGGCAAGGCGGTCCTTTATACGCATTGCCTTAAATGCATCACACTGATTGAGATAATGGAGCTGACTACAACACACACAAGGTGAAGCCCTCTTTGTTGGAGTGTCAACTCTTGGTGTAACATCAGGGGTCTTCGTTGATGAAGTCTGGATGCCGAAGTTCGCCCGCCCTTCCTTTCTCTTTACATCTTTGGACTTCCACTCCTTCTTGGTTGTCGCTCTCTGGACAATCTTACCAAAGACTGGATCACGAACTTCTTCGGCTGCACTTGTTACAAACTTAGTAACATCATCGATGTTAGGGGTTCGTTTCTTGGCGGTCTTTATCCGATGAACTTCCTTCAGCCATCGTGTCTTGAGATGAAAGGGAAGTTTCTCGACGATTGACAAAAGGCTACCTCTATTGTTTAGCTCATTAAGGTACCCCATAGTGTCCAGAGTTTCACGACAACATCGAAGGTCATCGGCAAGATCTTGCAATGCAGTGTTATCAGTGACAGTTGGCCTTTCGGTCACCTTTTCTATCCAAGCCTGTGAAATGGTGTGCTCGTCTCCATATCTTTCCTTTAGAAGACGACTGGCAAGGGCATATCCTTCTGATGGCCCTTTAATTGTGCAGCACTGCAGAAGTTGTCTGGCCTTTCCAGTACAGTACTGCAAGAGACGGGTAAGTTTGGCTCCATCCCCAATGGTTTCTTGTCCTACGGTGTTTTCAAAAGCTCGGATGAACGACCAGTACTTTAGAGGGTTGCCATCAAACGTCATGAGTTCAGCCTTAGGGAGCTGAAGTGCTTCCACCAATGACTGCTGGTGTACGCGTGTGTCATTTACCATCTGGTATAAGATATCTGAAACATCTGGGTGCTTAGCAGCCGACGGAGAACTGTTTGGTATTGCTGATGGTGCCCATAACTGGCCAGCTGGAATTGAGGTCTGACATGATGGTGCACTAAACTTGGGTGTATCATTTACTAGAGCAGAATTGCTAGAGCCTGACATGCGATCCTGAGGGTGCTTCGGTGTAGTTTCTTCCATAGGTTTAGTCTTTGGTGTAGAATGAGTGAAACACACATCTGATCGACTTCCTGCTTCGGCTTCTGCGAAAGTTTTTTCCATAGCATTTGCTCTGACATATTTTACCTTTAATTCCATCTCTCGTCGTTGCTGTTCAATCTTCATCTGTTGCTCTTTTAGCTCCATCATGTTTCGTAATGAGGCTAATTCAATGGCATTTTGTTCTTGTAAAGCGAGTGCTTCAGCCTCCAAAGCAGCTTTCTCGGCTTTAGCCATCAGACGGGCACCTACTCTGGAAACTTTGGAGGATGCACTGGTACTTATGCAGGAGAGGACATCTTGCTGTGAGCCATCACCCTGTTGGCTTATAGAATCACTCACATCAACATCATCATCAGGGTTGTCAACCTGAGCTTCAACCTCACCTGGGGCTTGGTTCTCCTTCAACCAATCAGTGACCGAGCTCCGGAATTGTATGGCCTTGCTCTGGGTTTCCTTCCAGTAATCTGCAGAACTTTTCTTCTTATCTTGTTCCAAGAGGTGTTCATCATAATTGTTCTGCGCATCAGTAAAATCTGCAAAGGCCTTCTCAAATTCAGTCATTTTTGACTCAACCTTTGGAGCTTCAAATTTGTTCACCATCAGGTTGGAGATTGTGCTCATGATCTTTGTCAGTGATGCCTTCCGGATGCCTCTGGTCTTCTTTAGGTCACGAGACTGCTGTATCAAACTTGGGGTGGGTGATTTTGATTCTGTGGCATCCATTGTTGTGCTCATGATTATTAATTTTCTTTCTTTTAATCAGAATGAGTTCAGGACGTACAAAACTAATGTAGCTCACTACAGCTACAGCTGGATTTTCAGTGGATAATCAAGCAGAATCAAACTTTAGAGTCCCATTGTACAATTACACTTCTTTAATCTTGATTGGCTGATCATTTATTTGTTGATGCTATGGTGAACATAAATTTGTAGTTGGAGTAGATTGATTGCAGTTGGTGTTGATGAAACTTAGAAGAAAAAGAGGAAGAAGGTTTTGCTGTAAATAAATGAAATAAAACAAAAATACATGAAGCCTATGGTATGCGAGTTGATCTGAAAATAAGAACAGGACTGAGCAAGGTTTTATCATGAATGCCTACAAGACCCTATTAAGTATTATCAATTGCAATGAACCAACTCCTAACAAGCATTATACTTAAAGCAAAAAAAAACCATTACAATACATGAAAAGACTTTATGTATGTACGTACGTGAGGAAAGTTACATGTAAAACCCAAACATTTTTGCACCAAGTGATTTAGAAAATAAACCCAAATTATTGAATTTTACTTACTACGCTGGGGTATGATGAACTGTAAACTCTTTGCTTGATTTGGAAGTATTATTGATTAACTTTTTAGGAGTGATTTAAATGGATAATTTTCATGAAAGGTGTCACTTTTATCAACGTTAGAAATTTTCTGGAGGAATTCTTAATCAATGGTGAATCGAAAAATAGCGCCCTCAATAGGCAAACACAAACTAAGGTGTCCTTTAAGGGACACAAAACTACTGTCCTTAACAAAAACCAAAGTGCATACTATGGTTATTCCAATGGATAAGTATCCAAATCTCTAAATCAATTCACGACCAACATTTAAATTCCTGTTCATGATAATCTACCAAACATCAAGGACACAACTAGGAACTCAAAACTATATACTCTACCAGAGCAAAAACATTTAATTGTTCCCAAGCACCAGAGTTGACATGAATTCAGAGTTTGTCTACCTTGTCTACCTGGTGAAAGAAAAAGCTTGTATTTTCCTCAGATATCATCATATCATGCTCGTGATGTACTTCTCTCCTGAGGGTACTGCTCACGAAAAGCTCCTTGCCAACTCTACAACTACAGGGGTTGCTAGAAGTGGAAATATAATCATTTTATACGTACCTTCTGAAAATTGGATCCTACTTTCAGATCTTATTTTGTCAGCAATGACTCTTATCATGGATTATCATGGATCCAGCAAACCAAACCACAACCAAACTACATATATTATTATTATTATTAATGGTTTATTAAAAATCTGCTCATCGCAGCCGGCAGGCTGAATTAAAATACAATGTAATAATAAATGTAATAATAAAAAATAACAATAAAGACAATCAAACGGAGTGACCAACATGTTTTTACCTCTTGTTAAATTTACACATGGATGCCAAGGAACCATTTTGTATTTTGTTTTTAACCTTTTTGTATTATATTCTTCTTATTTGTTCAGTACGGTGAAGACGCCATGGTTGAAGAAGCCATGATGAAATTCTCTCGGTTGCTAGGCAACAAGACTTTCTTACTATGTCTCATCCAGACCCTTGATACAGGAGGCAGCTTAAATGTGTCGGTGAAAGAAAAGTGAGAAGTTTGAGACATGAATTTTGAACTCTTAAAAATTTCTCCTCTGTTAAACACTTTACAATCAAAGCATACTTTGTTTGTCCGTACTTTTCGTTAGTAGAAATGTTTAAAACTGTAGCTTGAGTAGTACCGATATTGATTTCCCGATGTCTTAATAAAAGTGCAACTAAACAATAATATGGACAAAACTATTAATATAGTGTTTTTATTTGCACAATTTTGTCATTCCAGGCAGTCGATAGCATCTTTACTGACCGTTACCATGGTATTGAACAACAAACTGGACGTCCTGACAGAGTAGGTGCAACTGGGAACTCGGCATTGTACCAAGATGCCTTGAATTCTCATATCTCTCTTGCTGAAACTTCCCAATACTTCTATATAAAAAACAAATAAATAAAATAAACAAATAACTTAAAAGCAATTCTTGGAGAGCACCGTTTTTTAAAGCATTTTTTAGAGCACAATCGAGGCAACATTGTTAAGACACCAAAATAGTTTCACACCGACTTTTTAGTGTGTCTTACTAAAAGGGATGACCTTATACCCAACTTGTTGAAGAAAATGATAATTAGTTTAAACCAACAACTTTATTATACAGAGATCTCTTTCAAATGAAACAGAGTTATAATTCTGTACACCCATAACACATGTAAGCGTGTTTCCTAAAAAGTTTGTACCTTCACGTAATTCCCTTTAAGATAGATGCATTATTTTACAAATAGAAAGATACTTCTTGTTCGTGAATCTTTGAAATTGTTTAGTATTAAATTGAGTTCTCTTGTTACTTTCAGCGTCTTGATAACTTTGATGTCACAGAAGATTCAAGATGCTCAATCTACCAACCAGGAACTCCTACTTTTCTGCAAGTAAGAGCATTAAATATTATTTCTCTCGGAAGTGCTTTCCATTATCCAAAAGTCTAGTTCAAAAGATCAACAGGTTAACAGCTGGGACTTGAACCAACGACCCCGCATTTTAGAGATGTCTTTACCACTGGATCACCATATATGCAAGTCCGAAGAGCCAGTCCGAATTCTGTATGACCCACCCTTATTCACTCTACAGTTATCTTTCTGATACCAAATAAATGACTCCAAAGTTATGTTGTGGGTATTTTCTTAATAGAAGAATGATTGCAGATTATAGTTATTGTTACTAACTTCTGGTAATGAAGCCAAGGATGCCTCAGAAGCCCAAGCAAACCTGTAGATACGGATGCTTGCTATCAGAACCAGAAACCTCGGGGTAAATCCCTACTCTTTCACGTTAAGTGTTCCGGGTTCTTTAACTTGTACTACTCATCCTAGTACATGGTACCTACGGCTTTTAGTCCCATCCAAAGAAAAAGCAATTATGATAGAATGTCTTGCTCAAGGAGACAAGTGTCGCGACTGGCCACGCCGGAATTCGAACTACAGAACGTAAACTATTTTGACCACATGTTCTCTTCAGAACCATCACAGCCCATGAGAAAGATAATATCATATGGTTACTGCAAGCCCTTATTTTCCAATGTAAACAAAAAATGTGTCATTTTTGTCTGCAGGACAGACAGCGTTTTGGAGAAGCTGTTGTCAAACTGGGTCGCCCTAAGCCTGTACGACCAACTAAAGGTAGGTCACAGTGTAAACACATTTTCCAAAATAATATCCTGATGGTTAGATCTTCTAGTTAGAAAATTTTTGTTGTATAATAAAGAATTTTTAATTAGAGTTGCTGCATTGTTTTTTGCAACAAGAACAACAATCAAGAATTGTTTAACATTTTCAGATACTGAAGCATGGTTTATTGGTTTTTATGTTTGATATAGAGTCACACCGCCTATCCTCTGTTTGTGTTGTACCGTGCCATCAAATACCGCACTGAACATGGTCCAATTGATGCCGTCACTGGCCAGGCTATATTTTCTCTCAACTTTAAGAATTTAATGCAAGAAACCATAAACTTCAACGTCTTGGTAAGTATAGATCTCCAATGTCGGATTCATTAAGCCACGCCGACTGCACAGCAATTGCCTATCACTGCTGTTTTCATGGCCTTTATAGACACTGGTGGTTCTAAACAAAAACGGAACTGTCAACAAGGAAGTCAAGGTGCTAGACGTTGACACCATATCGCAGGTGAAGGAGAAGATCTTAGATGCCATCCATCTCAACAAACCCTACTCCAGCAGACCCAGTGCCATACAAGTCAGTCTTGGTATGTTTCTCCGTATACCCACCACCCTGTCTCCCTTTTTTTGACTGTCACAAATTTTTGGATTCTGCATCAGCAATTTAAAAAGAGGAATCACTATTAACACATCTGAGTTGAGTTAAATCAACGAGCTATATTACATCACATACTTATTTTTTGACTCACGAACTTTAATTTAAACTCACACAGTCTAACCCTCAGACACAGTTTTCCTTTCTTATTAACAACAACTGTCAAATAATTTTCTTTATAGAAAAATATTATATAATAACATAGGGCCTACATGGCTTTATTTGTGACAGTGTGGCACCGGGGAAAGAACGACCGTCTAATCTTGACGGACAAGGGCGTCAGACCTGTCGATAACAAGTTATGTCGAATCAATACCCTGAAAGATTTCCAAGTGAGTAAAAACACAGGCTAAAATATTTCATCAACATCTTAAAATAATTATTTGAAGTATTAATAAGTTGCAATTAAATCGCAGGAGATAAAAATGAAGAGCTCTTTTTCAGACGATGCAATTGGACAAAAGTTATCACTGGATCCCTATTATTTCATTGGTTGCCCATAGGTACCCGACAGAGCACCAGTTACCCTTGTTGATAAGGGGCAGTTTGCCAGTTGCTCTGGACCAGTGCGTCAGTATGAAGACAAAATTACAAATGGTAAATTCTCTTCATAGAGATTCAGTTCAAAGTCGGTTGTATTTTTAAGAAAAGTCAAGCATTAACAAGTTCCAGTTTTGCTTTAATGTCACAAAAATGTTCTACCAAACAGCTCCATGAGGTTGAGCTGAGTGCAGAACTCATGTTTGAAATTCTTGAATGTATTGTATCAATATAAAATAGTTATAAAATACATCAACACTTCATAGGAATCAAAGATGATGTAATGTATCGCAATTTTTAAATCATCTACAGAATTCTTTGCCTTCAAAGATGAAAACACACCTGCAGGACATCAATATCAATATCCGGTAAAACTCTAAAAGTAAACAAGTTATTAAGGGGCAGTGTGGTCATGATTATAGCAGTAAATTGAATAGACGAGGTACTATGTGCACATATACGCCGGCGGTCACATCACAGTATGACAAAGACGGCAACCTTTTGTAATTTCACTGCAAGTGCACGCGTGTGCAGGATCTGGGTGAGATTTCATCTTTCCATGCACAGCCACAGGCCTGCTACAACCATGACGACACAGCCCCTTTTACATCGGTCCTGTGACTGTTAAGGGTTTCTCTTGAAACACTTTTATTATTTCCCTCGAAATTAATATTTTCCTTTATCTCGAAAAATGTGAACACACACACGAACCACCATCTTGCAATCTATTCCACTTTAAGAGGAATGTTAAGAGATACCTTCTCGCTGTTTCAAATGTCTTGTTTTTTTCTTGTAGTCTTCATCTTGAGTCGCCCTTTGGCCTTGGATTTGGCTATAAATCCAGGGAAGAAAGACTCAGCCGTGCTGAATCCGATTCTGTGATTTTCCTCATCGTATTAAAGAATCTGTAAATCCACGAAAAAATATAAGACCACGTAGATTCAGGAGCTTCATCTGGGTGTCAAGAAGAGTCCTACTCAGTTTCAGAACATTTAATTTTTGTAGAGTCAAAATAAAAGTAAGACTCAAAGGTCATTAACCTGACCTCAGTTGCAGCTCCTCCCCTCCCCTAACCTCACACCAAAATCACTTTTTGAAACAACATATTACTTCCACCAGTACCCTCGCCAGGAAATAAGATATATTGTAGATAACATTGGAGCAACTGGATGCCTCTCTCTCTCTCTCTCTTCAAAGCAACAGTGAATAACCAGTTAACATTTGTATTTTAGGCTAAGGAGGAAGCAGAATCTTCATTTATGGGGAAAGGTGGTTACTGCATCCCAACCAAAGGTGACAGTCTGCAGAAGATTCTCCAAAACCTCCCTCAAGCAGAGTTTCCGGCAAAAGTAAGAATCTGTTTGTGGTTTGACAACAATCCAACAATGAAACTAAATATCGTTCTCCAAAATACCAACATTACATTATTTCTCACTAATCTTTAAAACAATTGCAAATTTACCTTTCAAATGTTAGACAGCAAATCAGCTTTAATATTAACAGTTAACTAAGACAGTGAACTAGATTTGAATATCAATAAATTTCATTGGTTCAAAGTTTTCACTAACAGGCCTACTTTTATTGATACTAGTTACCCTGTTTGGCTACGGACTAGGCCTCTGTTCACAATCAAATAATGTATATCCACGATGAGATCATTTCATTTGACGAAATATGGTACAGGTACTTTGACTGCACTGGTTACCTTATGTCAAGACAATGGACTGACAATAAAGAGATTCCTAGTAATATACATTTGTGGAATATCTTATTGGTCAAGAGTTTTCATTGGTACCCTTATTGTCACTGGTTATCTTGTAGGACACTGATGACAGCGCCCAACAGAAGCAGTATGAAGGGGAGAGCGCATATGGTAATTATTGATTATTAAGAAACAAAAACCCCGCTGATGAAGTATGAACATAATCATGCAAAACAACTTAATTTCATAAATAAAATACCAGGCTGTAGTTATGTAGTCTAAAGACCATTAACTAAATGGAAGAGGTTGGCGTATGGACAAAAAAAACACACTTGTAACAGATCAAGCAAATCAGTTAAAGTCAGTCAGTATGCTATAAGATGTAAGATGGTGTCTGTCATGTTCTTCCTGCAACTCATGTCTTCAGATAACGATGGTTTGGGAGATGAAGAACAAAACCTTGAAGGCGTCAGAGATTGGCATCTGGTAAGTCAGAAAAGAAATTGAACGAAATAATGATTGTTGCCAAAAAAGAATCGATTGATCAAATAGTTCTTTACACAAACAGTTGATCATAATGTTCTAATGTAACTTTTTTCACAACAGCTTAATACTCTTATAGAAAGTGTAATGGTTCGAGAAGATGTGTAACTATGGTAACGTTTTCCCCCAGACTAAAAAGCTGGAGTCTTTCTCTGTAGAGGAACACGCCGCCAAGCAGAGAAGAAGATATTGGTGTATATCACGAAATAAACGCAGTCAGTGGGCTTTTTATAAGGTTCCGTTCCAGAGAGTTCTATCATCAAAGGTAACGTTTGTGTTTGCTCTTCAAGTTTGAAGAACGGCCACGACCACGGCCACACTAAAATGAACGGTAATTTAATATAATCCTATAATTAAGAAAAATTTAAGCTATAGTTCACTAAGATTGGACAGTTTTGACCAATGAGTATACCAACAAATGAAAATCGTTTGACTTTTTATCTCAACACTTCAAAAACAGAGCGTCATCCAAGAATATGTTGACAACATGTTCCAGACGATTTTGTCCGTGGAGAGCGCCCCCAAGGCCATTAAGTACCTCTTTGACTTTTTCGACGAGCAGGCACATATTTATGACTTGAAGTCCAAAGATCCAACAATTACATATGCCTGGAAGAATAACATGTGAGTAATGAATGTCAGCAACCAAAAGCAACCAAAGCAACCAAGGCAACCAAAGCAACCAAAGCAACCAAAGCAACCAAAGCAACGAAAGCAACCAAAGCAGCCAAAAGCAACCAAAGCAACCAAAGCAACCAAAGCAACCAAAGAAACAAAAGCAGCCAAAGCAGCCAAAAGCAGCCAAAGCAGCCAAAAGCAGCCAAAGCAGCCAAAAGCAACCAAAGCAACCAAAGCAACCAAAAGCAACCAAAGAAACCAAAGCAACCAAAAACAACCAAAGCAACCAAAGCGTCCAAAAGCAACCAAAGAAACACAAGCAGCCAAAGCGGCCAAAAGCAACCAAGAGCAACCAAAACAACGAAAGCAACCAAAGCAACCAAAGCAACCAAAAGCAACCAAAGAAACCAAAGCAACCAAAGAAACCAAAGCAGCCAAAAGCAACCAAAGCAACCAAAGCAACCAAAGCAACCAAAGCAACCAAAGCAACCAAAAGCAACCAAGAGAAACCAAAGCAACCAAAGCAGCCAAAAGCAACCAAAGCAACCAAAAGCCACCAAAGCAACCAAAAAGCAACCAAAGCAATAAAAGCTACTAAGGTAACCAAAGCAACCAAAGCAACCAAAAGCAACCAAAGCAACCAAAGCAACAACAGCTACCAAGGTAACCAAATCAACCAAAGCAACCAAAAGCAACCAAAGCAACAAAAGCTACCAAAGTAACCAAAGCAACCAAAAGCAAACCAGGGCAACCAAAGCAACCTTGGGATCCTTCCATTGTTTTCCCCTACTCTAAAGACTTCCTTTTTGTTAACATTCAACTTGTTCAGTTGGTTAATGAGACATTGATATTGATAAACCTCAGTTTAACATAGTTTGAGATTAGTTTTCAGAAGTTCACGAGGATAAAAGTTCCAATTACCTCCAGATCTGAAGAATTTGAGGCTTGCATGCCTCTCTCTAAATCCTCCCAGTTCATGTAAGATGCTTAAGCTTAACAACGCTTTCTGCTTAGTGTGCAAAACCTACATGCTTAACAGCTTCACAAAACGATCCCCATACATTGTGCTTTCAAAAGATGTTTGCAACATAAATAAATATCTGAATACTCTTCAATCAATCACTTCTTGATAGTCTGCCACTGCGTTTCTGGTCCAACGCCATCAAGCATCCGGACTACATCTTTGACATTCGACCTTCTCGCTCCGTTGAGGCAAGCATGGACGTGATTGGTCAGTTATTCCATGACGCACACGACACCAAGACGGATAAACTTGGACAGGTAAGAGACCGCAAGGGCGGCTTCCTTAAATCACAGAAAAAACATCTGTTTGCATTCCACTTTGTGGCTGGTACGCACTTTGATAACTCATCGGTGTCATTCAGCAAGACCCAAGGACTGTGCATTTAATATGGTGGACAATCTGGTGAGAAATGTTGAGTGCTTTCCTCGAACAACTAAACACAATAATTCTTCACAGAGGGAGAATATGCATCTTAGGGATTTATTGTTGATTGGATAACTACGGGGGAGGGGAAAGGGGGAGGGCCCTGAAGGGGGGGGGGGGGTGTCAGATCTAAATACAAAGTTTCTGATTTTTTTTTTACGTTGACAGGAATCCTCCATAAACAAGTTCTTGTACAGCAGAGAGAAGACAAAGTACCAGCGTCTTGTTCGACAATACTATAAAGGAGTGGAGGAATCTTCACCGGTACCCACACAAGATCTGAACGCAGAGCTACACAAAGCAAGTCAGGTAAGACAATTTAACTTAACACAAATTCCTGCCCAATTCTAAAAGCCTTCTCATTGTTGTTTAATTTCAGGATCCCTTGACATAATACAGCAATGCGAATTTCCTTTTTTTATACTATTCTTCCAATATCCAAACTACATACAAAATACAACATTGTTTTCTTGTAGAACTTCACAGGACTGTTCAGCAAGCTAAGCACCTTGAAGCAGCTATGGGATCTTGTAAGTTGATCTATCCCTGTTTTATTGATATTAATGAGGCTATCTACTTGCACTTTCTTGAACAGTTTGAAATTAACCTCTGACCTGACTTTGGCCCAAAACATTGATGAAAAAATCTCTCTCTGATATGTTATAATCCCATATTTCAAGCCTCTCTTGTGCGACCAGTTAATCGTCTGTCACACTGTGACAACTAAAACAAGATGGCGTCTGTAATTTTGTTTAGCACCCACGATCAATCCAAAGGGTATTTGAAACAAAACGTTAAGAAAAGCATTACGTTTAGCTTTAAAATACTTGCGAAAATTATCACCAACTTTTTAAAGTGTACACCATGCTCCTCGGTGAAGTTACAAGACCTTCCAAATCAAGATATTCAGCCCATTCTCCTCTATACACTCTTTAGTCGTCTTATGTCGCAGCGAGAGCACACTAGTCCAAACGTTCAAAACAGACCAGCCAGCTCTTTTCAGAGCAAATACTTTTTTCTAGAGCAGATTAAGACGTCATCATCCATTGTTGGATTAATCAACCCTTCTCTCTTTTTCAATCTGACAACAGCTTCTTGTGGTGTTGAGGACAAATGATGAAGGGAACCAAGAACCTCTGTGGTGTTTGCTGGCTAATGTGAAAGACACACTCTCCAGCGACAATGCTTTGTAATATTGCCCCTAAGGTTTAATGTAGGTTTTCCCGGTAAATTTCAGCTACAGCTAATTTCATTCTATTGAAAGAAAATAAAAATAATAATAATAATAATAATAACAAGATGATGTAGTATCCTTTAAGAAAGGGCGTCTTTAAGACAGCCTGCCTACCTACCATGTTATTATGGCTGTGCGTCATGGGTCATTACCAAGCCCCTTGCCGCATGTCTCAATAGCTATCACAGAAACAGCATCAGGATAATACTCGGCATAAAACGTCTTGACAAGATTAGCCTACCAACACCGAGTTGTACAATATCAGCCAGCAAAATCCATCAATAGATACCATCCAAAGTCGCCAACCCGGATGGTTTGGACACATTCTATGCAAACCTACTGACGAGCCACTTATCTTTGCTCCTATACTCCCCATCTCATGGTGGACGCAGACAAGGTTGTCAGCGCCTACTATTAGGGCCAATCAAAAGCTCCATATCAGTAGTAACTAGTAAGTAGGATGGTCTGGTTTCTCTATCGGACATTCGAGACTGGCACAACACAGAAAAATAATGGGGAAAGCTTGTTACCGCCTGCTGTGAGTCGACTGAGGATGACATTTATCCTTAAGATAGATGACGTGCATAATAGCTGATGATTAATGTTTCTACAAATAGTTATATTGGTCAGTTATTCTACTCAGAGCGCTCTTTATTTTTTTATACATTTTAATTTAAAACAAAAAATAATAAGGTATAATCCTTTTACCGCTTTTACTATTACAGTAATGTTATGTGTTTTTTTGTCTTTTGCAAAACTGTGATTGTAAACTTGCACTTGTGAGGGTGAAACTCTTTTTTTATATCATTTAGTTTGTCTATAAATACGTATTCAACTACCCAGATAAATTTAGTTTTTTTATGAATGCTTGTGTCATTGTCTTAAATACGCTAATTAGAAAAGTACACAGTGTAATTTGACAATATTGTTATGATGTTTATAGTATATCTTGAATTTTTTCACATTTTTTACATGCGTATTAATCGTAGAAATAACGATTTCTAAAATTAGGGGGTTGCCGTGCTCCGCTTACCCTTCCTCATTAACATAAAATATGTGACGTAAACAGTGGAACGGCTGACCAGGGCCATGTGTGTGGCAATAACATACAATGCATTGTTGACCACTCGGCACCAGAGCCGTCTTCGAAATGTTTCACCACAGTCTACGCCATGGATCATTGCGCAATCAAATGGCACACATTTTCGGGGCTCAATTAAAGTGTATTAACGCATAGCAGACACATCAAAATAGTCAATACTATGTTTTGTTATTTCAAACCATATATTAAGCCACAAAAATGTTCTGTGACAAAAAAACCTCTTCATAGGCCCTGTAAGTAATCGTAATCTATTGGTAATAGACGCGGCATAAACTGTTTTCTTTTTTTGTGGTCTCCCGATTGGCCATCTCTCTGGCATCGGTGTATAGATATGTACGTTTCAGTTGTGTATAAATCAATACTCATAACAAAAATAATTATAAATCAAGAAATTAAAAATACGGAAAATGTGCCTTCCGGAATCTCCAAGTGTCTTCTCTGAGAGTTTTAGTTGTCCAACCATCAACTCAAATACGTCAGTGAACACCCGCCACGTGAAACACTGATATTCAATCATATTTTGCTACGACCCTAAGCCTTAAAGGGGCACACCGGCTTCGTTGGGCTATTTGGGCTACAAAATAGGCTAACACATTACTTCAAAGGTCTTCCAGGAATGGAGAAGAATGGTTCCCAAAAGAAACCATCAAATTTTGCTGTTTTCGAGCATTTTTCAAAAAACGATTTATCCGAACCAAAAAAGTGGTTCGGATAAATCACGTGATCTTCGGAGCTAGTTTTACTTCCAGCCGTATAAAAGTAAATTACTGAACCAAATTTAAATCTTTTTTTTTTTTTACAATTATTCATGACTATTTGACAAAAAAGACTTATGTAAGTATTCAGATTATTGATACAATTTGTAAATAATGATAAAAAATCGAACGTAATATTCGCATTCAGAGAGTCCGTGCAACCGAAGCGTGTCTTACGGCGCACCCGCGTGGAAGCTAGCGGAACGTAAACCTTGGGGCATATCCCGTACAGCCGGTTCCGTGTCTCGTGGGGCCAGAGAGACAAACCCCGGGCATTAACTCCCCAGCTTGCCGGTCGCTCTAGCCGTAAGCGTGGGAGCTTGTCGGAGGGGTTGGGAGCCAGATCAATAATTACGGTTTTTTACGAGGGTTTTAGTCTGTACCCCTAGCTATTATCCCCTAACTATTGTAACGTCTTGCCTGCGCTACGCACACGCGGGACGACGACGGGGAATGTTTATCCCATACAGCTGATCTATCTACTTCTATGATAGCTGCATAATGTCCACTCCCCCCAATCGCCACAACAACAAAAACGGTGGCGGTGGCCGCGGCCGGCCAGTGAAGTCATCGCCCGAAAAACGGGAGAATGCCTTCGCTAAAGCTGCCAGGATTGGCAATCCGTTTGCAGCGAAAGCGGGAGGCTCGCTTGGCACATGACTGTTATTGGCCAAGCCAATGTGAAAAGATGGTCCAAGATTAGGGACACTACCATTAGTTTTTAGCCTGCAGCAGGCTGGTCACGATGAGAACATGAAGGATGTGGTCTTTGCCATAATTTTGATGGACAGGTTTGTGTCATAGAACTGTATTGTGAATATGCCTGCGTATATTTTAATTCATGAAGACTCACATTTTGACAATATTTATGGTCCATCATTATTATGATCTTGGCCTTGGTGCCCATTCAAAACTTTCCCATAGACTTTAAAATCTTCCAATGGAAGTGTCCTTTGCAAATTGAAAATGGCCTTCCCCTTTCAAAGATGAAATTCCAGGCCTGAAACAAGCAAAATAAAGTAAAGTAATCAACACTCGAACAAAACCAAAAAAGTAAAAACAACAATTTTTTAAAGCATAAATTAAATAAAAACACGCTCATTTAGAAAGATAAAAGTTGTCAGCTTCAGGCCTGTATGCTTTGTTCTTGAAAGTTCAAGGGCACTAAGGCAATGTCTCCATGATAAAGGACACCTCTATGAGGAAATTGTAAATTTCTACTGGAACACTTGAAGGGCGCCAAGGCAACGACCAGGGGCAACGGAGGCAATTGCCTCAGTTGCCCCTGCCTCCTTGAAGTATCAGGCCTGCAGCTTAATTTTAAAACCAGAAAGAGACTGAATGGGTTGTCAGAAGGTACCGGTAAGCCTGCATGTACAGTCTACAATGTATTCCAGGGTATCGGTGCAGCGTATTAACACCCTACCTCCTAGAGTTTTGCACTTTACCCTTTGGGTTCCTAGGCCGTAAAGAATAGCTGGAGTAGACCTATGATATAGTTAGGAACAAGGTCATGACGGGCCTTACAATGTCAGCAAAAGAAGTTTTAGAAGTGCAATACAATAATGTACAATAGGCAGCCAGTTTAAATGACCAAGTCTGCACGGAGTGCCACTGCCATAAAGGGGCTGTGTCGCCATGATTACAGCAGGCCTGTGTGGCTGTGCATGGAAAGATGAACTCTCACCCAGATACTGCACACACGCGCGATTGCGGTCAAATCATAAAGGGTGCCGTCTTTGTCAAACTGTGATGTGACCACCAGTGCGCACATGTGTGTAGTAACTGGGTTATTCCATCTACTGCTATAATCATGACGATACAGCCCCTTATAAACTCTTTGAAGTCTAGCTTGTGAATTTGTTACACTAAACTCAATTGTGACAACAATCAAGACGTCCGGTTATGAACACCTGAACCAAAACAATTTAAGCCTCTCTATTTCCTAATTCTTCTGATATGATGATGTAGAAAGCAGTGGAGCAAGTGCCTTTAAATTGACCTGACAACACAGATCAGTCCTGGACCCAACTGGCATTCGTCCAAGTAATTTTGTACAACATAGGGCCTACTTGCGATATAATGAAGAAACGTTCTCCATTGCAAGTAAGTTCGTCCAGTTCGTCGTACACAGAATACACTATCCGTTTATGTCTGTTTTTTATTTACAACGTGAATTTGTACTGGATGGATAATTATGAAGTCTGGATCCTCATGCCTCGTCATTGTAATAATTTATACATAAACAGAGCACCAGTCTACTTACAACATTGCGCAACATTGTCACGTAAACTTGACAGTTGCAACGGCTGGGAAAGTGTATAAGCTGACCTTTGACCGTGTTTTTTTTTCTTCACATTTTTCGTTAACTACGTGATATTTTGATGATTTTTTTAAAGAACCATTTAAAAATTATTCTCTGTCATTCCACATTACTAAATTAGGTAAACAGTAAGCCGGTGTGTCCCTTTAAGAACACATCTGTTCATGTATTCCTCGTGTTTGGAGTAGCCTACCTCCCAATGTTAAAGATGCCCTCACCTTGGAGTCATTTAGTCATTTTAATTGAGATCTGAAAAATCATTTCCTGGACAAGTAGATCATTTGTGTACACTCAAATATTTTTTTAAATTCATTAATTGATTAATATAAACACACCTTCTTATTTATTTTGCTGTTTTAATGTTTATTTCTAAACCTTGTTTTACATTTAGTACTTTTTCATTTAGGTCAGTTTTCTGGCATTATTTTATTTTCATGCTAACTTGCTTACTGTGTTTGTGTCGGCTGGTGTTCCCGAACCACGATGGCTTGCCACTGTCTCCAGTCTTGCATTGCGTTTTGTATGTCTTTTTTCATTTACTCATTTTTCCCATCAGATTTACTGTTATTAATCATTGTATTAATTTTTATAAATTGATTGATTGATCAATTACTTATTTGATTGGTTCATTTATCTGTTGGCTGGTTAGTTAATTGATTGTTTAGTCAATTTATTTATTGATTAATTGCTAGTTTACTTTTTACTTTTTATTTATTTCATAGATTTCAACAGATTCATTTAGACACCTTGTTTTTTCAGAGCATATTTTTATAACAATTTTACCGTTTCTTATCAATGTTGGTGTTCCATTCAAGGGTGGATTAGTGTGCTTTCGAGCAACAGTGACTATCCACTTTTATTAATCCTGGCCACCTTAGAATGGATTGTCTTGCGTTCTGTATCCAAAATGTTTCTGACTCACTGTCTTGATTAAATTGTTTTTGTCTTTTTTTCATCCTCTTTACTTATTCTGTTTACACTGTTTATCGTTCATAAGACTTATTTTAAAAATGCTTGTATGTTCCATCCTATTGTATCGATTGTTTAATTATTGGCCGAATAAATAATAATAATAATAATAAAAACATTGTTAATTCTTGTCAGTGCCGGCCATGGAGCTGTCTATTTGGTGCCGGCACGTCTCCTCACCTATCGATCGTCGCGTTCCGTTTTCAAGCTGCAGTGTGACGCGTGCTTGAGTTGCGTCATGCAGCCGTACACGCGCACACTCAAGACACGCAGAATACTCGCGGGCAAATGCTCTTTGAAAATTAAAATATTTCTTCAATGACTAAACATGTCTGCGTGCAGCGCGACTTCAAAACGGTTGTGCATTGTAGAGTTAGCGCTCTAGTCAATATTATACAGCTCTATCCGTTTCAGTATTAATGGAGATCAATGGTAGGACCCATTAAAATGCGCAATTTTGTTTCCTTGGAAATGGCCATGGGTCTCCATTGTTATAGATATTAGACTTGCCTGATGACCTATCAAAAAAGATTTTTTTTAAAATAACTTCCGTGTATTAAAAAAACACACAAACTAAACCACGATAATATAGTACCGATAAAAGGTCAATCCAGCAGGGCTGTATAGTTGAGAATACATTATATTCGATACCTCAAATTAAGATATTAGGATAAACAGTGGAGATTGGCGGAACCAAACATTGTGGGGGGGGGGGGGAGAGAGAGTCAAGCGCCGGCAAACATTGTTTTATGTTTATTTTATTATACTATTATTATTGATTTATTTATTTTTATTTATTCATTTTTTTTTGGGGGGGGGAAAGGGGGCTATTTAGGCTAAGTACCGAGCCATTCATTTGTGCGTTTCTTTGATCACGTGGGGGTTGGCAAGAGGAGGGGGTGGGTGGGTCAAGGGTACTGAGCAGGGGCTCCAGACCCCCCCCCCCCCGCCCCTCTCTTTTTACGCCACTGACCCAAGGTTCCTCGATTTACACATGAACTCTAAGTTTAAAATTAACCCTTTCCGATGACTGCTGTCATTGCTGCTGGTCCCAGTTTTGATTTTGGGAAGCCTATCGAATGTAAACAGGGGAAAGCGCCACTTTTTGTCAACCAACATCACCGCTGAATTTACATTTTATCGATACTAAATCGTTGCTTAAGTTTAAAAATTCACACACGGAAGTAATTAAAAAAAAAAAAAAAACCTTGATAGATCATCGGGCAAGTCTGTTTCTACTGTCTGAGTTGTGTATCATTGCGGCGTATTAATACAAATTTGAGAGAACTGTTCAACTTTTATAAAAGGGGTGTTTCATATCTTAAAGTGAAATAGTTGTATAGAAAACGAATCAAAGGTAAACAAAATACGTTTTTTAAACGTTTGATTTGTTTGTTATTAAATTTATTTATTTATGAGTTAATGAACTGTTTTATGATAATTAGGTAAGTACGCAATAATTTTTACCTAAACCCCATCTAACACTTCTTTCAATGTTAGAATTTCCGAATAAGCTCGAGCAGTGATGTTTTGCACTAACCTTGGTGCACGTCTAGGGTCGCTCGTCATTTACGATTGTTGGAGAAGGAAGAGGGCGTGAACATTAAAATACGAGCTACTTGCAGTATTTTTGTTCATTTTGTTGCAACAACAACATTGACCAAAATGCCTGCTATAAAGTTTTCTTTATTTCTGGCGGGTAACATCAATTCCAAACTGATCTCAAGTGTGGTGAAAGCTGTTGTTTGTCGCAAACTGACGGTGTAAAATTGTAAAATACAGGTCCAGGTAAGATTTCCGTTTTAGTGTAAAGATTGAGTCTGAGATTGATTTGAGAGAGCAGTTGTTTCAAATCATACAGTGATCTAGATTAGCTTTGATGGACTTCTGAGGCACAGTCCTACCAAGTAATAAATTGAAGAAGCTAGGTCCGATTTGGGGCCAATTTGACCTGAAAACATAAACTTGAACTTAAGTTAGCTATGTTTATATATTCTGTAAAGTTATGAGCTTTCATTTAATGCATTGGAATCCACCAATGGTTGGTGGTAGTTAATTAAAAACTAAAAAACTAAAAATTAACTATCGTCGGGGATCTTGACATTATCTCACCTCCATAAGCCATGTACAATATTTTGCATGTAATGTATGTATGACTCTCATAACTTGGGAATCGGAACTAACATCATTCCAACAAAACAAAGCAAAAAAAAAAAAAAAAAATAAATAAATTAAGTTTAGTTTCTTGCGTGCTGTCTGGCTTACAATGTTGACTACTTATTCGTTGTGTACTTTGCAGAGATTACTGATAGTATGCGACGAAGCTACTCGTTTTGAATAGGTTTCATCTTCAGTTGAGTAAATTTCTTCATGCGCGCTGTCCGTCCATGTATTTGTGTTTCTCATCATACTTTTTCGGAGCCTTCAACTTTGTAAGTTTACATTTAACTTTAAAGGGGAAGGAGGCAAAGAAGAAAACAAAATCCAGTGTCACATGCCACTGCAAGGAACAATGGACACTATGGAGGCCCAGAGGGGCCATGCTCTCATCTTGTTTGCTGTATGTATGATTGTGCTGGGATTAAGTAGTGTTGTATCAGCTGAATGGCAAGGAGATCTGTCATCTTATCACATTGCTTCATTCAGTAATCCTCATCCTCCTAGACCTCCCAATGATCCATCTGGTAACCACAATGCTAAATTCAATCATTTCACTCTATCTGGCCCTGATGGACTTGTGTATGTTGGAGCTGTGAACTACTTGTACAGACTAGATAGTTCATTGAGTCTGCTACAGAGTGTTAGTACATGTGAAGAACTAGGAAGCCATAGATGTGATACGTTCACCAACTACAATAAAATCCTGATATTAGATAATCAGAATCGGTTGATTTCATGTGGAAGTGAGAATGAAGGAAGATGTAAGTTCAGGAATCCAAATGATTTGACTGATGTGTTGTTTCATCCAGAGCCTAATGTTGCTGGTTTTGGAGAGTTGTCTACTGTTAGTTTGATTGCACCAGGTACTGATGGACCACAGGGACCAGGTCCAGATGGAGGAGACTGGTTGTATGTAGCTGTGACTTATGTTAATGAGTTTGGGTATAGAGGTATCCCACCAGTTAGCAGAAGAATCCTTAGTACTAACGGATCGTTGATATTCCCATTAGGAACATGGTTTTCGTCATTTACTGAATTTAATACTCCTTATACTCATAATCCGTTCCCAGTTACATACGTTGCTGGTTTTTCGTTTGATGGATTCACATACTTTGTCACTTCTCAACAAGATGATCTTGGTTCCACTGTCATTGTTTCTAAAATCAACAGAGTCTGTCAGACCAGCCCATTCTTTGACTCTTACACAGAAATCACCATACAATGCCAAGGATCTGATGGTAGTGTGTACAGTTTGGTACAAGCTGCTCATATTGGCCCAGCAGGTCATGATCTTGCTGTATCATTAGGTTTGAATGATGAGGACATGGTGCTGTATGCTGTGTTTGCTAAGAATGAAGGAGCTGATGGGACTAGTGATGTACCTATTGATGAGTCAGCATTGTGTGTGTATAAGATGAGTGATATTTTAGATGCCTTTAGGGAAGCAGTCAAGGGATGTCTTCAAAATGGAGGTGACTACTCAGTGCAGTACTTGGAAGGATCAAGATGCAGTACATTTGCAGTGAGTAAAAGTATTGTCAGCTTCCTTAATGTTGGATCACATGTCCATGTTTGAGATATTATAGATCGCTAATTGAAAATTAAGATCATATTACAAAAATGTATGTATTAAATTTACAAATAAAAAAATATTTTTGAAAAATGATCAATTGAAATTTTTGTTTATGTTAGGTATAATACTATTTTTATGTCTCAAAACAATTTCTTTGAAGCAAAGAAATTGGCACAATATTGGTTAATGAACATCACAACTTTCTGAAAAATAGAGCAAGTTATATAGAAGTAAAAGTAAAGTCCTTATCTAAGAATGTTTGAGTCATGAAGGGAGGCTTTAAAGATCTTGAAAGTAAACGTTTAGAAAATTATATCATTTTTAATTGCTATATGTAAATAGAAACAGTTCTTATGTGTAGTGTTTGTAATGTATCTAAAAAAAAGCAAATAGTTGACCAAATTGATTTATGCGCAACTACTCAAACTTTTACTACTTAACTCTCAATTAAGATTACTACCTAAACAGAAATATGTTTTTCTCTTCATACTTATATTGTTTTGCAGTGGTTCATAAATATTGTTTCCTCTAATGTGAAAAAAGAAGAAACCAAAAGGAAGTCATTTGTTTTCCTTGACCAAATGTAGCAATTATGTTTTTTTGTTTTTTTTGTTTTTTTGGCCTTGGTCAATTTTAACATGGTTTGAGCTGTTGTACAAACAAACTTTCAAGAGAAACAAAACTGCTCAACATTTGTCTGCTTTTCTTTTGAATCACTCGGTGGGATATCACACATAACTTGAGCACACAATATTTTATGTTGTTGATGCAACTAGAACAACCAAATTTAATGATTGTGACTTGTGAGTGTACAATAATGCTAAAGATGTGTCTTTTTACGTCTACAGGTTAGTCCGGATATGTTTCTATGTCATCCTTCTGAAGGGGGCATCCTGGTATACAGGTATGCTAAAGGCATTACTGTTACAACATCTAATGCTGTGCTGGAACTATCGGGTAAAGTGGAAACAATTTTCTCTTCTATTTCTAAATTGGTCCAGAAGGGGGGGGGGGAGTGGATCCCTATACCGTTTGAATCTGACTCTCTACCCCTTCCCCTTCAATTTATAGCCCCCTTAGCCACCCACCCAAATTCGCCATATAACAGCATCCATTGTTGTTTTGGAACTATCAGGTAAATCGAACAAGGTAATTTTGAAATAGACTAAAATGAAATTTTCCATTAAAGTGAACGAATTTTTTTTAGTTCACTTGACTACATTTTTCAATGCTATTTGCTTTGGGGAAAATGATCCCCAATTGAAAATTACATAGGCCTAAGTTAGTTACGCTCACAATCATTTACTGACGTTTATTGGTTTAACAGGACTGCTGCTTTTAATGATCCGGCGTTATTTTGGTTTTTACAGACACTCTGATGTCATCCATCATTACAACTACTGAAATGACCCACACTGTAGCTATCATAGGAACTGACTCCAGTGGGGAGCTGTTGAAAGTAAGTTGATTTGTGAGCATTGTTTTGTTTCCATTGCTTTTTAGAAGGAGTTCGCGGTTCAAATTCAAGCTTGGTGGCACCCTTTTCAAGCCAGACTAACTTTTTTTAAGGGGAGATTTACATCATCAATTACTGTTCATGTCAGAGTATGTACCAACAAATTGTAGTTGAATGTAGTGGATGTCAACATGCTTTTTTTATATATGATTTATGTAACAATTATTAGGAACAATAAATAAAACAATGAACTAACAGAATGGAATCACCACCAGTCATTGACATTTTCATCATATTCCGATTGGTATAATAGAAATTCAAAGAAATTGCATGTGCTTTTCTCCCTGTGTTACAGGTTCACATTCAAAACAAGACCTCAGCTAGACGGTATGAAAGAGTGGACCTTGATATTAGTGGATCAGTCCTTAAAGATGTCAAGATTAATGATACAACAAGAGAGATGTACATACTCACTGAACAAAAGGTACAATAACAAGATTAATGATACAACAAGAGAGATGTACATACTCACTGAACAAAAGATACAACAACAAGATTAATGATACAACAAGAGAGATGTACATACTCACTGAATAAAAGGTACAACAAGAAGAATAACGATCCAACTAAAGAGATGTACCTCACTGAACAAAAGGTACAATTAGATCTATCAGGAATAACTAGAGCAGTTTGACAACTATAAATAGCATCACAAGCATCACACTATCGACATATTTTGCGGGGTATAAGCATGTATTTTTTTTTGCTTTTAAGCTGAAGCTTCTAATTTAATTTCATCTTTTAAATAATTTTTCAAAGTTTCTGAAGATGCGTGTTGAGAATTGTGGTCAGTATACAACGTGTGAGACGTGTATTGGTACGGATGCAGGGAGGGATGGAGACCCATACTGTGGCTGGTGTACTCTGCAGAGACAGTAAGTATTGTATCTTGTCTGATTAAGATGCCTGTTGACAATTGTGGAAAGTAACTTCTTTATACCCGAATTGGATAATTGATGCAATATTATTACAGAGTTTTAATATTATTTCACCCAAACTACATTTTAATCCTTCAGAGACTTAATCGATTTTTAAAAAAAAATACAATGGTCGGTTGAAAATAACACAGACCAACGTTTAAACAATTATTTTACCTGCTCAGTTGTAGCATGTATTCTGACTGCAACATGGCTGATGTGTCTACACGATGGTTAGCCTACAATACTGCACAGTGTATTGAGATAACAAATGTGGCTCCTTACGACAGTCTACCAATCACTCTCACTGAACAGAACGTAAGAGTAATGTCTTATGTACTTTTTTTCAGGGGTGCATCTCCATACAGCCGGTTGCATTTCCATACAAACATTTGCTAAAAACAGGAAGTATTGCTTAGCAAAATGGGCTTCTACCCAAAATGCTGCTAGGATTACAATATTGGGGTTAGTACCCTGCAAAAGTATAAGCAATTTTTTTGTGGCAAACGGCTTTATGAAATTGGGTCTTGGTGGCTCTTTGTTCTGAATAACGCCCTTGCCCTTCCCTCTATATTCTCCCATCCACCTGTATACGTGTGTGCCACTAACTTGAGGTTCACTCATAGTGTGGAACTACCTTGCTCCACCTTCAAATGTCTGTTGATACAATTTCCCAAACCTATTGAAGTAAATTAAATATTAACTATAATTGTTTAATAGATTACTTTGACTGTACAGCACTTACCAGACTTACTGACCAGCATGAGTTATGAGTGTCGGTTTGGATCCTACGTATCTCAAGCTACAAAGACTAATCAGGATCTTAGGTGTGTCTCCCTACCTGGTGGTATGATACCTCCAATTCAACAAGGAGGTAAGTCCAAAACAAACATGGGGCTGTTTCAAAAACTAACATTTTTTTTTGGTTATTTAAATGTGAAATAATTTAAAAAATTTCCGTTTCCCAGATGATGCTGTTGCAGTTACACTGAGCATCCATTCCAGTGAAACATCAGTCAGTTTTGTGGATACAAGCTTCTATTTCTATGAATGCTCAACTCATACTTCGTAAGATTACTTATTTCTTCGTTTCTTTGTTGCAAACTAGTTTTGTAGAATAAACAAGCTTTGAATTTGCTGGAAATATCTGTTTTTAATTTATAGTGTCCTTTTTTTCACTTCACATTAATAAAATATATTTGCATCTTTGGTTATTGTTGTTTTTGTAGTATTTAGCGGATCTAGTATTTCTAGGCTTAGATTATTTTGTTTTTTTCTCTTGATGTTTGCTGTAGTTGTGTATCGTGTGTTGGTAGTCGCTGGACCTGTGATTGGTGTGTCTTTGAGAGTAGATGCACTCATGTTAGTACTACTTGCACAGGAGCAAATGAAATCATCATTACTGGACAAAATGTAAGATTAAAACTCACCACAAAAGTTGTTTAAATGCAGATATTTATCTGTTTTCTGAATAAACATTTGCTTCTTTCCGATAGACATAAAACCCATCCCAATTTGGTCTTTTGTAAATTCTTTTTCTTCAATTGAATCAATATAAAACAATTGTTATTAAGGTGTCCTGAAACATTTGGTAAAGAAGAAACAACTTACCCGATGTAAATATTTGATGTCAATTGTTTCCTTACAATACAGACATAATTGCATACTAATTAACATATAATATGTCCCGAGATGTTTGAATAGGAAATAATTTCTGTTGTATAATTATTGGATATTATTTCTTTAGAATCCATCCTGGTCTTCACCCGAGGGTCCAGGTTTCTGCCCTCAGCTGCTGGCTCAGAATACTGAAGTCCTTCTACCCAATGGAATTGAGAAGAGTGTACAAGTCATGACTACAAATCTACCTGATGATACCCAGGTTGGTTATCGTTCAATCAAACAGCCTTCCACAGTAAAATGAATTAATTTAAACGAAGGAAAACAATGACTTCACTGGTGACCCTCCCCCACCACCAAAACAACTTCACACTTGCCCATTTTCCAGCAATAAAATAAACTCTTTAAACCATGCACATAGCTCAAAAGGCTGAAAGTTTCTAAGACAAATAAAATTGTTCTTGTTTTTGTGTTGATGTGTGGATTTACAATACAACAAATTGAAATATTTGTTTAAAACATAATCAGTTATTAACTGATTATTGATTTTGTACTGTAGGCTACATTGTGACAGGTTTTAAAACGTGTAAGTATTAAAAGTGCGCTATAACGAATCAAAGCAACACGGACGTAAGATCTGCTTAGAACGGAGGAAGTAATAGTAAAAAAAACAAAAAAGAAGAAAAAACCCACACAATAATGACTATTGGTATGAGACTAAAGGAAGTTACATTTCAAAATTAAAAGTAGACGAAGCAGAAATGGTGAATTAAAAAACAAAAAAAAATTAGTTTGATTGTGTATTTTTAAATATTAAACTGATGTTAATATCCATTTTATTGCGCAAAATATACCACAAATACCACTTCAAAATAACAGCAGTTACAGTTTTAGATTAAAAACAAATTAAAAGAGAAGGAAGTAAGTAATTTTACAGGAATTAGTTAAATAAAATAACAAGAACAGTCTGAATGTAAGTTGGTACTTACTAAAATTGTTTTCGAACAGTTTGTGTTATTGAGCAAGAAATGCTATAAAAATAACTTCAAATGTAAACGCAGTTACAGCCTAAGATATTAAAGACAAACACTAATCTGAGCCTAAAAGAGGTCCAAAGAAAATCAAGTAATAGATGAAGAGGACCTCGTTGCAAAAAAAAAAAAAATTGTATCAAAAGCTTGATCAACATGTTGTTTTAGGCTTATTAGTTTTTTATTAAAACTCACCAGAAAAAAACTACAAAAGCCTGTGACTCAGTCACTTTCTTGCTAAAAAGTATAAAAGTCTGGCATAATAATAAAAAAGAAATAAACAAACAAACGGTGGAGCACTTTTTATATGCAGGCTACCCACCTTATAAAAACGGAAATGGCCTAACTCCTGCTAACCATCATTGTCCATTTGTTTATTCGTCTCTTAGACTACTAGCTTTGAATGCAGCTTTGATATCGAGGGAATACGTCAAAGTACAACTGCTCAGCGTAATGCTGATACTATCGTGTGTGACATGAAAGCTGTAAGTTAATTTAGTACACATACCGTTATGCAGAAAAGATTCTTTGACATTGGAAAATCAAGTTATTATGAAAACACACGCTAAGATTTGAGTTGAACTTTGTTTGATATCAACCCACAGTATACCTACACTTCCACTGACGAAGCAGAGCTGATTGTGAAACTGACCATTGAATGGACGGACCCAACTAGTAACCGTCACACCCTAGATGACATATATAACAATAATGGTGAGTTGGAGTCAAGGGTGTGGGGTGAGGAGACTGGCATCTCCACAGTGGCCACAGTAGTCATTTGCCCCTACAATTTATTTGTTCCCATTAATGGAGATCCTGCAGTACAAGGATCCCACATAGAAAGGGGCATCATCACAGATGAACGTATGTTCTCTGTTCTCTGTTGTTGAATTTGATAACTTTTTGTTTAATAAACATTGGAGGCACAATTCAATTCAAATATGAAAAACTTAAGCCAAGTGCTTTTGAACTTGAATTGTCCCTAAATTAAAACTACTATAACATTCACTTACATGCGTGAACCCTCTAACCAAGGCAATTTTCTTTATTGTGGCGGAACCTGCGGTTAGGGGTCTAAGAGTCTTGTGTTAGTCGACGGGGACACCAACCCGGTTTAATTATCCACTCCCAAAAATATTTAATAGCCTTGCACTCAGGTGAGCGGCTACCCAAACACAAGGGGGGACTTATTACGAACGGCGGCTAAAGCCTAAGGGCGGTTCGTATGGTGGAGATATACCACCACCTAGAGCATGATTAACCTCAATGTTAGAGCAATTAAATGGAGTCCTAAATAACCTCACGGGGATTCAGAGTTTACAAAGGTACATATAAATGGTTTATTCTAAGAACGACAGTTATTCAGTAATTCACTTCAGTGATTATAACTAGTTTAATTATAACTCCTAGGCAAAGGTTAACCCCAAACCTAGCCTTCTCATGGCACAATAACAGGTAGTTCAGCCCAGAAATGCACTAAACCTCATTTACTACAAAGTTTAGTATCATTAACTCGGCCCTAACAAACAGGTTAGACCTCACAACAAAGTTATAAAATCTCTGCACTGATAAATAATAAAATACAATCCCCCTAAGAACCTTTGAGTGATGCTTAGTGAACCTTACAGGACCAGGGGCCGATTTCACAAAGAGCTAAGATTGATCTGAACTGTGTATCAATCCTAATCGCTAAGCAAAGTGTGATGTCACAATACAAATCACCATGGCAATATTAACAACTCATCTTAAGATGAATCTTAGTGCTTTGTGAAATCGTGCACAGCAAGCATACAAATCATTCCCCGGGCTACACTCAACCGTAAATCACACTCAAAGGAGATCCCAACGGCTTCCACCCTCCCATAACCTCAGTATACCTCAGTGGTCCCAACCCAAGGATTGACAACACACGCTACCCCGTTCTAAACTTCACGTAAAAAAAAAAAAAGTTATTATTTACCTCGCTTTCTGTCTGTGACGGTTGGCGAGCTGAAGCAGAAGCAGAACCATAAGCATAAGCATCAATAGAAGCAGAAGGCCGAACAGAAGAACGAACCCCACCGTACTAGGTAGTACTACTACCTGCTTAAATACACGGCGCGCAGACCCCATGCGACGCAGAAAGGCGCATAGCGTCGCCGCCCAAAAGACGCAGTAGACTCGCAACCGTCCACCGGCTACAAAAGTCTCACCCTGTTCCGTCACAATATGATTTCTAGATTTTTGATAGGCCATCCATCCAAACAATGTGAACTTTTATTATTTCTACAGTAACACTTTACAAGTGTGGAGTATTGAAGCCAGATTGTAGTCGATGTGTTACTGCCAGGCCAGAGCTTGAGTGTGTTTGGTGTAATGCCATGTGTGAACCAAGAGAGTCTTGTACAACAGCGGAAGGGGAGTGGGTTACCCATAATAATAATGCCAACTGCCCTGATCCGATCCTCCAAGGGGTGAGTACATTTATTGGTTATAGATTATTGATGTGGAGTTTGGGGTTAATTTAACAACAAATTAATTAAACAATGACCGCATTTCCTACCAGGATGGGTTCTTGCATTGAAATCTTGTTTTTAAAAATCAACTTCGTTCATCCTTTCCTTCAAGAGGTGAGTGAATATCAAATAAATTGATTATTGACAGCAAGGTTAGGATTTAAATTTATATTGGGTCAATGAAATACCATTGTATTTCATTGAATGGTTATACATTTTGTCGGAGTTAATCAAAGCAATGTTCTGAGATTGACAATGTCATATTTAGATTTATCCTTTGATTTGACCATGCCAAGACAATACCATGGTGTCTGTAATTGGTACAGATATTGGTAGAGGAATGAATGTGACAATCCAAGACCGTGTACATGATCTCACAGCAATTGATGACATCTTGACTTGACAATATTTGTCAGGTATATCCATTGACTGGACCAATAGAAGGTAGCACCACTGTATCTGTAATGGGTACAGATATTGGCAGAGGATTCCATACTGTACTGAATGTGATGATTGGAGACCAAGAATGCTATCTGGATGGACTGGAAGCCTATTATGTAACCGGCTACAGGTAAGAAATCAAGGTTATCAATCTTTAAGGCCTTGGTATCCAACTCAAGATACTGTGTTAGTTTTATCATCTTAATTTCAGAATTAGATAGTTCTATGAAAATGACTACTGGTAAAAGGCACACAATTTGATTTTTATTTCAGCATTTTCCAATGATACTTTCATACTTGGAAATTTAAGGTCTGAAAGGCAATGACCATTGTATACAGTGCTAAATTTACTCTATTGTTTTTAATTATAGAACAAAAAACTAGAAATGCTAAACTCTGAAGCAGAGTTTCTTGAGCATAAGCCCTCGACATTTTTTTTAGAGTGTTAGATTCATTTACAATCTGAATCATTTCACAGTGTAAGTTGCAGGACTCAATCAAGAGTCGAAAGTGTGGTGTCAGCATCGCTGACAGTCTTGGGAGGTGATGGGTCAACACAACAGAAAAGCTCAGGAGACGTAAATTTTGAATATAGGGTAGGTTTGACTTCAACTCTTACCATATTGAGTCTAAAGTGATGATAAATGAAACGTGAAAAGGGGAAAATATTTTGTACACGGAAATTGAAATAACCACATCTAACTAGGGATGTAGGGGTGGTGAACCTTTGGAACAGGGTGTTCTCGGCTATTGTTTGAATCGTTTCTCAAAAACTGAAAAAGTGTGAGGACAAATTTGAAAAAGATAAAGTGCTTCAAAGAAATACAGATGTGATGATATGAGCGCTGGCAATAAAGTCAAATTCGTTTTATATCTCTTGAGTCTGATTTTCAGCAAAATCAATCAATAACAGATTTTAGCCCTCATACGTCATCCAAGTTGATACTTATTTAAAGGGGATATAAAAAATAGACCTACGATTGCATGGAGTTCAATACAACAACTGATTGTTGATAAAAAAAAGGACACATGATCTGGTTGATGTTGAATATCTACTATTTGTGTTTTTGTGGTTCTGATTTTCCTGCCAGGTTCCATCTATTACAAGTTTCAGTCCTCGTTTTGGACCAGCAGCTGGTGGGACTCGTATAACAATCAACGGAATGGGTCTAAATACAGGACGGAATATTGAGGCATTCATTGGTGATAAAACTTGCAATATAACAAGGCAAGTAAAGATCACTCTACATAACAATTAAGACATTGTTTCATTTACTTGAAAATTTATAGGTAACTCATCAAAAACTTGCTTAATGAAATACGTTTATATTGACTTCTACTTCGTAACTTTACAGCCCAGTGACCGAGAAGGAAGCAGTGTGCACAAGCTCTGAATGGAAAGTTGGGCAGACAGAAGTTCTCAAGGTGTCGTTTGATGGGGTAGACAAAACAAGCCAGGTGTACACTTTTACCAACAACCCTGTCATTACTGAAATCAGTCCAACCAGCACTATCTATGCGTGAGTACATCTCAGAAAATTAGTCAGTAAATTACGAGTGAAACTGCTTTTTTTCTTTTGCAGTTCAACATCTCATGAAATTGACTACACTCTTTTGAAAAAAGCTTCGTAAGTTAAGGTTGGAGTTTTGTGACAAAAATGATACGTGTTGCTTACCAATACTTTTCTTTCTAATGAAGAATGGACATTAAAATCAGCATTTTCTTAAATCAGTTCAGCTCCTTTTGTCCCGTTTTCTTTAATCGCCACGAACCGAGTTTCATTTGTTTTCACTACTCAGTGGTGGTCGAGAGATTATTGTAAGAGGGACATATCTAAACACTACCCAGATGGCTTCACTTGTTGTCACAGTTGCTACACAAATCACAAACACTAAAAGATCTGTTGGCAGTGATGAACCCAAGAACACCAAGTTTGTAGAGGTGAGTCGACAGTTAAAACATTTTATAATAATGATTGTCATCTGAACATTTTCATTGCTTTAAATTTAAGTTATTGAAACATAGGAATTTATTTTCAATATGATAAACTTAGTGCTCGAGTAAATCAATAATCTTTCCTGGAACATGGAAAATAATCGATTTGGTTAACCACCACGAGCATTCAAAATCATTGGCTCACTTCGTGGAAGCCTCTTGGAAAGTCATGAGTTCACTCTAAAAGCATGGAAAAGCCCTTCACTCTAAAAGCATGGAAAATCATGGGTTCACCTCTTACCATGAGGAAGGAAAATCATGGGTTCAATTTCAACAAGAGCATGGAAAATCATGGGTTCACTTCTTACCAAGAGCAAGAAAAATCATGGATTCACTTCCCTCGAAGAGCAAGAAAAATCATGGGTTCACTTCCCCTCAAGAGCAAGGCAACCAAGAGCATTGGTTTACGTCTTACCAAGAGCAAAGAAAATCATGGGTTCAATTCCCACCAAGAGCAAGGAAAATCGTGGGTTCACTTCCCATCAAGAACATGGAAGGTCATGGGTAGACTTCCCACCAACAGCATGAAAAATCATCGGTTCACTTCCCACCAAGAGCATGAAGAATCATCGGTTCACCTCCTAAAAGAGCTTGGGAAATCATGGGTTCACTTCCCACTAAGATCGTGGCAAATCGTGGCTTCCTTTCAAACCAAGAGCAAGGAAAACCATGGGTTAAGTTCCCACCATCAGCATGACAAATCACGGGTTTACTTCAAACCACGAGCATGGGAAATCAAAGGTTCACTTCCCACCGAGAGCATGGAAATTCATGGGTTCAATTTCCCTTCAAGAGCATGGAAAATCGTGGAATTAATTACCACCAAAAGTATGGAAAGTTCACTTCCCGTTAAAACCCTCAGAGCAGCCACGAGGATAAAAAATAATCCAATATTTACCAAATATGGTCAAAATTTTTTTTCAATGGGCCAATAAGGCCAAGATTCCATGTAATCCTCACCCCTGGTACACCCCACCAGCCTGTATTGGACAGACCCTAACCAGTGTGGAGTAAGGAGTGTTGAAAGACAGCAGCCACCTGTCTCAGTGTAGTAATTGATTGACCTTGTGTCAAGTATTCCCTTGGGACAGGGTGGTATGCACTTAGTGAAAACAGCTTGCTCCGCATACTGGTCGTAAATAACATAAATAACACAAGTCTAAGTCTTGACTGGCACTCCAATTCACTAATTATATAGATTAAAATAGGTTTGGGCTTGCTGTTGGGGGTTTTACGTAAAAAAAACTGGGTGGATAAAAAAAAAGACTTTTGGATGAACCGCGTGAGATTTTTTTTGTGGCTGCTCGGAGGGTTAAGAGCACTCCATTATTCAAAAAACAAATACATCAAATGTTTGGAGATAATAAACATTCCAGCTGTAAAAGCCAAACAATTTAGAAGTTAGCTCTAAAAACGAAAATAGTTTAAAATTTAAGGCATGAAGAAAAAAGAAAAGAAAACAGACTCTTAATTAATTGTTATTTTTGTCCAATGCGAGAATTTATCAATAAAGCAATTGAATTCAAACAAACATATGTTTACAAATATATTTACAAACTGTGTATTTCTAGAGCTGTGTTTTGGAAGGCTCAGAGTTCATGCGATGTCGGACTCCTAACATAACCTCTGCCATAAATAGTTCTCTATCTCAACGTACCGTGACGTTTGGCTTCATTATGGACAGTGTCAGCGACCTCTTAACGTGGTCAGAAGACAACGACGTTGACTTGGAGTTTTTTCCCGATCCGGTGTATGACGAGTTTGAAAATGATTTGTATGAGAAAGAGGGAGAGTTAATGACGATCGAGGTGAGGTTTATCAATGATGGGTGAAGAACTAGCTTGAACGCTCACTGATTGTTATGAAAGTGATAACCAGTATCCAGTTAACCTAAACCAGGATTTCTATAAAAATTTCTATAAAATCACATCTAAGCACCTTGATGTTTCGAAAGGGTTCCAGATTAGAAGTGTTTTGTTCTATCTCAGTTTACTGATGTAGTTTTAATTATTCAGGGTAAACGTATCAACAATGCAATCACTGCCTCAGAAATCATCGTTTATGTTGGAGCAATTAGATGTATTGTGGCATATGTTGAAGAAACAACCCTTGGTTGTAATTTACCTGAGGAACTACCATCTGCTGGGGACTTTATGGGTCAAGACACAGACAGAGGGCTTCCTGTGGTCTGGGTAAGTCTTCAGACAAATCTTAGTTGTAATTTACCTGGGAAACAACCATCTGACCGGGACTTCTTGGGTCAAGGCATTGGCAGAGGGCTTCCAGTGGTCTGGGAAAATCTTAACCCTATCAGGAACCATAACTTTTTAACGCTTAGTCCGATCACCGCAAAATGTTCTGACTTTTAAAAAAATATATCTAGAATTAAGTTGGCAAAAAATAATTGATACCGGGGGTTAGTTGTTGCCAAGGTAACCATTTGTTTGACCTTGGGTCACACGATTTTAGTGTTTTTAGTGATTTTTTAAACATTTTGAACATAATTTCCCCATTTTTTTTTATTTCTTTGCCAGAAAAGTGATAGTGATGAGTCACGTGGTAGTCTAAAATGGTTTTGGGAATTCAAAATTGTCGCCTTTTTTGGCGGCCATCTTGGATTTTGTGTTTTCAGCCTGTAATTAGGGGGTCAAATGATATCAAGTTTTCAACAATGGAATATTTTAAAGATGCTAATTTCTTACTTTTTAGACCCCAAAAATACATAGATTTGTCAATCAAACCTGAATATTTCTCCCTGGGCCCTTGGCGAAAAAAACGCAAACAAACTATTAATTATTGAATTATAACGCCCCCAAATGTGACTCCAGTAACTAAATTATTGTCAAATTATATTTATCTTGTTAAATTGTATAAGTTTGTCAAGTTTCAAAACATTCAGACGAAAAATACAGAAGTTATGGCAAAAACACGGTTTTGACTAAAAATGGGCAAAAACAGTCAAAAACGTCCTGTAGTGACGTTTAATTTTTTTTTTGACGTCATCACGTAAAAATCGGTGAAATGAACAACTGTGGCAAGTTCCACCAAAATCGGTCGAACAGTTTGAAAAATACGAAGGGGGAGGGGGGACACACTATGTGCCCCCCACCGGGCCCCGTACATAAAAAAACCCGGTTCTGATAGTAATTCACGTGAGAAACAGCTACCTCATACAAAGACTTCATGAGCCAAGACAAGGATAGATGGCTGTGTTCTTGGTTCGTCTTAAGACAAATCTTAGTTGTAATTTACCTGAGAAACAACCATTCGACCAGGACTACTTGGGTCAAGACACTGAGTGAGGTCTTCCTGTAGTCAGGGGTAAATCTTAAGACAGTGTTCATTTACCTGAGAAACAACTACCTCATACAAGGACTTTATGAACCAAGACAAGGACAGATGGTTAACTGTAAAATGGGTATTAAGGATCAATTCTCAGTTGTGCTTAATTTGTGCAGATTTCTTTTTCAATTTCAAATCTCCTTGAAAACTCAGGTGGTGCACAGCAACCTTGAGTTCCGCATTGGTTACATCGCATATCCTTCCGCCAGCAATGTCGTCCTTGTTCTCTCAGTGGTTGGTGCGGTGATTTTCACCATTGTAGTCTGCGTGATCATAGTTCTGTCAATTCGACTGTACAGATCCAGTCAGAACGTTAATCTTCTGGTATTAGAGAAAGACTTTCTTGAAGATGTTAAGAAAGGTAAGGAGTAGAGGCGACGGAATTGACTTCAATCATAATGACCAGGGTTTCACAAGCTAATAGGCAAAAAGTCATGCTTAGCAAGAATTTTTTCTGTCAAGCACAAAGAAGTGGTGAACAGTCAGAATTTACTTTATTGTAATTTCATTTATTTATTCTGGTTGTGAAGTCAAGGGTTCTTGGGAAAGCGAATTTAATCACCTATACTAGCCAAGAACCCCACGGAGAGGAGACAAGGAAGGAAGTTTTAGTTTTAGATCTAGAAGAAAATCCCCAGATAAGTATTCCATGGAGATCCCACATAATCAGACAGAGACTGAAAATCCAGTCCACATAGTTTCCCCGGGGTCATAGAGATGGAAGGCAAGGAGAGATACCACCACGCCAACCCAACTACCCAAACAAACCATGGGCATGACCTGGTATCTCTGCTTGCAATTTTTTCTTTCTTAGTAAATTAGTGTTTCAAAGCAGCGCTGGTTACGGAGGTAAACAAAGCATTTATGAGATCCCTTCCTGAACTTAGGCAATCGATTATCGACCATCCACCTTTTGACTTTGACAAGATTGTACTTGTTACTATTTTGAAATGCAGAATTCCCTCAGAGAAAAATGGACATTTTACAGCTGACGAGTGATGTGGAGGTGAACGGGATGCCGTTTGTGAGTCACCGTGACTATGCCATTAACATGTTGTTTATTGGACAAGAGGTCCAACCAACCACAACGGACGAGGAGGTAATTAGTGATGTACTCTGGAGACTCCAAGATCCTCTCAAGTAGAGTTGTCAAGAAGTCTAAAGAAGCTGGATCTTAAGTATATGTGACTCAGCCTGTATAAATGAGACACTTTGAGGTAAAAATGTAAATTCAATTTCATCATGTAGGGCATCTTCCAAGGATTAAAACGACACCACACTGACCTCTACAGAGTTTACGGTTCCAATCCAGAACAGTCAATTTTGTAGAGGTCAGTGTGGTGTCTTTTTAATCCTTGGAAGATGCCCTACATGATGAAATTTGGACTTAAATTTTTACCTCAAAGTGTCTCATTTACACAGGCTGAGTCACATATGTCTTAAATATGATGTCCTGAGAGTCAGGTTTCAAGTCATGTCAGAAGTCATGAAGAGTATATGAAGTCAAGTTTCCAGACGGTCAGATAAGATAATTGATCAACTCAAGAATCACAGTTAACTAAAAAAATACATGCTATGGTTATGCCAAATAAAATTGTGCTACAATGGATAAGTATCCAAAACTCCTTTACATTCCTGTTCTTGATAACCTACCAACCATCAAGGACACAACCAGGAACTCAAAACTATACTCTTCCAGAGCAAAAAGATGAACTCCCTCCCAAGAATCAGAGTTGACGTGAATTCAGACTTTTTTGTTAGCTCTGCCTGGTGAAAGAAAATGCTTTGTATTTCCCTCAGATATCATGATATCATGCTCGTTGATGTACTTCTCATGTGCTGAGGGTACTGTTCCAGAAAAGCTCCTTGCCAACTCTACAATTACAGGGGTTACTACACGTGGGAATACAATCATTGTATACGTACCTTCTGAAGATTGGATCCTTCTTTCAGATATTATTTTGTCAGCAATGACTTGAACCATGGATTATGATACAGCAAACCAAACCACTAACCAAAATAAAAATAATAAAACATGTAATAATACAAAATAACAATAAAGACAATCAAACGGAGCGACCAACATGTTTATACCTCCTACATGTTTATGTGTCCTTATTTGTACAGTACGATGAAGACAGCGTGGTTGAAGAAGCCATGATGAAATTTTCTCAGTTGCTAGGCAACAAGACTTTCTTACTTTATCTCATCCAGACCCTCGATACAGGGAGCAGCTCAAAGGTGTCGGTGGAAGAAAGGTGAGAAGTTTGAGACGTGAACTTTCTCCCCTCACAACTAATGCTGTCCAGCACTTCATAATTAAAGCATACTTTTTTTGTCTGTACTTCGCATTAGTAGAAATGTTTAAAATGATATTCATTTGTTTTTGTAACATAAAGTTTTTAACTTTTACAAACTTAAGTTCGAGAGGTAAAGATTGATGTTTTGGACTTTTGAAATCGATCTCCTAATTGCTCTGTATTTTACAATTTTCCTTTTTACTGTCTGTTTATATTAAGGACCGTAAAGGAATAGCTTGAGTAATACTGATCAGGCTTCCCTGTCTAAATAAAAGTGAACATAAACAAATGGATCAAAAAATTATGTACAAAATTATTACTGGTTTTTTTTATTTGCACAATGTTGTCATTCCAGGCAGTCGATAGCATCTTTACTGACCGTTACCATGGTATTGAACAACAAACTGGACGTCCTGACAGAGTAGGTGCAACTGGGAACTCGGCATTGTCCCAAGTGTTCTTAAATTCTCATTATATCTCTCTTGCCTTAACTCTTAATACTTCTAAAAAAATAAACGAAGTAAATAAAATAAATAAAAAGATAAATAGATTATAAGAAAATCTTGGAGAGCACTATTTTGAAAGCATTATGACATAGAGAGCACAACCAAGGCAACATGGGTAAAACACCGAAATAGTTTCACACCGACTTTTTGTTTTGTTTTTACTAAAACGAAAACCCCAAAAATAATGGGATGCCCTTGTACTGTAGGAGATGAGAATTAGTTTAAACCCACAACCTTATTATGTAGAGATCTCTTTCAAATGAAACCTAAAATTATATATCTGTACACCCACCACACATGCAAGCCACTGTTTCCTAAAAAAGATTGTACCTTCGCGTAATTCCCTTTAAGATAGATGCAATATTTATTAAATAAAAAAAAATGTTTAGTAACTTATTTTATTCTCTTGTTACATTTCAGCGTCTTGATAACTTTGATGTCACAGATGATTCAAGATGCTCAATCTACCAACCAGGAACTCCTACTTTTCAGCAAGTAAGAGCATTAAATATTATTTCCCTCGGAAGTGCTTTCCATTATCCATAATCTACATTCTTAATTAAAATGCTTGGGTCATGTGCCTAAAAACATACCTTCCAACCCCTTCTGCTTCCCTGTCCCCACTCCTTCCCTTACAATGTAATATCCCGACTGGAGCGCAGACCACGCAATTAATGCCAACATTGAACGGCGGAGAGGGGGTCGCCTAACGAGATATGACCAGGATTAACAGTTGGGACTTGAACCAACGACCCCGCATTGTAGATATGACTTCACCACTAGACCACCGTGAATGCTAGTGACGCACCGTGTATGCAAGTATACCAACTAGATAACTCCAAAGTTGAAGTGTGGGTATTTCTCAATAGAAGAATGATTGCAGATTATAATTATTATTAATACAAATTTCTGGTAATGAAACAAAGGATGCCTCACAAGCGAACTTAATCACTGTAGCACAGAAGCTTGAGGAAACCTGTAGATAGGGATGCTTGCCATCTGAACCAAAAATACCGGGGTAAACCGTACTCTTTTACGATAAGTGTTCTGGGTTCTTTAACGTGTATTACACATTCTAGTGCACGGGACTTACGGCTTAACGTCCCAATCCGAAGAAAAAAAGCAACTATGGTAAAAAATCTTGCTCAATTGTCGCGACTGGCCAGGCTGGAATTCGAATCCACATTCTGTGAACTACAAAAACTTAAGTTTTTGAACCACCTGTTCTTTTCAGAACCATCACGTCTCATAAGATAATTTCATATGGTTACTGCAATCCCTTATTTTCCAATTTAAAAGAAATGTCACTTTTGTCTGCAGAAGAGACAGCGTGTTGGAGAAGCTGTTATCAAACTGGGTCGCTCTAAGCCTGTACGACCAACTAAAGGTACCAGCAGGTCACAATGTAAACACATTTTTCAAATAATATCCTGATCTTCTAAAGGAAATTTCTGTTGTATAATAAATAATTTTTAATTAGAATTGCTCCATTGTTTTATACAACAAGAACACACATCAATTAACTGTTTAACATTTTTAGAAGTTCAAGCAAAGTTTCTTGATTTTTATGTTCGATATAGAGTCACACCGCCTATCCTCTGTTTGTGTTGTACCGCGCCATCAAATACCGCACTGAACATGGTCCAATTGATGCCGTCACTGGCCAGGCTATATTTTCTCTCAACGTTAAGAATTTAATGCAAGAAACCATAAACTTCAACGTCTTGGTAAGTTTAAAATCTCCTATATTTGGATCCCTTAAGACCAACTGACTGCTTAGCAAACGTCTATCAGATCTTTTTTTTCATGGCCTTTAGACACTGGTGGTTCTAAACAAAGACGGAACTGTCAACAAGGAAGTCAAGGTGCTAGACGTTGACACCGTGTCGCAGGTGAAGGAGAAGATTTTAGATGCCATCCATCTCAACAAACCCTACTCCAGCAGACCCAGTGCCAACCAAGTCAGTCTTGGTATGTTTCTCTGTAAACCCAACACCCTGTCTCCCTTTGTTTGACTTTCAAATTTTTTTGGATGCTGCATTCACAAATTGTTTGTCTGCATCAACAATTTAAAAAAAGAAAATAGTTATTAACAAATACAGCCTCGTTTGAACTGCGAGCTTTCTCGTCTGACACTCTGCAGTCATCGTAAGTAATCAATTATAAGACAGGTCGTTTTTAATTTAAAGTCACACAGTCTAACTTTCAGGTGGAGTTTTCCTTTCTTAATGACTAGCAACTGTAAAATAATTGTCTCAATAGAAAAATAATCTATAACAATGTACGTGGCTTTCTTTATGGCAGCGTGGCACCAGAGTAATAACGACCGTGTAATCTTGACGGACAAGGGCGTCAGACCTGTCACTAACAGTTTGTGTCGAATCAACACCCTGAAAGATTTCCAAGTGAGTAAAACACATGTTAAAACATTTCATCGGCAAAACTGTGGTTTAAAAAAAGTGATATTTACATTTAAAGTTGTAAGAGGTTGTTATTAAATCGCAGGAGATAAAAAATGAAGAGCTCTTGTTAAGACGGTGCAAGGGGAGACCTTTGAGGACACTAGATGGCAGCAGACTTATCAGGTATACCCATTGTTCTCGGAAATGTGCGCATGCTCATAACTACGTAAACAATGTCAGTTTACCTGGTAGGTCTGCTGCCACCTATCGTTCAAAAGTTTCCCATTGGATAAAAGTTCTCACTGGATCCCTGTTATTTTATTGGTTGTCCAAAGGTGCCCGACAGAGCACCAGTTACCCTTGCTGATAAGGGGCAGTTTACCAGTTGCTCTGGAGCAGTGCGTAAGTATAAAGCCCAAATTACAAAAGGTAAATCCTCTTTACAGAAAGTCAGTTCAAAGTTGGTTATATTTTTAAGAGAAGTCAAGCATCGACAAATTCCGCTTTGCTTTAATGTCACAAAAATGTTCTACCTAACAGCTCCATAAAGTTGAGCCGAGTTCAGAACTCTTGTTTGAAATTCTTGAATGGTCTGCAATGTATCAAAATGGTTAAAAAATACATCCAAACAAGGAAACAAAGACGGTATAATGTATTGCTATTTTTAAATCATCTACAGAATTCTTTGCCTTCAAAGATGAAAACACCCCTGCAGGACATCAATATCCGGTAAAACTCTAAAAGTAAACAAATTAAAGGGGCTGTGTCGTCATGATTATCGCAGTAAATGGAATAACCCAGTTACTATGTGCACATGCGTGCCGGCGGTCACATCACAGTTTGACAAAGACGGCACCCATTATAATTTACTGCAAGCGAGCGCGTGTGCAGGTTCTGGGTGAGAGTTCATCTTTCGATGCACGGCCACAGGCCTCATGCTTCAACCATGATGACACGGCCCCTTTTACATCGGGCCTGTGACTCTTCAGGATTTCTCTTGATACAAATGGTTATAATACCTATTATTATATATGTTTTTTCTTGTAGTATTCACATTGAGTGGCCCTTTGGCCTTAAATCCAGGGAAGAAGGGCTCAGCTGTGCTGGGTCCGATTCTGTGACTTTCCTCATCGTATTAGAGAATAAGAAAATTCCCTAAAAATATAAGACCACGTAGAGGAGCTTCATCTGGGTACCAAGAGGAGTCCTTTACTCACTTTCAGAACAGTTAAGTTTTGTAGAGTCAAAATAAAAGTAAGACTCAAAGGTCATGAAGCTGACCTCAGTTGCCATCAGCTCATCCCCTCCGCTAACCTCACACCTAAATCTGATTTGTAAACAACATATTACTTCCACCAGTACCCTCGCCAGGAAATAAGATATCTTGTAGATAAGATTTGAGCAACTGGATGCCTCTCTCTCTGTTGCGTGGTTTGGTAGCAGGTTCACAATATCAATGAATGGTGAAACGAGACCTTCTTTAGAACAATAACAACAGGTTTATTTAGACAAAGTATCTGACATGAGTTTACTACTCCACGTAACTTCAGCAACAACAAAACAGTGTGTCAACAGAGGGCGCTATGCTGACTTGTCAATACTCAACACTCTCTCTCTTAAAAGTAAGAATGAATAATCAGTTAACATTTGTATTTTAGGCTGAAGAAGAAGCAGAATCTTCATTTATGCAGAAAGGTGGTTACTTCATCCCAACCAAAGGTGACAGTCTGCAGAAGATCCCCCAAAACCTCCTTCGAGCAGAGTTTCCAGCAAAAGTAAGAATCTGCGGTTTGACGACAACAATCCAACAACGAAAATAAATAATCTCATCCTCCAAATTACCAACATTAGTCTTCTTCTTCTGTCGTATGACATGTTGCAGCTTATAGAGGCAGGTCCAGTTCCGAGAGCCAGGTAAGGGCATCATCTGTCACTAGATGGATGTCATTGATGCCTCCTGTGAACTTGGTCAGCATGCAGTCATTGATGATATGCAGGATGGTTTGGTCTGTTTGACAGCAATCACATGCTGGGCTGTCTCGGAACTACCATTTGTGGAGATTGTGTGGTGACCTTGCATGAAGAGTACGAATTCTATTCAGAGTGGTCTGTCTGCTGCCTAGGTGCTACGGTTGTTGGGTCATGCACTAAGTCTTTATTGGCGTAATCCACGTTTTCCCATATACTGCGCCAAGCCGTCTTGGGGTCATACTGCGCGTTGACTAGTATGTCCGCGGTGACCCAGAAGGGTTTGCGGGATTTAAGTTGCAGTCTTGGGAGATGTTCTAGGTCTTCATGGATCGGTAGGTCAGGATTGTCTTCAGTGCGTACAAAGTCCCAGGGTCTTTGACTTCCGTGGAAGGTCAGGAAGCCAGTGTAGTGGAGTAGATTTCAAGGTTCCACTAACCATCCGCTGAGTTCAGGATGGTGTCAATGTGTTTGGTGTGGCAGCTCTCACCCCAAAGGGGGAGTAGTACTCAGCTGTGGAGTATACAAGGGCAAGGCTGGATGTTCTGAGGGTGCTTGCACTTGTGCCCCAGCTAGTCCCTGCCAGTTTCTGGATAACGTTTACTTTGTGCTTGATCTGTCAGCCACACTTCTCAGATGTTCACATTATGTCTGACTAATCTTTAAAACAATTGCCAATTGAGCGAATAAGCTTTAAAATTAACAGTTTACTAGACAGTTAGCTAGATTTGAATATCAACCAATTTCATTGGTTTAAAGTTTTCACTGGTAGGCCTACTTTGTTTACATTGGTTACCCTGTATATCTACGGACTAGGCCTCCCTTCACAATCAAATAATCCACGATAAGTTCATTTCATTTGACGAAAGATTTCACAGGTAATTTGTCTGCACTGGTTACCTTATGTCAAGACAATGGATTAACAATAAAGAGATTCCTAATGATATGCATTTGTAGAGTATCTGATTGGTCAAGAGTTTTCATTGGTACCCTTCTCGTCACTGGTTTATATCTTGTAGGTCACTGACAGTGCCCAACAGAAGCAGTATGACGTTGAGGGCGCATATGGTAATTATTAATTATTAAGAAGCAAAAACCTGCTGATGTTTTCTATGAAAGTATGAACATAATCATGTAAAACCATTTAATTTCATAAATGAAATACCAGGCTGTAGTTATGAAGTCCAAAGACCATTAACTACATACAAGAGGTCGCTTTATGGGTAGGAAAAAAACCAACACTTTTACCAGATCAGATCAACAAAATCAGCTAAAGGTAGTCAGTACCGTAAGTTATAAGATATAAGATGGTGTCATGTTCTTCCTGCAACTCATGTCTTCAGATAACGATGGTTTGGGAGATGAAGAACAAAACCTTGAAGGAGTCAGAGATTGGCATCTGGTAAGTCAGAAAAAAAATAATTTGAATGAAATAATAATTGCTGCTAAAAAAAAAAAATCAGTTGATCAAATTGTTCTTTACACAAATTGTTGATCGTAATGTCCAATGTAACTTTTTCACAACAGTTTTATACTCTTGTAGAAAGTGTTATGGTTGGAGAGGATGCGTAACTATAGTAACCTTTTTTCCCAAGACTCAAAAGCAGGAGTCTTTCTCGATAGAGGAACACGCCACCGAGCAGAGAAGAAGATCGTGCTGTATCTCACTAAACAAACGCAGTCAGTGGGCCGTTTATAAAGTCCCATTCCAGAGGGTTCTATCATCAAAGGTAATCTTTGTGTAAAGCAAAAACAAGCAACATCACAATCAAATCGTTTGTTTCCTCTTAAACTGTTTCAATAATACTTCCCATTTTTTTTTTTTTTATAGATGACAGTCTCTTGCATCGTTGATACAGAGGTAAAGAAAGTCTTTCCAATAATAATGTTATTTTTGTGGATGCCCGTGACGGTGGAGCAACTCAACACAAACACTAATGTAACGTCCTTTAAATTAAAATACTTTATTTATCTTTTATTTCTCTCTCTCTGGGTACCAACATACAACTGACCTTTTTGAAGCCACTGCAGCTGCCTGATGCCACGTCGACTATCATTCAATACACAGAAAAAACGTCAGCAGTAATTTGTGTAACAACCATTTAAATTAACATCAACTGAATCAAGAAAATTGGGAAAAGTATAATCTCACTTATCGCTTGTTTGGGATCCAGAGTCCTATAACCCTTGACAAAACTGACTCTGCAAACTGATATTCGTGGTTTTCGTGACCCTAACTTCCGGGTGATCTCTAGCGCTCTCTTTAGCGCACACTTTGCCATCTCACAACATCCCGGCTCCCTAATTGCGGGACCAAAGAGCAATTGTAACATCAAGATGCGCACCAAAAAAAATCTAAAAGAAATCGAGCACTGCACTGCTTTTTCAAGCACATGAATCCGGTGATGCTAGTCTGTTTCCAGTAAGAGGCTCAACTTGGTGATAGGCCTCCTCATTTCACACTTCTCACTGAGCCGTCTTCACTTGGACTCGCTACAGAGGACATCTGTTCTGCATGAAGTTGCTATCCGCAACAAGAACCACGTCTCCAACCTTGATGTTCCGAGTTTTCTTGTGCCACTTCTGCTGCTCCTGTAGTCTGACTATAGGTATTCTGCCAACAGACGATGGTCAGGTACTGAATTTGTCGCCACCTCTTCCTGAGGTACAGGTCTTCCTTAAGATGCCAGGGGTAACCGCTGATTGGAGTCTGGCTCCAACAGATGGGTGTAAGTGCCTCTTCATCGTCATGGTTGTTAGGGGTTCTGGTGATTGGTCTGCTGCTTAGAATGTCTTCTACTTTGCAGAGCAGTGTCTGAAGGCCTTCATCGTTGAGCTTGATCGGATGTTGCATCATAACACCAGACAGCACCTTTCGTGTTAAGCGAATGACCCTTTCCCATCACAGGCTCCACTATGGTGGGAAGCCAGCGAACAGTTGATCTTTCTCTGTATACACAACTGCTTCAGACTGGAGTCGATCATGGCTTGGTTCCATTTCTCTACCTCCTCCCTCATCTTTCGATCATCATCTACCAAATTTGTTCCGTTGTAAGATCTCAGGAACTTGAGGGTTCGTCCAGAAGCAAATCTTTGTACAGCGTTGAGGCAAGAGTCAGCAGAGAGGTATTGTGCAACTTCCAGATGAAGTACTCGGCTAGCCATGCAGGTGAAGATCATTCCGTTGTTTTTGAGAATGCTACGACCTCGCTTGATGTCGAATGGCCCGAAGTAGTTAACACCGGACTTCGTGAAGGCTGGCTGGTCTGGTTCCAAACGTTCTTCGGGTGCTGTGGGCTCCCAGGTTTCCAACTCTCTGATGGACACCGATAAGTATCAACCTTGACACCTGAGAGTCCTCAGTGAGGATTATTGGATGCTTGGTGTCTACTGGCAGCTTGGAGTGCCTCAACCAACTCTTGGTACTCTTAGCAACTTCATCCATCACAGGGTCGAGTTTTCCCGCCGACTATATGAAGTTATGGCTCTACTGGACGCATTTGATAATCTCCATGCCTGCTGTCTCCTCCAATCCGTGCATGATGAGGGTATTTAGACTCTCGATCTCATCTTGCGCTGTAGTTTTCAGCTCAACTCTGGATACATGGCGCTGTTTGAAGAGCCTCTGGGCTCGCAGCATCCATGCCATTGTTGCCTTCAGTTGCCTCCAGGATGAACACTGGTCGATAAACTGATCCACAGTCATACTATCTTCCTGGAACTTGAGAGTGGTAAACCCGCATGACCTATTGGCCTTTGGCTGGCAACTCCCTCACAATTTCTGACATTGGCCATGTGGATTCCGGCTCCCAAAGAAACGCTTGCCCCTGAAACCTGAACACTTTCTGATGAATTCCCGTTCAAGCTATATCTGATGGATTTTCCAAAGTCGGGAAATGCTGCCACTGCTAAATGCTGGAGCCCTCTTGTATGGTGGTAACACGATTTGCAACAAAGGTGTGGAATCTTATCGTCTTGTTGGCGATGTACCTCAAGAAAGAGGTACTGTCTGTCCAGTAGTAGACATCGAAGTGCGACTCCATTGCTGATGTAATCAGTGCAAAAAACTTCACTGAAAGACTGGCTGCGGTTAACTCCATCCTCTGGAAGCTCAATTCCTCTATGGTGCTTAAATCCATCAATGTCCTCTTGGGTTGGCATGAGATCTCTGATGACAGGCATCTCAGTCAAGCCCCAAAATGCTTTTCCCAAAATATGGTGTGTGGTAAAATTTTGTCCCATGGCGCGTAATTCCACGGTAGTGGCCTTGCCAGTTACTCCAAGCTGCTGGCCAAGGTTCTCAGTGCAAAATGTCACGTTACTGCCTCGGTCAAGGAATGCGTAGGACTCCACTGTGGTATTGGTGGCTGGGGATGTGAGTCTTACTGGTTTGACTGCCGTAGTGCAGAGACCTGCGTCGGCTCCCGTAGGGAACTAGCTCTGTCCTTGCGTGGAAATATGTATGTGGAACTGGAATTTTCCTGGTCGGTGGTCTTGGGGGTCTCTAGCTTTGGAGAGTCTAGGTCCTTTGTATCTTGCTGTTCCCTTTCCTTGAGGAGCAATTTTTGGATACACACTCTGTGCATTTAGCTGTCTCTGCATCGTTTGCTTAGATGGACATACTTAAGACAACCAAAGCAAAGTCCTTTAGACTTCAGAAATTGCAACTTGTCTTCAAGTGACTTGGCACTCACCTTTCGGCACTCCTGCATCGTGTGTCCGGATCCTTGACAGAAACTGCAGGGCTTTGAGCTCGCTACTTTGGCTGCTGACTTGTCGTTTGTTTCTGCATAAACATGCTTCTCCTTCCTACTGTTGCCAACAAACTCAGTAACCGAGGCGGCGCACCCAATCTTTCTGATTGGTAGCTTGTTGGGGCGTCCCCAATTACTGGGCTTATGTTTGCCTTGATCTTGCCTCCTTCTTGTTCATGACTATATTTCACCATCTCTCATGTATATAGAAGGGAGTTTGGATACAAGTCGCTTAATGTACTCGGAATACTCCAAAACCTTTGCCGCATTATTATGGAGTGTACGGCATTTTTACACTCCACCAACAATATTGCAAAGGCGTCGAGTCCAGATGGGTTATCTTCTGCACGTCACTTGATCCGCCAGTTGAGACTTGATCCTTCTGCTTCACTTTCTCTGCCTTCGCTACTGTTTCAGTTTTAGGCTCTTTCGTTTCTTGAATAAGGGCCTGTTTTTAGGGCTTCTTCTCAATAATTGGGGGTCCGTCTGTCAAGTAGGTGGGGTCCAAAGCTCATGTTTTGGGTAGACTGCTTGCCTGGGGTTCAGGTGACACTGTGAATGATGACGTAACTATGATGCCATGGTGACATAATCTGGTGCGGTAGGACTGAAAGCCACACCCATCGGTAAGGGTAGACTACAATTGCCGCCTTAGCACTTGATACCTGCAATTCAATCCTGAACTCAAGCTCTTCTTCTTTCTGCCAGAGTCTCAATTCTTCTCCTTTCTTCCTCGCTTCAAACTAGAGCGCTTCTTCTTTCCTTTTGGCTTCAAACTGAAGCCTCTCCTCCCCCAACTTCCCTTTCTCTTGGAGTGTTCTAGTTCTGGCTAACAGCTCAGCAGCCTACTGATGCTCCATCGCTCTAGCTGTCAATAAGGAACTGGAAAATTAATAACATAACCAAATCAAAAACATTTGGGAAAAAGTAACCTCACCCCGAGAGGACACTATTGCCTAAAAAGACCAGGAAATAACGAACTGACCCCCCCCCCCCAAAAAAAACAAACAAACAAAAAAAACCAAAAAAACAACAACTTAACAAGCACAACTGGCAAGAAAATGACAGTAAATGACACATGACAGTAAACATTTGCCAAAGGGCTTGAACAAACTGGGTAAAGATGATTGCGCAGCAGAATTGATGCCAGAGTCAAAATACAAAATAACACTACATGAATAAATCGCAACAATGAACATGAACTAGTTTCATAACCGAAAACAAGATCCCATTGAACCTCTAAAATCTACAACATAAAAACATGTTCAATACAGGTCTACTAGTAAAAACTAAAAGGCCCCCTTACCGCTTGTTTGGGATCCAGGGTCCTATAAACCTTGACAAAATTGACTAACTTAACCCTGCAAACCGATATTCGTGGTGTTCGTGATCCCAACTTCATGGTGATCTCTGGCGCCCTCTTTAGCGCAAACTTATCCATCTCACAACAACTATAATGAAAGTACACTAAAAACAAAGACAATATAAAAACAGGAAATAAAGAACTCGAAAAGCATGTGCTCGAGGGAACAAAAACAACAACAATAACAACAACAACAACAACAACAACAACAACAACAACAACAACAACAACAACAATAATAATTCGATCAAACCCGGGATTTTAACTAAACAAACTTTTTGAATCTTTCTGGAAATGTAAGCCAGCCTGGTAATACCTGTGAAGAGAACATGATGAAGAAATTTCAGTTTTATTAGATGTGGGAGGAAAACTCCAAGTGGGGGAAACCCACGCCATCTGGTAGGGAGTGATATCCCAATCCACGTAGAAGGCTCCAGGTCTGAGGTGGGTTTCGAACCGGAGTCCACTAAGGTGAACTGCATTTTTACATGGGCCTATAATTCAGCGAAACTTAATAACCTATAGGTCACTAAGGTCGTACAGTTATGACCAGTGAGTATACAACTAATTGACAATCTCTTGACTATTTATCTCAACACCTTAAAAACAGAGCGTCATCCAAGAATATGTTGACAACATGTTCCAGACGATTTTGTCCGTGGAGAGCGCCCCCAAGGCCATCAAGTACCTCTTTGACTTTTTCGACGACCAGGCGCATATGTATGACATGAAGTCCAAAAACCCGGAAATTAAATATGCCTGGAAGAATAACATGTGAGTAATGAATAACAGTAAGACCCCCCCCCCCCCCCCCCAACGAGAACAATGTAGACACCGGGAACCAGTCTAATGTTTAAGTAACCTTCAAGTGCGTAAAAACTTCACCGGAAACTTTGATATTGATAAACCTCATTTTAAAATAGATTAGTTTTTTGGAAGTTTACGTCCAAGTTTAAATGAAGGCTTGCATGCCTCTCTCTAAATCCTCCCCGTTTAAGAAAGACGCTTAAGCTTAACACCGCCTTTTGCTTAGTGTGCAAAACACTGCTTAAAAGCTTCATAAAACGAGGCCCACACGTTGCGCTTTCAAGAGATGTTTGCAACATATAAAAAAAAATCTGAATACTCTCCATTCAATCACTTTTTGATAGTCTGCCACTGCGTTTCTGGTCCAATGCCATCAAGCATCCAGACTACATCTTTGACATCCGACCTTCTCGCTCCGTTGAGGCAAGCATGGACGTGATAAGTCAGTTATTCCATGACGCCCACGACACCGAGACGGATAAACTTGGACAGGTAAGAGAAGTTGGTGACCGCAAGGGCAGTTTTCTTAAATCAAAGAAAAACAAATATGTTTGCATTCCCCTTAGTGTCTGGTACGAACTTTGATAACTCATCGGCGTCATTCAGCAAGACCCAAGGACTGTGCATTTAATAAAGTGGACAATCTGGTGAGAAATGTTGCTTTCCTCGAACAACTAAACACAATTCTTCACAGAGGGGGAAAATGTGCATCTTAGGGATTTATTGTTCATTGGATAACTATTGGGGAGGGAAAGGGGGAGTGCCCTGTAGGCGGAGGGGGGGGGGGGGGGGCAGATCTAAATACAAAGTTTCTGATTTTTTTTTACGTTGACAGGAATCCTCCATTAACAAGTTCCTGTACAGCAGAGAGAAGACAAAGTACCAGCGTCTTGTTCGACAATACTATAAAGGATTGGAGGAATCTTCACCGGTACCCACACAAGATCTGAACGCAGAGCTACAAAAAGCAAGTCAGGTATAAGACGCCAAATTAACTTAACCCAAATTCCTGCCCAATTCTCAAAACCTATTTAGTGTTATTTAATTTCAAGATCCCCTCATATACAGCACGTTAATTTTCGTGAAAAATAATATTCTTAGCTAAATACAAAATACATCGTTGCTTTTGTTTTATCTTGACTTTAAACTCAGCGAGGCCTTAATTTTACCTGCAAGAGGTCAAACCAAAGAAACAGTGTGGTAAACCAGATGCAATTACACTTCTACTAAAGCAGTTAATGTACAACTTTTGATGATTTTTTTTATTGACAGTTTTACAATGTTTCAATGTAAGTTATTTGCTTGAACAATAAGTATTATTATTTTTGAAATATTTTTGTACTTTCAATTGGAATTAGTATTGCGCCCTCTGGCTGTCAAAAATACGGCCTACTTATCTCTGTTTTCTTGTAGATTTTCACAGGACTGTTCAGCAAGCTAAGCACCTTGAAGCAACTATGGGATCTTGTAAGTTATCTATTCCTGGTTGCATGATAACATTAAAGAGGCTATCTTCTTGCACCTCCCTTAACTGTTTACTGCATTAGATTGACCTCTGACCTGCCTGCTGCGCAAAGAATAGTAATGATATCTTTGATTACTCGATAACCGCCTACACTCTTTACTGTAAATGTTTTGGGTACATCATGCTCAACTGTGAAAGACCCTCCAACTCAAAACATAAAAGCACATCAGCTCTACACACTTTAGTCTCTTGACGACAACTTGAACACTGTAGTCGAAACGTCGAGAACAGACCAATCAGCTCTTTTCAGAGCCAACCTAGTCTTCCTAGAACAGATTAATACGTGGTGTACCAAAAGAAACCAAAATATTCAACTCCATCATGCAAAGACTAAAACTCTCAACTCTTCTCTCTGTTTCAATCTGACAACAGCTTCTTGTGGTGTTGAGGACAAATGATGAAGGTGACCAAGAGCATATATGGTGTTTGCTGGCTGATGTGAAAGATACACTCTCCAGCGGCAATGCTTTGTAATATTGCCCCAAGGTTCAGTTTAGGTTTTCTCGGTCAATTTCAGCAACAGATAATTCAGTTTCATTAAAACGCATTCAAATTCGATCAAACTATGTGGTTTATGTCTTTGCTACACATTGCGTCCAATTCGTTTTCGTGCAGACATCACGATTTTGTTCTTCTCACTCTCGGGTTCGTTTCAGTCATTCTAAAGGCATTTAATACTACACTTTCACGAATGTCTACAACCTATTTTACAATTGATGTCTGATGAAATTGAATGGTTGACCAGCCTCTTGCTGCTGACTTTTACGAAATTGAATGATTTTTACAACCTACTAAATTCGAATGATCTTATTTGACCTGTGAATGCTAAACTGTTGAAATTTAATGACTCATTGTAACTGTTGAATGATGACACAACGGAGCTTCGTTCTTCGAACAGAGTGATATTGATTATTGATATTGAATGATTAGTGTGACTGGAATAATGCCATGGGTGCAAGAAACGTTGTTTCCCGTATGAAGGTTGTTTCCCGTATGAAACGTTGTTTCCCGTAACCTAGGTTCCTGTTTCGATTTGCCAAAGACAAATAAACAAATGTCTGTGCATAAACTTCCCGCCGAAAACTTGTACGGTAATTCACTGGTTTCTGGGATACAGTATAATCATCATCTAATGTAATATTTCAAAAATAGTTAAGGAACGAGAACAGTTCTGTCTATGATTTTATAAATGTCTAGTGGGCGAGCGGTCAAGCGCACTGGACTCAAGCCCTGGTTTTCTGATCAGCAGAGTGTGGGTTCGAGTCCCGCTCTTGTATCAGGACCGAGGGCACAATGGGCCCCTCTACCAAATTTGTGGCCATAACTTTTAAACACTTAGTCTGATCACAAGACATTTGCTGAAAAAATATCCAAATGTCCAAAAACAATTCTTGGATCATGCCGGCAAAAAATAATTGATACCGGGGGTTAGCTGTTGCCATGGCAACCATTTGTTTGACCTTGGATCACACGGTTTTAACGTTTTTTAGTGATTTTTTAAAAAACTTTTGAACATAATTTCCACTTGTTTTTGATTTTTTCCCCAGAAAAGTGATAGTGATGAGTCACGTGATAGTCTAAAATGCTTTTGGAAATCCAAGACGGCCGCCAAATATGGCGGCCGTCTTGGATTTTGTGTTTTCAGCCTGTAATTAGGGAATCAAATTATATCAAGTTTTTTAACAATAGAATGTTTTCAACGTACTAATTTCTTACTTATCAGACCAAACACATATTAAGGTTTATAAACCAAGCCTTATTATTATAAACTGTTATAGGGTGCTACATGAATGGGTCTCATAACTATGTGGTTTATGTCTTTGCTACACATTGCGTCCAATTCGTTTTCGTGCAGACATCACGATTTTGTTCTTCTCACTCTCGGGTTCGTTTCAGTCATTCTAAAGGCATTTAATACTACACTTTCACGAATGTCTACAACCTATTTTACAATTGATGTCTGATGAAATTGAATGGTTGACCAGCCTCTTGCTGCTGACTTTTACGAAATTGAATGATTTTTGACCAAAAATGGACAGTCAAAAACGCCCTCTGAGTTGACGATTTTGGAATTGTTTTGACGTTATCATGTAGAAGCTCGGTGAAATGAACATTTATGCCAAGTTTCATCAAAATCGATTGAACACTTTGGAAAATACGGAAGGGGGACATTGTGTGCCCCCGGTCCCCGTACACCCCCCCCCCGAAAAAAGCACGGTTGTGATAGGGTTAAGCGAGACACTTAACCATTACTTCGTCCTTCGGATGGGACGTAAAGCCGTAGTCCCCTTGTGTTGTGTAATGCACGTAAAACAAAAGAACCCAGTTACACTTATTGCTAAGAGAAGGGGGTTTGCCCCGGTGTCTTATGACAGTGGCTGCTGAATGCTCCACAACACATTGTAAACTGTTATAGGGTGCTACATGAATGGGTCTTATAATTCAAAAACTTCAAAAACCTTTCGTAATATAAAGCACTATATTATACCATTTGGTCTGTCTATAAATATTACGTGCTCAATTGATAAACAATACATTATAATTTTGATTGTGTAATACTCAGATAAACTTACATTAATTCAGAATGTTGATGTCTTTGTTTAAAGACACTTTTTAGAAAAATACACAGTTATTTGAAATTTTATGCTATTTTGTTAAAAATATGATATAAATTTACAAAGTGAGACTTCTTCTGAAATTTTAAGTGTAAATGCCTTTGCATAATTATGATGTCACAAGCTCAAGACGCGCCCTCACTAATGAAGCCATATCAATCGCTAAGATTTTTACCCAGTGATGTGAGGGTTGTGTTTATAAATACAAGAGTCTTGTCCGTTTTGAGGAAACATATTTTGTTACTTGTTTGGTATAAATAGTTTCGGCAGAGATTCTTTTGCATAATCCAGACATTTTTCAATTTAGTTCCAACTTGCGAAATAAAGAATTGTAAACAATGTCATAATTGACAAAGTAATTTATATATATATATATATATATATATATATATATATATAAAACTAGTAGGGTTGATGGCCTTAGCTTTCGATCCAAACCGGAGCTTCGTCAGAGGCAAAAACAAGCACAAACATAAAAACAGATCCATTTATAGAAAAACCTTGGGATTAAAATAGATGGAGAGTATCCAAAATAGGCGGGAAAAAGACAACCAATCAAAGTTAATTAAATACAGACAAAGAGATTGTTGATGACCAATCAAAATACAGCAGTGTGGACAATGGGATGTCCAGTGGTCGGTTAGTACAAAAAGGAGATTAGTGAACAAAGGAGGAAAGCTGCATGGTGGGAAATGCGGCTGACATGAAAGTACAGGATTATTTACTCACATGAGGGAGGTGATTAAGGGTAATCTCCCTAAATAAAGCAGTAGAAGTGTAAACATTGAATAATAGAGAGGGGGCTATAATGAGAATACTATATTGATAATGTAAAAGCATGGAAATAAAGTAGTTATTTGCCAAGAGGAATTATTTAACACCTGTGTTTATGTTTAATCCGAATGGTTGGATTGTTCGGAGTTTGTGAATCCAGTGGGATTCTCTGAGTTTACGATGTGAATCGTCGCCGTTGAAGGCCTCAATGACAGTTAGTTCCACATCTTTGACACTATGATTAGGACTATTAAAGTGGATAGATACTGGGTACAGTTTTTTGGTCTTTATGGAGGAGACATGGTTCGCAAAGCGAAGACTAAGTTTGGTCTTTGTCTCTCCCACATACTGTACTCCACATCTCTTACATGATATGACATAAATGACATTTGGGGTTTGGCATTGGGAGTTGGTCTTGATTTTGTAGGTAAAGCCAGTGCTGTGGCTTTTAACCTGTACAGTGGGTTTGATATACATACAAGTCTTGCACTTAGAGCGGGTGCAGTGGTGACAACCCTGCATGTCGTGGGGAGGGAGTTTGGCCTGTACCTGGGGGGAGTTTTGCTCTAACTAGAATGTCACCTAGGCTCTTAGGGCGACGAAAGGCGACCATGGGGCGCTCAGAAATTGCTGAGCGCAACCTGTTGGAGGAGTGGAGAATTGGCATGTTGTCATTGATTATAGATGACAACTTGGGTAACCTAGGGTGGAAAGTAGTGACCAGAGCAACTCTATTGGTCGGGGTTCTCTTGGTGCCCGTGTTGGTCAACAGAGTATGGCGGGGTATGCCAAAAGCTCTGTTGATGGCAAGTTGAACCCTTCGTTTGCTATGGCCCCTAGAAACAAGGTGGTGCCTTAGGTCAGATGAACGCCTTTTGTATAGAGTATCTGTGGAGCAGATACGTCTTATACGTAAGGCTTGACTGTAGGCAATTGCCTCCTTGCAATGGCTAGGGTGGCAGCTATTAGAGAGAAGATATTGATGGGTGTCAGTGGGTTTGCTATATACATCTGTCACAATACCATTAGGGGATTTAGTTATAGTCACATCTAGAAAATTCACGCAGGTAACAGAGAAATCGGGACCACTGCTGTGGGATCTGCACCACCAGAAATACGCAAAATTAAAACAAAACAAAACAACATATAGTACAGTTGTGTGCTCCTGCTGTGTGTCAGAACAATGGCAGCGTTTTGTTTACTTTTTAATGGGATTTTAACGAGTCGGACTTTTGTCTGACTTTGTAATGGCGTTATCAAGGCTGTGATTAATCAATACGTTAGTAGGCGGGTCTTAATGGATCGGTCTATTGTGGCATGTTGGGGTGTATGTTTGTTCGTTTTTGCACCCTATCCCGCGCTGAAAGCTATTTTTTTCTCACCAGGAGCCAATGTGGTACCTGTAGGTTTTCGGAGGTTCCAATTAGTGGGGCAGATAGGGGAACTATTGGGGGGGGGGGGGGAATTGTGCATGTGAAGATACAACCATGGAATTTGGCACACAGTCGAATTATTTCATGAAAAAGATAGTTTTGCTATAGGGCCATCGCAGGTTTGTCATGTAACCCCATCAGGACCGGGCTTTTTTGGATGTGCGGGGACGTAGATGGGGGGGGGGGGGGCACATAGTAGTGCCCCCCTCCGTATTTTCAAAGTGTTCGACCGATTTTGATTAAACTTGCCAAAAATGTTCATTTCACCGAGTTCTAAATGATGACTCAACAAATTTCAAAACATCGTCACTAGAGGGCGTTTTTAACTGTTTTTGCAAATTTTTGGTCAAAAATCGTGTTTTTACAATGACTTCTGTATTTTTCGTCCGAATGTTTTTGGGGTCTGAAAAGTAAGAACTTAGCATGCTGAAAATATTCCATTGTTAGAAAAACGATATCATTTGACCCCTAATTACAGGCTGAAAACACAAAATCCACTGATGGCCGCCAAAAATGGCGGCCATTTTGAATTCCCAAACCCACTTCAGACAATCACGTGACTCATCACTATCACTTTTCTGGCAAAGAAATCAAAAATAAGTGGAAATTATGTTCAAAAAGTTTTAAGAATCACCAAAAAACAGTACAATCGTGTGACCCAAGGTCAAACAAATGGTTGCCATGGCAACAACTAGCCCCTAGTATCAATTCCACCTTACCATCATGACGTCACTCCAGAGACCACGTGAGATAGCGCTTACCAGCCAGCAAACCGTCAGTGTGCGGTCTAGCCAGCTACTGAACGGACGTGTATGTACACAGGCTAGTGTTTGTGTCATTGCGTTGAGTAATACATGTAGGTAAGAACATTATTTTGACTATTTGAGATTGTGTAGTCATTAGTTATCGTACTAGTTTGACTTGTCAACTATGGCAACGGCGTACATCGACAGCGTCTTGGATTTAGAGGATTTATCTGATTTATCACCACACCATACGCCATCACGGCAATTTAGTACTTGTGGTTTATTTGGGGCTGGGGAGCAATCTCCCAAAGACCCCGTACAACGCTTAATAGCTAGTTCTCCGACTCCAAAATTGGAGGTCCAAACGCCCTTGAAAAGGCGGGGGAAAACAAGGCCAAAAACCAAGACAAAATTGTCAAAAAATAGGCCTGAAACAGAAAAGGGCTCAGCCCAGGGTGTGGCTCCTTTGGACAGCTCCAGCCAACCGTGGCAGGAGCTAAGCACTACTCTCGTGCAAACAATGCAAACGGGGTTTGCAAAACTGACAACGGCATTCCTGAATGCAAATACATGCACAGAAACTAATGTTAAACGTGGCTCGCCAACATGCACAACTACTGCCGCTTCAAAGAGCAAAAAACTCAAGTCGGCTATTGTTGTACCGGATTTGGAAACTGAATCTGATAATACCGAAGCAGAACTACAACGTCTCCTCTCTGAGGGGGAGGTAGTTTCTGCAGAAGAAGATATGTTGGTAGATATTCAGCAAGAATATGAAGCGGATGATAAAGTTGGCCCTAAAATCAGGGAAAAACTAGCAACTTTGACGGGCAAAGTTCTCACCACAAAATTGTCGGATGAGAAATTGTCCGATAAACAAAAACTGTATTGCCGTCCACAGAACTGTGCTGAACTGATCAAAACAAAAGTAAACCCAGAGATTTGGGCCCTACTCAAATCTAGCACTCGTTCCAGAGACCTTAAATTCATACGGCTGCAAAAGCTTTTGATTTCGGCATTTGTTCCTTTGCTTCAGTTAACAGACAAATTATTGTCAAAAGATCAAGCCAAAGATGAGGTGAAATTGGCAATGGACACCATGACTTTGATGGCGAATGCTAACATTGAATTAAATCTTCGAAGAAGGGAACTTATGAAGCCAGACTTAAACGCACAGTACCAACGTCTATGTGCACCATCAGTCCCTATCACAAAGTTGTTGTTTGGGGATGATTTGACCAAAGAGGTCAAAGATATCAATGCTACTAATAAAGTAGGGCACAAGATTGGACGAGCGGGTGATGCCAGAAATATGGACTACCGCCGAGGTTTCGGTTATCGTCATTATTCGGGCCGCTACAACACACAGCCAAAAAAGTATGGAGGAAACCAGGCCTATACAAAGGGTCATTACCCCTCCAGGGGCTACGGCAAAAGAAGACCGTACAACAAACGGGGCCAAAGCACGAACCCATAACTGCCCAAAGCACATCATCAGAGTGCAGCAAGGTAAGCAACTTTGCTTTAAAACCCAGTGGAGCTCAAACAAACTCATTTGTGGCAGGTAGAATAAAATATTTTTTGCCCATGTGGAAGAAACTAACTTCCGACCCAAACATTTTGGATACTGTGAAAGGACTACATATTGAGTTTGAAACGTTTCCGAGGCAAACGTTCATACCAAAGCAGTATGCAATGAGCATTCCTGAGCAAAAGGTTGTTCAACAGGAAGTTGAAAAGTTATTGACCAAAGGAGTCATTGAGATAACAACTCATGAGCCTGATGAATTCCTATCAAACATTTTTCTACGACCAAAGAAAGATGGTTCGTATAGAATGATACTGAACTTAAAGGCATTGAATAAACATGTGAAATACCATCATTTTAAAATGGAAACTTTGCAGTCTGCAATACATTTGATGACAAAAGATTGCTTCATGGCATCCATAGATTTACGTGATGCTTACTATTCAGTGCCGATTGCACATGAACATAGAAAATATCTCAAGTTCCAGTGGGGGGCAAATATGTATCAATACACTTGCCTTCCAAATGGCCTTGCTTCAGCTCCACGTATTTTCACAAAGGTATTGAAACCTATCTATTCAGCCCTTAGAGGCCAAGGATTACAATCAGTGGCGTATATTGATGATTCATTGTTATATGGTGAATCAAGTGAGGAATGTTGCAAAAATGTTAAGGCAACAACACAACTTATGACCCAAGCCGGGTTCATAGTTCATGACCAAAAATCGGTTTCTGATCCCACACAAACAATCAAATTTCTGGGCTTTGAGCTTAGTTCACGAGAAATGTCAGTCAAATTGACTGCAGAAAAGGCCGTGAAATTAAAGACGGTTTGTCAAGCTCTAATAGCGAAAAAGTCTTCGCTAATTCGAGAAGTGGCTCAAGTTATTGGCATGATAATATCTAGTTTTCCAGGGGTAATGTTTGGTCAATTATTTTACCGATATGTCGAAAAAGACAAAATAAAAGCTTTGCAAGAAAAAGACAGTACATATGATACTCAAATGAGTTTGTCTCAGGAGGCATTAAAGGACCTCACCTGGTGGATTGAAAACATCGAATCCTACCAAGCCACAAGATATATCCATATCACTAATGCACAACCAGATATGACAATTTATTCAGATGCCTCTCACACAGGATGGGGAGCAATCTGTAAAAATACTGGTCTGCGAACACGAGGTCATTGGACACCTCAAGAATCTCAAGCTCACATTAATTACTTGGAATTATTGGCAGCTTTCTTTGCTGTCAAATCCTTTTGCAAAGACGGAAAGTTCGCCCATGTACGTTTGTATCTTGACAACACTACTGCTGTTGCGTACATAAATAATATGGGTGGAATACACTCATCCACCTGCAATGAAATAACACGGCAAATGTGGATGTGGGCAATACAAAATCAAATGTGGCTCAGTGCAGCACATGTTCCAGGAAAACAGAACGTAATCGCAGATATTGAGTCAAGAAATATAAATATTGATGGCGAATGGATGCTAAAGCCATCTATTTTTCAGCAATTATGCGTTCAGCTTATTGAACCTAATATTGATTTATTTGCGTCCAGGTTAAATTATCAGATTAAGCCGTATGTTTCATGGAAACACGACCCAGAAGCAATTGCCATTGATGCATTCATGCTTTCATGGAAAACTTACAAGTTTTATGCTTTTCCACCTTTCAGCTTAATCGGACGAGTCCTTCAGAAGATAATGGACGAGCAGGCAGAAGGACTTTTGATAGTCCCAAACTGGCCCACCCAATGCTGGTATCCACGTGTGATGCACATGTTGGTGGCACAGCCGGTGCTCATCCCACCGTCCATGGTGCCGCTACAGTTGCCACAAGACAAACACGCAATGCACCCATTTCATCAAAAAATGTCTCTGCTAGCTTGCCATTTATCCGGGAGTGCCTCCGGGAGACAGACATTTCGACTCGGGCAACTGACATCATCGTCGCTTCATGGAGAAGTGAGACAAAGAAGCAATATTCCTCCTATTTAAGAAGGTGGGAGTCCTTTTGCTGTCGGGACAAAATTAATCCCATAAAACCAACAATAGGCAACGCCTTGAATTTCTTAACAGAATTGTTTGATAATGGACTAAGTTATAGTTCTATTAATACCGCCAGATCGGCGATTTCAGCTGTTACTTTGCCCATAGATGGTACTCCAGTTGGAAGTCATCCACTAACCTCTAGATTTATGAGAGGTATTTTTAACAGCAGACCGACGTTTCCACGTTACCAGTCCATTTGGGATGTCAGCATTTTGTTCAACTATTTCAATTCTTTGGACTCGAATGAAAATATTTCTTTGAAAGTGTTTAGTAAAAAAGTGGTAACTTTGTTAGCCTTACTTACAGCACAACGAGTTCAAACACTACATGTATTGTGCTTAGAAGATTTACTCCTGTCAGACACAGAGTGTCGTTTAAGGGTAAAGCGCCTGTTAAAACAGACTCGACCAGGAGTACACCAGGCAGACATAACCTTGCCTGCATACCCCGAGAACCAGAAACTATGTATAGTTAATAATTTAAACGTTTATGTTAAGCGCACTCAGGTTGTACGCGCTGATGATGAGAACAAACTGTTCATAAGTTTTCAGAAACCATTTGGACCACTGTCAAGAGACAGTATCAGACGGTGGATCCGTGACACGCTAAGTGCGGCTGGAATTGATGTATCCAAGTTCTCCCCCCACAGTATCCGGGCGGCATCAACATCTGCAGCTGCAACTGCTGGAGTACCTATACAAACTATTTTGTTAACAGCAGGCTGGTCTGGAGCACAGACTTTTGCTAGGTTTTATAATAAACCAATTGTGAAATATCCTGTTTTTTCCACTACAGTTTTGCAAAGTATGCATGTTTGTACACCTAAGTAAGGTCTCTCTTTTGCTGTTGTTTAAAGTGGAAATGTTTTGTATCCTTAAACTGTGTAATATTAAAGTTGTGACAAAGATTTTTTGTTGTTGTTTTCAACTCCAAGTTTTCCTTTCTCTAAATATCTCACGTGGTCTCTGGAGTGACGTCATGATGGTAAGGTGGAATCCTAAAATTAAACGAGTCTAATTTATTAGGCGAAGTTTGATTGGGATTCTACCGACCATCATGACAAACGAAAGAGATTACGTGCCCACCCTTGAGAACCCTCCCTGTGATTAACGGAAACTTGGATTTTTTGCTATAAATTCTGACGGTTTGCTGGCTGGTAAGCGCTATCTCACGTAATCTCTTTCGTTTGTCATGATGGTCGGTAGAATCCCAATCAAACTTCGCCTAATAAATTAGACTCGTTTAATTTTAGGATTAATGTTTGCCATCGTGATCCTAGATAAATTTTTGGAAAAAGCGGAAAATTTCGCGGTCATTGGACTAAATGTTAAAAAGTTACGGGAAAAAATTGGTCCTGATAGCGTTAAAAAATATCAGTATTGAATAACAAGTAAAATTCAGAATGGCTACAAATGCTTGTTATTTTACATATTTATATAAATTTTTCAGGACAAATCTGCGATGGCCCTATAGCCAAATATCTTTCGCATGATATACTCTGACTGTGTGCCAGATTCCATGCTTGTATCATCAAAGGCACAATTCAGTCACTTGTCTGTCGTACTAAATGGACGTGAACTAGATTTCTGAGGGCTAGATCATGTATTTGAGATGATTCATCATCTAGAAATCCAAAATTACACAATTTCCAACCATTTAAAGATGAAGTTTTGCGGTAACAACATGTGGTAACAATCTATCTTTTAAATGAGTGTGGTTCCGAAGAAAGCGGTTAACTCAAAGTTTCGGACAGTGTACTCTGTCTGCTGTCAGGAGACTGATTGATGGATTCCAACTGGGCCTGTTTGAGAGTTTTTGATTGAGGTCTCTCTCACTGTTTCGTCTTTCTCATAATTTTCTGATAAATAAATTATCACATCAAAGTATACACCCGCTTTCACAGCTATGAATCAGTAGTCTGTCTTTCTCTCTCCTTTTTTTATTAAAAATCTAAATTGATGAATTTGTCAAAGGTTGGTTTGTATGATGTTTTTACTAGAATAAATTACTGTATAAGGCTTTTACAAAATCAACGAGTTCTGGGCCCTTTTCGAAAGGTAACCACGGCTTTGGCCTTGGGTTCGGCTATAGGGGCTCCTTCCAACCGTTTGAAGCCCTGTAATGAAGCGTACCTTTTCTAAATAACTGACTAAGCCAAAAAACCCAAGCCCTACACCAAGTTCAAGTTCAAGCCCAAGCCCAAGCCATGGTAATGTGCATATCATTAGAAACCGTGTTATCATGACGTAGTTAGACCCCAAATAGACGGGAAAGGGGACTTCCCCTGTGGGGCAAAGATCAATAAGGGGAGTCGCGCTTGAACAAACATGACGGCGCAGCTCAACGTATGGTTTGCGCCATCAAGGTCCCCACTACTCTGTGGTTGTTGTTACAAAGTACAACATTACAAAGTACAACATTAGCAGAGAGAAGTGTAAATAATGATCTGGACTAGTGGTTCTACTGCTGCAGTGAATTGAGCAGGAAGACAACCCAGCATTTTGTTGATAGATCGGATGAGGGAAATAATTCATGTGTTTATTTAATTCTCCTATCTTGTACGTCACATCCTCACAATGAATTCGAGCTCTTATATACCACCGGTGCCGACCAGGAGGCCATTTTCTGGACACGCAAACACCACCAAGCGGAGCGTGAGCATGAATGAATCGCCGCGGTCTTGGGGCGTCCTTCCCCCGGCACCGTGGGAAAAGAAGGATTCCTTCTTCAGCAGGCAAAAAAAGCAAAAAGCACCCGCTCAGCCCCCTGCCTACGAGCCCAAACCTCCAGAGGATTTCCCAGTGAAGTTTACTTTGAAGCTCGAGCCCGAGGAAAGAGACACAGATCTCGCGAAGATCTGCAGCGATGCCCTGACGGAGTTGCCACTGACGGTGCAGGTGAAGGAGGCATTTCAGGTGGAAGGGAGCCAGGTGAAACTGGAGAAGGGGGAAATGCTGATGCTGCACTTCATCGGGGAGATACCGCGGGTACACGCCGTTGACTCATCGGATGGCAGTGAGCTCTGGCTACCGGTACAAGCTGAACAGGAGTATGAGCGTCTCCCGTTAGGTAAAATTGAATTTATTCAAACGATTTGTTGAGACAAAAGTTGCATGGCCCTACACAAAATGCTGGATACTCTAGACTGCGTTATACCAAATTGATCATGAATTGGTTCGTGATACTAGAGAGGGTCCCATGAGCCACTTTTCCAATTGGATGGTTATCAAAACCCTCTTACGAACAAAATAGTACGTTTTGATTTTTTTGCAGTAACTACGGGGTCACTGGGTCAGGGAACTTCACCCCTCTTTAAGGTCCTACCTTATAAACATCCAAATGACTTGACAGCAGCAACCCCTTAGGTCACAGTCTTTTTTATTGATCAAAATTTCAAGGCAGTTTGTGTGAGAAAAACCCCCACTTCCTATAGGAGGTTCACATTGTCCCATAATGTACATGAGCATTGCATTTTCCAAACAACAGCCAACCAACTATAAAACAACTTTAAAAACTTGCAAAGTTTTGTTTTCAACTCAAGTACAAATTTGTGTTACTTCCCCCTCCAAATCCTTCTGTATCCTGTTTGGATCAGGCATTCCAATTTTATCTCAATGGCGTAGCTAGCATCTTTTTTTGCAGGGGGCAAAGGAGGGCAAATTTCAGTTAACATCGCCTGATTATAGCAAACTCCACGGTGTCCAGAGGCTGACGGGGAGGGCTAGGGGGAGGGGGAAATGTTCCACGGGAGGGGAAAAGCAGGGGGGAAGATGTTCGGGGTGGGAAGCTGTCCCCTTTGCCCCCTGGCTACGCCACTGTCTTATCTAAGTTCAAACAATTTGGTGTGGAGTGACACACATGTAGGAGAGGATACTGGAGGATTGATGTCACCTGCACGCAAAAAGGCCCAGGGAGTAAGGAATTTAATGAATTGGGGGGGGGGGGGGGGCTTTGTTGGTTCTAAGAAGAACCGGCGAAATAAATCAATGTTTTTCTTTTTCTGTTTTTTTTTTTAAATACAGTTAGTGAAAGACTTATATTACGGAGGTGAACCAATAAGTGTTTACCTCCGACTGGTCATCTCAGAGTGGTGTTTAAAATTTTGACATGCGCGTTTGTATTAAATAAATAAATAACAAATGAATGGGATAGTAATTTATTCCTTTATTACTTGTTAGAGTTCGTGGAAACACTATTAGTACATGGGGAGGGCATCTTGGATCGTCAGCTCAGAGAAGTAAGGACTTATATGACCTGAGTGGACTGGGCCACTCTAGGTCCTATAAGTCCTTTCTGCTCTGAGCGGACTGGGCCACTCTAGGTCCTGTAAGTCCTTTCTGCTCTGAGCAGAGGAGAGTTTTTCAATAATTTTATTTCCAATTTTATGATGATGTTTTGTTGATTGTTACATGAATATGGTTTAATGCACTATACCAAACAACAAACTTTAAAAAAATGTATTCAACATCTGAATAAACACAACTTAAGTATTTATGAGTACAATCATATTTTGTAAAAGACACAATTTTTTAAAACAGGATGTACCATCGAGTAATAAATACTAATGTTTGAAATTTTGACAATTCTTCCTCGTACACAAGGAAGTTGTAACTGCGCCGTGGAAATACATGAAATGGCGGTGTTTTTATGACGTGATTTATTGATAAGAAATATCTATTTACAAATGTCACATGATTCTTATCATTCGTGAATAATTAAAGATACAGTGTTACATTCTAGTACGACAGGTACATGACTGGGATGTGCCTTTGATGAGTATAAGAATGGAATTTGGCACGCAGAGCATATGATGAGAAAGATATTTGACTATGAGGCCATCGCAGATCTAAAATTTGAAAAAAACGAGGTGAAATAACAAGCAATTTTCAAAATTGTCAAAATGTCTGCCATTGTTCGTATATATATACTTCTTTTAGTCAAAAGACAGATCTGCGATTGCTTTGTAGCCAAACATCTTTCTCATCATCTCATGACATACTCTGACTGTGTGCCAACATTCATGCTAGAATCATCAAAGGTACAATCCCATCACCTACCTGCCGTGCTATATTCTAATACAAAGGTCCCATGAGTCTTATTGATATCATTCGTGAATAATGAAACAAAAAATCGTGTTACACTGGTAATCACCACACTTCAAGGCTTGCTTACAAGGTATGGGGTTGGTAAGTCTCGAACAGATTCAATTAGTTTCAGTTGGAAAAAGCTCGTTGGATTCTAAAGCTCATGGATTCTAAATAGACTTGGTTCGGAATTGACCCGAATTCCGAGTCGGGCGTGAACCATGAATGAGTCAGTATGACCTGGATTCTGTATCAAACTGATCTGACGCAGAATCTGAGTCAGACAACCAGTCCCGTACTTTGCAAAAACAATCTTGCTGGTTTCAAAGGACGGGACTGGTATAAGTCTCGAAAAGATTTCATTGTTTCAATCTGAAAAAAGCTCGCTGATTGAGTGACATTGGAGCGAACTTTGCTGCGATTTGAGTTGAAAAACCCTGTCTTTCACTCTAAACAGAGTTGTCAGTCATATGGCTCTTTGCAAGAGTGGTATGGTGGACAAAACGAGTGTTTTTTTCACTCCTTTACATTTAGAGATTAAGTTAAATAATTCACAACAAAATGAAATTACAACAGCATAAAAAAACAACAACACACTTATCCAATTTTAGTTTTAAAAATTAAATTACTCCCTAAATCCCCCAAAATAAAAAAACACCCCCCAAAAAAACACAAACAAACAACGCAAAAAAAAAAAACGCCAGTAAAAAAACACCCAAAACCAAAACAAACACACAAACAATGGAACGGTTTGTCATAAACGAAAGCAAATGTATGTATAGATAAGAAACATCGGGGCACATTTCCTTTAAAATACAAGAGGGAAACACTGCTCATAAAGAAGACCACCAAATGACACACAATGCGTACAAAAATCGATGATACTATCATTTCAAAGGAAAACATCTTTATTGAAAAAAAATGTAGTTTCCTTGACATAATTATAAAACCAACAACTTACAGAAATATTATCTATAGAGGAGAGCCCTACTCTACATAGGCAATTCGCACGCAATGAAAAAAAACCCCAGGAAACCCAGGGGGAATCTCCTGGTGAAGATTAACACCTCGGTATGCTCACACTTGGGTTAGTATTACCTAACCCAACTCCAAGAATTGATTGATATTTCCCGGGAGTTTGCAAGGATTAGCAATTGAGGCGTGATGGGGTCAACTAATTTTCCTGGGAATTTCCTGGGAAATTCGTATGGTGTGAATTTTGGATGAAAGTGAGATTTAATGTTTGCAAAATGATCTTTAGTAAGTGGAGGTGTTTTGAAACAAGGAAAATGGGCGAAAAGATTTTGATTCTTGCATCAAATCAACGAGCTAAAGGCAAGTATGTTGCATGCATAAATCTAGACTTTCGAGATTATTCTTAGACTTCAAACAATCAATCTGAACAATTTATATAAAGTGCCGGATCCATAAAAATATTTGAAGGTGCTTTGACTAAGAAATACATGAAGTCACAACTGTTTGAAAAAATATTAATGATAAAATACATAAATAAATAAATGAACAATAAATAAAGAAAGAAAGAAAGAAGGTAAGATGTCTGTTCGGTTATTTTAAAAACAACAACGGTAAAGTTGGTGTAAAGAAAAACATAAATAATATACCTGTAAAGTTGTTAGTCTACTTATAAAACTACATTTTACAGTTTTAAACTAAGTATCTTTTCAAAGTAATAATTTTTGTCTGAAATATTGCCTCCGGTATCAATCAGGCCTACAGGGACGCCTCCTTAAAATACCAACTAACCCACACACAAAATCCCAAAACAAACAAATAAAAAACCTGTAATTTTACTTCATTCCAATCCGAATATGCCCTTATATTATGACATGCTTCTACACTTATACATGTCTATCCAATACCTTTAGAAACATGGCGATCATGACACAAAAACGGCTTTTGAAAAGGTCGTTGAGACCTTGATTTGATTCACTGATGCGAAAAAAACACACACCTTGAATCAAAGATCAAGAAGGGCAATGGTTGACAGAAACGTACAATCTGAATTTACGATTGTGCGTTGGAAAAACATACACTGTCTACCAGGAAGTAGCCTTGGTAGTGTATGTTATACTAAACACATTTACGTTGGGTGATCTTATTCTGTTTTGTTGTATTAATGCTGTATTGTATTGTAATAATCAAATTTTCAAGTTTTACTGAAACACTTCATTCAAGACATTTACGTAATATATTTTTACTCCAAATTGTATAGGCCTAGGCCTACATGCAGATCTGAGTAAAATTGTTTTTAATAAAAAATAAACAAACAAATGAAACCGCATTTTGATTATCCGATGATGGGATTCATTGTCATTAAAATATTTGATTCATTTTTATTTATTTGTAATTGTTATTATTAGTATTTTTTTTTCAAGATCAAGCAATTTTGCTACGATTCAGTGAGTAAGAATTAGACTTCATGGTTAAACATAGTTATGAAAGCCGAGGTGTACACGACACATCTGGAGTTTATATTCACACAAAAGTGGGTAATGCTGGGCATTTTGCCAACGTGTGGCCTCAATCCTCCCGAATCTTCCTCTCCTATGTCACTCCACATCAAATTGTTTGGACTTGGATGAGATTGGAAGTGCTCAACCCAGTGATAAGCAGTTAAGCTTTGGCCTACCGGGCCAAGTCCTTCTGAATCCTTTACTTCGGTATTTGGAAGGATATAGAATGATTTTGGACAGGAAAAAAGAAAAAAGAAATTTAACCACGTTATATAGTTCTTATTTCCTGAATCGTAGCACAATGGTTGGACTTCGAAAAAACAGAGAAACAAAAACCACAAAAAATCACAATAATAATAATAATAATAATAAATAAATAAAAATGAATCAAATGTTATAAAAGACAATAAATTTCACCGTCGGAAAATAAAAATACGGCTTCATTTATTTATTTATTTAAGAATGATTTTTCCCTGAAAACGAGTATACTGTTCTATAAAACAGTATACAGTCGAGACCACAACGGCTGTTTTCAGAGCCCCCACTCCTTCCAAAAGAGATTTATACATGGTTGTACCCGCAAGATCGTTACTTCCTAGTATCTACACCACCCAAAGCTTCAAACATCACCGATAAATTAGAAAATCATGCAGCCAAAACTTTCGCACATGCCTCGGACAACACACAGAGTATAAAATTGATTGCACATGGCTGATGGCCATGAGATAATGTTAGGAACCAGACAATAATTCATTTTTTGTTTTTAATTACCTACCACCGATAATTGGCGATTTTTTGTGTGCAATACCTTAAATGAAAGCTGATCTCATTTTCTCTCTCGACCCAAAAAATGGGCCGATCATCTGTCAGGGGTACAACAACGAACTATGTAAATTAAACGTCTTTTGGGAGAACTGTTGGTTCTGAGAAGAACCAGAGATTACACCATTTGAAACTCTGCTACATCTTAACCCCGGTTCTGCTCCGAACCAACAGTTCTCAGCAAAAGATGTTAATGTTATTTTTATTAGATGTAATAATCATCATAATAATTGTAATAAACATATTCATAGTGGCTTCTTATAATATCGCTCGAATCCGTCACTGTATGGTGCTCATGGCGCTCAAACATTACCCCCTGGTCACTGGGACATTTTTTTTTTCATTCCTTAAACCATCTCAGCTCCCTGGGGAATATACAGTCTGTGCTGCCAGGTATGTAGCGCACCAAGCTAGATCAAACACACGAACCATCACTGCCCTCACATGTACCCATTTTCTCCTGGGTAATGAGAAGCAATTATAGTTAAGTGTCTTGTTCAGGGACCCAAGTGTCGTGGCCGGGATTCGAACCCACACCCTGATCAACCACCAGATATTGAGTCCGGTACACGCGACCGTTTGGCCACGTCATCTCAACCCCAGTTCATCTCCGAACCAACAATTCTCACCAAAAGATGTTCCTCTTATCTTTATTACCCGTATATACATTATACAGTTCCTACCTACAACACCATGCAAAGCATATCATGTTAATACTCGTGAATTCAGGTTCTCAGCATTTCAGTTCCTCATTTCTGTGTTGTGAACGTTTCAAAATGTTTAGATCCGAGATTGGACGACAAGCTGTTCATGGGCGTGACTGCTCTGATGCAGTCCAAGCCAATGCCGACCGTTGTCCGCGCGGTGGAGGGCTACGGCTCCGACGATTACACGGAATGTGTGGATTCCGAAGATATCATAAAAATCAGCCACGTGGAGGAATCCGTCAGGCGGGACGGCAAACAAAAAGTAAGTTTTTCATTTCAAGTATTTAATTAACAATTATCGAAAAACAAAACAAAAAAACGGACCATCTGAGAGCTCACTGATTACAAAGTTTATCTTGCCGCTAGATAACTACAATTTTTAGTCGAGAAAATATCATTCAAAGACACTTCAAATGACCGCGTTTTGCTCAATCAAAATAAGTCTTTAAAATGGATTGCACAAACCGGAGTGAGCGCCAACCTGATGGCATTTTCACAGGTTGATTATGTTTTTTGTTGTTGTTGTTGTTGTTGTTGTTTTTTTTTAACTAGATGATAGGAATGAAATCCCAACTCCAAAAAAAAACCAAAAAAAAAAAAAAAAAACAAACAAACAAACAAACAATGGCCTAGGTAGCCTTATATACATTTATGGAACTGGGAGACTGTTAACCGGGCCTTTGATCAAAAAAGAAGTAAAAAAAACCCAAAATAGATAAATAACTAAATTAATTTATAAAACTGTTAAAAAACTTACTATTAATAATACATTTTGTGTTTTAAGTTACTAGAGGTACACACCGGCTTACTGTTTACCTAATTTAGTGATGTGGAATGACAGACAATAAGTTTTTAATGGTTGTTCTTAAAAAAAAAATCAAAATATCACGTAATTAACGAAAAATGTGAAGAAAAACCAAACACGGTCAAAGGTCAGCTTATACGCTTTTCCAGCCGTTGCAACTGTCAAGTTTACGTGACAATGTTGCGCAATGTTGTAAGTAGACTGGTGCTTTGTTTATAGTATGAATTATTACAACGACGAGGCATACGGATCCAGACTTCATATCCATCCAGCACAAATTCACGTGTAATTAAAAAAGACATAAACGGACAGTGTATTCTGTGTACGACGAACTGGACGAACTTACTTGCAATGGAGAACGTTTCTTCATTATATCGCAAGTAGGCCCTATGTTGTAAAAAATTACTTGGACGAATGCCAGTTGGGTCCAGGACTTATCTGTGTTGTCAGGTCGTGTTAAAATGTAGAAAGGGAGAGAATAAGCTTGGCATAACGTGGACATCACAGACATGATGGACCATAAATATTGTCAAAATGTGAGTCTTCATGAATTAAAATATACGCAGGCATATTCACAATACAGTTCTATGACACAAACCTGTCCATCAAAATTATGGCAAAGACCACATCCTTCATGTTCTCATCGTGACCAGCCTGCTGCAGGCTAAAAACTAATGGTAGTGTCCCTAATCTTGGACCATCTTTTCACATTGGCTTGGCCAATAACAGTCATGTGCCAAGCGAGCCTCCCGCTTTCGCTGCAAACGGATTGCCAATCCTGGCAGCTTTAGCGAAGGCATTCTCCCGTTTTTCGGGCGATGACTTCACTGGCCGGCCGGCGATTTTTTTTCCAGTACCACACGCTCAATAGGGAGCTACAGCGAAGCGTCCCGATTGGTCAGTTACAAAAATGCATTATGCATGTTTAGGTCGCAGGCTGTTGCACACGAAAGTTTGTGTGATCGGCGTAAAGTACAGACCCTCCTCGTGCTCTGTAATGTACATGTACAGTACATGTACTATGTAGGGAATACTCAGCAGCAAGTTCAGCATGGTGTTTGTGTTCCAGACGCCGCAAGAATAACCAAGGTCACTTCTATCTGAGATACGTGTTAAGTGTATGTGAGGTCCTTTTTCTACGGTATTTTAAGTTACCTGCTGATGTGCACTAAAGTGGCCAACAGGGGAGTTTCTGGTCAGTAATGTGGGAACATAGATGTGGTAGCCTAAGAATGTGTTTGTACTAAGAAATGGTATTGTGGAGAGCCTTAAATGACAGGGTATTATGGGCCACCTGTTTTTCGGTACTTCACGGGTGTAGAACAAAGCTTGTATAAACGTTACAGTTGATTACCTTTCCACTGTTTATGTTTCTCCTAAAACTGTTCACACACTTGGTTTAATTTGTGTAATCTTTGAGTGTGTTGTTAGTCACCCCTTGTAGTAATAATTGGCTTCAGACAGCAGCCTATAGCACTGCAAGGGGCATCATCAGCTTTTGGTTGTGCTCACCCATTATTTTGGTAGTTTAATTGCCTGGTTTGAACGAGTTATTACTGCTATGGACTCGGTCTTTAAAGCTATTTTGATCTCAATCTGCAACTTTCTTGGGTACTGTGTTTTGGTATTGGGTTAGCTTTTACTGTGATTTGTTTGTGTTTTATTTATTTTCTTTTAAGCTGTGTTTCATTGACTTTCTTTGCTTTCGGTCACTTTTGATCAATAGAGTGTTTTATGTCTGTGTTTTTTTGTTTTGTTTTGCTGTTAAAGAAACCTACAATCGCGAGTCACTGTCCCACTTCATGAATTTCCTTGCCTCTTGACCCTGTTCGATCTTTATTAGTTATAAACATGGCACGTACAAAACTTATGCTGGGCTTATGTACGCGTCGTAGCACATAAAACGAACTCTTGTGACCTAACATGCATAATACATTAGCAACCGACCAATCGGGACGCCTCGTTGTGGCTCCCTATTCAGCGTGTGGTACGGAAAAAAAATCGCGGCCGGCCGCGGCCACCGCCACCGGTTTTTTGTTGTGGCGATTGAGGGAGTGGACATTAAGCAGCTATCATAGAAGTAGATAGATCAGCTGTATGGGATAAACACTCCCCGTCGTCGTCCCGCGTGTGCGTAGCGCAGGCAACACGTTACACGGGGGATAATAGCTAGGGGTACAGACTAAAACCCTCGTAAAAAACCGTAATTGTTGGTCTGACTCCCTACCCCTCCGACAAGCTCCGACGCTTACGGCTAGACCGACCGGCAAGATGGGAAGTTCATGCCCCGGGGTTTGTCTCTCTGGCCCCACGAGACACGGCACCGGCTGTACGGGATATACCCCCAAGGTTTACGTTCCGCTAGCTCCCACGCTGGTGCGCCGTAAGACACGCTTCGGTTGCACGGACTCTCTGAATGCGAATATTACGTTCGATTTTTTCATCATTATTTACAAATTGTATCAATAATCTGAATACATAAGTCTTTTTTGTCAAATAATCATGAATAATTGTAAAAAAAGATTTAAATTTGGTTCAGTAATTTACTTTTATACGGCTGGAAGTAAAACTAACTCCGAAGATCACGTGATTTATCCGAACCACTTTTTGGGTTTGGATAAATCGTTTTTTGAAAAATGCTCGAAAACGGCAAAATTTGATGGTTTCTTTTAGGAGTCATTCTTCTCCATTCCTGGAAGACCTTTTAAGTCATATGTTAGCCTATTTTGTAGCCCAAATAGCCCAACGAAGCCGGTGTGCCCCTTTAATCTGTGTTAACTTTCAAACTATTTATAACTTCAAAGATTCTAGAAGATAACTTTCATTTTTCGGGGTTTAAACTTTCAATTCAGTATAACTGTGGCATGCGTCTCTGATGTAAGGGTCATTGTATTATAACAAACGAAAATAATCCGTTAAAGTTGTGTGGCCCGATCATCAGTAAAAAAAATCGTACATGACAGGGTTTCTTTTAGAGAGAACAATGCATGAGGCTGAACAAATTTAAGAAGCGGAAAAGTTGTCGTCTAATTTTTTTCTGACTCCTGAAAACTGTCATGTTTTATTTTAATGGCTTTTTAGGTTTTGATCGCCCAAAACCAGGTCGGGCATCGCCTAGCTCTTCATAAGGACATGGATTGTGCTTACTTCACCACCATGCTCTCAGCCTTGTTCCTGCATATGTCACAGCTGGTTGAGTTAGATTTCCCACAAGTAGGTGACCCCTCCCCTTCACACAATTGTCTTTAAAGTGTGACAATTGTTTTAAAAATAATCTTTTTAGTTTTAGAATATTCAAGCAGGTAACGTTCAATCCTGTTGGTAAGTGATGACGTTTTGGAGCCGGAAGTACAGTGGAATGAATGTCCATCTACAAGTATATTCCATTCGTTTACATTGTACTTCCGGCTCCAAAACGTCATCACTAACCAACAAGATATGAAGCAAACAGTCTTATTTAAAGTCTGTCCACAACATTGTTAAGATTGGCAAAGTAAGATGTTCACATTATTTGTATGCATGGCACAATGGTGGAAAACTTTCCTTGAAATGTTTTTGCCCGATAGGCTGTCTATGAGAAATGAGTAAAACAATTAGTTTTTATCTTGCGAGACCAAAAACCTGGTGTTTGAGAAAAGAGTGAAAACATGTAATTAAAAAAACTTTTTCTTGTGATTCTGTAACCGATTGAGCTTAAACTTCCACAGGTTTCTTTGTTCACCCCCAAAATTGATTTAAACATATACCAAGTCAGTTTCCCTTGAGGTTTCTAACTTGTGGGGTGTCACACTAAGTGCGGCTACTGTTACCAATGTTGTCCACGTGTTTCAAAAAAAATGGAGAAATAGGTAAATTAAAAAGAAAAAAATGCGAAACAAAGTTTGTGGTATTTTGGCTTTCCACATGTTCTCACATTATTTAAAAATATTTAAGGATTTCGTAGTTTCATTGGGAAGTAATGAATAAAAAACTCATTAGGTTCCACTTCTTTCTACAACAGCGTGTGCGTGTCGTTGAGGAAAAATCAATGGAGCTTCGTCGACCGAAGGAGGAAAAAATCCTGAAACTTTTGTCTTACAAGAACGAGTTTCAGGTGATTGCAACGAGAGCCACATCACCGAGTCTTCTGGCAATTCCACTTACTGTTCCAGTTAGCATGAACACTGTTTCTTTCAAGGTAAGGGGGTTACCGGGGTAGACTTTATGACAGGGTGGATTGCAACGAGGGCCTTAACCTAGTCTTCTGTCAATTCCATTTACTGTTCCAGCCATACAGAGTGACAATATTCTTCAAAGTACAGGAGGAGGAGGCCGGAGGAGGAGGGGGGGTATTGGGGTTGTCTAAGGCAGCGTTGATTGCAATGAGTGCCAGGTCACCTAGTCTACTCTTAACTTCAGTGTTACTGTCCCAGTGAGTTTCACCACAGTTCCCCTCTAGGACAAGGTTGCTTGCAGCGCGCGAGGACCAAGTCGCCGAGTCTAATGGCAGACAAGGTGTACGTGTATAAGCAACAATGAGAAGGTATACCGGTATAGGCAGTTGTCAAATGGACCTGGCATGCATCAGTGAACTCGGTAACATTGTAAAAGATGGAAGCTGCGAAATGAACCCTGCGTGGTTACATATAGAGAACTTTTGAGGGTGTTTTTTGTACATGGAATTTCCATAAAAATGTTCCCTTTGAAATCTGAACAATAGTTCTCCAAAGAATCCCTGAAGGTCAAAGGGCGTTGCAAGCAATGGGGTATTGTTTACCTTTGCCAGATGAACCTGGCTTTCAGAAATGGGGAGTCGGTACACGTATAGCCTTTCGCCAAGGCCTTCGTGGCTTCAACAGCCACGTAGCCGCGAAGCCAAATACAAGTCAGTGCGCTCGTCGTGCCCGCTAACTTGGTCTTTTCTGCAGTGGTTTCGCGGCTACGTAGAAGCCGCGTAGGCCTTGACGAACGGGTAGTACAGCTCCTAAGTTCCCCATGAAGTGTGAATAAAGATCTTGCGTGGGTTCAGATTCAAGTTCAGATTCCAAACAGTTAGGACTCTGTTTGTGTGGAGGATCCCTCACCCCCCCAAAAAAAAAAATAATAATAATAAAATAAAATAAATAATAATAATAATAATAATAATAAATAAACAAGGTTGTGTTCCATTTAAAACTTTCATTATGATTTTGGTTCTAATCCAGTAATCGTGTGTAATAATTTACATTGTCACTTTAATGGCGTTGGGATAGTGGAGTTATTTTCAATCTCATTGTTTCCCTGCTCTAAGATACGTATGGCATATTTTCTCAACGATTTGTTCAATTTTTTTCAGTGTCATTGTTGTTTGATTTGAATGCAGTGTTTTGACGTTGTCTCTATGAAAAACCCATGTCATTTCCCTTATGTTTTAAGTGACAATGTGCTTGGTAGGGTTTCTTGTCAAAAGGATCTTGGTATTTTAATTGACACTAGGCTTAATTTTGGGCAACATGTGGACAGAATGATAAAAAAGCTCATCGCATGATAGGTTTGGTTTGGCGACTCTTTCGCTCTTGTAAGAATAAACATGTCTTTCGTACCATGTAGGCCTAATGCTCATAAATTAGACCTCATGTTGAATATTGTACTTGTTTTCAATTATATCTCTACTTCACAGTCAGACAGGGTCGAAAGGGTTAAGTGACGTTATCTTTATTTTATGTATCGTACTCTTTTTGACAACAACAATGTTAGTAGTAATCCCAGCTATTCTGATATTTGTCTTAGGCTACCTACTCTTTTTGAAAGGAGAAGTGTCAATGATTGTCTGTTTTTATTTAAACACCTCTATAACCGGTTTGATCTCACTGACTCAAGATCCTTTTAGTTTACATGTTCCGGCTAGACAAACCAGATCTGTTGCTGAACACATTCTTCATGTCCCCAGGAGCCATGTTGATGTCACAAAGCGTGGTTTTATCTCCAGAATTTCTGTTTTATATAATGGGTTCCTTAAGAGATGTGACATGTTTGCAGCTCTCACTGTCAATGGCTTTCGACGTGAAGTTTACAGATGTCTAAGTGCTTAATTGTATTTTTGTTTACTTGCACTGTATCTATTTATTTTCTAAATTTTTGTTTATTGACGTATTTCCCGCTATCCCTACCTCTGACCTCCTCACTTACCTGCCCTTCCCATGCCAACCTTTCCCTTACCCATCAACCTTTCTTGCTTCCCCCAACCTCTAAGTTCCATTCCTATGCCCCCGTCTAACTTACCTAACACCCCTCCCCCTGCTATCCCTGCCTTCCCCCTGTCCACCACGTGTCCCTACCCCCCAACCTCATTTACCCATTCTTCCCCATTCAATTTAGGGTATATCATTTTGCTGTGTTGTTTTGTCGGTGCTTTTTAATACTTGTGCATCTACATGTAATGTCATTTTGTTTGTTTTGTCTAAATTGTATGCAATTTTTAAATTTTTCATAGATAATCTTAATTACTGTATTTAATTTCTAGTGTTTACTATTTAATTAAAGTTCCTGTAATTGGCGGATTTCCCGCTGTTGGTTTGTCGAAATGAATATAATATGTTTTATTGTAATATTTATAAATTCAAAAAGAAGAAGAATATTTTGATAAGGATGGAAAACAATGAATATAGAGAATAGTTTTTAGGGTTATCTATGTATGCTGGTACTTAAGAATAATTTTTGATCTTCGTTTTCAGGAGAAGACCATAAAGAAGTGTCTCCCGCCCCTGTTCCTCACCCTGAACCTAACCTGGGGATACACCGAGGTAGGACGACGAGAGCTGCCCAGAAAAATGAAAGGGATTACTCAACCGTTACCAGAGGTCATTCATGCGTGGCTTGACAGCTACGAAGGTATGGGCCGGATCGGTAATTTATCTTAGAAAAACAAAAACAAAAACAAAAGTTTCAATTCACTGATTATACAAATCACGAGTGCCACTCTTCCAGAGAAACATTCCCGTTTGAAAAAAATGTTAAGCCGAGAAAATAGATCTTGAAGACCTCATCAAAACAATATAATAAGTTTTGCTTATTTTTATTGCATGCAATTGAAATAAAGCATGTATATGCCTGCACAAAATTCCTGGCGAAACATCAACTGTGACCAGAGAATCTGATGAAATTATCGCATGCCGGTTGTTGTGTTTAGAACTAGAGGTAGGAAACTTCTTTGAAAAAACTACTGTATCATGTGTTCAAATAAATAAAAACTGTTTATTCTTGTTTTTCTTTTAATAGGGAAGGAGCGTTGTTGTGTTGCTGCTAAGATCTCCAAAGCGGACATGGAGAGAGAGCTTAAAGAAGTGAGCTACTACAACAAAGACCTTTCTGACAGACTGTCTGCCTTGAACAGCACCGTGAAACCGAGTGTCCCACCTCGTGCCCAAGCCAGTACATTGCCTGCCCCACCTCGCCCTCCCAAGCCGAAACCAACTGCGGCCAAACCAACCACGCTCAAAAAAACATCCATGGGCCACAAAGTGCTCCCATCGCTCACTGAGAAACCTAAACCAGGGGATGTTCAACCGAAGTCTGCACCCCCTGTCATGGACAAGAAAAACGTAAAACAGTTCAAGCTCCCAGTTAAAGGCGAAAATGACGGTTACGAAGTACCGAAAATGTTTCCTGAAAGGTAAGTAGTTCTTTAAGCTTTAGTTAAAAAAACACGTCTTACTTCCCAACAAGAAACTGCAAAACGAAACAATAAAATGCCCCAAACTAGACAAAAACAACAGTGACAAAATAGTACTCAAATCTGATCTAAAACTCAAACTCTAAGTCTAATGATACTCCGTCAACAACAGCAGAACTGTTGTTGATTTTGCCAGATATGTACTTTATATTGATTCAAAAGCAGTGAGCATGCCGGTAGTAGCAGTCTTGCTAAATAGACAAATGCTGTACACTATCTTGATTCAAAGAGAGTATCAGCAGACTGACAACATTACCAACTGTACCTTGTGTTGACTCAAAGAGAGTAAGCATATCAACATCATTAGTTTGACAACATTAACAGCCTCATACTCTCATCTTGATTTAAAGAAAGTAAGCATGTCAACATCGTCAGATTGACAACATTAACAGCCTTAGATTGACATTGTTAACAGCCTAAGATTGCCAACATTAACAGCCTTATACCTTATCTTGATTCAAAGAGCAAAAATATCAAGATCATATTGACATTGTTAGTGTTATTGATTCAAAGAGAGTAAGCATATCAACATAATCAGATTGCCAACATTAACAGCTTAGATTGCCAACATTATCAGCATTATACCTTATCTTAACTTAAAGAGAGTAAAGGATATCAACATCATCAGATTGACAACATTAACAGCCTTATACTTTATCTTGATTCAAAGAGAGTAAGGATATCAACATCATCAGATCGACAACATTAACAGCCTTGTCGATTCCCCGAGAGTAAACATAGTTATTCTTCCAACATTACAGTGCTGCATGAAAACTAGAGTGAAAGAGGAAGACGCAATTTTTCTGAGTTTCCAACTTTAATAGGTTTTCCCGGTCAATTTGAGCAACAATTTATTCAGTTTCATTAACACGCATTCAAATTCACGCAAGTTTCCCTCAGTCATTCAAACTAGGGTTTCTTTTCAAGTTCCTTTTCATTTTATGTATTATAACACACCTCTCCCTGGTTCTTTATCCTGATTGGCTGAAACACGGTCGCGAGGGGTGAACTAACATAGCCTAGTGCAGGAAATCTGCACCACACGCACCGCACGCGCTTCATTTGGGGGGAAATAGTTCGCAAAGCGGGAAATAGTTTCAAAAACCAAACAACTATTGACTGGTTAAGAGCGCCTTCAAGAAAACGGCGGCGCCTGCGGATCGAAAAGATTCTCCGGCCCAAAAACCGCGGTTTAATCTTCTAACCGACATTTTGGACTGAGGTGTGTCATAAAACACATATGGACTGGCATTATTCGGGCAATAGTGCACGTCTATGCAACCCCTCGGGCCTGTGAGTGACCAGTAGAGGGTCCTGTTTCCCTCGGCCTTCGGCCTCGGGAAATAGGACCCTCTCGGCCTTCGGCCTCGGGAAATAGGACGCTCTCCTGGTCACTCACAGGCCCTCGGGTTGCATAGACGTGCACTATTTCCCTCATTGCCAGTCCATATGTGTATAATAATATCACAATAATAATAGTATACATCTGTAAAAGCCTAATGCAAAAGCATCTAAGTGCATAGAACAACAAAATAAATAGTAAGAGAAAGCAGATTACAAATAAGCAGATTCAAAACAAATGAGTTTTCAACAGAGATTTAAAATGGTTCACAGAATCGGCTTGACGAACATGAACAGGTAGATTGTTCCATAAAATTGGGGCAGCGTATAGGAGAATGATCTTTGACCATACTCAAGAATACCCTTTTTCACCTTTCTTCAGTTGAGTTTCTGCTAGCGTTTTAACACTTGATGAAATTGAACGGTTGACCGGCCTCTTGCTCTTGGCTTTTACGAAATTGACTGATCGTTGCTACCTAATAAATTTCAATGATCTTATTAATTTACCGGTGAATGCTAAGCTGTTGAAATTTAAGACCCCTTTCGACCGTCTAATGCCGATGCGTACGCAGCGTTCATTTTCAAACGAAATTGAATAAGCCAAGACTTGCCTTTTGAGAGTGACTTATGTAATTTACTTGGATTGATTTCTTTGGCAGTGATGAGGATCTTGAGGATGATTACGAAGTGGTTCCCAACACCAAATCATCCTCCCAAGACCTGGATAAAATCACCACCAGTGAACTCAAAAAAATACTGCAACAAAAAGAGAAGGTAAATGTCTTTTTCTCTCCCCTTATTCAATAGCATGGATAATGGTTTAGGCCTAAAATCCTATTCAGGAAGTTCTCTGACCTTGTTTGCTATAATGGTACTGGTACTGTGTGGCCAGTAAACGGAAATGTGTATCACTGAACATTGGCACACACCAATCTCCATCCAAATTCACACACATCTTTAGGTGTTGGGACAAACACGTAACTCCGCATACCTTGCAGGAAAGAATACTGGGCGCTTTGAGACGCCAATCGGGCGTGATAAAGCGCTACATAAGAACTGCGAAATATTAATATTATTATTGCGAGCCTGGGGGCAAGGGGGCAGTTGCCCCCCCCCCCCAAGTTCGGGAAAAACGATGGGGGAAATTCGAGCAAAACAAGTAGAAGAAAGGGGAAAAAGGGACATTTGATAAGAAATTGGAAGGCCTACTTGTGTTTTTATAAAATGAGTAAAATTCGGCAAGTCAATCCCACTGCCCCCTTAACAAAAGAGTCCCAATACGACTAGAGTTAGAATACAATACAATATTTTTGGAAGACTTTGGTCTACCAGACAGTGGTGTAACCAGACACTTTCATTGGGGAGGGGGGGGGGGTCCAGCGGGGGCAAAGAAATAATTTAATCAAGCCATTCACGTGTGCAGTTTTCAACCTCATTTGGGGAGGGGGGAAAACGGGGCGTGTTTTCTGAGCGGAGGGCTACGAAGGCAATGAAGGGGCTAGCGTTAATGATGACAAAAATACTACAACGCGCATGCCGTGAACACTAAAAGACTTAATGCTGAGTGACAAGGAAGTCGGGGAAAACATATTATTCGTGGTATAAAAAAAACCATCGCGTTGTAGAACGATTGGTTTTACCAACTTGCATTTCCCTACGGCAAAATAAACAAACTGATTACCAGCCGTTAAACAAGGAAGCTTTTTTCCAAAAGAGTGTAGAGAATGTTGCTATGACAACCTGGATCTTTTCATTGTTTAGTAAACCACATTCTGACAATGAGTTGCATGTCCCATGTACTGTAAGGAAATAAAATGAGCAGTGTTCACGTCTGATTAAGAAAGAACTATGTTTTTATTACAATTTAAATGACCCCCAAAACAAAACTTTATTTACTACATTTTTGTCCTGAAATTATTTGCTTCAACTTAGTAAATACAAGGACTGTTTTAATGATCAAAATAAAATGGTACATACAAGTCTAACTGTGATCATTTTAGCATATTTAACTGTATTATTAAAAACAATCTTTTGCGACTTAATTGAGAGTATGGCGTGCGCTCCAACATTAAAGTAAGCTCTGTTTTTTTTTTTTTTTTTTTGTTTTTTTTATATTTAAGATGTAACCTGAAGTTGCAAAAACTTGCTCTTCACACCCTGAACTTTTTTATCTTTAAAGAACTGCTTCAGTGTACATGTGGTTAAAATGTTTTGTTGTTGAAAAGTAGGGGATGCCGGCGCAACTTGCCCGCCAGGCAAGTTTTTAAACTTGCGCGGGTTTCTACTTTGCGTGCGCTCAACAGTTTCGTGGATGGGTTGAGATACACATCGTTTAAGTTTCTGCTGATATATTAATCACGTGGTAATTACCCGAAAACTCAAATTTCCCCATGCAGTTGTTACTTTCTACTACATTCCAAGTTTCAAATCTGACTTTTTATTAACCCTTACAGACTAAGCGTATTTGCAAGCATGCAGTTTCACTCTTCCCATATCCTCTTCTCCTGCGAAACCAAATTGTTTGGACTTGGATAAGATTGGAATGCCTGACCCAGTGATAAGCAGTTGCTACTTGGGCCTTCCGGTCCCAGTCCTTCTGAACACTTCACTTTGGTAGTAGGCTTTATTTTTGACTGCAAGAGGGCTCCCTTTGGGGTAGATTGGGGGTCAAACCATAGACATAGTGTGGTAAACCAGACGCAATTAGACGTCCAATAAATCATTTAATTTACGACTTTTTATTTTTTTTTATTGACAGTTTTACAATGTAATCAGTGGAAGATAATTTGCTTGGGAAATGCGTGTTTTGAATGTTTTGGAATATTTCTGTACTTTCAAAATGGAAGTAGTATTGCGCCCTTTTGTTGCCAAAAATACGGCCTTTACATGTGGAAGAATTTGAGACTGCATGAACTTTAATCTCAAGTGTTGTCTTTTTATCTTACAGGTGATTGCGAATCTGAGAGAGCAAAATGAAAACCTCATAGATACATGCAAGGTTTGTAGCATCCAATGAGGGGCAGGGGTAGGGTGAAGGGCTTGGGGCAGAATTGCTGGTTGGGAGGGAGGGAAGGGGCGATAGGCAAATGGATCAAATTATTAAGGGTAAAATAATAGGAAAGGCAAAAACAATCTTCTTACTTTTTATGTGATTCAATATATATATGAAAAACCAAACCCAGTGTGAAATTTTGGGATCAAATCTGCCATCTGAGTCAGGAGAAAAAAGTGACAAACCGTGCACACTTTTTTTAGCATGTAAACACATTGTCCTTAATTTCGATTGTTACAATCGCAAATAAAGTCGGGGGTCTTCAATTTCTATGGAAGACTGGCACTGGTAAGACTGGCACTGGTATAAGCTTATTCTTGCTTAGCAGAACATTTTTAAGCAACATTCGCTGTTGAAACAGCTCTGTTTTCATGGAGCTGCTTAAGCACAAAACGAAGCTAAGCGCAAATTATGCTCACCAGAACAAGGTTACCAGCCAAAATACCGTGTCACATGTGTAGCCATTTGTGACTGGTTTTCTGCTGATTTTTGCTTGAAAATCGTTAAGCACCATTTTCTGCTTAAGCAGCTTTATGAAATTGCGCCCTGGAGTCCCATATAGGCTATTTTCGAAATCAAGGCTTTGGCTTGTGGGCTCCGGCATAGGTTCCGTCAGCTTGTTTGAAAGCCTCGTGCCGAAAGCACACGTTTTCAAAATAACTGACGGAGCCAGAGACGGAGCCCAAGCCGAAGCCCTGGTTTCGAAAAGGCCCATCGAAATTATTTTCAAAAGTCACACAGACCGCTTTTTCACAGGTCTTTTCTATTACTAATTCCACCTTTTGTTTGCTTCTTATAGAACCTAGAGGAAGAAAAGGAGAATGTAAGATTGACCAGTCTGAAACATGTCGAAGAAATCAACCGCCTGCAGTGCGAAATCGACCGCCTACTGTCCCTTGCCGACCAGGACATTTACGACACCATAAGTCCGACAGAGCGCCCCCTACCCTCACTCCCGCAGAGCAAAGACTCAATCATCTACACTACTCCAGATTCACTGATGATACAGAGGGCTTGTCTGTCCCGTACCGACGTCGAAGGCGTGGCTGACGTCTTGCGGTCGCTGAACCTCAGTCAATACATTGACAAATTCAAGGAGGAAGGTGTCGACGGTCCACTGTTGGTGACTTTGGAAGATGGAGAACTGAAGGAAGACTTGGGGATGACGGGGCTCCATGCTCGCAAGTTGTTGTTAGAAGTCAAGAAACGTGGCAAATAAGAAGAGACACTAGCTACTGCAAATGGTTTTCCCCCACGACTTCCGAAGTATACTTTCCGTAAACTGCAGATGTTATCAACCGCGTAGATTTACATCGTGGAGCATTTGGATGTGGATTTGTTGACAAGCATAGACGAAATAATCTAGTCATAATTAGCATAGCAGTAACCAAATCCATTATTCCATACACCGTGTATACACAGCTGAAGCATTAATGAAGAAGTAGTTTTTCAATCATGGATAAAATTCTACCTTTTTTCTTCTTTATAAAATGCCTCGTCACACGTAGCATTTTTTTTTACAGACACCTTGCAGGCAACCAACTCGACTGCATGTAAAAGAAACACCTTTGTTAGCACACGGTAAGCTTACTATCTCAAACGGTGACTTACCTTTCTCAACCTGAGACTTACTATCTCAAACTGTGTCTTGCTATCTCAAACGGTGACTTAACTATCTCAAAAATGTGACTTACTATCTCAAACGGTGACTTATTATCTCAAATGGTGACTTACTATCTCAAACCTTGTCTTAGTATCTCAAACGATGACTTACTATCTCAAACGGTGCCTTACTTTCCCAAACGTGTCTTACTACTGTCCTCAACAAAATCGTCAAGAAAACTTTCAATGCTGTTTTCTATTTAGGGATTTACTGGTTGCCTGTAAACAATAATAGTGTCTCTCATAAATTATGTGTGACTTAAAGGATTTAGTATTCATCCAAATTTGTGTTTGTTAGTATCAGTCTGAAAGCTTATTGAATATTATGAAGTTCATACCAGTACCAATCTGTTATAGAAAATGTTTCTGTCTGAAATACTTTCGGAGTCGAGAAAACAGAATTTGAAGACCCCGATTTCAATTGTAACAATTGAAATCAACAATGTGTTTTGCCTACAGGCTGAAAAGGGTGCATGTTTTTTCCCCACTATTTTCTCCCGACTCGTACGACGGATAGACCGTTCCGGCCTGTCAATCAAACTGTGCGCATTGACTGATTGGATCACGCCTTTTGGTCATGTGACCTCGGTCAAACTCGGTCACACGTGCAGCATAAGCGTGCACAAACTAAGGTGTGTGGGCGGGGCTTGTTGCCAAAGCCGGAACGGTCTTTTGAGCCCAAATTTTCAGTTTTTTTCATGTATGTACTGACTCACACAAAATAAAGAACATTACACTATCAGCTTTACCAGTCCTATATTTTACATTTAAGGTTATGGGATATTTTCCTTTAGATTTCGAGAAAGACTCTGCCAGGTTCGAAACATGAGGCCAATAAAAACTATGTGCAGTATATTTTCTAATTTAGCCTAGTGATTGAACATAACTTGGTGATTTGGGGTTGTACATTTTCTTCGGAGACAATCAAGTGTTTGGGAATTTTGCTGTACATATTAATGGCAATTGCTTTTAAACAATGGTAAAATCCAGAACTTCTTAATTAAAGAAGAAGTATATAATCTCATTTCAGTTGTTTTTAAAGTGCATAAATACTAAGACCAGATCACTATTCAACAATGTTGTTCTGGGTAGGGGGAGGGGTAACACACACACACACACCCACACACACACACACACACACTCAAACAATTCTGTGTAAGTTGAAGTTATTTTGCATTGGATATGATTTTTTATGACAATTCTGTTAAGTAAATTAAGAATGAAGTGAAGTGTTACATAAGCTAAATTGAAAGTAAGTATGCGTTTGTTAATGTATTTATTGTACATTGTTTTACATTATTTGGGTCAAACCTGTATTATTTTATTCAGATTTGCTGTTACAGATTTTTATTCAGATTTGCACAGAAACTAACAGTGAAGTTTTGCATAATCTGTACTGAAAGTAAGTATGCATTTGTAAATGTATTATACATTGTTTTATTTTGTTTGGGTCTAACCGGTATTGTTCTGTTCAGATTTACTGCTAAATAAAAAGTAAAGGGAAAAGTACATCTAGTTTTTACAAGTCACATAAAAACAGCCTCAGAAAATGTCATCAATGTGCGTGGGTGTGTTTGAGCATGTGCAGGCATTCAAACTGAGCTTTAACAAAAGGGATCCGGGTGTTCTGACCCGTACACAAAACCAATTGGGACATCGCTATAAAAAAAACTAAGTCCCAACAATGGGAGAACAAAGAGATGTCCTCAGTTTACACCATACACAAACATGTGTGTGTGTGTGGGGGGGGGGGGGGGGGACTAGAGCCAATATTTTTGACTCCAAAACGGTGAACAGAATGAAATGATAATGCACTATTTATTTAAATTTATTCGGGGGGCGACAATAGGCAAAAGTTTGGGGTGGCAACAGCTTCCTTTGCCCTCCCCCGTAAACTGCGCCTGAGGCAGGCACCCAGAGCGGACCTATCATTGGGATTGTCTTTTTCTTTGCCATACCGAAACGCTTTGTTACATTTGCTTGATTTTCACGTAGCCTCCAGGGCCCAATTTCATAGAGCTGCTTAACAGCCGATTCTGTGCTTACTGTGCAATTTCCATTTCATAGCGCTGCTAACCGTAAGCACAGGAAAAGGCATGCTAACCTTCCGGTGCTTACTGTAAGAAAATGATTGACATAACAATGCAAATCCTTGGTGAACGCGCAAGCTGGCCGCTTAATTTTCGTGCTAACCTGTGAAATACGCTTAAGCTTAAGCAAATTTTTCTGCTATAGTTAGCATGAAAATTTGCTTACTGTAATTAAGCAGCGCTATGAAATTGGGCCAAGAGGATTATTTGAATGGGTGATAATGGTTGCATGTTAAAAGGACACAAGTCCATGCCTCCGAATCTCTTGAAATGTTACTGTTTGGAACAGAACTGCTCCTTGTCCTTTTTAAGAGTTTTCCATATTTTGTCCAATAAAAACATAGGCCTATTCGCCCCAGGAAATACAACCAGCGGAACCACACTCTACATAGAAGTGTATACGGTCCCCCATTTATGAAGTCAAAAAATTGGTTCTACAAAATGGCGGACCGTGTGCTGTCAGAAAATTAAACAAACAAACAAAACCACAGCATTTCAAGGGATATCATAATATTATGTGAACCATTATATTCTTTCCTTTTTAAAATATCTACCATGCCTTCATTTCATAACAAACACTTTTCAAACGGCATTACCCTCTCAAAGATGAAATGCCCAATAGTGGTATAGAACATGTTCTTCACACACACGAGTGGTTACTGGTCACGTCGGGTGTCGTGGCAGAGCAGTCTAGTGCATTAGACTTGAGTTCTTGTGGCTAAGTCATCAGGATGTGGGAATGATTCCCATTCATGACACCTATAATAATTAACTATAATTACTATAAATAGGGGAAGAGGCAGTTATGTTTGTCTCGCGACGGATTAATTTACCCCTCCCTGTTCTTAGCTGTGCTGCAAAGAGACTTGCGTTTGTGTCTTGCTTCTGCGCATTGGGGTAGGTTTCTATCCCTTTAAAAAAGTAGATCACACCTCGAATGGCCTTTGGGCCTTGTGATGGGCGAATAATTGCATAAAAAAAATGGTCAATGCTTAACACAAATTTGTTGCTGTGAAAAACTACTTTATGAATATTTTGTATTTGTACGCAGAATTTTGTTCAATATAAAAACAATGGGTTAGGCTGTCAGTGAAAAACTATTATTGAGGTTCCAGCACAAAGAATGTTTTCAGGAAATTAAAGTGAAAGTGGTAGTAAGATATGGGAGTGTTTAAATAACCTGCTATAATAAATAAATGAAAAAAAAATCAAAGTAGAACTTCTGTTGACAATGGATGTCTGTTTTGTGTTTGGTCACAATCTTACGTGTCATCTTAGCGTAGGTCGGTGATGAACAAAGTGTACAAAGAAAACTTGTTCACAGCGGCGTATCCAGGATTGTTTATTCACTTGGGGTGGGTTGTGGGGGTACACAAGTTTTAGGGGGGCACGTCCGGTGGGGGGGGGGGGGACGTACACGATAACTTTGAACTTGTCGTGTACCTACAAGATAGTAAAAAACTTATCGTGTACGTACACGATACGTTTTGACTTATCGACTACGTGCACGATTACACGATAAGTTCAAACTTATCGTATACGTACACAATATTTATCGTGTACGTACACGATAATAATCGTGTACGTACACGATAAGAGTGAGATTTTTTATTCACGTGGCGGCAATACGCTTCCGTAGATAACGGCCCCCACAGCCGAGGTTCAGAAAAGCTCCTCGTCTTGTAAGCAATATTGACTTGGTATGGTAAAAGGAAATGAACCAAGGGCGGTGATCAGCCTCAACGAAACATGAAATGGTGAAAAATAATCCACTGGTGAGGGTGCAGTTTCCAACACGGAAGTTGGCAAAGGAAAAAGGAAACTTGAGACATTTTGCAGCCTAAGTATACAGGGAGTACAAATGTTTATTACCCACTAGACTTCCCTATTGTTGGTGAACCTTTGAACCTATCGTAGCGTAAATTATCTATGACCTTTGAAATAACAGCTCACGTGTAGATCACTCAGTGTTGTTTTTTTCTTGGCTACCCACAGAGACTGTTGCAAATTATGTGTAATATGTTTTATTTGGGGTAAGGGGCCTACATGTATAGGTCTATGAAGGGGAATTCTTTCACCTTACAATTTTTTTGGCTTAATATATGGTTTGATATTAATACAACATAATGCTATTTTTATGAATTTGTTATGAGTTATTACTTATTAGTTTGTCCCTCAAAATTTGTATTATCGATTTTGATATCGCCTAGTGGTGGCGCACTTTCCTGACCATTTAGCTCTGGTATGACTCGTCAGAATTTTGGATCTGATGGGAATCTGTGCAGACTGACACCATCTTCTTGCAACCAGCAACAAATACACCTTGATGCCATCTTCCATAACCCCCCCCCCCCCCAATTTTCAAGAGATTTGTCCAACGTAACTTATAAACACGTGAAGTTACATACGCTTGCATATTGTATCACATCTACACGTATCGATTGCCTCGCACCTACAGACCGCATGTTCCCATGTCTGTCACAAATTAATTTGCCCCATTTAAGGGCTGCGGGTTTCTCTCCTAATTTTAGTTATTTTTTGCGATTTAAGTCCTCAAAATTTTGACAAAACTTTCATTTATATAGGCTAATAAGGGCATACTATTTTTTTACTGGATACAAAATAATGTTCAATTGACCTTATTTTTGACCGCATGAGGGCGCTCTCAACGGCCAATGCCCTTGCGTCACAGTTACAATGTCATCAAATTCTGACTACCTGTATGCTGTTTCATTTGTATCAATGGCCAAATAAATAATAATGATGACAGCAATGGTAAAACTAGTTCGTTTTACTTGTTTTGCATCAATTTGGGTCACATTTGGTAAATTTGGTTCACACACGCCCACACTCGTTCAAAAATACTGCATATTCATAGGACCTTTTAATTGTCAATAGCATTGCCACAATGTTACCGGTTACCTCACTCTACCAGAACAATGCTTGGTGATCTTTCTCTTTGATCCGGATGTACCACCGCATTTCCATACATTAGATTTGCAATGATCATACATCAGCGTAAATAATTTACGTGGGGCCAAGACAAAAGGATTCATGTTGCCTTGAATTCACTGTCTTTGACAGAAAGAAAACACATGCATCACGTGATTTAGTTTTGAAAACATATTTTCCCAGACTTCAATTAGACAAATTTCACTGAGCCATACTAGCTTTTATACTGGTTAACAAAAGTTATATTTCATAAGCCAAAATATTATTTGTTTTACCCAAACACTGACTTGTGTTACGCGCTCTATACTTATAATCCGCGTCCTGTAAATAAAAATAAACAAAATCCAACGGCTCTTTTCAGTGCCAGCACTCTTCCAAATGAGATTTACACGCGATTGTAGTTTAATCACATTTCATTCGCAAAGAAGGCCTCTGGAATTTGCGAAGGAGACAAAGCATTCACTCAATACATTTCTGGAAGAAAATATTTCCGATTTTTTTTCATTTCATTTGTGGGAGACATTCAATAAAAATTCAAATTCCATTTTTTTTTATTTTACAGTTGACAAATCCACATTTACTTCAAGTAAAAATGGGTCAACTGCCTGCAACAGGTGGAGGCTGCAGTGATTTATTTCAACAAAACCTGCCAAGAAACACCTTAAAATTTACAATATATTTGCATAATGACAGTTTTTAAAAACACCCCTACTTTTCAACGATTATGGTATAGAATAGACCGAATGCGCGACCAATGTTTACATGTCATCACCAGACATATTGTGGGTAAAACGTAATCTGAGCTGATGGCAAACTACGTGCAAATACATGCCGTGACCGACAGAGTCACCCCAAAAGTCGGCTATTGGTAATAATAACACAGTTATAAGCCATTGTTTTTATTAAAGTTGTATGTTGTAACACTGATATTAATCAGTCGGACGACTATGTAGCCACCGCCTGTTATTTTGTTTGTAATGTAGGCCTAAATCACTGTAAAAAGTGTAAAGAACGCTGGAAAAGCGAGCGTTTATACCTAGCCTTGCGCAATTTCAAAGAGGCAAAGTAATCACAGTTTTGGAAAGCAATTTCTTTCGATGATTCAGCTTCAAAACTTTGAAATTTTTGTGTTGAAAAGTGTGTGATGGCGGTCGTCTGGCCCAAATGTTCCGTCGTGCACTAGTACACATCGTGCATATTTATACGTTACTTGTACAATTTCCAAGACTTGCTAGAACTGTCCTTATTGGCTTTATTCCGCCACTCGGAAGGTCTCTGGTACAAGCTCTGGAATATTTTTCACAGATTTCGAGCAAGGAAAGCCTCGATCGAACAAACTAAATGCAACAATCATCATGTACCGTACCGCACTTTCCTATGGAGGACGTCGTGTTTGTTTACAATACCCACAATAGGTAACGTGACGCAGGTTGCGCAATCGGTCTATTGGTAGACATCAGCCAAACGAAAACTGCTTGATCCAATTTATTCATTTTTACTTGGTAAAAAGTTTCTGATGATGACATTTATTTTATACTTTTATTCATACAAAAGGGTTTAGTATTTTTAAAAGAAAATACAGGAAACACAATAGCGGGTACCACTTTGCATCCGTCACGTTATCGGTTTTCATGTGGTTAAGTGTTTTTGTCAGCACCTGAAACCAGTCAAAAGTGTTTCAACATGTAAATAACATAAAGGCTTATACTAAAAATAACTGAATCGTTTGATGTTTTTACATTTTTTTTTTTTTTTTTTGAAATCACCCCCACATGTCCATCGAGAATGGATGGAAACATTCACACTGCAAAAAATTGATTCTCTCGGTATCTATGTGACAACACCGACATGGTGTTAGTTATCCCCACTGCTTTACCATTGGTAAGATTAACACCATGTCGGTGTTGTCACATATATATACCAAGACAATCAATTTAACACCCCAGTTTTTGCAGTGTCCCTGCCTTTGCCATCCCTTTTTTAATTAGAGAGTAATTAAAAGATAATTAGATAATTCTAATAACCTCAAAGTAAGTTTAGTATAAACCTACTTAACCATTTACATATTGTAACACTTACAGGTGGTTCAAGTCCTTAAAAAATTACAACCACTGGACAAAAAACTGCTAACGTGACGATAGATAATAAGAAGAACACCTTATTGAGTACCTTATCAAAAGTACATTTCACTTTGTCCATTAACGGAATGAATACACTATCCTCAACATGGCAAAGGAGGGCAGCATACTAACAGGATATTAAACCAACTGTTCTTGGAAATTACCAAGCTCCGCCCTCTGTCAGTAATTTTTGAACACGTGCACTTTGCACACGGGCCTTCAGATTGGCTGAAGAAGCCTAAGCCAGAGCCGCAGCAGATGGAAATTACCTGGTATGTCTGCTGCCACCTAGCGACTACGAAAGAATCCCACTCGAAATGAAGTGATTCTTTCAGAAGTGTTTCATGCATCTCGAGTCAAAATTATTTGATGACAAGGTACTTTTTTTCTGGTGTTAACAATGCAATACCTTGCTCATTCAGAATTCAAACTTTGCCTGAAAAACAATTGACACACTAAATTTATAAAAAGGATTGGGAAAAAATTGCACAAGTCTGTGAATATGAGTCAGTCAGGTTTAAAATAAAACCCACACTGTTTGATTTTTGAACATTTAAAGACAAATTAAAAAAAAAAAACTGTTTAAATGAGATGAAGCTTTTCCCAAGACCCTGTTGACACAAAATTTGTTTTTTGGTGAATTGGTGTTACATGCTCGAAAACATTTGTCAATAAAATCATTCATTCCAACACCATTACCGTTCACATCATGCAAACCTGTCAATCATTAATATCCTGCATTCTCATTGGTGCATCTGGCATGACCTCTGGCAAGCTTACGTCACGGCCTTGTCAGTCCACAAACTTACAACAAAACAATGGCTTCGAAACACAGGGCTCGATTTAACAAAGCACTAAGATTCATCTTAAGATGAGTTGTCAGTATTACCATAGTGACTTGTACTGTGAAATCACACTGTGCTTTGCAATTAAGATTGATACACACCTTAAGATCTTAGCTCTTTGTGAAATCGGCCCCAGGGCCATTCCAAACAAAACATTTTTGGTGAGACTTTTTAGCATTTGCATTCTCGTGGCCAAGTTATAAGATGGTTAACATCTGATAAAAAAATGATCTTTTATAAAATGTTATGACCCGTTGTAAAAATTTAAGTCGAAAGTATTGATAAAACCTTTCATTATGTGTTTTTGTAATACCCTGGAACCTCACTTTTTTATCAAACAAAAAATACAGTTAGCAAGAACAAACCTGATTGTGCGTTAAACAGTATTGATTATAATAGATGCCTTTCTGCTCAAACAAATTATCTTCAAGACTTACAAATCTAAATCAGAAGGGTTTATCTACAATTTTCCGATCTTCCACGCACACGTTGCAGTTACACTGTGTGTATTTTCACTTTTAAGCGAATATTTCTCATTCCAACGATTGGTCGATTTGTAATTTTCTTACCGCCAAAGCAGACAACTTCAGTTATAAGTTTGGCGTGGCCCAGTTTAGGAATTTCATCGCCATCTCGTAGCCCAGGAAGCACGCCTGTGGGAAAAATTGTAAAGAGTTAGAAGACGACAAGATATCAACAACTATTTACATTTCGTTGAAACTTTGCATTTACCTTAACGATTTAGCAAAGGTTTGTAGTTCCCACAAACTAAAAAGAGAAAAAAACCTGTTATTGACTATATTCAGTTTCATTTAATGGTTTTGTATGATAGATACACTATGCCTGCCTGCAGTTAATAAGGTGAATGCAACTACAAAGTTCACAGTCAACCCTCCTACTGTCTGACCATTAAATATCATCCATTGTGGTTTTGAACGATAGATACAATATTCCAGCCTGCAATATACCATGTGATGATTGCATCTACACAGTGCATGGTCAACCCTCCTACTGTCTGACCATTAAATATCATTCACTGTTGCTTAATATGGTGTTAAATGCCAGCTTGCAATATGATACCATATAGTGAATGCATGAACAGTACAGAGAGGTTGTGTGACCCCAGGAAAAGTTCATTTCACAGCCATGTCGTCTGCTGGATGATTTCCAGCGTCTGTGCCAAACGTTTGAAAAAGGTTTCGGGTGACATCACGTGAAACCTCTCTATACAGTTAAATTTGACATGATACAGTATGTACTGGTTTAAAATTAGGTTAGCATTCATAATACTGAAGATACATGTCATAATAAAAACAACGAAACAAGAGACATTTGTAGCGTTTTACAAGAGACACTGCGCCTCACAAATACAAGACCTTTTGAAAAATTGAAAGTGCAAGAAAAACAACAATGAAAAACAGCTCAAGCACAAACTGTTAAGAATGACTCATGAAATAAAACTCTTTTTATAAAACATGTTGAAATGAACACAAGGTAATGACAATGAATGAGGCAGAAATTGCTGCAAGATCATGCCAGAAACACTATCCTGGTATCCTGGGTTCTTTAAAATGCTATACACAATAAAGAAAAATAATACAAAAAACAATGTCACTAATTCCTGGGTAGACAGATAAACTAATACATGTTCCCACAAAAATGTAGTACAATTCCTGAAATATTTTACCAGCATTACAAAATCAAAGCTTGTTATTAGAGTACCTGTTAAAAATGTGTCAAAATTAATGGTTACTCACACTACATTGACAATATACTTCATGGTTACTCACGTTACATTGACCAGCTATTTCATAACTCATGTTACATTGACCACATCAAAGAAACTCCTGCTGAATTGACCATTAACTCCATGTTACTCACCTAACATTGACAATATTCCAATGTTAAACTACACTGACAACATATTCCACGGTTACTCATGTTACACTGAGCTCGTTTCCTTGACAACATTCCATGGTAACTCACGTTAGATTAGCAACATATTCCAGTTACTCACGTTACACTGAGGACATATTTCAGGTTTTCTTGACAACATATTCCTTGTTAACTTGCGTTACATTTACCATATATTCCATGGTTACTCATGTACCATGGAAACATCTACGGTTATTCATGATGCCATATGATGACATATTTCATGGTAACTCATGTTAATTTGACCATATATTCCATGGTAACTCATGTTACGTGACAAAAATTCCACGGCTACTCACCTTAACCTGACATGTTCCATGGTTATGCACAGTTACTCATGTTACCTTACAACATACTCCATGATTACTCACGTTACAATGGACTTATGATCCATGGTTACTCACATTACACGGACAACATACTATATGGTTAACAATGTTAACATGGCAACATGTTTCATAGTAACTCACGTTACATTGACCACATTATCCATGGTTACTCACATTACACTGCCCACAGATATTAGAAATCACATGTTCTGAATGATGCTTTTAACTGGAAGTTGTGATATTTGTTACAACAATTAATAACTGTCAACTTTCAAAGTCTAAAAGTCTAAGACCCGACTTGGTGATTGTGGTTTACGTGAGTAAGGCGAGTCATAAACTTACCGCGTTTGCTGGGAAAGCTCTGAGCATGACTGGTGTGATTCCCTTGAACAGTGCGAAGAATCCCTCGCTCTTAATCAGTCTCGGGAAGACGTCACGGACACCCCGTGGGTAGGTTCCCTCAGGGGCTACAGTGACGAGACCACAAACAAACAGACATAAAAAGGGGAAAAAACAAAGAAAAGAAAACAATAACAACAGAAGATTAGAGTGACCATCTGTGTATCCATTTTTCTGGGGTAAATCATCGCAGGCAGACGTAAAAGTTTGATAATTAAGATGTCTTTCCGGATGCCCATGCCTGACGGGATTTGCTGCACCTGACTTCAAACATACATGTATATGAACATTACTGGCGTGTTGTGACCGAGTAAAATAAGATCACCAGACTCAAGCTCTGGTGTTTCTGATCAGCAGAGTGTGGGTTCAAGTCCCCATCGTGACACTTGTGTCCTTAAGCAAGACACTTAACCAATTATTGCTGTGTTCTTCAGATGGGAGCGTAAAGCCGTAGGTTCTGTGTGTTGTGTAATGCACGGAAAAGAACCCAGTTTGTTTATCGCAAACAGAAGAGGTTCGCACCAGTGTTTCTGGTTTGATTGACTGCAGATTGCGCCACAGCACTTTGTAAACCGTTACATGGTGCTATGTAAAGGAACAGGTCTCATACTTCCAAACGTAACTCCGCATACATTGCAGGAAAAAAAAACACTGAGCGCTTTCAGACGCCCATCGTGTGTGTCAAAGCGCTATGTAAGGACTGCATACTATTATTATTATTGTATCATGGACACCAGATCACAAATCGGAAAAATCTTCTTTTAGGTGTGAGAACTCAGAAAGACATCGTAAGTATCTAAGTTTTACATCTTTCAACAATAATTTTAGCTACTTTTTTTTATAGAAAATCCAAGGAAAACAAAACAACCGTTGCTTCTGACACTGTACCTGTCTGTAATCGGGACTTCAGTGTGTCTGGTGCAATGCCTACGACCCAGTTCAGAACTCCAGCCATTCCACCCGCAAACAGTACGCGAAGAGGACTCAGTTCTCCTGGTCTGTAATACAACAACACATTAAGGTTTTATTAAACGCACTTCCAAAAGACCAAAACCCTCTACAATGTAAAAATACACGCAGAGTACAAGAAAAAATTGTAAAACTACACACAAAGGCAAGAGAAAAAGATCAAAAATACTCACGTGCACACATTCGACAAAACAAAATTCAAACGAATCACCAAAAATTTCATGGAGCTGTTAAACATCCACAAAATATGCATTGCAAGAATTCAGTAACGTATCTTCAACGTTCTTTGGAAAAAGGAAAGTTTTTAAAAGTCTTTTACAACAATGCACATTTGGAGCAGCATTTATGATTGTTAACAGGTAAGTTATTCCACAGTCTGGGCCCTAACACAGAAAAAAAACTGTCCCCAGAAGATATTTTGGTTGATGGTATGGCAAGACGAGTGTGATCTTGGGCAGATCTGAGCACTTGATGACCAGAGTTGTATTTAGTAAGGAGATCTTGTAAATAAATATACTCAGTACTTTCCCGAGTCCTGTGAAAAAAAATCCACAGGCATATTCCTTGGGTGGGTTCAAACTACCTCTAGCTATTGGGCATTCTCAGAAGTCTCATTTGTATGACATCTGCTCTGGAACGGCAGGGGTTTTGGGTTCGAATCCCACTTGAAGAATATGCCTGTGGATTTTTTTTCGCAGCACTCGGGAAAGTACTGAGTACACAGTGCTTTACACACATTAGTGTATGGGTCAAAAAAATTCTTTATCCCAGATGCTAAAACTAACATCTATTATGATCACATTGATCAGTCTGGTAACTTAATTACTACAAAATTATCTTAATATCAGAGTTGTGTTTTTGATGATCCTCACCATCCCTGTGACTCCTGTATGATTCTGTCTAAACTTAGAAAGAGTGCAGAATAGGGTAAAAAGGAATCGTTCCTTTTCCACTTTTCTCAAAAAAAATTAAAAATAAAATAAATCTGAAAATTACACTGGTGTTTATGCCACAAATATCATTTTTTTGTACAGCATTGACACTAAAACTTATGCACTATACTTTAATCAGTGTTTTCAAAACAGTATCTTTACTGTCAAGTTTGGGACCAAAGTTGACAATTTCAAAGTTAACAAACAAAACACGTTTTCACAAGCTCAAGACATGAAAATAGGCTGCCTATTGACATGCAGGCCCACCATGACATAACTGATACATTCAGAGACTTTACTCGCCACTAGTTTTCTAGCATAGTTGGCTGCAGATTACAACTCATACATGTACCTTGTAAACCCCTTACAGGGTGCTACAAAATTCAAAAACTTAGCAAACCTGTCGAAAACCAAATGTTTAAGTGCTTTGAGACACCTGTAGACACAGCGCTTTAAACTCTCTGGGACACAGTAAATTTACGGGGTAAACCGATTGTTCTTGGCAATATGCGATAATGTGGATGTAATGGATAAGAGCCCAGTATGTCTGCTGCCACCTACAAGTACATGTACTGCTCGAAGTCTCCCATCGAATTAAAAAATTATATAATAAGAAAAATAATTTGGGAGGCTTATCGTCCGTACTTGCAGCTGAGAAGCTGATTTGAGAAGCTTATTTGAGAAGAATGCGGCTACAATCTGGTCAGCCAGCCACATCAACCATGACCAAGGGGGAGATAGAAAGGGTTTGACTTTTTTCCGGATGGAGGAAAACCAGAGGGCCCAGAGAAAAACCCTTGTGGTACAGGAGAGAACCAATACATAACTCTACTCATATGGTGGCATGGGTGGATAAAAGCGTTTGCCTCTCACCACTGTGGCTCTGGTTCGATTCCCGGCTACGGCCATATGTGAGCAGAGCTGTGCTTTGGGTCTGTCCATGACACAAGGGTTTTTCTCTAGGCCCTCTGGTTTTCCTCCTTCCGGAAAAATCAAACACTTGCTGTGCATCATGGTTATGGGCCAATGTGGCCGACTGCCAAAGGTGCCCTTGCATGCCTGCAAGTCGAACACATTGTAGCTGTGTCCTTCACAATTCAGTTTGTCAGCTGCAAGCAAAATATTATTAAATATGGCCCTAGCCGGGAATCGAACCAGGGCCAAGGTGGTGAGCGGCGAGTGCTTTATGCACTAGCCACCCATGCCACCCTGATAAAGTGATGTTTCCCCCGTTATCATTTTATCGAACGGAGTTCACATTTCATGCATAATATTGACAATTAAACAGGCAACTTAAAAACAATAAACCAATAACAAAGCAGTTTAAAAATAATCAAAAATGTAATTTTTCAAAGATGAAACACTTGCATAATTGACAAGCAATATACGGAGCTACCATACAAAGACAAGCAAACAAATAAGACATACTTTTGGTCAGCCGGTGTGATCGATATTTTAAGCCATTCATATACCATGAAATACATGCCACTAGCGGGAACATCTGCAAGTAGAAGGAATGGAAAAAAACAAAATAATAAAAGTAGAAAGAGAGAGAGCATGGAGCAGGTACACGGTGAACATTAATGTGGTCTGCAGGCCCAACTTCACAGAGCTGCTTAAGCGAACATTTATGCTTGAAATTTCCGCAAGAAACCAGTAGCAAACTGTACAAATGATAGTGTTTTGGTTGGCAACCTTTTTCTGTTAAGCAAACTGTTTGTGTACTTAGCTAGTTTTTGTCCAGGCAGCTCTATGCAATTGGGCTGAAGTTGTGAAATATACAGTGGTAGTCAAAAATAATTTGAACGATGTTGACCTCCATATAGTTGATACGCACAAAACTCAACTTAGTATCAAGAAAACTTGCTCAGCTGAGATTTAGGATTTGAAACTTTGCACTAGTCAGGTTTGCGGTAACACCATGTACATGAGTAGGGTTTGAAACCTTGTATAGTGGAGATACAATCTAGTAAGTTTTGTAGTAACACCATGAACATGAGTAGGATTTGAAACTTTGCATGGTGGAGATATAATCTAGTCAGGTTTGCAGTAACACCGTATACACGAGTAGGATTTGAGACTTAGCATGGTGGAGATACAATCTAGTAAGGTTTGCAATAACACCATGTACATGAGTAGGATTTGAAACTTTGCATAGTGGAGATACAATCTAGTAAGGTTTGTGGTTACACCATGTACATGCATAGAGTTGAAACTGGTGGAGATACAATTTAGGTCACAACACTATGACAACCACTTCTTTTCAGAACTACCACAAGTCACAGAGTAAAGTTGTTAAAGGGTGACAACGTTTTTTTTCTAGGCACCCTGCTAAATGCATAAATTGCAGCATCGTTTAAATGAAAACCCTGGTAAACCCAGCAAATTGCAACAGAGGATTCTGCTGCACTGTGAAGTGGACTGGTTTACACGCCAGCCTTGGCACTTGGCATGTACCCTGCTACCGGTAAATGCAGCGGCATGCATTGAAGCTTGCTGGGGGCCTGGGATTGAGCGCATGGACATGCCAAGGCCATGCAAAACCCTGCTAAATGCAACACGGTGCAACAGAGTATGGGGTTTGAGTTGACAGCTTATTTTAACAAACTACAACAACTTTTACCGCTTAGCAAATTTTGGCATATTTGGCAGGGATAGTGTTTTTAATACTTACCTCTTAGAAGCGTTGCACCTGTTCCTTTGTAGAGGCCCTTGAAGAGTCCGGATTCGCGATAAATTTGCTTAGCACAGTCGAATGGTCCAGCATACTTGGCTTTACCGCTAGATGCCGCTTGAATCTAAAATGAATAATAAAGTACTAATTATACAGCACCTTATGACAGCTGAACCAGGCATGACAGTTTGGCCCTTGGGAAAAAAGTACAAAACTTTTATTGAGTACAAAGGTCAGCAACATATACATGATAGGCTTTGATTCTTTTTCAATGCTATTTAAAGGTCCCATGAATTTTTTTTTTTTATTGGTTAAAAAAATAAAGTATGCCTATTATAGTATATCTTTACTTTTTTCACACCTTTTACATGCGTATTAATCGTAGAACATCATTAACATAAAATCTGTGATGTAGACAGTGGAACAGCTGACCAGGGCCATGTGTGTGACAATAACATACAATGCATTGTTGACCACTCGGCACCAGAGCCGTCTTCGAAATGTTTTACCACATGGATCATTGTGCAATCAAATGGGACACATTTTCGGGGCTCAATTAAAGTGTATTAACGCATAACAGACACATCCAAATAGTCAATACTATGTTTTGTTAATTTCAAACCATAAATTAAGCCACAAAAATGTTCCGTGACAAAAAACCTCTTCATAGGCCCTTTAACCACTTGACGTCTTTTTCAGCCAAATGTTTTCCAACCTGAATTGTGGTCGACGTTACTGAACGCCTGGAACAACTTTTGAACGTCTTCTTTTGGTTGCAGTCAAGTGACCCGCTGACCTATAATTACGCTCCCAGACAATCCATTGTGTAGCATTGATAGGCATGCACCTACAGTCATGACAGTGCTACACTTTATTTCCCAAAACAAAAAAGGAACAAAGGGTATTGGAAATCAGGCTTAAAATCTCCATTCTTTTTTAGGTTATTGTGTAATCCCCGATTCCAGACCTTTGTCCTTTTGTTGTGCAAACGAGGATTACGAGAGATCGATAACCTGCCACCACTATTATCACTGTATTCGACACATGGGAGGTAAGTCTGAGATTCCAGCATACCATGGCCGATTATCGGCTGGGCTTACGGCCAAGGGTCGGGCCTGTTCACAGTGAGATCTTCCATAATTTGTCAAAACGAACGAAAAATCCTGGTGCATTTCATGACAACATTTGTTCAGTCAGGGTTTCATTTTGAGAACTATAGTTATTATCTCTCTCTCTCTCTCTCTCAAAAAAGCAAAAATTACTTTGGATGGTCTGAAAAATAATACAGCACACAGGCACGGTAAAGATTTTGTTTATACCAACATGAAATAATTAATAACAATTTTACTTATTTGTCTGAGGGCAAAGAAATGAGATATCAGACTAAAGTATATTCAACCTCTCAACATGCTTCACGACAAACAATCTCTCGATTTTTAACATCGTCAGGTCTTGCACGACACAGTCGCCATGCAAAAATGTTGTATCTTTGCACAGTACATGTAGGCTTTGTGTGTACAGTACATGGACTTCCGCGATATTAAAAGAGAGAAGTTAAGTTTGTGTACATTCATTTAAATAGGCATCACGTAAATGCTACATTGGAGAAACACCATTTTTGCACTGCCTCGCTGATATATTTTTTGAGGATGAATTTCTTACCTGAAGGAGGCATTTGATTCTTTCACCAGGGGCCATGATGACTGTTGTGAATACACCGGCAAGCATTCCTGCTTTGAAGAGTTGCTGCAAACTGGGAACGTCAAGGGACAAAGTTGACAAAAAAGTCCACTTAAAAAGGTACTATAGATGCTAGTCGTTTTATTTAGTCTTGATCTAAGACGTTACAAGTGTATACTTTCTCGCAACATATGGTGTGCCCAAAAATTAAATTGCAGACAAAACTTCACATTGGATGCACACCTTGCAGGAAAAAAAAAACCATACAGCGAGACATAGCGCCCTCTGCAGTTGAAACCTGTCCATGCAAGAAGCACATTAATATCGATAAATCTATGTGATAATCTTGTAACTTAGATTTAGCATTTATGAAACACTATGAAAAGAACATTACTCTGTTTAACCATGTTTTAATTAAATCAGTCTTGAAAAAACTCACCTATAATTTCCATTTTCACCCGGAGTTTGTAGTTTTTTACCGATACTAAAACCCAAGAAGCAAGTTGCATACATTGGAGTGACACCTAATATAGGCGCAAACATTCCTTTGTACAGACCAAAGAACCCCTATGGACGAAGACAACAGAGCAACACATGTTAAATTTATAAAAGACATCATATTCACTGCTCTCTGTGAGTGTCAAATGTGGAAAACAAAAAACATACAAACAAAGAGAATACAAGTTCATTGTATGATTAAACCCTCTCGTTACCAAATTGTTAAAAAAAAAACAGCTTCTGGAGACCAGTTCATTTGACCACTTCTTATTAATTTATTTATTTTCTTATTTTTTTTTATGCAATTCATCCATCACAAGGCCAATAGGCCCCTCGAGTTGTGGGCTACTTTTGAAGGGATGAAAACCTGCCCCAATGCACAAAAAACAAGACATGGAGAGATATAAACGGAAGTCTCTTCACAGCACAGATAAGAACAGGGAGGGGTAAATGAATCCATTGCGAGACAAACATAACTGCCTCTTCCCCTATTTGAAGCAATTGTATTAGTTAAGTGTCTTGCTCAAGGACATAAGTGTCATGAATGGGATTCGAACCCACATCCGGATGACTTTTAGCCACCAGAACTGGAGTCCAATGCACGAGACCACGCCCGGCATTTCATCTTTGAGAGGGCAATGCCATTTCATTTTTTTCAAAGGGCACTCCCATTGGACAATCTTGGGCAACTTTTGAAGGGGCACCAAGCCCAAGACCAGGGCAACAGAGGCCATGGCCTCAATGACCTCTGTGTAAGTCCAGGCCTGTCTTACACAACAACATATGTGTGCACTGGGGAGGATTTCATAAAACTAAAGTAGTCCTAACTTAGGACTAGTCCTCACTTAGGACTAGTCCTATAATAGTATAAGTAGGACTATAGTCCTAACTCGAGGTAAGACTTGTCCAAGAAGCGCTTTGTGAAATCCACACCTGGCCAACAATACAATCTCAATACTGCTAAATTCAAAAACCCACCGCCAAAAATTGAATGCGGCCATGGAATGTTAATCCGGTAAAAAGATTAGTAGCTTCTTACTGGTAAGTTTTAAATTATGGAGTTCTGAAATTTTTCCACAATAGAAATGGGCCCTCATGTCCAGGACGTCGCTGTAGTATTTACAGGAAAGTGAAAGGCCTCCAGGGCCAAGGTTTAAACTAATTTTGTACACATTATAGAGGCAGATGCAGTGATTGTGATGACATTTCGGTAAATTTGCCCATTTAATAATAATGGACTTCTATAATGCCAATATCCACCAATTTTGATGCTCGTGGTGCGTGAACATTATTACACTATTGTTACAAGTAATTGTTACAAATGTGGTCTCGATATGAAGAGGAAGGACTTGAGCTTCCCATTGATATGCGACATGTTATAAGCAGTCACAAATAACCGAGGTATAGGTTATTGACAATTTTTTTAAAATTAGTTTACAAGGTTTTTTCTCATGAAGGCGAAGCGAGATTTAACCAGTTGCCGACAGGATTCTTTCTTTTCGTCCTGCCCCCCGGCGGGATTCTTTTTGCAGAATTGCCGGACTCATTTTTTCTTTAAGGGTACCGCTGGCACAAAGAAACCCTGGCTTGACAATGCCAAAAGAAGATTCTCTTCATTGGATCGTCCCATTTGTTTCTTTACTTTGAATTTCAAAACATCGGCCGTTAACTCTGACTGACCTCCATTGAGCCCAAATACAATGAATGAACATTGGTGGAAGCCTCTCAATGCCTTGTAGTCATCTTCTTGGAACAAAAGGAAAAAAGTCTGCAAAAGGGGATTACACAAAAAGCCTCTCTCAATGGTGAGAAAATGCCAATATATTGGAGACCTTTTTTTGGTCTTTGTGTGGGTGAAACGAAGCATAAAGACAGTGTGTGTGTGGCCGGTGCACGCTCCTCAGTGGAATTCCAGGCGACCTTTGTTCCAATGGTCCGAAATTACAATGGCGACTTAAGAGGACGTCTGTTTCCAGGCAGGGGAAAAATTTTCGTGTAAACCATGTAAAGAGGTCATCCGGTGCCAACTGAATAAGGATAATCCAGAAAGCAGGACAAATACTTATTGCCGATTTTCAATCTCTACACTTCCAGTCAATGTAATATGCACATTTTACTCTGCAAGAATTCTCTCTCTATCTTCAGGGTGTTTCCCTTCTTCAAACTGACCTCTTTTGACACTGTTTTCTTTGCACAGTCCCATGTTCCACGGTAAAGTGGTGTGACCCCTGAGGCTACTGAAGGCTGAGTCTGCAACCGGACCTGTAAGTTTTACAACAAAATGTTTTACAAATGTTAATATTCAAAAGTATTCAAATGGTACAAACATTCCGCACTGTCAAAAACAAAATACATGTTACAAAATGTTTTCATATATTCCTTATGTAAGGAATTCCAAGACTGTTGGGTTCAGAATTTTTTTTTTTTTTTTTTAAACCAGCACGTGCGTTTGCACTGCGCAAATTTAACAGGCCTGCATAATACTACATTGCATGCTATTTTGGCCTGCACAAGTTACAAATTTGCGCATCAAATTTAATTGTGCTTGGCATTTTGCAAGCACTGCATAATTAATTAGGCGCAGGTGCATGTTGAAACTTCACCATGTTCACACGGAAAGTACATAAAGTCCGGGACGATTTGTGCAAAGTTCGCATTCTATTCTAACTTTAATTTAATAAAGTTTAATGTCACTGAACGTGAATGCAGATCATCATCATCATCGGTCGGCTGTGGAGCAGTCGACTACCAGTTTTCTCCATGCAGGTCTTTGTTGGGCTTGTTCCTCAATGATTGATAGTGGCTTCGAGGAAACCATCAATCATGGTCCCCCATGATGGACTGCACATTACTGTAGATAGGATGTCATTGCCGCGCTGGTCATCTCTTTCCCTCCTTAGTTGTGTACAGTAATGTGCTGGCTCTGTCTGGTTCATAGGCATGATGTGACCAGAGAAGTTGCCTGCGGTGCACCTCGTTGATGAGTGGTTTGGCTTTGACTGTATTGAGGATGACACTGTTCAGAACCATGTCCGTCCGTTTCACGCCTAACAGGATGTGGTAGCATGAGGTAGCAAAGGCATTGGTGTTCTCCACTGGTGTTATCCACTTTCCATGCTTCACATCCATACAATAGTACAGATATATGCAAGTTGTTTTGAATGTCGGTCATTTCGTACCCAAGTCATTTCGTACCCAGTCTTCATAGCACAGTCAGTGCACAATCGCAATTACCGCCTTGGAGAAAAGCTAGTAATAGCATGCTATATGCCGTTAAGTAATTTCACGGCGGTGATTCATAAGTTATATCCTACATGTACTTTGACAGCATTTGGGTAGGAGAACTTTTTGGATTATACTCTCTATCTCTGGTTATTTTTGTTTCTAAATCTTTTAACAAAATCTAGTCCTGCGATTGCCGAAATAAAACCAGTTTTCTGGAGGATTTTTGAGATTCAACTGACCGCCTCGTGTAGCAGGTTGCGTGCATGATTGGCTTTATCTCCTTTTTGCAACATAATAATGACTGGGTATGAAACAACTTGGGTATGAAACGACCTGCTTCGGTTGTTTTAAACAGGCATGTCTTGACATCAGGTGTGACTGAGTGATTTGTCCGCCCAAAGCTTCTCAAGCCCCAAAAATGTTAGCCAAGCAAGGGATCGTGGCTTCGTCGTCTGAGTGAGGTTGGCTTTGATCGATCCCATCACAGATCCTATTCCTAATCTAGATCAGGTAGTAAGTAAGTATGTGCTCAGTCATGGTATAATTACTATTACTACTATTAATAATAATATACATTACTATTCGTCTATTAGTGGGATTTATTTTGGAATGCAATATTTACATGATTTAATTAAAAAAATTAAAATAACCGGGAATATATGAACAGACTTTCAGTTTATAAAACATGTGGTAAAAATAGGGGACAACAACTCTTCTAATTCAATTTTAATTTTTGTAATTGCATATTTTTACATTATACAATTTATACTAGGCCTACTACTACAGTGTACGTAACAAGGTCAAGGACGCAGTGCATGCAAACGGAGACTGTCGACCATCCACAGATCCATGTCGACCGCGGCTCGTGTCACTGCAGTGTCAGCATGTTCAGTCTTATTGCTCACCTTGATTGTATCTAATGGGTGACCAGCCACGACTAGACAAACCCCACCAAAGCCTCCCGCGATGAAATTCTTAGCTGGACTGATTTCTTTCGACATTTTGATCAAAAGCTTATTTTAAATCCCCGTCCCGTGATTGATTAGAGTTTTTAACTAAAGTAAAAACATACCGGCAACCAATAGGTCTAACATCCCACCTACATTTCTTTAAGATTGAACTGCTAACAAAAATTATACGGTTACCAGACTAATTAAAACAAATCTAACAGTTGGTGGCGCTCTTTAATATTTTGCTTTATTCAGCGGTTGCGACAAGGAAGCACGGGGAGCGAAGTTCCTGCTCCAGGCAACAGCAAGTCCTTTTTGTTTTGTCCAATTTTATATATTGTAAGTGTTAAAAATGTGTTATTTGAGTGTCAGTTTGGAACCGCCCACAGTAGTTGTGATGATCGTAACTCTTCAGGCAGTAGGAGGGTTTCGATCACCGTAACTAACTAAACTAGATTGGACAAATTAATGTCTATTCACTAACAAACAGTAACATTAACAACACTACCACAGAACACTATAAAATTAAAACAGTACAGTCGAGCGACTGCCTGTGTTGGTGTTAGATGTTAGTGTTAAATAAAAGTTAACGGTTAAAAGGTTTAGGTAGGCAATAGATCCTAACATAATGTTTTAACTTGTGGTGCTGGGCATAACCATCTGACCATCGCCTAACTAAAGTAAAAAAAGTCTCAAAAAGGAGTAAAGCACCCCAGTTAGGATCTATTGCCACTATTTTAATGGGGCTACACCTATTAGCGTTGTTTTCCAGATTTCATGTACTAAACTAGCCCCATACATTGTGCCAATACGCTGGACTCCCTCCGCTTCAAGAAGCGGAGGGAGTCCAGCGTATTGGCACAATGTATGGGGCTAGTACTAAACTAGTTTTGTTACACAATCAGTTTTTACTAACTACAGTACATGTACATGTATTTATTGACTATTGGGCTAGATTGCAAGCAGTAGAATCTTCCTCTCCCCCTAAGATTTTCATGAAAGAGGCAGACCCGCCATCAACGAGACCAAAGTCTTGGCTTTTGGTCTAGCCTTTTAGATTTGTATATAGACCTTATGTGTTTGCCGCCATCTTTAGGGTCAAATGCAGCATGGAACATGCATTGTAGTTGTTTTGACCTCAGTCAGTGTGAGAGTTTTTTGCACTAATGTGCGGAAAAGTTTCCATATCCAGCTCAGCTGCCAAAATGGTGTTCAGTGAGTAGCATTGTCAAGCCCAACGTACACATAAAATCTTTTTTTTTAATGATTTCGACATTTTGTAATCATTCAAAGTGCCTGTTCCTCTCTGTATATATATTCTGTCAACCTTTCTGGACAGGTAAGGATATAATTTGACCTAAATTAAGGGAGATAAAGTGGCAGCCGGATAAGTCATTTTTGCCCTAAATGCTCATATAGTGACGTCATACATGTCGTAAGCCCGGTTCATACGGTACTTCACGCGAATGCGAAGGCGAAGCAAATTTGACGTCACTCTCCTACATTCACAGCTAATTTCGCAAAAAGTTGAACACAATTTAACTGGGGTGAATCGTTCGTCGCGAATTTGTGTCGTCACGTTCGCTTCGCCTTCACATTCGCGTGAAGTATGAACCGGGCTATTATGCATTTAAGGTTATTGATCTGAAGAACTACGTGTATAAACGTTTGAAATACATGTATGTAAAGCATGCTTTTACTTAGAGAGCTTCATCTCCAGGACCATCGTCATCCAATGATCTAGTTTTGTTTTCAGTTTCGTACAATCTCATCTATTTTTATTTAGGCCCCTATTTATTTAATTTATTTTATCTAACAGCACAATTAGTGCAAATTTCAGGATGGATTGGAAAGAGAAGAAATGTTCAGTTTTAGATGTGGTAGGAAAAACCTGAACTGGGGGGGGGGAACCCACCCAATCAGGTCAGGACTGAAAACCCAATCCACGTGCGAGGCTCCGGTCTGATCTGTGGGATTCAGACCGGGGTCCACAGAGGTGAAAGGCAGGGAAAGAAATCACTGAGCCAATATGATCCCAAAGTTTAATGTCCAACGGTATTGGGGGAGGGGTGACTGGGGAGATTTTGAGCAATCAATACAGTATGTTGGTGGTTGCCTAGCCCTATAAATAGGGCCAGTCCACTTCAAGGGTACAAAGTGGATTGGCCCTATTTTGGGGGCTAGTGGTGGCCATGGTGGCCATTAGCAAAAAAAATTAAACAAACAAAAACCACCAAAATTCAAATGATCAAAAGCTTATTTGATATTTCCTTGTGTACTTTCTTAGACTTGTTCCTTTTTAAATTTGGAATTTGAACTTTGTTTTAATTCAAGTTCTTAACAAAGAACAAGAGAAACCGCCACAAGTTACCACTCTAATAAGTCTGCACTCTTGTCTTCCTTCTAGATTTTGTGCAGCGGTGTTGCCATGGTGAAACAGCGAAACAGACGATGATGCAGTCCGGGAATGCTAAAGCCTGGAACAGGCTTCTGATATTTGCCATCTTGGTCCTCTTCGCTCTGAACACATGGCTGGTCAAAACTCTGTTGAGTATTACCTCAGGTCAGTCAGAAATCCCAAGACAAACTTCATAAAAATGTCGAGCGGGAACGTAACCATGGCAACGGTTCAAAGGAATACTATACAGCATCCTCCCATAAAGCCCAGGGCCCAATTTCATAGAGCTGCTTAAGCAGAAAATATTGCTTAACAATTTTTTTGCCAAGCAGAAATGAGCAGGATACCAGTCACAAATTGTACATGTGACATGGTAGTTTGGCCGGTGACCTTGTTCTGGTAAGCATTTGTTTGTTTGTGCTTTTTGTGCTTTAGCAGCTCTATGAAATTAGCCCCTGTTCATACTTCATGTGAATGCAAAGTGAATCTTGACGTCACAACTCTTTAGGCATGATATTATTAGCGAATATTTTGCAAGAGTTGACCACATTTTAACGTGAGCAAAGTGTTCGTTGCAAATTTGTAACCTCAAATTTGCTTTGCGTTCTATTAATGAACCGGGATTTACAGTGTCCAAATGCTAGTACTTTTTTAGTAAGTTACACAATGTAAAACATAGATCCGTTAAAAATCACTCCAAGTGGTCCAGCTGGCTAGTTAGTGGTGAAAAGCATCCCTATTTATGAAATATGGTCTGATTTCACAATGAGCTAAGATTGATCTTGGCAATATTGGCAACTCATCTTAAGATGAATCTTTTAAAAACCATTTATGAACTTGAACCCTGGTCGATACTGAAAGAGCTTATATCTGGACTGCAGCGCCCTGGATCCTATAACAACTACATTTGATTTTTTTTACATTTATTGTTTGGGGGCTATCATTGTATTTGAATTTCAGATGTTGAATTGCTCGGACCTGGAACCGGCAGAGATTTTCTGAAGAACAATCATGCAAACAAGCAGGTAAGAGAAACTTACAAATATGTTGAAATGAGCATCTTAAAGGCAAAGTTTTTAAAGACTGTTTCAGAAAATATTTTGTGCAATTTATAAAGACCCCAGAAATGCATTTGTTGTCTTAGCATAGGGAATTCATTTTTTTTTTTCATGTCATCTGTTTGGACAAAGAGTTTGTAGGGTCCCACGTCACGTTTGAGATTTTGAGGGGATTTACTGAAATGTCAGACTCTTGACTAAAAAAATCCAGCTAACTTGAACAACAACATTGTTTTTTTGTAACATATTCCAGGCTCAAGTCTTGCTCCCTGACTCCAAGCCCCAACTGTGTGCAAGCTCTATTCACGTTGACAAGGATAAAGCCATCATACTGGGGAATAGGGAACCGACTAAGGGTAAGGATGTAAGCTGCACAGGCAGCAAGTTAGTGGCATGCACCAAAATACATACAGCCACAGAAGGGCCCAATTTCACAGAGCTGCGTAAGCAGACATTTTGCTTAACAATTTCCTGCTAAGCCAAAATAAGCAGGAAACCAGTCACTTATGGTATGTTTTACATGGTCTTTTAGTTGGTAACTATATTCTGGTAAGCTTGGCTACTTTTTGTGCCTTTGAAGCAGCTCTATAAAATTGGGCCTTGTTGATGGACTTGACATAGTCCTTTCTCGGACAAGTCATCTCATGGGTTGAGAGTGCTCCATGTCCCTCAATTTTAAGTGCGGTAGATTTTAGCCATAATCAAACTTTTTTTCTCAACATTTTCAAGGGACTATGACTAACACAATCAACCCTTTTTGTGAGCTGTCCAGTGCTTGCAGTAAATAGTTTTAACTTATTGTTTTAAATTTAAGGACTTTGGGGAAAAGTGTAAAATGTTAAACCATGAGGGAATCCGTTGCATGGGTTGCATGTGCATATTAAAGAGCTAGCCTCTCACCGATGTGGCCGCGGCTCAACTCCTGGCTCAGGGCATATGTGAGCAGAGTTGTGCTTTGGTTCTCGTCATTTTTTTTTTTTCTGAACCCTCCAGTTTTCCTCTCTTTGGAAAAATCAACACTTTTGATCTCTGGCCATGCTCCTGTTCATATGTGGGTCAATGTGGCTGGCTGCCAAAGTTGCCTTTGCATGCCTGTAGTTTGACCATGTCGTAGCCACTTCCTTCACAATTCAGCTTCTCAGCTACCAGTAAGAATGATTAGCCTCCCAAAGTTTTTATTATTGTTTGTACTTATTGTTATTTATCTGCCGGTAATAATGCTATGTTGCCAATATCAAATATGCGAGATTTGAAGGGTGATTAGTTGTCTTTTTTTGCAGACTTTCTAACGATAGCAATACCAACCGTCAAGCGTGACCAAAAGGACTACCTTCAACAAACTTTGGACTCGCTCATTGAAAACTCGACCCCAGAGGAACGCTCCGTCATCACCGTGGTGATATTTGCTGCCAACTTTGATGAAGAGCTAAACGAACTCCTGAAGAGAAACCTGGAGTCGTCTTACCGCAAATACTTCTCCAACGGATTCATGCAACTGATCGTCGCCCCACGATCATTCTATCCCCCCTTGAGCAATCTCAAACAGAATTTTGGCGATTCGGAGGATCGCGTTACGTGGCGGGCAAAGCAAGTCGTGGATTACGCTTTTTTGTTCAGCTATTGCCATGATATCTCCGAGTATTACCTTCAGCTCGAGGACGATGTTGTCTCGTCGCCAGACTTTGTCCAGTCCATCCGAGGGTTCATGGAAATCAATAAACACAAGCAGTGGAAAACGCTGGAGTTTTCTGAGCTGGGTTTTATCGGGAAGCTTGTGCGGTCCAGCGAGCTTCTGCGTTTAGCCCAATTCATGCTGTTCTTCTACGAGGACCAACCTGTAGACTTCTTGCATAAGTACTATAATCTTCTGAATGCTCAAGAGGGGATGTTCAGACATGCCCCATCTATTTTCCAGCACGTTGGGATGCAATCCTCCCTCCGGAACAAGGAGCAGGAGTTGGTCGATCAATTCTTTGAGGCGAATAGCGGCAAAAAGTACCAGAGCGACAACCCACCAGCCGTGTTGTACAGCAGCATGGAAGCCTTCAGCATGTACGTCCCCCAACTAGCCTACAGCTCCAAGCCTGGCTACTTCTGGGGGAAGACCCCCATCATGGGGGACAACGTTCTCCTGGTCTTCGAGATGCCAGCTCGGCTGTCCAGAGTTGTGATAGAAACTGGGTCAGACACCTACCCAGAAGATATACTCCGTGCGGGGAAGGTCGAAGCAAGCCCAGTGGTATTGACAATAAGTCAAGACTCCACGCCAAGATGCACAGACTACCGATTCATAGGGGAGTTTACCGGAGGGAAATTCGACGAAAGGAATTTGGACAAAAAGATTGACTTCCCGATCAAGTGTATTCAGGTAAAAGTTACCAAGAGTCAACAGTCATGGCTACTGGTCAAGGAGATTGCTGTGTGGGTTCACAGATGAAATAACCCCCTCTGGTCCAAGTCAATCGTGTTTAAATCCAGGCACTGTGTCATTCACTGTATAAGTATGATTAAACGATATGCAGAATTTTGTGCCACACTATGAAGTGCAATTTGTGAGATTTTATATTTTTTCAGCTTTAACAGTACCTGTAAATAAAAAAATAGGTTTGTGGGTGGAGCTGGTAGGAGTTTTTTTTTTTGGGGGGGTGAATTTACAGATTAGTTGATGCTGAGTAGCATCAGGTCACTTGTTTCATACAAGACAAAACACACACTTGCTTGAAGTGAATGGAAAATAAACTTCATTTGTTAAAACTGCCTTGGGCTTTATTAAAAAATAAAAAAAAAATTCAAATTTGAAATATTTGGCAAATGTGTAATTACATCTGATTATGGCCTAATATTAATCTTCAGTATGCAACAAAGCAATCAAAGTTGACATAGTCTTTCAAATAGATTATTAAACTAGATATTATCACATATAAAAAAAGGTTACTCATAAATTGTATAATTTTTAAAACTGAAATAGTTAAATTTGTGGGTATATTTTAGTAAATTTGTCTCTCTGTCATGTGTGTAAAATTTACACTTGTATCATATCCCTTGATCTAGTTAAAAGTTATTGCGATATTTCACAGGAAAGTAAGTGTACCACTTTGCATATGTCATGTTAGCAGTTCTTCCAATGGTTTTATTTTTGTTTTAATTTACCTGAAACCCAACACTTGAATGAACATGCAGGGTTATACTGAAAATAATTTAATTTGATTTGATGTTAAAAAAGAAAAAAATTAAATCACCCTCAAATTTCCATTACAAATGAATTGAAAAATAAACCTTTCTTTTCGGTTTTGTTTTGATTGAAATTTGAGAGTTATTAAATAATTAAAGACACTAATCAACTCGATTTTTTTTGTATATATGCCAGCATGTCCATTCACATGTTGGAACACTTATGGGTGGTTTCAGGTACTTCAAAAAAAAAGTTCCAACCGTTGGAGAAAACTACTTACCTGACTGTAGAAAAGTGTTAAACTTTTTTTCTGTCACTTGTCCATTCTGAAATGCCACTCATTTTTTATGATTGCATTTGAAGTAACCAATGCTTGATAATTGCTCATCCATTTTACTTTTATATCTTGAGGAGGTGACTGGCAACAAAGCAGTGTCTATCTGAAGCCTTCCCTCCTAATTAATTATCAAATAATAAATTTATATCCTCAAATACTTTAGTGCACATTTACGAGGAGAAATTGGAGGTGAACATTTCAGAAATGTCATATATTACAGCAAAACAAATTTGTAACAATACTGTTTTGTGTATTGTGTCCACTAGCCAAATACTACATGTAGTTAAAACACCTGAGGACTGCTCAAAATTCTTTCTCCAAGTGGTTCGGTTGTTCAGTGTTGAAAAACACAAAGTCATTCCCATTTCATACGAAATATGGACTAATGGAAAAGCTGACGGACTAGTGAAATGGTAAGCTAAGTAGTCCAGCTGGCTAGTCACTGAAAAAAGTTAGGGACAAACCTTTTTTTCATCTGTTAGAATAATGATATGAAATTTAAGCTCTGATTGCATTATGGATGCCCTCTGTGTTGTTTACGCTCCACGTAATTTGTTCAAATAGTTACAGATAGGGATTTGTAGAATAAATGTTTTATTCATTTACTAAGCTATCGGGTGCTTTTTCAGTGAAAACCACAATTTTTTTCTATTAAGGACCATTCCCCCCTGAACAAAAAGTGTGGGGGATATATCACCCCCCCCCCTGGTATTTACGCCCATGACTGCTTTTATGTTTTTCAAATAGTGGTAGTATTTGTACTGGTTTGCAAGGTTCTCAATCAATGCTGGTCATCTCACCCTCTAGCAAAGTCGCCACTTAACAACCTTGCTCACTGTCTGAACATTCTCTTCCCCATACAAAGTCGCCCACTGACACAGTCGCCCACTGATACAGTCGCCCCCAAATAAAATAGCCCACTGCTGCCCTGTAAGCTCAGGAGTAAGATACTTGTGTTCACGAACAAATCTATAAAACAACTTTACACCCATCTGATGATTTACAGTGTTTATCAACCTCTCTCAGAATTTGTTTTATTGCATATTCTATTCCTCCGTTTCAGATCAGCAGTAGGCAACTATGTTAGGGGGTAACTGCGTCAGTGGGCATCCGTGTCATGGCCCGACTTTGTAACAGGGTGACTTAGTTGCAAGGGACTTTGTAGTGGAATGGGCGAGATGACAGGCCTCTCCTTTCAGCTTGGGTTTTTCAGATTGTCTTTGAGGTCTTACTGAAATGTAAAACTTGCTGATTACTTATGGCTGATATAGATATCTGTTTTCATAAAAAAAAAATAATGTACTATTTCTCATGAAGAACTATTCATCATTTTGATTGCCAAATAAAATCACTATGTTGTATTTACACTTTAAAGTATTTACTTTGAATGTTATAGTTTAAGTTCTTGCAGAAAAAAAAATGTTGACTCTTTTTTGTTAAAACTTCACCTAGGTTGGAGTAGGGTGAAACTTCCAGGACTGAAGTGGTTTAAAAGAGCCCCACCCCTTCCCCATCTACTACCTGGCTTGCGTTACTGGCATAGAGAGTAAGGAGTTGGAATGTGTATTCCTAGTTCTTTGTAACCTTGGTGTCTTTCCACTGCTGCCAGTGTCTTTCATCATGGTGTGGTCCCTCTTCAAGGTCTTATTCAAGGATTTCACCATCTTGTCCTTAGAAATGCTGATCTGGTGGTGATTTTGCGTAAAAGCTGAAGAAATCCTGTAAGGTGGAGGAGTAGACGCTGTATCAAACGGATTCATAGATATTTGAGATTGCGGAGCAGTTGCAACTTTCCTTGGAACATCTCTAGTTGACACGAGGGTTTTAGAGAGTTTAGGAGCAACCAAGCTAGCGGCAGTGACTTCAAGACTTGGGAAGGCTTCCTGTTGGTACTCGGCAGCCATCTGACGGTTCGCCTCCTCTACACACCGGTAGCAAGTCCGCTGGCCCAACACCTCGCAGTAGTGGAGGCGAGAGTCAGAGTCTTGGTGGTTGCTTAGCGGCGGGGGTAAGACATGTCTGTATCTTTTACTGGTTAGGGTCATCTTCCCGTTGAGACCATTATGAATCCAGCGGTACTCATGACTGATGGTGTTTGCTGTTGGTCGACGAAGGATCGGTCGACCTCTCCTATGACTGGCACTGCCACTAATATGAGGAACCACTGGATACCCTGTGATATTTCTCATATATCCCTGCTCCTCTCTTAAGGTTATGTCGGTCGCCTCTCTTGTGAGAAGATCTCGATGCCCCGGTCTTGGTAATCTTAAGAAGGAGAAAGAATCAAATTACACTGTCAAACTAATGAGTTAATTGGAACCCTTTCTCCAAAGTTTCTTTAGCTAGAAACCCTACGTACACACGTACATACATTTTCCTGTATATGTTAACCCACATAATTGGACTTGGGTATAAAAAACTATGATATGCCTGGCTCCGGGCTAAACGTGAATGGCTTGAAGAAACAGGAACCACAATCATCAAAATCGGACAAAAGCACCAGTAAGATTTTGGGAGGCCTTATAAGGGCTTACAAAAGCTGGGATAACTCACCCAGCTGTGCTTTTCTTCTTGGAATAGATGCTGCCTGTATCCAACCAGTTCTCCTTTCTCTGTTGATGGGAGTGGAACTCCCATGACTTTGGAGTCTTGATCTGGACAGGCTTACGGGAGTAGTAGGGCAGCTCTGGGAGGCTTCTGAATGATTCTTGGCTTGATGAGATCATCTCAACTGGGCAAAACAGAATAAATTGAAATATTTGATTCAATACTTGTCTTTAAAAGACAAAGAATATAAATGAAAAATAAAGAAAAACAATAAATTGGTCTGGATGCCACCTTACTAAAAAGTTCGTACACTATCCTCCAGCATATTTCCTTTTAGTAAGAAAATATTACTTGACACTGAGAACCAGTCAGCCAAAACCAATGTAACGCTCTACAAATTTGGCCTTTGGTGAAGATTTTTTTTTTAACCGATGAGATGTCTTTAAGAAATTCAACCAGAACTGGTTCCGAATCAGTTTCCAACCAGTGAAAAAAACATGTCAGAGTTCCAACTGTGTTTGCTTTCAGTGATTAATTTACAGAAAGAAGCACCAGTGGCGTAACTAAAGGGGGGGGGCATGGGGGCACGTGCGCCCCCCTCAAAAAAAAACAAAAAAAAAAACAACCCAACAGACAAACAAACAAACAAACAAACAAACTGATGTATGTGCTCCCCTCCCGTGCCTCCCCCATTTGAAGCCTGGACTTTTGAGATTAAATGTAACATAAATGTTAAATTTGATAAGTTCACTGTTTTTAAAACCATTTCTTATTAAATACACACAGTGTATTTTGCTTTACCTCAACAGGTCAGAAGAGCGCTGAAAAGGGGCTTGTTTACGAAAAAAAAAAATAAAAATACAAACGGAAACCAATTTTTATTTTGCCAAAAGTGCCCCCTGGGAAAAATGATGCCGCCACCTTGTGCCTCCCCCTAAAATGTTACCCTAGTTACGCCGCAGAGAAGCACTTAAAATGTCTTGCTTTTCGTGACTAAACAGCCATCTTTATTTCCTCCATTCTAGTTAATGTATTCAGACCGAGGCTGTGGACGAAATAGTCCGATCGCCTTTTGGTATGGGAATCAATATTCACGAATTACAACAGGGGACACGACCAAAATGGCAACAACACAAAGGGTCAAATAGAACACAGTCAGTTTCAAAAGTGAGGCTGGATTTAGGTCTACTATAGATACGGTACATAATGACTTAAAAAAGGACAAATTAATAACTGCCTCACGTTTCGACCTCAAATGACTTTCTCAGAAGACAAACGTGTCTGGCAGTTAAAACGTAATGCCATTGACAATGTTTGCATTATGATACCACATATCACATTTCGGTGAGCAGTTTGCAACAGCAAACATACATTTTAATATTAAACCATGGCAAATAAATAATATACAAATATGATAATTGATTGTACTGTAGTTGTAAATACTCACCGTCAGTTGTACAACAACCATGGAGGTAGAACAAAGTCACTCCTTCTGAGACTGTCGGTAAAAAATAACAACAAAGCAATCAAAATAGACACTTGCCATGCTCGGGCACTCACTGGTGTTGGATAATGATAAACCAATTAGCAAGTTTGTCAACAACGGTTGTAAATATTGAAAGCTACCACCATCAACCACACGGTGACTTTATCTGACTGCTTTCTCCGTGAGCCCCGTAATACCCACCACAGCCGTGGGTTAGTTTATCCACAGAGCAATACAGCTATGGAACTGATCCAACAAAAGAAATAATCAGTCGGTGGTGCGATGTGAGATCGCACAATACACTGTCGCCTTGGTTGCGATCAAAGCGATCGATCCAGGCGGTAATCTATTTTATTCAACGGCGGGTATAATGGCGCGGGAGTCATGATTCACGGTCTCCACTGCCTTTTAGGTCAACCACTCTTACTAATTAGTCGGACGATTTCAGTGGAACAAAATTAGTGTGTAATTAAGCTTTTACGTCGTGCGTTGAAGATGTAATTACTGCCCGGTCATTTTTGACAGGTTCCCTGTGTGAAATAACTTGAATAACTTGGAACTGTAATGAACAGCGAAGTCCTCACCCACATACCGAAGGAGTCAGACTAATTTATCCCTTTGAGCCTCGGAATCAGGTTGCAATGATTTTGAATTGAAGGGGGAGGGCGTGGGACGGAGCGGGTTGAGATCGCTTTATTATCATCATGCTAAAGGTTTGTTGTGTATATAAAAAAAAATTGGTTTGTAATTTGTTTTTATTATTATTTTTTGTTCGGTATTATACATGTACAATGTCTTTAACATCCTGAGAAAAAGAATTATCTAAAAATAAAATAAAAATATTTCAAATAGATATGCAAATGTATTTAACGGCCTCGGGTTTTGACCCCAGCAGCGGTCTGTGTTGCAAAACAACCCAAACACACATACTTCTGTGTTTTCACTTAGCGGTAGCATTTGAGAAAGACTCTGCTGAAGGGTCGAAACGTGAGGACATTAACAATGTTAGCGTTTTATACAACATGTCTTTTTTTTTGTTCGCAAGCAGTTTGCAAGAAAAAGGTTAATGTTCTTGTTTTTAAAATATACAAATAGACAAATAAAAATCAATCAATCAATCAATCAATCAATCAATCAATCAATCAATCAATCAATCAATCAATCAATCAATCAATCAATCAATCAATCAATCAATCAATCAATAAACAAACAAAAAATTACATAAATGAATAAATAACAGTATGGCGATCTATTGCAAAAGAGGCATTGCAAACAAGTCAAGTCCTAACCAAAACCAAAACTGTTGAGCTCTGTTATTACGCACTCTTAGTAATTTTGATTTTGTTTATAGCCGAATAGGAAATAGAAATATATTCATTTACATTTTGAACACGCTCTTCGGCAAAAGAACCAAATGTACTCGGACACATATTACGAAAAAAAAACCCAAATAAATAAACGACACAATTCTAAAAAAAGTTTTTACTTTCGAAAAAAAAAATGATGATATTATTGGTTTTTTATTTTGGAAAATCTTGACAGCTTTTACACGTAGGCCTAAAAATGGCCGGGTGAATTCCCCGTGCAGTGGTGTAACTAGAGAAGGGGGCCGATGGGCTTGGGTCCTCGATTAGAACTCCTGTCCCACTAGGCCCTACCACTAAATGAGATCTAAGGGGAAAAACACAGTTATGATTTCGGGTTTCCGCGATTAAAGCTTCTTTTTGCCAGTAGACTAATACTAATTTTAAAGCCACATCTCAACATTAATAAACTGATTGTAAATGCTTCAATTATTTGCAGAAATCAAGATATTTGTTGTAAAAACAAACCTGTGAAATTGTTTCAATTTTCGTTGTTTCGTTTGCGAGAAAACAGTAAAAGTGCAGTCAGCATTTTTGTACCGGTACGCATTCCTATAGGCAGAGTTTTCGTCTCACTGAGACGAAAACTAATTTTGGGTCTTATTTCATTTATTATTTTTCAAACACTTCATGCAAAAATATTTCAAGGAAAGTTTTCCACCATCATTAATCTTTATACCATGTAAAGTAAACGTAAATCTGCGAATATTCATGCGTTTATTCTAACCAATGATGAGCTGGGGCTTTAAAGGCCGTTCTGTTGATGTAGGGCTCAGAATATCAACAGTTACGAGGCCTTATTTAATTACCAGTCTATATGTATATAGGACTAAATCTTGCACTTCTTGTAACTGTTTTTTTCTCGTTGGAGGTCTATAAGTTTGACGTCTCTGCGCCGTGCACAGGACAACAGGAAGAATTTAAAAGAACTGCAGTTTTCCCGAATACTGTTTCATCACTGAGAATTTCTCCACCAAAACCACCTAGATGCAACGCAGTTTCTCGAACACACAAATTATAATACTTCAGTACAAAAATGCGGTAACTAATTAAATGAAAAAGAGCCTTAGATACAAAGAAAAAAAATTAGCACACACACAATGTAGTCATCAGAACGTTTGCAGAGACATCCGGGTTACATGTGTGTCTGGTGGCTGACCTCAAATTTTCTAGGTCAACTTCATGCCCGGGGTTAGGAACCAAATCGGGAAGGAATGCAGTTGAGAAAATAGTATGTCAATAATAACATTTAATGCTATTGAATTCTCTATCTTCATTTGGTTGAAGAAAGTGATTAATTTCCTGTCCTTTACACCGCCTTGTTTAAGCACTGTATATAGGTCAGTCCAGTTAATTAATGATTGTTAGTTTCTTGCCAACCAATTTCTGAATTTGAGCAGGCGAGTTTTCAATGATTTATTTGAGACTGTAATTTTTAACCCTAAAACATTGGCATTTTTTTTCTGATGCTCCCGGTTTCATTAGGGTTTCAACATGGAAGGTGCCCACATGGTTGTCCACGCACTGATACATTTTGGACGGAAAATAAGGTTGGAAACTATACATTGTCAGCCGACTATTAGGAAGTGTTCTTCGATTTTATATGCCTGTATATGTTTATACATGCTATTGTCTAAGGACAATTTTTCACAAGGGGCCAAAATTAGACGTACCCTTTAATTGCATAATGGTGCTGACGGGAATCTGACGTTAATTTTATGCATGGCCTAATTAATACTATGGTAATCCTATGGGAAAATTTGATTTAATTTGAAAAAAAGAACGTCCAAATTGTTCTACTTATGAACAATAAATCCCTTACGGAAAAGAGAGGGGAAAATCACAGACTGGTTGCATTATAAATCACGCCCCAACTGCACTTGAATTCGGTTGAAATCTACGAGTAAAAACGTTTACATAAAAAAATTACAAATTTTAAAGGTTAACGAGAAAAAATTGCAGGCAGCAGATATCTTAAATATTTCAAATAAAATGCTTACCTCAAAATTGTGTTTCGACGTCTTGTTAAGCCAGGGCCTCAATGACGATATTGTTATTCTGGGAAATATAGATGCAAGGGAGTTTTTTCTGCTGCCGTGGTCCATACTGCTTCCATTTACTTGTACAGTGTCCGGTAATAGAGCGAGCGAGGTGGCAGCGAGGCGGGGAAAGTCGTTCACCCAGCTAGGGGAGTGCACGGCAGTCCATGCAGCAGCAGACACGGGTCGTGACCAACTCCGGCAAGCATCCTCAGCAACGTGCGTTGCTACGCAAATGGTGACGGTGAAACGCTTGAGTGGACCGCTCGTGTCGGTCACACCCGGCTGAACTTCAGCAATTTTGCAGACTATTCACTAAACTTTGTGTTTTGCTTAATAAATACATGAATGCTGCAGTATTGAAATAGTTTTAATCTACTTACAAAAAGAGATTTTGCCTGACTTCTTCAGTTCCCCACTTCGTCTATTTATAGACCAATAAAAAAGGAAGGCATTACGGAACCTCATGAATGGCAGCCCAGTGCCCTACAATGTTTGTTGGCAGTGCCTATGGGCTATTTACTGAACATTGTTGACAAAGCGTATGGGTCGGACAAGTCGACCAATTTGCCTGTCAAACAACTATTGACAATGGCTATTTTAAGCCTGTAACGAAGATCTTAAAACATTTCGACGATCGCTTTACCCTGATTGCTTAAAATGGTGTCTGTAACTGCTCTGTTTGTTCTCCTCTTTCGTTTATGCCCGCTAAAACCTAACAATCGCCAACTTCATTGCGGCATTTTTTATTGGCAATCACGACAGAATAGAGGGTATACACAGCCGTTTGCCTACAGTAAATTTACGGCCTCATTGAGGGCGCTGTTGTACATAACTCTATGGGACTCATGACGTCAGACGCATAAGGTCTATACCGAACAGAGTGTTGTTCCTTCATGAACATTATCGTTTATTGTAAATATTTATCACGATTGGAGGGTATTTTGGAATGCCTTGCCCGATAGATGTGACCCTTGCAATGAACACTGTTTGACTTTTTTTTTGCCCGATCTCTGACAAGAATGTTAACTTTTGAGTAATGCACTACAGAAAAAGGTGAAGCGAGAATGTCAATATTTTGTATACATTTGGCAGATGACAAAAAGGCAACATGTAAGAAGTGGAAATATGATAAAATAAGTAACTAAAAACAAGCAAGTTGTACGAAGGAGATAATTACGGTCAAGGTGTTCGAAAGAAAAACAGAAGAGAGGCCGGTTGAACGAGGAAAGGAGGAACCTGGTGTGTGTGGGTGTGTATGTGTGTGTGTGTGTGTGTGGGGGGGGGGGGGGGTCCGTACTTACGACTGCCTGGAACAAACAAAAGTGTCTTCTCACCTATGCTGTTATGCTCGAAAGCCTGCTCATCCAATATTGGTAGCAAAAATATAAACTTCTTTGTGTTCAACTTCTAATCAGACAATGGCGTTGACATTTTCAGGAGGCGGAGGCTTGGGCAAACGCAAGTTTGGGGGTGGGTGGATATTTAATGCATCAAACCATTCATTTGTGCATTTTGGTATCTCATTTGGCAGGCCTGGGGTCATGGAGGAAGGACTGGGGTCAAGGGTTCTGCGCGGGGAGGCTCCCGCCCCTGCCCCCTCTGCGCCATGGAAACCAGGGTAACTGTTTTAAAATGAAAAAGTAATATACAACGCCCCATTTATCGTGTCTAGTACAACAAAGTAGACCTCAATGTTATATAAACACGGTGAAAAGGAAAGAGAACTACTAGTTCTTTTGTGGACTAATGTTTGTCCCCCCGCCACCAGCTCAGACCGCGTTTTAAGGCCAGACTTACGGGGGCTCTAAGTCAATATTGACGGTAGAGATTTGAGGAAAGCCTGAGCCGTGATTGCGGGAAGCTGACATACAAGATTTCACATTGTGTTATCCTTAGTAACGGCACCGCGCCATTGTAGGTTTACAACACGTAGAGCATTCTTCTTTTGGGTGTGAAAAATGACTTGGTTTTCTTATCTAGGAAATAGTGTTTGCCCAGCGTTAGTCTGGTAGTACATACAGTTCTGAAAACGGATCTATGCCGCTTGACATCTGAGGCAACCACATTACTTCAATCGAGAAGCTGAATGCATCCTGTTATTAGATATGGACCCTTCTCGACCAGCTCGGTACTTCTGTACAGCCACAGAGCGATCAAGTAAAACACATAATGGATTGTAGTAGACGTATTGTGGAAGACCAGCAAGACATTAAGGTAAACTTGTCATCACCATAAACCTTGGAAAGACTATAAGAAATGTTCCAATGTGAAATACTCAAACTTGGAAGAAAAAAATTTTTACCCCTCAGCTCATCATAAGGTCGAATAAGGATCACTTTATTGTAATAACATGACTAATAGAATAGCACGGGCACCAGTTTAGTTGTTTCAGGTATAGGAACGTCACGGTTTCTGGTTTGCGCGATTAACGGATGTCTGTTGCCAACAATGCAATCCCTTACCAGAAGCTGTGACGCAGATTCGGACACCGTCCTTTCCAATGGGATATGTGGAGTAACTTTAAGAGATGAAGAGCCCAATCATGCCAGAATGAGCTCCACATGTCGGTCATCTTCGAAGGAGAAGCGGGTCGTAAAGACAACGAGTCGAACCGTCAGGGATAACGACGCACCGCGCACGGTATATCGAGGGGAAACCGGCAATGTTTCTTGGAGAGAGTCAAGGCACTCCGCGATGTCTGAACACAGAAACCTTGCACGTGGAAAGAGACCCCCAAAAACTTCTTACTATCCCACACTTGTGACCAGCAAACCTCTGAGCTCCCCTGAAAATCGGTCCAAGGACAGGGCGATACCTCCACGTATCGAGGACGACCGGAGAAAATATACCGACAGTTTACCCTCAGAGTCTCACGATGCTTGGTCATCCAGCACGCCATCTAAAATGAGCATGTTTGACCAACACACGCCACAAAAAATAACAAGTGTTTCGTCAACTAAACCAAACGCTTTTAAATCCGGAGTTATTTTTGAAACTAAACGAGTAAAGCAAACTGTAAAGGATGAAAACAGTCCTTCAAGAAAGAAAAGCAGTCCGAAAATAACTGAACTTCAATCGGAGTCGAGCTTTGAAAATTCTAAACTACCGGAGATAGGAAATGGCGGGAATCAAGAAGGAGATGGTGACCCATTTGGAAAGGATCCATCTACACATCGCAAGAGTTCCCAGACGACAGGGCTTACCGATGAGATGCCACATACATCATTCATGGAAGCGTCGCGGAAGAATATCGCCTCCTCACTCAGCTCCATGTCTGCAGCCCGCAAGAGGCTCGAACGGTCGACATCAATTGAAGAAGTCTTAAGACCCAACACGGTGCCAAACTTCCCGACCTTACAATCCGTAGCGGTAGACCCACCAGACAATAATTTAAAAATCATCAAATCTAGGAGCACTGGAACCAACGACGTTATACTCTTCCGCAAGCGATCGCAGAGCGTGCCTGATATTGTCTCTTCCCGGGCAGCTGGAGCTTATCGCCCGCCTAGAACGGCATGGAAACCCGCTAGTAATTCGCAGCCGAAGCTCAACAGCAGCAGAGCTGTTGAGAAAACTTTCAACAGGACAACCACAATGAAGCAAGTCGAAACAAGCTGGCCAAGGAATTCAAGCGGCGAGTTTCCTCTCCTAACTGGGAAGAACGAGTTAGTTCTCTTCGAACCAGGAGTAGTTTTCTTCGAAGATTCCATATCATCAAATATCTACTATGACTCGCTTTTTAAAACTGTTCGGAGATCCATGTACGGTATTTATAAACACAAAAACAACTATGCAAATAACAAGTGATTTGTGGTCGCTTTTAGCAACAATGATAATTCTTTATTAGCCAAAATTTGATATAAAAGGCTGATTATTAATACTAAAGGAAATATCGTTTGCAATAAAAAAAAAATCGCTTTTTTGTATTTTTTTTGTTTTTCAAACAATCTAGAATAGGTTTGAGTACACTACAGTCAGTATAGACACTCCTAAATTTATTTTTAACCAAGTTTATGGGACACATCGTTACAAATACTGTACTCTTTAACTTTCTGACAATGGGAGACTTTTGAGACGATAGCGGGCGATGAAAACAATGGAAAAGGACCGGTCTGTGGGACGCCCGCTATCGTCTCAAAAGTCTCCCTTTCAATTAATGCGAAACAAATGCGACGTCATCCCTATACTTATCGTCATCCTTAATTTGGAATAACATTAAAATCATGGTCTGCGATCAGTTTTCTTTGTATACATTCCCGGTTAAACTTTCTCCATGGAAAGAGAAGTGACAATTCAGTTGCTTTTTTTTCAGCATGAGATTTTTTACAATGTTGTGTTGTTTTCATTCGGCCGCAGAGTATATAACTATTATTCCAAATAATATAGGATCCACTGAGTTTTTAGAGAATGATAGAACGTAATTTAAAAAGTCAGATTTGGTGGACGTTTGGGGGAGAGGCAATCGACTGAACCTTCAGATGATCTTTTTGTTGTAACAATCACAACAGGTTGTGTCAAGCCAGTTACAAAATACATTGCATTACAATTCAGTATTTCAGAAATGACAATCAATAAATAGAAAGCGTCCTTTTTTAAAATGAGCTTGAAAATCAAAGACATCACACACAGTGTTGATTCCAAGTGCACATATAATATTTTTGCCGATAATGTTATTATTTACACTACTGGGAGCAATATTAATGATGTTCATCATGTCTTGCAGTCTAATATTGATAACATTTGTGATTGTTATAAATGTAATCGTCTTACCATTAGCCCTGATAAAACTATAAAACTAAATTATGCTGTTGAATTCTAGTCGTGTTAAATCAATGCAGAAAAATTGAATATTTCCCCTAAGGACTCTCAGCTCGAACAGGTTGATAGAGTATGGTAATTAGGGATTGAAGTTGACGAAAACCTCACCTGGGAATCACATGTAAGGAATGTCATTAAGTCGGTCGCTTATAAGGTTTATTCCCTTGGTCAACTCAGACATGTCCTTACCAAGGGTCTTCTTAAAACCCTCTACAAAACAACCATTCAGCCGAGTCTGGACTATGCCAGTTCTGTTTGGGGTAAATGTTCAATGAAAAGTAGGCAGACTCTCCTTAGACTTCAAAAAAGAGCTGCCAGGATTGTTGCTAATGATTTTGACTATGCACATTCTCATGGTGATGAACACTTTCTTGGCATACTTTTGAACAGAGGAGGGATTTCTGTTAAGCCTGCAACTATTATGTGTTCATGGTTTAGCCCCAGACAGACTTTGTAATAGTATTGAGATGTATTTTGATAGGCATGGATTCAATACTAGAAATGCGGATTCTCTTAATGTTGTTCTCCCTAAACCTAACATGGAATATTTTAAACAATATTTTAATTATTCTGGTACTGCTACCTTCTAAGGCCCATAATGTATCGTCTATTGGAGGTTTTAAAAACACGTATAAACAAATTATGTTTTTTTTTTTTTTAATTCTCTTTGTTTTTCTTTTTAAAATCTCTTTTACTCTGACTGTAAGTATACTTTAAAGTAATGGTTTTTTTTTTAGTATTCTCATTTTAAAGACACAGGACCAATGTAAAACAGTCGTTGAGCTGATTTTGTATCCTGTATAGAGATCTTGAAACAAATAAATAAACAAATGTATGTTGAATGTATTTCGGTAATAGGTTTCAGCAAAGAAACTACAAAAACAAAATATGACACGCTGTGTGGAAACATGAAACGCAAAATGGCTGCGCGTGGAAGTGCGCCCGCTTTTGTTAGGTAAGTAAAACCAAAGGTTGTTTGCGCGTAACATACTATGAAAACACTTGGGCCAAATGAGTCCGCCAGCTAAAAATGGGAGATGGTAGATCGAAAAATTGGTGTTCGGCCACAATTAGTTATGCCAATAATCCCAAGGACAAATTTTCTATTACTTGAGTGTTATGGAGGCGACTTTAAATTGTTGGCAAAACAAATTCACCGCCCCAAACAATACCAACAAAACATAGTCACCGCCTTAACAAAAAAGTCATAAAAACAACAACAAACAAACAAAATAAAACAACATAGCACATAGTGACGCAGAGAAGCACAAGGCTGCGTTCCATTAAGACTATTTTCGCACGAAATAATGTTGACCATCATGTTTCTTATGAGGAGTCGACAGTGATGACAGGAATCAACATAAAATTATGTTCAAATTGGGCATGTCCATCCTCAACGTGGTTATGCGCTGCCTATCGTCATCTGTCAATGAGTAGTCATGCAACGCAAACTCCTGAAGGTGTTTCATTTCTCTCAAATGAGGAATCCACAACGAGGCAGAGCTACTCAAGGCCTCATTTCTCATTAGATCCAATTGAACCAGATTGGGCATGTCACTCAATGCCTTTGCAACCGGTTGAATATCTTCACCTTGCAGTTTGCATTTTTCCAACGCGAGTACCTGAAGGTGTATCATTTTCTGTAAGTGCTCAGCCCACGATGATGCACAGCCACCCAATGCTTCATTTCTTGACAGGTCCAGACAAACCAGATTGGGCATGTCACCCACTGACTCAGCAATCGGTTTAAAGTCTTTATCTTTCAATGAGCAGTTTAAGAGCTTCAGCTCATTAAGGTTTCCCATTCTCTTCAAATGAAGAGCCCACAAGTTTGCGCAACCACCCAAGGCTTTGTTCCCAAACAGAATAAGAAAAACTAGAGTAGTCGCACTACTAGGTGACTCAGCAATGGCCTCAATACCTCTATTTTCCAGTGAACAATTGTACAAGTAAAGCTGTTCAATGTGTTCCAGTTCCTTTAGCGGAGGAGCCCATTCGTTGGCTTGGCTACCTAAGGCGACACTGCCTGATGAAACTGAGGTGCGCGTGCCTTTAAGTGATTCAACACTGCCGGGCAGATTTTGAACTGTCCCTGAGCATTTACGCAAATCAAGCCACCTGAGGTTCCTCATTTTCTGCAAATGAGGAAACAACACTGACACAGAGTAGTCAAAATTTGAAAATTTAAACGTAGTCAATCTTGACGGGCTTGCCAATGATGATAAGAGTTTTGCAGTACTGTCGGGAGTTGAGGAGCAGTTATGCATATGAAGACACTGAATATTGGTCATTAAATTCATCAATTCTGCTAAATCTTCGTAAACCCTTTGTAGGTTACAAAATCTAATCCTCAGTTGCTTTATTCTTGTGAGGTGAGCCTTTCCTCCAGTCTGGCCTGTCACACGCTTCAGAAAGTAAATGAATGCGTTAATCTGATCAGCATTCAAACCAAAAAGGTCAAGTTCATCAGTCACAACTGATTTGATGACCTCCTTTGGTGGCGGTTCCATTGACTGACTCTCGAAGTAGCAGATAATGACAATTGTTCGACTTAAACTACGCGAGTTCTGCAAAAGGCGATTTGTACAAGCCCCGTTGTCTCCACAACAAAATCTCAACAAATACAAAGAATGATCAAGATTAATCGTTAGTAGGATGCTTTCAAACTTCTCAGTATCGGTAGTGATCAAGCTTTGCCAGTACATCGCCGCGCAATACTCTAAGAAGGTGAGGTGTATAAAAGACACACGTTGATAAGTGGCAAGCCCGTTGACGGCCGTCTCGCTAGTGAGGATACCTGCTTCCTTCACTGCGCTAAACGCACGCTGGACGTCACCAAAATCTTCTTCTTTAAAGAAATTTGACCGATATGTACTTCCTTGAGGATGAACACCAAAAACAACCTTTCCAATTGCAATCAAAAAAGTTGACACTGCATCATCATTTATATTGCGTTTTCGTCTTTTGAACATGCATTTCAATGTTTTCTTATACAGTTGTGTCATTGTGCGTGGGAGGTCTTCCTCAACGTCCCAAAGACAACACAGCATGAGCAGAAGCATGGGAGTCTTCGCCAGCACAGACAAGACACCCGGAGACAATATCCTCTCTATAAGCCCATCAGCCTTATCGTGATTCGGGGAGAAGAATTTGTTCACATAGTCCTTGATACCATCGTCTTGAAACCCTTCAACTACAATATGGATTAATGTTGGATCCGTCAATAAATAGCAATGAGAAGTACGGGTTGTAACGAGTACAGAACATTCTTCACATTGTCTTCGATCAAGAATTTCAAGTAAATAATGACCACCAGGTAGCGTGTTCCCAGAATTGTTATCAGCATTTTCAAATTCATCCAATCCATCTAAAAGTATCAATACTTTGTCTTGGTTGTTGTTGATGAACCCTTCTAAACCAGCTTTATTTGTAAAGTTCGAACCTAAGAGCTGCTTAAAGATAGCATCCATTAAGTCTGACGCCTGTCTCAATTCACTAATTTTCAAAACGAAAACAAGTTTGAACTTCTTGAGTGTCTCATTGTTACCCGATGCCCAATCATAAGCAATTTTGCTAATAAGGGTTGACTTCCCCATACCAGCCGATCCACTTATAGCGACACGTTTGATTGGTCTACCCTCACTTGTTTTCTTTTTGAAAATGTCTTTGTATGACTCCAAGTATTTTGGCTGCTCTTTGTCATCTTTTGTTTCGACAATTTTGAGCCTTGTAATTGTGTACACATCCGTAATGCGTCGACTGGCCTTAATGAGCCATGGGACCGTCTGTATAAAGCTACCTGTAGTCGTGTACAGAATCTTCAGTTTGCCTTTGGCCTTCCTATAAGCAGAGTCTGAAATATGAAAACAAAAATCAAAGTAATGTAAACAAGTTATTAATTTATCAACTTTTCTTTAAAAATCACGTCCAGTGAGATTATCTGAAGCGCGTCCGGTGTACAGCTCTTCATATGGTACTTATTGATTAGTCAATTGCATGTTCCTACAAATACTATCTTGTGTGGACTGTGGACTTGTTTTGCAAGATTAACTAAACATGATTTCCAATGGGGATTTCGAACGATCAGTCTCCGAGAATATGTTAATTCCCTGTACAGGAAAAATAACAAGGCCTAAATAAAACCGATGTCAAATTTGTGTAAAGGGTGCTCCTGGAAGTTAAGCGTATCACAAAGTGTATAGAACATCGAAAAACGTTTCCTATCATGTGGCCACGAGATATATAAGTCTTTAGAATGAGATAGTATCTTATAGATACGCGATTACTGCCATTTGGAAATGTAATAATAAGGGAATAAAGGAGTGATGAAGAGGTTTTTAACTATTGTTTAAAACCGATGAGGGGCCTGGTGGCCGATAATTGCCCGAGCCGAAGGCGAGGGCAATTATCGGCCACCAGGCCCCTCAGAGGTTTTAAACAATAGTTACAAACCGATTCAGCACACCTTTATTACCATTCATAAATGCCTTTCTGTAAAAAACATGCAAAAGCCTTCAAAAATTGGGAAAAAATCTGATAGTTTCTCAGCACGACTCTGCGTTAAATTTCTATCCATATTTACGGGACAATTCCTTGAACGGAATGTCGATCTTCATGTCTCTGCAGCTGTTATAGGCACTTGATGCCCTCTCGGCCAATCAGAAACCCAACAGCTGGAAACACGTATACTTCTTTATTCTGATACAGGGGCTATATTTTTCGTTCGCAAGCTAGCCGGTTTTAAACACTTTTTACCGTGTTTATATCGCCCGTTTAAACATGGCCACGTGATGCCCTCTCGGCCAATCAGAATGGATAAACTGTCTCATGAATATGAGATAATCTACCTGTTCAATGCTTCGATGACAAATCGTGTGGGAGCAAAATATTGTAATTCGTGTGAACGAAACATTTTCTTATGGGGAAGCGAAATAATACAATCTTGTTGCGTAAGACAGAAATACTTGACCTTGAGATAGTGTAAATATTAATATTAATGATAACAGCCTAATTTATTGATGGTAGCCATGTCACCACGAAGATGGTTTTCAATGGCCCATTATAAAACATGTTACGTTAAAAACAGTAAATAAATTATAAAACAAATATAAATTTACAAGAGCAACATTTGTCAAAATTTACAAATTGATAAAAAATACAACCTTTCAGTGTAAAACACCAAAATGGAGTAAGAACGTCAATCAAAAGTGCAATTCATCGACCAAAAGACCAATAAACAGAGACAATCAAAGATAAAATGAGAGATGGAGGTCTACCATAATGAAGTATATGAAACAAACAATGCAGCCCAGTTTTCGTTCTCTTTAAATATGTCTTTTAACTTGATAATTCTATAACAGTTGTATGTATCAATTTGTTTAAAAACATTTCTTGGCAAAATGTAACACTCCCTCCAAAGGTGTGTTTGGGCACAAGTTATACACATTTTTTGTACCGGGGACCTATAACAAAAAGAACAGTCGGGTCCCCGCTTGGGTGAAGGTCCCCAGTTGGAAGTATGTAAACACTAATTGCCAACCTACAGGGTATTTTACACAAAAGAAGATGTCTACCACACACGGTTTTCTTTGTTCTAGTTGTCCGAGAGAGGAATTCTTCGGAAAGGGGAAAATAAAACAGCATTGGCAGGACCCCGTAAGTGGCATATGTATATATGTATATGTATATATGTGTATATGACATTTAATGGGTCCTGACAACAACAGAACAATGGACCCCACAAGGAAACCAATGGGAAGAATGGACCCCACAAGGAAGATCTTTAGAAAAGGGTCAATAAGTCCAACAATGCAGGACCCAACAATAGACCTTTATCATAGTGCGGCCATCTTAATTTTCTCCCATTCAAACCGATTTAACCAAACCGAGGCAGAAAGGGCAAATAGTCTGGTTCCTTTTTGTACAATGAATATTAACATAATTATATTACTGTTATTGGATACAGGGAACATGACCAAGATGGTTGCAGCATGATAAAGGTCTAGTCTGGGTGTGTTTGATGTTAGGTTTGTTTTGACACGACGTTGTGATACAGCAAGCCATCAATTTGAGGACGGTTAACTTATAACGTTGTTGTTTATTGGTTCAGACACTGACGGTCTCCAGGAAGTAGTTAGAAATAGACTCGTCAGCAAATTCCATGGTATTCTCTCCGACAACACACATCCTCTTAATCCATTGATTGTTCACAACAAATCTGGTAGGATCCGTCAACTAAGGCTCAAGACAAACAGGTTTAAGAATTCTTTTTTACCCACTGCTATCCATAATTTTAATTGTGATTTTATTTGATAATTGATGTCTCATGTAATTGCAAGCCATTGTTTTTTTTTCTTGTTGATTTTTACTGTGTTTATCACTATATTGTGTAGTTTTACTGCTGTGCTAAGGATAACAAATTTCATGTATGTAACATGACGAATAAATAAATTGAAGATTGAAGATTGAAGATTGTTTCTCTTTCTCTGTGATAAACTTTAAAAGTTAAGCCTACTATGGGAGACTTTTGAGACGATAGCGGGCGTCCCACAGACCGGTCTTTTTCCATTGTTTTCATCACTGAGAACAATGGGAAAGGACTGGTCTGTGGGACGCCCGCTATCGTCTCAAAAGTCTCCCATTGCACCAACGCGGAAATAAGTGTCTTGTGGAATGTCTTGTTCTCAAGAAATAGGGTTTTATATATAGCTCGGGGGAATGAGTTAAAATCTTGTGTCTGGTAAAGACAAGCCGTTATCGTTAGAATTAAGTTTTCCCGAGGAAACGAAATTATTGTCATGGAGGAAGAGATATGATTTTCCAGGAACGAAGTTTTATATCAAGCGAACGATTGTTAACTTGTTGCCGACAGATGAACAAGACTTGTCAAAAGTTCTTGCTTTTTGATGCGTCGAGTCACGTTCTCTTTGTCCAAGTTGTTAAAACAAATAGTTGAACTTTTAACTTGTTGAAAGCTGTGAACTTGATGTTGAACTTAATAAATAAGTAAAATTGTAAATCATTAATCCCTTACGGAAGAGGCTACAGCAATTATGATTATTACTTACCCACTTTCCGTAGTGGAATCGTTTCTTCACCTACTTCCACGTCACTACAACATAGTCTTCCTGCAAACCAATTTTTAAAGATTGAAATAACAAATACAAAGTAAGATCACAATTATCTTATCATGCTGATCACATGTAGACTTCCATGAATTAAAACTATTTTCACATCTCGCGAGCGAGTCCGACGGACTGAAAAATCTAAAAGTATAAAATAAAGTATCATTTTAAAGAGATTTCAAAAAATATATTTGGTGGTGTTGGAGAACATCCCCTTAAAGATTAATTGGTTAAAAAGACCCCCACCCCATTCGAAAAAAACAACGACAGAAGCAGTTCTCTTTCAGGTAATCAACCGACCCTGTAATTATCTGACGGCGCGGATCCTCCAATTTTTTCGGCATTTGTATCGAAGGTCGATATTAGAGACTTGTATTTTTTCCCACACTTATAAGGGATCTATCTATTAAAAAAAAAAACGAGTGCACTGTTGAACAGTCCAGAATAGAAAATATTTTGAACAGCTTTGAACAAAAGGCATTCATCATTGCTACGTATGCCTTCGGTCACTTTCAAAACGATGACCAATGCCCTTCCTACCCTCTTTATTTTCAATTGACACTTCGTTTATACTAGTCTTGGTTCTCAGACGCCCTCTTTTATTTTAGTCCCCAAAACATATTTCCAACAGAGGGCGCTATCATCCAGCAAAGTACTCTGGTTCCCTGACCGAAGATTCCCTGACGACTCTTGCTAAAAATCTTAGGTTAGGCATCATCCACGGTTAAAAATAGATCATGACGCCACATATACAAATATCCATTACTTGTCACCAACGATGGACAATGTCATTGGACAAAAAAAGAACGCTGATGACGCGCTTTGTTTACTTTCGAAAAGCCTAGGATAAACACCCACAGTTTAATATTGAATTTGTTGGAAACAAAAAAGCAAGAATGGGATGTGTTTGCCGTAATGAAAAGAACGGTCTACACACGCCTGGAAATGTCCGACCATCAACGACACTGTCCGAATGATGATAACAAAAAGTTCGGAATTCGGAAAAGGAGGAATTCCTCTTTTTTTTTGTCACGTGACCCTCTGGACACCGACCCTAAAATCGACTGAGAAAAGTCGGAGGGTTTTAGGTCTGGGCACCAGACTACCAACAAAGTGGTTTTGGTGTGACAGTGTGACAGCGATTTGTTTGATTACAGCGACTATACGTTTTGGACTACAATCACTCAAATTCTCTCTGTGGAATCTGTCGAATTCCTTGATCACAGTCTTGTCAAAACACACAGACCACACACTGTTTTGCCCAGCCGTGTTGTCTGAGTAAAAAAATGTGCACGGTTAAATAAATTATAATAAATAAGAATAATAATAATAATAAGAAGAAGAAGAAGAAGAAGAAGAAGAAGAAGAAGAAGAAGAAGAAGAAGAAGAAGAAGAAGAAGAAGAAGAAGAAGAAGAAGAAGAAGAAGAAGAAGAAGAAGAAGAAGAAGAAGAAGAAGAAGAAGAGAAGAAGAAGAAGAAGAAGAAGAAGAAGAAGAAGAAGAAGAAGAAGAAGAAGAAGAAGAAGAAGAAGAAGAAGAAGAAGAAGAAGAAGAAGAAGAAGAAGAAGAAGAAGAAGAAGAAGAAGAAGAAGAAGAAGAAGACGAAGAAGAAGAAGAAGAAGAAGAAGAAGAAGAAGAAGAAGAAGAACAACAACAACAACAACAACAACAACAATAATAATAAGGCAAATTTATATATACATTCACTACAATATTTAAACAGTTTAAAACTCTCACAAACTAGTGGCAATATAAACCACTTACAAATAAAAATTACAAATAAAGTCCCGAATAAGCCTTATTTAAATTTACTCTGGATTTAGGCCCATTTACTTTTTTAACGGTGTTTAAATTGCAGATTCCATAACACACACAATATTTAGTTTTGTATAGTCAAGTATTATTGCCAGATTTACAAGGGGCCTGTTGAATTTTGAGGAACATTGTAATACACTGTGCTGTTTGAGTTTATGGAGTTTTTTCAATGTTGTCGTTTTGTTTTTTGCTTCGACGTCAGGATATTCAGATAAAAAACAAAACAACTTACTTACTGATATACATTAGGACTCACCTGCCTTGTTTTGAAATAACATGATATTTGAAGCGGATTATTTGCGTTCTTGTTTTCGAAAGTGTTTTGAAAACTAAAAACAACATTAATTCTCACCTAATTGTTTCTTGAAATGACAAAAGATCCCACCCCAAGCAGCAGACTCACTGAAAAAAGTCAACCATGGGCAGATTGTTATCGTAAATGCAGGTTTCACCTCAATACAATGTCTTTAAACTGTGTGTTAAGATGTAATAAGTCGCCTTATATAGGGCGTACAGGTAACAAGGATCACTAATGCAGTATGAAATAATCACATCAATAATTGCTGTCCAGTTAATCCTTGACCCATCACTTGAGTCAATGCACTTTTTACTCGAACTGACAAACGTGACGTATGGTAAAAAAGAGTCACTTACCTATAGGCACAATCACCGTTATCACAGAAAAAACAGCTTCCCAGGTTGTCTCTGACCCATCATTTGATCCAGGTCCCTCGGTAGCAAGTTCTGTCAAAACCGTCGTGTTATCAAATGGTGACATTTTAAAGAATATTCTTCTGCAGAAAAGAGAAGGGAGAACTGAACTGTCTAATGTTATTTTTATTTTTCTCTGCCTCGTTTACATTTAAAACTTTTTCAAACCTAAGTAGCGTCACGAGAAAACATTGACTGATCAAACCTGACTTGGAAAACGTAATCTGTTGCGCCTTGTGCCATGCCGCGACTGTGCCACGCTCACCATTTTTGGAAGTCACTAGGTAAAGGTGTAAACGCCGCGTCGCTTAAATTTCGCATTGCACTGTATATAACACACAGTGATATTAACTTCTAAAATGGCGCAACCAAGATTTTTTGTGCCGATAACGTCAGGTGAACTGGGTCAAAAGTATGAACCTTTCTATTGTTGACTGCGCTGGTTGGCATGGACGGCCAAAATGTAGCAAAACATTCAAGTCTTGTTGACACAGACGTTTTGACCAAATTCAAACATTTTTGACAACTTCAAACATAATGACGTCATCGATGATGTTATCCGAAAAACGTTTTGACCAAATTCAAACATTTTTGACAACTTTCCATTCAAAGAAAAAACGACCCAAAATATTAGTTGTATAACCAGTTAGGCTATATAGACTCTAAGACTCTAAGAAGAGACGTGTTGACGCTGGATTGATGATTGAAGATACTTTTTAATATACGTTTGATGGTGGAGGCTCTCACTGTCCTCAACTCGAGATTACAAGGGTTTATATAGGATACAGGAACATACTTTCTTGCACAACGTATAACCATATAAGGAATTGTTTCTTACTTCATTAATAGGGCATTTGAATAATTATACCATGCAGGAATATGTTTGGATGAATTATAGAAGGGGGTTGTATTAAACAAATTAGTGTGGGCAGTTGCCCCTTATTTGGACATGCTTGTGCCCTGTCCACTATCTTCGGTCATTGCTTAGGAATGTGCAAGGTGGTAGAGATAGCCCTTGTGGACTTGCCTCACACACAGCTCCATTGTATGACACAGAACAATGAACTGCTTATAAGGTATATAGAATATTGAAAACTACAAATAATAGTATTTTACATTAAATTTATATTATGGCACCCGGTGATAGTTGGTTCGTTTCCAACAAATTCTAAACAATTTTTGAATATTTGAGTAACATTTTTGCAAACCGTTATTATCCGTTTTTGCTTTGCATTGATGGCGCCCCGTTGTCTTTCCACCTTGGTTGGCAAAAACTCGGGCTGTGACTTTGCAAAAAGAAAGGTCTATTAATGCTGTAACCAGCGCCATCTCAGATTTAAGTGCGCCATCGTGGCTTCGGATTCCGCCGTCTCGGTTTTTGGTACAGTGACTTTCCGGCTGTCTTCGGTTACCCTAATAGACCTTATGCACATGACGTCATTTGAGTAGGGCGCCCTCGCCTAGAGGTCAAAATGAGGTTGTTCATTGGCCAATCCTCTGCGCCGCGCGTACAAATCTCTGCATTTCCATTGTTACATCATTGATTTACCTCTAAGATGGCGGCGTGATGACGTCAATGCATAAGGTCTATTGCATTTACCCTAATTGCCGTCGTGTGAGATATCTGGGCCCAATTTCATGGTCCTGCTTAAAAAAGGATTCTATGCTAACGGCTCCAAAAAATGCGCTAATTTCTATGGGCAATGGCATTAAAAAGTGCCATGAAATTGGGCCCTGGTTAGCTGCTTCAGACGGCCCTTCTGATTGTCCTCTCTTTACCTGTTGACCTCTGATCCATGCCCTTTTGGTCGGGTAACTCCGCGGTTATTGTCGGTGTGGTAGAGGTGCGTTCAGATACTACAAACGCACGTAAACTAGCCGTGTTATAAGGAATGATTGCCTGTTTCACACGGGTGTCCTGGTCTGCAATGCAATGAAATTGGATCACGATATTTTAATACGAGTGTGTGTTTTTATAGGGGTTGGTCGGCTTCTTTTCTCCCGGTCTTCCCTGTCTGCCAGGATTTCTCCATTCTCTTTTTCATGATATTTCACTGCAAAAAAATTGGCTTTATACGTCTTACGGCTAAAAACTACACATTTACTGCATTTTGTGTCTAGAAAAGTCGCTTGGTATCCTCCCACACATGAGCGTTTTATGTGCATCTTGGGACCATCGTGGGAAGTGACGTTGGATGAATAGGGTAATTATCAAGACTAACCTCTACAAAAAAGAGAAAAAAAACCCCGAAATGCCGCATTGTGAAATGACTGATTGGCTTGTTTAAACGGATCTCCTGATTGTTCTGCATTATGATGACATTGGACCGCACTATTATTAGATGGGTATGTTTTTTTCTTAGGGGTAAGGAACGACCCTTGTAATGGGTTGGCTCAGATCTCTGAACAACATAGAAATAAAGAAATGAAGTTAGAACTAGACATGTAGTGTTTGTAGATACAAACACTAGGTGTTCAGGTTATGAACGGAATTATGAACTTATAAGATTGTTAACATTCTCTAACCTTGGTATTTGGTGAAAGAATCATGTTCCTAGCTCTTACCATTTTTAAATGAGTAGCTACTTCCGGTTTGACCGGAAGTAAAGATCACAAAGGTCACTTAATGTTTCACAAAGAAAGACCTTTCCTAACCTTGATAATTTGCGAAAGAATCATGTTCCTACCTATAACCACTTTTACATGAGGACCTACTTCCGGTTTGACCGGAAGTAAAGGTCACAGAGGTCACTCAATGTGCAACAGAGAATGACCTTTCCTAACCTTGGTATTTGGTGAAAGAATCATGTTCCTAGCTCTTAGCAATTTTATATAAAGAGCTACTTCCAATTTGACTGGAAGTAGATGTCACAGAGGTCACTTATTGTGTCATAAAGAAAGACCCTCCCTTACCTTGACATTTTTAAATAAGCCCTGTATAAAGACTAACAAAGCGTGGAGCGTGCACCTTGAAAAGAGACTAAGAACGTGTGGTTAATGTGCATAGCAATGGGGCATCGATGTCACACAGCCAGACACACACAAGCACGTGTACATGTATAATGGCATTGGATTTTGTACAGCAATGTCGGACACGCTTGAACGCACATGGACACTCGATTTGCGTTAAACGTCCGGTTTGAACCGGAAGTAAAGGTCAAAATGGTGTCACCGAAGGCTCAATTCTCTACAATCTGATGTAAGATTTGTGATCATGTGATAAGTACTTCTTAAAAAAATGATTTATTGAAATTTTCTAAAATTATTAACTTCCGGTTTGAACTGGAAGACAAGGTCGTATTGGGGTCATGTCTTTGGAGCGTTTACGCAGTTTTGAATGACCTTTCCGATGATGTATAGATTGTAAAAACCATTGTGCACTTCAGGAGTTATGATTTTTTTTGAAATAATAAACTTTAATTTAATGTAATTCGACACCCGATGACGTCTTCAAAACGTCACTCAAGCGGCTTCCTGTCATAGTGACGTTCTAACTGTGTGTGAAGTTTGAAGTTTGTTTGACTCTAACAAGTGTGCATTTGATAGCAGACAACAGTTAGGGAGAAGAAGAAGTATTAAAAAAACTAGAAATTGAGAATTTTCGACAAACTCACGGTGTTCGGCTTCAACGTAAAGTGATTGCTTCATTAAAAACATGGTCAATATTGTGTGCTGTGCTGATGGGCAAAATATTTATTTGTACCTTGTATTGATCTTCAGGCATGAAGGTCGACAGACATGTGAAACTTCAACTTCCGGTTTTAACGGGAACTAAAGGTCAAATGGGGTCTTACTCTGCGATAGTTGTACAGTATTTCAAGGGCTTGCATTTGGTGCAAAAATCTCGTGTGTAACTTGTATGATTCCCAAATACAATTTTTTGAAATATTAAACGTTGATTTAACATAATGACGTCATCGATGATGTTATCATCCGAAAAACTTCAGTTTCATCTACACAGTAATGTCTAAGGCAACAGTAAGTTTCAAGTCTGTAGCACGTTTAGTTGATGAATTATGAATTTACTATCTGTGAAATTTCAACATCCGTTTCAACCGGAAGCAAGGGTCGAATGGGGTCACATCTTCAACACAATTTTAAGAATGGTTAAAGAGCTTTCGGATGAAGTAATGATTATTAATGATTCTGTTTTGTTATTGAAAATCATCTTTTTGAAAAAATAAAATTCAGATATGAATTTTTGAAATGTTAAACGTTGATTTATTGTAATGACGTCATTGATGACGTCATTGATGACGTCATCATCCAGAAAAAAACAATGCAGTTTACTGCACAGTAAAGTTTGAGGTAATAGTAAGTTTCAAGACTGTACCTCGTTTAGTTAATGACCTATGCATTTTTTTATATGTAAACTTCAATTTCCGGTTTCGACCGGAAGTCAAGGTCAAATGGGGTCACACTTTTTGTAAGACATGTAGACTGGTTAAATTGTTTTTAGATGAAGTAATGGTTATTACTATAGCCTGTTTTTTATTGAAATATGATTTTTTGGAAAAATGACATTTTAACTTCCGGTTTCGACCGGAAGTCATGTCAAATGGGGTCACACATTGTGTAAGATTTGTAGAGTAATCGAACAGCTTTCATATGGTGCAAAGATCTTGTATGTAACATATACGGTTCTTCAGATATGGATTTTTTAAATATTAAACGTTGATTTAATATAATGACGCAACCAATGACGTCATCTTTTACGGCCAGAAAACAATGTCAAACTGGTATTATGACAAAAAAGTTTGAGCAGGCTAAACGATCTTCAAACTGACATTTAAATTTTGAGAATATGATAAGCAGTTCTTGAATTATGAATTTTCGAATCTTTAAACTTCCGGAAGTTAAGGTCAAATGAGGTCAAGTTGTGAATGACATTTGTAGAACTTTACAAGCGGTTTCATGAAGAGGAAGAATCTTGAACGTAGCGTTTCTGGCTCTGAAGATATGAATTTTCAAATTATTTAACGTTTATTTAACGTAATGACGTCATCATTCTAAAAAAAGGTGCGGTTTCATCTACTCATTAAGGTTCATGTTCATGATAAGTTTCAAGTTCATACAAGCTTCATTTTTTCTCAAAATTGGGAAAGAATGTTCACAAGGAAGAAGAAGTCGAGGAAAAAACAAAACAAAACAAAACAAACAAAAACAAACAAACAAACAAACAAACAAACAAACAGAACAATAACAATAGGTCTCCGGCCGGTAGCGGAACACCTAAACATTTTTTACAATAATAGGTTTTCGGCCGATAGCCGAACACCTAAAAAACCGAACAAAATCAAGAGGTGTTCCGGGCTGAATACCCGAACACCTAATTACGTTGCTAAATTACAGCCACCGTAGTTATATCATGAACTCAAAAGAGATAACAGCTAGATACATGGTGTACGTACAACAATGTGCGTTTATTGTACCATCCCATGCAGGAAATGAAAATAACTTCCAATTTGTCAAAATGTCTAGAAACTGAGATGACGAATATAAAACAAGCTTTTGGCGCTGTATATCATGTACTCATTGTATAGGCAGGGAAGAGCTGGTAAATTGATTCTTGAACAGGAAAGCAGCTAACCTTATCGGATGTGCCTTTTGCTTTGTTTGCTTTTTAAATGTTTATGCAGTACTTCCTCAAACTTCAGTGAGTCTGAAAGCACAATATTGTCCCATTATTGTATGAAAGGGAGGTACAAATAAAAACTAAATAAATAGGGGGCATTTAGTCCAAAATCATAAATTTAACATAATTTAAAAATCCGTCTGGAAGTTTTGGTCAGTAAGGGATTTTTTTTTCCAATGGAAGGAAAGATTAAAACTGCAATTCGGACTGATCGGTTCTTTGTCGGGGGAAAACACATTAATTTTATCAGTACACGGAATTCAGATCTACTAATCGAGCGCTATTGGAGTTAGAATTAGCCGGAATCGGGGTCAAAAAGACACTATACTGTACCAACAAAAATTACCATGTTTTGAAATTATAATGCGTTGATGCTAATGATACGCTGAGTTCATGTTGCTTCCACAAGGTCAAAATTATAACTTGGAAATCTTAAAAAACTGTTGACAATTCGAGTCCCAAAGAAGTGTAAGCCTGGATTGAAAATTAAAGAAACTGCACAGCAGTCTTCCAATAAATCGTAATCCGACGGGAAGAAACCAATAAGAGACATCATCCAAGCTAGGCGGAACCAACAGTGTGATTTTCAGAAGGACTCTGCTTCTTTTTTAGGGAGTGTATCAAAGATGGCGGCGTATACCTCTGTCTCTTGTCGGGTTTCCTAACATTTTCACATGGGCAGCGATCACATGATTCAAGACAACCAGTCAGCTTTGGGGGTGTATAACGTAAAATTGGTTTCCCCTCTCATTGCAGTAAGCAAGCACGTTTCTATATCGGAAATAAACATACTCAACAACCTTTGTGAGATGTCTAGTTATTATTAACGTTTTTAAAGTACTACTGTTCACTATGACATAAAAAATAAAAATAAAAAAAAAGATCAACCAATGGATTGCAAATTTCAACACTTATTCATTACGGAATGTTTCGGGTGTGCCACGCCCTGGATTTTCGTACACACGTTGGGTATTAAATCGTAGGAAGGTTCCATATTATCGCGGTTAGCGGGAATGTGCATTGTCCAGTGGCCTGAAAGATAAATTGAATGATAGTGGGAACTCATATAATAATACGATGTTTAACTTACCAGCAGATGGACGAATTTTGGTATTTTACATCTTTGTAAGAATGTTATTATCTACGGAGGTCCGAATTTCTTTAGAAGCTCTCATGTTGTGGACTGAACTGACTTTGCAATAGAAAATTAGTCGTTTGTGGTACACTTCATCGGAAAGTAACCTTAATATGTTTGTATTGGCAATTCAAAAATCAACCCCAAAATCAACCCCAGAAACAAAAACAAATCAGACTGGCATTTGTACTGATCAGGGCAAAAATGCTGCATCCGATCCATACTAAGGGATATTCTGTTTTTGGATTTTATTACACTCTTACATGCAAATGAAGATGTATAGAATGTTTACAGAGATGAACAAGTTTTTTGATATAGAGTTTACAAACCATGAAATATGAGCCATTTCCGGGGTCTTTACACCGCTACTCGCTGCACGCAATTTGAGTTTGTCTACGAATGTTGTAGCTCCAAAGTGATAATGTCCGTTTGAATTTTACTGTCTGAAGGCAAAAACTAACGTTGTAGGTATCAATTTCTCGAGAGGAATATAAAAATAAATAAACCTTTGAACGTATGGGTTGGATGTGTCCTTTTTTACCTGGCCGGTTTTCTGTCGCAAAAACACATGTTATCAGTACATGAAAACCTTCCACTAACAACCAATATTGACGCATCAGAATTAGTCAGAATCAAATTCAAGACACATAGGACAGTAATAACATAAAATATTCAGGATGTTTTTGAAATAATAACTAGTTAATTATTTGTAGGAGTCTGCAGAGATGCAACGGGGTGCTACTTACCGCGTGATGCGTTGATGCTAACGTTTAAGCTGACTGGCGTTTTGCTTCCACAAGGTCTAACTTCCAATTTATAAAACTGAAAGACTGTTGACAATTCGAGTCCCCAAGAAGTGTGAGCCTTGATTGAGAATTAAAGAAACTGCACTTACAGTCTTCCGATAAATCGTAATCCGACAGAGAAGAAACCAACTAAGAGATATCATCCAAGTTAAGACCTTTGTGTTTGTGGCGGCGTTACCTCTGGCCCTTGTCGGGTCTCCTAACTTGATTTGGCTTGTACAGCGATCACATGATTTAGGACGACAAATCAGCTTTGGTGTTTATAACGTAAAATGGGTATCATTGCAGTACTTTGACCTTAAAAACTTTCACCAACGGTTTGCAAATTTATACACTTATTCAGTACGGAATGTGTCGGGTGTGCCACCCCCACCCCCAGATATGTGTACACACGTGGGCATTAAATCGGAGGTTCCATATTTTCGCAGTAATAGGAAGGTGTAATGCCCAGTGGCCTGAAAGACACTTTTCCCTGCAGTCTCAGAGATAAATTGAATGATAGCGGGAACTTAATTAATATTACGATGTTTGATTTATCAACAGATGGACAAATTGTAATGCTTTAGATCTTTGAGTGTGTAATTATTTACGGAGGTCCGAAATTCTTTAGATGCTCATATGCTCTGTTGTGGACTGATCCGACTATGCGATTGAAAATTGACCGTTGACGGCATACTTTATACCACTCGCTGGTATTTGTTTTATATGTTTGCTGGACGACGTGCAATATTTTATGTTTTAAGGTTTTTGATTTAATACCGGTACCCCACGTGTGTACACAGATCCGGGGGTGGCACACCCCAGCTTGGATGATGTCTCATTTTTGGTTTCTTCCTGTCGGGTTACGATTTATCGACTTTTGGGACTCGAATCGTCAACAGTCTTTCAGCTTTCCAAATCAGAAGTTAGACCTCGTGGAAGAAAAATCAACTCAGCGTATCGTTAGCATCAACGCATAATAATTTCAAGACATCCTTATTGATGTTGGTACACTAATGTCTCTTTGACCCCGACTCCGGCTAATTCTAACCCCAATATTGCTCGTTTAGTAGATCTAAATTCTGTGTACTGATAAAATTAATGTTTTCCGACAGAAAATCAATCAGTCCGAATTGCAGTTTTGATCTTTCGTCCCGATGGGAAAAACATGTCCTACCGACCAAAACTTTCAGAAGGATTTTTTTATTTATTTGTTTGTAATGATAGTTGGACTAAACACCCCTTGTTTGTTTAGTTATTTATTCATTTTAACTTGTGCTTCCCTTTCTTGCAGTTGTAGCTAAGGACAGAACTACGAAAACAAAAGACAAAAACAAGAACAATTACGTTGCTAAATTATAGCCACCGTAGTTATATCATGAACTCAAAAGAGATAACAGCTAGTTACATGGTGTACGTACAACAATGTGCGTTTATTGTATCATCCCATGGAGGAAATGAAAATAACTTTCACTTTGTCAAAATGTCTAGAAACTGAGATAAAACTAGCTTTTGGCGCTGTATATCATGTACTCATTGTATAGGCAGGGAAGAGCTGGTAAATTGATTCTTGAACAGGAAGCAGCTAACCTTGTTGGATGTGCTTTTTCGCTTTTCAAATGTTTATACAATACTTCCTCAAACTTCAGTGAGTCTGAAAGCACGAAACCGTCCCATTATACAAAGTCTCTCATTCAATCTTTACATTTCGTTTACAGCAGCAGCAGCAGCAGCAGCAGCAGCAGCAACAAAGACCACTTGTTGAAAATAACTCAAAATATATTCCATTTTTAAAAATTCCAAAAAAGTTTGATCTAATACAGTTGCGATGATGGTAACTTAGCCTAGTATCTTGTCTTTATATGTCACAAGAAGTGATAACGTATACCCGGCTAACCCTCTGTGGTCACAAAAGAGGGTTACGTTCACCTCAATTAGTTGGTCTGACTGCACCCGTCACCCACCAATGCGCCTTTAACACATACAACAAATGCGTACCAATAACTTTCACTTTGTCAAAAAGGCTAGAAGCTGAGATGACGAATATTAAACTAACGTTTGGCGCTGTGACAATGGTGTATCCAGCTGTACCTTCGGCACTGTGAAGTGTGCACGTGTTTTTAAATACGCACCAGTCACATTCCCAAGCATTTTTAACTCACTCGCCACACCTGTACATAAAATCAATTGCCATTGTGTTAATCAACCATTTGGAAAATTTACTTGAGATTTTTTGTCATATTTGTAGAGGGGCAGTTTCAGTCGAGGTCAAGTCTATAGCAAATTTTACGGTGTCCTGCGGCTGACAGTGGGATGGCAAGCAGGGATTTCTTTTTTGAAAGTCGACTGTAACGAGTACTTTCCCTTCTTCCGATTGTACTGAGGACAGAACTACGAGGGAAAAAAAATCAAAAACGAAAACAATAACGTCGCTCAAAGTCCTTTTATAGCCACCGTAGTTATCATGTACTCAAGAGGCAGGAAACTGCTGGTAGTTTGATCCTGAACAACAAACTGTTAACATGAAAGCAAATGACCTAGTATAGGATGTGCTTTTTATGCATTTTCCAGAATCAAGGAAATGCTAACCTTGCGAAAATAAAGAAACAGGAGTTGATATCCTGTTGTAACTTACAGATGTTTTGTAAGGATTTGGCCAAGTAAACATACCTACACTCTAAAAACAAAACGTCATAGCTTGGACTAGAAACCAGTTAGATTTGACTTACAAATAGGAGTTAGCAGCAACTGAAAATCAGTCAGTCTGCTCAGTTTTTTCTAGAACTACACAAATAACTAAAATTTGAGTTAAAACCTGTTATTATATATCCATTATCTTTTTAACTGTCGTATGAACTAATTTCTTAGTCAGTTTTCAACAACTAGGAAAACTAGTCGATATTTTGACTAGGTGCAACGACTGGTTTACATTGCCTTTGTTTGAGTTACTGCTTCTTAACCACTGACACTGACCACTGTTTTTTCACTTAAAAATCTAAATGGCCGTCGCCCAGGGCCCAGGGAGCAACGATAAGGCTTGGTTGACAAATCTAAATTATATTTTGGCCTGATAAGTGAGAAATTAACATGTTGGAAGTATTCTGTTGTTAAAACTAACTTGATAATACTTAACACCCTAATCACAGGCTGAAAACACAAACTCCAAAATGGCTGCCAAATATGGTGCATGGCCATTTTTAACTCCAAAAGCATTTCAGACTATCACATGATTCATCACTATGACTTTTCAAATGGCTTCTCTTGGTAAAGTATAAAGCATCCAAAGCCCCCCCCCCCTTCAAGTTAATTATTCACCTCCGCCCCCACCTGAATGAGAATGTCTATGTCTGTCAAGAGTATCATCAGGTCTGTAGAATTAACGATAGTTTTTCTTTGAGGCAGTAAAAAGTAAGCGTTGCAAAAGTCACGTACCTCGTACCCAATTTAAGTGATGCTCATACTGAAGCTAAACCCTGGGGCTGGGTGGCAACTACGTTATCGAGTACTACACTTACCACTCAAATGCCTGTTAATGTATTCAAAATGCCGATCAGACTTCAGATGTCAAAAACTGACAGGTGGTAGAGAAATCAATCGAGCATTCCGGAATTGGGATTTTTAAACATCGGACAAGAAGTGAGAGCCTTGGATGAGACAATTAACAAAATTTCACTGAAATTAGCCTATGGCCTAATAACTGTCGTTAGATAAGAAACAAAAATCAATGTTTCTTCGCAGGAACTAACATTAGGGTTCGTATACGGCCCGTGTGCTTAATTTTAGGGAGTGGTTTGTATTGTGTTCAGTGTCCCGTAACGTAGCTGCGTCGATCACCTGATTTAAGCGACCAATCAATTTGGATAACGTGAGGCAGAATTTTCCGTTGAGTTTCTTTTGTCGTTGACACCTTGGAATTAACACATTTGAATGACTATGAACATGTTTGTATATTTGAACTTTGACTGTTTAAGCAGAGCTGTTTGCCAAGATGCAGACATGCAAGGAATGTGTGTACACTATTGAACCGGTTTGATACTTTGACATCGGCTTCCTCTATGCTGAACACAGACAAAGTATTTAGGCGAAAGTGAAGGTCCTCCAGGGATTATTATGTGCAATGTCTTTGAGAAATGTGATGAACAAATTACCAATAATGATGATGAAGATGATGATGATGAGGAGGGCAGGATGATACAACTACATCAAAAATGGAGTATTGAGTACAATGTCTTTGAGGAAGTGATCAACTGATTCTTCTTTTTACTATTATCATGATGATGAGGATGATACAACTGCATATGTTAAAAATGAATAAAAATGTTAAGCTGGACACGAGAGCATGCGTCTGTTATGCATTGAATTTTGATCAAAAGCTTGTACGTGGACTATACTTCCGGTTTGATTCAGGAAGTTCTGACATCAAAGTTCATTGAAGGTTATCCGTTACATCAGTAAGTCTTTACAGAAATATAATCACAGCTTGTTTTGGGGGTTTTCAGTTACATGTCTGTGTAATTGTTAATCAAACAAGGAAGTTGACTATTCCGGGTCAGTGCCTATGCCAGTAAGTCGCTGATAATGCTGAATGTATTTCGGTAATAGGTTTCAGCAAAGATACTACATAAACAAGACTGAACACTGCGTGGAAACATGAAACACAAAATGGTTGCGCGTGAAAGTGCGCCCGCTGTTGTTAGGTAGGTGAAACAAAGATCGTTTGCGCGTTAATAACATACTTGGGCCAAATGATTCCGCCAGCTAAAGAAGGTGATGGCAGATCGAAAAGTTGGTGCTCGGCTGTAAGATATGACAATAATCCTGAGGACAAATGTAATGTTATATTAATTGTATTCCTTTCCTTTGTCTTTGTTACAAAGAATGAAAGGTAAAGGTGAAAGATATGGGAAAACATTTTGATTGATAAACTACTATAGAGCATCGATTTTCTTGGCAATAGAAGTCACCTTAATTTTTTTTTTTTTCAATTATGACCTTTTTTAAAAGCAAACAAGTTAATTGTACACTAATTTGAGTAAAATAACATGATTTGATATGATACAAATGGCATACCATGATTTAACGTTAATTTCTTTTTTTCGTTATATTTTTTTCCCATGGCATGTGAATGATAGGATCAGGGGACAACCCAAGAGTGCAATGAAATAGTTAAGGGTTTGAGAGTGATCAGTCAAATATGTTTAGGCCTACCTTTCAACAAAAGAAAAACAAAGAAACAGTTTTTCATTATGACCTTTTTAATCGACTCACTGGATCTGTAGTGTTATGACTTTTGTTAATTATAAAAGGATATGTAATGAAAATTGGTAGTCATTGATTTTGAAATTAAATGTTTATACAAATATTTTCTTCCTTTATTCAAAACCATTAAAACAGGTGGTTGCCAATATTTTTTATTGCATGGTAACTTATTGCAAATCATGATTAAAATGTGAATGGTACACTGTAGGCCTCCTACACGATCACAGTATAGGCTTGCTTTGTTAGACTCAATACACAGTTCCCATATTAGGGGGAAATTATAACATCTTACAAACAATCTGAAGACTATTGAGACTGGAAACATTTCAGGAGCAGTGAAAAAATAAAATAAAAATCCTAAAATTAATTACAAAGACTATGGTGACTTTTGGGTAGCTTTAAATCGTGGTCAGCGTACAAACTAAGATACCCGATATACTATTTTCCGTTTTTCTTCAACCCCCTTGTAAATCCTATACAGGAACCCTTTTTGTAACTGTTAAAACTGTAAGATGGATATTATGCAATACTTATCATTTCAATAATTATTTTTGTCTTTAATGAGAATTAGCACCTGCACTTGCCTCACGTTCCTATGACTTTATACACTTCGTTAACGCTGTCTGTTTCGTTTTACCTACCTACCGCGTGATGACGCCCTCTTGTGTTTGTAGGATCTTGGGTTTCAGTGATTGTACCCAATGACCCAATGAAATGACCCAATTCACTTGACATGAATTTGATTACTTCCGGTTGAACAGGAAAGTTCATCCTTCAAATCAATAGGTTTGTACAGAAATACCTCCGCGATTTTGCTCTGTGATTTCAGTTATTGTCTGCAATCACTCCGAGAAGTTGACTAATCTAATCAGTGCCAGCTTGCCAGTACATCGCTGCGCGCAGGTCAATGGCTGCAACTTCACAACGCTCACAATAAATCTTGGTTGCACCATTCAGTCACATGCAATTTGACTCTAATGACAGACAATGGACAGACAGTAGTCGCGTATGACGTCAGTGCAAGGTGTCTATATACGGCCACGTCACACGAGACACATTCAGTTAACCAATCCCAAGAAATCTCCAAAGAAGAACAAAACAGTCAACTTCCAATGATCTATGGGATTGTAAGACAGCTGGCTGATATATTGTGCTACCACCAATTACTAGCGGCTGGTTACTTCCAAGTCTAGTTACCTGTAAAACTTGGTTTTATGATAAGGCCTTTACGTTATATACGTTGTCCACAAAGATGTATACGGAATGCCATGAAAATAAGTTCATTAAGTGTGTTCGCCAAACCAAGAAATCAGGTGTTTATTGATGCATACATTCCTATAATTTAATACTGGAATATACTTTATCTTTTATTATTACTTTTTTTACCCCCATAGACCGATGTGTGTTAAACACTGTATACACTGTATACTCAATGTATCCACAAGCAAATTCCTCGGGTGGGATTCGAACCAAAGACCCCTGCCATTTATGCCCGATACAAAAACAAATAAATAAATTAGGGACCAATTATATGGACCTGCTTTAAGCAGACAAGCAAAAGTTAGCAGGAAAACCAGGTACAAATGATACATGTGACATAGTGTTTTGGCTGATACTTATACTGGTTAGCACAATTGTTTTGTGCTTAGCTACTTTTTGTACTTTTAAGCAGTTCTATGAAATTGAGTCCTGGGCCTAATTTCATTGAGCTAGCAAATATGGTTTAACAATTTTCTGCTAAGCAGAAATAAGCAGGATAACAGTCACAAATGGTACAAGTGACATAGTGGATTGGCCTGTAAACTTGTTTTGTGCTTGGCTACTTTTTGTGCTTATAAAAAGCCCCAGCTCAACATTAGTAAAGTGTCTGTAAATGCTCTCATTTTTCGTGCAAATCAAAATACGTAATCAAACCAAACTGTGACAATTTCAGCTCATTTCGTTGTTTCGTATACGAGAAAACGGTAAAAATGCATTTATCATTTTTGCACGCAATCTTAGGCAGAGTTTTTGGTCTATAAAAATTAATTGTTGGATCTTATTTCATTTATCATTCAAAAACGATAACTTTTCCAGCAAGACGAAACAAGCTGGCCAAGGAATTCAAGTGACGAGTTTCCTCTCCTAACTGGGAAGAACAAGTTAGTTCTCTTCGAACCAGGAGTAGTTTTCTTCGAATATTCCATTTTATCAAATATCTACTATGACTCGCTTTTTAAAACTGTCCGGAGATCCATGTATACGATATTTATAGACATAAAAACAACCATGTAAATGACAAGTGTTGGTCGCTCATAGCAACGTTGATAATTCTTTATTAACCAAAATCTGATATAAAAAGTTCGATATTAATGAAATAATTAGTATCACTGGAAAAATGTCGCCTGCAATTATAATACGCAAAGCAAGGACGTGAACATAATTCCACATTATTTGTATAGGAAACAAATAAAACAGTATTTACACCAACAATTACACCAACAATCTAGAATGATTTGGAGTACATACTGGGGTGTTAAATTGATTATCTTGGTATATATATGTGACAACACCGACATGGTGTTAGTTATCCCCATTCCTTTGTCGTTGGTAAAATTAACACCATGTTGGCGATGTCACATATAGATACCAAGCGAATCACTTTTAACACCCCCAGTTTATGCAGTGTATAGCCGGTGTTGAAATTCTTAAATACAGCTATTTTAACCTAGTGAAGGTAAACATCGTAACCAGTACTGTACTGTATCAAAGTCGGCTAAGGAAAGTTTAAAATACAGAGGAAACAAATGTAACCTTTTTCTCTATTATTTAACACTCTTCATTTGGAATGACGGTAAAATCGGGATCCCGAGTTTGGTCTGGGATCATTTTCGTTATGTACAACTCCAGTCGATCTTCCTCCAGGAAGTAGAATCAGTCTAATTTTTACCAGCATATTTGTTTTTTGTGTGTGCTATTTTGGATCGGCTGCAGATCATGTCGTTTCAAATACTGTATAGCTTAAATAATGATAATTAACTCAACTTCCATGATGCACTTTAGATTGTCATCTGATACTTCACACTCATTTTGTTTGAACATTAATCAAAACCGAATATGATCAACACAGGTGTTACAAAACATACACACAACTCACAATTATGAAGAAACATTAGTGCCAAGGTAGAAATCAACGTAATTTAGTTATGATGAATATGTTATTAACAGATTCCAAGTCACAAACAGCACCAGACTGATATATTTAATATGTAAATTTACATCTCAGTTAACACATCTTATTGTTATGATAATATAATTAATTTGACTGTTAAGTTATAGACTGTGTCACCTCGTTTACAAAAAGAGTGACCTTTTTACAACTAGTTTTCATTATGTTTTGTCGGTCTTATTTATTCAGGGACTCCATCAGTGATTCCATTGTTCTCCAGGGGACCCCCGAGACATACAACACAATCATCACAAGCGAAACTATACATACATCGCTAAACTTAAGGATTAAAATATTTAGCGAAGGAAAATTGCACTGAACATAAAGTAAGAAGTTGAGTTTTCTTCCATTGAGCTGCGTACAAAATGTGTCTGCAGGAAATCCAGGCTCTGTGGCTCTTCAATTTAGTGGCGTAGCCAGCATCTTGTTTGAAGGAGGCCGGGGCGGGGGGGGGGGGGGGGGGTGCACAGGTATTTGTAGAGGGGGCAATTTCAGTTAAAATTGCTTGATTTTAGCAAGTTGCACGTTTTCCACAGGCTGGCGGGGCAAGCAGGATGGCAAGGTGTTCCACAGGAGAGGGGGAGGAGCTTCCCCCTTGGCCCTTATTGGCTACGCCACTGTTTTTATTTGTAAACATTTCATGAATAATATTACAACACTGTTTTTATTTACTTCTGTAAATAACGGCAGGTAGTGATCCACATCGCATTGTCTCATACTGCCCACTACACTTCGGTGCTGTTTTGAAATGATTAAACGTCTAACATTACGATTAATAACATTTTCGAAAAAGACAATGTATCATTATACACATATTTACAGAAACGTAAACAGGCAAAAGTAGGAGCTATTTATGAATTATCATGCTCCCCATTTTCATGGTTTAACAGACGACTTTTAGCGGTATGCGTTAAAGTGCAAATAAAACACAATTTTGCGTGAGGGTCTTGACAATTTTTTACAGGTAGTTTTTTGGAGGCAACCCACTGTTCTACGGCACCGAAAGGCACATTTCTTTAGAGCAAGAGACATTTGTGCAACAGTGTCTATCAGCCCCAAGGAAATCATGTTGAACTTAGAATTGATGTATATACTTTTCTTCTTTGAAGATTACCTGGAATCGGTTGTCTGTTACGTCATGTGTGACGTGGCCCTATAAGGTACACTGACTAAGAACTAACGGTATTACGCAGCGACGTACTGGCATTAACACTATTATTAGGATTAGTCAACTTCTGGGATTGATTGAACAACTACATAGACATCAGTGAACACCAAAAGCAAAATGTGATTGCATTTATATATGAGCTTATTTAACACAGGGACTTTGTTGAACTTCAGTCAAGTTTTAATGATGTATGAACTTCCTGTAATAAACCGGAAGTAATACAGAGGTATTTTTTTAAACTGTTTCCTTTTGAGGGTTTTATTTGATGCGTTCAGTTTTTTTTTTCTCACCCGTCAAGTTGAACCTATTACCACACATTTAAAGCCCTGGCTACATTGGTAAGAAGAAAAACATAAATGTTCACACAATCACATATATCTTGCATGGTATAAAGATAATAATGGTAGAAAACTTTCCTTAAAATATCTTTGCCTAAAGTGTTATCGTTTTAAATACTAAATGAAATAAGATCCAAAATTAGTGGAGAGCTCTGCCCATAGCAATGCGTACAAAGATACTGAATGCATTCTTACTGTTTTCTTGCATTTTCACAGGTTGGTTTTATTACAAATATCTTGAGTTGTGCAAAGCATTTAAAGTCAGTTTAACAATGTTGAGCCTGGGCTTTAAAGTCTGTATCTTTGATAAAGAAATTACAGCTTTCAAGACCTCAAATCACACGTGCTTATTTTGATTGTTATAATCAATATCACAAGACCTCAAATCACACGTGCTTATTTTGATTGTTACAATCGATATCACAAGACCTCAAATCACACATGCTTATTTTGATTGTTACAATCGATATAATCTCGATATGAACGTGCACAAAATAAATCCCTGACAAACCATACACCATGTTCCGTTGTTGTCACTAAAACGGACCACCGGATTAGAATAATGAAAGCTCATTGGCTGTTTGTATGTTGTGTTTGTTTAAAACTTGAGGAAGTAAATCAGTCCAATATTCAAAAATCCAACGAATCTTTCCCTTACATACGCTCCATTGTGTGTCTATGGTTGCAATTGCTACTTCATTTATTGAGTTTTCCTAGACTGATTACAATTAATAAACATTTTGTACTGAATGAGGGGTACGTAAAATGTTAACTTTAAGATTAAAAAACAAAAACAAAAACGAGCTATGAAAAGGAAGATGCTCAGACTAACTCTACGCGACAAAGGCACAAATACCAACCTAAGGAAACAAACTAGAAGGAACATAAAGGAACCGATCACGGATCGGAGATGCTATGGAGATGGGCTGGACACTTGTCAAGAAGACATGACAACATCAGGTGGACCAAGAGACTAACCGAATGGCAACCTAAAAATGGAAGACGAAGAAGAGGAAGAAAGAAGAGAAGATGGAGAGACGAAATTCAAACATACACAAACACGACAATCATGGGCTAGAATAGCAAGAAGGAGAAGAGAATGGAAATTGCATGAGAAGGGATTCATCCAAGAATAGATGAACACAACATGATGATGATGATGAAACAGGAAACAGTAAAATGTCGTCATCAAGGCCTTGGATCAAAGTAAAGATTCAGATCGACCAGAGGGAGCATGAACAGTCAGTGACGGGGATTATACTTGAGCAATTTCTCAAGTCCAGCTTCTGGAAGAGACAACCGCAGACTTCAGGGGATAATACATCTGTCATTGGATTTTGAGGTAAATTAATTTCCATCTATCAATTCTCAATAAACATGATGAGTTTGATTTGCCTCAATTAAAGAAATAACACAGTTATACAAAGGAATACCAGGCTCAATGACATGACAGATTGGCATCTGTAATTCGGAATGAATTTCATTTGCTTGGAATAAGGAGTCTACAATGACATTCAAGGCTTCATCCAAACTAGTGAAAACTGGATTATCAGTCTACGTCTGAGGAGTCTGATGACGCAGTGAGCCACCGGGGCTTCAATAAAGTATGTGTGTATTTAAACCAATATATGGAGTAATGTGCGTCTTATCTTCATCTGTCAAAGAGCATCGGTACATTCTGAGCTTCTTGAGGTATTTGATCATTTGCTTCAAATGAGGCGCCCACCGTGATGCACAACCACCCAAAGCATCATTTTCGGATAGATCCAGATCACTCAGTGTTGGCATATTACCCACTGACTCAGCAATGGGTTCCATATCAACATCTGTCAGTGCACAGCTTTTCAATCTCAGACTCATAAGGCGGTACAATTGCTTCAAACTAGCAGCCCACAATGATGCATGCCCACCTAATGCTGTATTATGTGACAGATCTAGATCAATCAGATTGGGCATGTCCTTCACTGACTTTGCAATGGGTTCCATATCATCATGTTTCAGTGCACAGTTTCCCAATCTCAGACTCATAAGGCGGTTCAATTGCTTCAAACTAGCAGCCCACAATGATGCACGCCCACCTAATGCACTATTATGTGAAAGGTCCAGATTAAGCGGAGTGGGCTTTCCCACCATTGCGATACGATGATGAATCTTCAATTGGTAATCGAATCGCTCCGATTGCTCCCACATTACTGGATATTTGTCTGGTGCAGAGTTTGATGACAGATCCAGATTTACCAGACTGGGCATGTCACCCAGTACCGCAGCAATGAGCTCAATACCTTTTTCGTACAGTAAGCATTTTCTCAATTCTAGATTCTTAAGGTGTTTCATTTTCGTCAAATGAGAAGCCCACATATCCGCACAACCACCCAAGGCTTTATTCCTGGACAGATCAAGATCAACCAGAGTAGACACGCCACTCAGTGTCACAGCAATGGGCTCAATATCTCTACCTTTCAGTGAACAGCTTTTCAAGCGAAGTTTTCGAAGGTGTTCCATTTTTCCCAATTGAGAAGCCCAATCTGATGCACAGCCACCTAAGGCTGCATTCAGTGATAAATCTAGATCAACCGTAGGCGTGTTAGCAATGGGGTCCAGATCTTGAGCAACCAGTGAGCAATCTCTTAGGTACAGCCTATGAAGGCTTGTCATGCACTTCAAAGGAGTCGCCAGTGTTGACAAAGAGCCACCCATTGCTTTATTCGTTGAGAGGTCTAGCTCAGTCAATGTTGATGGACTTGCCAAAGATGATAGGATTTCTTTACTACTGTTAGTAGTTAAGGAACAGTTTGTCAAAACAAGACAATGTAAATCAGTCATTAGCTTTATCGACTTGGCCAAATCCTTAACAAACCACTGTAAGTTACAGGAGGTTATAGTCAGGTACTTTACTTTCGCAAAGTGAGCCTTTCCTCCAGTCTGGCCTGCCACACGGTTCAGAAAGTAAATGTATGCGTTAATACTTTCAGTATCCCAGCGCGAAAGAGTAACTCCGAATCCCAGAGCTGAATTGATGAAATTCTCTGATGGCAGTTCCTTTGATTGACTCTCGAAATAACAAACAAAGGCAAGTCGTTTATCACTATGCAAATGCTTTAAAATACGCTCTGTACATGCCTCATTGTCTCCACAACAAAACCTCAACAAATACTCATGATGAGAATTCCCTCTCGTTACTATCTGATTTAGGATGGTTTTAAACTTCTCGGATTTAATCAAACTTTGCCAGTACATCGCTGCGCAGTACTCCAAAAATGTGAGGTGTATGAAAGACACTCTTTGATAAGTGTCAAGCCCATCAATGACCCTCTCGCTTGTGAGGACACCTGCATCCTTTGCTGCGTCCAACGCGCTCTTTTCTAAGACTTCTTCTCGAAAGGCAAATGACCGATCTGTAGACATCAGACCATCGAGAGCTACCTCTCCGATTACAATCAAATTATCAATTATTTATGTATCATTTATGTCCGTTGTTTTTCTTTTGAATATGTATTTCATTGCTTTATTATACAGTTGTGTCATTGTGACTGGGAGGGTGTTCTCTTTGTTCCATAGCAAACAAATCAGCAGCAGCAGCATGGCACTTTTTGCCAGATCAGACAAAATACCTGAGTGTTTTATCTGCTCTGAAAGCTTCCTAGCCTTGTCGTGATCCTCGTGGAAGAATTTTTTCACATATTCCTCAATATCCGTGTCTGAATACCCCTTAATTTTCACATGAGTATAGGGCTTTTCAATCAATGATGAGCTGACTAGTTTGTCAAGGCCGGAAGGTCGAGATGTAGTAACTACCCAACATTCTGCGCCCTGTTTCCGGTTAAGAACTTCAAGAATCGAACCAAATAAGGACTTGTCTAGGGTAGAGGATTGAAATTCATCAAATCCATCCAAGAGAATCAACACTTTCTCTTGGTTCTTGTTAATAACCTCTTTCAAAACAGACTTATCTACAGAGTTTCTGTCTAAGAGCTGATCAAAGATAGCGTCCATTAAGTCTGAATCTTGTTTCAATGAACGCATTTTCAATACAAACAAAAGTTGGTACTTATCGAGTGTCTCATTCTGACCCAATGCCCAATCATAAGCGATTTTATCAATTAGGTTTGTCTTCCCAATTCCTGCCGTTCCGCTTACAACGACACGTTTGATTGGATTACCCTCCCTTGTCTCAAAGTGGAATATCTCTTTATATGATTCCATAGTCTCCTCTGTGTGACTCTCCCCTGTCTTGTCAACCCATTCAACTAATCTAAGCTTTGTATAGATGTCCATTATGTGTCTCTTATCATCATCAACCCATGGGAGCATCTGTACATAACTACCTGTAGTCGTGTACACTTTCTTCAATGCCTTGTTAGCCTTACCTGCAACAGCTTCAACTTGACCGCGGTCTGGTGTTCCTGTTAGGCAATATAAACAAAACCAAATGTCACCAGTTTAACAAAAACATTGCTGAACCAACAATATTCACAGCTGCTCTAAACACAAACTGTAAGTGCTAATCGTGTAATTTTGTAAACGTTTTGTTTTCACCCCTTAAGTTTAAACGAACATGTAAACTGTGTATAGATCCCATTCGTGCCATTGAATGATATGATACTGCGGGGGATTTCTTGTTTCAAATTAGAATCATTGTTTCGAATATATAATTTGTTGTTCGGAGTATAACCTTACCTATTTAGGATAACTAATTGGCTATTTTATTCAGATAATGTCGTTGAAAACGAGTTCATCATTTGTCTTCAAGAAGAGCCTTGGATGTTATTTGAACCAAGAGGAAGTTTTATAATACCTGTTGCAGTCTGAGGAGCATTTTGATTCACGGTAATTCCTGTAGCAGAGCCAAAGATGTTAACACTACGATCCCCGATTGACAAGTGTTGTATTTCAGTCCCATATTGGTTAGGACAGAATGTATGTATATGAGACGATTGCTGGCTGTCTCGGTCTTGCTGAAGATCAGGTACAATAGCTGGTGAAAGATAAATCATCCATTAGGTTCGTATTCCAAGGAATGACACTTATAAATGCTTAATTCCAGACAATAAGTGTGTTTCAATGCAGTTCAACTACAAGACATACGCTTTTACGTGCCATACAACCGTTAGGTAACAAGCATATTCGGTAGGGGTATCATGGACTCCAAGATTGTCGTAAGTTTTTACGTAAATATTCACGTTAAGTCACGAATATTATCAATGTTCGTTCTTGACTTCACCTATCAAGAACACCACGCGTTTTCCTCTACGTTTGTGATAGACCGATCCATTAGCCCCCCTTTACTAAAGTACTGAACAATCACAGCCTCGACAACGCCACTGAAAATCCGACAAAGGTCCAACACGTTAAAAATCCCATTAAAAAGGTAAACAAACCGCCGCCATTGTTCTGACACAAATGCATATACAACTGTACTAAATTTTGGTTAGTTTTGTTTTAATTTTTCGTATTTCTGGTGGTGCAAATCCCCCAGTAGTGGTCCTTGTACAGTCGTGGAAAAGTGGTTTAACAGTGTTCCTGTCTGCATTGTTCTTTGGACTCAAGGCACTGCTCAATAGGCCACGAAACTAAATCCATACTGTACACGAAAACCATGTTCGTGTGTGTATTTTGATACGTGTGGGGCGCTGAAACCGAACCACCACTGCTATCTTGGCAAGAAAGTCACGCCATGTGCTGTTGCTAGGCAAGTTCTAAGGTAGGCAGGGCTTAATGGATCGGTCTATTAGCTTTGCCCCACACAGGTTGTAAACATTGACGTCGATTTTCTTTTGCGCTATTGCCCCCAAGTCATAAGTTTTAACGTCGATTGTTTGAAAAATTTCCCAACTTTGCCCAAATCACTATCACTGACGAAAATTTTTCTGTTGAGACTTTGCGCCCCCGGTTGGAAGAAAGCATATCATCTTCAAAATTGTTAATTAAACATTGTCAGTTTCAAAAATGTGTACATTTTCAGACTTCACAGAGGACAGTGAAAGACAATGAGCTTTGCTTGTTTCAGTCGAGTTGAGTTGTTCAATTCTCAAATTCTAGAAATTTAAGCATGCATTGCTCACGCTCTCCCCTTTAATCACCTTGATCAAGATTATTTTCATCTGGCACTGTTTTGAATTTCAAACCGATGTTAAAATAAAAGTGGACAGTTTGCATCACCTTCATTTCAACTCGTTTGTTTTTAATGGAAATTTCGCTGGTTCTTCCGATCTTGACCCAGATATCAATTACTTCAACAATCAGGGTCTTCATACCCCATCTGACTGGGTGATCAATTTTTCGACCACTTTGGTGATGTGGACTGTCTGCAGAATGTTTCATGTTTTCATCTTAATTGTAGAAGTTTATCAAAACATTTCGATAGTATTTCTGAGTACATTGAACTTCTTCAATTTCAGTTAAGTGTCATTGTTTTTTCTGAAACCTTGCTGTCTGATCATAGCCCTACTGATCTTTTTAATTTTCCAGGTTATAGTTTTGTTTCCCAAAACCGACAGGGTAGAATAGGTGTGGGTGTGGCAATGTACATTCATAAGTCTTTTCCCTTTGTTCACCGAAATGGTTTGACTCTTCAAACTATTAATTGCGAGTCCCTTTTTATTGAAATCCCCCAACTCAACAGTATATATATTGTGGTGGGTATTGTTTACAAGCCACCAGACTTCAATACAAATGACTTTGTTGATTTACTTGGTATTTTACTTGCTAAGCTCAATATGGAAAACAAGCATGTTTTCATCATGTGAGATTTCATTGTTGATCTATTGAAGCATAATGTTCATAATCCTACGTCTCGTTTTGTTGATTGCCTGTTTAGTAATTCTTTTTTGCCTCTCATTAACAAACCCACCTGAATCACTGACTCTGCAGCTACTTTGATTGATGATATTATTACTAATTACAGTAATCTGTCGTCAAAATCTGGTGTATTGTATTGTGATGTTTCTGATCATCTGCCAATTTTTCAGATAACTTCATTGTGTGGCTTGTCATGTAGAGACAGGAGAATCTCACATTCCTTCAGATGCATTAATTCTCGCAAAATAGTTTTAACAAGAAAAGGATCTCATAGATTGCTGGCGTTCTGTTTATCCGGACAAAAATGATTATACCCATTTTCATAAAGGTTGTAATCAAGCTAATAGAATTGATTATATGTTTGTTTCGTCAAATGTTATCAACAATATTAATGATGTTTTCTGTAACTCATTGTGGGTTTTCTGATCACCAAGTTATTGGTCTTAAACTTGAAGATAATGACACTCCACCTGGTCAAGGCCGGTGGTTCTGCAACAACTCTCTTCTTGAAGACTCTGAATGTACATTTCGCATCACAAATCTTGACAATTTTTTGAGATCTCAAAATGGGAATTATAATTTCCACTCTGAATGGTGGGAAATGTGTAAATTCCGTTTTAAAGAAACCATTCAAGAGTTCGGCAAAGAAAAACGCCCATTCAAAAGCAAAGCCGCAAGGAGTTACAGCAGCATTATAATAATTTAATTAAGGACAATGATAACAATAATGTCGATGAGAGCTCGGGTTAGAACTCATACCGCTCAAAAAGAAGAGGGAGAGAAAGCATCAAAATATTTTCACAATCTGGAAAAACAACAGATCAAAAGTAGTAAAATTGATAAACTCCTTAATCATGAAGGAATTTTGGTTGATCAACCTGTCCAAAATAATGCTCGATGTTGTAAATGATTTTTAAAGCATTTTGTTCAGTTCCGAGAATATATCCAAAACCAATTTAGATGAAATAGTGTCGAGCATTGAAACTAAGAGTATACCGGAAAACTTCCTGGAAGATTTGGAAAGAAGTATTACCGAAGAAGAGATCAAAAACACTCTTTTCCCAATGAATAAGAACAAAAGTCCAGGTAAAGATGGCCTTACGGTGGAGTTCTACCAAACGTTTTGGCCTATTTTGGGTAAATGGGTAATTCTATGAATTCCGCTCTTATTAGACTTATCTATACAAATTCAGGGAGCCGTTATGATTTAAAAAACTGGCATCCTATTAGCCTCTTAAATGTTGATTATAAAATATTGTTAATTTGTTTACAATGGTACAGTCGCCCGCTGCGCGATCCTATACCCGAGCTTGTCCCTTGTCCCTAGTCTTTCCGTGTCTTTCTGTCTGTCTGTTGGTTCGTATCTTTTCCAATGTTTTTAAGGTTCATGTTCATGATAAGTTTCAAGTTCATATAAGCTTCATTTTTTTTCAAAATTGGGAGAGAAGGTTCACAAGGAAGAAGAATCGAGGGAAAAAAAAACAGAAACAAACAATCAAACCAACAGAACAATGACAATAGGTCTTCGGCCGGTAGCGGAACACCTAAAAAAAATTACAATAATAGGTTTTCGGCCGTTAGCCGAACACCTAAAAAGAAAAAAAAAATCAAGAGATGTTCCGGGCTGAATGCCCGAACACCTAATTACGTTGCTAAATTACAGCCACCGTAGTTATATCATGAACTCAAAAGAGATAACAGCTAGATACATGGTGTACGTACAACAGTGTGTGTTTATTGTACCATCCAATGCAGGAAATGAAAATAACTTTCACTTTGTCAAAATGTCTAGAAACTGAGATGACGAATATAAAACTAGCTTTTGGCGTTGTATATCATGTACTCAGGGGAAGAGCTGGTAAATTGATCCTTGAACAGGAAAGCAGCTAACCTTATCGGATGTGCTATTTTGCTTTTTAAATGTTTATACAATACTTCCTGTCCCATTATTGTATAAAGTCTCTCATTTAATCTTTACATTTCGTTTACAGCAGCAGCAGCAGCAGCAGCAGCAGCAGCAGCAACAAAGACCACTTGTTAATAATAACTCAAAATATATCCCATTTTTAAAAATTCCAAAACAGTTTGATCTAATACAGTTGCGATGATGGTAACCTAGCCTAGTATCTTGTCTTTATACGTCACAAGAAGTGATAACGTATACCCGGCTAACCCTCTCCGGTCGCAGAAGAGGGTTACGTTCACCGCAATTAGTTGGTCTGACTACACCCGTCACCCACTAATGCGCCTTTAACACATACAACAAATGCGCGATTATTGTACCAATAACTTTCACTTTGTCAAAAAGCCTAGAAACTGAGACGACGAATATAAAACTAGCGTTTGGCGCTGTGACAATGGTGTATCCAGCTGTACCTTCGGCACTGTGAAGTGTGCACGTGTTTTTAAATACGCACCAGTCACATTCCCAAGCATTTTTAACTCACTCGCCACACCTGTACATAAAATCAATTGCCATTGTGTTAATCAACCATTTGGAAACTTTAGTTGAGATATTTTGTCATATTATTTGTAGAGGGGCAGTTTCAGTCGAGGTCAAGTCTATGGCAAATTTTACGGTGTCCTGCGGCTGACAGTGGGGAGGGCAAGTAGGGATTTCTTTTTTGAAAGCCGACTGTAACGAGTACTTTCCATTCTTCCGATTGTACTGAGGACAGAACTATGAAGAAAAAAAATCAAAAACGAAAACAATAACGTTGCTCAAAGTCCTTTTATAGCCACCGTAGTTATCATGTACTCAAGAGGCAGGAAACTGCTGGTAGTTTGATCCTGAACAACAAACTGTTAACAGGAAAGCAAATGACCTTGTAGGATGTGCTTTTTATGCATTTTCCAGAATCAAGGAAATGCTAACCTTGCGAAAATAAAGAAACAGGAGTTGATATCCTGTTGTAAGGATTTGGCCAAGTAAACATACCTACACTCTAATTTAAAAACACGTCATAGCTTGGACTAGAAACCAGTTAGGTTTGACTTACAAATAGGAGTTAGCAGCAACTGAAAATCAGTCAGTCTGATTAGTTTTTTCTAGAACTACATAAATAACTAAAATTTGAGTCAAATCCTGTTATTATATATCCATTATCTTTTTAACTGTCGTATGAACTAATTTCCTAGTCAGTTTTCAACAACTAGGAAAACTAGTCGATATTTTGACTAGGTGTAACGACTGGTTTACATTGTCTTTGTTTGAGTTACTGCTTCTTCACCACTGACAGTAGTAAAGGAATTCTTTCATCGTTGGCAAGTTCATCAACATTGACTTACCAAGCCCTATCAGGGAATGAAGCCTTGGGTGGCAGTGCATCATTGGGGGCTCCTTATTTGAAGCAAATGACCAAACACCTCAAGTAAAGGAGCTTATTTAAGAGTTGACCTACGCCCGTTGAAAGAATGAAGATAAAAAGCACGTTTACTGCATCAATCAATTTTTTCTCCCACATTGGAACCCTGTTGGCTTACAGCGACATGAAGCTTATCAGACGTATGATTGCCAAATCTATTTCAACAAATTTCGACGAAGCTTTGAATGTCATTCTAGACACCTGATACCAAGCTAATGAAACTCATTCCGAATTACTAACAGATATGAATCTGTCATGTCATTGAGTCTGGAATTTCTCTGCACAATTGTGTTCTTCCTTTATTTGGGGCAAATCAACCCATCATGTTTATTGATAACTGTTGGATAGAAATGAATTTACCCCCAAGCCAGTGATCTTCCGGTGAATACTTTGTTTGTCTTATCCAGAAGCTGGACTTGAGAAACTGCTGAAGTATGAACCCCGTCACTGGGTGTTATGCTTCCTTCCGTCGATCTGAAGCCTTGATCAAAAGCTTTGGGAGGATGTAAAGAAATTCCACGCTTAAAAGATGTAAAATATCACACAATCTGTCCATCTGCTGGTAAAGTAAACATCGTCATATTAAATAAGTTCCCATTATTATTCAATTTATCTCTGAGACTGCGGGGAAAAGTGGACAATATGCACCTTCCTACTACCGCGAAAATATGGAGCCTCCGATTTAATACCTCACTTGTGTACACAGATCTGGGGGTGGCACACTCCATTCTGAATCAGTGTTGAAGTTTGCAAACCGTTGATGAAAGTTTTAAAGGTCAAAGTAAACAGTAGTACCGTACTTTATAAAACGTTACATAATAACTAGACACCTCACAAGCGTTCGTGACTATGTTTAATTCTGATAAAGAAACGTGCATGCTGACTAATGCAATGATAGGGGAAACCCATTTTACGTTGTACACACCAAAGCTGATTGGTCGTCTTCAATCATATGATCGCTGCCCATGCGATTGTCAGGAAACCCGATAAGAGACAATCCTTATGAGAATCACACTGTTAGTTCCGCCTAGCTTGGATGATGTCTCTTAGTTTTTTTTCCTGTCGGATTACGATTTATCGAAAGACTGTAGTGCAGTTTCTTTAATTCTTAATCCAAGCTCTCGCTTCTTGGGGACTCGAAATGCCTTACAGTTTTCCCAATACAAGAGTTGGACTTTATTGAAGCAAAACGCCAGTCAGCGTATCTTTAGCATCAACGCAGTACGCGGTAAGTAACGGCCCGTTGCATCTCTGCAGCCTCCTACGCATAATTACATAATTAAAATTTAAAAAACATCAGAATATTGTTTAATGTTATTATAGTAATATGTTTTAGCCTCGATTCCAACCTCGTCAATATTGGCCGCTTATTGCACTGTTTATTGTACGGATGACACAGGTGTTTTGACCTGGGGAAAAATGCCATATCCAACCAATATTTATTTTTATAATTAATTTTAATTTATTTATTGATTGATTGTTATTATGTTTTTTAATAATTATATATATTTTTAGTGAATGTTGGACCCTTTCCCCTTTTTGTTTGTTAATTTTTACGTTCCTCTCGGTAATTCGGTACCTATGCAGCGTTAGTTATTGACTTCTATTAAAAAAAAAAAAAAAAAAAAAAAATGAAAAACAAAAACAAACAAACAAATCTGCGATGCCACGACGCGCAAAAGTCAAACGCCCATATCTCTTTCATAATATTGATGTAATGTTTTTCTCACATATTAATACCTTCTAGAGGTTGTTCCCACACTATAGAATCCTTGTCAGACCAGTAGTGGTACGTATACATAGGACTACCCATCCATGAAAGTTTAAGTTCTCGTAATCAGTAATTTAATAACACACAACCCTCAGCTATTAGCCCCACCTTTCACAACCAACCCCACCCCAACAGCCCCAACCCCATTTCAGACTTTGGATTGGGCAAAAAAGATATACTACATGTCAGTCTATACATCAACCAAGGGTACGGTTATGTCATCATTCATTGAGCCTGAGGATGTAGTCCAGAAATATTGATTGATACTAATGGTATGACGTGTGCTTGTATACTTTGTCAGCTAAAGTTATTTTGAGGGGGAAAAGCCAGTTTAGTTTTGTATTTTGTAAATTTAGTCATTTTCATTGTATGTATACATAGACGTCAGACCAGCAAGGTCTGAAACAATAGACCGATTGCGCAACCACTGTTGTTATGCGGTCACGTGACCTCCTTTGGGTAAAACGCCGTATCAGCTGGTGGCAAAATACGTGTAAAGAGATATGCCGTGACACAAAGTGACTGAGTGACTGAGTGATAAATTAGTTAATCAGACCCTTTATTAATGTAGTATGTTGTGGCATTAAATTAAATCACATATTCTCTGTTTCATAATTTAACAGATTTCTACTTAAAAAGAGTTTTTTAGTCATGCACTACCGGCGTCGGACGACTATGTAGCCACCCGTCTGTTATTTTGTTTGTAACGTAAAGGCCTTAATCACTGTAAAAAAAAAAAAAAAAAAAAAAAAAAAAGGGGGGGGGGAGAGAACGTTTGAGAAGTGAGCATTTATACCTAGCCTTGCGACATTTCAAATGGGCAAAGGAATCACATAGTTTGGAAAGCAATTTCTTTGGATGATTTCAGCTTCGAAACTTTGAAATTTTGACCAGTGCGTGGTGATCGCGGTCGTCTGGCCTAATTGTTCCGTCGTGCACTAGTACACATCGTGCTCATGTATACGTTACTTGCATATTTCAAGACTTGCTGAACTGCTCTTACTGGCTTTATTCAGCCACTCGAGGGTCTCTGCTACAAATTCGGGAATATTTTCGACAGATTTCAAAGTATCAAACCAGTTCAATAGATACAAACATGTTTTATAGTCATTCAAATGTGTTAGTACCAAGAGAATACACATTGTTGTTGTTTTTCTTAATTATTACCAATTAGGCCTATTAGGCTAATTTCAGTGAATTTTAAATTCTCTCATCCAATGATCTCACTTCTTGTCCGATGTTTAAAAATCCCAATTCCGGAATGCTCGATTTCTCTACCACCTGTCAGTTTTGGACATCTGGAGTCTGATCGGCACTTTGTATAGCATTTTTAAGGAGTGGTTAGAAAAGTACTCGATATTGTTGTTGCCCCCCCCCCCCCCCCCCCCGTCATTTGACATCCTGCTGGCTTGCAATATTGTGGCTCCTTCTTCAAGTATGATCATCACATAATTTGGGTACGAGCTACCTGACTTTTGCAACCCTGGGTAGTCTCTTCATGAAAAAAAAACTACACGGACAAAAGTCGACTGGCAGAATAACGCTATACGATTCTTTTGTCCGATGAGACATGGATTGCGAACAGAGTCAGAAACGGGTAGAAAAAAATCTACATACTTTATCACAAAAACTTTTTTCTTGCAGAACAAACACAATAAAATGCCGGCGTTAATAGACAGCACAACAACAACCGAGATGAAAAGAGGATCTGGATTAGTAAACGGTACCGGAAGAGTGACCATTTTCGTGATGATGGGTGTGACTGTTGTAATCAGTGAGTGATTTTTCCCTTTCTTTTTACATTCGATGATGTAAACATGAACACAACCAACAAACCGGTACAAATTCATAGAGCATGTTTGCGGAGAAAATTGAAATCAAAGATGGCGCGCTTCAAATCCAAGTTGGCGCGGTATACGGCTGGAATAGCATAGATATTGATCCCTTTGTTCAGTTACGCGGTAATCAATGTTCAATCGTGTACACAGATTCCTAGCATATACAAAGTATATGTTGTATATTAATACAATTCAAAATGTGGTCATCTGCTGAAAAGCACGGGCCTCAAAGCTTTGGTATTAACAGTTTCTAATCATTTTATTTTATGTACAGTGAGTTTTCTGTGCGCCTGGTGGAAATGCAAAAAGAGTAAGTTTATCGACACTGCAGAGGAGTGTTGGTTACCATCTGAGACACTTCAAATAGTCCTCGGTTCAAAAATCTTGCAGAATATATTTTAATACGTGTGGAATACATGAAAAAAATTCTGCCTTGAGTCATATAAACCATGTTAAAAAACGAAGACCCCTTAAAATGGGAATTTGGCGGACGCCTTAAAATAAGCATTGAATGATAGTTTTATATGTAATGATATTCCCTAAACGGTGTGTATCATAAATTTAGAAATACAACGATTTTTACCGCATTTTTCCATATTTGTTTTTACAATGACTGTTATAAAATACCCTCTCAGACAGATTCCGCTAATCTGTTCATTTTCATTGCTGCATTCTCAATCGCTGCAATGGAAAGAAGCTAGGCTAAGAAAAAACACGACTTATTTTCTCGTATTGTAGACAGAAACTGTTATGTATCTGGAGGACTCGTGTTGGTATAACCTTTGCAGATGTTGAGCCTCAGTAAAGCTTAATTATACATTTGTTTGTAATAATTTCTTCCAGGGAACCGAAGATATTCTGGTCCATTGGAAAGAGGTAGGCATAAATACCTCGTTTCTTTCAGTTGGGAATGTAATATTTGACATTGACTGGAGTTTGTCTTTTGATGTCACGAAAGCCCGATATTGAACGTGAATGTTACATACCTCCCGGATTGTTCACACAATATTTCAGTGATTTTGGCGACATTTGAAAAATTGCTAGAGTAATTGAATACTCGTTTAGCGAGTTCAGTAAATACTGTCAGATAATACCTGGATTATTATAAAGGGAAAATTGAGATAAAAGGATGACTTAGTGGTGGGATCTCAATAAAAAGCGGGGCTTGACGACGAGAGCCCCTCATGACGTGTCTGGTTCAAAGGTGCAAATGTTTTAGGAAAAAACATTGCATATTACACGATAAATTAATATGGTTAAGTTACACAAACAACAAGGACTAAAGGACAATAAAGACAATGGCACTCTGTACAGCAGTAGGTATTGTTCATGAATAATCAACAGAGGGGATTATAAGAATGAAGCAAAAGGTGCAGATTAAAAACTAATTGAAGCAAAACAAATCTGAAGAAAAAAAAGAGAAAGACATTGACGTTAACATTCAAACAATTGTTAAAAGTTGGGGATTTAATGCTGATGATGCCTTAGAATACCGGTCACTATTGGTACCCAACAGCCAATGGTAGGTAAAGCGTGTCAACCCCATTGACACACATGACTCTCCAAGTTCAACTAAAAACTAAAACTAGTAACGGGCCACGATATTCTGGTACGTACTCGATATAAATCGTGTGGTTTGTAATCAGTGAAATGGGAACCCGCTGTTTTGAAGTCAACATTTATGAGTGTCAGTCTCGGGAAGGCGAACCTAAATAGATACTTTATTTTCCACCAGGTATTGATCCTGATCGAGTCAGTAGAGTCAGCAACATATCATTTAACATCGAAAAATTGTCAATTGATGGTAGCCATGCTGTCTTCCTGGGCTCTGCTTCTGGAACTACCTTGAATGAAAATGGAAAAGGTATTATATAACTTCTTCCTATAGTACTAAGGTGACTCCCTACCGTTTTGCAAAATATATATCCTAACGAAGTCACTCTTCAGATGAGTATTTTTTAACCAAAATAGATCGAATTTCCTGAATCATTTTAATTTAAATTCTATTTCGCTCATTTATTGATATTGTGCATGATACTCACGATTCTTTGTTTGCACAAGTGTCTTTATATAGCAATTAATAAACTTAAATGCATGAAGACATACTAAATCATTATAGCCTACGTCATTACTTATGATGACTGACGATGCGTCTAAGACCGTGCTTGAAGTTTGACGTCATCTTTAAATTTGATGATGCCGTAGGATACCGATAATGATTGCTTCCCATACAGCCAATAGGTAAAGCCTGTCAACCCCATTGACACATAAGACTCTACAAGTTCAACAAACTAAAACTACAGGGCTACGCTATTCTGGTATATACTCGATATAAATCGTGTGGTTTGTATTCAGTTGAAGTCAGCATTTATGAATGTCAGTCTCGGGAATGTGAACCTAAATAGATGCTTCATTTTCCACCAGGTATTGATCAGGATCAGGGCAGCAATAAAGCAATTGACTTAGAAGACTTTTCATTTCGGCGTCGCCGTGATGTCCTCCGCGGCACTGCTCCTGGAACTACCGTGAATCAAAATGTCAAAGAGAATGGAACAGGTATTATATAACTTCTTCCTGGTAAAAAAGTGACTCCTTACAGTTCGGCAAAATTAACTATCCTGACGAAGTGACTCTTTGTATATGACCACTTCGTGATTTTATAACTAAACAAAATAACGAGACAAGTTATCTTACCAAGTCTACTTAAGGATAAGTTGGCTTTTATTTCCGGATGTATCATCTTATCAACCAAAGGTGGCTAACAGAACGTAGTGTCATGTCTAAAGGTTCGTTTAATTTCGAGAAAATTGTTGTCACCAATTCTTGAAGATTTTTTTCGTTCAAGGAATCAAAAGAAAGTCAGTAACTTTAAAAATCTAAATTGACTTTTGAGCATCAAATCAGCCTGAAAATGGGCAATGTAACGGGCAACACACCACCCAGTTTGTTCACACCGTCACTTTATTGAATTCGCAAAGTTGCCGCGTGTTTCTCAGGATATACAAAACAAACATTCTTGAGTGAAAAACGATAGCTTAACATGCAAAATGCAAGAATTTGGTTGTATCCATGGGAAAGAGGGAGGCATAAATACTTCATAATAAAATATTAGATATGGACTGAAGTTTGTCTTAGTCACGCAAACTTTTTACTATTTCAAGGTGTTGCAAATTCGAAAATAAGAAATGAACTTATTAAAATACGTTTAGTTTGACCAAGCAGTTGGTTGGGTCCTCCTGGTTCCTCTCTGGGGAACATCACTTAAACAAAGAAAACATTGTGGGTTAGCATTGTTCCATTGTTTTAAGGCCCTCTATAAAACACTCTGAGTCAGATTAGCGAAATCCATCCTGCCGGTGTACCAATTGCCGGTTAATCAAAATTTTACCTTGTGTTTTCTTTTTATGGCCCTCATAAGCTTCATACTTCTATGTTCACTTGAAATTTAGGGCTTAAACAAGCTAGAGTAGATATCTTAAAACAATTAATGATTTTGTAGAAATACTTGACTTTTGTAAGGTTTACAGTTTGTAATAGAACGTATTCTAAAAATGAGTTGTGGGTGCATCAATGTTGTTGATAAGTCGTGACATCTGATTATGATTATATTGCCAAACAGGAACACCATATTGCCAAACAGGAACACCAGACCCCGATCAAGTTGAAGCTGTTGCAGATAAGGCTAAAGAGGCATTGAAGAAAGTGTACACGACTACAGGTAGCTGGGTACAGATGCTTCCATGGGTTGATGCTAATAAGACACACATAATGGACATCTACACTAAGCTTAGATTAGTTGAACAGGTTGATAAGAAAGGAAAGATTCACAAAAAGGAGACTATGGAATCATATGAAGAGATTTTCCACTTTGAGACAAGGGAGGGTAATCCAATCAAACGTGTTGTTATAATCGGATCGGCAGGAATGGGGAAGACAGTCCTTATTAGTAAAATCGCTTATGATTGGGCATTGGGTCAGAGTGAGACACTCAACAAGTTTGAACTTGTTTTTGTATTGAACATGCGTTCATTGAAACAAGGTTCAGACTTAATGGACGCCATTTTTGATCAGCTCTTAGACAGAGACTCTGTAGATAAGTCTATTTTGAAAGAGTTTATTGACAAGAACCAAGAGAAAGTGTTGATTCTCTTGGATGGATTTGATGAATTTCAAACCTCTACCCTAGTCAAGTCCTTATTCGGTTCTATTCTTAAAGTTCTTAATCGAAAGCAGGGTATTGAATGCTGGGCAGTTATTACATCTCGTCTCCTTGACAAACTAGTCGACTCATCATTGGTTGAAAAGCCCTATACTCGTGTGGAAATTAAGGGGTTTTCAGATACGGATATTGAGGATTATGTTTTGAAATTCTTCCCTGATGATCATTCCGTGGCTAGGAAGCTTATAAAGAAGATACAATCTTCTGACGTCTTGTCCGAATTGGCAGAGTTCCCCATGTTGCTGCTGCTGTTATGTCTGCTATGGGACGCAAAGAACACCCTCCCAGACACAATGACTCGACTGTACAAAAAAGCATTCAAACACATATTCGAAAGGAAAGAAAGAAACATAGGAGAAGATGCTGTATCGAAGATTTTGATTGCAATAGGAAAGGTAGCTCTCAATGGTCTGATGTCTACAAATCAACCATTTTCCCTTAGAGAAGAAGACTTTGAAAAGAGCGCTTTGGAAGCAGCAATGGGTGCAGGGGTACTCAGTGGCGAGAGGGTCGTCGTTGATGGGAACGACACTTGTCAAAGTGTATATTTTATACACCACACATTTTTGGAGTATTGCGCAGCGATGTACTGGCGAAGTTTGATCAATACTAAAGAGTTTAACAGAGTCCTAAATCAGATGCTAGAGAAGAGATGTTATTTTCAGTACTTGTTCCGATTTTGCTGTGGAGACAATGAGGCATGTACAAAGCGTATTTTAAAGAAATTGCATAAAGAACGTGAAGATCCACGACTTGCCCTTGTTTGTTATTTCGAGAGCCAATCAAAGAAACTGCCATCAGAGAATGTCATCAATTCAGTTCTGACTGATGATGTTCACCTTTCGTGCTGGGATACTGAAAGTATTAACGCATTCATTTACTTTCTGAAGCGTGTGGCAGGCCAGACTGGAGGAAAGGCTCACCTGGCCAAAGTAAAGAAATTGGAGATAATCTCGTGTAATTTACACAGGTTTGTTGAGGACTTGGCCGAGTTGTTAAAGCTAATGACCAATTTACACTGTATTTGTTTGAGTTACTGCTCCTTAACTACTGCCAGTAGTGAACAAATCCTATCATCATTGGCAAGAAGTTCATCAACATTGACTAAGCTAGACCTCTCGGGGAATGAAGCCTTGGGTGGCAGTGCACTATTGTGGGCTGCTAGTTTGAAGCAAATGAAACACCTGAAGGAGCTGGACTTTGGAAACTGTGCACTGACTTGTGGCGATATGAAGCCCATTGCTGAGACAGTGAGTGAAATGCCCACTCTGGTGCATCTTGATCTGTCATTGAATCAATCTTTGGGCGAGGATACATCACTTTGGGCTCCTTATTGGGAGCAAATGGCCAAACACATCAAGGAGCTAAAATAAAATTGTTCTAATTCTGAATTTTCAAGTGGATTTTCAGAAAAGGAAGTAAAGCCTACAATAATGTAAAACTTTTCCTAATTACTTATCGAGGATCGGAATTTATTGACAAAAATATAAAGTGCAGTGGGGAATTTAAATATCCCCTCACCGACCCCCAGTCCAGATTGGGCTTTTGGTTTCTATTTTCAGGAATTTGGTTATATTGTTAGTGTAATGGAAGTGCATGAGTGGTTATTGTCATGTGACGTCGCTTGTGATGCGTTAACGGCGTATGTAGGTCAGACGACATGGTTGCACCAATAGCAGCGTACCAGCAAGGAGGCAGTTACGCCACTCTGAGGTCAGGTGCATTGTAATTTTGCGCAATTTATAGTTTAGTTGGGCTGTTTGCGCATAACCTTTAATTAAGGAGTTATTTAAGTTGATATGAGATTTCTTGTAGCGTGTAAATTGCAGACGAGAAAGCATGATAAAAGCTGCTGTTTTGCGGTTGCAGAGCGGAAATTGATCGACATTTTTAGCGAGAGATTAGAGATCTTTTCCTGAAATTGCTAGTGAATTTCATAGTGTTGGGAGTAAAAAGAGCCTGCAAGGTTTGCGAGTTTGGAAGTGTGACGTAAGTGTGTCTGCTTGGTGAATTCAGACGGCATTTGTTACATTGGTTCGTGCAAGCTTGATCGGAGTGGTGCATGGGTTCGCCCGTATACGGGCGAACCCGCTGCTAGAATTTAGGCAGGTTGTTGAGCTTTGCGCGTGCACACACACACACGTGTATTAACACAAGAGTTTAGACGATCAGCCGGAGATTCTACTGTGGTGTAATTGCTTGGGTTGAAATTAAACTACGACCCGAATGTTGCCGCCGCTGTATGCGAAGTAGACAACTAGGGTTTTGCGTGAAGGCTGTATTGGTGGAGCGAGTTGTTGGTTGTGCTAGGACTGAGCTGTGTGCTCAAGGCCTAGGGGGCGAGTGTACAATTTGCTGCATAGTGCTTTGCGTGCGGGTTGCCATTCACACATTATTGATGTAGCAGTAAGTGAGTAACTTTAGTCTCGTTTCATACCGCTTATAGGTTACATTGTTTAACCCAACTTCTTGAGTTGGAGGCTATTGTGAATAAATTAAATTAAGGTCAAGGTCACATAAATTGGTGCCGATCTGTGTAATTATTTTGGGGGGATTAGTGTGTATTCTGACAGAGGGTGGTTTACAATTAATTATAATCGGTGGTATACTTCCTCCGATACTTCCTTGAACTCTTCCTCTTTGCTGAACACAGATACAGTATTTAGGCGAAAGTGAAGGTCTTCCAGGGATTATGTGCAATGTCTTTGAGAAATGTGATTAACAAATTATCAAGATGATGATGAAGATGATGATGATGAGGAGGGCAGGATGATACAACTACATCAAAAATGGATTATTGAGTACAATGTCTTTGAGGAAGTGATCAACTGTTTCTAAGTTCTTTTTACTATTATCATGATGATGAGGATGATACAACTGCATATGTTAAAAATGAATAAAAATGTTAAGCTGGACACGAGAGCATGCGTCTGTTATGCATTGAATTTTGATCAAAAGGTTGTACGTGGACTATACTTCCGGTTTGATTCAGGACGTTCTGACATTAAAGTTCATTGAAGGTTATCCGTTACATCAGTAAGTCTTTACAGAAATACAATCACAGCTTGTTTTGGGGGTTTTCAGTTACATGTCTGTGTAATTGTTAATCAAACAAGGAAGTTGACTATTCTGGGTCAGTGCCTATGCCAGTAAGTCGCCGATAATGCTGAATGTATTTCGGTAATAGGTTTCAGCAAAGATACTACATCAACAAGATTGAACACTGCGTGGAAACATGAAACACAAAATGGCTGCGCGTGAAAGTGCGCCCGCTGTTGTTAGGTAGGTGAAACAAAGATCGTTTGCGCGTTAATAACATACTTGGGCCAAATGATTCCGCCAGCTAAAGAAGGTGATGGCAGATCGAAAAGTTGGTGCTCGGCTGTAAGATATGACAATAATCCTGAGGACAAATGTAATGTTATATTACTTGTATTCCTTTCCTTTGTCTTTGTTACAAAGAATGAAAGGTAAAGGTGAAAGATATGGGAAAACATTTTGATTGATAAACTACTATAGAGCATCGATTTTCTTGGCAATAGAAGTCACCTTAATTTTTTTTTTTCAATTATGACCTTTTTTAAAAGCAAACATGTTAATTGTACACTAATTTGAGTAAAATAACATGATTTGATATGATACAAATGGCATACCATGATTTAACGTTAATTTCTTTTTTTCGTTATATTTTTTTCCCATGGCATGTGAATGATAGGATCAGGGGACAACCCAAGAGGGCAGTGAAATACTTAAGGGTTTGAGAGTGATCAGTCAAATATGTTTAGGCCTACCTTTCAACAAAAGAAAAACAAAGAAACAGTTTTTCATTAATTGACCTTTTTAATCGACTCACTGGATCTGTAGTGTTATGACTTTTGTTAATTATAAAAGGATATGTAATGAAAATTGGTAGTCATTGATTTTGAAATTAAATGTTTATACAAATATTTTCTTCCTTTATTCAAAACCATTAAAACAGGTGGTTGCCAATATTTTTTATTGCATGGTAACTTATTGCAAATCATGATTAATGTGATTGGTACACTGTAGGCCTCCTACACGATCACAGTATAGGCTTGCTTTGTTAGACTCAATACACAGTTCCCATATTAAGGGGAAATTAACAATCTTGCAAACAATCTGAAGCCTATTGAGACTGGAAACATTTCAGGAGCAGTGAAAAAATTAAATAAAAATCCTAAAGTTAATTACAAAGACTATGGTGACTTTTGGGTAGCTTTAAATCGTGGTCTGCATACAGACTAAGATACTCGATATATTATTTTCCATTTTTCTTCAACCCCTTGTAAATCCTATACAGGAACCCTTTCTGTAACTGTTAAAACTGTAAGATGGATATTATGCAATAATTATCATTTCAATAATCATTTTTGTCTTTAATGAGAATTAGCACCTGCACTTGCCTCACGTTCCTATGACTATACACTTCGTTAACGCTGTCTGCTTCGTTTTACCTACCTACCGCGTGATGGCGCCCTCTTGTGTTTGTAGGATCTTTGGTTTCAGTGATTGTACCTTAATGACCCGATTCACTTGACATGAAATTTATTACTTCCGGTTGAACAGGAAGTTCATCCTGCAAATCAATATGTTTTTACAGAAATACCATCGCGATTTTGCTCTGTGATTTCAGTTATTGTCTGCAATCACTCCGAGAAGTTGACTAATCTAATCAGTGCCAGCTTGCCAGTACATCGCTGCGCGCAGGTCAATGGCTGTAACTTCACAACGCTCACAATAAATCTTGGTTGCACCATTCAGTCACATGCAATTTGACTCTAATGACAGACAATGGACAGACAGTAGTCGCGTATGACGTCAGTGCAAGGTGTCTATATACGGCCACGTCACACGAGACACATTCAGTTAACCAATCCCAAGAAATCTCCAAAGAAGAACAAAACAGTCAACTTCCAATGATCTATGGGATTGTAAGACAGCTGGCTGATATCATTGTGCTACCGCCAATTACTAGCGGCTGGTTACTTCCAAGTCTAGTTACCTGTAAAACTTGGTTTTATGATAAGGCATTTACGTTATATACGTTGTCCACAAAGATGTATACGGAATGCCATGAAAATAAGTTCATTAAGTGTGTTCGCCAAACCATGAAATCAGGTGTTTATTGATGCATACATTCCTATAATTTAATATTGGAATATACTTTATCTTTTATTCATAAATACCCTAGTCAGTTTATCCATTCTGATTGGCCGAGAGGGCATCACGTGGCCATGTTTAAACGGGCGATATAAACACGGTAAAAAGTGTTTAAAACCGGCTAGCCTTTGCGAACTCAAAATATGGCCCCTGAATCAGGATACGAAGTATAATAATATTATTTAAGACCAGTTTTAAACAACTTTCTGTTAAAGACTGGTTTTAATTAAAACAATGAAATCAATCATCATGAAAGAGCCTAAAAACTTGTGTAAATGTCGTCTGCTCTTTTTGGTCACTGTTTACATAGTAAAGAATGCAATAATGTTTAATCATATTTTCCTGCATTCACACACGTACAAACACATATTCATGATAAAAATATCGCCAGCGACAATGACAAACTACATACCAGATGCGTATTTTGACCTACAACAGCAGCAATAGTACAGGTGCCGACGTCGGACATGACGAAGACCCCTGCCGTAACACACACGGTTCGTAACGCCGGTGTAGCGCATCGCGATCCGGGTGGTGCAGTACATCTGAACACATCCAACATGTCACACAGTCCCTCTTCGCAGGATACACTTTCAACATCAGTGCTGTTGTCAATATTCTTCCAGCTTCAGCAGCATCTTTGGCGGACTCTTGAATCTCTCAAGAACTTTGATAAGTTTTTTGAGACCGAAAGTGGTCATTTTTTGTAAGTTTAGTTCGTGAACAAGTATTGCGAGAGTTCGAGTACTCGCGATGGCATGGCTGCATGCTGCGCCGCGCGACGCTACGGTTTTCAGCTGTTCTATTTCCAGAGAAGTTTAATTATTAAAAAGTCAAAATATGTTAAGGGAAAATCCATATTTATCGCAGAAAAATTATCTATGTTTATTTTTCCATTTATCTATGTTTGTTTTTAATTTATAACGTAATAAAGAAGTTGCTGAAATGTTTTTAAAATCAACATTATGTTTTCTGTTTCTAACTGGTGTGGGAAACGAACAGCATAGTCATTTAGTCTGGTTTCCATATAGTGACGTGTGATTCCCAATGATTATCGGAGGCAGAAATAATATCGACATTCCGTTCAAGGAATTGGCCCGTAAATATGGAAAGAAATTTAACGCAGAATCGAGGTGAGCTAAGTCTAAACTGTCAGGTTTGTTCCCAACTTTTAAAGGTTTTTGCATGTTTTTGACAGAAAGGCATTTATGAATGGGAATAAAGGTGTGATGAAGAGGTTTTTAACTATTGTTTAAAACCCCTGAGGGGCCTGGTGGCCGATAATTGCCCTCGCCTTCGGCTCGGGCAATTATCGGCCACCATAAAGGCATTTATGAATGGGAATAAAGGTGTGATGAAGAGGTTTTAAACTGTTGTTTAAAACCTCTGAGGGGCCTGGTGGCCGATAATTGCCCGTGCCGAAGGCGAGGGCAGTTATCGGCCACCATAAAGGCATTTATGAATGGTAATAAAGGTGTGATGAAGAGGTTTTAAACTATTGTTTAAAACCTCTGAGGGGCCTGGTGGCCGATAATTGCCCGTGCCGAAGGCGAGGGCAGTTATCGGCCACCATAAAGGCATTTATGAATGGGAATAAAGGTGTGATGAAGAGGTTTTAAACTGTTGTTTAAAACCTCTGAGGGGTCTGGTGGCCGATAATTGCCGTCGACTTCGGCTCGGGCAATTATCGGCCACCAGGCCCCTCATCGGTTTTAAACAACAGTTAAAAACCTCTTCATCACACCTTTATTCCCTTATTATTACTTTTTTTTACCCCCATACACCGATCTGTGTTAAGCACTGTATACACTGTATACTCACTATATCCAAAAGGAAATTCCTCGGGTGGGATTCGAACCAAAGACCCCTGCCATTTATGCCCGATACAAAAACAAGTAAATAAATTAGGGACCAATTATATGGACCTGCTTTAAGCAGACAAGCACAAGTTAGCAGGAAAATCAGGTACAAATGATACATGTGACATAGTGCTTTAGCTGGTACTTATTCTGGTAAGCACATTTGTTTTGTGCTTAGCTACTTTTTGTACTTTTAAGCAGTTCTATGAAATTGAGTCCTGGGCCTAATTTCATTGAGCTAGCAAATATGGTTTAACAATTTTCTGCTAAGCAGAAATAAGCAGGATAGCAGTCACAAATGGTACAAGTGACATGGTGGTTTGGCCTGTAAAGTTGTTTTGTGCTTGGCTACTTTTTGTGCTTAAAAAAAGCCCCAGCTCAACATTAGTAAAGTGTCTGTAAATGCTCTCATTTTTCGTGCAAATCAAAATACGTAATCAAACCAAACTGTGACAATTTCAGCTCATTTCGTTATTTCGTATACGAGAAAACGGTAAAAATGCATTTATCATTTTTGCACGCAATCTTAGGCAGGGTTTTTGGTCTATAAAAATTAATTGTTGGATCTCATTTCATTTATCATTCAAAAACGATAACTTTTCCAGCAAGACGAAACAAGCTGGCCAAGGAATTCAAGTGACGAGTTTCCTCTCCTAACTGGGAAGAACAAGTTAGTTCTCTTCCAACCAGGAGTAGTTTTCTTCGAATATTCCACTTTATCAAATATCTACTATGACTCGCTTTTTAAAACTGTCCGGAGATCCATGTATACGATATTTATAAACATAAACACAACCATGTAAATGACAAGTGTTTTCTGGTCGCTCATAGCAACGTTGATAATTCTTTATTAACCAAAATTTGATATAACAAGTTCGATATTAAATGAAATAATTAGTATCACTGGAAAAATGTCGCCTGCAATTATAATACGCAGAGCAAGGACGTGAACATACATCCCCATTATTTGTATAGGAAACAAATAAAACATTATTTACACCAACAATTACACCAACAACCTAGAATGATTTCGAGTACATACTGGGGTGTTAAATTGATTCACCGACATGGTGTTAGTTATCCCCATTCCTTTGTCGTTGGTAAAATTAACACCATGTTGGCGTTGTCACATATATATACCAAGCAAATCAATTTAACACCCCCAGTTTATGTAGTGTATAGCCGGTGTTGAAATTCTTAAATACAACTATTTTAACCTAGTTAAGGTAAACATCGTAACCAGTACTGTACTCTATCAAAGTCGGCTAAGGAAAGTTTAAAATACAGAGGAAGCAAATGTAACATCTCTATTATTTAACACTCTTCATTTGGAATGACGGTCAAATCGGGATCCCGAGTTTGGTCTGGGATCATTTTTGTTATGTACAACTCCAGTCGATCTTCCTCCAGGAAGTAGAATCAGTCTAATTTTTACCAGCATATTTGTTTTGTGTGTGTGCTCTTTTGGATCGGCTGCAGATCATGTCATTTCAAATAATACTGTATAGCTTAAATAATGATAATTAACTCAACTTCCATGATGCACTTTAGATTGTCATGTGATACTTCACACTCATTTTGTTTGAACATTAATCAAAACCGAATATGATCAACACAGGTGTTACAAAACATACACACAACTCACAATTATGAAGAAACATTAGTGCCAAGGTAGAAATCAACGTAATTTAGTTATGATGAATATGTTATTAACAGATTCCAAGTCACAAACAGCACCAGACTGATATATGTATGTAAGTTTACATCTCAGTTAACACATCTTATTGTTATGATAATATAATTAATTTGACTGTTAAGTTATAGACTGTGTCACCTCGTTTACAAAAAAAGTGACCTTTTTACAACTAGTTTTCATTATGTTTTGTCGGTCTTATTTATTCAGGGACTCCATCAGTGATTCCATTGTTCTCCAGGGGACCCCCGAGACATACAACACAATCATCACAAGCGAAACTATACATACATCGCTAAACTTAAGGATTAAAATATTTAGCGAAGGAAAATTGCACTGAACATAAAGTAAGAAGTTGAGTTTTCTTCCATTGAGCTGCGTACAAAATGTGTCTACAGGAAATCCAGGCTCTGTGGCTCTTCAATTTAGTGGCGTAGCCAGCATCTTGTTTGAAGGAGGCCGGGGGGTGGGGGGGTGGTGCACAGGTATTTGTAGAGGGGGCAATTTCAGTTAAAATTGCCTGATTTTAGCAAGTTGCACGTTTTCCAGAGGCTGGCGGGGCAAGCAGGATGGCAAGGTGTTCCACAGGAGAGGGGGAGGAGCTTCCCCCTTGGCCCTTATTGGCTACGCCACTGTTTTTATTTGTAAACATTTCATGAATAATATTACAACACTGTTTTTATTTACTTATGTAAATAACGGCAGGTAGTGATCCACATCGCATTGTCTCATACTGCCCACTACACTTTGGTGCTGTTTTGAAATGATTAAACATCTAACATTACGATTAATAAAATTTTCGAAAAAGACAATGTATCATTATACACATATTTACAGAAATGTAAACAGGCAAAAGTAGGAGCTATTTATGAATTATCATGCTCCCCATTTTCATGGTTTAACAGACGACTTTTAGAGGTATGCGTAAAAGTGCAAATAAAACACAATTTTGCGTGAGGGTCTTGACAATTTTTTACAGCTAGTTTTTTGGAGGCAACCCACTGTTCTACGGCATCGAAAGGCACATTTCTTTAGAGCAAGAGACATTTGTGCAACAGTGTCTATCAGCCCCAAGGAAATCATGTTGATCTTAGAATTGATGTATATACTTTTCTTCTTTGAAGATTACCTGGAATCGGTTGTCTGTTACGTCATGTGTGACGTGGCCCTATAAGGTACACTGACTAAGAACTAACGGTATTACGCAGCGACGTACTGGCATTAACACTATTATTAGGATTAGTCAACTTCTGGGATTGATTGAACAACTACATAGACATCAGTGAACACCAAAAGCAAAATGTGATTGCATTTATATATGAGCTTATTTAACACAGGGAACTTTGTTGAACTTCAGTCAAGTTTTAATGACTTTTTGAGGGTTTTATTTGATGCGTTCAGGTTTTTTTCTCACCCGTCAAGTTGAACCTATTAACACACATTTAAAGCCCTGGCTCAACATTGGTAAGAAGAAAAACATAAATGTTCACACAATCACATAATATCTTGCATGGTATAAAGATAATAATGGTACAAAAACTTTCCTTGAAGCATCTTTGCCTAAAGTGTTATCGTTTTAAATAATAAATGAAATAAGATCCAAAATTAGTGGAGAGCTCTGCCCATAGCAATGCGTACAAAGATACTGAATGCATTCTTACTGTTTTCTTGCATTTTCACAGGTTGGTTTTATTACAAATATTTTGAGTTGTGCAAAGCATTTGCGGTAAGTCTTTAAAGTCTGTATCTTTGATAAAGAAATTACAGCTTTCAAGACCTCAAATCACACGTGCTTATTTTGATTGTTACAATCGATATCACAAGACCTCAAATCACACGTGCTTATTTTGATTGTTACAATCGATATAACCTCAATATAAACGTGCACAAAATAAATCCCTGACAAACCATACACCATGTTCCGTTGTTGTCACTAAAACGGACCACCGGGATAGAATGATGAAAGCTCATTGGCTGTTTGTATGTTGTGTTTGTTTAAAACTTGAGGAAGTAAATCAGTCCAATATTAAAAAATCCAACGAATCTTTCCCTTACATACGCTCCATTGTGTGTCTATGGTTGCAATTGCTACATCATTATTGATTACAATTAATGAGACATTTTGTACTGAATGAAGGGTACGTAAAATGTTTACTTTAAGATTAAAAAACAAAAACAAAAACGAGCTATGGAAAAGAAGATGCTCAGACTAACTCTACGTGACAAAGGCAAACATACCAACCTAAGGAAACAAACTAGAAGCAAGGACATAAAGGAACCGATCACGGATCGGAAATGCTATGGAGATGGGCTGGAAACTTGTCAAGAAGACATGAAAACATCAGGTGGACCAAGCGACTAACTGAATGGCAACCTAAAAATGGAAGACGAAGAAGAGGAGGAAAGAAGAGAAGATGGAGAGACGAAATTCAAACATACACAAACACGACAATCACGGGCTAGAATAGCAAGAAGGAGAAGAGAATGGAAATTGCATGAGAAGGGATTCATCCAAGAATAGATGAACACAACATGATGATGATGATGAAACAGGAAACAGTAAAATGTCGTCATCAAGGCCTTGGATCAAAGTAAAGATTCAGATCGACCTTAGGGAGCATGAACAGTCAGTGACGGGGATTATACTTGATCAGTTTCTTAAGTCCAGCTTCTGGAAGAGACAACCACAGACTTCAAGGAATAATACATCATTGGATTTTGAGGTAAATTAATTTCCATCCATCAATTCTCAATAAACATGATGAGTTTGATTTGCCTCAATTAAAGAAATAACAGTTATGCAAAGGAATACCAGGGTCAATGACATGACAGATTCGCATCTGTAATTCGGAATGAATTTCATTTGCTTGGAATAAGGAGTCTACAATGACATTCAAGGCTTCATCCAAACTAGTGAAAACTGAATTATCAGTCTACGTCTGAGGAGTCTGATGACGCAGTGAGCCACCGGGGCTTCAATAAAGTATGTGTGTATTTAAACCGATATATGGAGTAATGTGCGTCTTATCTTCATCTGTCAAAGAGCATCGGTACATTCTGAGCTGCTTGAGGTATTTGGTCATTTGCTTCAAATGAGGCGCCCAACGTGATGCACAACCACCCAAAACATCATTTTCTGATAGATCCAGATCACTCAGTGTTGGCATATTACCCACTGTCTCAGCAATGGGTTCCATATCAACATCTGTCAGTGCACAGCTTTTCAATCTCAGACTCACAAGGCGGTACAATTGCTTCAAACTAGCAGCCCACAATGATGCACAACCACCTAATGCTTTATTATGTGACAGATTTAGATCAATCAGATTGGGCATGTCCTTCACTGACTTAGCAATGGGTTCCATATCAACATTTTTGGATAGATCCAGATCACTCAGTGTTGGCATATTACCCACTGACTCAGCAATGGGTTCCATATCAACATCTGTCAGTGCACAGCTTTTCAATCTCAGACTCACAAGGCGGTTCAATTGCTTCAAACTAGCAGCCCACAATGATGCATGCCCACCTAATGCTGTATTATGTGACAGATCTAGATCAATCAGATTGGGCATGTCCTTCACTGACTTAGCAATGGGTTCCATATCATCATGTTTCAGTGCACAGTTTCCCAATCTCAGACTCATAAGGCGGTTCAGTTGCTTCAAACTAGCAGCCCACAATGATGCACGCCCACCTAATGCTCTATTATGTGAAAGGTCCAGAGTAAGCGGAGTGGCGATACGATGATGAATCTTCAATTGGTAATCGAATCGCTCCGATTGCTCCCACATTACTGGATATTTGCGTGGTGCAGGGTTTGATGACAGATCCAGATAAACCAGACTGGGCATGTCACCCACTACCGCAGCAATGAGCTCGATATCTTTCTCGTACAGTAAGCATTTGCACAAGTCTAGAATCTTAAGGTGTTTCATTTTCGTCAAATGAGAAGCCCACATATCCACACAACCGCCCAAGGCTTTATTCCTGGACAGATCAAGATCAACCAGAGTAGACATGCCACTCAGTGCCACAGCAATGGGCTCAATATCTCTACCTTTCAGTGAACAGCTTCTCAAGTGAAGTTTTCGAAGGTGTTCCATTTTTCCCAATTGAGAAGCCCAATCTGATGCACAGCCACCCAAGGCTGCATTCAGTGATAAATCTAGATCAACCGTAGGCGTGTTAGCAATGGGGTCCAGATCTTGAGCAACCAGTGAGCAATCTCTTAGGTACAGCCTATGAAGGCTTGTCATGCACTTCAAAGGAGTCGCCAGTGTTGACAAAGAGCCACCCAAGGCTCTATTCTCTGAGAGGTCTAGCTGAGTCAATGTTAATGGACTTGCCAATGATGATAGGATTTCTTTACTACTGTTAGTAGTTAAGGAACAGTTTGTCAAAACAAGATAATTTAAATCAGTCATTAGCTTTATCGACTTGGCCAAATCCTCAACAAACCACTGTAAGTTACTGGAGATTATAGCCAGGTACTTTACTTTCGCAAAGTGGGCCTTTCCTCCAGTCTGGCCTGCCACACGGTTCAGAAAGTAAATGTATGCGTTAATACTTTCAGTATCCCAGTGCGAAAGAGTATCTGCGATTCCCAGAGCTGAATTGATGAAATTCTCTGATGGCAGTTCCTTTGATTGACTCTCGAAATAACAAACAGAGGCAAGTCGTTTATCACTATGCAAATGCTTTAAAATACGCTCTGTACATGCCTCATTGTCTCCACAACAAAACCTCAACAAATACTCATGATGAGATTTCCCTCTCGTTACTATCTGATTTTGGATGCTTTCAAACTTCTCGGATTTAATCAAACTTTGCCAGTACATCGCTGCGCAATACTCCAAAAATGTGAGGTGTATGAAAGACACTCTTTGATAAGTGTCAAGCCCATCAATGACCCTCTCGCTAGTGAGGACACCTGCATCCTTTGCTGCGTCCAACGCGCTCTTTTCAAAGACTTCTTCTCGAAAGGCAAATGACCGATCTGTAGACATCAGACCATCGAGAGCTACCTCTCCGATTACAATCAAATTATCAATTATTTCTGTATCTTTTAAGTCCGTTGTTTTTCTTTTGAAAATGTATTTCATTGCTTTATTATACAGTTGTGTCATTGTGACTGGGAGGTTGTTCTCTTTGTTCCATAGCGAACAAATCAGCAGCAGCAGCATGGCACTTTTTGCCAGATCAGACAAAATACCTGAGTGTTTTATCTGCTCTGAAAGCTTCCTAGCCTTGTCATGATCCTCGCGGAAGAATTTTTTCACATATTCCTCAATATCTGTGTCTGAAAACCTCTCAATTTTCACACGAGTGTAGGGTTTTTCAATCAATAATGAGCTGACTAGTTTGTCAAGACCGGAAGGTTGAGATGTAGTAACTACCCAACAATCTGCGCCCTGTTTTCGATAAAGAACTTCAAGAATCGAACCAAATAAGGACTTGTCTAGGGTAGAGGATTGAAATTCATCAAATCCATCCAAAAGAATCAACACTTTCTCTTGGTTCTTGTTAATAACCTCTTTCAAAACAGACTTATCTACAGAGTTTTTGTCTAAGAGTTGATCAAAGATAGCGTCCATTAAGTCTGAATCTTGTTTCAATGAACGCATTTTCAGTACAAAAACAAGTTCAAACTTGTTGAGTGTCTCACTCTGACCCAATGCCCAATCATAAGCGATTTTACTAATAAGGACTGTCTTCCCCATTCCTGCCGATCCGATTATAATAACACGTTTGATTGGATTGCCCTCCCTTGTCTCAAAGTGGAAAATCTCTTCATATGATTCCATAGTCTCCTCTTTGTGAATCTTACCTTTCTTATCAACCAATTCAACTAATCTAAGCTTAGTGTAGATGTCCATTATGTGTTTCTTATCATCATCAACCCATGGGAGCATCTGTACATAACTACCTGTAGTCGTGTACACTTTCTTCAATGCCTCGTTAGCCTTATCTGCAACAGCTTCAACTTGACCGCGGTCTGGTGTTCCTGTTGGGCAATATAAACAAAACCAAATGTCACCAGTTTAACAAAAACATTGCTGAACCAACAATATTAACAGCTGCTCTAAACACAAACTGTAAGTGCTAATCGTGTAATTTTGTAAACGTTTTGTTTTCACCCCTTAAGTTTAAACGAACATGTAAACTGTGTATAGATCCCATTCGTGCTATTGAATGATATGATACTGCGGGGGATTTCTTGTTTCAAATTAGAATCATTGTTTCGAATTAATAATTTGTTGTTCGGAGTATAACCATATCTATTTAGGATAATTAATTGGTTATTTTATCCAGATAATGTTGTGGAAAACAAGTGCATCATTTGTCTTCAAGAAGAGCCTTGGATGTTATTTGAAGGTTTCACTTTTGAACCAAGAGGAAGTTTTATAATACCTGTTGCAGTCTGAGGAGCATTTTGATTCACGGTAATTCCTGTAGCAGAGCCAAAGAAGTTAACACTACGATCCCCAAATGACAAGTGTTGTATTTCAGTCCCATATTGGTTAGGACGTAATGTATGTATATGAGAAGATTGCTGGCTGTCTCGGTCTTGCTGAAGATCAGGTTAACACTACGATCCCCAAATGACAAGTGTTGTATTTCAGTCCATATTGGTTAGGACGTAATGTATCTTCTTTGGCTCTGCTACAGGAATTACCGTGAATCAAAATGCTCCTCAGACTGCAACAGGTATTATAAAAATGATGCACTGGTGAAAGATAAATCATCCAGTAGGTTCGTAATCCAGGGAAAGATACTTATAAATGCTTAATTCCAGACAGTGTGTTTCCAGTTAAGCCTTTACGTACCAAACCGTAGGGTAACAAGCATATTCAGAAGGGGCATCATGGACTTCCAGATTGACGTACATTTTCATGTACAGATTCACGTTAAGTCACGATTATCAATGTTGCTCTTGACTTCGCCTATCGAAAAAACGACGCGTATTCCTTTGCGTTTATAATTGGCTTTGCCCCCACAAGTTGTAAGCATTGGCGTCAACTTTCTTTTGCGCTTTTGCCCCCAAGTCGCAAGTACTAACTTCAATTGTATGCAGCATTTCCCAACTTTGTCCAAATCGCAATCACAGACGTAAATTTTTTTTTGAGACTTTGCGCCCCCGGTTGGAAGTAAGTACGTCATCTTCAACATTATTAATTAAACATTGTCAATTCCGAAAATGTGTACATTGTCAGACTTCCCGGAGGACAGTGAAAGACACTGAGCTTTGTTTGTTTCAGTCGAGTTGAATTGATCAATTCTCAAAGTGTAGAAAATTAAGTAGGTCTGCAGCGGGGTTAAAAAAGTGTTCGGATACTGTGGGTCTTGAAGGAGTGTAGAGTGATTACTTCTGTCACATCAGGAATCAAACAAAGTAACTTTTTAATTTAAGGAAAACTCATTTTGCATTCTACATCCCAGAAAGACCGTCTTTCCACACAATTCACAGTGGTCGTGAGGATTAACAACATCACGACGTTGTTTACCACCTCAACTCCTTGTAGATCGCCGGTGCCATTGGGGTTGATGTCAGGGCGGCATTAGATCAGCTAAGCTGTGGGGCAAGAGTTGGGCAAGCTTAACTTAAGGGAAGGGTGTAAACAAAAATATTTAAGTGTTTAGGCTGAAAAGCAGTTCAACTCAACTGCAGGCATAGGCGAACAATTGAGGCGGGAACTGGGGGGCAAATTGGGGGGCAAGACAATAATAAATGGGGGGCATTTGTTGCCCCCTTGCCCCCTGGTTTATGTACCAGGTGTGAGTGTCCCCCATACGGTGAATTAACCCTATCAGGACCGGGCTTTTTTTGGACTTACGGGGACCGGGGGGGGGGGGGGGCTCATTGTGCCCCCCCTCCGTATTTTCCAAAGTCTTGGGCCGATTTTTATGAAACTTGCCACAAATGTGTATTTCACCGAGTTCTACATGATGGTGCAAAAACAAATTCACAAAAATTGCATTAAAAGTAGTTTTTGTAGTTTTTTTGCCCATTTTTGGTCAAAAATCGTATTTTTCCCATAATTTCCATATTTTTTGCCAGAATTCTGTAAAACTTTGCAAATTTGTCTTTCTTGACATCCTCAAGAACATAAACACCTTTTTCTTTACCAGAGTTACCGTTGAGGGCGTTAAACAAGCTGTTTTATGTAATTTTTGGGAAAAAATCACGTTTTTACATTTTTCCACTTAAAAATCGATGTAAACAATCCTTTTAGGGTCCGAGTGTGCATTTATGAGGCCTAACTAACAACTCTATAGTATTTCTAGACCTCAAAAGTTCAAAATTATAATGTTGAAAATATTCCATAGATACAAAATTTTGCAAAGTTCGAACCCCTAAAAAACAGCTAAAAATACAAAATCCAGAATGGCCGCCAAAATGGCGGCCATTTTGGATTCCCACAATGCATCTCAAACTATCATGTGACATTTCGGTATCACTGTTGGCCACTAAAAATACTTAAAAACATAACATTTTGCTAAAAAATGCCCCAAAATCACAAAAAATCACAAAAAACGAGTAATATGGGTTCAAACAAACGGTTGCCATGGCAACCACTGACATCCAATAACAATCGTATTTTGACAAAATGACCCTAGATAATTTCCAAGTAGAGTCAGAAAATTTGGTGGCGATCGAATGTAGCGTTTAAAAGTTACAGGAAAAAGTTTGGTAGGGGGGCACATTGTGCCCCCCCCCCCCCCCGTCCTGATAGGGTTAATTAACATGGCCATAAGGAAATTAGTCAAACGAGGGAGTAAAAATAAAGAAGTCAGTTTGCCAACAAGGGTAAATAATGACGTCAATTTGCCAACAGGGGTAAATATTGACGTCAATTTGTCGACACGCTGCAAGTAAACTTAGCTCGAAATGTATCCATATTCGACCCGCAGTGGAGCGAATAGCTCAGAAAATGCTATAATTTCAGTCAAAAATGTTTATGTTCAATTCGTGGCATGTATTTTTTTCATCTGCGCGTTTAACCCTATCGGGACGGGGAGGGTGGGGTGGCATAATGCCTAGCTGTTGTCATGGCAACCATTTGGGTCATACAATTTTAAGGGATTTTGTTATTTTTTTTTTTTATTGACGCACAAAAACACGACGATATTGCTGTGTTTAGGACTACATAAAAACGGTATACAATTTAAAGTCAATGATATCATCAAAAATAATCAATTAGCGACAAATCCGTAAATACTAAACAATACAAAATATCAAGATAACAAAAACAGTCATATTGCCTAATGTATTAAAGTCAAAACGTGAGAAACTTGTGTTTCTGTCATCTAAAATGCTGTCCATAAAATAGTTTGTATAATAAATGAAAAAGGGAAAATCTCTTTGTATGATTCCATAGTCTCCTCTGTGTGACTCTGCCCTGTCTTGTCAACCCATTCAACTAATCTAAGCTTAGTGTAGATGTCCATTATGTGTTTCTTATCATCATCAACCCATGGGAGCATCTGTACAAAATTACCTGTAGTCGTGTACACTTCCATCGATGCCTCTTTAGCCTTATCTGCAACAGTTTCATCGGGGTCTGGTGTTCCTGTTGGGAAATATAAGTATTATGTTGTTCCCATGACCATACTCAGCAGAGAGACAAAGACATAATTGGCTATTCTGTGGTTCCAGTATTTATTCGAGACTTGGTTAGAACTGACGAATAGTTTTACATCACGAGGTTCTTGTGTGAGTCAGGTGACATAAACTAGGCTTGTACTAGTTTTGTCAGTGAACACAATATGACGTCACAACAATACTTCATCGGAACATATTTAAAGGTGCAACCGCACTATATTAAAGGAACTAAGAACAATACACAACAATCAGCAAAACCAAATGTCACCACTTATCAAAAACATTGATGCACCCACAACTAATTTGAATACATTCTAATCACAATCGTGACATTAGCCTACATTTCTGTAAAATCAACAACTGTTCGACATCTGGGGTTGTCTTTCCAATTCCTGCCGATCCACTTATAACGACACGTTTGATTGGATTACCCTCCCTTGTCTTAAAGTGGAAAATCTCTTCATATGATTCCACTTTATATTCCTTGATTTTCTCTAGGACGTAGTGTATGTAAAGGAGACGATTTCTGGCTGGTTTGGTCTTGCTGAAGTTCAATAGCTGGTGAAAGATAAAGCATCTAGGTTCGCATTCCAAAAGAATGAAAGTCTTCTTTCGACTTATTTTCTCATTTTCAATACACACACGACCTGCACAGTTTATATTGACGTCACTAATCACGACGTATGGGGCAACGTTTTATGAACTTTGACGTCAAACCTAGTTTACGATGCCGTATGACACCGATCAACAGCTAAATGCCTAGATTTGCTGAGGAAAACGTCTGGGTTGCACTTGGTAAATTATGTGGATTTGATTTCAAGTCTGAGCTCGCAGTTATTTTTGTCTGCATCAGCCACGTAAAACATCATTTTGTCCCTATTGACAGTCGCAGCCATAAAGTCGCGATCTCATACCTAACCATTGTGTTTTTTATGTTTAAACATTGACAATACCCGATGGCGCGACCCGCGTCACGTGACCTATTGTGGGCATTAAAATGTAAACAAACACGAAGTCCTCCTAGGAAAGTGCGGTACGGTACATGATGATTGTTGCATTTGTTTATTCGATCCAGGCTTTTCTTTCTCGAAATTTGTGAAAAATAGTCCAGAGTTTGTACCATATACCTTCGAGTGGCTGAATAAAGCCAGTAAGGACAGTTCCAGCAAGTCTTGGAAATTGCCTAATTGAAATTTCGCAAGGCTATATGTATAATTACTCACTTTTTCTAGCGTTATTTACCCATTTTGTACAGTGATTTAGGCAAACATTACAAACAAAATAACAGGCGGGTGGCTACATAGTCGTCCAACGCCGGTAGTGCATAACTCTTTTGTAGTAGAATAGTGGTAGTTTTTGAAACAGTTATGTGATTAATATCAATGTCACAACATACAACTTAAAAAAAATGGCGTAGTAACTCTGTTATTATTACCAAAAGCCGACTTTTGGCGTGACTCTGTCGGTCACGGCATGTATTTGCACGTAGTTTGCCATTAGCTCAGATGACGTAGTACCCACGATAGGTCACGTGATGACATGTAAACATTGGTCGGGCAATCGGTCTATTCTAAAGCTATTATGATAAATGGATCTGCACTTTTGTAAAACGTATCATAGCAAACCAGACGTAACGACAATGAGCTTTGTTTGTTTCAGTCAAGATCAGTTCATCAATTCGCGAAATTAAGACTATGAATATTTCAATAATCCAATGAATATTGGAAATGATGTTGAATATTGAAGAGAACAATATTATGACAATAATGGTCCGCATCCAATCGTTTGGAACATCATGTATAGATTTTACATTAATGTCGAACTTATAACGGGCTACATTTAGACTATTTAATGCTCATTGTGAAGGCATGAAGTGATTACCTTTTGCTTTCTCTGGTAACGTTCTTTGGCCCTCTTCCACATCATGTGCTTGACTCGCTGGAAGAAATTATAATTTTTGAAGAGCATTGCGATAATAATGTTTAGAACAATAATTTTATTTGTATAGCATTGTAAGACTTTCCAAAACGGACAACATATAAAATATTGTTTTCAAAGGAGATTCATTTTTAGTTCTTATAGTGAAGTATTTATACCTCTTGTCACACTTGATGACGTACTTTGCCCCTCTTCCATACGTCTACAATCTAAAGAAAATATAAAAAAAGTAATAACATTCAAGCATTATACAGATGTAGGCATAATTTACTTGTTTCAGTGTCCCCAAACTCTCGTATAGCATTTTACTTTATACTCAAGAATTGATCTTTTAAATATAATGGGCTATTTGCAGCAAAATGTCGCTCCACCAACTAAGTATTGTGTCGACAGACAGAACAGTGTGTAAAACACGTTAAATTATCAGGCTTATCTGTGAAAAAAACATACCAGAGTTTGTACCAGAGACCTTCGAGTGGCTGAATAAAGCCAGTAAGAACAGTTCCAGCAAGTCTTTAAACTGTACAAATACCGTATAAATGTGCACGATGTATATTGTGAACGACGGAACATTAGGCCAGACGACCGCGATCACTACAAACTTTTCAACACGAAAATTTCAAAGTTTTGAAGCTGAAATCATCCAAAAATATTGTTTTCCAAAACAGTGTGATTCCTTTGCCTATTTGAAATTTTGCAAGGCTGGGTATAAATGGTCAATTTTCCAACGTTCATTATCTTTTTTTTTTACAGTGTTTTAGGCATTTACCTTACGAACAAAATAGCCGGCGGGTGGCTACATAACATGGCTAAAAAACTTCTTTTTAGTAGAATTCTGTTAAAATATGAAACACAGATGTGATTTAAATTAATGCCACAACATACTACTTTAAATAAAGAGGCTGATTAACTGTTCATCACGTAACGAAAGTAAAATCGATTGCTTTTGTACTCACTCTGTGTCACGGCCTATGTTTTTACACGTATTTTGCCGTCCAGCTGTGTGACGTTTACCAAGTAGGGGTCACGTGACCGCATGTAAACAATGGTCGCGGAAGCGGTCTTTTATTCTACGTCTGTGTGTTGAAGATTGCCCTGCTATTAACTGATTATGGTATTTTTTTCTCCAATTAAACTGATTTGACTTTGATCTCCAATTAATCATCGAATGAATCAGACCTTCAATCGTGAACTTGTGTATTATTTTATCACGTTTATGATACACACTCGTCCCAAATAAATTGGTGGCCAACCCCTTCTTCAGCTGTGTTGCCGCAGCCCCGGGTTTCACTACAGTAACATACCTGGTTGCTCTTCTGACTCTTGGAAGTGTCGGCACCCGTCCTTGTAGTCTTGCTCTTTGATGTCGACTCTGTCAAGAGGCATGTCTTCTTTTAGACGTCCTTCAAGTTCCCCGTTGGTGAACATTTCCCAGAGTCTTTCCAGACCTTCTCGACTGTTAACACGTAAAGTGAGCTTTATACACCCTCGCTCAATGTAAACGACGCTGGCGTCACATGTCTCAAGTATCGCCGCAAGTGATATCAACTCTCCTCGTGCCAGTCGATCGTTGAAATGTGCGACATCTACTCCCGTCCCATGGAGCCTAATAGGCAAATCTAATTCAAAACGTATTTTTTTATTTACTTCAATCTTCTTTTCTTCTTTGATCTAATAAGCAATAATTCTAAGGAGACAAGTAAGGTAAGCAAAATGTAAGTCGCTCCCTCGACACATTGTGTTTTCCACCCAATTCCTTTGTCCCAAAATGATTTTATTTCCAGTACATATTATTTTGAGGAATAAAGTATACTATGTATTTGAACAAGATAACATTTTGTTACATAACAAGATTACATTTTGTTACCTCAACCGAAATAATATTCCAAAGGGAAAACAAACGTATACTTGTACGTGTGTGTTGTGTTGTGTTGTCATTTAGCCTTTGAAAAAGACTCTGCTAGGGTCAAAATGTGAGGATATTAACAATTTGTTATCAAAATAACTACCTCCAAAAAGAAATTTTACTTGCCAAAGCTAATTGTGTTTCCTCTTGAATCTCCAACAAAAAGAGGACTGTTTTGTAAGTTACCGGTAACATTGATCACAGTTGTAGGTCGCTCGTGACTGTGCAGTCGCTCTGTTGTCTCATTCCGTGTGTCAGGAACTTGTACTGGTAACTCTTGAGCAGAAAAAGGCAAAAGTAAATTAATATTTTAAGAATAAGCGCTTGAATCAGAGAGTCGTTAACTTGATGGAAAGCTTACAGAGTATGTCACAGCCGAATCCCATGGGGAACAGCAAGAGCAAGGAGGCAGAATTATCGGAAGCCCATTATTGCAACGTTGCGCTTCTCTTTCACGTGTAGTGTCTCCATTTCACGTGGTAGTGTTTAATTTCTCTTTCACGCGGTAGTACTTGTCTCCCACCTGAATGCCGCCAGTTCTTTGAGGGGCGACCGCCAGTTATTAAGTGACGGCCGCCACTTAATAACTGGCGGTATCCAGGTGAAAGAGAAACTCTACCACTTGCAGAGAAACACTTTCACTTGAAGAGAAACACTAGAAAAATGTTCGTCACATACCAGGATATTTGAGGAGTTTAGAGTATTTTTTTTAAATAAAATTGAACTTGTTGCTTCAGAAAATGTTGAAACTGATACAGCTTTGCACGAGGGTATCAGCTTGACGCGATATCACAAGGTCAAGGGTATGACCGAATTTGTGGGTGGGGCCAAAGACAAGCTGCTGTAGGCCATGATCGATGAGTAGTGTGAAAATTGAACAACTTCAGGTCTATTTGGGGTATCGAGGTGCAGACTGAAGTCCCCTATTATCAGGTGATTACCAGAGAGGGGTGATATCTCAGCCAGAAAATCCTTGAACGCTGACAAAAACTGGGATGTGTTCAGGCCAATCCTTGTGGACAGGACTCTGCGAAGGATAAATTGAGCGATGCTTTGAAGAAGATTGCGGTACCACCACCAAACGTATCACTGTTACGTGGTTTGCTAAGGCATACATAACCCGGAGGTGTGGCCTCGGCAATTATCGCAGAATCCTCCTTTCTTAACCAGATTCTGTAATGACCATGATGTCAACGTCATGTTCAAGTATGTAGTCACATGTGGGGATAGTTTTGTTCCTGACAGAGTTAGAATTCCAGACGTGCACATTTAGTTTATTGTTTGTCTCGCGGGCAATATAGGCTTCAAGTTATTCAAGTTAGCACCGGACTGACTAACATGTACATGTATAGGTACATCGGGTCTAGCACCGATGCTTGGTATTTGACAGATTTCCAGTGGAGGAAGCTCGATAGTAACCTGGTATCGATGCAGTTTGGTACGTCGGAAAATACCTAAATCTTTGAGGGTGGTGTACATTGGTGGTAGTAGCCACAATTTACTGGTATTATGGTATCTAAAGGCAAGCATTTCAGCCAAATTGTCCTGCAAGGTGCTGCCAGTAGGTGGTGGCTCCGTAGATCTTGGGTGATGGTGCTGAGTGCTCCCATCTTTTGAGTCTGCCATTTGCATTTGAATGTAGGACTCAACACCCAAGTCTGATAGGGTAAAATCATACCAGTAAATCAGAGTCGATGTAACTGGAGGCAAAACCATGATGAAAATACAAGTTCCATTTATCAGTTTTCCAAGTAGACATAATCACCTGTGTCAGGATATCACAAGAAGTACTTGCAAAAATTTTGGGCCCAATTCGAAATCATAAAGGATAGAAAATCTCAAAAACTTGAAAAACATAGAAGTGGCAGCTGCTCAGTCAGCGCCATGAATCCCGACATTAGTCACTTTCTGTAAAATCAACACCTGTCTCGACTCATCCACACCAGCTGGTTTTCACCCATTAAGTTCAAGTGCATCTGCATGGGAGGGACTATTCAAGTGCGAGCCCAGGTTTGCTTTTGTTGGAGAAATGACCTGCAGTATTATGATTTATTTGTTGCTGAATTGCACTTTGCCAAAGTATTGTACACTATGGATGTATGAGCTACGATGTCTCAAAAGTGTAATTAGTTTCAGTAAAGCTCATTAAGGTTTATATGTCTTGTTGCTGACATTCATGGAGCACCGTAGTTACCATGCTTAAAAGATGTCCCCCTTGACCAAGTAGCATATTTTTATTTTATTTGACATCAAAAGCAGAAAAAGGTAACCAATAGTCTTTGATATCTGTTGATTTACCGTTGGGTTTCTTTTTTGTCCTAAGAACTTTAATGCTAAGAAAGATTTTTATAAATACCTGCTAAATTCCGATCGACATGTTGATTCTCTGTAATGACTGAATCAGTGTTCAGATTTCCGGCATCTTGCAAGTTTTGCATTTCAGCTTGTGTATGCTTAGGTCTACATGATCGCTGGCTGGCTCGGTCCTGCTTAAGATCGCTTTCATCACCTGGTGAAAGATAAAGCATCTATTGATGTTCGTATTCGTTGCGTCCAGAAATAGTATCTCATTGCTTGAAATGATGAATATTTAGCATTACACATTCATTGACTGAGAACAAAGTGTAATAATATGCATACGAAAAGCATTCTATCTTTCTTAAGATCAGGTTCAATAGCTGGTGAACAATTAAACGTCGATCACAGACTTGAGATCGTGTTGATCGGTTTGCACACACCCTGTGTCGAACTAGCCCAAAAGTGGACACACCCTATGGCGAACTAGTCCAAAAGTGGACGGAACAATCTGATTGGTGAGAATCGCAAAAGCCTTCGATAAAATGAATATTAAAATTACGGGATAAAGTACTGAAATGCCAAACATTGGGTACAAATGCGAATACAATTACAATCTACTGCTGATCAGTAATTTGTTCAAATGAAAAACTCTTCATTCTGTTTTTTTAACTTCAAAATAACCATAAATATATTGGAGAAGTTCTCGACGATTCCGTTTAAACAATAGGTAACACATTTGTAAATCTCACCAATGAATACATGCATATCCTATTAACAAAAATAAGCCACACGTTTTAAATGACTGCCATTAGGGGCAATTAGCGGTTTGCGTTGCTGATGGAGACAAAAATAAGCCGCACGTTTTAAATGAGAAATGCTCCGTCGCAATTCTAATCTAGTAGCCCATCATTAAACATTTAAAACAACCGTTTTCCCCCTATGGCGTACCAGGAGTGATGTACCAACTATTGGGATACAAGTTAGCTCTACCTATCAACTAGGGCATTATGCTTCAGTTGAGAATGAAAGTAAACAATTTGTCACTATGCCAAAATGCATTTACCGTGTACACGAGATAACTGCTGGCTGTCTGAGTCTTTATGAAGATCATCAGGTTCAATATCTGGTGAAAGACAAAGCAACTAATTAGGTTCGCATCCCAGGGAATGACACTCACACCATGCTCGATTCAATTCAACCATAAACTATTTACAATTCAACTTATTCAATTAACTTTAGTAAGTGTGTCAAGGCCTTCTCTTTGTTCCCAAGCCTTGGCGTAGACGCCCTTGCCTATACCATACATCTGAAAGACACACTCGTGATCGGGATCCTACGGACACATTAGACTTGAAATATTGTTGTCATATTTCACAATTTCGGCCCAAGTCAAATCTTTTGACGTCAAATTGTGTGCGACTTTGTGCTCCGTTTAGAAGTAACATCATCAAAACTATGTTAAACACTGACAATTCTAAAGCTATTACGATAAATGGTTGCACTGTTCTAAATTTTTTCATGGCAGACCAGACGTTAACGACAATGAGCTTTGTTGGTTTGTTTCAGTCAAGATTAGCTCATCAAAAAGTAAAATGAGTTTTTCTCTTTCTTTATTTTATACTGCTGTTCTATTTCTCCTGTCGTTTCCCCCTTTGAACTGTGAACTGCAGTGCACCATTTGATTGACCTATCAGAATACCTCCTTTAGTCAAATACTGATGTGGTTATTGTTCACAGTTGCTTTTATATATCAAGAAATAAGTAAAGCAAATTTAAGGACATTTAGGCCTATTTACCTGTGTCATTTTGTGATAACATCCTCTGCACCTCTTTCACTGGTCTTGGACTCGCTGGAGTAATTGTTTGAAACAATGAAAATTCAAGAGAATAATATTGTGATTATACCGGTTCACATCCAATGGTTTGGAACATCATGTAGTTTTAAAATTGTCGGACTTAAACCGACTAAATTGAGAATTAAGACTTCCAAAACGGACAACATATAAAATATTGTTTTCAAAGGAGATTCATTTTTAGTTCTTATAGTAAAGTATTTATACCTCTTGTCACACTTGATGACGTACTTTGCCCCTCTTCCATACGTCTACAATCTAACGAAAATATAAAAACATTCAAGCATTATACAGATGTAGGCATAATTTACTTGTTTCAGTGTCCCCAAACTCTCGTATAGCATTTTACTTTATACTCAAGAATTGATCTTTTAAATATAATGGGCTATTTGCAGCAAAATGTCGCTCCATCAACTAAGTATTGTGTCGACAGACAGAACAGTGTGTAAAACACGTTAAATTATCAGGCTTATCTGTGAAAAAAACATACCAGAGTTTGTACCAGAGACCTTCGAGTGGCTGAATAAAGCCAGTAAGAACAGTTCTAGCAAGTCTTAAAAACTGTACAAATACCGTATAAATGTGCACGATGTATATTGTGAACGACGGAACATTAGGCCAGACGACCGCGATCACTACAAACTTTTCAACACGAAAATTTCAAAATTTTGAAGCTGAAATCATCCAAAGAAATTGTTTTCCAAAACAAAGTGATTCCTTTGCCTATTTGAAATTTTGCAAGGCTGGGTATAAATGGTCAATTTTCCAACGTTCATTATCTTTTTTTTTTTTTTTTTTTTTTTTTACAGTGGTTTAGGTATTTACCTTACGAACAAAATAACCGGCGGGTGGCTACATAACATGGCTAAAAAACCTCTTTTTAGTAGGATTCTGTTAAAATATGAAACACAGATGCGATTTAAATTAATGCCACAACATACTGCTTTAAATAAAGGGGCTGATTAACTGTTCATCACGTAACGAAAGTAAAATCGACTGTTTTTGTACTCACTCTGTGTCACGGCCAATGTTTTTACACGTATTTTGCCGTCCAGCTGTATGACGTTTACCCAGTAAGGGTCACGTGACCGCATGTAAACAATGGTCGCGGAAGCAGTCTTTTATTCTACGTCTGTGTGTTGAAGATTGCCCTGCTATTAACTGATTATGGTAAATTATTCTCCAATTAAACTGATTTGACTGTGATCTCCAATTAATCATCGAATGAATCAGACTTCCAATCGTGAACTTGTGTATTATTTTATCATGTGTATGATACACACTCGTCCCAAATAAATTGGTGGCCAGCCCCTTCTTCAGCTGTGTTGCCGCAGCCCCGGGTTTCACTACAGTAACATACCTGGTTGCTCTTCTGACTCTTGGAAGTGTCGGCACCCGTCCTTGTAGTCTTGCTCTTTGATGTCGACTCCGTCAAGAGGCAGGTCTTCTTTTAGACGTCTTTCAAGTTCCCCATTGGTGAACATTTCCCAAAGTCTTTCCAGACCTTCTCGACTGTAGACACGTAATGTGAGCTTTATACACCCTTGCCCGATGTGAACGACGCTGGCGTCACATGTCTCAAATATCTCCACATGTGATATCAACTCTCCTCGTGCCAGTCGATCGTTGAAATGTGCGACATCTACTCCCGTCCCATGGAGCTTAATAGACAAATCTAATTCAAAACGTATTTTTTTATTTACTTCAATCTTCTTTTCTTCTTTGATCTAATAAGCAATATTTCTAAGGAGACAAGTAAGGTAAGCAAAATGTAAGTCGCTCCCTCGACACATTGTGTTTTCCACCCAATTCCTTTGTCCCAAAATAATTTTATTTCCAGTACATATTATTTAGAGGAATAAAGTATACTATGTATTTGAACAAGATAACATTTTGTTACATAACAAGATTACATTTTGTTACCTCAACCGAAATAATATTCCAAAGGGAAAACAAACGTATACTTGTACGTGTGTGTTGTGTTGTGTTGTCATTTAGCCTTTGAAAAAGACTCTCCTAGGGTCAAAATGTGAGGATATTAACAATTTGTTATCAAAATAACTACATCCAAAAGTTAATTTTACTTGCCAAAGCTAATTATGTTTCCTCTTGAATCTCCAACAAAAAGAGGACTGTTTTGTAAAATACCGGTAACATTGATGCGCACATTCGTCACAGTTGTAGGTTGCTCGTGACTGTGCAGTCGCTCTGTTGTCTCATTCCGTGTGTCAGGAACTTGTACTGGTAACTCTTGAGCAGATAAAGGCAAAATTAATAAAATATTTTAAAAATAAGCGCTTGAATCAGAGAGTCGTTGACTTGATGGAAAGCTTACAGAGTATGTCACAGCCGAATCCCATGGGGAACAGCAAGAGCAAGGAGGCAGAATTATCGGAAGCCTATTATTGCAACGTTGCGCTTCTCTTTCACGTGTAGTGTCTCCATTTCACGTGGTAGTGTTTAATTTCTCTTTAACGCGTTAGTACTTGTCTCCCACCTGAATGCCGCTAGTTCTTTGAGGGGCGACCGCCAGTTATTAAGTGACGGCCGCCACTTAATAACTGGCGGTATCCAGGTGAAAGAGAAACTCTAATACGTGAAGAGAAACACTTTCACTTGAAGAGAAACACTAGAAAAATGTTCGTCACATACCAGGATATTTGAGGAGTTTAGAGTTTTTTTTTAAATAAAATTGAACTTGTTGCTTCAGAAAATGTTGAAACTGATACAGCTTTGCACGAGGGGTATCAGCTTGACGCGATATCACAAGGTCAAGGGAATGACCGAATTTGTGGGTGGGGCCAAAGACAAGCTGCTGTAGGCCATGATCGATGAGTAGTGTGAAAATTGAACAACTTCAGGTCTATTTGGGGTATCGAGGTGCAGACTGAAGTCCCCTATTATCAGGTGATTACCAGAGAGGGGTGAGATCTCAGCCAGAAAACCCTTGAACGCTGACAAAAACTAGTATGTGTTCAGGCCAATCCTTGTGGACAGGGGCGGTCTGTATATTGCAAACGAAGCTGTTTAGTAGGATCGGTGATGTACGCAAGTTGGAACGATTGAGCTGAGGAAATGTCGGACTCTGCGAAGGATAAATTGAGCGATGCTTTGAAGAAGATTGCGGTACCACAACCAAACGTATTACTGTTACGTGGCTTGCTAAGGCATACATAACCCGGAGGTGTGGCCTCGGCAATTATCGCAGAATCCTCCTTTCTTAACCAGATTCGGTAATGACCATGATGTCAACGTCATGTTCAAGTATGTAGTCACACGTGGGGATAGTTTTGTTCCTGACAGAGTTAGCATTCCAGAGGTGCACATTAAGTCTATTGTTTGTCTCGCGGGCAATAAATTATAGGCTTCAAGTTATTCAAGTTAGCACCAGACTGACTAACATGTACATGTATAGGTATATCAGGTCTAACACCGATGCTTGGTATTTGACAGATTTCCAGTGGAGGAAGTTCGGTAGTAACCTGGTATCGATGCAGTTTGGTACGTCGTAAGCGGCGTCCAGCTCGCTTACTCCGGATCTGGAAAATACCTAAATCTTTGAGGGTGGTGTACATTGGTGGTAGTAGCCACAATTTACTGGTATTATGGTATCTAAAGGCAAGCATTTCAGCCCAATTGTACTGCAAGGTGCTGCCAGTAGGTGGTGTCTCCGTAGATCTTGGGTGATAGTGCTGAGTGCTACCATCTTTTGAGTCTGCCATTTGCATTTGAATGTAGGACTCAACACCCAAGTCTGATAGGGTGAAATCATACCAGTAAATCACAATCGATGTAACTGGAGGCAAAACCATGATGAAAATACAAGTTCCATATATCAGTTTTCCAAGTACACTCTAAGAAAAAAATACCCAAAGTTGCTTAAAATTTTACTATTTGTGGTGGTGAGAAGGGAACATGGTCGTTAGCGGGGTAAAACGCTACGCAACAGGGGTTGCGTCAAAATTTACTCAATTCCGGTGTAAAACATTTTCCCAACAATGCGTCAAAATGTTGACCCAACTATGTTGTGTCAAACTGTACCCAACAAATAACTACCCAATCTTTTGACCCTGCAACGTTACCCAACAGCGTTGTATCCTGTATTTACTTAGTAGTTGAGTACTTTAGCCCCAAGAGTGGAGTAAAAATTAAAACGTGTTTTTTTTAATAGAACACATGATTGCACCAACATTTGCCTCGACTGAGAAAACTAAAGGGGAGGGGAGTTCAGCAAAAGAAACACCATAACGTTAACCGTCCTAACATTGCTTTTTATTTCATTGATGCACTGTTTATCGGAGTGAACTGGTCTTGTACAATCTTTGATTAATCTATGATTAACGATAAGTGGTGACAACGCAATAATCACCTTGCTTGAAACTATAATTATAATTATGCATTGACAATTCGGGGGGGGGGGGCAGATACACTTGATCTTAAGATGAACGAATATGGTGTCGAATTGAACAAAATGACTAATAACAAAACTCTTGCGAACAGACAATGTAAGAATCTCTTCTTGTGAGAAGTGCTGGCTCTGAAAAGAGCCGGTTGGTTTTGCCAGACCTTTCAGTGACGAAACCTTCATGTTGAAAAGTCAATGCAGCTTTCCTTGATGAGATATGTCCCTCTTCACCAGACAGTTGTTCCTCAAGCAGAATGCTAACATGAAGCCAAATTCTCTTGCAACTATGTTCATACGAACGCAAAGCATCAGACTTACGTCCAGCCCCGTCCATATTGTACTATGATTTGCCTGCGAATTGCTAATAAATGTACGAGTGTATGCCACACATTGCATTATGGGAAAAATGTTTCCACGTGGGCCAATTTACATCATCGTTTGTTACTTCTTACCACTTGTTGTGCAAATGTTACACTGCTTCATGGTAAAACAACTGTTGTTTTACCCATTTCTTGGGTAAACAGTCTTGATTCGAACCTCTTTGTTGTGCTAACTGATTTCTTACCCACTTTTGAGTACCGTATGACCTTTTTCATCCTGTAATAGTTTCACACAAGTGAGGGGTAATACAAAAAATGTGGTTTTGCCCAATATTGAGCAAATGTTACACAATATTTTTACCCAGCTGTTTTACACAGCAAAAATTTACACTTCTTTTTAAGAGTGTAGACATAATCACTTGTGTCAGGATATCACAAGAAGTACTTGCAAAAAATTGGGCACAATTCGAAATCATAAAGGATAAAAAATCTCAAAAACTTGAAAAACATAGAAGTGGCAGCTGCTCAGTCAGCGCCATGAATCCCGACATTAGTCACTTTCTGTAAAATCAACACCTGTCTCGACTCATCCACACCAGCTGGTTTTCACCCATTAAGTTCAAGTGCATCTGCATGGGAGGGACTATTGAAGCGCGAGCCCAGGTTTGCTTTTGTTGGAGAAATGACCTGCAATATTATGATTTATTTGTTGCTGAATTACACTTTGCCAAAGTATTGTACTATGGATGTATGGGCTACGATGTCTCAAAGTATAATTAGTTTCAGTAAAGCTTCTTAAGGTTTATATGTCTTGTTGCTGACATTCATGGAGCACCGTAGTTACCATGCTTAAAAGATGTCCCCCTTGACCAAGTAGCATATTTTTATTTTATTTGACATCAAAAGCAGAAAAAGGTAACCAATAGTCTTTGATATCTGTTGATTTACCGTTGGGTTTCTTTTTTGTCCTAAGAACTTTAATGCTAAGAAAGAGTTTTATAAATACCTGCTAAATTCAGATCGACATGTTGATTCTCTGTAATGACTGAATCAGTGTTCCGATTTCCAGCATCTTGCACGTTTTGCATTTCAGCTTGTGTATGCTTAGGTCTACATGATCGCTGGCTGGCTCTGTCCTGCTTAAGATCGCTTTCATCATCTGGTGAAAGATAAAGCATCTATTGATGTTCGTATTCGTTGCGTCCAGAAAAGTATCTCATTGCTTGGAATGATGAATATTTAGCATTACACATTCATTGACTGAGAACATAGTGTAATAATATCCATACGAAAAGCATTCTATCTTGCTTAAGATCAGGTTCAATAGCTTGTGAACAATTAAACGTCGATCACAGACTTGGGAATCATGTTGATCGGTTTGCACACACCCTGTGGCGAACTAGTCCAAAAGTGGACGGAACAATCTGATTGGTCAGAATCGCAAAAGCCTTCGATAAAATGAATATTAAAATTACGGGATACTGTACCGAAATGCCAAACATTGGGTACAAATGCGAATGCAATTACAATCTACTGCTGATCAGTAATTTGTTCAAATGAAAAACTCTGAATTCCGTTTTTTAAATTCCAAATATCCATAAATATATTGGAGAAGTTCTCGGCGATTCCGTTTAAACAATAGGTAACACATTTGTAAATCTCACCAATGAATACATGCATATCCCATTAACACATGAGGGTCAAGTCTGAGATCGCGAATTTATGGCTGTGACAGCCATTAGGGGCAATTAGCGGTTTGCGTTGCTGATGGAGACAAAAATAAGCCGCACGTTTTAAATGAGAAATGCTCCGTCGCAATTCTAATCTAGTAGCTCATCGTTAAAAATTTAAAACAACCGTCTTCCCCCTATGGCGTACCAGGAGTGATGTACCAACTATTGTGATACAAGTTAGCTCTACCTATCAACTAGGGCATTATGCTTCAGTTGAGAATGAAAGTAAACAATTTGTCACTATGCTAAAATGTATTTACCGTGTACACGAGATAACTGCTGGCTGGCTGAGTCTTGATGAAGATCATCAGGTTCAATATCTGGTGAAAGATAAAGCAACTAATTAGGTTCGCATCCCAGGGAATGACACTCACACCATGTCTCGATGCAATTCAACCATAAACTATTTACAATTCAACTTGTTCAATTAACTTTAGTAAGTGTGTCAAGGCCTTCTCTTTGTTCCCAAGCCTTGGCGTAGACGCCCTTGCCTATACCATACATCTGAAAGACACACTCGTGATCAGGATCCTACGGACACATTAGACTTGAAATATTGTTGTCATATTTCACAATTTCTTTTGACGTCAAATTGTGTGCGACTTTGTGCTCCGTTTAGAAGTAACATCATTAAAACTATGTTAAACACTGACAATTCTAAAGCTATTGCGATAAATGGTTGCACGGTTCTAAAACTTTTCATGGCAGACCAGACGTTAACGACAATGAGCTTTGTTTGTTGGTTTGTTTCAGTCAAGATTAGCTCATTAAAAAGCAAAATGTGTTTTTCTCTTTCTTTATTTTATAGTGCTGTTCTTTTTCTCCTGTCGTTTCCCCCTTTGAACTGTGAACTGCAGTGCACCATTTGATTGACCTATCAGAATGACCTCCTTTAGTCAAATACTGATGTGGTTATTGTTCGCAGTTGCTTTTATATATCGAGAAATAAGTTAAGCAAAATTAATTTCATGTAGGCCTATTTACCTGTGTCATTTTGTGATAACATCCTCTGCACCACTTTCATTGGTCTTGGACTCGCTGTAAGAATTGTTTGAAACATTGAAAATTCAAGAGAATAATATTGTGATTATAACGGTTCACATCCAATGTTTTGGAACAATATGTAGTTTTAAAATTGTCGGACTTAAACCGACTAAATTGTGAAGAAAATCTTCCGTCAAGACTGCACTGTTAAATGCTCATTGTGAAGGCATATGAAGTGTTTACCTGACAAGATTAATGTTTAGTTAGTTCTCCTCAACAGATTACTAACATTCGGTCGACATAATAACATTGGAGTATTAGAGTGTCATGAACTTCGTCTCGTTCCGCGTTTCTCAATTCGTGTACATGGGGAGCTGCATCGATCATGTGATACCAAACAACCAATCACTAGTACAGTTTGCTGATGAATCTTCCGTTTGTTTTATTTATTTACTCTTTTGTCGTTCGTTCAATGATACAATGTTGTACTTCAACCATGACTGTTTGTCAAATTGTTTAATTTTTTCCCCAATTATCTTCAAATGTCCATAAAACTCTACTCTCATTTTAAAAATTGAAGTGTTGTTAAAGATACTTCAAAGGCAAGAAGACAGAAGGTTCTCCAGTAGAGTAAAGTTTTTTTTTTTTTTTTTTTTTTTATAAACTACTTGATATGAAACTAATAAGTTCAAAAAGTTCATTGATATACAATGTATTTCGTGGATGTTTAATAAGTTTTTATCTTGGAAACGACAGACAATCAACAACAACAAAAAATAAATCCATCTGTCTTTTTTTCACATTCACAAGTAGAGAGGAATTATTTCAGTGAAAATTATGCAAATATTTAGGTTGATTTGAAGTAGTAATATCATTTGTCTCTTTTATTTATATATATGATATAATTATACTGTTTTTATCCATGGGAATCATTTCTTTTAAAAGCTTAAAACAATACAGTGCAAAAGCAAGCCAGGACATCGAGTGAATGTCAATGGTAAAGTTATAGTTTTGTGAACTGAAGATTAATGCTTTAAAAAAAATGTTCGTCACATACCAGGATATTCGAGGAGTTTATTTTATTTTTATTTTTTAATAAAATTGAACTTGTTGCTTCAGAAAATGTTGAAACTGATACAGCTTTGCACGGGGGTATCAGCTTGACGCGATATCACAAGGTCAAGGGAATGACCGAATTTGTTGGTGGGGCAAAAGACAAGCTGTTGCTTCTAAGGAGACAAGTAAGGTAAGCAAAATGTAAGTCGCTCCCTCGACACATTGTGTTTTCCACCCAATTCCTTTGTCCCAAAATAATTTTATTTCCAGTACATATTATTTAGAGGAATAAAGTATACTATGTATTTGAACAAGATAACATTTTGTTACATTACAAGATTACATTTTGTTACCTCAACCGAAATAATATTTCAAAGGGAAAACAAACGTATACTTGTACGTATGTGTTGTGTTGTGTTGTCATTTAGCCTTTGAAAAAGACTCTGCTAGGGTCAAAATGTGAGGATATTAACAATTTGTTATCAAAATAACTACATCCAAAAGTTAATTTTACTTGCCATAGCTAATTATGTTTCCTCTTGAATCTCCAACAAAAACAGCACTGTTTTGTAAGTTACCGGTAACATTGATCACAGTTGTAGGTCGCTCGTGACTGTGCATTCGCTCTGTTGTCTCATTCCGTGTGTCAGAAACTTGTACTGGTAACTCTTGAGCAGAAAAAGGCAACATTAAATAAATATTTTAAGAATAAGCGCTTGAATCAGAGAGTCGTTGACTTGATGGAAAGCTTACAGAGTATGTCACAACCGAATCCCATGGGGAACAGCAAGAGCAAGGAGGCAGAATTATCGGAAGCCTATTATTGCAACGTTGCGCTTCTCTTTCACGTGTAGTGTCTCCATTTCACGTGGTAGTGTTTAATTTCTCTTTCACGCGGTAGTACTTGTCTCCCACCTGGATGCCGCCAGTTCTTTGAGGGGCGACCGCCAGTTATTAAGTGACGGCCGCCACTTAATAACTGGCGGTATCCAGGTGAAAGAGAAACTCTACCACGTGAAGAGAAACACTTTCACTTGAAGAGAAACAATATCACGTGAAGAGAAACACTGCCACGTGAAGATAAACACTATCACGTGAAGAGAAACACTATCACGTGAAGAGAAACACTATCTCATAGTTCTTGAGGTTATTCACGTCCAACCGGGCTTCTTTAAAATCGGTGAAACAATGGCTTTCTTGAGGCTTGATGGGAAGGAACCTGTGGCAAGTGAGCTATTTACAATGTAAACCAGAGCAGGGAGGAGAATGCCAGTAATCCTTTTCAACATCCATGTTGGGAGAGGGTCCAGGTCACATGACCTGTTAGGCGATTTGCTAACAAGTCTGAGGACCTCGTCATCATCAGCAAGGGTGAAGTCAGATAGTTGAGGTACTTGTACTGGGGAATCAGCACGGAGTGAAACAGGGGCTTGGGTGAGCAAACACTTGATGTTAGATCTTATTTTGACAATGTTGACAACTTCCATCTGTCTTTTTTCACATTCACAAGTAGAGAGGAATTATTTCAGTAAAAATTATGTGGATATTTTGTCATTTAGGTTGATTTGAAGTAGTAATATCATTTGTCTCTTTTATTTATACATTATATAATTATACTTTTTTATCCATGGGAACCATTTATTTCTAAAGCTTAAAACAATGCAGTGCAACAGCAAGCAAGTACATCAAGTGAATGTCAATGGTAAAGTTATAGTTTTGTGAACTGAAGATTAATGCTTTAAAAAAAAAGTCTCGTCACATACCAGGATATTTGAGGAGTTTAGAGTTTTTTTTAAATAAAATTGAACCTGTTGCTTCAGAAAATGTTGAAACTGAAACAGCTTTGCATGAGGGTATCAGCTTGACGCGATATCACAAGGTCAAGGGTATGACCGAATTATTTTTTTTGTGGGTGGGGCCAAAGACAAGCTGCTGTAGGCCATGATCGACGAGTAGTGTGAGAAATTAAAAAACTTCAGGTCTATTTGGGGTATCGAGGTGCAGATTGAAGTCCCCTATTATCAGGTGATTACCAGAGAGGGGTGAGATCTCAGCCAGAAAATCCTTGAACGCTGACAAAAACTGGGATGTATTCAGGCCAATCCTTGTGGACAGGACTCTGCGAAGGATAAATTGAGCGATGCTTTGAAGAAGATTGCGGTACCACCACCAAACGTATCACTGTTACGTGGTTTGCTAAGGCATACATAACCCGGAGGTGTGGCCTCGGCAATTATCGCAGAATCCTCCTTTCTTTAACCAGATTCTGTAATGACCATGATGTCAACGTCATGTTCAAGTATGTAGTCACATGTGGGAATAGATTTGTTCCTGACAGAGTTAGCATTCCAGAGGTGCACATTGAGTTTATTGTTTGTCTCGAGGGCAATATAGGCTTCAAGTTATTCAAGTTAGCACCGGACTGACTAACATGTACATGTATAGGTACATCGGGTCTAGCACCGATGCTTGGTATTTGACAGATTTCCAGTTGAGGAAGCTCGATAGTAACCTGGTATCGATGCAGTTTGGTACGTCGGAAAATACCTAAATTTTTGAGGGTGGTGTACATTGGTGGTAGTAGCCACAATTTACTGGTATTATGGTATCTAAAGGCAAGCATTTCAGCCCAATTGTCCTGCAAGGTGCTGCCAGTAGGTGGTGGCTCCGTAGATCTTGGGTGATGGTGCTGAGTGCTACCATCTTTTGAGTCTGCCATTTGCATTTGAATGTAGGACTGAACACCCAAGTCTGATAGGGTAAAATCATACCAGTAAATCAGAGTCGATGTAACTGGAGGCAAAACCATGATGAAAATACAAGATCCATATATCAGTTTTCCAAGTAGACATAATCACCTGTGTCAGGATATCACAAGAAGTACTTGCAAAAATTTTGGGCCCAATTCGAAATCATAAAGGATAGAAAATCTCAAAAACTTGAAAAACATAGAAGTGGCAGCTGCTCAGTCAGCGCCATGAATCCCGACATTAGTCACTTTCTGTAAAATCAACACCTGTCTCGACTCATCCACACCAGCTGGTTTTCACCCATTAAGTTCAAGTGCATCTGCATGGGAGGGGCTATTGAAGCGCGAGCCCAGGTTTGCTTTTGTTGGAGAAATGACCTGCAGTATTATGATTTATTTGTTGCTGCACTTTGCCAAAGTATTGTACTATGGACGTATGGGCTACGATGTCTCAAAGTATAATTAGTTTCAGTAAAGCTCATTAAGGTTTATATGTCTTGTTGCTGACATTCATGGAGCACCGTAGTTACCATGCTTAAAAGATGTCCCCCTTGACCAAGTAGCATATTTTTTTTTTTTGACATCAAAAGTAAAAAAAGGTAACCAATAGTCTTTGATATCTGTTGATTTACCGTTGGGTTTCTTTTTTTGTCCTAAGAACTGTAATGCTAAGAAAGAGTTTTATAAATACCTGCTAAATTCCGATCGACATGTTGATTCCCTGTAATTACTGAATCAGTGTTCCGATTTCCGGCATCTTGCAAGTTTTGCATTTCAGCTTGTGTATGCTTAGGTCTACATGATTGCTGGCTGGCTCGGTCCTGCTTAAGATCGCTTTCATTATCTGGTGAAAGATAAAGCATCTATTGATGTTCGTATTCGTTGCGTCCAGAAAAGTATTGTAACAAGAATTTCTTCTTGTCGGATCCAATGACAATCTGGAGCAATAAAACACGGTAAAAACTGGTATTTCTTATGTACTTTCTGGGAGCTTTATTGTCACACTTCTGTTCTTTTCCTTACACAAAAACCAGACCTAGAAGACGTCTCAGGCGAGCGGGTTTCCCGATCTTCCAGCAGGGGGCCCCGCCAGCAGATGGCTCCACCGTGGAGCCGTGCTGGCGCCCTCTGCTGGCTGATCGGCATGAATGTTACAGTATCTCATTGCTTGGAATGATGAATATTTAGCATTACACATTCATTGACTGAGAACATAGTGTAATAATATGCATACGAAAAGCATTCTATCTTTCTTAAGATCAGGTTCAATAGCTGGTGAACAATTAAACGTCGATCACAGACTTGGGAATCATGTTGATCGGTTTGCACACACCCTATGGCGAACTAGTCCAAAAGTGGACGGAACAATCTGATTGGTGAGAATCGCAAAAGCCTTCAATAAAATGAATATTAAAATTACGGGATAATGTACCGAAATGCCAAAAATTGGGTACAAATGCGAATGCAATTAAAATCTACTGCTGATCAGTAATTTGTTCAAATGAAAAACTCTTAAATCTGTTTTTTTTTAACTTCAAAATAACCATAAATATTATGGAGAAGTTCTCGACGATTCCGTTTAAACAATAGGTAACACATTTGTAAATCTCACCAATGAATACATGCATATCCCATTAACACATGAGGGTCAAGTCTGAGATCGCGAATTTATGGCTGTGACAGCCATTAGGGGCAATTGGCGGTTTGCATGGCTGATAGAGACAAAAATAAGCCGCACGTTTTAAATGAGAAACGCTCCGTCGCAATTCTAATCTAGTAGCCCATCATTAAAAATTTAAAACAACCGTTTTCCCCCTATGGCGTACCAGGAGTAATGTACCAACTAATGTGATACAAGTTAGCTCTACCTATCAACTAGGGCATTATGCTTCAGTTGAGAATGAAAGTAAACAATTTGTTAATATGCTAAAATGTATTTACCGTGTACACGAGATAACTGCTGGCTGGCTGAGTCTTGATGAAGATCATCAGGTTCAATATCTGGTGAAATACAAAGCAACTAATTAGGTTCGCATCCCAAGGAATGACACTCACACCATGCTCGATTCAATTCAACCATATAATATTTACAATTCAACTTATTCAATTTACTTTAGTAAGTGTGTCAAGGCCTTCTCTTTGTTCCCAAGCCTTGGCATAGACGCCCTTGCCTATACCATACATCTGAAAGACACACTCGTGATCGGGATCCTACGGACACATTAGACTTGAAATATTGTTGTCATATTTCACAATTTCGTCCCAAGTCAAATCTTTTGACGTCAAATTGTGTGCGACTTTGTGCTCCGTTTAGAAGTAACATCATCAAAACTATGTTAAACATTGGCAATTCTAAAGCTATTACGATAAATGGTTGCACTGTTCAAAAACTTTTCATGGCAGACCAGACGTTAACGACAATGAGCTTTGTTTGTTGGTTTGTTTCAGTCAAGATTAGCTCATCAAAAAGCAAAATGAGCTTTTCTCTTTCTTTATTTTATACTGCTGTTCTTTTTCTCCTGTCGTTTCCCCCTTTGAACTGTAAACTGCAGTGCACCATTTGATTGACCTATCAGAATGACCTCCTTTAGTCAAATACTGATGTGGTTGTTGTTCACAGTTGCTTTTATATATCGAGAAATAAGTAAAGCAAAATTAAGGACATGTAGGCCTATTTACCTGTGTCATTTTGTGATAACATCCTCTGCACCTCTTCCATTGGTCTTATACTCGCTGGAATAATTGTTTGAAACATTGAAAATTCAAGAGAATAATATTGTGATTATAACGGTTAACATCCAATGGTTTGGAACATTATGTAGTTTTAAAATTGTCGGACTTAAACCGATTAAATTGTGAAGAAAATCTTCCGTCAAGACTGCAATGTTAAATGCTCATTGTGAAGGCATATGAAGTTTTTACCTTACAAGATTAATGTTTAGTTAGTTCTCCAACAGATTACTAACATTCGGTCGACATAATAACATTGGAGTATTAGAGTGTCATGAACTTCGTCTCATTCCGCGTTTCTCAATTCGTGTACATGGGGAGCTTCATCGATCATGTGATACCAAACAACCAATCACTAGTACAGTTTGCTGATGAATCTTCCGTTGGTTTTATTTATTTACTCTTTTGTCGTTCGTTCAATGATACAATGTTGTACTTCAACCTTGACTGTTTGTCAAATTGTTTCATTTTTTTTGTTTCAATTATCTTCAAATGTCCATAAAAACTCTACTCTCATTTTAAAAATTGAAGTGTTGTTAAAGATACTTCAAAGGCAAGAAGACAGAAGGTTCTCCAGTACAGTAATAAAACAAATATTTTTATAAACTACTTGATATGAAACTAATCAGCTCAAAAACTACATTGATATACAATGTATTTAGTGGATGTTCAATAAGTTTTTATCTTGGAAATGACAGACAATCAACAACAACAAAAATAAATCCATCTGTCTTTTTTTCACATTCACAAGTAGAGAGGAATTATTTCAGTGAAAATTATGTGGATATTTTGTCATTTAGGTTGATTTGAAGTAGTAATATCATTTGTCTCTTTTATTTATATATTATATAATTATACTTTTATATCCATGGGAACCATTTATTTCTAAAGCTTAAAACAATGCAGTGCAACAGCAAGCCAGTACATCAAGTGAATGTCAATGGTAAAGTTATAGTTTTGTGAACTGAAGATTAATGCTTTTGTTTTTAAATGTTCGTCACATACCAGGATATTTGAGGAGTTTAGAGGTTTTTTCAAATAAAATTGAACGTGTTGCTTCAGAAAATGTTGAAACTGATACAGTTTTGCACGAGAGTATCAGCTTGACGCGATATCACAAGGTCAAGGGTATGACCGAATTTGTGGGTGGGGCCAAAGACAAGCTGCTGTAGGCCATGATCGACGAGTTAGTGTGAGAAATTGAACAACTTCAGGTCTATTTGGGGTATCGAGGTGCAGACTGAAGTCCCCTATTATCAGGTGATTACCAGAGAGGGGTGAGATCTCAGCCAGAAAATCCTTGAACGCTGACAAAAACTGGGATGTATTCAGGCCAATCCTTGTGGACAGGACTCTGCGAAGGATAAATTGAGCGATGCTTTGAAGAAGATTGCGGTACCACCACCAAACGTATCACTGTTACGTGGTTTGCTAAGGCATACATAACCCGGAGGTGTGGCCTCGGCAATTATCGTAGAATCCTCCTTTCTTAACCAGATTCCGTAATGACCATGATGTCAACGTCATGTTCAAGTATGTAGTCACATGTGGGGATAGATTTGTTCCTGACAGAGTTAGCATTCCAGAGGTGCACATTGAGTTTATTGTTTGTCTCGCGGGCAATATAGGCTTCAAGTTATTCAAGTTAGCACCGGACTGACTAACATGTACATGTATAGGTACATCGGGTCTAGCACCGATGCTTGGTATTTAACAGATTTCCAGTGGAGGAATTTCGATAGTAACCTGGTATCGATGCAGTTTGGTACGTCGGAAAATACCAACATTTTTGAGGGTGGTGTACATTGGTGGTAGTAGCCACAATTTACTGGTATTGGGGTATCTAAAGGCAAGCATTTCAGCCCAATTGTCCTGCAAGGTGCTGCCAGTAGGTGGTGGCTCCGTAGATCTTGGGTGATGGTGCTGAGTGCTACCATCTATTGAGTCTGCCATTTGCATTTGAATGTAGGACTGAACACCCAAGTATGATAGGGTAAAATCATACCAGTAAATCAGAGTCGATGTAACTGGAGGCAAAACCATGATGAAAATACAAGTTCCATAATCAGTTTTCCAAGTAGACATAATCACCTGTGTCAGGATATCACAAGAAGTACTTGCAAAAATTTTGGGCCCAATTCGAAATCATAAAGGGTAGAAAATCTCAAAAACTTGAAAAACATAGAAGTGGCAGCTGCTCAGTCAGCGCCATGAATCCCGACATTAGTCACTTTCTGTAAAATCAGCACCTGTCTCGACTCGTCCACACCAGCTGGTTTTCACCCATTAAGTTCAAGTGCATCTTCATGGCAGGGAATATTCAAGTGCGAGCCCAGGTTTGCTTTTGTTGGAGAAATGACCTGCAGTATTATGATTTATTTGTTGCTTAATTGCACTTTGCCAAAGTATTGTACTATGGATGTATGAGCTACGATGTCTCAAAGTATAATTAGTTTCAGTAAAGCTTGTTAAGGTTTATAGGTCTTGTTGCTGACATTCATGGAGCACCGTAGTTACCATGCTTAAAAGATGTCCCCCTTGACCAAGTAGCATATTTTTTATTTTATTTGACATCAAAAGCAGAAAAAGGTAACCAATAGTCTTTGATATCTGTTGATTTACCGTTGGGTTTCTTTTTTGTCCTAAGAACTTTAATGCTAAGAAAGAGTTTTATAAATACCTGCTAAATTCCGATCGACATGTTGATTCTCTGTAATGACTGAATCCGTGTTCCGATTTCCGGAATCTTGCAAGTTTTGCACTTCAGCTTGTGTATGCTTAGGTCTACATGATCGCTGGCTGGCTCGGTCCTGCTTAATATCGCTTTCATCATCTGGTGAAAGATAAAGCATCTATTGATGTTCGTATTCGTTACGTCCAGAAAGTATCTCTTCATTGACTGAGAACAAAGTGTAATAATATGCATACGAAAAGCAATCTATCTTTCTTAAGATCAGGTTCAATAGCTGGTGAACAATTAAACGTCGATCACAGACTTGGGAATCATGTTGATCGGTTTGCAAACACCCTATGGCGAACTAGTCCAAAAGTGGACACACCCTGTGGCGAACTAGTCCAAAAGTGGACGGAACAATCTGATTGGTGAGAATCGCAAAAGCCTCCGATAAAATGAATATTAAAATTCCGGGATAAAGTACTGAAATGCCAAACATTGGGTACAAATGCGAATGCAATTACAATCTACTGCTGATAAGTAATTTGTTCAAATGAAAAACTCTTAATTCTGGTTTTTTAACTCCAAAATAACGATAAATATATTGGAGAAGTTCTCGACGATTCCGTTTAAACAATAAGTAACACATTTGTAAATCTCACTAATGAATACATGCATATCCCATTAACACATGAGGGTCAAGTCTGAGATCGCGAATTATTTTATGGCTGTGACAGCCATTAGGGGCAATTGGCGATTTGCGTGGCTGATGGAGACAAAAATAAGCCGCACGTTTTAAATTAGAAATGCTCCGTCGCAATTCTAATCTAGTAGCTCATCATTAAAAAAATTAAAACAACCGTTTTCCCCCTATGGCGTACCAGGAGTGATGTACCAACTATTGGGATACAAGTTAGCTCTACCTATCAACTAGGGCATTATGCTTCAGTTGAGAATGAAAGTAAACAATTTGTCACTGTGCCAACATGTATTTACCGTGTACACGAGATAACTGCTGGCTGGCTGAGTCTTGATGAAGATCATCAGGTTCAATATCTGGTGAAAGACAAAGCAACTAATTAGGTTCGCATCCCAGGGAATGACACTCACACCATGCTCGATTCAATTCAACCATAAACTATTTACAATTCAACTTATTCAATTAACTTTAGTAAGTGTGTCAAGGCCTTCTCTTTGTTCCCAAGCCTTGGCGTAGACGCCCTTACCTATACCATACATCTGAAAGACACACTCGTGATCGGGATCCTACGGACGCATTAGACTTGAAATATTGTTGTCATATTTCACAATTTCGGCCCAAGTCAAATCTTTTGACGTCAAATTGTGTGCGACTTTGTGCTCCGTTTTGAAGTAATATCATCAAAACTATGTTAAACATTGACAATTCTAAAGCTATTACGATAAATGGTTGCATTGTTCTAAAACTTTTCATGGCAGCCCAGACGTTAACGACAATGAGCTTTGTTTGTTGGTTTGTTTCAGTCAAGATTAGTTCATCAAAAAGCAAAATGAGTTTTTCTATTTCTTTATTTTATAGTGCTGTTCTTTTACTCCTGTCGTTTCCCCCTTTGAACTGTGAACTGCAGTGCACCATTTGATTGACCAATCAGAATGACCTCCTTTAGTCAAATACTGATGTGGTTATTGTTCACAGTTGCTTTTATATATCGAGAAATAAGTAAAGCAAAATTAAGGACACGTAGGCCTATTTACCTGTGTCATTTTGTGATAACATCCTCTGCACCTCTTTCATTAGTCTTGGACTCGCTGTAAGAATTGTTTGAAACATTAAAAATTCAAGAGAATACTATTGTGATTATAACGGTTCACATCCAATGGTTTGGAACATCATGTAGTTTTAAAATTATCGGACTTAAACCGACTAAATTGAGAAGAAAATCTTCCGTCAAGACTGCAATGTTAAATGCTCATTGTGAAGGCATATGAAGTTTTTACCTGACAAGATTAATGTTTAGTTAGTTCTCCAACAGATTACTAACATTCGGTCGACATAATAACATTGGAGTATTAGAGTATCATGAACTTCGTCTCGTTCCGCGTTTCTAAATTCGTGTACATGGGGAGCTTCATCGATCATGTGATACCAAACAACCAATCACTAGTACAGTTTGCTGATGAATCTTCTGTTGGTTTTAATTACTTACTCTTTTATCGTTCGTCCAATGATACAATGTTGTACTTCAACCTTGACTGTTTGTCAAATTGTTTCATTTTTTCCCCAATTATCTTCAAATGTCCATAAAACTTCACTCTCATTTTAAAAATTGAAGTGTTGTTAAAGATACTTCAAAGGCAAGAAGACAGAACGTTCTCCAGTAGAGTAAAGTTGTTGTTGTTGTTTTTTAGGTGTTCGGACTCTGGTCCGAAGACCTCTTGTTTTTGTTCGGTTTTTAGGTGTTCGGCCAGCAGCCGAAAACCTATTGTTATTGTTCTGTTTTTTTTAGGTGTTCGGCTAGCGGCCGAAAACCTATTGTTATTGTTCTGTTTTTTAGGTGTTCGGCTTTGAGCCGAAAACCTATTGTTATTGTTAAGTTTTTTAGGTGTTCGGCTTTTAGCCGAAAACCTATTGTTATTGTTAAGTTTTTTTTTTTTTTTAGGTGTTCGGCTTTGAGCCGAAAACCTATTGTTATTGTTAAGTTTTTTTTTTTTTTTTTTTTTTTTTTCCTCGTATTCTTATCAGCGAACCTTCTCCGTCGATTTTTAACGAAAGTAAAGCTTATATGAACTTGAAACTTATCAGGAACATGAACCATAGTTAGTAGATGAAACCGCAACTTTTTTAGAATGATGACGTCATTGATGACGTCATTATGCTAAATAAACCATTAATAATTAGAAAATTCATATCTTGAGAACCAGAAAAGCTACGTACGAGGTTCTTTCAAAACATAAAAGTTCTTGTAATGACCTTTAATTGTTGTGCACAACTTGACCTCATTTGACCTTTACTTCCGGTCGAAACCGGAAGTTCAAAATTTCAAAAATTCATATCCCAAGAACTGCTTATCATATTGACAAAATTTGAATAACAGTTTGAAGATGGTTAGCCTGCTTAAACTTTTGTACAGACATGATACTGGTTTGACAATGTCTTCCGGCCGTAAAAGATGACGTCATTGATTGCGTCATTATATTAAATCAACGTTTAATATTTAAAAAATCCATATCTGAAGAACCGTTTATGTTACATACAAGATCTTTGCACCATATGAAAGCTTTTTGATTACTCTACAAATCTTACAGTGTGTGACCCCATTTGACCTTGACTTCCGGTCGAAACCGGAAGTTAATATGTCATTTTTCCAAAAAAATCATATTTCAATAAAAAACAGGCTATAGTAATAACCATTACTTCATCTGAAAACACTTTAACCAGTCTACATGTTTTACAGAAAGTGTGACCCCATTTGACCTTGACTTCCGGTTGAAACCGGAAGTTGAAGTTTAAGTATAAAAAAATTCATAGGTCATTAACCAAACGAGGTACAGTCCTGAAACTTACTTTTACCTTCAACTTTACCGTGCAGTAAACTGCATTGTCTTTTCTGGATGATGACGTCATTGATGACGTCATTACAATAAATCAACGTTTAATATTTCAAAAATTCATATCTGAAGAACCGTAAATGATACATACAAGATATTTGCGCCATATAAAAGCTCTTCAATTACTCTGCACATCTTACACAGTTTGTGACCCTATTTGACCTTGACTTCTGGTGGAAACAGGAAGTTGAAATTTTTTTTTCAAAAAGATTATTTTTCAATAACAAAACAGAATTCATTAATAATCATTACTTCATCTGAAAGCTCGTTAACAATTCTAAAATTGTGTTGAAGATGTGACCCCATTTGACCCTTACTTCCGGTTGAAACGGATGTTAAAATGTCACAGATAGTAAATTCATAATTCATCAACTGAACGTGATACAGACTTGAAACTTACTGTTGCCTTAGACATTACTGTGTAGATGAAACTGGATTATTTTCGGATTATGACATCATTGATGAAGTCATATTAAATCAACGTTTAATGTTTAAAAAAATCATTTGGGGATCATAAAAGTTACAAACGAGATATTTGCTCCATATGCAAGCCCTTGAAATACTGTACAACTATCGCAGAGTGTGACCCCATTTGACCCATAGTTCATGTCAAAACCGGAAGTTGAAGTTTCATATGACTGACCTTCATGCCTAAAGATCAACACAAGGTACAAATAAAAATTTTGCCCATCAGCACAGCATACAATATTGACCTTGTTTTCAATGACGCAATCACTTTATTACGTTCCAGCCGAACACCGTGAGTTTGTTCACAAACTCTCAATCTCTAGTTTTTTTTTTTTCTCCGTCTTCTTCTTCTGCCTGAACGTTCTCCGCCAATTTTGAGAAAAACTGAAATTTGTATGAACTTGAAACTTCTCATGAACATCAACCTCGGTGAGTAGACGGCACCGCAACTTTTTTGGAATGGTGACGTCATTGATGACGTCATTACGTTAAAAAAACGTTAAAAAAACCTTAAATAATTTGAAAAATCATATCTTCAAAACCAAAAAAGCTACGTTCAAGATTCTTTTTTTACATAAAACCTCTTATAAAGATCTACAAATGCGGTGCACAACGTGACCCCATTTGACTTTTACTTCCGGTCGAAACCGGAAGTTAAAGTAACAAATCATGTTATTTTGGGCTCTAGAGCCTAAGTGAATAAAAATATGAAAAAATGTTCAATGCATAATATTTTCTTTAACTCAAGAGCATTCTAAAAATATAATGTGTGACGTCATAGCTACGTCACAACGAAATTGGTACACGAGGTCGAAAAAAAAATTATTTTGCTATCTCAAAAAATACAGCATGTACGGACTTGAAACTTACCACTAACTTAGACCAAAGCGTGTACATGACAAAGAACAAAATTTGGAATGATGACGTCATCGATGACGTCATTATATTAAATTGAAGTTTTTTATTAAAATACTCATATCTCCAGAATAAGATATGCTACATACATGATCTTTACACCATATGAAAGGTCATGAAGTATTAAACAAATCTTACACAGGGTGTGACCCAATTTGACCTTTACTTCCGGTCGAAACCGGAAGTAGTAGTTTTTTATATAAAAAATCGTATCTGTATAATATTATTTTGTGTATTAATATAATAACTTAATTTTAAGGCCCTTCGACGATTCTACAAATGTTTACAATGTGTGACCTCATTTGACCTTCATTTCCGGTCGAAACCGGAAGTATAAGTTTGTACATACAAAATTGTGTATCTTTTTAATGAAACGTGGTACATTAATAATCATTACATCAATTTTGAGCTCTCTGGCAATTCTAGATGTTATGCACAAAGTGTGACCCCATTTGACCTTTAAATCCTGTCAAACCGGAAGTTGAAGTTTAATATGTCAAACCTTCATGCATAAAGATAAAAAAGTACAAATAAATATTTCGCCCGTCAGCATAGCACAAACAGACAAAAAACCTGCACACAATAATGACCTTAAAATTACGTAATTAAGCCGAACACCGTGAGTTTGTTCACAAACTCTCAATTTCTAGTTTTTCCTCGTATTCTTATCAGCGAACCTTCTCCGTCGATTTTTAACAAAAGTAAAGCTTATATGAACTTGAAACTTATCAGGAACATGAACCATAGTTAGTAGATGAAACCGCAACTTTTTTAGAATGATGACGTCATTGATGACGTCATTATGCTAAATAAACCATTAATAATTAGAAAATTCATATCTTGAGAACCAGAAAAGCTACGTACGAGGTTCTTTCAAAACATAAAAGTTCTTGTAATGACCTTTTATTGTCGTGCACAACTTGACCTCATTTGACCTTTACTTCCGGTCGAAACCGGAAATTCAAAATTTCAAAAAATCATATCTCAAGAACTGCTTATGATATTGTCAAAATTTGAATGACAGTTTGATGATCGGTTAGCCTGCTCAAACTTTTGCACAGACATAATACCAGTTTGACATTGTCTTCTGGCCGTAAAAGATGACGTCATTGATTGCGTCATTATATTAAATCAAAGTTTAATATTTAAAAAATCCATATCTGAAGAACCGTATATGTTACATACAAGATCTTTGCACCATATGAAAGCTTTTCGATTACTCTACAAATCTTACACAGTGTGTGACCCCATTTGACCTTGACTTCCGGTCGAAACCGGAAGTTAAAATGTCATTTTTCCAAAAAATCCTATTTCAATAAAAAACAGGCTATAGTAATAACCATTACTTCATCTGCAAACACTTTAACCAGTCTACATGTCTTACAGAAAGTGTGACCCCATTTGACCTTTACTTCCGGTCGAAACCGGAAGTTGAAGTTAACATATAAAAAGATTCATAGGTCATTAACTAAACGAGGTACAGTCTTGAAACTTACTATTACCTTCAACTTTACTGTGCAGTAAACTGCACTGTTTTTTCTGGATGATGACGTCATCGATGACGTCATTACAGTAAATCAACGTTTAATATTTCAAAAATTCATATCTGAAGAACCGTAAATGATACATACAAGATCTTTGCACCATATCAAAGATCTTCAATTACTCTGCACATCTTACACAGTTTGTGACCCCATTTGACCTTGACTTCCGGGCGAAAGAGGAAGTTGAAATTTTATTTTTCAAAAAGATTATTTTTCAATAACAAAACAGAATTCATTAATAATCATTACTTCATCTGAAAGCTCGTTAACCATTCTAAAAATTGTGTTGAAGATGTGACCCTATTTGACCCTTACTTCCGGTTGAAACGGATATATTTTTAGGTGTTCGGCCAGCAGCCGAAAACCTATTGTTATTGTTCTGTTTTTTTTTTTTTTTTTTTTTTTTTTTTTTTTTTCTGGGCTTTCTTAGTCGTCGAAACTTGTCCACAAATCTTCTCAAAAAGTTAAGCTTGTATGAACTTGAAACTTACCATGTACAAACATATTAGTGAGTGGATGATACAGAAACTTTTTTGGAATGATGACGTCATTGATAACGTCATGACGTTAAATAAACGTTAAATAATTCAAAAAGTTAATAACTCAAGAACGGCAAATGCTACATTCAAAATCTTTAATGCATATGAAAGGTCTTGTAATGTTGGACAAATTGTATGCACACCGTGACCCCATTTGACCTTTACTTCCGGTAAAAACCGGAAGTTAAAGTTAAAATTTATGTTATTTGGGGCTCTAAAGCCTAAGTGATTAAAAATATCAACTAACTTTCAATAAATAATATTTTCTTTAGCTCAAGAACAATCTAAAAATGTGATATATGACGTCATAGCTACGTCACAACGAAATTGATACACGAGGTCGAAAAAAAAAATTATTTTGCTATCTCAAAAACTAAAGCATGTACGGACTTGATACTTACTACATACTTAGACCACAGTGTGTGTATGACAAAGCAAAATTTTGGGAATGATGACGTCATCGATGACGTCATTACATTAAATTGAAGTTTTATACTAAAATAATCATATCTTAAGAATAATACATGCTACATACATGATCTTTACACCATATGAAAGGTCTTGAAGTACTAAACAAATCTTACACAGGGTGTGACCCCATTTGACTTTCACTTCCGGTCGAAACCGGAAGTAGTAGTTTTGATATGAAAAATCGATTCTGAATTACGTAAATTTGTATATTAATTGTATAACTTAACTTTAAAGCCCCTCGACGATTCTACAAATATTTACAAAGTGTGACCTCATTTGACCTTCACTTCCGGTCGAAACCGGAAGTATAAGTTTGTACTACAAAAATATGTACCTTATTAATGAAACGTGGTACATTAATAATCGTTACATCAATTTAAAGCTCTCTGACAATTCTAGATACCATGCACAAGGTGTGACCCCATTTGACCTTTAGTTCCTGTCAAACCGGAAGTTGAAGTTTCATATGACAAACCTTCATGAATAAAGATAAAAAAGTACAACTAAATATTTCGCCCGTCAGCATAGCACAAATAGACAAGAAACGTGCACACAATATTGACCTTAAAATTTTCAATTACGTAATTAAGCCGAACACCGTGAGTTTGTCCACAAACTCTAAATCTCTAGTTTTTTTTTTTTTTTTTTTTTTTTAGGTGTTCGGCCAACAGCCGAACAACTATTGTTATTGTTCTGTTTTTTTTTTTTTTTTTTTTTTTTTTATTTTTTCCTCGTGTTCTTCTTTCCCTGCGAACCTTCTCCGCCAATTTAGAGAAAAACTGAAACTTGTATGAACTTGAAACTTCTCATGAACATCAACCTCGGTGAGTAGACGGCACCGCCACTTTTTGGGAATGGTGACGTCATTGATGACGTCATTACGTTAAATAAACGTTAAAAAAACCTTAAATAATTTGAAAAATCATATCTTCAAAACCAAAACAGCTACGTTCAAGATTCTTTTTTTACATGAAACCTCTTATAAAGATCTACAAATGCGGTGCACAACGTGACCCCATTTGACCTTTACTTCCGGTCGAAACCGGAAGTTAAAGTAACAAATCATGTTATTTTGGGCTCTAGAGCCTAAGTGCATGAAAATATGAAAAAATGTTCAATGCATAATATTTTCTTTAACTCAAGAGCATTCTAAAAATATGATGTGTGACGTCATAGCTACGTCACAACGAAAATGGTACACGAGGTCGAAAAAAAAATTATTTTGCTATCTCAAAAAATAGAGCATGTACGGACTTGAAACTTACCACGTACTTAGACCAAAGCGTGTACATGACAAAGAACAAAATTTGGAATGATGACGTCATCGATGACGTCATTATATTAAATTGAAGTTTTCTATTAAAATACTCATATCTCCAGAATCAGATATGCTACATACATGATCTTTACACCATATGAAAGGTCATGAAGTATTAAACAAATCTTACACAGGGTGTGACCCCATTTGACCTTTACTTCCGGTCGAAACCGGTAGTAGTAGTTTGTTTTATAAAAAACCGTATCTGAATAATATTATTTTGTGTATTAATATAATAACTTAATTTTAAGGCCCTTCGACGATTCTACAAATGTTTACAATGTGTGACCTCATTTGAATGTTGTTTATGACCTTTGAAAATATTACATTGATGACGTCATCAAATGTTACAGTTTGTTACAACGACGAGTTTAAATTTTTTTTTTTTTTTTTTTTTTTTTTGAGCAAACTACGTGTTGAATTTTTTGGTAATAGATAACGACTATAAAAGCCTAATTGTGAAATTTGAACAAAATTGGCCGTTGCATAACGAAGTTATATTAAGGTGAAAAGTGCCGTTTTTAGCGCGATCGGCGATAAAGTCTGTACAGTTCCCTCAATGTATTGCACCCCGTGCGTGTGCACTCTAGGCTTTTACTGCATGCTGTGTATATATACCTACACGCGACAAGTCAGGTCTTGTCACAGTTCATCGAACTTTGCTGTGTGTTGTTAAGTTCTCCGTGTGTGTGTGTGTGTGTGTGTGTGTAATAATGGCGACGCAAAGAAAAACATGTAAGTCATGCCAAGTTCAGTGTGGAAAGGTTTCCCTTTATGTCATTCTGGTGGCTTAATTGTGACAGGGAGAGGAAGAGGAGACTTTACTGAGACGATCACATGCTCACGTGAGTTGTTTGATGTATAATGGTGGAGAAAATGCAATTGACAAAATGATCGTCTTTCGTCCTGTATATACCGATCACGTACGTGCTTACGTACGAGAGTCACAAGTGTGCAACAGCGGGGCCAGAGGCTCTTTACCCCCGCGAGAGTTGTTGTCGGGATACGCTGAGTAAAACTGTTCAAAAATGAAAATTAAAAAGTAAAGTCATCGCCTTTCAAAATGTCCGTGTATTTCTTTAGCCGTGCACACTTGTGTTTATGATGTTTATCAAAGTGGGGTAGTTTTTATAAAACTTTGGAACCTTTTAATACAGATAATGAGCTCGGAATGTGAATCTGTCAAATGTCAGATTGACTGTACAGTACACCAGTGTTCGTGATGTTTTAAAATAAGACCGTTAATTTGATATAGCGCCACCAACGTCACTAGCGATACACACTTTGTTTTATTGACACCGCATAGATGCTGAACAAAACGGAGGGCAGCAAGGGTTAATGTTTTGATAAAAGGCAATATGAATACTATTTTGAACACACAACCTGGCGGCAGCCAATTGCACGGCGTGGAAAAGGAACACTTTGGAAACCACGAAAACATTGTTTTTCCTGGCAGTTAAAACCAAAAAGGTAACTTGTTTTTCCTCCAGGAGTCGAGTTACAATAAATGTATGCGGTTCTTTATAATTCTTAGTGACCTGAGTTGACCTCGCTTCCTGCCCAAACCTGAAGTCCCCATGAAATACATTTGATAAAGCTCTTTTTAATTATTTTCATATTCATATTTAAAGGTTTTATTTGATTTCACTTTCAATATATCAAACAAAATCAAAACCATGTGTTATACGGTGTCTCATAGAGACCATTATGTTGCTTTAAATGTTAATTCCTCCAAAATTTTCTTCAAATAAATAACTCAAAATTGAAATTAAACTGAACCTTGAAACTGTGCATATTATACTTGAACCTCAATATGAAGACGCGAAATAAAACAATGACGTCATGATGATGTCATCAGATGTTGAGTTACAATAAATCAAAGTTTAGTCATTAAATCAGAACTCCTGAAGTGCACAATGGATTTTTACAATCTACACATCATCGCAAAGGTCTTTTGGAAACAATTTAAATGTCTCAAAGAAATGACCCCAATTTGACCTTGTATTGCGGTTCCAACCGGAAGTTGAAGGAAAGAATTGTTATAAAGCCATTCTTTTTTAGTTCTTTGGTCAGTATAAAACGAGCTTTGGACAGTGGTTTCAGTGTGTGAGTTGGTAAAGGACTCTGCGTTTTCAAGTTTAAAACTGATGACATCATTACATTAAACTGCGTCCTCTGGTAACAAGTTTCAAATCAATGGTGCTACGACACTAATTGTAACGGCTTCTTTTCCCTCGTGTTCTTCTTTCCCTGCGAACCTTCTCCAGCAATTTTAAACAAAAGTAAAGCTTGTACAAACTTAAAACTTACTGTATACATAGGCAATAGTGAGTAGATGAAACCGCCACTTTTTTGGAATGATGACATTTGTCAAGAAACGGGAGTTGTTACAAAGTGTGGTACAAGTTTAACTATGAAAACCAAACATTGTATACAAATTCATCTTTTTTTTTAGGTGTTCGGCCAACAGCCGAACAACTATTGTTATTGTTCTGTTTTTTTTTTTTTTTTTTTAGGTGTTCGGCCAACAGCCGAACAACTATTGTTATTGTTCTGTTTTTTTTTTTTTTTTTTTTTTTTTTTTTTTTTTTTTTTTTTTTCCTCGTGTTCTTATTTCCCTGCGAACCTTCTCCAGCAATTTTAAACAAAAGTAAAGCTTGTACAAATTTAAAACTTACTGTGTACATAGGCAATAGTGAGTAGATGAAACCGCCACTTTTTTGGAATGATGACGTCATTGATGACGTCATGACAAGGTTTTTAATGTTGAAAAATGACCATTTGCTTGTTGCTGTATCTCAACGAATATACAAGCTATGATGTTCATACTTAGGCATCAAATAGATAAAGACTTGGACAGCATTTGAAAAGTTAACGCCAAAATCATACGACCTTAACTTCCAGGTCGTTACCCTGGGTCAAAGTTCGCTTCCGTGTTTTTTCATCAAAAAACAACTTTTAAGCTTATCTACGGAATAACTCAAGATTGAGATTGATTTGAACGTTGAAACTCAACAGAAAGGTGAACCTTGGTATCAAGACACCACAGGTCTAACTACGTCATAATGACGTCATCGGGCATTAAATTACAATGAATCAAAGTTTAAAATTTGTAAAACTCGTATGGCGCGAATTTGTGGGGGAATACCCAACGGCGCTCTCTTTGGTTCAACGAAAGAGGGCGGTGTTGGGAATGAAGATTTTAGAAACATTGAGCGCTATGTGCAGAGCGGAAAATCGCAATAGTTGAGTAATAACGTCTCGCACCAAAACCACCACTTTTTGGACTGATGACGTCATTGATGACGTCATTACATGAAATAGCGAGAAAATATATATCTTGAGAACCGCAAATGCTACCAATAGGCTGTTTTCATGGTCTTTTCCACGACAAAATGGTTTTGTTAGTGTTTGACCTTGCTTTCGTTTAGAACCGGCTTTTTTATTGAAACCTGAAGTCCCCATGAAATACATATGATAAAGCTCTTTTTAATTATTTTCATATTCATATTTAAAGGTTTTATTTGATTTCACTTTCAATATATCAAACAAAATCAAAACCATGTGTTATACGGTGTCTCATAGAGACCATTGTTGCTTTAAATGTTAATTCCTCCAAAATTTTCTTCAAATAAATAACTCAAAATGGAAATTAAACTGAACCTTGAAACTGTGCATATACTTGAACCTCAATATGAAGACGCGAAATAAAACAATGACGTCATGATGATGTCATCAGATGTTGAGTTACAATAAATCAAAGTTTAGTCATTAAATCAGAACTCCTGAAGTGCACAATGGATTTTTACAATCTACACATCATCGCAAAGGTCTTTTGGAAACAATTTAAATGTCTCAAAGAAATGACCCCAATTTGACCTTGTATTGCGGTTCCAACCGGAAGTTGAAGGAAAGAATTGTTATAAAGCCATTCTTTTTTAGTTCTTTGGTCAGTATAAAACGAGCTTTGGACAGTGGTTTCAGTGTGTGAGTAGGTAAAGGACTCTGCGTTTCCAAGTTTAAAACTGATGACGTCATTACATTAAACAGCGTCCTCTGGTAACAAGTTTCAAATCAATGGTGCTACGACACTAATTGTAACGGCTTTTTTTTCCCCTCGTGTTCTTTCCCTGCGAACCTTCTCCAGCAATTTTAAACAAAAGTAAAGCTTGTACAAACTTAAAACTTACTGTATACATAGGCAATAGTGAGTAGATGAAACTGCCACTTTTTTGGAATGATGACATTTGTCAAGAAACGGGAATTGTTACAAAGTGTGGTACAAGTTTAACTATGAAAACCAAACATTGTATACAAATTCATCTTTTTATGTTCAATGTTTTTGAACTACGTCATCATGTAACGTTCGACCGAACACCGTATTTTTGTAATAAACAAAAATTCTATGTCTAGTTTTTTTTTTTTTTTTTTTTTTTCCTCGTGTTCTTATTTCCCTGCGAACCTTCTCCAGCAATTTTAAACAAAAGTAAAGCTTGTACAAACTTAAAACTTACTGTGTACATAGGCAATAGTGAGTAGATGAAACCGCCACTTTTTTGGAATGATGACGTCATTGATGACGTCATGACAAGGTTTTTAATGTTGAAAAATGACCATTTGCTTGTTGCTGTATCTCAACGAATATACAAGCTATGATGTTCATACTTAGGCATCAAATAGATAAAGACTTGGACAGCATTTGAAAAGTTAACGCCAAAATCATACGACCTTAACTTCCAGGTCGTTACCCTGGGTCAAAGTTCGCTTCCGTGTTTTTTCCTCGTGTTCTTCTTTCCCTGCGAACCTTCTCCGCCAATTTAGAGAAAAACTGAAACTTGTATGAACTTGAAACTTCTCATGAACATCAACCTCGGTGAGTAGACGGCACCGCCACTTTTTGGGAATGGTGACGTCATTGATGACGTCATTACGTTAAATAAACGTTAAAAAACCTTAAATAATTTGAAAAATCATATCTTCAAAACCAAAACAGCTACGTTCAAGATTCTTTTTTTACATGAAACCTCTTATAAAGATCTACAAATGCGGTGCACAACGTGACCCCATTTGACCTTTACTTCCGGTCGAAACCGGAAGTTAAAGTAACAAATCATGTTATTTTGGGCTCTAGAGCCTAAGTGCATGAAAATATGAAAAAATGTTCAATGCATAATATTTTTTTTAACTCAAGAGCATTCTAAAAATATGATGTGTGACGTCATAGCTACGTAACAACGAAAATGGTACACGAGGTCGAAAAAAAAATTATTTTGCTATCTCAAAAAATAGAGCATGTACGGACTTGAAACTTACCACGTACTTAGACCAAAGCGTGTACATGACAAAGAACAAAATTTGGAATGATGACGTCATCGATGACGTCATTATATTAAATTGAAGTTTTTTATTAAAATACTCATATCTCCAGAATCAGATATGCTACATACATGATCTTTACACCATATGAAAGGTCATGAAGTATTAAACAAATCTTACACAGGGTGTGACCCCATTTGACCTTTACTTCCGGTCGAAACCGGAAGTAGTAGTTTGTTTTATAAAAAATCGTATCTGAATAATATTATTTTGTGTATTAATATAATAACTTAATGTTAAGGCCCTTCGACGATTCTACAAATGTTTACAATGTGTGACCTCATTTGAATGTTGTTTATGACCTTTGAAAATATTACATTGATGACGTCATCAAATGTTACAGTTTGTTACGACGACGAGTTTAATTTTTTTTTTTTTTTTTTTTTTTTTGAGCAAACTACGTGTTGAATTTTTTGGTAATAGATAACGACTATAAAAGCCTAATTGTGAAATTTGAACAAAATTGGCAGTTGCATAACGAAGTTATATTAAGGTGAAAAGTGCCGTTTTTAGCGCGATCGGCGATAAAGTCTGTACAGTTCCCTCAATGTATTGCACCCCGTGCGTGTGCACTCTAGGCTTTTTTTTTTTTTTTTTTCCTCGTATTCTTCTGCCTGAACCTTCTCCGCCAATTTTGAGAAAAACTGAAACTTGTATGAACTTGAAACTTCTCATGAACATCAACTTCGGTGAGTAGACGGCACCGCAACTTTTTTGGAATGGTGACGTCATTGATGACGTCATTACGTTAAAAAAACGTTAAAAAAACCTTAAATAATTTGAAAAATCATATCTTCAAAACCAAAAGAGCTACGTTCAAGATTCTTTTTTTACATGAAGATGAAGATGAAGATCTACAAATGCGGTGCACAACGTGACCCCATTTGACCTTTACTTCCGGTCGAAACCGGAAGTTAAAGTAACAAATCATGTTATTTTGGGCTCTAGAGCCTAAGTGAATGAAAATATGAAAAAATGTTCAATGCATAATATTTTCTTTAACTCAAGAGCATTCTAAAAATATGATGTGTGACGTCATAGCTACGTCACAACGAAATTGGTACACGAGGTCGAAAAAAAAATTATTTTGCTATCTCAAAAAATACAGCATGTACGGACTTGAAACTTACCACGTACTTAGACCAAAGCGTGTACATGACAAAGAACAAAATTTGGAATGATGACGTCATCGATGACGTCATTATATTAAATTGAAGTTTTTTATTAAAATACTCATATCTCCAGAATCAGATATGCTACATACATGATCTTTACACCATATGAAAGGTCATGAAGTATTAAACAAATCTTACACAGGGTGTGACCCCATTTGACCTTTACTTCCGGTCGAAACCGGAAGTAGTAGTTTTTATATAAAAAATCGTATCTGTATAATATTATTTTGTGTATTAATATAATAACTTAATTTTAAGGCCCTTCGACGATTCTACAAATGTTTACAATGTGTGACCTCATTTGACCTTCATTTCCGGTCGAAACCGGAAATATAAGTTTGTACATACAAAATTGTGTATCTTATTAATGAAACGTGGTACATTAATAATCATTACATCAATTTTGAGCTCTCTGGCAATTCTAGATGTTATGCACAAAGTGTGACCCCATTTGACCTTTAAATCCTGTCAAACCGGAAGTTGAAGTTTAATATGTCAAACCTTCATGCATAAAGATAAAAAAGTACAAATAAATATTTCGCCCGTCAGCATAGCACAAACAGACAAAAAACCTGCACACAATAATGACCTTAAAATTACGTAATTAAGCCGAACACCGTGAGTTTGTTCACAAACTCTCAATTTCTAGTTTTTTCCTCGTATTCTTATCAGCGAACCTTCTCCGTCGATTTTTAACGAAAGTAAAGCTTATATGAACTTGAAACTTATCAGGAACATGAACCATAGTTAGTAGATGAAACCGCAACTTTTTTAGAATGATGACGTCATTGATGACGTCATTATGCTAAATAAACCATTAATAATTAGAAAATTCATATCTTGAGAACCAGAAAAGCTACGTACGAGGTTCTTTCAAAACATAAAAGTTCTTGTAATGACCTTTAATTGTCGTGCACAATTTGACCTCATTTGACCTTTACTTCCGGTCGAAACCGGAAGTTCAAAATTTCAAAAATTCATATCCCAAGAACTGCTTATCATATTGACAAAATTTGAATGACAGTTTGAAGATCGGTTAGCCTGCTTAAACTTTTGTACAGACATAATACTGGTTTGACAATGTCTTCCGGCCGTAAAAGATGACGTCATTGATTGCGTCATTATATTAAATCAACGTTTAATATTTAAAAAATCCATATCTGAAGAACCGTTTATGTTACATACAAGATCTTTGCACCATATGAAAGCTTTTTGATTACTCTACAAATCTTACAGTGTGTGACCCCATTTGACCTTGACTTCCGGTCGAAACCGGAAGTTAATATGTCATTTTTCCAAAAAAATCATATTTCAATAAAAAACAGGCTATAGTAATAACCATTACTTCATCTGAAAACACTTTAACCAGTCTACATGTTTTACAGAAAGTGTGACCCCATTTGACCTTGACTTCCGGTTGAAACCGGAAGTTAAAGTTTAAGTATAAAAAAATTCATAGGTCATTAACCAAACGAGGTACAGTCCTGAAACTTACTTTTACCTTCAACTTTACCGTGCAGTAAACTGCATTGTCTTTTCTGGATGATGACGTCATTGATGACGTCATTACAATAAATCAACGTTTAATATTTCAAAAATTCATATCTGAAGAACCGTAAATGATACATACAAGATATTTGCGCCATATAAAAGCTCTTCAATTACTCTGCACATCTTACACAGTTTGTGACCCCATTTGACCTTGACTTCCGGTCGAAACAGGAAGTTGAAATTTTTTTTTCAAAAATATTATTTTTCAATAACAAAACAGAATTCATTAATAATCATTACTTCATCTGAAAGCTCGTTAATAATTCTAAAATTGTGTTGAAGATGTGACCCCATTTGACCCTTACTTCCGGTTGAAACGGATGTTAAAATGTCACTGATAGTAAATTCATAATTCATCAACTGAACGTGATACAGACTTGAAACTTACTGTTGCCTTAGACATTACTGTGTAGATGAAACTGGATTATTTTCGGATTATGACATCATTGATGAAGTCATATTAAATCAACGTTTAATGTTTAAAAAAATCATTTGGGGATCATAAAAGTTACAAACGAGATATTTGCTCCATAAGCAAGCCCTTGAAATACTGTACAACTATCGCAGAGTGTGACCCCATTTGAACCATAGTTCATGTCAAAACCGGAAGTTGGAGTTTCATATGACTGACCTTCATGCCTAAAGATCAACACAAGGTACAAATAAAAATTTTGCCCATCAGCACAGCATACAATATTGACCTTGTTTTCAATGACGCAATCACTTTATTACGTTCCAGCCGAACACCGTGAGTTTGTTCACAAACTCTCAATCTCTAGTTTTTTTTTTCTGGGCTTTCTTAGTCGTCGAAACTTGTCCGCAAATTTTCTCAAAAAGTTAAGCTTGTATGAACTTGAAACTTACCATGTACAAAGATATTAGTGAGTAGATGAAACCGCGAATTTTTTGAAATGATGACGTCATTGATGACGTCATGACGTTAAATAATTCAAAAAATCATAACTCCTGAAGTACACAATGGATTTTTACAATCTATACATCATCGGAAAGGTCTTTAAAAAATAATTAAATGTTTCACAGAGATGACCCCAATTTGACCTTTACTTCCGGTTCAAACCGGAAGTTGAAGCAAAAAATGCTTAAAAAGTCACAATTTAAGCTGTGGAGTCAATATGAAACAGAATTGGGACCTGGTTTTAGTGTACGAAATAAAATGTAGTTTATGACCTTTGAAAATATTACATTGATGACGTCATCAAATGTTACAGTTTGTTACGACGACGAGTTTAAAAATAAAAAAAAATTATTTCAATTTATTATTAGGCAAACTACATGTTGAATTTTTTAGTAATAGATAACGACTATAAAAGCCTGATTGTGAAATTTTAACAAAATTGGCCGTTGCATAACGAAGTTATATTAAGGTGAAAAGTGCCGGTTTTAGCGCGATCGCCGATAGAGTCTGTACAGTTACCACCCCCCCCCCCCCCCTGTGCGTGTGCACTCTAGGATTTTACTGTGTGTTGTGTATAGTATATACACAGCGCTGCTCGGTAGTAGTGTCAACAACAGTAATGCGTGCACAGTAACCTTGGCATGCTTCCAAGAAATGAACCTGCGAGGCGCATACACAGTGCTTTTACAAACTAAGACCGTTAATTTGAAATAGCGCCCTCAAACCTGTATGGACGCACACTTCTTTATTTTATTGACACCACGTAGATGCCGAACAAAATGGAGGGCAGCAAGGCTTAATGTTTCGATAAAAGGCAAAATGAATACTATTTTGAAATGTAATTAAGTGTTGTATACTATCAGTTATTTTTTCACTTCGTGGCTGTTTACATGAAAATTCCAATGTAAAAAGATACTGCAGCCTTCATCCATGTAATAAATATTTCAAAAAATTCATAACTCTAGAACGGCAAATGCTACATTCAAAATCTTTGGTGCATATGAAAGGTCTTGTAATGTTTGACAAATTGTATGCACACCATGACCTCATCTGACCTTTACTTCCGGTAGAAACCGGAAGTTAAAGTAACAAATCATGTTATTTTGGGCTCTAGAGCCTAAGTGATTAAAAATATCGACAAACTTTTAATGAATAATACTTTTTTTAGCTCAAGAGCATTCTAGATATGTGATGTTCACAACGAAACTGATACACGAGGTCAAAAAAATTATTTTGCTATCTCAAAAAATAAAGCATGTACGGACTTGAAACTTACCATATACCTAGACCACAGTGTGTACATGACAATGTAAACTTTTTGGAATGATGACGTTATCGATGACGTCATTACATTAAATTGAAGTTTTATACTAAAATAATCATATCTTAAGAATAATACATGCTACATACATGATCTTTACACCATATGAAAGGTCTTGAAGTACTAAACAAATCTTACACAGAATGTGACCCCATTTGACCTTCACTTCCGGTCGAAACCGGAAGTAGTAGTTTTTTATGAAAAATCGTTTCTGAATTACGTAAATTTGTGTATTAATATAATTACTTAATTTTAAAGCCCCTCGACGATTCTGCAAATGTTTACAAAGTGTGACCTCACTTGACCTTCACTTCCGGTCGAAACCGGAAGTATAAGTTTGTACAACAAAAATATGTATCTTATTAATGAAACATGGTACATTAATAATCGTTACATCAATTTAAAGCTCTCTGACAATTCTAGATACCATGCACAAGGTGTGACCCCATTTGACCTTTAGTTCCTATTAAACCGGAAGTTGGAGTTTTATATGACAAACCTTCATGCATAAAGATCAAAAAAGTACAAATAAATATTTCGTCCGTCAGCATAGCACAAATAGACAAAAAACTTGCACACAATATTGACCTTAAAGTTTTCAATTACGTAATTGAGCCGAACACCGTGAGTTTGTTCACAAACTCTAAATCTCTAGTTGGGTGTTCGGACACAAGTCCGAAGACCCTCTGTTTTTGTTCGTTTTTTTTTTTTTTTACTTCTCCTTCTTCTTCTTCTTCTTCTTCTTCTTTTTCTTCTTATGCCTGAAGATTGTCCGCTAACAGAAGCACACTTCCTAAGCTTGTATGAACTTGAAACTTCACACATAGTTAGATACTCATTAGGACACGAAACCGCTTGAGTGATGTCATGATGACGTCATCTGGTGTCGAATTACATTAAATCAAAGTTTATTATTTCAAAAAATCATAACTCTTAAAGTACACAATGGATTTTTACAATCTATACATCATCGGAAAGGTCATCCAAAACTACGTAATCACTCCACAGACATGACCCCAATTTGACCTTGTCTTCCGGGTCAAACCGGAAGTTGAAAACTTCAAAAATTCGTATTTTTTGAAGTATATATCACATGATCACAAATCTTACATCAGATTGTAGAAAATTTAGTCCTCTCTAACTTTTGCATTGAGGTCACACCATTTTGACCTATACTTGCGGTTCAAAACGGACATTTAACGCATTCTTTTGTGCATGTGCGTTCAAGCGTGACCGGCAATGCTATACAACAATCCAATGCCATTATACATGTACACGTCCGGGTGGGTGTGTGCGTGTGTGGCTAAGTTACGTTGAAACGTTACATGTACATGTGCTACTGTATGATACAATAAACCGCACGTTGTTCATAGTCTCTTCTCAAGGCACGCACTCCACGCTTTGTTAGTCTTTTACACATAGCTTATTTAAACCTTTAAAAATCAACAAAAAATCAACCGTTTGAGATATGAACTTAATTCTTCGACAAATGTAAAGGTTAGGGAAGGTCTTTCTTTGTGACCCATTGAGTGACCTCTGTGTCATCTACTTCCGGTCAAACCGGAAATATATCTTTATTAGAATAATGCTAAGTGCTTGGAACATGATTTTTTTCACCATTACCAAGGATATGGAAGACATATTCCCTTGCACATTGTTTGACCCCTTTGACCTCTACTTCCGGTCGAACCGGAAGTAGCCCCTCATTTAAAAGTAAATAGAAGTAGGAACATGATTGTTCCTAGAAATATCAAACTAAGGGAAGGCCTTTCTTTTTGAAACATTAAATGACCTTTGTGACCTCTATTCCGGTCAAACCGGAAGTAGTTCTTCATTTAAAAATGCTAAGAGCTAGGAACATGATTCTTTCACCAATTACCAAGGTTAAGGAAGGCCCTTCTCTGTTGTACATTGCTTGACCTCTTTGACCTCTAATTCCAGTCAAACCGAAAGTAGCTCCTCATTTAAAAATGGTTAGATGTAGGAACAAGATTCTCTCACCCAAAACTAACGTTAGGGGAGGTCCTTCATTGTTCTCCTCATTTAAAGGTAAATAAATGTAGGAACATGACTGATGTTCTTGAAGTCCTAATTAGATAATATTTCATAAAGCAATATTTCATGTTTCTAATTTTCAAATTATTTTAGTTGTGTTAACTTTATTTACATCAAATAACAACTCTATCCGAACACCCAGTTTTTGTTCTTGGAACAAAAATTCATGTCTAGTTTTTTTTCTTTTTCTGGGCTTTCTTAGTCGTCGAAACTTGTCCACAAATTTTCTCAAAAAGTTAAGCTTGTATGAACTTGAAACTTACCATGTACAAACATATTAGTGAGTGGATGATACAGAAACTTTTTTGGAATGATGACGTCATTGATGACGTCATGACGTTAAATAAACGTTAAATAATTCAAAAATTTAATAACTCAAGAACGGCAAATGCTACATTCAAAATCTTTAATGCATATGAAAGGTCTTGTGATGTGGGACAAATTGTATGCACACCGTGACCCCATTTGACCTTTACTTCCGGTAGAAACCGGAAGTTAAAGTTAAAGTTCATGTTATTTGGGGCTCTAAAGCCTAAGTGATTAAAAATATCAACTAACTTTCAATGAATAATATTTTTTTAGCTCAAGAGCAATCTAAAAATGTGATATATGACGTCATAGCTACGTCACAACGAAATTGATACACGAGGTCGAAAAAAAAATTATTTTGCTATCTCAAAAACTAAAGCATGTACGGACTTGATACTTACTACATACTTAGGGTGTGACCCCATTTGACCTTCACTTCCGGTCGAAACCGGAAGTAGTAGTTTTGTTATGAAAAATCGATTCTGAATTACGTAAATTTGTATATTAATTGTATAACTTAACTTTAAAGCCCCTCGACGATTCTACAAATATTTACAAAGTGTGACCTCATTTGACCTTCACTTCCGGTCGAAACCGGAAGTATAAGTTTGTACTACAAAAATATGTACCTTATTAATGAAACGTGGTACATTAATAATCGTTACATCAATTTAAAGCTCTCTGACAATTCTAGATACCATGCACAAGGTGTGACCCCATTTTACCTTTAGTTCCTGTCAAACCGGAGGTTGAAGTTTCATATGACAAACCTTCATGAATAAAGATAAAAAAGTACAACTAAATATTTCGCCCGTCAGCATAGCACAAATAGACAAGAAACGTGCACATAATATTGACCTTAAAATTTTCAATTACGTAATTAAGCCGAACACCGTGAGTTTGTCCACAAACTCTAAATCTCTAGTTTTTTTTTAATACTTCTTCTTCTTCTTCTCACTGGCGATTGTCCACTTTCAATTGCACACTTCCGAAGGTCACATAACCTTGAAAATTCATACATAGGTAGTTTATGGCAAGGAGACGAAACCGTTTGAGTAACGTCATGATGACGTCAACGGGTGTCGAATTACGTTAAATCAAAGTTTATTATTTGAAAAAATCATAACTCCTGAAGTACACAATGGATTTTTACAATCTAAACATCATCGGAAAGGTCTTTAACAAATAATTAAATGTCTCACAGAGATGACCCCAATTTGACCTTGTCTTCCGGTTCAAACCGGAAGTTGAAGCAAAAAATGCTTAAAAAGTCACAATTTAAGCTGTGGAGTCAATATGAAACAGAATTTGGACATGGTTTTAGTGTACGAAATAAAGTGTAGTTTATGACCTTTGAAAATATTACATTGACGACGTCATCAAATGTTACAGTTTGTTACGACGACGAGTTTAAAAATAAATAAAAAATTATTTCAATTTTTTTTTGAGCAAACTACATGTTGAATTTTTTAGTAATAGATAACGACTATAAAAGCCTAATTGTGAAATTCGAACAAAATTGGCCGTTGAATAACGAAGTTATATTAAGGTGAAACGTGCCGTTTTTAGCGCGATCGCCGATAGAGTCTGTACAGTTACCTTACTGCATTGCACCCCGTGCGTGTGCACTCTAGGCTTTTACTGCACGCTGTGTATACACGCAACAAGTCAGGGCCCAATTTCATAGAGCTGCTTAACGGCAAGCAAATTTTTCTGCTTACTAAGCGTAAACGTATTTCACCAGCGTTTGCTAACTTAAGCACGTAAACAAACTGCCCACGCAACAAAAAAGTACCGTCTGCTTAAGCAAAAAATACTTCCGATCGAAAAATTTATAAAATGGAGGACGAAGTCAACGGAGTAGCGGTGGCTAAAAAATCAACAAAAAAGGAAATTATCGATGGAAATAATAAAATTTTCTGATGGAATTGGGTCACGTCAGAAAGCGCCCCCTTTGGTTCGAATAATAAAGAGATATACAGCCAAAATGAAACTTTGTATTACATTGTTACAATGTTTGATCGATGTTTGGTAAAACTAAGTTTTCACAATGTGTTTGTACACATTTTTACGTGCAATATACGCGTACCTCACACACAAAATAACTAGCTGCCGATGATGTTTCATTACCGTTGCTGTGCACATTTTTAACCCTATCAGGACCGGGCTTTTTTTGGACTTACGGGGACCGGGGGGGGGCTCATTGTGCCCCCCCTCCGTATTTTCCAAAGTCTTGGGCCGATTTTTATGAAACTTGCCACAAATGTGTATTTCACCGAGTTCTACATGATGGAGCAAAACAAAAATCAAAAAAATTGCATTAAAAGTAATTTTTGTAGTTTTTTTGCCCATTTTTGGTCAAAAATCGTATTTTTCCCATAATTTCCATATTTTTTGCCAGAATTCTGTAAAACTTTGCAAATTTGTCTTTCTTGACATCCTCAAGAACATAAACACCTTTTTCTTTACCAGAGTTACCGTTGAGGGCGCTAAACAAGCTGTTATATGTAATTTTTGGGAAAAAATCACGTTTTTACATTTTTCCACTTAAAAATCGATGTAAACAGTCCTTTTAGGGTCCGAGTGTGCATTTATGAGGCCTAACTAACAACTCTATAGTATTTCTAGACCTCAAAAGTTCAAAATTATAATGTTGAAAATATTCCATAGATACAAAATTTTGCATAGTTCGAACCCCTAAAAAACAGCTAAAAATACAAAATCCAAGATGGCCGCCAAAATGGCGGCCATTTTGGATTCCCACAATGCATCTCAAACTATCATGTGACATTTCGGTATCACTGTTGGCCAATAAAAATACTTAAAAACATAAAATTTTGCTAAAAAATGCCCCAAAATCACAAAAAATCACAAAAACGAGTAATATGGGTTCAAACAAACGGTTGCCATGGCAACCACTGATCTCCAATAACAATCGTATTTTAACAAAATGACCCTAGATAATTTTCAAGTAAAGTCAGAAAATTTGGTGGCGATCGGATGTAGCGTTTAAAAGTTACAGGAAAAAGTTTGGTAGGGGGGGGCACATTGTGCCCCCCCCCCCCGGTCCTGATAGGGTTAAGAGTACTGCTGGGACTGGACTAGTACAGAGTTAACTTACATTAACGACTCCGTGATACTGAATGGATCACAAAGGACATTTCTTTCGTCATTTCTTATTTATCTTAAAGATCAAGGTGAGTCATAACAAAAATTGTGTCAGTCATGATGTCCGTTCCCTTTCTAAATTCTATTCTACAGTACTGCAAAGTTAACGCCGTTATTTTCCCAAGTTTGATTTGCTTTGGCAAAACGTTCACACCGTATGAAATATGACTGTTGTTAAATTCATGTCTTTACTGTAATTCAGGGCAATTTTCCGGCCATGCCTTTCGATAAAACTAGTCTATTAACAGGATAATTACATTGATTATCATGACAATATTGTGACTCTCCTCCAAATTATAGCGGCCATTTTGACACAACATGACTTGCTTAAGCACAAAAACGAGTGTTTAAGGCTGTTTGTTGGTTGCTTACCGCGCTAAGCAAAAAATCGTGCTTAATAGAGGCTATGAAATAGAAAATCTGTTTAACACGCCCGTTAAGCACAAAATTGGCTGTTGAGCAGCTTTTTGAAATTGGGCCCTGGTCTTGTCACAGTTCATCGAACTTTGCGGTGTGTTAAGTTCTGTGTGTGTAATAATGCCAACGCAAAGAAAAACTGTTACGTCATGCCAAGTTCAGTGTGGAAATGTTTCCCTTTATGTCATTCTGGTGGCTTAATTGTGACAGGTAGAGGAAGAGGAGACTTTACTGAGATGATCACATGCTCACGTGAGTTGTTTGATGTATAATGGTGGAGAAAATGCAATTGACAAAGTGATCGTCTTTCGTTCTATACATACCGATCACGTACGTGCTTACGTACGAGAGTCACAAGTGTGCACCAGCGGGGCCAGAGGCACTTTACCCCCGCGAGAGTTGTTGTCGGGATTCGCTGAGTAAAACTGTTTAAAAGTAAAGTTTAAAAGTAAAGTCATCGCTTTTCAAAATGTCCGTGTATTTCATTAGCCGTGCACACTTGTGTTTATGATGTTTATCAAAGTGGGGTAGTTTTTATAAAACTTTGGAACTTTTTAATACAGATAATGAGCTCGGAATTTGAATCTGTCAAATGTCAGATTGACTGTACAGTACACCAGTGTTCAGTAAAGGTGATGTTACAAAATGAGACCGTTAATTTGATATAGCGCCATCAACGTTCACTAGCGATACACACTTCTTTATTTTATTGACACCGCATAGATGTCGAACAAAACGGAGGGCAGCAATGGTTAATGTTTTGATAAAAGGCAATATGAATACTATTTTGAACAGACAACCTGGCGGCAGCCAATTGCACTGCGTGGAAAAGGAACACTTTGGAAAGTACGAAAACATTGTGTTTCCTGGCAGTTAAAATCAAAAAGGTAACTTGTTTCTCCTCCAGGAGTCGAGTTACAAAAAATGTAAGCGGGTCTTTATAATTCTTAGTGACCTGAGTTGACCTCGCTTCCTGTCCAAACCGGAAGTCCCCATGAAATACATATGATAAAGCTCTTTTTAATTATTTTCATATTCATATTTTAAGGTTTTATTTGATTTCACTTTTAATATATCAAACAAAATCAAAACCATGCGTTATACGGTGTCTCATAGAGACCATTATGTTGCTTTAAATGTTTCATTCCTCCAAAATTTTCTCCAAATAAATAACTCAAAATTGAAATTAAACTGATCCTTGAAACTGTGCATATATTTGAACCTCAATATGAAGACGCGAAATAAAACGATGACGTCATGATGACGTCATCAGATGTTGAATTACAATAAATCAAAGTTTATTAATTAAATCAGAACTCCTGAAGTGCACAATGGATTTTTACAATCTACACATCATCGCAAAGGTCTTTTGGAAACTATTTAAATATCTCAAAGAAATGACCCCAATTTGACCTTGTATTGCGGTTCAAACCGGAAGTTGAAGGAAACAATTGTTATAAAGCCATTATTTTTCAGTTCTTTGGTCAGCATAAAACGAGCTTTGGACAGTGGTTTCAGTGTGTGAGTAGGTAAAGGACTCTGCGTTTTCAAGTTTAAAACTGATGACGTCATTACATTAAACAGCGTCCTCTGGTAACAAGTTTGAAAACAATGGTGCTACAACACTATTTGTAACGGCTTTTTAGGTGTTCGGTTCGGTTTTTTAGGTGTTCGGACTCTGGTCCGATAACCTCTTGGTTTTGTTCGTTTTTTTTTTAAATACTTCTTCTCCCTGGCGATTGTCCACCTTCAAATGCACACTTCCGAAGGTCATACAACCTTGAAACTTCATACATAGGTAGCATATGGCAAGGAGACGAAACATAACTCCTGAAGTACACAATGGATTTTTACAATCTTTACATCATCGGAAAGGTCATCGAAAACTGCGTAATCGCCCTACAGACATGACCCCAATTTGACATTGTCTTCCGGTTCAAACCGGAAGTTGAAAATGTTGGAAATTTTCAAAAATTCATATTTTAAGAAGTAGGAAGTAGCTCTTTATTTAAAAATGCTAAGAGCTAGGAACATGATTCTTTCACCAAATACCAAGGTTCGGGAAGTTCATTCTCTGTTGCACATTGGGTGACCTCTACTTCCGGTCAAACCGGAAGTAGCTCCTCGTGTAAGAGTGGTTAGAGTTAGAAACATGATTGTTTCGAGAAATATCAAGGTTAGGTAAGGTCTTTCTTTGTGAAACATAAAGTGACCTTTGTAACCTCTACTTCCGGTCAAACTGGAAGTAGCTCCTCATTTAAAATTAGTAAGAGCTAGGAACATGATTCTTTCACAAAATAACAAGGTTTGGGATGGTCCTCTGTTGCATATTGCGTGGCCTGTGATGTCTACTTCCGGTCAAACCTGAAGTAGCTCGTCAATTAAGATTGGTAAGAGCTTGGAACAGGATTCTTTCACCAAATACCAATGTGAGGGAAGGTCCTCTGTTACAAATTAAATATTATCTTTTAAAGAACAATTTCATGTTCATATATTTAGATACTTTATTTGCTACATCAAATAACAACTTTAAGTACTATAATCCGAACACCTTGTTTTTGTGATGTCACAAAAACCTATGTCTAGTTTTTTTTTTTGGATAAATTACTTGATATGAAACTAATAAGTTCAAAAAGTACATTGATATACAATGTATTTCGTAGATGATTAATAAGTTTTTATCTTGAAAACGACAGACAATCAACAACAAAAAACAAAATTTCCATCTGTCTGTTTTTTTTTCACAGTCGTAAGTAGAGAGGAATTATTTCAGTGAAAATTACGTGGATATTTTGTCATTTAGGTTGATTTGAAGTAGTATTATCATTTGTCTCTTTTATTTATATATGTGATATAATTATACTTTTTTATCCATGGGAACCATTTATTTCTAATGCTTAAAACAATGCAGTGCAACAGAAAGCCAGTACATCAAGTGAATGTCTATTGTAAAGTTATAGTTTTGTGAACTGAAGATTAATGCTTTCTTTGAAAAAAAAAATGTTAGTCAAATACCTGGATATTTGAGGAGTTTAGAGGTTTATTAAAATTGAACTTGTTGCTTCAGAAAATGTGTCCATGTCTAATTGTTGCAGCTCAGGTGTATAGAAAAACACGGATCGTTCAGTTGAAGCATTTCAAGTGTCTGTAGTGCCAGTTATTTCAGGACAATTTGGTGCCGGTTTGAAATCAGAAATATGTGTCGGTCTTGTGCCAAATATTGATTACCCGAAGCACCTCATGTGCTAATATTAGGTACCTCATGCGCCAGTTATTTCTGGACAAAATGGTGATGGTTTTTAAGTGCAACATGTGCAAATTGTTTTTGAAACCTGGTGTACGTGCATCCCAAGCATAAAGTTGATCCTGCTTCAAATTAGCAAGGTTTGCAACCATTTTGTTTTGCACAATCCCAGTCGATCTCCTCCTTGAAAAAAGAAAGTGAAACCAGTCTATTTTAAAAGTAGTTTTGTAGACATGTCCCTTCATTGTAACACAGGATTATGTGTACTTGTGGGTTAGCAATGGACGAGACTGTAGTATAGAGATGCCTTGTAGAAAAGACACAGTGAGGCTTCTTTGGACTTAAAAATATTCATTTGTTGGCTTGACAAAGAAGCTGACTCGATTGTGTTACGCGGAGGAGAGCAGAAAGGGAGACTGACTAAAACTACAGGATTGTTAGAATATATATTGTGAAACCTACATATATAAAATATTGATGAATCATATTAAATCAATGGGGGTCATTGTCTAGAGTGGCGATTGACATTTACCATTAGGGAGATCCGGAAAGAGTGGTCATTAAAATATTTGGGGTAATTGGTTTACTTGGAAAATTGTATATGGGGTCAGTTTCCTGACTTGACCACAATGAATGTAGGCCCCACCTGTTTTTTGGAAAATTGTTTATGTGGTGCGTTGTGTTCTTGACCACAAGCATGACAAGTAAATAAGTGAAATTAATGGCTTACAACATCATAGTAGTTCACATGGTTTAATGACCAAGACAACAAACGACACTAGTTCAATAAATGGTAAAAATACGTATGAGACACATAAAGGCTTTTAGTTTGATATCTCTTGGCACACAAAGCATTGTTATCAACGCAGAGAATCCTACAGATACGCGACGCACTACGGAAGCTTAAAGTGGCCACCCTCCTCCATGTCGGGAACTAAAGTAACATTTAAAAAAATCTAAACGTTAGATTATACGATCTTAGATCCAAATATCCGTTTTCCTTATTCCCAAACGCCATGACAAAAATATATGTAGCAAATCGGAAACATGTCTTTTCTATAGTTTGTGAACTCGGACAGACATTTCAAGTAGTTTTTTTTTTTTTTTTTTTTTTTTTTTTTTACATCTTCCTGTAAACCTAGGGTACTATTATCAGTTATATAGGCCGACGTGAAATACTGAAATACGCATGGCCACTTTAAGCCTCTGTATTAAACTGCCGGATAACAAGCACTTTACGTTTTGTCCTGAAACAGAGCAAAGTTTCAAAAGTGGATATGTTAATAATAATACGGCGGTGTAGTGATATAACTGCTCTTCAATTGTTGCTTTTAAAAACATTGAAATGATCTGTTTTCTTTAACAAATTGTATTTACATCTTTGAAAAAGATAAGGCTGCCATGTTGAAAATGATGGCCTTTTTTTACTGACCATGCAAACCATTATATCGAAACCAAAACCTACATCTTAAATATCTTACTTTCCAATTTATCCAGTATCTTTTAGCGAAATGACCACGATTTTGAAAGAAAAGACCAAGTTAGGCCGTTAATTGCCTTTTCAGAGACGACACTTTATCCTTCTCTTCATGTTATGGTGTAAATAATCTATAGTGCCAAGTTTCATACTTTTACCACAAAGTGAACGAAACTATCAAAACTAGATTGCACAACAACTATATCGAACTTCACTTACCATTGAAGTTAACGAGAACTTAGCTTGTTCAGTCTGCAGAACTAACTCGAACCAGATCAAACTTCACATGTGAAAAGGCTGAAAGATGGCAAAATAAAAGCTTTTCCAGATTGCGGATTTTGAAATAATACCAAACAAATAGTGAGATCCTTGACTGACAAAAGTTAATGAAGCGGCACTGAAAACTACATCCATTACACTCTCAGAACACTCGTAAAAATGTCACTGGTTTAAAACACCACAACTAACAATTATATTATGTACAAAAATGAACATCCAAAAAAGTAAGGAATGATAAAAGAACATGAGATTAAAAGGATTATATACAAGATAAACGAGATAAACCTAATGGATAAGACCATCTGAAAAGCAGAGAAATAAAACAAGTACTTAAAATGAAAAGATGAAACCATTTTCTTAAAAAGGGTAAATCAAAATTAAAAATTGAAGGATTGAATTAGAATTAAAAATTACAAGGTGATTGATGAAAACAACAGGCTGACATAAAAAAAAGCAGCAATCTCGTTAAAGTGACACACCGGCTTACTGTTTACCTAATTTAGTGATATGGAATGACAGACAATAATTTTTAAATAGTTGTTCTTAAAAAAAAATCATCAAAATATCACGTAATTAACGAAAAATTTGAAAAAAACAAAACACGGTCAAAGGTCAGCTTATACGCTTTTCCAGCCGTTGCAACTGTGGCGAGATAGGGGTGGACCGACACGAGTCTAATCTTCCCTTATTTGGTAGGTTCTTGAACTTTCTTACTGGAAGTAGGTCGGAAAGGTCGGCAGCGTGAGTGGCAGGTCTGTGTGACCAACCCGGTAGGAGCAGGCTACCTGAGGCGAGCAGGACATGCGGGCGGCGGCCAATCACGGTGTGTTTGGGCGGTGCCCGGGTGTGCATGCGGTGCGTGCATGGCGGAGGCTTGTCCGGGCGGGCCCGGCCGCCATGTTCGTCAGTGTTATTTTAGCTAGCAAGCTGGTAAGAGGTATTCTAGCGAACCTTAGACGTGAAGTTCTGGTGTTGCAGACCGAGAGAGGTTAGTTTGCATGCTGTCTCCGACCAACTTGCTTTATTGTTAATCCTGTAAACTGTGTAACTTGCTGAGTACAGTGTTCCGTAGAGTGATCCAGTGAGGACCGTGCCGGTAGGTTTTTAGTTGCGTAAATTGTTGCTTTACGATTGTGTGACAGTGATTTAAGTAGCCTTTCAGAGTAGTTGCGACGAAGTGGCGGCTAATAGTTGAGTTCACAGAGAACTTGAATGGCACAGGGTTGATCAGAGAGATTGACCGAGAGTGTTAACCGTAGAGGTTGACCAGTGGCCGTTCAATATTAGTCGAGTAGTCCAACTGGTAAGGAAACTTAAATAGAGACAGTGGAAAACAATCAGCGTGCTAGCGCGTGCATTTAGTCGCTAAATTTGCTCGATTATACTGGATCGATTCGTGTGAAGGATGCACTCAGAAAGACAAGGTTTGTTGAAGGATTGTAAAAGGATTGTGAAAGGTTGACTAAAGGATAGAGAAGGGAATATAATTTCCACCAGAGAAGTTGCCCAGGAGGCAAATAAAAGAGAGATAACACTCAGAGCTGTGTTTTGTGTCCATGTTCCTGTTAGTCTGTCCCACTGTAGTTATTTCTGCTCTGCCCCAGAGTTCAGTCAGACAATCGGTAGCCAATCGGGCGGTAGATTTCCACCCAAACGAGCTTGCATCCCTGGGCCAGAGACTGCTCGAAGTATTTCCCCGGTCTGAGGTACGATTTTGGGTTGGGCATTCGGGGAACTTTCGACCCACAGGTTGAACTTCTCCCCGGACTTCCAAACTTGAATGAGACTCGCGGGAAACCCGCCACACAACTGTCAAGTTTACGTGACAATGCTGGGCAATGTTGTAAGTAGACTGGTGCTCTGTTTATGTATGAATTATTACAAAGATGAGGCATGAGGATCCAGACTTCATATCCATTCAGCACAAATTCACGTGTAAATAAAAAAAAACAGGCATAAACGGGCAGTGTATTATGTGTACGACGGACTGGACGAACTTACTTGCAATGGAGAACTTTTCTTCATTATATCGCAAGTAGGCCCTATGTTCTAAAAAATTACTTGGACGAATGCCAGTTGGGTCCAGGACTGATCTGTGTTGTCAGGTCGTGTTCAAATGTAGAAAGGGAGAGAATAAGCTAGGCATAATGTGGACATCACAGACATGACCATGGACCATAAATATTGTCAAAATGCGAGTCTTCATGAATTAAAATATACGCAGGCATATTCACAATACAGTTCTATGACACAAACCTGTCCATCAAAATTATGACAAAGACCACATCCTTCATGTTCTCATCGTGACCAGCCTGCTGCAGTCTAAAAACTAATGGTAGTGTCCCTAATCTTGGACCATCTTTTCATATTGGCTTGGCCAATAACAGTCATGTGCCAAGCGAGCCTCCCGCTTTCGCTGCAAACGGATTGCCAATCCTGGCAGCTTTAGCGAAGGCATTCTCCCGTTTTTCGGGCGATGACTTCACCACTGGCCGGCTGCGGCCACCGCCACCGGTTTTTTGTTGTGGCGATTGGGGGGAGTGGACATTATGCAGCTCTCATAGAAGTAGATAGATCAGCTGTATGGTGTATGGGATAAACATTCCCCGTTGTCGTCCCGCGTGTGCGTAGCGCAGGCAACATGTTACAATAGTTAGCGGATAATAGCTAGGGGTACAGACTAAAACCCCTGTAGAAAAAACATAATTGTTGGTCTAGCTCCCTACCCCTCCGACAAGCTCCCAGGCTTACGGCTAGACCGACCGGCAAGCTGGGGACTTCATACCCTGGGGTTTGTCTCTCTGGCCCCACAAGACACGGCACCAGCTGTACGGGACTGCCCCCAACGTTTACATTCCGCTAGCTCCCATTCTGGTGCGCCGTAAGACACGTTTCGGTTGCAAGGACTCTCTGAGAGCGAATATTATGTTCGATTTTCCATCATTATTTACAAATTGTATCAATAATCTGAATACATCAGTCTTTTTTGTCAAATACTCTTGAATAATTGTAAAAAAAAAAAATAAATAAATAAATTTGGTTCAGTAATTTACTTTTATACGGCTGGAAGTAAAACCAACTCCGAAGATCACGTGATTTATCCAAACCACTTTTTTGTTCGGATAAATCGTTTTTTTTTGGAAAATGCTCGAAAACGGCAAAATTTGATGGTTTCTTTTAGGAATCGTTCTCCATTCCTGAAAGACATTTGAAGTCATATGTTAGCCTATTTTGTATCCCAAATAGCCCAACGAAGCCGGTGTGCACCTTTAAGTAAAAATATTGGCTTTGGTCAACAAATTTTACAAGCAAAAGTTGGAGAATTTAAAGTTTCGAAAACGTGTTTCAATTTTGTATAATAAAATTCAATTTGTTGTTGTTTTCTGGATAAATTTAAATGTCTACCTATAATCTGTTTAATACACCAACATATATAACCGACCACTTTTCATTCTGACTTTATTTAACATTTCTGCATACCTTTTATTGAAATGGACTTGTCCACACTATTGGTGGTGATCATCATCATCATCATCATCATCATCATCATCATTATCATCATCATCATCATCATCATCATCATTATCATCATCATCATCATCGTCATCATCATCATTATCATCATCATCATCATCATCATCATCATTACTTAAATTCAGACGTTAAAGAGCGACCTTGTGCATTTCCTTACCGAGGTAGGCAAGATACTGCGTGGATCATTTGAAAAATATTACACATTTGTATGATAGTTTAAATTACGAACTATCAACAAATGCGTAACCTTTGTGATGTAATAATTTGCTCTGCTCACGGCTGTCACACGCCTCAGAAAGAAGAAGAAAATGATTTTTACTCAACCAAATGTCAGAAATGAATTGATGACTTTCTTTGGTGGCAGTTTTCTTGACTGACTCGTTGAAATAACACATACGGGCAAGTCGTGGAACTCCACGTTTCTTGAAGCAATTTCTCTAAAATACGCTTTGTGCATGTCGCATTGTCTCCACAACAAAATCGGAACGAATACTCTTAACGATACAGGTGAAAAGGACGAGCACGTGTCAACTTGTACTCTAAATCTAGACAATAACGTACATGATCTAGGAGTCTGTTAAACTTCTTAGTGTTGACCAAGCTTTGGAGGTATATCGCTGCGCTATACTCCAAAAATGTGTATGGACAAAAACTATACACTTTGATAAGTGTCAAGCCCATCGCCGACACTCTATTAGTCACGGAGAGATATACATGTTTATAATACAAACAATGCAAGTAGAAAAAAAAAACGAAAAAAAACGGCATATACAACGATAAAAACGAATATTGCCCTGGAAACGACGATTTTACAACAAAAAAATTGATAATAATAGACCGATTGCGGTACCAAAATACGCGACCAAACGAAACACTTAGACCTCATCACGTGACCTATTGTGGGTACTACGTCGTCTGAACTGATGGCAAACTACGTGCAAATACATGCCGTGACCGACAGAGTCACACCAAAAGTCAGATTTGTGTAATAATAACACAGTTAATAAGCCATTTTATTAAAGTTTTATGTTTTGACATTGATATTAATCACATTACTGTTTCATAAACTACGGTAGTCAGCTACATAAGAAGTTTATTTTGAGTTATGCACTACCGGCGTCGGACGACTAAGTAGCCACCCGCCTGTCAATTTGTTTGCAATGTAGGCCTAAATCAATGTACAAAAGAATAAAAAGCGTTTGAAAAGTGAGCATTTATACCTAGCCTTGCGAATTTTTAAATAGGCAAAGGAATCACACAGTTTTAAAATGTTGACATTCTTGTGTTGAAAAGTGTGTGATCGCGGTCGTCTGGCCCAAACGTTCCGTTGTGCACTAGTACACATCGTGCACATTTACACGTTACTTGTACAATTTCAAAGACTTGCTGGAACTGTCCTTACTGGCATTTTTCAGCCACTCGAACGTCTCTGGTACAAACTCTGGAATATTTTTTTCACAGACCTTGATAAAGAAAAGCCGCGATCGAATAAACAAATGCAACAATCATCATGTACCGTACCGCACTTTCCCATGGAGGACGTCGTGTTTGTTTACATTTGATATCCACAATAGGTCACGTGACGCGGGTCGTGCAATCGGTCTATTCAGAATTGTACAAACAACAGCTTAGAAAAAACTTTCTGATGTACTCGATTTTCTCAGTAAAAAAGAATTGATGGAGTTGTTTATTGTACAATCTCCATCAAGTTCATATTCGCCTATTGAGCTGTGTACAAATCGTGCCTACTTAGGAAGTCAAGGCTCTGTGAGACTTTTGTGAGCATGTTACGCCATTCTACATAAAAAAAAAATACCAATAGATCGAAATAAAAGATAGTCACCGACCTTTGCTAAACGTCTAGTTATTTATTAACTTTTTTAAAGCACTACTGTTCAGTTTGACATCAAACAAAAATTCCACCAGTGGCTTACAAATTGCAACATTTATTCAAAACGGAATGTTTTTGGTTTGCCACCACCCCTCCGGATCTGTGTGCACACGTTCGGTATTAAATCGGAGGAAGGTTCCATATTTTCGAGGTAATAGGAAGGTGCAATGCCCAGTGGCCTATGGAAGACACTTTTTCCTGCAGTCTCGGATATAAATTGAAGAATAGTGAGAACTATTTAATATGAAGATGTTTAATGTATTAACAGATGGACAAATTGTAATCTTTTACATCTTTTAAGCGTGTAATTATTGACGGAGGTCCAAATTTCATTAAACGCTCTCATCGTAATGGGACTGCGCATGCGCATCGCTGTTCATTGGATTTATCGTTGTACCAATAGTAATAATAATAATAATCATCATCATTATAATAGTAAAAACGAACACTTGGTAAAGCGCCGTCATCCGCAAAAAATGACGTCGTGGCGCATAATACAAAGAAAAAACAACTGATTACAGAAACGATGAGAAAACAAATTGGTTTTAAGTGAACATTTGAGTGAAGACAGGGGTTGTTTTTGGCGTCGTTCAAGAGGGAGATTATTCCAGAATTCGTGTTACACCATTCTATATAAAATACCCATAGATAGTGGTCCACATTCCACTGACTCATAGTGCGTAACATATTTAATACTATATGTTAAAATGTAATGAGATTTTTAGTCAAAACTAATAGTAATAATAATAATAAATAGCATTTATATAGCGCTATATACTAAACGTTCATTATGAGGAGGATTATTATGTGCTGTACATAATAATTTGCGATATGCGATGTCCCTTCAGGGCCACCATAGAATTGTGCATTACACTCTATGCTGGGCATGACTAGTGTCAGGGAATGTCTCAAGATCTCACGCACAAATTAGATGAGTAGGTCTATTGTTGCCGGGGAAAATATTTCTCAATGCTCAAACACCCATGTAGCCCTCTGTATATACATACCTAATCTTTCAAGTTCTCTATGTTTTGGAAAACACAATATTCCCGAAAACTAAAAAAAACTTCACTTCAGATTTTTAATACGAAAACAACAAATCAGACTGGCACTGATCAGGGCAAAAAATGCTGTATCCGACCCACACTTTCAAAGGGATGTTCTCTTTTTGAAGTTTGTTACACTCTTACGTGCATAGAAAGATTTATAAAATGTTCACGGAAATGAGCGGGCACTTTGAATAGATACAAGTATAAAAATCATGAAATTTGAGCATTTTCGTGGTCTTGACACCGCTACTCGCTGAACGCAATTGGACTTTCTTCGTGTACGAGAGTTGTGGCCGGGCAATGAAAATGTCCGCTTGAGTTATCTTTTTTGAAGGCCAGAAAAAAAAAAAAGAAAAAAAAAAAAGGTACCGGTAGGTTACAATTTCTCGAGAGGAACATACAAAAATAACAAATAAAAAGGGAAACAAAGTCCAACTTTTACTGCAAAATATATCATAAATATAAATATATACAAAAAAAAACCTTAGAAAGTAAGGACAGATGTGGCACTTTTTCCCTGTTCGGTTTTCTGTCGAAAAAACACCTGTATCTGCAGTACATGAAAACCGTCCACTAAGAGACCAATAATGACGGGGTCAGAATTAGCCGGAATCGAAGCCAAAACACACAACAATATAATAACATCAAACAATATTATGATGTTTTTGAAATTGTAATTATGTAATTATGCGTAGAAGGCTGCAGAGACGCAACGGGCCGTTACTTACCGCGTACTGCGTTGATGCCAAAGATACGCTGACTGGCGTTTTGCTTCAATAAAGTCCAACTCTTGTATTGGGAAAACTGTAAGGCATTTCGAGTCCCCAAGAAGCGACAGCTTGGATTAAGAATTAAAGAAACTGCACCACAGTCTTTCGATAAATCTTAATCCGACAGGAAGAAACCAACTAAGAAACATCATCCAAGCTTGGCGGAACTAATAGTGTTATTCTCATAAGACCTCTGTGTTTATTTTTTAGGGAGTGGATCAAAGATAGTGGCGTACCTCTGCCTCTGGGTTTCCTAACTTAACTCGCATGGGCAGCGATCATATGATTTAAAATGACCAATCAGCTTTGGGAGAACTACGTGCCAAGTTGCAGTCACACCAGGAATCTGTGCGTAAAATGGGTCTCCCCTATCATTGCAGTTACTACGCATGCACGTTTCTCGATCAGAATAAAAGATATTCACCGACCTTTGCTAGATGTCTAGTTATTTATTAACGTTTTTAAAGCACTACTGTTCAGTTTGACATTAAACAAAAAATCACACGTACTCAACACGTACTCAAAACGGAATGTTTTTGAATTGCCACACCCCTCCGGATCTGTGTGCACACGTTCGGTATTAAATCGGAGGAAGGTTCCATATTTTCGAGGTAATAGGAAGGTGCAATGCCAGTGGCCTATGGAAGACACTTTTTCCTGCAGTCTCGGAGATAAATTGAAGAATAGTGAGAACTATTTAATATGAAGATGTTTAATTTATCAACAGATGGACAAATTGTAGTCTTTTACATCTTTTAAGCGTGTAATTATTGACGGAGGTCCGAATTTCATTAAACGCTCCCATCGTAATGGGATTGCGCATGCGCATCGCTGTTCATTGGATTTATCGTTGTACCAATAGTAATAATTATAATAATACTAATAATTATAATAATAATAATAATAATAATAATAATAATAATAATAATAATAATAATAATAATAATAATAATAATAATAATAATAATAATAATAATAATAATAATAATAATAATTATAATAAGAATAACGAACACTTGGTAAAGCGCCGGTATCCGCCAAAAATGACGTCATGGCGCATAATACAAAGAAAAAACAACTAATTACAGAAACGATGAGAAAATAAATGAAGGATTAAGTGCATACTTAATCAGGTTTATGGAACACGGGACATCTGCGTTCATCCCTTACTGCGTTGTTTACAAACAGTAATACAAAGTGCAGCTTGGGGTTGCAATGCGATCCCTGAGTCTCCAGGGTCGGGCCGTGGTTGGTGTTCATTGACTCTAATGAACGGCGTCTAACGCTGTCGCCTCTGATTGGTGGAAAGTTCCCTACATAGCAACAGCATTGTCTGTGCGCCCAACTCATAGAGTTAGCTTCGCCATTATTGAAACAACAAGCGAATGAGTAAATGCAGTTACATGCACCTCTTGCTTTTCGTCAAAGTGAGGCCAGCCTTCGGCTTGTTGTTTTTAACAGCACTACAATCACGTTGTTAAGTTTTTGTTCAACTCTTCCGAGGTGAGTTTTGTTCCCTTTTATGAACTTTAAATAAAAAGGGCTTTTTGAATGCTTTAGTCGTTGACAGTTACACTGCACAGGCTTAAGTTTTATTTTAAGTTACTTAGGCTAACGTGTGGGGTGTGTAGTGCTGCAGTATGGCGTTGCATACGTCTCCTCATGCGACACATTACAAAGTTTCCCTTGTTGGTCATTCCTTTGTCAGTAGGCTTAGGAATATTATAAGGGTTCAAAACGATCCTTCATTTAAGGTTAATTTTGGTTTAGAGGATGTGGATGTTCAATAGTTTGTCGGGGAGGTTGGAAAATATTTAACATTCAGGATAACATCTCGAAAGTTGTAAGGCAAGCCCCCGATATTGTGATTTTACAATGCGGAATGATTTCTGTTCATGTCACAGTCCACTGTCGATAGTGCATTCATTGCTTGACACGGCGTCAAGAATTCGCACAAATTTTGCACAGAAGTAAGGTTGGGAAGAACTACATTAGGTCTCCGGGGGAGTTGGAAACATCCAACAAAAATGTTGATCAGGGTAATTCCATGTTAACCCTATCAGGACCGGGGGGGGGGGCACAATGTGCCCCCTCCCAATTTTTTCCCTGTAACTTTTTAACTCTTAGTCCGATCACCGCAAAATTTTCTGACTTTTCCTAAAATATTTCTAGAATCATATTGGCAAAAAAATAATAATACCGGGGGTTATCTGTTGCAGAACACCAGGGTGTTAAGTTTTGGAAACATAAAGGTTTGTCTCGGTCATGGGACACTTCATTCTGCTCTGATGGGGTCCATCTTTCTCCGAGGGGACATTAGCTAATTAATTAATTATAGATAAGATATACACCATTGCAGGGCTGTACCACGTACTCCAAGAGAGTTCAAGCGATTGATGAGGACTGCATGATCAATGGTATCGAAAGCCGAGGATAATTCAAGAAGAACAATTGCTGAACTCTTCCAACATCCATTTGACGTAAAATGTGATTATACAGGTGAATCAGTAATGCAATTATTTTATTGCATCAGTTTTGGTTTTTCTTTGTGTATTGACGGCCAAACGACAAAGAAGCTACGAATATTAATTATTTTGATGTGACGTTTCCAAATCGCTACGTGATCGGTTACACGTGGATGGGGTACAGTGGCGTAAGTAGCCATTTGGGGGCAGGCGAGGGCAACTACATAATAATGGGGGCTTTTGATGTATCGAGCAACAAATACAAATTTGGACATCTTTTTCGATTTTATTTGGGAGGGGGGTGCAACAGTTCTTTCGAATTTGTAATAATTGTGATTGATAATGTAATTGAATTGATATAAATGTCGCATAATAAGTTGGTATATACGCACTCTTGTCATTGATTATTACACCATTACCTTATTAAACAAGTTTTATGTAATATTGTATATTTTTATAACAATTGTCTCCTTTGTCTTTTTAATACAATATTGCAGTTCGTTGGAAGATTACGTGGGTTAAGAGAATTCTGTTCAAAATAAAAACAATGACAAACCGTTCCCACTTCCATTGAACACCGTTCCAAGAGCTGAAGTTCCTCACGTCATTATATTATTTGTAGACCATAACCATGCATAATGTAAGACTTTTTGTGAAGAAAAAGGGAAAGAACATAAAATAAGTAACCTCAACGGAAACTGACTTAAGGCAAATTTAGTTAATTATGGGCTGAATACATAAGTTGGCTCAGTTGGTAGAGCATCATCACGTTAATTAGGAGGTTGCAGGTTCAAATCCAATTCTAGGCAATTTTCTTTGTTAACCCCCAAACAGAAAAGAAATAACTTTGCCTTCTTACTTCAGCTATGGTATAACATGTGAGCTGTACGCGGTTCACTATGTTTTTAAAACACAACATTTTGAAAACTTACAAAGCGGATTATTCACACTTTAGATTTTTAATGGAAACAACAAGAAGTCAGACTGTGGCAATTGTAATGATCAGGGCTAGAATGTCGTATCCGACCCACACTTTCTAAAGGATTTTCTCTTTTGGGATGTTATTGTACACTTACACGCATACAACGATTTATAGAAAGTTTACAGAGATGAACAGGCAATTTGAATAAATTCAAAGTATAAACAATCATGAAATATGAGCCATTTTCGTGGCCTTGCTCGCTCAACGCAATGTCTACGAGAGTTGTGACCTCTGAGAAGAGCCGTTGGTTTACTCAACGTTTCCAACAGTAGTGTAGATGTAGGGAATACCGGACACTTAAGACCATTTACCTAATTTGCATATTAAAACAATTAAATCAGAAGAGATAAAGATTCGTATAAGTTAATTCCATTATTCAACTTTATTTTACTAAAAAATAAAGGTCATCACATAATTATTTGGTGAGGCAGTTATATGCAAATAATGACCTCATCATAAATTGGCCGGTACTTTGTACAGTGTATAGGAATACCGGACAGTGTGTTTAAAACCATTTTTGATATTAAGGGCCAACTGGCAGCACCAAATTACATGTTTATGTTGATTCTTTATATCATTAATTAGTTCAAATTAATTTTGTGGGTTAAATTTATGGAATTATGATTTTTGCTTTTTTCAAAATAAACAAATAAATAAAAACTAAACAAATCGCAAGAAATTCAAAATATTGCTTGCCACTCATCACGTAATGTCAAACTAATCACTATTGACCCCTTGCACACACATCACATGCGCTTGGTGCCTGTTCCACGCTCACCGTTTGGGGAGTCAATGGGAATGTTGCATAATGGTTATTGTTATTTGTTATTTGTTTGTTTTTACTCCAAATAAGGAACATACCCTATACCCTTGGGAGGGTTACAATAATGAAATAATAACAAATGATTTACATCATGGCAAAAGGTTATCTAGAACAAAGGCATCCTAATTAAACCTGAGTTTCCTTTAACTTAAAGGCAAGAAAAATAAACTTGGCTATTCAGGTAATAATAGCTTTGTCATGCGAACTCAAAAGAAAAATAAACTTGTCAAAATGGTATACCTGAACAACAGAGGGGGCTGTTTTGAACCCTGACCCTGTTGGGTGCACTACACTAAATAGAGAGAAATCCATGCGCTGAGCCTCATTAATAAAATGTAAACCGACAACTTTTTCTGTAAATCAAAGATTTGAAAGTCCTTGCTTTTATGGATTGTTAAAAAATGGTCCAACATTGTGCCCCTTGGGTTGTTAAGTTTCATCCTGGATCATTTTGTGTAGACTGTCCCTTTAAAAATGGCCCTATTTTGCTTAACAGTGTAGGGTCATTTTTCCAAGATGAATTCTGGCCAGTCTACTCGTTCAGGGGTATTTTTATTTTGGGTCAGCCTAGCAAAAATTCTTAACGGCTAACCTACTAAAATTGAAACGAAAAATGAAGTTCAGTTGTCAGAAAATAAATTCGATTTGTCTTCTAGAGGCTGAGAGACTTTTAAGTATTTGTTTGAGTATTTTTTAATATTTAGCATTTAGCACTGGTTTGGGAACCTATTTAGTGTGGTGCACCCTGTTATGTTGGCTTCCAGGGCTGGATCTGAAAAAAAAAATGTCCGGTTTTCCCTACATCTACCCTAATACAAGATCAAAAAAGGGGGAAAAAGAGAAAAAAAAGTCCAACATAAAAACAAAATTTTATAAAGAGAAAAAAAGAAAAACTTGGAAAGTATGGATTGGATGTAACACTTTTCTGTCGCAAAAACACCTTTGTCATCAGTGCATGAAAACCGTCCACCAAGAGATTAATATCGACGGGGTCAGAAATAGCCAGAATCGAATTCAAAACACAATAATATAAACATATAAATTAATTGTGATTGTTAAGGACAGTAGTTTTTGTGTCCCTTAAAGGACACCTTAGTTTGTGTTTGCCTATTGAGGGCGCTATTTTTCGATTCAACATTGATTGAGAATTCCTCCAGAAAATTTCTAACGTTGATAAAAGTGATACCTTTCATGAAAATTATCCATTTAAATCACTCCTACAAAGTTAATCAATAATACTTCCAAATCAAGCTAAGAGTTTACAGTTCATTATACCCCAGCGTAGTAAGTAAAATTCAATAATTTGTTTTTTTTTCTAAATCACTTGGTGCAAAAATTTTGGGGTTTTACATGTAACTTTCCTCACGTACGTACAAACATAAAGTCTTTTCATGTATTGTTATGTTTTTTTTGTTTTTTTTGTTTTTTTTGCTTTAAGTATAATGCTTGTAGGAGTTGGTTCATTGCAATTGATAATACTTAAATAGGGTCTTGTAGGCATTCATGATAAAACCTTGCTCAGTCCTGTTCTTATTTTTCCAGATCAACTCGCATACCATAGGCTTCATGTATTTTTGTTTTATTTCATTTATTTACAGCAAAACCTCCTTCCTCTTCTTCTTCTTCTAAGTTTCATCAACACCAACTGCAATCAATCTACTCTAACTACAAATTTATGTTCACCATAGCATCAACAAATAAATGATCAGCCAATCAAGATTAAAGAAGTGTAATTGTACAATGGGACTCTAAAGTTTGACTCTGCTTGATTATCCACTGAAAATCCAGCTGTAGCTGTAGTGAGCTGTGATGTTTTTGAAATGATAACTAGTTGATTATGTGTATGAGGCTGCAGAGATGCAACGGGGTGTTACTTACCGCGTGATGCGTTGACGCTAACGATACACTGGCGTTTTGCTTCCACAAGGTCTAACTTATAATCCGGAAAACTGAAAGGCTGTGAACAATTCGAGTCTCAAAGTCTTTGTGTTTGCCTTGATTGAGAATTAAAGAAACTGCACTACAGTCTTCCGTTGAATCGTAATGCGACAGGAAGAAACCAACTGAGAGACATCATCCAAGCTAGGCGGAAATAATTGTGTGATTTTCATAAAAGATGGCGGCGTACATTCGGGTTTCCCAACATGTTTCGCATGGGCAGCGATGATGTTTCAAGACGACCAATCAGCTTTTGGAGACTACGCGTTGTGAATCTGTGTACACGACGTAGAATGGGTTTCCCTTATCGGCGCAACACTTACCATGATTCTATATCAGAATTAAACATATTTCCCAACCTTTGTGACATTTCTAGTTATTTATTAACCAAGGGCATGTATGTATTTTAAGTCAAAGGGATGTACTCTGCAAGTACCGTACCTATGCAGTGGCTGTTGTGAAAAAGCAAAGATTTGAAGTAAACAACTCTGCTGGTTTTAAACAGTTCTAAGTAGATTATTTATAGTGTATCGGTTCATCAATTTTTTTTCCAGGTTGACTGGTAAAAAAAGAATAAACTCAAGTTTTTATACAGTTAACAAACTGTTCTGAATTTCAATGTATACATAAAACACTCTTGAATATAGCGCCCTTTTGATTTTCATGGCAACCGTTGAAGTGATTGTGAAGTCATGTAACTGAACTACATGTATATATAGTTTTGGCATGTAGTGGGAAGGAGAGAAATGTATGATCACACTGCACCCCTGCTCAGGTTACCAAGTAGTCATACGTGTGCCATTGTAATGGAACTTGTGGAAAAATCAAATAAGGCAATGTTCTACATCTTCGATTGTCGTAGACTTTTAATATGTTGTTTTGTTAGCTTTTACAGGCTAAGTGCAGGTGAAATGGATTCTATTGCAACTTTATTTAGGTATTTTCATATTTTGACTGGACTATAAGTGAAACACACTGGTATAATTGGACCTTTAGGTTGTTTTCGGGATTCAAGAATTCCCCTGTCAAGAAGTGTGAGCTTCGAATCCGATTATCGTGAAACTGCACTCAAGTTGACCTAAAAATAACGGGGGATTTCTAGGTTTTTATCTTTCAATCGCGTAGTCGGATCAGTCCAAACAGAGCATGGGGATCTAGAAGAAATTCGGATAATAACATGCTCAAAGATCTAGAAGATTAACCACATTGTTATAATAAAATAAGTTTTCACTATTCTTCAATTTATCTCTGAGACTGCAGGGAAAAGTGCATTTCAGGCCACTGGACAATGCACCTTCCTATTGCAGGAAAATATGGAACCTTCCTCCGATTATCTCAGGCTTATTCAAAGTAAACAACGCACGTCACCACAGCGCTTCGTTTTTATCCAATGACATCGTCCACCGTTTGTGACAAGTATAACATTTATGTTACGTCATGACCTATTTTTAACCGTGGATTTTTAACAAGAGCCGTCAGGGAATCTTTGGTTAGGGAACCAGACTAGCCGCAGCACTCACCATTGAGTCTTAATGAAGCCATGACAGAGATGTTCTACCCTCATGGCATTACCGAAGCACTACAGCAACAACTCCATTGTTAACACAAACTTGGACTTCACTCTGAAACACCAACATTCAAACATTTTATATCAACACAAACTTGTTTACTATTCCATTCCCCATTATGGTGTGTAGACATACGCTATTAATAGCATGTAAAAAAAAACTATTTGATTGAGTTTCAAGCGTGACTTCTTTCAAATACTTTAGTTTTGCTTGTTTTCTATCTATAGTGGAGCATAAACCGTAAACATTTGGGGGAATTTTACCTTTGATGATGCAAGCATGGAATTTATCACACAGTCAGAGTGTGTCATCAGAAAGATATTGGCTATAGGGCAATCACAGACTTATTGCCCTTTGAAAAAAAACATGGGTAGTATCAAGTAAATTTCAACAATTTGAACATAGCCACCCCAAATAAAGGAAACTCAACTAATGGAAAATTAGGACAAGCTGTTGGAACTGATTTATCTTTTGCAATCTGACAACGCCCTTCCGATTCCTCTTGCGCATATGCTATATCCGTCTTTTTCTGAATTTAAAATAATTAAACAATAAGCCGGATCAGTGTTCAAGTAAAAGTCATTAAAGATTGGTCACCTACAGCTGTAGCGGGAAATAGTGAATTGAAGCCCATTGACCGCTAACTATAGATGACCATGAGTTAACTTGCTATAATGTGGTCGTGGACCATTATTATAGAAAACAAGAGCTTTTGGTCCTAGGTAAACATAAATAACGAGCAATGGAAGTTATTTGTAAACTACATAAGCTGATACCAGGTTAAACAGAAGCAATAGTCTTAAAGGTAAAATACTGGATTGGTAATCATCGATTTGGTTTTATTAGTGTCCGTCTGAAAGCTTACTGATTATGAAGTTTATACCATTAGCAATCTTCCATAGAAATATTTCTGTCTGAAATACTGTCAAAGTCGAGAAAATAGAATTTGAAGACCCCGATTTCAATTTCAGCTGTAGCAATCGAAATTAAGGACAATGTGTTTACATGCTAAAAAGTCTGCACGGTTTTCACTATTTTCTCCTGATTCGAACCACGGGTTGAGCCCACATTTTTAGAGTTGTTTTTGTTCACGTATAATGAAGCTTTATCAACCAATGCTATTCTTTACAGTCCTTTAACAAGTTAACAAATAATAAAATCAATAAGCTGTTTTTATTTAATGTCTACAGGTAATTATTTTGGTAATGCTACAAGCAAGACAATACATGTTACTCCCTAAAATTAAAACACACAAGGCATTATTATGTGGAGTCTGATGTTAGTTCCTAGCTGGGAGGATAGAGCTCATTCCCGAACATTTATGATGTCACACTTCCAGGCTCTTGAATATAAAGCCAGATACCGGCCTTTACAACCTGAAGTTGTGGAATATTGCATTTCTGAATTTTCCAAAAGTTCCAATATACAATAGGAACAAATATGACTACTTGGTAACCTGAGCAGGGGTGCAGTGTGATCAAACATTTCTATGTATCTCCTTCCTACTTTAACCAATGTTAACATGCCAAAACTATACATACCGGTAAGTTCAGTTACATGACCTCACAATCACTTCATCTCGGTAGCCATGACAAATCAAGATGGCTCTATTTTTTATGTGATTTAAATCCGAAATGTGTGAATGTGAGTTTGCTTGTTTTACCAGGCAACCTGGAAATGACAAATTGGTGAACCGGTAACTTTAAATAATCTGACTAACCCTAATTAAAACTAGCAGAGGTTAACACTTCAAAGATTTGTGTTTAAACTGCTACTGTGTAAGCCGTGTTGGATGTCCCTGTCAACATTGAACAACCTTGTTTTTCTCTGAGATGACTCAAACCCCATTAATGAAAATTAGCAGAGAGTATAGCTACAGGTATGTCATTTCAGTAACATCAGCTGACATATACACCAAGTCTATAGCAAGAGTATCAACGTGGTGGTTGTAGTGACAGTTTAAACATAAAGGTTAACACATATGCTGGGCTACAACAGAGGTAAGCGAATTATTTCGAGTTTTTGGTTCAACAATGTTGTATCTCCTGGATGACTGGTAAAACAAACTCAGATACATGAAAACATACTCACATTTAAATGTGCATAAAATACGCTTGAGTATAGCGCCCTCTGTAGTTGACGATGATATTGTGAGGGCATAAGTGAACTATATAGTTGCGGCACGTTAAATTAAAAGTGGTTAAAATATGGAGGAGTTATAGTTTCAATCACACTGCACCCCAAAAGCTAAGGCTACCAAGTATAGTGATATGGGTCAACATTGTAATGGAACTATTACAACATTCACATTAAGCAATGTTCCGCAACATCGATTTTCGTAGACTTTTAAAGTTGATTTTGTTAGCTATTCCAACCTAAATACATGTAAAAAAGATTTTGCTGCAATCAGTTTTGGTTTTACCTCCTTCTTTATATTTGTGTAGGACTATTAGTTTGATCTCAATAATCAATTCGTTTTGGCCCTGTAGTCTGCACAACGGTAGCAATAACGCAGGTCTTTGTGTGGTAAGTATTTTAACTCCACTCGCCGTTGCGGTAATGGTCGTGAGTAGTATGGCAAGATCTCATCACTCTATTTCTTTTTGAAGATCCATTGTGGCAGCATTCACAGACAACGCAGCAGTTTTAACAACTACAGTAACTACAACTACTGAAGGAGCATCTTCATTAGATCCATTAGTGATAATTGGCATTGTCTTCGGTAGTATCACCGGGTACTGTCATCGGTTGCATCGGCGTGATTGTTGCAACATGCAAGTCATTTTTTTTCTTAACACAAACCTATTCGTTTCTGTCCTAGTTCCGGCACACGGAGTACAATTTTATACGGCGCCCAAAATAGCATGAAATAATCACAAGTGCATGCATCTTGACAGTTAACGGTATTCATTTTATTACTAAAGTGGGGCTGTGCAAAAACACAGTCATTCAAACTGTCATGAAGATTGCCAAGCTCCCACACCAACGCTAAGAGGTCGGCGTGTCGTGACAAGGTGACTTTTACGATATCTACGGCACACCACTTTATATCTACATAACGAGATAATCTAACTTGGGATGCATCAGGCAAATATGATTATATCTGATTTCGAGAACAACTACGGTATTTTGAGATAACAGCATATTCGAATCAAGGTGCCGTCATCTCAATGTAATTTATCTGAAAGTCATTTTCTTGGGATAACATCTTGGAAGTTTAGTATTACTTCTGAAGGTTTCTCTGGAGAAGTTGACTTACATGCGATTTTATCACCCCAACAACAGCTACCGGCAGGCCAGAAAATCAATATCGTGTTGGCAGCATGTCGTCATCCAGTATACTCTGAATCAAAATAAGCCAGGCCTTCTACAGCTCCGTACTAGTCAAATGCATAATACGCCAAAAGTAGCCATTGTAATTTTTGCAAATTTGTAATGCAAACCCCTCAAGTCATTTCCTGCTGTTCTTCGTCAGGCTGTTGTCACTCCTTTAATAAACAAAATCCACTCTCAGTCCAGATTTACTCAATAAGTATCGTCCTCTCTCAAACCTCCCAACCCTAGGTAAAATCATTGAGTACCCGGCTGTGTTTAGATTCAATATTCATCTCACTGAAACATATCAGTCAGCTTAGCACTGAGACGGCTCTTCTCACGGTTAAAAATGACATGCTCAATGAACTGTACAAAGGTGGAGCTATTATGCATGTTCTTTTGGATCTACTTCTGCATTCGATACTATAGATCTACTTCTGCATTCGATACTATAGATCATGGCTGTTTGGTGGATCGAATGTGGAGGGAATTCGGTGTAACTGGTGCGGCCAATAACTGGTTTAATAGTTACCTGAGAGACGGTACCAATATAGGGTCTCTGTACATGGTGAGATTTCTGAAACTCACCCGTTAAACTACGGTGTCCCAAAGGGGTCAGTTAGCTGGCCCGCCGATCTTCACTGAGTCGCTAGTGTCATCAGGCGTTTTCGGGTAGCTTATCATATCTATGCTGATGATATGCAGCTAAACATCAGTTCCACCCCTAAATCAGAGGAAGATAGAGCTGCTGTAAAGCCTACACTTAATAATAACCAGTTTTTATATAGCGCTGTATCACACTGTATCAAAGCGCTTCTGACATTACTACCCTGGTCACTGGGCCATTTATTTCATTCCTTAAACCATCTCAGCTCCCTGGGGAGTACACAGCCGGTGCTGCGAGTAACCGCGCTCCAAGCTAATCATTCACATGAACCATCTCTGCCCTCACAGGTACCCATTTACTCCTGGGTGGAGAAAAGCAATTACAGTAAAGTGTCTTGCTCAAGGACACAAGTGTCACAACCGGGATTCGAACCCACACTCTGCTGATCAGAAACAGCAGAGCTTGAGTCCAGTGCTCTCATCCGCTCGGCCACGACACCCCACAAATGCATCGCTGAAATACGATCATGGATGCTTGCAAACAGGCTAAAACTTAATGACACAAACACTGAGCTTTTGCTGATTGCATCACCTAGGCATGCTATTGATGTATCTCAACTTGGTTTGAAGATCAGTGCCCCCCCCTACCAAACTTTTTCCTGTAACTTTTAAACGCTACATTCGATCGCCACCAAATTTTCTGACTTTACTTGAAAATTATCTAGGGTCATTTTGTCAAAATGCGATTGTTATTCGAGGACAGTGGTTGCCATGGCAACTGTTTGTTTGAACCAATATTACTCGTTTTTGTGATTTTTGTGATTTTGGGGCATTTTGTAGCAAAATGTTATGTTTTTAAGTATTTTTATTGGCCAACAGTGATACCGAAATGTCACATGATAGTTTGAGATGCATTGTGGGAATCCAAAATGGCCGCCATTTTGGCGGCCATCTTGGATTTTGTATTTTTAGCTGTTTTTTAAGGGTTCGAACTTTGCAAAATTTTGTATCTATGGAATATTTTCAACATTATAATTTTGAACTTTTGAGGTCTAGAAATACTATAGAGTTGTTAGTTAGGCCTCATAAATGCACACTCTGACCCTAAAAGGACTGTTTACATCGATTTTTAAGTGGAAACATGTAAAAACGTGATTTTTTTCCCAAAAATTACATAAAACAGCTTGTTTAGCGCCCTCAATGGTAACTCTGGTAAAGAAAAATGTGTTTATGTTCTTGAGGATGTCAAGAAAGACAAATTTGCAAAGTTTTACAGAATTCTGGCAAAAAATATGGAAATAATGGGAAAAATACGATTTTTGACCAAAAATGGGCAAAAAAACTACAAAAATTCCTTTAATGCAATTTTTTTTGCACCATCATGTAGAACTCGGTGAAATACACATTTGTGGCAAGTTTCATAAAAATCAGCCCAAGACTTTGGAAAATACGGAGGGGGGGGGCACAATGAGCCCCCCCCCCCCGGTCCCCGTAAGTCCAAAAAAAGCCCGGTCCTGATAGGGTTAAGTTTGATCCGGCGTTACATTGATCATTCTACTTGTGCACATGCAGTGAGATCTTTGATTTTTATCCCGGCTGGATTATGGCAACTCTCTGCTTGGTGGTTTGTCTATGGCTGGTGTTCAGTGTTTTCAAAAAATGCAACTTCGCGCGGCGAGTCTTATTTATCGGGTTATCAAACGCACCAGCGTGGCCCTCTATTGGTTGCCAGTCCAGCGGAGAATTGAGTTGAATTGAGTGTTTATGGTACATCACCTATAATATTTATAATAACTCTTGATTAAATACAACTCTGGCCGCGGCGGAGCAAGGCCTTAGATCTGTCCAAGATCACACCCGTCTTGACATACCCTCCATTAAAAGATCTTTTGAGAGAAGTTGTTTTCTGTGTTAGGGCCCAAATTGTGGAATAATTTTCCTGTTAACGTGCATAATGAATATTTTACCTGCTCCAAATGTGCAATGTTTTAAGAAACGTTTAAAAACGTACCGTTTCCCCAAGGATTTATAATTCCCCTTTTTGGGGAGTAATGTTTGTGGGTTTTTATATATATATCTGTACTTTTTTGCTTGTTGCTTTTTAAGTGTCCTTGCCTTTATTTACAACACAAGTTTTGAAGCTGAATCAGCCAAAGAAAGTGCTTTCCAAAACTGTGTGATTCCTTTGCCTATTTGAAATTTCGCAAGGCTATGTATTAATAAAAGCTGACTTTTGGTGTGACTCTGTCGGTCACGGCATGTATTTGCAAGTAGTTTGCCATTAGCTCAGATGACGTAGTACCCACAATAGGTCAAGTGATGACATGTGAACATTGGTCGCGCAATCGTTCGATTATATGATACTGCGGGGGATTTCTTGATTCAAACTAGAATCGTTGTTTCGAATTAACAATCTGTTGTTTGGAGTATATTATACTTACTACTCTGGATTATTTTTCACAGATTTCGAGTAAGAAAAGCCTCGATCGAATAAACAAATGCAACAATCATCATGTACCGTGACGCACTTTTCTATGGAGGACGTCGTGTTTGTTTAATACCCACAATAGTTCACGTGACCCGGGTCGCGCAATCGGCCCATTACAGCTCATTTTGTTTTTCATTTGCAAGAAAACGGTAAAAATCCATTAAGCATTTGTGTACGCAATCTTAGGCAGAGTTTTTGGTCTAACGAGACAAAATTTAATTGTTGGATCTTATTTTATTTATCGTTCCAAAACATTTCCAGCAAGACGAAACAAGCTGGCTGAGGAATTCAAGCGGCGAGTTTCCTCTCCTAACCGGGAAGAACAAGTTAGTTCTCTTCGAACCAGGAGTAGTTTTCTTCGAAGATTCCATTTTATCAAATATCTACTATGACTCGCTTTTTAAAACTGTCCGGAGATCCATGTATACGATATATATAAACATAAAAACAACCATGTAAATGACAAGTGTTTTCTGGTCGCTCATAGCAACGTTGATAATTCTTTATTAGCCAAAATCTGATAGAAAAAAGTTCGATATTAAATGAAATAACTAGTATCACTGGAAAATGTTGCCTGCAATTATAATACGTAGAGCAAGGACGTGAACATACATCCCCATTATTTTTATAGGAAACAAATAAAACATTATTTACACCAACAATTACACCAACAATCTAGAATGATTTCGAGTACATACTGGGGTGTTAAATTGATTATCTTGGTATATATATTTGAGAACACCGACATGGTGTTAGTTATCCCCATTCCTTTATCGTTGGTAAAATTAACACCATGTTGGCGTTGTCACATATAGATACCAAGCGAATCAATTTAACACCCCCAGTTTATGCAGTGTATAGCCGGTGTTGAAATTCTTAAATACAACTATTTTAATCTAGTGAAGGTAAACATCGTAACCAGTACTGTACTCTGTCAAAGTCGGCTAAGGAAAGTTTAAAATACAGATTAAACAAATGTAACATCTTCTCAATTATTTAACACTCTTCATTTGGAATGACGGTAAAATCGGGATCCCGAGTTTGGTCTGGGATCATTTTCGTTATGTACAACTCCAGTCGATCTTCCTCCAGGAAGTAGAATCAGTCTAACTTTTACCAGCATATTTGTTTTGTGTGTGTGATATTTTGGATCGGCTGCAGATCATGTCATTTCAAATAATACTGTATAGCTTAAATAATTATAATTAACTCAACTTCCACGATGCACTTTAGATTGTCATCTGATACTTCACACTCATTTTGTTTGAAAATTAATCAAAAACGAACATGATCAACACATGTATTACAAAACATACACAGAGCTCACAATTATGAAGAAACATTAGTGCCAAGGTAGAAATAAACGTAATTTAGTTCTGATGAATATGTTATTAACAGATTCCAAGTCACAAACAGCACCAGACTGATATATTTATGTAAATTTACATCTCAGTTAACACATCTTATTGTTATGATAATATAATTAATTTGACTGTTAAGTTATAGACTGTGTCACCTCGTTTACAAAAAGAGTGACTTTTTTACAACTAGTTTTCATTATGTTTTGTCGGTCTTATTTATTCAGGGACTCCATCAGTGATTCCATTGTTCTCCAGGGGACCCCCGAGACATACAATAAAATCATCACAAGCGAAACTATACATACATCGCTAAACTTAAGGATTAAAATATTTAGCGAAGGAAAATTGCACTGAACATAAAGTAAGAATTGGAGTTTTCTTTCATTGAGCTGCGTACAAAATGTGTCTGCAGGAAATCCAGACTCTGTGGCTCTTCAATTAAGTGGCGTAGCCAGCATCTTGTTTGAAGGAGGCCGGGGCGGGGGGGGGGGGGGGCACATGTATTTGTAGAGGGTGCAATTTCAGTTAAAATTGCCTGATTTTAGCAAGTTGCACGTTTTCCAGAGGCTGGCGGGGCAAGCAGGATGGCAAGGTGTTCCACAGGAGAGGGGGAGGAGCTTCCCCCTTGGCCCTTATTGGCTACGCCACTGTTTTTATTTGTAAACATTTCAGGAATAATATTACAACACTGTTTTTATTTACTTATGTAAATAACGGCAGGTAGTGATCCACATCGCATTGTCTCATACTGCCCACTACACTTTGGTGCTGTTTTGAAATGATTAAACGTCTAAAATTACGATTGATAACATTTTCGAAAAAGACAATGTATCATTATACACATATTTACAGAAATGTGAACAGGCAAAAGTAGGAGCTATTTATGAGTTATCATGCTCCCCATTTTCATGGTTTAACAGACGCCTTTTAGCGGTATGCGTAAAAGTGCAAATAAAACACAATTTTGCGTGAAGGTCTTGACAATTTTTTACAGGTAGTTTTTTGGAGGCAACCCACTGTTTTACGGCACCAAAAGGCACATTTCTTTAGAGCAAGAGACATTTGTGCAACAGTGTCTATCAGCCAAAAGGAAATCATGTTGACCTTAGAATTGATGTATATACTTTTCTTCTTTGAAGATTACCTGGAATCGGTTGTCTGTTACGTCATGTGTGACGTGGCCCTATAAGGCACACTGACTAAGAACTAACGGTATTACGCAGTGACGTACTGGCATTAACACTATTATTAGGATTAGTCAACTTCTGGGATTGATTGAACAACTACATAGACATCAGTGAACACCAAAAGCAAAATGTGATTGCATTTATATATGAGCTTATTTAACACAGGGAACTTTGTTGAACTTCAGTCAAGTTTTAATGATGTATGAACTTCCTGTAATAAACCGGAAGTAATACAGAGGTATTTTTTTTAACTGTTTCTTTTTGAGGGTTTTATTTGATGCGTTCAGTTTTTTTCTCACCCGTCAAGTTGAACCTATTACCACACATTTAAAGCCCTGGCTCAACATTGTAAGAAGAAAAACATAAATGTTCACACAATCACATATATCTTGCATGGTATAAAGATAATAATGGTAGAAAACTTTCCTTGAAACATCTTTGCCTAAAGTATTATCGTTTTAAATACTAAATGAAATAAGATCCAAAATTAGTGGAGAGCTCTGCCCATAGCAATGCGTTCAAAGATACTGAATGCATTCTTACTGTTTTCTTGCATTTTCACAGGTTGGTTTTATTACAAATATCTTGAGTTGTGCAAAGCATTTACAGTCAGTTTAACAATGTTGAGCTCGGGATTTAAAGTCTGTATCTTTCATAAAGAAATTACAGCTTTCAAGACCTCAAATCACACGCGCTTATTTTGATTATTACAATCGATATCACAAGACCTCAAATCACACATGCTTATTTTGATTGTTACAATCGATATAACCTCGATATGAACGTGCACAAAATAAATCCCTGACAAACCAAACACCATGTTCCGTTGTTGTCACTAAAACGGACCACCGGAATAGAATTATGAAAGCTCATTGGCTGTTTGTATGTTGTGTTTGTTTAAAACTTGAGGAAGTAAATCAGTCCAATATTCGAATCTTTCCATTACATACCCTCCATTGTGTGTCTATGGTTGCAATTGCTACATCATTTATTGAGTTTTCCTAGACTGATTACAATTAATGAAACATTTTGTACTGAATGAAGGGTACGTAAAATGTTTACTTTAAGATTAAAAAACAAAAACAAAAACGAGCTATGGAAAGGAAGATGCTCAGACTAACTCTACGCGACAAAGGCAGACATACCAACCTAAGGAAACAAACTAGAAGCAAGGACATACAGGAACCGATCACGGATCGGAGATGCTATGGAGATGGGCTGGACACTTGTCAAGAAGACATGACAACATCAGGTGGTCCAAGAGACTAACTGAATGGCAACCTTAAAATGGAAGACGAAGAAGAAAGAAGAGAAGATGGAGAGACGAAAATCAAACATACACAAACACGACAATCATGGGCTAGAATAGCAAGAAGGAAAAGAGAATGGAAATTCATCCAAAAATAGATGAACACAACATGATGATGATGATAAAACAGGAAACAGTAAAATGTCGTCATCAAGGCCTTGGATCAAAGTAAAGATTCAGATCGACCAGAGGGAGCATGAACAGTCAGTGACGGGAATTATACTTGAGCAGTTTCTCAAGTCCAGCTTCTGGAAGAGACAACCACATACTTCAAGGGATAATACATCATTGGATTTTGAGGTAAATTAGTTTCCATCTATCAGTTCTCAATAAACAAGATGAGTTTGATTTGCCTCAATTAAAGAAATAACACAGTTATGCAAAGGAATACCAGGCTCAATGACATGACAGATTGGCATCTGTAATTCGGAATGAATTTCATTTGCTTGGAATAAGGAGTCTACAATGACATTCAAGGCTTCATCCAAACTAGTGAAAACTGAATTATCAGTCTACGTCTGAGGAGTCTGATGACGCAGTGAGCCACCGGGGCTTCAATAAAATGTGTGTATTTAAACCGATATATGGAGTAATGTGCCTCTTATCTTCATCTGTCAACGAGCATTGGTCCATTCTGAGCTTCTTGAGGTATTCGGTCATTTGCTTCAAATGAGGCGCCCACCGTGATGCACAACCACCCAAAGCATTATTTTCGGATAGATCCAGATCACTCAGTGTTGGCATATTACCCACTGTCTCAGCAATGGGTTCCATATCAACATCTGTCAGTGCACAGTTTTTCAATGTCAGACTCACAAGGCAGTACAATTGCTTCAAACTAGCAGCCCACAATGATGCATGCCCACCTAATGCTGTATTATGTGACAGATCTAGATCAGTCAGATTGGGCATGTCCTTCACTGACTCAGCAATGGGTTCCATATCAACATCTGTCAGTGCACAGCTTTTCAATGTCAGACTCACAAGGCGGTACAATTGCTTCAAACTAGCAGCCCACAATGACGCATTATTATGTGAAAGGTCCAGATTAAGCGGAGTGGGCTTTCTTATCGTTGCGATAAGATGATACATCTTCAATTGGTAATCGGATCGCTCGAACTCCCACATTGCTGGATTTTCGCCTGATGCAGAGTTTGATGACAGATTCAGATTTACCAGACTGGGCATGTCACGAAGTACCGCAGCAATGGGCTCGATACCTTTCTCGTACAGTAAGCATTTGCACAAGTCTAGATTCTTAAGGTGTTTCATTTTCGTCAAATGAGAAGCCCACATATCCACACAACCACCCAAGGCTTTATTCTCGGACAGATCAAGATCAACCAGAGTAGACACGCCACTCAGTGCCACAGCAATGGGCTCAATATCTCTACCTTTAAATGAACAGCTTTGCAAGCTAAGTTTTCGAAGGTGTTCCATTTTTCCCAATAGAGAAGCCCAATCTGATGCACAGCCACCCAAGGCTGCATTCAGTGATAAATCTAGATCAACCGTAGGCGTGTTAGCAATGGGGTCCAGATCTTGAGCAACCAGTGAGCAATCTATTAGGTGCAGCCTATGAAGGCTTGTCATGCACTTCAAAGGAGTCGCCAGTGTTGACAAAGAGCCACCCAAGGCTCTATTCTCTGAGAGGTCTAGCTGAGTCAATGTTGATGGACTTGCCAATGATGATAGGATTTCTTTACTACTGTTAGTAGTTAAGGAACAGTCTGTCAAAACAAGACAATGTAAATCAGTCATTAGCTTTATCGACTTGGCCAAATCCTCAACAAACCACTGTAAGTTACTGGAGATTATAACCAGCAACGTTACTTTCGCAAAGTGAGCCTTTCCTCCAGTCTGGCCTGCCACACGGTTCAGAAAGTAAATGTATGCGTTAATACTTTCAGTAACCCAGTTCACAAGAACAACTCTGATTCCCAGAACTGAATCGATGAAATTTTTTGATGGCAGTTCCTTCGATTGACTCTCGAAATAACAAACAGAGGCAAGTCGTTTATCAATATGCAAATGCTTTAAAATACGCTCTGTACATGCCTCATTGTCTCCACAACAAAACCTCAACAAATACTCATGATAAAAACTCCCTCTCGTTACTATCTGATTTAGGATGCTTTCAAACTTCTCGGATTTAATCAAACTTTGCCAGTACATCGCTGCGCAGTACTCCAAAAATGTGAGGTGTATGAAAGACACTCTTTGATAAGTGTCAAGCCCATCAATGACCCTCTCGCTAGTGAGGATACCTGCATCCTTTGCTGCGTCAAACGCGCTCTTGATCTTTTCAAAGACTTCTTCTCGAAAGGCAAATGACCGATCTGTAGACATCAGACCATCGAGAGCTACCTCTCCGATTACAATCAAATTATCAGTTATTTCTGTATCTCTTATGTCCGTTTTTTTTCTTTTGAATATGTATTTCATTGCTTTATTATACAGTTGTGTCATTGTGACTGGGAGGGTGTTCTCTTTGTTCCATAGCAAACAAATCAGCAACAGCAGCATGGCACTTTTTGCCAGATCAGACAAAATACCTGAGTGTTTTATCTGCTCTGAAAGCTTCCCAGCCTTGTCATGATCCTCGAGGAAGTATTTTTTCACATATTCCTCAATAGCATTGTCTGAAAACCCCTTAATTTTCACATGAGTGTAGGGCTTTTCAATCAATGATGAGCTGACTAGTTTGTCAAGGCCGGGAGGTCGAGATGTAGTAACAACCCAACATTCTGCGCCCTGTTTCCGATTAAGAGCTTTAAGAATCGAACCAAATGTCTTGTCTAGGGTAGAGGATTGAAATTCATCAAATCCATCCAAAAGAATCAACACTTTCTCTTGGTTCTTGTTAATAACCTCTTTCAAAACAGACTTGTCTACAGAGTTTCTGTCTAAGAGTTGATTAAAGATAGCGTCCATTAAGTCTGAATCTTGTTTCAATGAACGCATTTTCAATACAAACAAAAGTTGGTACTTATCGAGTGTCTCATTCTGACCCAATGCCCAATCATAAGCGATTTTATCAATTAGGGTTGTCTTCCCAATTCCTGCCGTTCCGCTTACAATGACACGTTTGATTGGATTACCCTCCCTTGTCTCAAAGTGGAATATCTCTTCATATGATTCCATAGTCTCCTCTGTGTGACTCTCCCCTGTCTTGTCAACCCATTCAACTAATCTAAGCTTTGTATAGATGTCCCATATGTGTTTCTTATCATCATCAACCCATGGGAGCATCTGTACATAACTACCTGTAGTCGTGTACACTTTCTTCAATGCCTTGTTAGCCTTATCTGCAACAGCTTCAACTTGACCGCGGTCTGGTGTTCCTGTTGGGCAATATAAACAAAACCAAATGTCACCAGTTTAACAAAAACATTGCTGAACCAACAATATTCACAGCTGCTCTAAACACAAACTGTAAGTGCTAATCGTGCAATTTTGTAAACGTTTTGTTTTCACCCCTTAAGTTTAAACGAACATGTAAACTGTGTATAGATCCCATTCGTGCCATTGAATGATATGATACTGCGGGGGATTTCTTGTTTCAAATTAGAATCATTGTTTCGAATTAATAATTTGTTGTTCGGAGTATAACCATACCTATTTAGGATAATTAATTGGTTATTTTATTCAGATACCAAACCGTAGGGTAACAAGCATATTCAGTAGGGGCATCATGGACTTCCAGATTGACGTACATTTTCATGTACAGATTCACGTTAAGTCACGATTATCAATGTTGTTCTTGACTTCGCCTATCGAAAAGACGACGCGTATTCCTTTGCATTTATAATTGGCTTTGCCCCCACAAGTTGTAAGCATTGGCGTCAACTTTCTTTTGCGCTTTTGCCCCCAAGTCGCAAGTACTAACTTCAATTGTATGCAGCATTTCCCAACTTTGTCCAAATCGCAATCACAGACGTCAATTTTCTTTTGAGACTTTGCGCCCCCGGTTGGAAGTAAGCACATCATCTTCAACATTATTAATTAAACATTGTCAATTCCGAAAATGTGTACATTGTCAGACTTCCCGTAGGACAGTGAAAGACACTGAGCTTTGTTTGTTTCATTCGAGTTGAATTAATCAATTCTCAAAGTGTAGAAATTTAAGTAGGTCTGCAGCGGGGTTAAAAAAGTGTTCGGATACTGTGGGTCTTGAAGGAGTGTAGAGTGATTACTTCTGTCACATCAGGAATCAAACAAAGTAACTTTTTAATTTAAGGAAAAATCATTTTGCATTCTACGTCCCAGGAAGACCGTCTTTCGACACAATTCACAGTGGTCGTGAGGATTAACAACATCACGACGTTGTTTACCACAGCCTCAACTCCTTGGAGATCGCCGGTGCCATTGGGGTTGATGTAAGCGGCGGCATTAGATCTGCTAAGCTGTGGGGCAAGAGGGGGGTCAGCTTAACTTTAGGGAAGGGGCAAACAAAAATATTTAAGTGTTTGGGCTGAAAAGCAGTTCAGCTCAATTTTGGGCATGGGTGAACAATTGAGGCGGAAACTGGGGGGCAAATTGGGGGGCAAGAAAATAATAAATGGGGGGTATTTGCCGCCCCCTTGCCCCCGTAGCACCGCCGCTGGTTTATGTACCAGGTGTGAGTGTCCCCCATACGGTGAATTAATTAACATGGCCATAAGGAAATTAGTCAAAAGAGGGAGTAAAAATAAAGAAGTCAGTTTGCCAACAAGGGTAAATATTGACGTCAGTGTGCCAACAGGGGTAAATATTGACGTCAATTTGTCGACTAGCTGCAAGTAAACTTAGCTCGAAATGTATCCATATTCGACCCGCAGTGGAGCGAATAGCTCAGAAAATGTTATAATTTAAGTCAAAAATGTTTATGTTCAATCTGTGGCATGTCTTTTTTCATCTGCGCGTTTAACCCATCGGGACGGGGGGTGGGGTGGACATAATGCCTAGATGTTGGTCATGGCAACCATTTGGGTCATACAATTTGAAGGGATTTTTTTTTTTTTTTAGGTTTTATTGACGCACAAAAACACGGCATTATTGCTGTATTTAGGACTACATAAAAACGGTATACAATTTAAAGTCAATGATATCATCAAAAATAATCAATTAGCGACAAATCCGTAAATACTAAACAATACAAAATATAAAGATAAAAAAACAGTCATATTGCCTAATGTATTGAAGTCAAAACGTGAGAAACTTGGGTTTCTGTCATCTAAAATGTTGTCCATAAAATAGTTTGTATAATAAATGAAAAAGGGAAAATCTCTTTGTATGATTCCATCAGCAAGGGTGAAGTCAGATAGTTGAGGTACTTGTACTGGGGAATCAGCGAGGAGTGAAACAGGGGCTTGGGTGAGCAAACACTTGATGTTAGATCTTATTTTGACAATGTGACAATTTCCATCTGTCTTTTTTCACATTCACAAGTAGAGAGGAATTATTTCAGTGAAAATTATGTGGATATTTGGTCATTTAGGTTGATTTGAAGTAGTAATATCATTTGTCTCTTTTATTTATATATTATATAATTATACTTTTTTATCCATGGGAACCATTTATTTTTCAAGCTTAAAACAATGCAGTGCATGCAACAGCAAGCCAGTACATCAAGTGAATGTCAATGGTAAAGTTATAGTTTTGTGAACTGAAGATTAATGCTTTTTTTTTTGAAAAAAAAAATTGTTCGTCACCTACCAGGATATTTGAGGAGTTTAGAGGTATTTTGTTTTAAATAAAATTGAACGTGTTGCTTCGGAAAATGTGTCCATGTCTAATTCTTGCAGCTCAGCGGGTGTATAGAAAAACACGGATCGTTAAGTTGAAGCATTTCAAGTGCCTGTAGTGCCAGTTATGTCAGGACAATTTGGTGTCGGTTTAAAATCAGAAATATGTGTCGGTCTTGTGCCAAATATTGATTACCCGAAGCACCTCATTTGCTAATATTAAGTACCTCATGTGCCAGTTATTTCTGAACAAAAATGGTGATGGTTTTTAAGTGCAACATCTGCAAATCGTTTTTGAAACCTTGTGTACGTGCATCCCAAGCATAAAGTGGATCCTGCTTCAAATTAGCAAGGTTTGCAACCATTTTGTTTTGCACAATCCCAGTCGATCTCCTCCTTGAAAACAGAAAGTAAAACCAGTCTATTTTAACAGCAGTTTTGTAGACATGTCCCTTCATTGTAACATATGATTATGTGTACTTGTGGGTTAGCAATGGACGAGACTGTAGTATAGAGATGCCTTGTAGAAAAGACACAGTGAGGCTTCTTTGGACTTAAAAATATTCATTCGTTGGCTTGAAAAAGAAGCTGACTCGATTGTGTTACGCGGAGGAGAGCAGAAAGGGAGACTGACTAAAACTACAGGATTGTTAGAATATATATTGTGAAACCTACATGTATAAAGTATTGATGAATCATATTAAATCAATGGGGGTCATTGTCTAGAGTGGCGATTGACATTTACCATTAGGGAGATCCGGAAAGAGTGGTCATTCAAATACTTAGGGTAATTGGTCTACTTGGAAATTACTGGGAAATTGTATATGGGGTCAGTTTGGGGACTTGACCACAATGAAGGTAACACCTGTTTTTTGGAAAATTGTTTATGTGGTGCTTTGTGTTTTTGACCACAAGCATGACAAGTAAATAAGTGAAATTAATGGCTTACAATATCATAGTATCATAGTTCACATGGTTTAATGACCAAGACAACAAACGACACTAGTTCAATAAATGGTAAAAATACGTATGAGGCACATAAAGGCTTTTAGTTTGATATCTCTTGGCACACAAAATATTGTTATCAACGCAGAGAATCCTACAGATACGCGACGCACTACGGAAGCTTTAATTAACATGTCGCGCACAAGTGCCGTTTTTGGCTTAAAGTGTTACAACTGACCCCCTGATAAAAAAACAATTACTTAAGAACAAAAAATGGTCTGTCAAAGGTACTTAAGAATGACATTAATTGGCTGCTAATTAACACTTTAATTAACATTTTGAGCACAAACGTCATTTTTGTGACAAATACCTCTTCAAAGTGACCTGAAACAGTATTTCTAACTTAAGAATGAAAATAGGTCTGATAAAGTTACTTGAGAACGGTAATTAAGCAAAACACTAATTAGCATAATACTTAGCACTTTAAATTAACATTTTGAGCACAAACGCCATTTTTGTGACAAATACCTCTTCAGAGTGACCTGGAACAGTGCTTCTAACTTAAGAATGAAAATAGGTCTGATAAAGTTACTTAAGAACGGTAATTAATCATAACACTAATTAGCATAATACTTAGCACTTTAACTAACATTTTGAGTACAAATGTCATTTTGTGACAAATTTCTCTTCAAAGTGACCTGAAACAGTGTTTCTAACCATAGGTCTGATAAAGGGACTTGAGAACGGTAATTAAGCATAGCACTAATTAGTATGGTAGTTTGCACGAGTCCATTAACACTTTGATCGCAATAGTAATTCATTTGAAAAATGGTGCGCATAAAATTTGACCCATTTAAAAAGTATTTTAAGACTTAGGTTTAATATTGAAAGGAGGGTGGATAGGTTTCTTAAGACAATTCCATGATGTTATGACGTATGAAAAGTTTTGTCAGCAAAGTAGCAATTGCAAGTTTCAAACCAAACAGAAAATGGATTTCATAAGTCAAAAATGTAGTATTCTTCAATACATTTTTTTTATGTGGGGAGAGCCACATCATATGTAGCCATGAAGAATGAAAACAGGGGAAAAGACCATACATATAGTTCGGCCACAGAGGAACAATTCTGATCGTTAGAAGTTAAGAGCACCACAGAGAAGTATTTTTGGAAAAGGAGGACGCATTGAAAAAGTAAAACTGGAAACGCACTCAAATAATTAAGAAGTTGAAAAGACCATCTATGTTTTTTATACCTCTTCTGTGTGGAGAGGCAAAAGGTGTCAAGCTCTAAAGAAAATTTCTTAGGCGTCATATTGGATTCATGCAACTCACTCTTCTATGGAATCAACAATCAACTCCTCTCTCGCCTTCAAAGAATACAAAATATTGCAGCACGAATGATCACACGCACTAGGAAAACAGACCACATCACACCTTTGCTAGCCGACCTACACTGGCTTCCCATCCAACAACGAGTCCAGTACAAACTATGCCTCATCATCTTCAAGATCCTACAGGGTGATTCTCCGTCTTATTTGAGTGATCTTGTCCAGTCCTATGCCCCAGGTCATCGGGTTTGCGGTCATCCGAAAACAATCTACTCAAGGAAACAAGGGCTTATCATCGTTGGGGGGAGAGAAGCTTTCAGATTGCAGCACCCAAACTTTGGAACTCTTTGCCAGAAACTGCAAGACTATCAAGATCACTTGACACATTCAAGAACAGGTTAAAATCATATTTGCATAGACAAGCATTTGGCTAATTTCTGAACTTAACATTTATTGGATGTCTTTGCTTTGCTTATTAGCGCCATGAGCGCCGTTCGCGGCGGATACCGGCGCTCTATAAATTTTCATTTTTGTTATATGTTGTTCTTGCAAGAAGAGTGAACCAAGGTGTAGGACGAATATGCAGAGGAAGAAATGAATGGCGAGTCCGGGAAAGGGCAGAGAAACAATTCAGTAGCAGCACTATAACCAACCTGTAAAGCGAAAGGGAGGGTGAGGCAAGGCGGGGGTCAAAGTACTTTACAAAAATTGCAGGGGAAAGCCGAAGGTGGGAGATGGGTTTGGTTGTAGGAGTAATTGGCGAGGGGAGGGGGAACAGTTCAAGTAGCAACACCATAGCCGGTGTGGGTCACAGTGCACCACGAGAAAGGGAAGGGAAAACCAAGGTGTGTGTGTGGTGGGGGGGGGGGGGGGGTTGTGATTGCGATTGAGAGAGGGTTGGGATATGAAAATAAGAAAAAAGATAAGATGCCTGTTCTCTTTTCTGCACATGCTGTGAACCCATCCATTAAAGGAAAAAAAGGCACGGGGCCCAGCATGATATTATCACCAGCAAAAAACTATGTTCTTTTAAAAACCCTCCGTTGGACCTAGAGACTGTTTTGGGCAGTCGGTTTTTAGTGTTTTTTGAATTACTTGTTTAATTAAATTTGAATAATTTTGAAACTCCATGTATTCCTCAAGCAGTCAATTCCCTTCAAAACAAGGTATCCCCCGTTAAAATCGGCCCGGGCACTCTGCCAAAACATGCCATCAGCTAGTCATGCCTCAGGGGAGTCCTATTTCAACCCCTTTACTAAGCAATACGGCCTTGTTGTTTATTGCGCTGTCATAAGGCCAGATGTGTGGTCTGATAATGGTCTGCCGCAGCATCAATGAATGATGTCATACCCTTGGTTGATGTCTGACCTGACATCTAGTGTATCCTTTTGAACCAATCCAAAGTCTGTATTGGGGCGGGCGGGCGGGCGGGCGGGCGGGCGGGCGGGCGGGCGGGCGGGCGGCCGGTTGGGTGGGTGGGTAGGTAGGTAGGTAGGTAGGCCTAAAGACAGGTTGAGTGAAAACATATTGTGGCGAATCCCGTCCCGGTAGGCCCTACAATCCGGGTCACACCAGCACAGGCGAGCGGTAGTCTAGCTGGTACTAAGGGGTGAGGTCGTTTGGAGACCATGTCGCCGCATGTGATAAAATAGGGGAGGGGTTCTAGGACCCTATTGACAGACTGACTCCAAAGAGCAAAGGAAGACACAATTTCCTGAGTGCTAAGCTGATCCTTTTTTTTTTTTATTTATAATTGATTAAATACAATTATTACTGGTTGCAAGTAGTAGAAGGCGAATTCCCATTCCTTTAGGCAAAATTTGGTCACTTGAGGCAAATAAGGGTCACTGAAGGTAAATAATCACCACTTAAGGTAAGCTAATCTCACTTAAGGTAAATAAATATCCCTGCATGTAACAAACATCCCTGTTGACTCCCGTTAAATTGTACGATTGAATGCAGTGCACAAAATAATTGTTAAGAAGTCTAAATCCACAGTTGGAATGCTCAATTAACTACTACAAGAGTGGCCCACGCAGTCCAAGCACTAGCATAAGTTACTATACCTCTCTGCCGCTAATCGGAGTCCCAACTCCCAGTAACACTCGCTCCAATCCGACACAACCGTTTCGCTCTCCGCTCTACCAACCGTCTCTCTCGCCGCTCTCCAACCGAATACCACGCCTCGTCCCCGACGAGCACGCAATCCCCCAACTTCCCACTGCGCATGCCCTGCTGCTAAACGGTGCCTAACGCCAGCGGGCGCCAAACACGGGGTACCATTTCGTTACAATATCTACACTTTATTTACTGTTTCATGTGCTTTCATAAAAATGTGCCAATCAGCTATTAAAGGTGCACACCGGCTTCGTTGGGCTATTTGGGCTACAAAATAGGCTAACATATGACTTCAAATGTCTTTCAGGAATGGAGAAGAACGGTTCATAAAAGAAACTATCAAATGTTGCCGTTTTCGAGCATTTTTCAAAAAACGATTTATCCGAACCAAAAAAGTGGTTCGGATAAATCACGTGATCTTCGGAGTTAGTTTTACTTCCAGCCGTATAAAAGTAAATTATGAACCAAATCTTAATCTTTATTGATACAATTTGTAAATAGTGATGAAAAATCGAACGTAATATTCGCATTCAGAGAGTCCGTGCAACCGAAGCGTGTCTTACGGCGCACCAGCGTGGGAGCTAGCGGAACGTAAACCTTGGGGCATATCCCGTACAGCCGGTGCCGTGTCTCGTGGGGCCAGAGAAACAAACCCCGGGGCATGAACTCCCCAGCTTGCCGGTCGGTCTAGCCGTAAGCGTGGGAGCTTGTCGGAGGGGTAGGGAGCCAGACCAACAATTACGTTTTTTTACAAGGGTTTTAGTCTGTACCCCTAGCTATTATCCCCTAACTATTGTAACGTGTTGCCTGCGCTACGCACACGACGGGGAATGTTTATCCCATACAGCTGATTTATCTACTTCTATGATAGCTGCATAATGTCCACTCCCCCCAATCGCCACAACAAAAAACGGTGGCGGTGGCCGCGGCCGGACAGTGAAGCCATCGCCCGAAAAACGGGAGAATGCCTTCGCTAAAGCTGCCAGGATTGGCAATCCGTTTGTGCAGCGAAAGCGGGAGGCTCGCTTGGCACATGACTGTTATTGGCCAAGCCAATGTGAAAAGATGATCCAAGATTAGGGACACTACCATTAGTTTTTAGACTGCAGCAGGCTGGTCACGATGAGAACATGAAGGATGTGGTCTTTGCCATAATTTTGATGGACAGGTTTGTGTCATAGAACTGTTTTGTGAATATGCCTGCGTATATTTTAATTCATGAAGACTCACATTTTGACAATATTTATGGTCCATCATGTCTGTGATGTATTAGTATTAGTATTAGTATTAGTATTAGTATTAGTATTATATCTTTCTGGTAATGAAACCAAGGGACCCTCAAAAATGACTAGCACTGTGACCCATAGGCCTGAAGATACCTGTGTAGAGAAGATGTTGAAGAAATGTCAGTTTTACATGTGGGAGGAAAACCCCAACTAGGGAAAACCCACGCAATCAGGTAGGGACTGAAAACCCAATCCACATGCAAGGCTCCAGTCCGGGATTCGAACCGGCGGGGTCCACAGAGGTGAAAGACAGGGAAAGAAACCACTGAGCCAACCTGAATGTCCACATCATGCCAAGTTTATTCTCTCCCTTTCTACATTTGAACACGACCTGACAACACAGATCAGTCCTGGACCCAACTGGCATTCGTCCAAGTAATTTTTTTACAACATAGGGCCTTCTTGCGATATAATGAAGAAACGTTCTCCATTGCAAGTAAGTTCGTCCAGTTCGTACACAGAATACACTGTCCGTTTATGTCTGTTTTTTTGTGCTGGATGGATATGAAGTCTGGATCCTCATGCCTCGTCATTGTAATAATTCATACATAAACAGAGCACCAGTCTACTTACAACATTGCGCAACATTGTCACGTAAACTTGACAGTTGCAACGGCTGGAAAAGCGTGTAAGCTGACCTTTGACCGTGTTTTGTTTTTTTCACATTTTTCGTTAATTACGTGATATTTTGATGATTTGTTTTAAGAACAACCATTTAAAACTAATTCTCTGTCATTCCACATCACTAAATCAGGTAAACAGTAAGCCGGTGTGTCCCTTTAATAAGCGTCATCTGTAATTATCAGTTAACCTGTTAATACCAATTTCTGTTCTAAAGTGGCTTTTCCGAACCTATTTCATTCTCATAAAAAGTTTAAATAAATAAATGAATAAATAAATAAATTATTTAAAAAATATGACGTTTGTGCTCAAAATGTAAATTGATGTGCTCAGTACCATGCTAATTAGTGTCAATGCTTAATCACAATTCTTTAAAAAGTCCCTTTATCAGACCTATTTTCATTCTTAAGTTAGAAATACTGTATCAGGTCACTTCGGAGAGGTATTTGTCGCAAATATGACGTGTGTACACAAAATGTAAGTGAAATACTAACTAATGTATAATTACCGTTCTTAAGTAACTTTTTCACACCTATTTTCATTCTTAAATTAGAAATACTGTTTCAGGTCACTCTGAAGAGGTATTTGTCAAAAAAATGATGTTTGTGCTCAAACTGTTAATTAAAGTACTAATGCTAATTAGTGTTATGCTTAATTACCGTTTTTAAGTAACTTTTTCAGACCTATTTTCATTGTTAAGTTAGAAATACTGTTTCAGGTCACTTTGAAGAGGTATTTGTCACAAAAATGACGTTTGTGCTCAAAATGTTAATTAAAGTGTTAATTAGCAGCCAATTAATGTCATTCCTAAGTACCTTTGACAGACCATTTTTTGTTCTTAAGTAATTGTTTTTTTTTTTCAGGGGGTCAGTTGTAACACTTTAAGGCAAAAATGGCACTTGTGCGCAACATGTTAATTAAACGTGAAAATTTGAACATTTTAACGAGGTCACGTGACCCACAACAGACCTAGGTGCACTTAAGAATTGCTGTTCCAGCATCCCTCCACAACAGACAATGACTTGGTACTATTAAACCTTTTGTGCTTGTATTGTTAATGAAATCTCACCAGGCTCTCAGTCTATTTTCTATAGTTTGTGAACTCGGACAGACATTTCAAGATTTTTTTTTTTTTTTTTTTTTTTAAATCTTCCTGTAAACCTAAGGTACTATTATCAGTTATAAAGGCCGACTTGAAATACTGAAATACGCATGGCCACTTTAAGCCTCTGTATTAAACTGCCGGATAACAAGCACTTTACGTTTTGTCCTGAAACAGAGCAAAGTTTCAAAAGTGGATATGTTAATAATAACACGGCGGCGTAGTGATATAACTGCTCTTCATTTGTTGCCTTCAAAATTATTAATTTAACATTGTCACTTCCGAAAATGTGTACATTGTCCAGGGGACAGTGAAAGACAATGAGCTTTGTTTGTTTCAGTCGAGTAGAGTTATTCAATTCTCAAAATGTAGAAATTTATGTAGGTCTGCAGCGGGGCTACAGTGGGTCTTCAACGAGTGTGCAGTGATTACTTCTGAATCATCAGGAATCAAAATATTTTCATAATTGTGTGGTATACCATGGAGGAAGGGTTACACATGCACTTTGTCACGTGATCTGACAATTTCGCGCCGAGAGTTTTTAAGTTTAGGTCTACTGTTTTGCACCAGTACTACATATACAACTAGAATATTCATTTTCAATAAATAGTTTGACCTCTTTGTTAATATGGAACATTTTTGAACACGTTAAATTAATCGACACGCTGTAAGTCAAATTAGCTCAAACATTTTCCCTTTTCGACCCGCAGTGGAGCGAACAGCTCAGAAAATGTTTAAGTTCGACCTGTGGCATGTCTTTTTTCATACTTTTGTTTAACCCTATCTTTTTAACACTTAGTCCGATCACCGCGAGATTTTCCGAATTTTCACAAAGTATATGTAAGATCATGAAAGCAAAAAATTATTGAAACCGGGGTTAGCTGTTGCCATGGCAACCATTTGTTTGACCTTGGTTCACACTATTTTAATGTTTTTAGTGAACTTTTAAAAACGTTTTGAACATAATTTCATAAAAAAAAATTAGCTTTGATTTTTTGGCAAGAAATGTGATAGTGACGAATCACGTCTGAAATGATTTGGGACTTCAAATTGGCCGCCATGTTTGGCGACCATCTTGGATTTTGTGTTTTTAACCTGTAAGTAGAGTGGGTGGCAAATTATACCATTTTTAACAATAGAATAGGGACTATTTTTATTATGCTAACTTCCAACTTGGCAGACCAAAACAAGTTTAGATTTGTCAACCGAGCCTTGTCATGGCTCTCTGGGCCCTGGGCAACGGCCATTTTGATTTTTAAATGGAAAAACGCAAAAAAACTATTTTCTATTTGGTGAATTATAGCGCCCCGACGGGCTGAGAAGTACAACAACCACTTCTAATGCCATCGTAAGTTGTTCGTAAATTTCACACAACTCATTTGAAGTCGCCGGATTACGTGAACGAAACTTACCTCTTGTTTTCTTAACTATACTGCGAACTTAAAATGGTGACCCTCATAAGTACGTAATAAATGTAGTTCATATCAATCGTTGATGGAGTCAACGAAAATTGTGATCATTATTTACCCAGTCTCCTTAGTGATAACATCTCCTTAACATCCTCCACATCTCCACGTATTCGTTTCCCTTGGCACTGGTTTAGTATATATGTATAGTTTTAATTGACCCCCGGTCCTGATAGGTAAATAAACTGTTGCCCAATCAGACAGCTTGCCCGTACATCGTTTGCATAAGCACTTCATGCGACTTCGTAGGGTTTTGGTTAAATAAGAAATTAAAATAAACGTTCATTCTTTGTATCACAAAGCAGAACAATTCCGTTTCCTTGTTTTATTATTCTATAAATGTATTGTGTAATCTTTCCTATAAACCCGTCATTCATTTTATTATAACGGGCCAAAGTAATGGTTTGCACTTACCTTTTGTACTTGGCGGTATCATAGGTTGACCTGCTCCTTGATTACCTTGTCTTCGATCCTCTTTGAACATCAAAAGGGAAAATAGAATGTTGTGTTAGTTGTCAACTAACTTATATAAGTAGACTCGCATGGACGAAGATTCCGGGCAGTATTTCCATGGCTTGGGTCCTGACTTAAGTAAATCCAGAATAACGATTTGAAGTTTGGTAACCCCAACGGAGTTGTTTTAAAAGAAGCTAAAAACAAACCGAATGGGCATTTCAACAAACCGAATGGGCAATTTTAGTTAACATAATCCTGAAGATTTTGTGAATGGAATGCTACATTACAGAAGAGGGGAGACGGGTAATTGTTGTTGAAGACACATGGTTGAGGATAGCTTGGATTTTCTGAAACCATTAATCGAAGTGTTTGTGGTTAGCAGCACCATGTAAGCGGGTCCTGTACATTATGAAACGGAAATTCTGCCAAGGGTTACTCCATCAGCTGAGGCAGACGTGTTTTTGCAAGTGTGCCTGACCTTTGAACTCGAATTATTACTAAATCTTCTAGAAGAATGGAGTTTCACAAAAGAGCGTCCATCCACTGTTCTTATAGGCGTACTTACCTCTTCTGTTTCTCCTATGGTCGTTCACACTATTCACTGTAGGTAACAAAGACAATAGTTACAAGCCATTAATACCAAACTGCTCCCCAATTCAATTCAACTCAATTCTGTTCGTAAGTTTATTGACGCACACACAGAATACATTATTTACATAAAAACGACATACACATTTAAAATCAATGATATCATCAAAAATGATAAATTAGCGACAAATCTGTAAACACTAAACAATACAAAATAAAAAGATGTAATAACAAAACAAAAGTTACATTGCATATTAAAGTCAAAACGTAATAAACTTGGGATCTGTCATCTAAAATGCTGTCCATAAAGTAGTTTGAATACAATGATAAAGTATGTGGGCTTGCATTACAGATTTGCAGTAATTACAATGGCTACTTTTGGCGTATTGTGTATTTGATGACTAGTACGGAGTAGACTTGATTTCAAGTTTGAGATCGAGGTCATTTGGTCTCATTTAGCCGCGTAAAACATGAATATTACCGCTATTGGCTATCACCAATATGTGACATCACGGATCGATCCTTAAAAATTTCATGCTCAGGCACAAGAGGGCAATAACTAAATCTGTATCAGACCTACAAAGAAACCACGATCACAGACTTGGAACCAAGTCTAAGTATGGAGCTGTAGAAGTGCACGAGATGTTGGCACCTTGCTTCTAATATGCTGTTATTTCAAAATACGGTAGTTGTTCTCGAGAATCAGATATACATTTTTTTTCCTGTATAATATTGTGTTATGTGGAAATAAAGTGGTGTGCCACTCGTGGAGCTCCGTAGATATCGTAACAATCACCTTGTCAAGATAAATTTTCAGGATACGCCGACCTCTAAGCTTTAGTGTGGGAGCTTGGCTGTCTTCATGCAAGTTTGAATTGCTGTGTTTTTGTGCAGCTCCACTTAGTGGTAAAAAAGTAATTTGACTACCGTTATTGTCAAGATGCACGCACTTGTGATTATTCCATGTTATTTTTAGGCTCCGTATAAAATTGCACTCGTGTGCCGGAACTAGGACAAAAACGACCAGGTTTGTTTTTAGAAAAACAAAAAAAATAATGACTTACATATTCCAACAACCACACCAACCGTGGTAATACAACCAAAAACAATGGCTATGATGTGCCCAATTGTTAATCGAGATCCTTCACTTTCGGTAGTTGTTAACGTCGAAACTGTTGTGTTATCTGTGAATGCCGCCATTGATAGACCTATTCAACAACACAAGAAATGGAGTGATGAGATCTTTGCATACTACTCTCGACCATGACCGCCACAACGATTAGAGTTACAGTACTTACCACATACAGACCTGTGTTAAATGCTAACGTTGTGCAGACTGCAGCTCCAAAACGAAATGAATAATGACATCAAACTAATAGTCCAACACAACAATGAACAAGGGGGTCAAATCAAAATTAATAAACCGATTGTGCAATTGCGTCACGTGACCTATTGTTGGTATTAAACGTCCTGTCTGTCTACATTTAATGTAGACAGACAGGACGTCCTCCATAGGAAAGTAAGGTACGGTACATGATCAATGTTGCATTTGTTTATTCGATTGAGGCTTTTCTTTCTCGAAATCTGTGAAAAAATGTTCCAGAGTTAGTACCAGAGACCTTCGAGTGGCTAAATAAAGCCAGTAAGGACAGTTCCAGCAAGTCTTGGAAATTGCACAAGTAACGTGTAAATGTGCACGATGTGTAGCTAGTGCACGGTGGAACGTTTAGGCCAGACGACCGCGATCACACACTTTTCAACACAAGAATTTCAAAGTTTTGAAGCTGAATCATCCAATAAAATTGCTTTCCAAAACTGTGTGACTTTTTTGCCTATTTGAAATTTCGCAAGGCTAGGTATAAATGCTCACTTTTCCAACGTTCTTTACCCTTTGTTCAGTACTTTAGGCCTACATTACAAACAAAATAACAGGCGGGTGACTACATACGTCCGACGCCGATAGTGCATAACTCAAAATAAACCTTTTTAGTAGTAGAATACTGGTAGTTTATGAAACAGTTTGATAAAAATCAATGTCACAACATACAACTTTAATCAATAATGGCCTAGCCAACAATAGGTCACGTGATGACATGTAAACGTTGGTCGCGCAATCGGTCTATTGCAACAAAATCCCTTTTTGGTGACCTGCATTTGGTTTGAAATAGCCAACAAAACAGCTTTAAAAGTCTACGAAAAACGACGTTGTGGTAAAATGCCTCATTTAACTTTTTCCAGAAGTTCCATTTTAATGTGCACAATTATTACTATACTTGGTAACCTTATCAAACATTTCTCTATAACTCCTCCAAATTTTAACAAAATCATAATCAGAGAAATAATGCAATAGGTCACTACTGACTTATATAAGAGCATAGATATCGAACTTGGGGTGCAGTTGGAGGGATTGGGGGGGGGGGTGCACGTTGTTCCTCCCTTGTCTAGATAGGGTTTTTAAATAACTTTTCCGGAGGAGCAGAAAGGCTGTAAGAAGCGGTCCAGAGGTACAAAAGATCAACTTATCATCGATAAGGCTGTGCTGAAGGACTGCAGGAGCAGAAAGACTAACTTGGCAATGGCGTGGATCGATTATAAGAAGGCGTACGACGTGGTGTCACACACATGGATAATGGAATGTCTTGATATGGTTGGAGTGGCTGATGCAGTAAAACGTCTTCTGAGTGAGAGCATGAAGACGTGGCGAACGAATCTGACAGCCAACAACGATAGTCTGGGCAAGGTATGCATAAGAAGAGGTATTTTCCAGGGTGACTCTCTGTCTCAGCTGCTTTTTGTTCTGGCATTGATGCCCCTGTCGATGATTCTGAGGAAGGTGAGTGCTGGCTATGTAATGAAGAGGGACGGATGTAAGATCAACCATCTCCTGTTTATGGACGATTTGAAGTTATTTGCAAAGAATGAGGCGGAGATCGATTCTTTGGTGCAGACCGTCAGGATTTTCAGTGATGACATCGGGATGCAGTTTGGTCTGGAGAAATGTGCTTCAATGACCATGAAGAGGGGAAAGAGGGTACATTCCGATGGCATCGCTCTGCCAGATGGTGCACAGATGCAGGCTTTGGGTGAGGAGGAAAGTTATCGGTATCTTGGCGTACTAGAATCATGGTTTTCTCGGCAAAGGTTGAATTTGCAGAGATAGTAATTTTTTTTTTCTAAATCTCTTTGAAAATAGCTGCAATATGATTACCTATCCATTATTGACTTGTATTATACACAACACCAGTATGAGTTTCATACCGTAGACATAAACAGATTCCTTGCTTGACTGCACAGCTAGTTTGGCGCGCAGCTCTGCACAACAACGGTCAGAGGTCAAATCCAAAAAAATATGTTCATTGTCATTCAAAGTGTGCAATATGGAAAGTACCAAGCAAAACAGCACAATGCAAGACCTCAACCAGCGGGAAAAGTCCCCAAACAGTACGAACTAGATTCATATTGATTGGTCGGTTGATATCACGGTCAATAGATAGACATTGGTGTGCCCTGACATGACACGAATTTGCGGGACCCTATTCACCTAACGTCATCTCTCAAGATAAATATTGGTTGTGCCATTTTTCAAGTCAGATTCACTGAAAAGTGCGCATTACGCACACCGTAAAATCTCGACTTATCTTGACGTAGTATCTTGACATGTCTTGAGCCCAGAACCTTGGACCCACCCTCTTGCCCCAAAATGAGATCAAAGAAAAGGAACACTAGGATTTGGTTGGTGTTTGCAATTAAACCTCTTTTTTTGTGCAGTCATCATGTAGGCTATGCTACCGGTAGCTCACACACTGTTATTGGAAGAACAAGTGTAATAACATGACTCAGTACATGAACTAATGTAATTAAGTGTTAGTTCATAAGGAGGCCATGCAAAATCTTGAAAATTTGACAAGATGGGGGGTCAGCCAATTAAGTTCAAATCTTGGCTATTTGATCCCCACCTGACACGATACCACCTGGTAGAGTAGCTCGATCTGTAATCCCACAGTGACCGAGTACGGGGCACTGACTATTTGCTGCAAAAAGGGGTACTTTTGGAGAGTTATTTTAAGGCAATTTTGGGGTTTAACTACAACCGTGCTTGTGCCCTTAAACTTCATGATTTTTTTGTAAACTTTTATATAAAAAGGACGAGCTTGTTCTCCTCTACATGATGAAATAATAATATTTGACGTGCAATCATTCACTGCTGATATCTAGGTATTAGAAAAACATGTACTTGGAAAAAATATGGATGAGATATCCAACTACAATAATAACAAAAAAAAGTTGTGAGCTCTTCATGCTTTTGTTTGCTTGTGGTCAAACAAAGATGAAAAATTCTTCACTTTGAGATTAACCTGCATTAGACACATAGTGCCTCGCCTTCGGTATTTTCCAAGCTTTTTGACCAATTTTGATGAAACTTGCCATCTGTAGAATTAACGATAGTTTTTTCTTTGAGGCAGTAAAAAGTAAGTGTTGCAAAAGTCACGTACCTCGTCCCCAATTTAAGTGATGCTCATACTAAAGCTAAGCCCGGGGGCTGGGTGGCAACTACGTTATCGAGTACGAAACTTGCCACTCAAACGCCTGTTAATGTATGCAAAGTGCCGATCAGACTTCAGATGTCAAAAACTGACAGGTGGTAGAGAAATCGAGCATTCCGGAATTGGGATTTTTAAACATCGGACAAGAAGTGAGAGCCTTGGATGAGACAATTAACAAAATTTCACTGAAATTAGCCTAATAGGCCTAATAACTGTCGTTAGATAAGGAACAAAAATCAATGTTTCTTCTCCAAGCAGGAACTAACATTAGGGTTCGTATACGGCCCGTGTGCTTAATTTTAGGGAGTGGTTGGTATTGTGTTCCGTGTCCCGTGAGGTAGCTGCGTCGATCACCTGATTTAAGCGACAATCAGTTTGGATAAACGTGTGGCAGAATTTTCCATTAGTTGAGTTTCTTTTGTCGTTGACACCTTGGAATTAACACATTTGAATGACTAATGTTTGTATTTGAACTTTGACTGTTTAAGCAGAGCTGTTTATGCAAGGAATATGTGTACACTATTGAAACGGTTTGATACTTTGACATCAGCAACCCGTATGTGACACGAATTTGCGGGACCAAATTCACCTGACGTCATCCCTCAAGATAGATATTGGTTGCGCCATTTTTTAAGTCAGATTCACTGAGCAGTGCGCTTCACGCACACCGGAATTTCATGACATATCTGGTAGTAATATCTTGACATATCTTGAGCCCTGAACCTTGAACCCACCCTGGTACCCCAAAATGAGATCAAAGAAAAGGAAAACTAGGATTGGTTGGTATTTGCAAGTAAACCCTCTTTTTGTGCATTCATCATGTACGCTACCGGTAGCTAATAGCACACTGTTATTTGAAGTACATAATGAGTGTAATGATATGACTCAGTACATCAAGTAATGTAATTAACACTTTGTAGGATTAATATTTTGTCTAAGTATAAAGCATCCCCCCCCCCCGAGTGAGAATATCCCTGTCCGACAAGAGTGTCATCATGTCTGTAGATTTAACGATGGTTTTTCTTTGAGGCAGCAAAAAGTAACCAACCAACCTCCTGACCCTGTAGTTTGCCAAAAAAGAAAGAAACATGTCTATGTTTTACGTCACTGGTGTTGAACCAGGGCAAGTTAAACAAATCAATTACAGTAATGTTCCCAGTTTTACTTTGCAAATACACTTTTTGAACTGTGGAACTCGGCGTCTGAAAAATAATGCAATAACGACAAACTGAGAGACAATCTATATAGGGGAACTGTGATAAAAACTCGCCTTACTTTTAGTCGCCGAGTAAACCCCGGGACAGTCATATAATGATTTTCAATAATAATTATTGATCAAAAGTGCTTTGGTTTCTTCGGCAAGGATCGAATGTGCAGAGCCATATATTTTGTTTAGTTTCCTTTTAAAAAGTTGCACAATGAAAAACTACCAAATAATATTGGGTTGTACACAACACCAATGTGAGCCTCGAACCGGTACCGTAGTGTGTACAGATTCCTTGCTTGACTGCATCTTGACATACAGCTCTATTCAATAGTCAAAGTTGCAAAAACATTTTTAAGTCATTTATATGTATATGGAAAGTACCAAGGTGTGAACGATAACAGAGTTAAAAGAAACTCCAGGAATGGAAAAAATGCCCAATCCTATTTAGACTGATGGTGGTTTTGAATCACGTGGTCCATGCAGCTCCTCAGGGACACTTGGGAAACCCGGAACATGGAACACAATACAAACCACTGCCTAGAATTAAGCAACTGACCGTATAAACACGGATCCTAATGTTGGTTCCTAGCCTGGCATGGATGATATACTTTGGTTGATTTGTTTCCAATCTAATGCTGATTGTTACCTATCATTAGGTTAATTTCAGTGTGGTTTCCTAAAAATTCTCATTCAAGGCTCTCGCTTCTTGTCGGGTGTTAATTTGAAATTCAGGAAAGCTCGATTTTCTGCCGTGGATGTCGGCTTTTTATTATTGTAGTTTGATATGGAGTTAGCTCTGCCGTCTGAACAATGTGGTGTTCCACATGACTGTGCCACTGCCTACAAAATGTAAGCATCGCATTAAAAAGATTTCCCTCGCATTACATTTTGTCCCCGTGGCATTCGAATTTTTTCCGTCGCATTAGAATTGTTTGCATCGCATTCAATTTTTTCGTCGCATAAGAATTTTTTCTGTCGCATTATAATTTTCCGTCGCATTAATGTTTTCCGTAGCATTGGGATGTTTTCCGTCGCATTATAAATTTGTTCCGTCGCCTAAGAATTTTTTCCATCGAATTTGAATTTTTTGCGTCACAATATAATTTTTTCCGTCGCATTAGATTTGTTTTCCGTCACATTAAGCGTTTTTCTTTCGCATTAGAATTTAAGTTTGCGTCACATTAATTTTTTTCGTCGCTTTAGAGTTTTATAATCATTATTATTAATATTATTACTATATTTCAAAGTAGTGACACATACAAAATTATGGAACACAGGTCTTTGAGTGGTAAGACTCAATATAGTTGCCCCAGCCCTCCACTTTCCCTCCCCGTTCTTTACCGTTTTTTTCTGGAAATTCCGGTTTGTACTTTGGGGGCTTCGTCTGAAAGAAACAAACCTTACTCCTTCAGATCAAAAGCTAGGAATGATCAAAAGAGAATTATCACTTATTTCTACAAACTTGCTGTCCATAAGCATGGGTATAGACATATAAGCTAAATGATTTGTGTTGCCCGAGTATCAAAAGTACATCCCACACACACATGCTAAAGTTGACCGAAGAATAAGATTATTTGTTTGGCTCAGATGGGAAACACCTTGAAAAGTGTCTGGTAAGACTTGACAAAGAGAAAGGTCGGTAAGGGCTAAATCTTGGGACAGCGTGATGCGTTTTTCGCTCAATATTTTCGCCCTATTATGTATAAATGTAACTGCAAGCAAAAACTCCCATTTATCATGTATTTTATGATTCTCTCCCATTTGTAAGACGTAATGTACATAAATTGTGTAATTTTTTGTCATGTTTCATTGTTAATAAGGTGCCTGGTCTCGTATAAGCTTCGGCTTTCTACCAGATACCTCCTCACATCTTTTTGTTCATCTTACCTGTAGTTAAATATTGTATTATTGATTGATGTATGGAAATAAACCAAACCAAACCAAACCAAAAGTAAGTCATTACCCATTATAAAACACAGATAATGGGCGTCTTATTACGAACAGCACTTTATTTTATTTCTACCCCTTTTAATATCGATAATAAACCACAAGCGAAACTGACTGGTTAAATGTTTATGTAATTCGATTTGAACAAGAAAATTTACTAGAACAGGGTTTGAACCTGCAACCTCAAGATTACTAGTGACAGCGCTCTACCAACTGAGATATCTAGCCCTATGATGGAGGTCTCCCCATTTTGTTAACATCTTTGTTGTATTCGGGTGCCAGTCATAAAGACAGACAACCTCAAACTGCCGTATTTTCTTTGTCAAAATTGATTAACCAGTGAACACTGACCTTTGACATTTCCTCTGTCTCAAAACAAATCACGCGCGTTCTCATGTGATTTCATTGAGCAAGTACACGTCCAGGAAGCCGATCCACTGCGCCGGTAATGGTCTAATTAATATACCTTTTTCGCATGCTGCGTGCACAAACAGACGCTGGAAATCATTCACCAGACGGTGCGTCAGCCATTGAGTGTGTACATGGCTGGACCCAACATGGCTGCGAAATGAACTTTTCCCGGGGTCACGCAACCTCTCTATATGTCTTATGCATGACGTAATTTGATCAGGGCGCCCTCGGATAGAGGTGAAGGTTGCTCATTGGTCCATCATGTGCGTCTCGCGTACATAGATGCGCGTTTCCTTTAACCTCTGGGATGGCGGTGTGATGACGTCAATGCAAAAGGTGTATAGATAATACAGTAACACTCCTGATAAACACGGACTTACTGCAAACAAATTCATCAACAGGTGATGTCACACAATTTTACAAATGGAACAATCATGTACATAAGGTGTACAGTGTATAAAGCTCTGCAGTCAGAATAACTTGATAAATCATACAATGGTAATCAACCACTTAAATCAGAAACTAATTATAACAGTGTTTACAAAAAAGAGTGGCCTTGTATTCCTGGGTCTTTATGGCAGGCGAGATACCACACTGGTCATATGGGAAACTTTGCATTTGGTGTCCCATTTTCCACATAAATACAAGAGTTACATAAACAACAGCAGAACAAGTTTTGAGATGTACCCCCTGTCGTCACATCAAAACTTGGATCAAAATCAGCCAGTGCAATCTCCACAAAATGTAAGATTTGGTGTGTTTTCCCAGTGAGGTCGTGTACAAATTGTGTCTGCAGGAAATCCAGACTCTGTGGCGCATTTGTAAACGTGATGTCACAGGTTGCATAGGCCATAGGACAACAATGTACAATAAAAACAACAGCTGTCATTAACTTTAACATCCAATTTCAAACAATCGCAACAATGAGTTTAGGATGATCAAACAATCAACTTAAGTACATCAGTGTTCCAATCCAACAAGCTAAAACGACCAATCTCATTTCTTAGTGAACAAGAACAGTAACAGTTGACAAAATTTGAAAGATGTATTTAGAATTAAAGATGTATTTTGCTTCGAATTTGGCTTAAAAACCAAGCTCAACATTGGTAAGAAGAAAAACATAATGTTCACAGATTTACATATACCTTACATGGTATAAAGATAATGATGGTAGAAAACTGTCCTTGAAATATTTCTGCCTGAAGTGTTATCGTTTTTAAATAATAAATGAAATGAGATCCAAAATTAGTTTTCGTCTTAGTGAGGCGAAAACTCTGCCTTAATAGGAATGCGTACAAAAATGTCAAATGCATTTTTACCGTTTTCTCAAAAATGAAACAACGAAATGAGCCGACATTTTCAGAGGTCGCTTTCATTACATATCTTGATTTTTGAAAAGAATGGAAGCATTTACCAACGTTGAGCTGTGGCTTTATAGTCCATAATTACTTTTCTCAAACATTTACACTTTTTCACTAAAACTTTACTTTGACCTTCTATCAGCATTTCTGGAAATAATTTATTAATTTAGCACAGAGTTTCTTAACACACTGCAGGAATTATTTGAAAATAACAAGAGCTGTACACTGTCTTAGGAGCATTATTGCACCATTTGTCATGCGTGCTTTAAAACCTCTAAAATGGACTTCAGTTGCATAAATATTAAAATCATACAGATATACACAATCTTTCTCAATATGTGGCAGCCTGAAGTTCCCTGATGACTCCTTCAATCACATCTGAGGTGGTTGCTGTGCCTCCAAGATCTGGTGTGTGCACCTGTTTAGGAGAAACAAAGAAACGGAGTTACCTGTACAGTTGCTTGATCAGCCGGCGTGTGGGTTCGAGTCCCAGTCTCGACACTTGTGTCCTTAAGCAAGACACTTAACCATTATAGCACCAGCCTTCAAATGGGACGTAAAGCCAAAGGTCCAGTGTTTTACGGAATGCATGTAATGAACCCAGTACACTTGTCGTTTTAAGATAAGGGGTTTGCCCCAGTAGGTTTCTGGCATGATTGGCTGCATTAAGGTTGTTTGCCCTTCAACCAATGTGTAAACATAAACTCCGGAGGAGGTTTCTACACAGTCTAGGAAGATGATGGTGATGTTGTTAACTGTAAACGCCGAAAGCGCTCCACAATCCAATCTATGCAAATGCTTGTATTTGATGGTTATATAGTACTGTATCCAGTGTTGCAAAGTCCCCCTCTAGCCATAAACATATTACAAGTCGTCACAGAAGCGCGAGTAGAATACGGAAAAATATAGTGCTTCTGCATCCTATATCAAACAAGGCTGTAGGCCGAGTTTGATATGGAAGGCAGAAGCGCTATTTTTTTTCCATATTCCACAAGTGTGGGTGTGATGAGGAATTTATCTTCAAGCAAATGAGCCACTTAAGATTTTACAGTGAATTCTGCAGATGTTAGAACAGCACGTAAGAACAGAGCATTGGTGTGATAAGGGCAGTTACATGTTCCTATATGTCACACTCTTGTTGCTCTTTGACCAATCAGAATTGAGGATTCAAGTTTGCTTGACGATAAAATATTATACACACAGACAGTTTCTACTGTGATACATAATAATTTTAAGGATCTACACTTTTGTCAGGGATGAGATTTGAGGGACGTGAAATTCCTGAAAAATGGCTTCTGGGCCTGGGTTCCCCCTTCTGCTAGACCCAGAACCTCCCAGATGTTACCATTGAGGAGGTATACCGACTCTTTACATCACCAGATTTGGACACAATGTGGACTACATGTATGTCTGACACCCGTTGGTGATTGCTTTTACGGCTTTACGCCTTACAAGAAAATTTGAGGGCTCCAGAAGATTTTGAGAAACTCCTAAAATCTGGAAATCACACGCCTGCTTTGTAGGTACATTATGTCGGAAAAACATGTCAAGAGCTGAGACAGGACCGAGAGTTATATATAAGAACTAGAGGGCGTACAAACCATGCGACACGGCCCAACAAAGAGCATTTTTTGACCATTGAGAAAATGGCGCAGACCATTCATTTACACTGGTTACTCATCCGTTCACGCAGCAGCCATTTTCTAAGTGGACATTCGTATGCAATTTGCCCATAGGGATTTTCGCCCATGGTGAGTCAGTGGAGTTTCGTGCGTGGCATAGCGAGTGCACCCTCTAGTTCTATTATATAACTCTATGGACAGGACTCACCTTGTTTTGTATGACTGTCTTGATGACAGCAGAGTTAATCAGGTCAGCGTGTTGAGTCAGGCCTAGATGTCTCAGGAGTAAGCATCCTGCAAGCAGCATGGCGCTGGGGTTTGCAACGTTCTTCCCCGCAATTGTCTTTCCAGTGTTTCTGGTGGCCTTGAGGATAAAGCAAAATCAGAAAATGCAACAATTGTTTTGTTTTTATGCAATTCGCCCATCACAAGGCCCAAAGGCCACCCGAGGTGTTGACTACTTTTTAAAGGGATAAAAATCTGCCCCAATGCGCAGAAACAAGACATGGAGATATAAACGCTAGTCTCTTCAAAGCACAGCTAAGAACAGGGAGGGGTAAATGAATCCGTTGCGAGACAAACACAACTTCCCCTTCCCCTATTTGAAGCAAGTATAGTTAAGTGTCTTGCTCAAGGACGCAAGTGTCAAGACCGTGATTCGAACCCACATCCTGATGATTCAGCCATCAGAATTTGAGTCCAATGCACTAAACCGCTCGGCAACGACATGCTTTGATGAGGGCAATGCCAATTTTACATTTTGCAAAGGGCACTTCACTGGAAAATCTTATAGTCTATGGGAAACTTTTGAAGGGGCACCAAGGCCAAGACCAGGGCAACAGAGGCCATGGTAATTCATGGTATCCTATGGTTTATGTACAAATAAAGAACAAAAAAACTTAGAAATGTACAAGATTTATTTTAGAAAGAATGCGTTAGGCCGTCTTTGCATTGGACCTTTTTGAGGGTAAATTAATCAAGCAAATGGTTAACTTGAACATTTTAAGTCCAGTGCGAACAGCCCAGGAAACTTTCACCTAAGTAACTTAACCGAGTCCAATGGGCAGTTTAACCAGCCACTTTAGCATCTTGAATCCTTGTACTGATACTGCAGTGTAAAGAGAGCATGACTTACTGTTTCAAAAACGGCAAAGTCCTCACCAACATTCTGCCCTGGCACCATCCCTGGCCCCCCAACGAGACCAGCTCCTATGTTGCTGATGATGTTTCCGTACAGATTCGGCATGACCATCACATCAAACTGATTCGGGTTGGACACCAGCTATTGAGATAAATACAGAGTCATAACAATACAATGATGTGTGATTCAAATCACTATTCGACAACAAAGAAAGACCAGACAAGTACAAAACCACAGAACATCACCCCAACCACCCCAGGTCAGTCGAAATCCGGGGGTCAGTCGAAAACAGGGGGTATAGTTGGACTTTGGATGGCCGAGTTCTGTGAATCTTGTCTCTGCTGTTGGACTATGGCTTGTTGAGTACTAATGGTTCAGGGGACTAGTGTTGGACTTTGGCTGAGTGTGGAAAGTAGTACTATGATATGCAACCCTGTTGGACTTTGGCTGAGTGTGGAAAGTACTGTGATATTGTTGCCGTGATGGGCTTGGTACTGTACTTCTTAAATAATTGAGCTATACCCATGTCATAACATATCCAGTCAGCCAAAATCAAACAGCACAAGACCTGTTGGAGTATGATAGGTTGTGTACTGTCCCCATATGTGTACTGTTGGAGTATGATGGGTTGTGTACTGGCCCCATATGTGTACTGTTGGAGTATGATGGGTTGTGTACTGTCCCCATATGTGTACTGTGGGAGTATGATGGGTTGTGTACTGTCCTCATATGTGTACTGTGGGAGTATGATGGGTTGTGTACTGGCCCCATATGTGTACTGTGGGAGTATGATGGGTTGTGTACTGTCCCCATATGTGCACTGTGGGAGTATGATGGGTTGTGTACTGTCCTCATATGTGCACTGTGGGAGTATGATAGGTTGTGTACTGTCCCCATATGTGTACTGTGGGAGTATGATGGGTTGTGTACTGTCCCCATATGTGCACTGTGGGAGTATGATGGGTTGTGTACTGTCCTCATATGTGTACTGTGGGAGTATGATGGGTTGTGTACTGGCCCCATATGTGTACTGTGGGAGTATGATGGGTTGTGTACTGTCCCCATAATGTGTACTGTGGGAGTATGATGGGTTGTGTACTGTCCCATATGTGTACTGTGGGAGTATGATGGGTTGTGTACTGTCCTCATATGTGTACTGTGGGAGTATGATGGGTTGTGTACTGGCCCCATATGTGTACTGTGGGAGTATGATGGGTTGTGTACTGGCCCCATATGTGTACTGTGGGAGTATGATGGGTTGTGTACTGTCCCCATATGTGTACTGTGGGAGTATGATGGGTTGTGTACTGGCCCCATATGTGTACTGTGGGAGTATGATGGGTTGTGTACTGGCCCCATATGTGTACTGTGGGAGTATGATGGGTTGTGTACTGGCCCCATATGTGTACTGTGGGAGTATGATGGGTTGTGTACTGTCCCCATATGTGTACTGTGGGAGTATGATGAGTTGTGTACTGGCGCCACAAGTGTACTGTTGGAGTATGATGGGTTGAGGAGGTCTCCTAGTAAAATGCTTAGGGGTTGGGATTAACAAGAAGGTGAATAAAAAAAAACACGCATAATGGGAATGAAGCAAGAATGAAGGAAGAATATCTATTGAACAAACTGAAAAATACACTATACACAGTGGATAAATAACCAATAATAATGGCTTCTCATAAGGTGTACATATCCTAGTAACTTTATTAAAGCAACCTATCCAGTATCATTATCCCTGTTCATCAGGCATACTTAGACTATTCCTCAAACTTTCTCAATTCCAAAATCTATGGAGCTGTTCAAACAAAGAAATCTGCGATTACGTCGCCCTCAGGGGTTATTACCAATTGTCCACCCTCAAACCACGTTATAATTGTGTAATATTGCATTAACCCTAACTTCATTGAGTGATTTACAAGGATCCTTCCACACTCTAACAAAATCCAACACCATTATGCAAACTCAACACCTAAACTGTTGGACTCTGATTTTGGCGGTATGCCTGATCCCATGTAAAGCATAATCAGTTTGTTCTGACACCCTATCAAGCAAAATCAAACAAAACACGCTGTTGGATTCTGAAGGGTTAGGGTTAACATTTAGAACTTGAAAAGTTACATTAAATTAATGAAACGAAGCATGTTTTGAATCAATCAGCACCCCATAGATGCTTTTGAGAAATGTTCTACCTGCATGCAGCAGTTGTCAACAATCATGTCTCCAAACTCAATCTTTGGGTAGAGCTTGGATACCTCTCTACAGCTCTCTAAGAACAGACCGTCTCCCAGCTTCCTGAAAAGAGTAGATCATGACACTTTACTACCCCAAAACTCAAGTTTAACCCTCCTACTGTCTGACAAATTTAATACCATCACAGCAAGGTGGATTTAAATGATGTACATACACTATGCCAGCCTGCAACATCATGTAGTAAATGTGTCTACACAGTACAGTCAACCCTCCTACTACCTGACCATTCATTATCATCCACTGTGGTTTTGAATGACAAACTATGCCAACCTCCAAAGCTATCATGCGGTGAATGCATCTACACAGTACACAATCAACACTCCTACTGTTTGACCAGTCAATATCATTACCAACTTTTAGACAGAATGATAAGTGAACTTTGCAGGCTGCAGTTTATACACATAAACAGAGCACACAGATAATTCTGTGCTCGGTTGTGTTACCATGCAAACCCCATGCAGTGGAATGGTTCTGAATGGTTAGTCGACTAACTAGCAATATGCTATGGATGATAAAAAGGTGAAGTAGGCAAGCCACTTGATAATCGAGAGAAAAAAAAGGGAATTGTCCTTAGACACAAATATATTTCTACAGTGTTTTTCAGTTTACTATGGCACACAAAACTAAGAAAAAATTGAAATCAGTTAATGAGTCACTTGTAAGGTCAATACAAATTTTGAATTGACATTGGTTTTAAAAAAGACTATCCATACATGCTGGTCCACACCATACAGGAAATAAACCAAGTGTTTGCATAGACCAACTCACAACCTCGTTCCCAGGGGCTATTGATCTCGCAACGTCATTTTTAGGGTATTGAGGTAGGCTCAACCATAACCCCTGGAATTGGGAAAGTAAAATCTCCCAAAGTATGGAGATTTTAATTACGTCTGTGGCCGATCCACTCTGTGTCATGCACTCATGTGTGGTAACCCACAAAGAAGGCATCAGATCATAGAGCAACTGGTCCTCTCTCATTCTTCTCTGATTTGTGACCTGTCTAAACTACATGCAGTCTAGGGCGACTGTATTAAAATGATTAATTTGAAAGAGGATCACAGCAAAATACTTGCATTTTGACACACACATACTAAGCGCCCTACAAGAGTTCGAAAGATTTGTAACAAGCGTGCGTGCAAAGCAGTCACTTTTGGGAGCCAATCAGCGATGATTTTCAGTGCTTCCCTACCAGGGGTTAGAGACGAGAAGGATCGATACAGCTTGCTGCTCATGGTGGTCAGGTTGACCAAATCATTTTAATTTAATCTCATATGTCATGAACCAATATTTTCTACCATTACTGGGATACCATATTTATCTGCTCACGCATGCGTCAAACGCTGGTTTTTTCTGGCGTCATGCCGACTGTGTGTACAGTTGCATCACCATGGTGGGATTAACCAAAATAAAAGCTGGGCGCATTTGCATTTCAGTAATGGCAAAAAACACTGGTAGAGGGCGTCCGCTGATGGATATTCTCTGTGGAGTGTCTTACATTATATTTGCCTTGTGTATTGCGGTGACTTTGCTTCGGTTGTGCCTCGTGGCAAAGTCGAAAGCATACTTTGCAATCCGCTTGGAGCGCTCTGCTGTAATGATCTTCAGACTTTCAACGACACCATCAACACTCTGTAAAAACGATTCGTTCGAGACTCAGTGTTATGTTTCATTTTGCAGGTGATCTGGGCCCAACGTCGTTGCTTTGCTTACCGGGAAATTCTGCGCTTATGCCCTGCCACGGCCCATAGGAGTACTCGCTTTACAGGGCGCCGTAAGCGCAGAATTCTTTGGTAAGCAGAGCCATGAAATTCAGCCTGGGCTGGCTTAATGGTATCTTGCCCTTTCTTCCACCTCTCCCTGTGGGTCCCGGTTCGAATCCCACCATGGATGTGGGATTGGGTTTTCAGTCCCCATCTCATTACATGGGTTTTGCTGTATTTGGGGTTTTTCCTCCCATATCTAAAACTGACTTTTCTACATTCTTTAGGCCTACTTGTTACAGCGCTAGTCACTTTTGAAGAACCCTTGGTTTCATTACCAGAAAAGATTTAAACAAAAAAAACTTTTAAAGCAAGATTAATATAAAATTGTGATTATTTACATGTTCAATAATCAAATCAAATACAATGCAATAATAATAATAAAAAATGCATGTGGTGCCAAATCTGCCTAAAAAGATGTTAAGGCGCTTCACAAAAATACAATTTAAAAGCAAGAATGATATAAAATCACAATTATTTACATGTTAAATAAGAAAAACAGAAAACATATGGGAATTGTAAACAATTCAAAAAAGCAAAAATACACGATGGGAACATTAAACAAGCACAGAAACCAAAAATATATAAATATTGAAAAAGTAAACCAATACCGTTACAGATGGATTGGAAGAATATGAATATGCATGAACTATGATTGAATTATGAGACCCATTTATGTAGCATCTTGGTGCCCAATCTGCAGCCAAACTAGGCATTATTAAATGTAATACATGCATTACAAAACACACAGGACCTACAGCTTTATGTCCCATCCAAAGGACGAAGCAACTATGGTCAAGTAAGTGTCTTGCTCAAGGACACAAGGGCCATGGCTGGGACCTGAACCCACACTCTGACAACACTGGAACTTGAGTCCGGTGCACCAGACTGCTCGTCCAGGACACAAAATGCCATAGAACTATTGAGAAATGAGTAACACAATTAATTTTGGTCTTGCAAGTCCAAAATCCGATGTTTGAAAACAGTGATGGAATTTTTCACTACTTTCTCATGACTCCGATGACCGATTGAGCTTAAACTTTCACAGGTTTGTCATGTCACGTATACGGTGGGTCACACAAGGTGGGGACACTGGTGAAGTGGACAATTAGCGAAGTTTGCCTTGTGCTTTAAATTACCCTGACTTACCTCATGTTCCAAGCTGGAGTACTCCCCCTCTGTGTTTTCCCTGATGATGGCAATATCGATATTACTATGCCGTGTGTTCAGTCCAGGCATGCTCTTACATTGTACAACATTGGCAAACAGGTCCAACTCCACCCTGTACATAAAAAGGCACAACCGACTTAATACTTGTGAGCTAAAACCGTACAATTTTTCTGGACCCTGCTCCCCCCATCCCCAATCCCCACCCTGACCCCCGCCCCCCCCCCAAAAAAAAAGGTGTACAAAAGAAAATGTTGATTTTGTTTACGCTATTTTTGTAAAAGCAGAATCACGCGGTTAGCAGAGCAATGACATTACAGCTGTACATACTATTGACCCCTTGCACGCACGTCACACGCGCCGACTGTGCCCACGCTCACCATTTTCTTGATTTTTTGTGGTCAATAGGTTTACGTGTAAACGCCGCGTCTCCTAAAATGCGCACTTCACTGAATAACATTGCCCACCAAAATGGCACAACCAAGATTATTTTGATGATGACGTCAGGTGAATTGGGTCAATACAATGACTTGTTTTCCAGTCTAAGTTTCTGCTGTCAATTCCTGCATGGGGAGTTCATTGTATGTCCTGCAATGTGATGCCTGGCGCTCAATTCTAACCCGCTTTGATTTGTACAAATCAACGGTCTTACTGTCTAGCCATCGATTACTGGCACAGTATAAATTGACAAAATCAACATTTTGTTTCACGTTAGAAAGCATACAGGGTCACAGACCCCATCCCCAAGCATACAGTTTGTACCCTCCTGAAAACGTCAATAATAGACCAATCCATTAAGCCCCCGCCTTTGCTGTATTGACCAATCACAGGCGTGATTGCGCAACCGAAACACGCTAGTGCATATGAAGCACGTGCGCAGTGGGCGGGGCTTATTACATTGGTCTGTTATGACTGGCCCCTTAATGATGAACCGCCTGAATTTTCGCCAAATTGATAGCAAAAAGTTGAATTAACCAGCATACACCTGACCTGATGACCTGCCACAGAACCAGGGGTTAGAGGCATTGCTGAAACAAGGCTCCAAATTTTAGGAGGTTAGTTTTGAACTGATGGCATATTGATTAACCTCTAAACATTACAGATTTCAAGGACCTTCTAGGAACAGTCCCCTCAACGCTGGGTAAATAGATCAAAGAGCGTGATGTTGCCACACAGATAAAAGATACTTTTATTTCACCAGACAGACATGACAGACACAAAAAGTAAAAACTCGCACAAAATTTCTGAAGTTACTCATTACTGGCATGGAAACCTTTGTAAGAAGACGTCAATGTACTCTTTGGCATTATTAACATCCGGGAATCTGGACTTGGGATTAGTTCTTTGAGTTGTATGGAAGTGCGCAATTAGTACAGGGCCTCAGTGGAAAGCACCCTAGATAAATCCATACTGAATGGCCAAGCTTGAGACTAACCTCAGTCTGACATTGTCGGATTTACAGACAGCCAGGCGATTGACATGGGTGTGGATGTTACCCTTGAGCGCCGTTCCGTTCCTCTTGATGGCTACGAGGGCGTCCTCCACCCCTTCCCCTTCCACGGCCTCTCTGTTCCCGCTAAGCATCAACTCTTCAAAGTCAACTGGTGCCCCAGCTTGTCTGTGAATAGATTAGACTCATTCAAAATGAGCTGAACCAGTACAGTAATAACGAATTGACATAATGATATCGTGACATAATAAACTGACTTAATGGTGGCATCAGAGTCCTTACTCAGGCTGAGGACCTGGTCATCAACTGGCGTACAGACTTCATCAAGAGATCAAAATAGCATATGACATCATCATCAGGTGACATAATTGAGCTTAGGTTTTATTGGTTAATTTTTGTAAGCGTGTGCTTTCGGTGCGGGGCAAGCAAGCAGACTGAGCCTAAGCTGGAGCTGAAATTTCAAAAAGGGTCATAAAGTGGTCAAATTTTAAAGCTCTGGAAGGGGGTTGGGGGAAACCAATTTATCTATCCTTGATTTCACAAAGAGCTAAGATTGATCTTAAGCTGTGCACCACTCTTAACTGCTTAACAAAATAAGAAGCCACAACACAAATCACTGTGGTGATGTTGACAACTCATCTTAAGATGAACCTTACTGTTTTGTAAAAAAAGAGATTACTCGTTGTTTGCCCGGCAAAAGGGCGTACGAGAAAGAATAATGAGCGGGAAAGTTTGGCATATTCTTCAAGTCCTGAGCCATTTTGTTGCTTACGTCCTTTTGTTACTGGGACGAACTACTTTATGTTCCCGGTAAGGCCTTACGCCCTTTTGCCGGGCACCTGACGAACTATCCTCTTATAACGTGTCATGGTTGTGTCGTCTAGTGCACTGGAATCAAGTTCTAATGACATCGGAATGTAGGGTTCAAATCCCTGTCATGACATTTTGTGTTCTTGAGCAAGGCAATAACAATTTCTTTTCATCACCCGGGAAAGAAGTTGGTACCCGGCACCTACGAGGGTACAAACAGTATATGTAAAGGATAAGCAACCTGCGCGACCATGTTTCCCCGGTGCTGCATACTCCTAAGGAGTTGGTATCTGGATGGTTTCGGGAATGCAATAGGGCCTGATGAACAGGGGTATCATTACTGTAACATGCTTTGAAAGGCCTACTTGGCTTGAAAAACGCCCAATAAAAATACATTATTATAATTATTAGTTTAATATTTTTTTGATTGGAGGAACAACCTGTAAAAACCATCTTTTAAGTTCATAAACAAAACTGATCCTTGGGAACGTTATAAAATTTATCTTCAACACACAGTCACAAATCTATTCAATTTTCAACTCTTCAGGCGTCAATCAATCAAAATCCAGCGAATCATGTGTTTTGAGAAAGTTTAAAAAGCGACAGTAAAACACAAATACAAAATCCTAAACAAGTCCCAGGCCTGTCAAATTGCATGGTATCGAGACTTGGATTTCTGCGTTTCTGGGGCTGTCTTTAACAATAATAAATAATAACTAGTTCTTATATAGCACATTTCACAATAACGTCTCAATGCGCTTTACACCCTGGTCGTTGTGCCCTGGTCATCGGGCCAATAACATTCCTGTAATCTTTCTCAGCTCCCTGGGGAGCATACAGCCCCGAGCTGCAGTAGCACTCCAAAGGCTTTTTCAAACCCAATATCAACCTCTACCCTCGCAGGTACCCATTTATTCGCAGGTACCCATTTATACCCCTGGGTGAAGAGGAGCAATTATAGTAAAGCATCTCGCTCAAGGACACAGGTGTCGTGACCGGGATTAGAACCCACACCCCGATGACTTGACCACCAGAACTTGAGTCCGGTGCACTAGACCGCTCAGCCATGACACTCTTTGATGTCAAATTGAGGATGTCAATTGCAAAAGACAATTATGAGTATTTTTTCCACAAAGCTGTAAAATAAGAAAAAACATTAAGAAAACTGAATAATTTCAAAATTGAACATTGTATGCAGTATGAAATTTACCTGAAAACCTCTTTAACGTGGGGCATCAGCTCTGGACCAATGCCATCCCCTGGTATTAATGTCACTGTATGCCAACCTCCATAACGAGCTGGTATTGGCTACAGGAACAAACAAATACATGTATTTCAAATGAACTTCCGGCAAACCACAAGCTTTTAACCAGCTTGATTACAGACAGAAAAGGAAAAGAAAAATAATTGTAATAAGTAGATTTTCTGCTTAAAGCAAACAATCGACAAATTATTTCCACACAGCCTCGTTCCCACGGGCAACGCACCAGATCGATCCCTCTTGTCACTAACCCCTGGAAAGGAGACACTGACAAACAATGCTGATTGGCTCCCGAAAGTGACTGCTTTGTGTGACCCGAGTATTTTGACGTGATCGCACTTAACATTATATTTTGTGCGGTCACCCTAAACTGCAAGACCAAGGAAGAATGAGAGGGGGACCAGTTGCTCTATGACTTGATGTCTCTTCTGCCGGTTACCATATTTGAGCCTGTGCGTAGAGTGGATGGACTAAAGGGCTAAATAAACTGTGCAATTCCTTTAACCAGTTGGCGCCGGCTGACGTGAATACACGCAAATATTTCCCCTGCCTGTAATTTCGGACCACTGGTTTAAAGGTCGCCTGGTCATTCAACTGCAAAGCAAACACGACCACACACAAGCCATCTGATGCTTCATTTCACCCACATCAGGACAAAAAAAGTTCTGACTATTTTGGAGTTTTCAACAAAAAAGTGCCAGGCACAGCAAGATTTTGTGACAATTTTTAATAGACCGATTACGTGACAATGTTGACATGCAGTCACGTGACCTCCAAATGGGTAAAACGCCATACAGCTGATGGCAAAATACGTGTAACGAGATTTGCCGTGACACAGAGTACGTACAAAACCAGTCGATTTTACTTTTGTTAAGTGATAAATTAGTTAATCAGCCCCTTTATTTAAAGTAGTATGTTGTGGCATTAATTTAAATCACATCTCTGTTTCATAATTTAACAGAATTCTACTAAAAAAGAGGTTTTTTTAGCCATGCACTAACCGCGTCGGACGACTATGTAGCCAACCGCCTGTTATTTTGTTTGTAATGTAGGCCTAAATCACTGCAAAAAAAGGGTTAAGAACTTAGAAAAAGTGAGCATTTATACCTAGCCTTGCAAAATTTCAAATAGGCAAAGGAATCACACAGTTTTGGAAAGCAATTTCTTTGGAGGATTTCAGCTTCAAAACTTTGAAATTTTTGTGTTGAAAAGTATGTGGTGATCGCGGTCGTCTGGCCTAACGTTTCGTCGTGCACTAGTACACATCGCGCACATTTATACGTTACTTGTACAATTTTCAAGACTTGCTGGAACTGTCCTTACTGGCTTTATTCAGCCACTCGAAGGTCTCTGGTACAAACTGAGGAATATTCTTCACAGATTTCAAGCAAGAAAAGCCTCGATCAAATAAACTCAATGCAACAATCATCGTGTACCGTACCCCACTTTCCTATGGAGGACGTCGTGTGTGTTTACATTTTATACCCGAAGAGGTCACGTGACGCGGGTCGCGCAATTGGTCTATTGCACAGCTGAGAAACCAAAAATGAGGAAATCAGCTGAAAATTTGCATGCCTGATTTTAAGGGGCACCAAGGCAATAACCAGGAGCATGGAGGCAATAACCAGGGGCATGGAGGCAATAACCAGGGGCATGGCGGCAAATGCCTCTGCTGTCTCCGTGAAGTATCAGGCCAGCTGTCTCGCTATGGTGTAACATGGAAGAGTAAAAACAGGGAAGGGGGCAAACTAGGTCCTTGATTACTCACCCCTGTGGCTAGATTTCTTCTGTGTCTTGAAAGTGAACTCTCTGCACCAGCAACACTGATGAGCGGCTGCAAAGGAAACAAAATAAATGCAAATAATATAATCAGCTCAGACATGTCAGACATGTCAGAGGACAAATTCTAGCCAGCTCTATGGTTGTTGTTATTATTATTTATTATTATTATATATTTCTGGTAATGAAACCAAGGATGCCTCATAAGTGAACTTAATCACTGTAGCTGTCAAGCCTGAGGAAACCTGTAGATATAAGAATGCATGCTATGTGAACCAGAAACACTGGGGTAAACCCCTACTTTTCCACGATAAGTGTTCTGGGTTCTTTTACGTGCACAGCACTACCTATCCTAGTACACGGGAACAACGGCTTAATGTCCCATCCGAAGGACAAAGCAATTATGGTAAAGTATCTTGCCCAAGGACACAAGTGCCGCGACTGGGATTCGAACCCACACTCTGCTGCCAACAACACCAGAACTTGAGTCCAGTGATCTTAACCGCTCGGCCACGACACTCCACCATACAATGGGGTGTGATCCCTAGGCTAGCTACATGTGCAAGACAGTATCCGGTTGAATGGCTTCTGACTGGCACCCAATGAACAAAAATGTTAACAAAATAGGGAGACCGCCAACATAGGGCTGGATAGTTCAGTTGGTGGAGCGTCAGTAGGTTTAGCTGGTGGCCGGAGGTTCAAATCCTGCTCTAGAAAATTGTATTTGGTTCACCCCAAAAGTGATTTAAATTTGACCTAGTCAGTTTCCCTTGTGGTGTATTGCTTGACAAATTCTCCAAACATTCATGTTTGATCGGTTTTTGTCTTTTAGTGCAGAGCAACAACAAAACTTACACAAATTGAAACATTGAAAATTGTGATGTTTCAATTTTTGTAACTTTTGTCACTCTGCACTCACACTCAAAAACAAAAGCAGCGAAACTAGGAATGTTTTTTAGATAGAGGATTACAAACATGGCAACTAGGATGAAGACACTGTTCATGTTGGCAAAAAATGCTGTATCCGGCTGCCACTTTATCTCTCTTAATTTAAATCAAATTATATCCTTACCTGTCCAGAAAGGTTGACAGAATGTATACAGAGGGGAGCAGGCACTTTGAACAATTTTTGCTTGATTTTTCTTTTTTAAGGTCAATAATTACCACTTTTGCTATCAATTCCTCGAGAGCAATGTTTAAAAAAACGGAAGATACAGCCCAACGTGCATTGAAAAATCTAAAAAATCCCTTAGAAAGTGGCAGCCGGATATGGAAACTTTTCCTTCATGTATTTAGACCTTTCTTTTATTTACAAATTTAAGACCAGATATGGTAACCCAGCAAGTAATTATTTGCAAGTACAAGTCAAGTCACAAATCTTTTTTCAAGTCCAAGTCAAGTCATGATTTGGGCCAGTCTCAAGTCTCAAGTCAATGTCATTTGGTCATGTTGGTCACCATGGTCACAAATCAAGTCAGGTCAGACTTTTGACCCAGTAACTTGGGCGCTGTACTCTTTTTTCCACTTTTATTGGCTAGTATGACCGATACTTGAAATGTCAAAATCTCAACTACAAAAAGAAGTACAGCGCCCTAGTTACTGGGTCTAGTCATGTCTTCCAGGCGGCACAAGATCTGCTAATCTGGGGGGGGGCAAGAGGGGGGAAAGCTTAACTTTAGGCCGTTACTTTTAAGGGGCAAACAAAATATTTAAGTGTAATGTTTTACTGCTGAAAGCAGTTAAACTCAGTTTCGGACATAGGCGAAAAATTGAGGCGGGAACTGGGGGGGGGGGGGCAAAAAAATAACTGGGGGAATTTGCCCCCCCCCCCCACCCGCTCCCACCGTACATGCCGTAGCGCCGCCGATGCTTCCTTCCTCCATCCATACATAGAGCAAGGACTTGTCCTTACTTTTTGCTCCATCCATGGTCTAACGTTAGTCAGAATTTCATTTTCTAACTTATTTTGTAAGTTTCACACGGTTTATTACTTTTTAATATTATCCGAGTTAGATGAGAATAACATCGATTCAAATAGCCATTACCACCCGCTCCCACCGTACATGCCGTAGCGCCGCCGATGCTTCCTTCCTCCATCCATACATAGAGCAAGGACTTGTCCTTACTTTTTGCTCCATCCATGGTCTAACGTTAGTCAGAATTTCATTTTCTAACTTATTTTGTAAGTTTCACACGGTTTATTACTTTTTAATATTATCCGAGTTAGATGAGAATAACATCGATTCAAATAGCCATTACTACCCTGAAATTATAACTCCATTCGCACATTGACAAGCAGCACAGACAAGATTAATTAATATCCACAGCTGTAAACAATGTATGGGCCTACCCTTTTGACAGCTTCAATAAAAGTTTGAGAAATCCTTGCACTTCTTTGCAACATGGAGACCGCCATCTTGAATTGAACAGTGCCACTATTAAACTATGGAACGCCAACGCGAAAACTTAACTGTAATCGTCCAATCGATGAGGTATGCTGCCCTCTCTCGCTTTCAGTGATCACTGATTTCGTGCGCGGGATAGTGGGCCGCAAGCGAATCATTCAAGTTTGAGTACGGAACAACTAAAATCATTAGGGGTGTGTTATAATTTGTGGGTACTGATGAACAAAACAGGAACAACAGCATCAATAGGCTGGTAACAACACTGCAAGGGGGAGCTGGGAACAGGGATACTTTGTCAAGTAACCAACCTGTCGGTTAGATTATTTGACAAAGTGCACAGTTCCATATGCTTCCCTCGCTACTGTTACCAAAATTGTTGGTACTGAAATATACCAAAAACCTACCATGGTCCGATAACTTCTTGCCAAATACTGTCAACCCTCACAAAATAGTCTCCGTTAACTTCTTGTCAAATAGGACCAAGCCGATGGCGTACATAAGTTGTGAAAAGTGAAGGGGGCTGGTAATGGGGGAAAAGGAATAATGCTGAGATCACGAGCAAAGGGGCAGGGGAAGGTTACATGTAAGTCAACAGCAGATGCAGCGGCGTACTTTCTTTTGGGGGTGTGGAAGCGTAAATTTGCCAACTGATTACCGAAGGAAAGTAAAAGCGCAATGATATTGCACTCACCTCACAAGGAGGTTTGGGGGCATAGACCCCGACGAACGCTCATGAAGTTTTTCGGTGATTCGAAGGTTTAAATGGCCCTCAATTAATGCCAAGCATTAGAGATCTCATGTTCAAAATGCAAGCTTTGAAAAACGATTTTTTTTTTGCGAATGTTGGAGTATATTGACAATTCTAGTGGGAGTCCAGAGGACGAAGCCACCGGACTCTCTACGATTTTAAGTGTTTTCAGGGCTAATGAGGACCGTCAAGTTGCCCAAAATAGACGTTTAAGGGCCATGTCACACAGGGCAATTTACAGGCAACCAGTTCCAGGCAATCTCCAAGAAGAAAAGGCATTCACATTTGAATGTTCACCTAATTTTCTTGAGGATTGTAAGACATTGTAAGAAAAATAACCCCTGTGCTCCCAAAGTGTTTCTTTTCCATGCAGTGCAGTTGGTTGCCTCCAAGTTGCCAGTAAAAATTGCCCTGTGTGACATGGCCTTAAAGGTACACACCTGCTTACTGTTTACCTAATTTAGTGATGTGGAATGACAGACACTAATTTTTAAATGGTTGTTCTTAAAAAAAATCATCAAAATATCACGTAATTAACGAAAAATGTGAAAAAAACAAACACGGTCAAAGGTCAGCTTATACGCTTTTCCAGCCGTTGCAACTGTCAAGTTTACATGCCAATGTTGCGCAATGTTGTAAGTAGACTGGTGCTCTGTTTATGTATGAATTATTACAATGGCGAGGCATGAGGATCTAGACTTCTTATCCATCCAGCACAAATTCACGTGTAAATAAAAAAAACAGACATAAACAGACAGTGTATTCTGTGTACGACGAACTGGACGAACTTACTTGCAATGGAGAACGTTTTTTCATTATATCGCAAGTAGGCCCTATGTTGTAAAAAATTATTTGGACGAATGCCAGTTGGGTCCAGGACTATCTGTGTTGTCAGGTCGTGTTCAAAATGTAGAAAGGGAGAGAATAAGCTTGGCATAATGTGGACATCACAGACATGATGGACCATAAATATTGTCAAAATGTAAGTCTTCATGAATTAAAATATACGCAGGCATATTCACAATACAGTTCTATGACACAAACCTGTCCATCAAAATGATGGCAAAGACCACGTCCTTCATATTCTCATCGTGACCAGCCTGCCGCAGTCTAAAAACTAATGGTCGTGTCCGGCCCTAATCTTGGACCATCTTTTCACATTGGCTTGGCCATTAACAGTCATGTGCCTCCCGCTTTCGCTGCAAACAGAATCCTGGCACCTTTAGCGAAGGCATTCTCCCGTTTTTCGGGCGATGACTTCACTGGCCGGCCGCGGCCACCGCCACCGGTTTTTTGTTGTGGCGATTGGGGGGGTGGACATTATGCAGCTATCATAGAAGTAGATATCAGCTGTATGGGATAAACATTCCCCATCGTCGTCGCTCGTGCGCGTACGCGTAGCGCAGGCAACACGTTACAATAGTTAGGGGGTAGTAGCTAGGGGTACAGACTAAAACCCTCGTAAAAAAAACGTAATTGTTGGTCTGGCTCCCTACCCCTCCGACAAGCTCCCACGCTTACGGCGAGACCGACCGGCAAGCTGGGGAGTTCATGCCCCGGAGTTTGTCCCTCTGGCCCCACGAGACACGGCACCGGTTGTACGGGATATGCCCCAAGGTTTACGTTCCGCTAGCTCCCACGCTGGTGCGCCGTAAGACACGCTTCGGTTGCACGGACACCTCTTAATGTAAATATTACGTTCGATTTGTCATCATTATTTACAAATTGTATCAATAATCTGAATACACAAGTCTTTTTTGTCAAATACTCATGAATAATTGTAAAAAAAAAAAGGATTTAAATTTGGTTCAGTTATTTACTTTTATACGGCTGGAAGTAAAACTAACTCCGAAGATCACGTGTTTTATCCGAACCACTTTTTTGTTTCAGATAAATCGTTTTTTGAAAAATGCTCGAAAACGGCAAAATTTGATGGTTTCTTTTAGGAACCGTTCTTCTCCATTCCTGAAAGACCTTTGAAGTCATATGTTAGCCTATTTTGTAGCCCAAATAGCCCGACGAAGCCGGTGTGCACCTTTAAGTGCAAGTCTGTGAAAATGTTCGCAGACGCCCACTCGTCAACGCGCGACAAACAAATTCGTGCCACGGGTACAATGATCGTTTTGTGCCACAGAAACAGTCGTCGGGTAATAGTGCAGTGACGAGCGGGCGTCTTTCAGCGCAGATTTTTACGGCTCTTTCAAGTTTTCAGAGCCCTGAATTTTGGGCGGCCCATATTATCAGTTAGTGCATGTAGGCCTAGGTTTGCGATGGAGGATGGTCCTTCGTCCGTGGGTCTACCTAGCCCTATAGAGGCCTTCACTTTCGTATAAATATGTGTACATCACAGAGGAAGAGTCCTATATATTGCCCATAAGGTCTACCATGAGTATTATTTACATTGGAATCGCAGTTCAAGGACGTAACCAAGCCATTTTTTAAAAATCCTTTTTGGCCAGAGTTTAGCCATGATATATTCTTTGGCAACTTTATGCGACCACTTCCTTCAAACCTTCCACAGTCCAAAATGAGGAAATGAAATCAAGAGGAATCCTACATTGTTATACATTCATAATAATTGTTTTTAAGTTATTTTATTATTATTTGGGCAACTTATTAGCAGCCATTAGTTTGCTGGTTTCAAAAATCCAGGCCCATGAATCCTTTGTAGTTATAAAAATGTTGATCGCAAGGTTCCATTGCACAACCGGATATGTTTCACATTCGGGCAGGAAGTGTATAGACCTAGTGTGGCCCGTGATAAAAAAAAAAAAAAAAAAAAAAAAAGGCCGTAATAGTGTGTACAGTCTTTGGCGCTCATACCGACACGTGCCAAGAAAAACAGTCGCTAGTTTGACATGTTATAATGGCTTGCTGACTTTATCATGTATTATTGTTTCCTTTTCATTTGAAGAAGGTAATGTCACAGTGGAAGTGAAACTTTTTTGAAGTGTTCTAACAGAAACACTAACTTGTACGTGCCTCATATTAGTGTCCAACAAATGAGGCAGTAAGTGCCCATGTAGATGTTTTTGTTTGTAGACAACGGGCACCGCAACCAGTCGTACAAAAGACGATTTGCATTTGCTTCTCGATGATAGGGACATCGTTGTTTTTAGAAGTCATTAGGAACAAAATCAACGGCTGGGACAGTAGATTGGAAAACAGACGGTAACAATGAACAGCACAGTATCGTTGACTACTGAAGGGGGAGACGAGGACCGTGCAGGAGGCTGGACCATCGGTGACATCGAAAACAGCTACCTGGTACGGAGTATCTACGGCATCATCGCCGGGATAGGGATCACGGGTAACATTCTAGTATGCTGGGTGTTGCTGCGTGTTCCCAGCTTACGATCTAACACCAGTGACTTCTTGATTCATCTTGCCGCAGTCGACCTGGTCGTGTGCTTGTGGAGCGTGCCGTTTCACCTGTTCCCGCACGCAGAAGACCACGACCCGGGGTTTTGGGGTGAAGTCAAGTGCCGTCTCTACTCATCCAAGGCCCCGCTATGGACATTCGCACTGATCTCCATCTGCAGCCTGGTAACCGTTAACCTGGAGCGATACATCGCCATCGTCTACCCGATAAAGTATAAAAATATATACACGCGCAGAAACACCATTCTCATGATTGTGGCTTGCTGGGCGGTTGGAATCTTCTCCAACTCTTACTTCTGGTATGTTTTCGGCGTCACCTCTTCAGGAGCTTGTGGAATAACTGGATGGCCGTCCAAGGGCTTCCAGGCTCTACTAGGGCTATATAACTTTGTCTCCTATTACTTGGCACCGTTCACCTTCATGGTCCTGACGCAATGGAAAGTTATCAAGACGCTGAAGAGGCAGGCACGAATTTTAGAGGAAAAACGTCAACGAGCAAAAGGTAAGGGAGCATCTTTGTAGTGTTGTGTTTTTAAAGCATTTTGTGCATAACATTGGCAAGGGAGAGAACTAATGTTATTATGAACGTTCACAGATTTTTAAACATGCAGACCTTAGGCAAAGATGATCACTATGGAAAACTTCACCAGAAATACACGCTTAGAACACCCCCCCCCACCTCCCCCGGGTCAACATCGACCCGGATTCCGAGTCCCCGGGGGACCGACCCATTCTGGCTCAGGCTGACCCGAAAACTGGTTAAAGCATGGGATTTGAACTCGGATTCTGCGTCAGTTTGACCCATTTCTGGGTTATTTTGTCACAGATTCCGGGTCATACTGAACCAGAAATGGGTAGGACCCCATCGGGACCCGGAATCTAACCCGATTTTGGCAGCAACACGGCAGTAACCGGTTGAATGGCTTCTGACTGGCACCCCGGCCGAGCAAAGATATTGACAAAATAGGGAGACCACCAACATTAGGGCTGGATAGCTCAGTTGGTAGAGCGTTGGTACGTTAAACCGGTGGTCACAGGTTCAAACCCGCTCCAGTCATTTTTTTCTTTGTTAACCCAAAATTTAAACTTCATAATAAATACGTTTTTCGGACTGATACTGATAAATACAAATTTGGATGAATACCAATCCTGTAACCTACATTGAGATGGGCCTTATTACTCCGTCTGTCTCCTTTTTGTCTTAGGCTCCCACCCAAAAGCTTACCCTGTCCTATTTTGACTCCCCCCCCCCTAGCACCAACTCAACCCATAATAACATGCCCCCAACCCACAACACCCCAGTCCCGCGTTAGCCTAGCTCTTCCATAAGCCCCAGCTCAACATTGGTAAACTGACTGTAAATGCCTCAATATTCTTTGCACAAATCAAGATATTTGTATTAAAACCAACCTGTGGACATTTCAGCTCATTTTGTTTCATTCGAGAGAAGACGCTAAAAATGCATTCGTCTTTTTGTACGCATTCATGTTTTTGTCTCGCTGAGACGAAAACTAATTTTGGATCTTATTTCATTAAAAGGGGAGAAATATTTCAAGGAAAATTTTCTACCATCATTATCTTTATACCATGTAAGCTATATGTAAATATGTACACATTTATGTTTTTTTTCTTCTTCTTACCAATGTTGCGTGGGGCTTTAAGTATAATGTGGAAAAAGAAGTGGTCCGTTCCAGCATAGAAAACCTCAAAATCTATTACACCACAAACAAAAAACATTTTTATTGGAACATCGATCCTATGAAATACATTTCCCCTGTTAAATGGAAAGTTGCTGTGTTCGCTAGATCGTTGAATTTCTTTGTCTGTTGGAACAACACGAAACACCTGTACTATGAAAACAAAACCGAAACGTTGTTGTTATCACTTGAGGGCATTAACTGCACTGTTTCATCAACTTTTAAGAGTGGGGTTCGTAGACCAGGATATCCCCGTGCGGAAGCGTTTATGGGGCTATCTAAATAAGATTGTTTGGAAGATAAAAATCAAGTCATAACACATCGGGTCAAAAGCGAAAGGGTTTTTCAATGTCTTTGAGTCTTGTGGTGGCATTCTCGGTAGATCTATTAAACAAGAACGACAGCAACTGTGGATTTATTATCACCGTATCGATGGAAACGATGAGGCTGTTCCAGGAATAAAATTCATTCTGAACCTCAAATTTCCAAGAAACTATTTAGTTTTTCAGAATAAAAACCTGTTTCAACAGTGTACACAACATTGGTAAGATGGGAAATATAAATGTCCGCAGTTTTGTACACATAGCTTGCATTGCATCAAGCTGGTCATGGTGGAAAACAACCCTTAAATTAATTCTTTTTGATTGAAATGCGATACAGTATTTGAGAAATGGGTAAAACAATTATTTCTGATCCAGCGAGTTTAAGCGCAATGTTTAAAAAAGTGAAAACACATAAGTTGAGTTTGGAATTATCATGTACGTACACGATAACTTATCGTGTACGTACACGCTAAGGTTTGACTAATCGTTTACGTACACGATAAATCTAGTGTACGTACACAATAACTTATAGTGTACGTACACGATAACTATCATGTGCCTACACGATAAGAGAGATTTTTTATTCGTGTGGCAGCAATACGCTTCCGTAGATTTGAAAGTTGGTTATCAATACTGTCAATTTATCGTATAAATGCATTTTTGACACTGGCTCTTTGGGATCTTGGAAGTAATGCCAAAAATAAATAAATAAATAAATAAATAAAAATAAACATGGTAAAGCTTAATTAAGTCACTATTGCCATAAATACGTTTAGCCTAGGATGTCTGAAAAATGGCAAACGGTGCCTTGTCATCAGCGCCGTAACTTGGGTAAAATTTTAGGGGGGCACAAGGGGGTGCACTATTTTTCCTAGAGGGGCACTTTTGGCCAGTTAAAATTGTAGTTTCCGTTTATATTTTTCATAAACAAGCCTCTTTTCAGTGTTTTCTGACGTTGTGACCTAAAACAAAACACATTTTGTGTGTTAATGAATAAAAAAAAGTTTAAAAAGCATTGGAATTACTGCGTAAATGCTCATAAAATGTAAGATTTTAATCTCAAAAATCCAGATTTCAAATGGGGGACACCCGGGGGCACGGACGTCAGTTGGGGGGCACGTGCCCCCGTGCCCCCCCCCCCCCATCCCACCCTTAGTTACCCACTGCTTATCATGAGCAACGTGACTATGTTTTGTTCTTCTCTTGAACAGGGCCCTCGGCACAGGCTGCTTCTCGGACCAACACCGAATCTCGCAAGATGTGGCAGGTACATGCAGCACAGGAGCTGGAGAAGACCCTACTCCTCGTCACCATCATCTACACGGTCTGCTGGACACCCAACCAATTCCTCTTCATCGTCTTCAACCTCGGCCCCGACAACCTGATCGATTTCCAATCTGTCTACTACCACATCACAGTGATCCTGTCCGTGGCAAACTCCTGCCTCAACCCCATCATCTACACGATACAAAATCGACCCTTCCGGAGGGGAATCCAAAAAGTGTTCGGTTGCTACCAGGTTCATCCGGGGAAAACAGAGGGCCAGGGACAGGGGACTTCCGAGGGTTTAGGTTCAGACAATCTGGTGCTCGGACATGGAGCTGGTGTCATAACATTGGACAGTACGTGCACTAACAATGGCTCCCAACAAGTAGATTTCCAAGGGGTAAAAGTGAAGCGTTAGTTAGTTGGATTTAGTTTATACAACATTTTGTTATAGCTCTGTCAAAAAAAAATGCTGAATCAGTGACATGAATGTAGTACGGTCGCAATCCCAATGATAACAAGAGGGCTCCATAATAATTGTCATCGCAAAACAATTTCTGCCTAAAAAAAAACGCATGTCATGATGTTTTTAGCCACACCATACACACCCCGAATATCTGCCATATTATGCACGTGATAACGTGCACAACAACACGTGGCAGTCATCGCTAAACACCGCGCAGTTCCAACTGATGCGTTAGTAATATTTTGACAACGGCATAACAGCAGTGTTGTAAAAGTTGAAAAAACAAAGCCTCGGCAATCAACAGGAAATGTATATGCTTAGGTCGTTAGAAGTTAAACTCGGCTTGTACATTATCGGCTTCACATAGTTTGCATTGCAGTTTGAGGAAGTATATAGATACTACACCCTAAAAATGAAACGTCGGTCGACTTAATCATAGAACAATATATGGTATCAATTTTTTTACCTGAAAACAAAACTACTTTTCGACGTTGATATGAAAACGATGGTTTTTTTTTAAAAGAGTTGATAGCGCAGGATTCAGGATGGCAATTGAGAACAGTGGCTGTGTAAGAGTGACACTGGCTGTTTGTTGTAGGCCCCGAATAATACACGTTTTCCCGGTAAATATCAGCAACAAAACCCAACATTCTCTTTAAAATTCCGGTTCACTCAATTCGTTTGAAAACAATTGCTCCTTTTTAATCAACAATCAATGATCATTAAAGAAAGTAATAGTTATCATTTTTTTTTTATTGGTTTATAAAATAAACATTGCAAATAAAACGGCAAATAAAATCATTCCAAATTCAAACGGGTCGTTTGGGACATTCAACTTCGTTGAAGGCATGTGCAAGGTGCTGGTCAAAACTTCGACCTAAGTATTAAAATACAATAACCCAAACGTTTGCGTTGAATTTTGTTTCCAATGTAGGCCTGTGCATCCAATTCGTTTCTGTAGCGTTTCTGACTTGCAGTTGCCTGTAAAAACATACATTTCGACGAGGATTCATTCTAAGCCCCAGCTCACCATTGGTAAACCGACTGTAAATGCTTCCATTCATTGCACACATCAAGATATTTGTAATCAAACTAACATGTGAGAATGTCAGCCCATTTCGTTGTTTCATTTGCGAGAAAACGGTAAAAATGCATTCAGCATTTTTGTACGTAATTCCTAAAGAGTTTTCGTCTCACTGAGAGAAACACTAATTTTGGATCTTATTTCATTTATTGTTTAAAAACGATAACACTTTAGGCAGAAGTATTTCAAAGAAAGTTTTCTACCATCATTGTCTATACCATAGGTATATGTAAATCTGTGAAAAATAATGTTTTTCTTCTTACCAATGTTGACCTAATGGGGCTTTAATACATGGCGCTTGGTATAAAAACAGTTACTTTCTGTATAATGTAAATTTTAAAGATTGCGGCAGTGATCGATATACAGAATGACGGCAAATGTAAGTAGATTCAAGGAACTAACTTCAAAAATGAAACGCAAGCAAAAGGAACTGCATGTGCACAATACATACATGGAAAGCAAAACTCCTAAGGCATTATTATAAATGTCAAATATTGACATAAAGCAGACAAACTGTGGCATTTCATGAGCACTGCATTGTTCAAACTTTCAAAACCCGCTACCTTTCAAGTAGAGCTTTAATTGGTGTATACATTATCAATAACGAGATAACAACAGTAAAGCGAAAATGTTAAAGGGGCTGTGTCGTCATGGTTATAGCAGCGAATGGAATATTCCAAGTTACGGGTGTGTGCACGCCAGCGGTCGCGTGACAGTTCGACAAAGGCGGCACCCTTTGTGATTTGACCGCAAGCGGGTGCGTTTGCAGTATCTGGATGAGAGTTCATCTTTCCATGCACAGCCACAGGTCTGCTATAATAATGACGACACGGCCCCTTTAAGGCCCTTCTCACAAGGGATTTTTTTTTTACAGCTTGGAGGCACAGTGGCACTGTTTGAAAATCTGGAACATTTTGAAATTGAAACATTGTACATTGAAACGTACGTACATTTTCTGACATGCGTCTAGCTACCTCCAAGTTTATTACGTAAAAATGTAACTAAAGTTTAAGTTTTTTAAAGAAGAAGAAGAAGAAGAAGAAGAAGAAGAGAAGAGTATGTGGCAAAGGGAGTCCTCCTCCCCAAATGTTCCCATACTCTAACACACTCTCTCTCTCTTGTACAGAAGTACCCCCCCCCCCCCGCAATACGCACTAAAATCGTCAAAAGAATTCCAGAGATTTCCAGAATGAAGACACAATAGAAGAAGGGCAGGGTGCCACCTTTCGAGCACCAAATGGGCTAGCGGCTTGACTCACATGGTCTAACAGAATGATTTCGGACATAATGGTGAAGTCGGATCTCATGGTTCAGCTATGTAGTGGTCAAAATCTGGATTTACTACAATTCGCTTCTGTGCCCGCGTCCTGGCTCAAGAACTTAAAATGGGAAAGGGTCGTTCGAGTTTCCATTCGCCAATGCTTAATATTTCACAATGTGGTAATAAGACTGCCATCCTAGATGATGGTTGTTTGTAAAATAAAATTAAAGACAAGCTGAAATAAGTGTTTAAGATTTTTCATTAATACCGCCGACCAGGATTTTCACACCCTCCCGGATTTGTGTATACATTTTTGGAAAGTGTGTTTATCCTCTAATAAAGTGGGTTTTTTTTAAGACGTCGAGTTTCTCACCAGTGATTCCAGCGCCGTAACTAGGGTAACACTTTAGGGGGGCACAAAGGGGCACCATTTTTCCTAAGGGGGCACTTTTGGCTGATTAGAAATGCAGTTTCCGTTTGTATTTTTCCCAAAACAAGCCCCTTTTCAGCGCTCTTCTGACTTGTTTCAATAGGTAAAACAAAATATATTCTGCGTGTGAATAATACAAAATAGTTTTAAAAATATTGAAATTACTATTTTTACTATATTAAATTATTTTTTAATCTCAAAAATCCACATTTCAAGGGGGAGCACCCGGGAGGGCACGGACATCAGTTGTGGGGGGGGGGGGCAAGTGCCTCCCGTACCCCCCCCCCCTTATAGTTACTGAGTGATTCGCAGGAAAGGTCCTAACAATTTGCGCTCCAGAAAAGCGAAACAATTCGGATATGGTGCTCATGTACCTATCTGATGGTGGATTTAAACTTCGTTTGGATTCGCTGTTTACTGTGCACGCTATGTAAAAATGTATTCCAAGTACACTGACTGTGTGGAAGTCCACTTTTTTTTCTTGTGACACATTAGTAATTTTCGTGTTTGATCTCTGTTAGGTTTAGTACCGTTAGACCAAACTTTCGGCGCCCTCAATTTACTCTGGATGTTATTAAAGGAGTGGCACAGTGTAAGATATAAATGTCTTTCCCCCTTTCAGTCTGTGTAATGACTAATTAATTTGAACTGGCCTAATGTAGAAAACACCCGCCTTGGGTTTGTCTGGGCTTCAGCATAAAAATCAAGTGAAATGGGACGCGGTCCAGGTAGCCTCTCAGATTACCTTTTGAAAGATGGCACACTCTTGGCTTATAGCGGCCTTGTCAATCGAGTATTTTAGTGGCAGACCAAATAAATTGTTGTCAACTTTTCATCTGCAAGCACCGACATGGCCAATTTGTGTTGACTTGACACAACTCTGTTGTGATCCCATGCGGCATTAGGAACACTACGCCGGTCCAGCGGCGTAACTATAGGTTAACATTTTAGGGGACACAAAGGGGCACCATTTCCCGGGGGGGGGCTCTTTTCGACAGTTAGAACTAAGCCCCCTTTTCAGCTCTCTTCTGACGTGTTGAGGTAAAACAAAATTCATTGTATTATTTATAAATAATACAAAATATTTAAAAAGACATACCAATAACTAACGCTTATAAAATGTAACATTCTATTCTGGTATTTTTTTAATCTAAAAAAAAAGGTTCAGATTTCAAATGGGGGCACCGGGGAGGGGTAGGGGCACAGACATCAGTTGGCGGACACAAGCCCACCCCCATCCCCCGTAGTTACGCCACTGTGCCGGTGCCAATCAACATTGCATGCAAAATCACCTTCAATTTGCAGCCCTTGGTGAATTGGGTCTGTAAATACAAAGTGATTGGTTCTTTGCTGATTTCCACAGAGAAGATCGTCTGAGCTTTGTATATTTATATGACTTTTGTTATCGCTAAGTTAGGCCAGCTGAGAAAGGAACATGAACAATAGTAGAAAATTAAAAATAAAGGAATATAGAAACAAAGAAGTATATGCTTTGCGTTTGTTTCTATGTGTTTTAAATGCTCATTTAAACGAAAACGAAAGTAACAATTTTGGTACTAATGCCGATTTCGCATGGCTAAAACAAAATGCCCTGAAGTTACTGAAATATTGCTAAACCATTTTAAATGCCTTTTAGTGAAATTGGATGACGTTTTCAACTGAAGAGGCGAATTCGCTTTAATGAAAATACATGAAAGTGAAATAGGCTGATTGCTTAGCCGAAAATGACCGAGAAAACCTCCAATATTATTCGCTCACGTCGTTGTCATTCAGGCTCTCTCTAGATTTTAGGTTTTTTTTATCTGAGTTAACCCCCCCCCCCCCCAAAAAAAAAGCGTCTGTCAGAAATGTGATTTTGCAGTAAAAAGAGGGCTCTTTATTTGAAATTTGGGTCATGGCTATGGACGATACAGCTTTTCATTAACTCAAAGATCTAATACTCTCTCCTCTTTCGGCATAATTATCATGAAAGGAGCGCATGGCGGTGACACTGAGTGCTTACCAAGGACGAAACTCGTTACACTGAATTGTAAAACAGTGAACATTTCACTCTCGCCTGAGTAGTGTCAGTTTTTTGTTTTGTTTTGTTTTAGGTTTTTTTTTTAGAGAGAGAGTGTAACTCACGGTTTTTACGTGCGGGGTACGCACGGCAGAAAGAATTTAGTCAATAAATGGACGATAACCTCTGCAAATAAATAAACAATAATTTAATGTATACCTCAACAATCAAAAGAACAATGTGAAAACGTATAAAAATTCCCGTTAGTATTGCAACACTATTACAAGCAGAACAATGAAAGTATTATGTACAGGCAAAGCAAATAAATAAGCAAGTATATCAATTATAAAGCAGTTAGCAAAGCAAGGATGAAATACAGCAATAAGCAACATAACAGTAAGCCGGCAAAACAATACGATAAACAATTATAACAGGCAAAATATAATTATTACCTTAAATAATTAAATAAGAAAGCTTTAGAGACGAAAACGACCCCCGCCCTGACCCCCAAAGTTAAGTGCAAACGTTGAGCCCGCGTCTCCCAACACCAGATGATCAGCCCAGTCACAGGTAAGGTGGTCGGTGTTGAACCCCAGGGGAAGTCAGCTTGGAGCCACGCCAGTCCAGGATCCAGTCTAGCATCACATCCGAGTCTCACGATCGCACGGTGGTAAATTGGAGACAGGGAGACATTGGCCCAACGCTGCACTATTCGAACTCACAACGGATGTGGGTGTAGGCCCTGACTGAGACCGAAGGTTACCACACCCTTATCATGGTTCACCCCTCGTAGCCACTGAAGCACAACATACCAATGTTAGCACGGGAAGCAGGAATGCCAAGAATGTTCGTAACACTGCGCATCACCCACTTTTGAGTAAATTTGGAGCAAACTTCACTATCATTCAAGTTAAAAAATACCCGTCTTTCACTATAAAAAAGGGTTGTCCGTCATGGGTATTTGCAAGAGTGTTATGGTGGACAAAACGAGTGGTCTCTCTTTTTACACTTAGAGAGCAGCTACAGCCAGCGGCGTAGCAACACAAACCCATTCGGCAAGCCTACAGACTTGCCGACTGGATTTACCGACAGTTTTAGTTTAATCCTTGTAGTGTGAGAAGTCAAACTTTGAATTACCAAATTTAATATTCTCGGCAACGTGCGGAAATCTACGCTCTGAAAATACTAAAAGCCGTCGAGCGTCTGGGGGCTTCGCCTCCGAGCCCCCATGAGAACTGTTGGGCATATTAACTCCAATAGGGGATTTGTCCCGAGTCCAAAGTATTCAAAGTTTGAATTTCAAAATTAAACGTCTATTTTCGGCAACTTGACGGTCCTCCTTAGCCCTGAAAACACTTAAAACCGTAGAGCGTCCGGGGGCTTAGCCCCTGGACCCCCACTAGAATCTGTGTCTATAACACAAGGGATTGGTACAATAAATAACGGTTTTCAAAGCTTGCCTTTCGAATATGAGTCGTCTAATGATCGGCATCTGATGGCCATTTTAAACCTTCGAAACACTGAAAACCTCATGAGCGCTTGGGGGCTATGCCACCCCCAACCCACATGTTGGTGAGTCCATGTCATTGTGTTTTTACTTTCAATTGATGTCAGTCGGCAAATTTAGGCTTCCACACCCCCAAAGAAGGTGCCTACGCCGCTGCTAGAGCCGCTCGTATGTTATCATTTCGGAGACATGAAGAGGTTTAATATCTCATGCCATTAACAGATTATATCAAATCAATTTCATATATCGGGAATAAGTGGTGGGTAGCCGTGACATTCCGGTAACAGCAAAAAGGAAAATAGAATACACCACTTTAATGAGTAGCTAGTAAAACTATGTCTGAATAAGCTTTCGTAGCAACAACTATGGTAGGCCTATACTTCTTGGGATCGTGGCTTCTTGTCATGCTCTACAAAACTGCCACCCTTTGTTTAGACTGTTTAGACTGTGATGTACTGCATAATAACCTTGGTTGGAGATGTTTTTCTTCATGGCATCTACTTGTGTAAATATATGTTTTTCTACTATAGTTGGTCAATATATTGCTGCATACTATTTTTCTTTAAGTTCACATCGGGGAATTTCCCAGGTTCCGTAACTGATTGGATAGGCCTTCCTGCTCATTTCTCGAAAGGTATATCATTTCTAGCGGAATAACTGGTATTGCAGTTCTAACTTTACAAGCTAGTGTTCTTATTTAAATCTACACCTACTCTTCCAGAGAAGTACCACTCTGTAAATATAAGTCTACCATGGTATTAATGGCATTTCTACATTTAGGTACATGGTTAGGCTACATTTAGATCCGGGATACGTTAAGATACAGAGTTGGGCTACATTTACATTCGGGCTACGTTTAGGCACAGAGTTTGGGGCCTTGGGGCTACACTTAGTGCAGGGCTAAAATTTAAAGGTGCACACCGGCTTCGTTGGGCTATTTGGGCTACAAAATAGGCCAACATATGACTTCAAAGGTCTTTCAGGAATGGAGAAGAACGATTCCTAAAAGAAACCATCAAATTTTGCCGTTTTCGAGCATTTTTCAAAAAACGATTTATCCGAACCAAAAAGTGGTTCGGATAAATCACGTGATCTTCGGAGTTAGTTTTACTTCCAGCCGTATAAAAGTAAATTAATGAACCAAATAAAATCTTTTTTTTAACAATTATTCATGAGTATTTGACAAAAAAGACTTATGTATTCAGATTATTGATACAATTTGTAAATAATGATGAAAAATCGAACGTAATACTCGCATTCAGAGAGGCCGTGCAACCGAAGCGTGTCTTACGGCGCACCAGCGTGGGAGCTAGCGGAACGTAAACCTTGGGGCATATCCCGTACAGCCGGTGCCGTGTCTCATGGGGCCAGAGAGACAGACCCCGGGGCATGAACGCCCCAGCTTGCCGGTCGGTCTAGCCGTATAGCGCGGGAGTTTGTCGGAGGGGTGGGGAGCCAGACCAACAATTACGGTTTTTTTACGAGGGTTTTAGTCTGTACCCCTAGCTATTATCCCCTAACTATTGTAACGTGTTGCCTGCGCTACGCACACGCGGGACGACGACAGGGAATGTTTATCCCTTACAGCTGATCTATCTACTTCTGTGATAGCTGCGTAATGTCCACTCCCCCAATCGCCACAACAAAAAACCGGTGGCGGTGGCCGCGGCCGGCCAGTGAAGTCATCGCCTGAAAAACGGGAGAATGCCTTCGCTAAAGTTGCCAGGATTGGCAATCCGTTTGCAGCGTGAGCGGGAGGCTCGCTTGGCACATGACTGTTATTGGCCAAGCCAATGTGAAAAGATGGTCCAAGATTAGGGACACTACCATAGTTTTTAGACTGCAGCAGGCTGGTCACGATGAGAACATGAAGGATGTGGTCTTTGCCATAATTTTGATGGACAGGTTTGTGTCATAGAACTGTATTGTGAATATGCCTGCGTATATTTTAATTCATGAAGACTCACATTTTGACAATATTTATGGTCCATCATGTCTGTGATGTCCACATTATGCCAAGCTTATTCTCTCCCTTTCTACATTTGAACACGACCTGACAACACAGATCAGTCCTGGACCCAACTGGCATTCGTCCAAGTAAATTTTTACAACATAGGGCCTACTTGCGATATAATGAAGAAACGTTCTTCATTGCAAGTAAGTTCGTCCAGTTCATCGTAAACAGAATACACTGTCCGTTTATATCTGTTTTTTATTTACACGTGAATTTGTGCTGGGTGGACATGAAGTCTAGATCCTCATGCCTCGCCATTGTAATAATTCATACATAAACAGAGCACCAGTCTACTTACAACATTGCGCAACATTGTCACCTAAACTTGACAGTTGCAACGGCTGGAAAAGCGTATAAGCTGACCTTTGACTGTGTTTTGCTTTTTCCACATTTTTCGTTAATTACGTGATATTTTGATGATTTGTTTTTAAGAACAACCATTTAAAAATTATTCTCCATCATTCCACATCACTAAATTAGGTAAACAGTAAGCCAGTGTGTCCCTTTAAGGCCGTCACGTTGCTTGTCCCTTTATACTCTCTATTAAGTTACCTCATCACACGGCCTGCGTAAAAAGGGAACATTCATCACACACAATCATCATTTCTATTTTGGCCATTGTACCAACAAATAAGAGAACCGGAAAAAAATAATAAATATTATCATATAACTTTTTACCACTTTTTTGTGTTGTACTTACATAATTGACACATTCAAAGAACAACTAATTTGATATGGAAGTGGAACAGCGAAATGTGGTTTTCTATTTCTTTTGTCTGTGTTGTTCCGTTTTCTTTTAACATAAAACGAACCGTGAACATTTGACGGCTGGAACAAAGTGATGCGGCATCTAATTGTTCCTCTCCATTCAAAAAGGAGGGGAGGAAAAAGAAGGAAAGGACAAAAAATTCAATAAATGTACTAAATTCTGACTTTATTATATTTTTGAAATGGAAAATATACTGGGGAAAATCTTGTTCTGTTCGTGCCTGAATTGAAATAAACTCAAAGCAAAATGAAAGTAAAAATACAAATTGATGACCATCTCAACACAAAGTGATTTATGCTAGCCTTCTACCACACTTGATTCCGTCTAGTTGCAATAACGCACGCAGTCAAGTATAGACCAGCAACTCAAGTCCTGCCCACGTCACGAGCGAAAATCCGGGAGCTGGGGAGGCAAATAAATCCTATATCACATTTAACTGACTTGAGAAGATGACCCATAGGATCACCCCCTCCAAAAAAAAAAAAAAAAAAAAAGAAAATAAATAAATAAATAAAACAAAAAATAAAATAAAATGAACTAAACTAAACTAAACTAAACTAAACTAAACTAAACTAAACTAAACTAAACTAAACTAAACTAAACTAAACTAAACTAAACTAAACTAAACTAAACTAAACTAAACTAAACTAAACTAAACTAAACTAAACTAAACTAAACTAAACTAAACTAAACTAAACTAAACTAAACTAAACTAAAATAATATATAAATAAAGAAATAAAGAAATAAAGAAAAGAAATAAAGAAATAAAGAAATAAAGAAATAAAGAAATAAAGAAATAAAGAAATAAAGAAATAAAGAAATAAAGAAATAAAGAAATAAAGAAATCAAGAAATCAAGAAATCAAGAAATAAAGAAATAAAGAAATAAAGAAATAAAGAAATAAAGAAATAAAGAAATAAAGAAATAAAGAAATAAAGAAATAAAGAAATAAAGAAATAAAGAAATAAAGAAATAAAGAAACAAATAAACAAATAATTAAATGACGTGTTATACTAGGAACAAGGCTCTGTTTATTTTAACAAACATGACGAGTTAACGTTTTTGGTTTTGATGTTAAATTGTTCTATTCTTTTCTCCTGGTTATTTGTATAATTTAGTTCTGTACATATTATTTATTGATTTATTTATTTGTAAAATTTGTTGTGACGTGTTTACTTTGTGAATTTTCTGTCTTGAGGCGTTTGGAATAAATGGAATCGAATGGCTCCACTGAGAGACAAACAAAATAAATAAATAAACAAACGCGCAAGCAAACATTTTTTTAACTCTTGAACTTATGTGGAAATTATGACACAAGTATATTGCTTGCCAAAAAGGCCCTGAAATAAACAAGGTCACTCTTGTTGTAAACAAAGGTTACATGGTCTAAAACTGGCTAAATAATTAAGAAACAAAATGACCGTTGGTGAATAAACATAAATAATAAAGCAATTACCTTGTCTCAAAGAAACATGCCTTGCGCATACTACATTTCCTATGTCTTTCTGGAGGTTAATTAAATTAATTTATTTATGTACATGTATTATTACTTGTTTGTTTTCAGGCACCACGAGACATCACAAGCACAACAAAACATATAAAATACAAAAAAAGTAAATAGAAGAAAAGCCTGTAGAAAACCCAAAAGCGAAATAAACCATTATCAAAAGGCCATCCAGACAAATAAAAAAAATAAAACAACAAGTAAAACCCGCCATTACCAACATCCTGGGTCTCGCAAGTGACAACAGACCGTGCTAGTCTTGTGCGTATCGATTTCAGAATAGCAGGCTTAGTCCTAACCGTCCCATGATCGAGGGAGGCGTAGGTATTTGTTTTAATCTTCTGTCTACATCATGTTTTAATAGAAACGATTTCTTCTTGCTGCCTCTGAAAAGAGCCGTCGGATATTACCATTTCGACTATCGTGTGCACGAGTATCGTTTTGACCGAGTATAACGCCCGCTGTGTAGCGAAGGAAGCCCCCCCCCCCCCCCCAATGTTCCCATACTCCAACGAACTCTTCCCCCTCTTGTATATAAGTACTTCCACCCACCCGAAAATCCTCCACAGAATTCCCAAGATTTCAAGAACACAGTAAAGACACAACAGGCATATCCATAATTTTTTAGGGGCGGCTGTCAGTACTACAAATTAGTTATCGTCTGGCTATACAACTGTGCCTACAAATCCTTCGGTACTCAAGATTTTTCCAATTACGTAAAACAAACGGAACATGAGGCAACTCTTTTCATTCTTACGTATGGTTTTAATGTAAACATAATTGTTAAACATTTCATGATGCCATTTTTAAAATGTAGATATCTTGGATACACGATTCGCCAAATTCTACTAAAATTTATCATGTCAACGACACATGTCATGCAATAGTCAGTTGATGAAAATGGTATGCAGTATTAAGCCTATTGGTGCACGAAGCAATTGAGTGAACCATTGTATATCATTCTTGTTTTTTCTTTTCCCACATACAGTTGGTGATGAGACTGCACCATCCGCTCAATGTGAGCAAAGGTTATCAACAACAACACACCTGTGACTGAGTTTCATCATTAATGGGGCTAGAACAATGGTATTCTAATCATGCAATAGTGCATCATCAATCACCGGATTGGAACTTCCTTCGTCGTGTAACTGAGTAGAACAATGTGTTGTTTGCACAGTATCTTCTACAATCGTGATCAAACAATGTCATCGATGAAAAATCACAACTTACTGTGAGTGGGTGTTTTTTCTCCCCCAACCATCCAAACACTGATGTTCAACTAATAGTTGGAAAGCATTTAAAACTGATTGTTATGCGACAAGACAGTCCTGGCATTTTATAAAAGCCGATGATGTCAAGGCGTTTACTAGCATTTTAATTCACCAGCGTCTTAAACTAGATTACATGTACACCTATTTTACATATTAAAAGTCAACTGCAAGTGGTAATAACTTCGCAGTTTGATATACCATGATATCAACAACATCCCATGTCATCATTCAGTGATTTTTTTTTTAAGTTGCTGAAACTTGCCAACTCTCTCCAGGGTTCCTGCATAATTCCATCCCTTCTGTTTTGTGATTCATTCGTGAATTTGCAAGCCGGGAAGTGAACTTATAATTATTTTGATCACTGTTGCGATTTGAGATTCACAAGGTTGATGCAGTAGATTCTTTTTTTTTAAAGGAGCGTCGTGGGTGGTAGATAAAGGTCGTTGTACAAACAGAGAATGCAACTCAAGCCCAGACTAGCCTTTCGTCGAGGCCTTCGTGGCTCAGACAGCTATGCAGCCGCGAAGACCAACACAAGCTAGCTGGCACGATCGAGTGGCGAAGCCACGATGCTTCGCCGCTCGTGCGCGCTGACTTGGTCTTCGCTGCAGTTGCTTCGCGGCTATAATACACAGATGTTTTAAGCCACGAAGGCCTTGACGAAAGGCTACAATCAGAAAACCTTAGCTACTACCCTGTAGCAGTTAACGGACAATCCATATAAATATGACACAAACCAACACAGTTATATTATAAAGGTTTCAACATTATGAGTAGTGTATTTTGAAATCTTACTTTTAAAAACTGAAAATAAAAGAACTGTCGCCCAAACCGTATGGGACTTTTTTTAAGCAAGGTTAAAAACAATAAGTGTTTAATGAGAAACATAACATTTTTCTATTAGTTTAAACCCAAGGCATTGCAGTGAAACATAATTATGAAGAACAATAATTGTCATGATTGTTGTGAATATGATGAATATTTATTCTTTTTATTTATTTGCAGTACATCTGGGTTTCGCAAACATGGTTACTATCACAATAAGACCAGTATCGGGGGGGGGGGGGGGGGGGGAAAGCAAACAGGCTTCAAGTTTGAGTATTGTTTTTTTAGGAAAAAGTCTGTGTAGTTTCAAAACAGTCAATCTCAGTACAAAAATGTTTAAATCAATCCCGGGAAAAAAGGGTGCGAAAAAATAATGTATCGGTGGACAAGTGTTTTCATTACTTAAAGAAATGTTAACTCTCCATAAAATTTAATAAAAATTCTTTTAAAACATTTTCATTAAAAGAACAGCATCTGGCAAAACAAAAATAAACTTGAGTCTTTGCATACACACACATAAAAAAACATAATAATATGTTTAAGAACAGAAAAAAAAAATCATTGGCCAACATCTTTTCTTTTTGCAGAGTTCTCAAAAATGTGAAGAAAAAAAATTCTTTCAATGTTTAAATTTTCTGTCAGCGTCGCTAGAAGCATGTTGAAAATAAAGTACATGTACATGGAAATGAACTTGGCATGTCATCAAAACCTCTCACGTCTTCAATTCTTTCACTTTTGCGTAACCTTCTTTTTTAGTTTATAAACTATTTCTATTGGCAAAATGCATTATAGTAAAACATTGAAAAAAGAAAAAAAAAGGTTAGCGATTCAGGTGTGAAAAAAGGTCAACCAAACTTTCCCGGGAATTTTGTCTAAAAAGAAAGGGGCTAAAATGAACAATTCTGTCATCTTGATTGTTAGTCTACTATACTGTAGTTAATTTATCATTATACATTTCAATCATATACATTACAAATACCTGCTCCCACAAAAAAAGTCCATGCTTTAAAAAAGAAAACAAGAACTGTTTAAGACCTGCAGGGTTGTGGACCTGTGATCAAGGACCGAGCCGAAGAACCTGCCGGTCTTAAACAGCCGTTTTAGACCGGGTCACTACTCTTTGATTGCCTTCATTCATAAACGCCCTTTTCCATTCAAAACCTTCAAATCGGTAAAAACTCGGATTGTGCCCGTTTCTGTACGTTTTAATTTCCTGCCCAAGGGGCCCAGTTTCCCTAGGGGTCTCTTCATTGTGACACTCAACGGTTGTGAGACTAGGACATGTACTATGCAATCCTTCTTTAGACCTATTTGCGCATGACGACATTGGAGTACGGCGCCCTCACGAAGAGGTGAAAAGGAGTACCCTCATTTACCAATCCTGTGAGTGTGCATACAAATCGATGCATTTCCCACTTTTGTTAACAATGGGTTAACCTCGGTGGTGGCTGGCTGACGCCAATGCACAAGTCGTTTTTTTTTTTTTTGTTTTTTTTTTTTTGGAACAGTTACATTGAGTACCTGCATGTGTTACAATACGGGCAATACCAGCACCTGCGCAAACACGCACTTTGTATACAACTGGTCTTTAACAGCTCCACTGTGCCTTTATCGGAAGTTTACGACCGTGTAAATATGATCATGTGACCTCTTCTTAACCAATAGGATTCTGGGGTGTTTCTAAACGAAGGCTTAAGAGTTTCTGAAAACAAAAAGCATAATCTTGAAGATGCAAACAGCACTTGAGTCTGTGCCGATGCTGGTGAAAGCAACGCATTTCATTGCAAGCATTACAAACATTTGACTTTGTCTTCGTCCTGTTTTTCTTTTTTTTTTTTTTTTTTTTTTTTGCGGGAGCAGATCGGGAACGACTTTTGCAGATCATCTGCAATCAGTTAAGGCAATCACTGATTTGTTATCAAATGTACAATTATTACAACCACTACCAAAGGAAAAAAAAAAGAAAAAAGTTTCTTTTAATTTGCGCATTTTGTAAAGCAATTTTAACACCACAGTAAGCAGAGTTAAAACTGGGTAAACCCACTTCTTGTACAGGGCCAATTTCATCAAATCGCTAAAAAAGCAAGCCAATCTGCCCGACTGGAACAGATTGCATGACAAATCTTGTCACTGTATGTGGCTGGTCGAATCAGGGGGCAATAAACTGAGTTTAGCAAATTCGTTTTCCAGCTCAGCAGGTTTGTGAAACTGGTCCCAGGTCTGGATGCGTGCCGTCTGTTCGTAATACCAACACATTGGACGAACGGTTTGGCACCTCAATACTCCACAGTCACGGTCTTGGTCTTCAGGTATTCATTCATGGCCTCCATGCCTGCCGAAGGAAAATAACAAATATTTAGGGATTTCCCCTAAAAGGTAGGGTCATCCTTTGGTAATGACCCCAAAAAGAAATTATGCATTTTTCATCCAAAAGCCTAGTTGTTTTTCACTGATGAGAATCACTGCTGACAATAAAGTCTGGAAATAGGATCCAAATTTAAGGAGGTATGTTGAAATGATGGCACTTCCATCTATTTGTAACGCCTGGAGATATGGATTGAAATGAACTTCTTAGAACAGTATCCTCAGCACTAGAGAAGTAGAGCAAAGAGCAAGATGTCTTCATACCCAAAGAAAATAACATTTATTTTTTTCACCAGTCAGACATAAATAGTCTAAATTCAGATAAAAGTCTCAAGAATCTTATCCCTGTATATATAATATTATAAAGATGGTTATGGTAGTAAGCATCCTGCAAAATTATTTTGTCCAAAGTGCATCCGTTGATTAGAAATCAATAAAAGCATGTCAAATAATTTGAATCTCCAAAGATTGTCTACAGGCAACTTTAACCACTTAACCTGAAAGCCCTAAAGTTTAGAGTTTGACGAAGAAAGTTGCAAGCTTTCAGAATGCAAGCAAACAGAATGTGGCTGCCCAGCAGCTCTGAAAAAGGCCAAAATGCTTTTAAAATGATTGATAATTGCACTAAATAATTCCATGATTCTGGACGGTGGCTTGTGAGAATGTCCCGGCAGATAACACTCGATGCTATACCAACTTACCCAAATCTTTGCCAAATCCAGATTGCTTGAATCCACCGAATGGTGCAGCAACATCGGTCTTGTTGTAGGTGTTGACAAAGACGGTGCCGGCATTGAGCTTGTCACTGCAATACAAGGCCTTGCTGATGTCGTTGGTGAACACACCTGACGCCAGACCATACTCGGTCCCATTAGCACTTCTCAACATGCCGTCAATGTCCCTGTATGAAAAGAATCAAGCACAAAATATTTCGTTTTTTATTGTGTTTTATTGAAATTCAATTCAAGAAAAGTCTGCAAGGGTTCAATGCCTCAACAGTCTCTATTACCTCTTCTGCACTCATACTGTCTGGGAGCCTCCTCCCTAACAGTTGTTTTTACAAACGGAATACTATGATTTGTGAGGATTTTATGGACATTTTTAGGTAAAGACTTTATCGGACTTTAACAGAAGCATTTATTCTTATTTCCAAAGGTATGTTGTGATTATTTTCAATCTTTTCAATCTTTTCTTACATTTTTTAGATTTCTTTCTTTGAGATGACAATACGTTCACTTCGTATCGAGTTTCCTACTTTTAGTTGATCTGTCTTATGTTTTCTAACCTCAAAGCTTTGATTTGGTAAACCAAACAAAACAACTCTGCAAATCATTTGAAAGGTTATTTCATCCTCTACACAATAAAATAACCTTGCAACAATGAAAATGTTCTCAAAGTTTAATCTAAGGATTTCTACGTACTGTAGAAAATCTTGTGAATTTCTGTGGTGCATTCAAGGAGTAAATGGCGCGATGTTTAATTGTGCGGAAGTGCTAAAGGGTTAACCAACAAGTTTGTAAACATGCCACAGCTGGTTTTCGTGAATGAGTTCAAGTTGAATTATTCAGTTTCTATCAAATAAAATGCATAAATCAGTTTTGTTTACAGCTTCCATCCTCAAAAATGTAAGCAAAATATATATATATATATATTATATATTCAAGACAACTCAACTTAAATCAGCAAGCGAAAACTACCTTGAAACACGATTTCTTTGCCAGAATGTATTAAATAATAGGTCTGGTCTTCATTTTTCTCACAAAAAAGAATTAATTTCCAAGAGGGAAATTGATTTTTTTCAGTGAAATTAACCTGCTTTTCCGTCAGTGTTTTTGAGCAAATGTGAAGCTACTGCACTTCCGCATTGACACCAGACCGTACCATTTCAGTAAGGGGGGAGTAACATCTTGGGGAAAGAAAAGAAATGACTCGCACAAACATGCCCTTGTCCAATTAATTTATATATCTATTTATATATATAAAACTAGTAGGGTTGATGGCCTTAACTTTCGATCCAATCTTTCAAAATTCGACAGGAGAACAAATTCAAACTTCCGCGGCATCTTTAACTATTGGGATTTCCCCTTTGTTTGGGGCTGGCATGGTTGGCAAGATGGAGTAAATCCTTACATGGCATTGAACTTGCTGACGATCATGACGGGGCCGAACGACTCCTCCTGCGCAATCATCATGTCATCCTTGACGTTTGTGAACACAGTGGGCTCCATGAACAGACCTGAATAAAAAAAAAACACTCAACTTTTTAAAGCACTTCCGCTGAAAATATGTCTTGTCAAATCTGTAGAGGAGGAAGGGGTGGGGTGGTGTTTCAAAATTGACCTTTGACTCTTGAACCCAGCACTGCACTTTGTTTGAAAACCATCAACTTTGAAAGTATTTTTGTTTTAAACAAGTCCTTTTCTGGGTTAGATTTATAAAACTCTGATACAATGACTCTCCTAATCACAAGTGAAAGCTTAAACTTGAATTCCTCAGACCAGAGACAATTGCTATGTCACTTGGTTCGGAGTGAGCTTTTGTGTACTTTCGTTAGAGACTGCAAACCTCAATACACAATGTTATGGCACAATGGTGGAGGATCCTGGGCAGCACGTTTGTAAATGAAATAAACTTTTTTTACACAGGGGACAGTAACAGGTATATTTCAAGCTGATTCACTTTTGATTAATTACAGTTCTATGGCAAGGTATTACATCAAATATCCTTGAAGGCAAAGTGTCAGTACAGTATACTTGCTTCAAGTCCCCGTACCCACAGAGTTGATACCCGTTTTTTTTTAATCTCCCCTACCTGGTCTGTCGACCTGCTTGCCTCCGTACACCAACGTGGCTCCCTGCTTCTTGCCGACCTCGCAGTACTCCAGGAGCTTCTCAAGGTGAGAGCGGTGGTTCTGAGGGCCGTGGGAGACAGATCGATCCAGGGGGTCACCGATTTTCATCTTCTTCACTTCCTCTACCTGTTCATCATAAACAAAACTCCAACCTGAAATAGTGTCCACTTGTGTCAGCTGCCATTACCAAAAAATATATTTGCGTATTGACACTTAAGGTTTGAAAAAAAGTCAACTTTCAAGTTTTTCTCGATCAAGAAAATGTAGATGAACAAAAAAACTTTGCAATTAGTTTACTTAAAGTCTAATAATTATTATAATAACCAGTTTTTATAAAGTGTTTAATAACACCCAAACGGGCGCAAGAAACCACAACCAAAATGGGCCTAATTTCATAGAGCTGCAAAAAGAAGCTAAGCACAAAAAAAGAAGAATATGCTTACTAAATAAGGTTCCAAGCCAAAATGGAATTTCACATGTGCCATAAGTGACTGGTAACCTGCTCATTGTTATTCAGCAGAAAATTGCTCAGCAAGAGTTGTTACTTAAACAACTGTATGAAATTGGGCCCAGGTAAGCTGAGCTATTTTAATTATGAGACCCATTTCTACAGCACCTTGTGAGGGTAAGCGAGGGGATGCAGCAGAATCTGCTGCCAACCACAACAGAAACACCGTTCGAATCCCTTCTCTTACCGATAAGTGTACTTGGGTTCTTTTCATGCATTGCACAACATACCGGATCTACGGATTTACATCCCATATGAATGACGAAGCAATTTCAGTCGAGAGTTTTGTTTGTACAGTAATCATGGCCGAACCCGAACCCACACTCTGACACTGAACATCAGAGCTCGACCCCGGTGCACTAGACCTGCTCGGCCATGACACTCCACGATGGGATACTATAGGTTAAAATGACACATAACTTTTGTCCTCACACCAAACTCTTTTGTTTCAGAAAGACATGACTTACCACGCTCTGAATGAACTCATCGTGGATCTTGTCCTCTACGTAGAGGCGTCCAGCAGCGATACAATTCTCTCCCTTGTTGAAGAACACAGCTCCAAGTGCCTGACCACCAACAAGGAACACAAACATGGTGTTATAGTTTCATAATATCTAATATCGCTGTGTAGCCACACAGTTTCGGCATCTTTATTTTGGCTACAAAGGCCAACAAACTTGAATATATAATGACTGAAGACGATCACACAGGTTGAACTCAATCAAGTTAGCTTGAAATCTGGCTTCTACCAGTCTGAACGACGACAGCGCCACGTTGCTACCAGTGAGAAACCGGCTGCTGAGCACGTGATCAATAAACAAATTAGGTCTTCGATTGACTGCCGAGCGCACTGTGTGTAGCACTCTACTGTAATGTTGCCCTGTTGGGACTTTGATTCGGGGTGGGACTGACCTGCCTGACAGCTGTATCCATGTTGCAGTCGGCGAAGATCACCAGTGGGGATTTCCCTCCAAGCTCAAGGGAGCACTTCTTCAGGTTACTCTCAGCACAACTGAAAACCCAGGACAATAATTGGCACAATTACACACCAAACAGGACAAACACCCAAATTAATCCATGTAATAATAATTTGTTGAACTAATAATGCATGATGCCTTTTGGCTCGAGTATTCTTAAATTGTAAATCTAATGCAGGTCTGACATTTCACTCAGGGAACAGAGGGAACATCGCCTCAATGCCCCTCGCAAATGCCTTGGTGCCCCTCGAGCTGTCCCAGTACGAATTTTCCATTTCCCTCATAGAGGTGCTCATCATCGAAGGAAAAGAAGTGCTTTGCTCATACACGATTGAAGTATCAGGTCTGTTCTGGGTAGTTCCCACATGACGTCACATAGTGTATGAAGTCGGCCACTTTTACAGGCAACGATAGGCCATATTCGAATGGGCGACTTTTGAGGGCACCAGATGGCAGCAGACTTACCAGGTAAAACCATTGTTTTTGGAAATGTGGGCATGCTCATAACTACGTAAACAATGACAATTTACCTCATAAGTCTGCTGCCACCTATTGTTTTAAAGTTTCCCATTGGCGGCTATGACTATGGCAACAGCTGTTGCTAAGGGTGTTGCTATGGCTGTCCTATACTTCAACACATGACGACAGTGCAATCCAGCTGTAGCTGTATTCTTCAATTTGGACACGGCCATGGTCAATTTTTAACGCCCATTTATGAGTTTTGTGTAAATACGCATGCAGCACGCTTGAGTTACATCAAATTCCTTGCATGATTGGTTGGTAAACCACTTGGCCCATATCGGGTGCTATCTATTCATTTTGGGAAAACAATAAAACACAAGTTTGTAATTTCCGTCACAGAGGTGGCATTGATGAAGGAAAAAAAATGAACTCCGCTCTTCAAAAGGAGAGTTTCAAAGCGTGCTCTCCGGAGCGTCTCAAAGAGTTCGAACGGTAGAAAAATTCTGATTGGATTGGTTAAGAATTTCATTGCGCATACACGGACCGGTCAGCTGGACTGCCGGAATGTTCAATTGGCACGTTCAAAATGTGCAGGATTGATCCAGAAGTTTGGCACAATGTTGCGGTCCAGCACAACTTTCTGGCAGTCCACTGGATTGTGGGCGCTTGCCTATGTGCGAGTTCTTTTGCGCCTGGAACGTACCAAACTTTTGGGACGCTCCCTTTTTTTTGAACAGACATTGCAATATATTTGCCTTTCACCGATGTGTAATAAGCACTGTATACTCAGTGCTTTCTAGTCCTGTTTTTTTCCACAGGACTCGTATTTTGGTCAGGCAGACACCAATGTTTTGACCCGGTAGCTCACCTCTTCATAATGGTCTGTCCAATGGGTGTGGAGCCGGTGAATCCAAGCTTACGGATGTCGGGATGATCGGCCATTCTCTGTCCAACCACGGAACCTTCAAGGACAACAAGGAAAGTTCACATGAGATGTTACAGAACACAATCGCAACTGGGTCATTTCACCAGGTTGGGACACTGTGTCTGAAGCCATTCAACCGGCGAAACTGGTTGAATGGTTTCCGACTGGCAGCCCCTTAACAAAGATATTGACAAATTAGGGAGGCTGCCAACATTAGGGCTGGATAGCTCAGTTGGTAAAGCGTCGGTACTTATAGCCAGTGGACGCTGGTTCAAATCCTGCTCCACCCAACTTTTCTTTGTTCATCCCAAAATAGATTAAATTGGGTTAGAAGTTTTATTGTCACACATATCTAATATATACAGTGAAATGTGTCATTGTTTTGAATGTCTAAAAACGTAAAAAAAAATACAGTAAAACATACACACAGGGCTAAATTAGAGTTTTTCACCTGATCCAGGGACAATGTTGATAACGCCCGGTGGGAAGCCTGCTTTGACAACAAGTTCGGCAAACTTGAGGGCAGTCAGGGGTGTGACCTGGGCAGGCTTAAGCACCACCGTGTTCCCAGCAGCCAGGCAAGAGGCCATCTTCCAGGCCAACATCATCAAAGGGTAGTTCCATGGCACCACTAGACCACACACACTGTAAGAATAAATGGGGGAAAGTTGATGGAATTGTGTGTAAGGGTATACATAAACCCCCCCCCCAAAAAAAGTTTCTTTCGAGCTGTCAGTCTGAGTCAAGGTCTTGACACTCGTGAGGAGCAGTACAGTTAACAATTATTGCTTCTTCCTTCAGATGGGACGTAATGGGCCCGGTGTGATGCAAGTAAATAAAGCAAGTACACTTATCGCTAAAAGAAGGGGTTTGCCCTGGCGTTTCTTGCATGGTTGGCTGCAGATTGCGCCGCATAACTTTATAAGCCCTTACAAGGTGCTATACAAATGGTCTCATATAAGTAAAAAACTTAGCATACGCGTCTTAAAGGTGCCCACTCGTCAACGCGTGACAAACATATTCGTGCCACAAAAGATCACCTTTGACCGGCGCACGCATTGTACGTAAACTATGTACGGGTACATGATCGTTTTTTACCCACAGAAATGGCTGTCGGGTAATGTTGACGAGTGGGCATCTTTAAGTGCTTTGAGACGCTTTTACTCCCAACAGGCTTAAAGCTATTTGTGTATTACTACCTCGCAATAAATCTTTTTATAAGACAAAGTGCTCAGACATTGAACATTATCAGACTGACTGCTTGAGTTTACTCACCCGATGGGCTCTCTCTTGGTGAAAGTCAAGTTCTTGTTTGGTCTGGCGTGATTGATTGGAATCGTCATACCCTACAAGAAGACAAGAAGAAGAAGAAGAAACCAAATCAGAAAAGGTTCCATGCCGCTTACACCGGATCATGAAAGCAAGCAGAATTGAACTTGTTTTTTTTTTGTTGATGCAAGTTTGCCCCAAACAAGGCTAAAAGCCACTCTTGGTGAGGGGCTACAAGAAGAAAACATCAAGATGAAAATAACTCAGGGGAGCTGAAGGTAGGAATTGATATACCTCTTAAAGCAGTCTAGATTGTAGGATGGAGGGAAACATGCACCAGGCAAGGAGTTCCGAAGAAATGCAGTATTTGAAACTGCAGACTGACCTATGGTACATGTGGGCAATTCAATAATCATCCAACTGATTTTCAGAGGGGTAAAAGAATCGGAAATCAGATTTAAAATAGGAAGAATATCATTCCCGAGTGCTACTTGGCTACCGGTGATGCTGATGTTGACAATAACAATGTCTGCATCCTAATTTAGGGTTAGTTTGTGTCAGGGTTACTTTCACACGAAGCACACAGCTAGATATACCCCCCCCCCCCCCATCAGCATACTCACATGTATCTTGTCACACCATCCTGCGAAGTAACGGAAGGTATCAATGGACATGCCGATATGCGTTTTGATGGCCAGGGTGTAGACAGCACCAGAGTCGATGCTCTCCAGCGTTGCAAGCTCCTCTTTATGTTCCTCCATGAGATCGGCAAGCCTGGAGACGAATATTACTGATCGGTTAAACTTTTCACAGGAAAACAAAATCAGGCTGCAATGAACACGCTGTCACTCTGCAGTGTTTGCTGGAATTTGCAAAGCAGGACAATTTGTCAGACGGACGAAAAGTGGTCTTGACCCAGTTCACCCGACGTCATCATCACAAACTATCTTGGTTGCCCCATTTTGGAAGTCAATTTCCCAGTGTGTTTTACAGTGTAGTGCAATTTTAGGCGGCGAGGCATTTACACGCTTAACTGCTGACTTCCAAAATGGTGAGCGCGGCACAGTCGCCGCGTGTGACGTGTGTGCAAGGGGTCAATAGCCAACGCTGCGGCAGTAAATCATGTAAATACATGGCAAAATGAAGTACGACACATTACGTTTGTTCCACCAATCAATAGACTAGGATCTGTGTGTGCAGTATATAACTTTAATTAGTTGGATGCTCTTCCACTTTCAGTTGAGTATTATACCTCCTTCCTCCTGCCTTCATGTCAAATGTAACCTGATGTGTGACTGGTGGCACTAAAGTAAATAAGTTTGAAGGAAGTCGACTTACTTGGACATGAGAGTTCCTCTGTCTCTAGCATTCATCTTGCCCCATTCACCCTCCTCAAATGCTTCCTGTCAATAAAACATGCATAGTTCTCAAAATCTTTGTTCATTTCTAAAATATTATGGAACAGGGTAAGTATGTAGTTATACAAATTTGAATCATTTATACAAAGTTTTAGAATTAAGTTAAAAGCCATCCAAGGGTCAAATGTGGTATTAACAAGCTGGCATCTGGCCTATTTCGCATGCCATAGCCATATTTCACAAGCCATCTGGCCTATTTACAAGCCATCTGGCCTATTTTACAAGCCATCTGGCCTAATTTACAAGCCATTTGACCTATTTTACAAGCCATCACGCCCATTTCACAAGCCATCATGCCTAATCCACAAGCCATCTGGCCCATTTCACAAGCAGAAGCCATCTGGCCTATTTCACAAGCCATTTGGCCTACTTTACAAGCCTTTGAAGATGCCTGGGCAATGGATCATGTACCTTAGCAGCCGCAACAGCAGTGTCGACATCAGCTTTTGTGCCCTTGGCCACCTTACAGATGACACTCTCGTCACTTGGGTTGATCGTGTCAAAGGTCTTGCCGTCTTCTGAATCCACAAAGTCGTTGTTGATGAAGATTTGGTTGGGGAATTCAATGTCCATATCATTGACGTGCATCTTCACCTGTAGTAATGCAATCGTGACCCCAAAAAAATGTAAAATTAGTTAGTCTGTGATACTGGTGTCGTACTTTTCTTTATGGTTTGCAGTAAAACCACCAGCAGATTCGCCAAGCCACCGCAGTTTTATAAGCTTGCCGCCAGGCTTATTTCCTCGATTATTAAACCTCCTTTGATACCATCATGGTATCATGATAGAACATCCCTTCTTTAAGCGAGGCTTATAAGCTATGGTCTTTCTATCATGATATGTGATCGCCTTGCTCATAAGCGATGGTGGCTTGTCAAATTGGATGACACCGCGTCTCATCTACTTCCTCTGAGAACAACAATTCTGAGAAAAAAACTGTCCTTAAAATTTATCTACTGTGGAGGAGTAGATAAGTGGCATTGGGAGGGTTCTCAAATAGTATCTTCAATATCCTTGAGTGAGACAAGTTAGTTCTGAAAAAAAAAAATTAATTCTGGCTACTCTTGCCGCTAACTTGACTTGTAGATTTAGAGGAATCTCGTTTTCATCTTCACTGTCCGGGAGTGAAAAAAAGGTTTGGTCTCCACAGTTTGACTCGCCTGCACTATCTTTTAATTAAGGCAGAGGGTGAGAGTCACTGCTGACAAAAAGGTCTGAAACTGGGAGCTAACGTTCAGGAGGTATGTTGAAATGACGACAATTCCACCCCTGGATTTGAATACTTTGGGCCACAGCATCCTCAGTGCTAGAAAAGTAGATCAAAGAGCATGATTTCTTCAAACATAGTGAAAATAACAGCAGAATTTATTCACCAGGCAGACATAAGAAGTCTGAATTCAGGTAACTGTCTGAAACTTCCCATTCCTGTTAAATAGCGTTACTTACAGCGTCATACTCGAATACAAAGTCATCCAGCCCACGTCCTTTCTTAATGACCTTTTGCACAAACGCATCATAAGTAGTGGCCATGTAAACCTCCTCGTTGGACAATGCGATACCGTTGCACTTTTGCTTGACCTCTTCTACCAACCTGCGTGAAAAGATTATGTTCATAATAATTAACATTAATACTAAGAACATGTATTTATTACGCACTTTGTCAAGCCAAGTAGGCCCCTCAAAGCCTGACTTTGACAGCAGCCTTCCCCCAAGCCACGATTCTTAATTGAGTGACTTCGGCTACGGCTATTGGCTGCAACAACAACATTGAGGAATAGGCCTTTTCCAGCGATTCAGCTACAGCCACTGCCAAAGGCCACAAATATGGACACAACTTATCGTCATTATCGAATCCTGGTCATGACACTTGTGTTAAGACACTTAACTCTAATTGCTTCAAATAGGGGAAGAGGCAGTTATGTTTGTCTCCTAACAGATTCAATTACCCCGCCCTGTTCTTAGATGCCCTGTGAAGAGACTTGAGTTTATATCTCGCCATGTCTTGTTTCTGCGCACTGGGGCAGGTTTCCATACCTTTAAAATGTAGCCCACACCTCGAGTGGCCTTTGGACCTTTTGAATTGGGCAAACTGTATAAAAAAAAATTCAAAACAATTATAATTTATACGGTAATGTCACTTACCTGGCAACATCCATGGAGCCACCGCCCATCTTGAAGAAGTCAGAGTCCCCGCTGATCTTAGTGGTGGAGAGAATACCGCTCCAAATACCCTAAGATACCAGGGGGAATAAATCAAAACATAATAACCATCTTCAATTGCTTCTACTTTCTTCTCAGAAGGATCTCCCATTTCAGAGTTGAGGTTAGCAACAACAGTTCATTCGGTTCTTTATCAAGACACCTTAATTCACAGTTGATGTCAGAGTGAGGCTGCCACATAATAACCATTCTCTGGAGCTAACACACTGCACTCATCAGTGAAAATTACCTGATTGTCTTGATGTTTTTTTTGTGAGTAGCATGTGCAGTGATCCCTACCTGATCTCCAGTTCTTCAAGGCCCTTTTAGTCTTAAGTATCTTACACCTGGTAACTTTTTTTCTCGGTTCAATGCACACGCACGCCCAGGGGTCCATACTTAGCCTGTGCGTTGACAATTATTTTTGTAAACGTGTAACAGTTTCTGAAACGGTGGGTTACACGTGTAACTGTCCGTTCCAGAAACAAAATTTAGAGTTAAAAAACACATGTTTACACGACAACGAGACAGGTAGTCAAAACATTGCGACTTCATCACAGCATTTTGACTTCGAGCAACCACCCCCCAAAAAACAAAAAACAAAAACAAGAACAAACAGATCTTACATTTTACTCATCCCATTCATCCAGGGTATCGTAAATGTTATAATTTGAGCCAAATACAGCCTACATTTTGCATAGGTTTTGCGTAGTAACCATGCTGCAATAAATTTTTCTATCATTTATTCTCCCGTTGAATCGAAATGGATATATTGATACCGTGGAAAATAATGTGAAGTCGATTTGTGACTTTTAGGGAACCTACATGTAGGTGGCAGCAGACATTACCGTGTAAATCCATTGTTCTCGGAAGTGTGCGCATGCTCAGACCAACGTGAACAATACAACATTACCTGATATGTCTGCTGCAGCCCGGTATCCCAAAGTCACCCACTGAAAGGATATTTCATTATATTTGCAAAAATGACATCAAGAACAAGTCACAGCAAAATCACAGCTAATAAGGTTGCTCCTACCATGATGGCCTCAGCATATTTCTCTTCCTCTGGCGTCATTTCGATCTTTTCCTCTGCATCGCCGGACATTCCATACTTTTGTGCCTGGATCATGCGCCCATCTTCAAACTGTAGGGTCTTTACTTTTAGCTAGAACAATTAAAAAGTAATGGAAAAAAAATACAATGAATTGTATTACCACAGGTAGATTTAAATATACGCAGTGGAGTATCCCGGCCGAGTATAAAAAGACCAATTTAAGAAAAATGGGTTTTGAGTTTGAACAACTGCCTTTTTATTTCGGAATACGGGATTTATTTGTTTTTTAATTAGTGCCCTCTTTTTATGTGGAAATTGCTTTTATCTCAAAATCATCTCTAAACAAGTTAGCAGTTGTATGCATTTTTAGTGTAGAGAGACCCACATATAATTTTGGGATAAATCATTTAGTTTCAGGGCAATACTTCTCAAGGAAACGGCACACCTGTCATTATCTTACCATCTGCCCATCGTTACCAGTGAAGACCATCCCATCCTTGGTGACAATGGCAGGGTAGGTGGACCCTGGGATGGTGACCTCTGTACCCTTTGGCCGTGACCCCTTGATCAGCCTGGAGCCAAACATGGACACTTTCTGCAACAGAAACGCAAGCACTTTATATCAGTTGCTAAAAAGCTGTGATATCTGGGATTACAGTTGACTACCGCATTTCATTTTAACTTCATTTAATCGATCGAAGTTGAAAGACTCAGATGAGTTTTTAAATCAAGCTATTGGAATTATTATTATTATTATTATTATTATTTATTTCTGGTAATGAAACCAAGGATGCCTCATAAGTGAACTTAATCACTGTAGCTCTTAAGCCTGAGGAAACCTGTAGACAAGGGTGCTTGCTATGTGAACCAGAAAACACTGGGGAAATTCTCCTACTCTTCCACGTATTCTAGGTTCTTTTAAGTGCACTATGAATGCCTGTGCCTTAATAACGTGCTGCCACCAGCATTCTTCCAATTTTTCCTGTCTAGCCTGATGGGATTTCAGGATTCCAGCAGTGGAATGTACGGGCGACCTTTGTTTGGTATTCCGATTTTACACAAATGTGTGTTTCAACGTCGCCCCCATTTTCTGGCTCGAAAAATATTTTTGTGGATGCACGGCAGCTGGCGCCAGCTGGTTAAAGTTGAAACTTAATTATGGAGAGGTATACCTAAGTAGTTTAAATCAGCAGTCTCTAAACTTTTAGGGCCGGCGACCCAATGAAAATTTCAGGCACTCGATTGTGACCCACCCAATGCTCGCAGGCCAAGTAAAACCCCTGCTGCAGAGGTGATGTCATAAAAACAATGCTTATCATAAAGGGTGTAAATTATTTATTAAAGCAGTTTGTTTTGGGCTTTGAACTCATCATAAAAGTTAAGGAAAAATACCATGTTTTTGATGATAGATTGTGAGGCATTCTTTCTTGCTGACGGAATGATCAAAGTAATAAATTTTAGCACTTTTGACAAAGTTTGGCAACTCACCCGACCGATAGTTTGCGATATGTTGATTTAAATTATAGAAAAATTATTTTAACAGATAATTCAGAGATAGGTGTAACATAGATTGCGTTCATATTGAAAAAAAACCTGTCAATTTCTTTGAAAATAATTAAGGCCATATTTGTCACAATTGACAGTGGAGCGATTTTATCTGTAATTTTTACCTGTCCATCGATGACCGCCCAGGCACCAGGAATCATGTCGTTACCACGGATGAAGTTATGGAGCATCTCACCAGTCTGATCCCAGTTAATCTGAAATGTCAATGTTTATCCACTCAGATCTACTCTAATAACAGCTTTACTCAGAATCATAAAATCAAAGAGTACAAAAGATGAACTGTTGGAGTTCAAATCTCTTTGAGCTTGGATTTGAAATCTCTTTGAGCTTGGATTTGAAATCTCTTTGAGCTTGGATTTGAAATCTCTTTGAGCTTGGATTTGAAATCTCTTTGAGCTTGGATTTGAAATCTCTTTGAGCTTGGATTTGAAATCTCTTTGAGCTTGGATTTGATATCTCTTTGAGCTTGGATTTGAAATCTCTTTGAGCGTCGATTTGAAATCTCTTTGAGCTTGGATTTGAAATCTCTTTGAGCTTGGATTTGAAACTCTTTGAGCTTGGATTTGAAATCTCTTTGAGCTTGGATTTGAAATCTCTTTGAGCTTGGATCTGAAATCTCTTTGAGCTTGGATTTGAAATCTCTTTGAGGGTTGATTTGAAATCTCTATGAACTTGGATAGTTTATGATCCTTTTGATGGTATGCCATATTACTTTAGAGGGGAAATTGTCAAGTGTAACCTATTGAACTGCCAAATCAACTATCTCCTGTGTCAAAATATTTTAGCAGTAAACTTAGGAATACACATATTCAAATGTCAAGATGTTAAACAAATATTCTTATTCGGTCTGGTGCATCGGACTCGAGTTCTGAAGGCTGAATCATCAGTCTGGGTTCAATTCCCGGTCAAGACACTCGTGTCCAGCCTTCAGCAAGGCAGTTAACCTTAATTGTACACATGGGAACCTGCCCGGACTGAGATGGTATCTATGTTGGAATAACCCCTTAGTAAGAATAATAAGCAGCTTGCGGTTGTATGCTCCCAAGGGAGTTGAGAAAGTTTGATGGTTGATTAAAGTATACCTGATGAACAGGGATAACAATGTTGTAAAGTGCCTTGTTCCCTACCTACTCGGATATGTGCGCTATACAAGAATCATATAATACTAAGTTAATACTCTAGTCTTGAAAAAGATCATGTGTCCATACACGTGTTTAAATACACTTTTTGCAACAACAAAAAAGACAAGTATTTGACAAAAAATCTAAAATGATTCTAGCTTTGTTTAAGTTCCTGTTTGACACATTTGTTTCTACACCATGCATTTACCTGTGCAACTTCCTTCTTTTTCCAGATGGGGTCGTAAGTGGCTCCCTCCTCAGGCTGGATGATCTTAGGGGCTGTGCCATTAGCGATCATCTCCACTGCCTCCCCCTGGTAAGAATAGCAATGTATCAGCATTGAGGAACTTTCAAACTTTATAAATGGAGTATTGTGGCTGTGAGGTCAAGTCACTGGATTCCAGCTCTAGTGTTTAGTGTCAGAGTACGGGTTTGAGAACCAGTCACTTGTGTCCTTGAGCAAAGAACTTCACAATAATTGGTTTGTCCTTTAGATGGGTCGTTAAACTGTGAGTCCCTTGTCTTGTATAACGCACGTAAACGGACGCAGTACACTTATCTTTTAGATAAGGGGTTTGACCCAAGTGTATCGGGCATGGTTGGCTGCAGATTGCATCACCTTGTTAACCCTTACAAGGTGCTATAGATGGGTATTATATTTAAACACAGCTCTTCTGAATACCTTCCTTTCAATGAATAGCACATTGATACGCCTGTTCAGTAGTGACAAAACATTACATAAGAACTACATGATTATTAATATTATCACTGTTACAAATTGAACCATTGTATAAATACATCCAATTGCAACCTCGTTCCCAGGGGTGATCGATCCCGCCCCCAACCCCTCCATTTTTACCCATCATGCCTTGCTCGCTCATAACCCCTGGAACTGGTGATTTAAAATGTGCCAGTATATGGCATATTTTTATTAGGCCTGTGGCCAATCCACTCTACACAAGCGCTCAAGTATGGCAGACCGCAAAAGAGGCATCAAATCATAGAGCAACAGGTTCCCTCTCATTAGTCTTTAACATGTATAACTGTATGCAGATTCTGGTGACCACGTACAAACATGATTCATTTGAAGTGGAATCACCTCAAACCTCTTGTATTTTGACTAAGCGCCCCACAAGTGTTTGAAAGTTTTTAACAAGCGTGCGCGCAATGCAGTCACTTTTGTGAGTCAATCAGCGTTGTTTTTCAGTAAATCCCTACCAGCTTGACCAGTCGTGGATTTCACAAAGCGCTAGGACTAGTCTTATCTCGAGTTAGGACAAGTAACTAGTCCTAACTTTTAGGACTAGACATAAGTCAGGACTAGTCCTAAGTTAGGACTTCTTTTGTGAAATCCACCCCAGGGGTTAGTGACAAAACGTATTGATACGGCGCGCTGCCCATGGTAGCGAGGCTGATCCAAGTGATTAAAGAGTGAGTCTTATTATTAGAGAACTCTTACCATAGCTACAATACCCTCTGGATACAGGAAGCGGTTGTACAATGTATCTAGTGTGTCGTTAATGTCAACGTAAACCTCTCTCTGCAGGAGGATGGGACCCGTATCCAGACCATCGTCAGCGTAGAAGATTGAGAAGCCACCGTATTTATCACCACACATCAGAGTCCTGCACGAAAATTACAGCAGCTACACTTAAAATGTAGCAATACACAACACAGTGCCTTGCTCAAAATGTCACATATGTTGTACACACGTATACCCACTTGCATGTAAGTCACATGTGGCTACAGTCTGCCCATGGTCTCCAATTTTGGCGAGTCAGAACGCATGTGAAGATATGGTGCACTGCCCAGTAGTAACACTCAAGGACTCTGACTCCCAAAATGGCAACAAGCAAGTGTGATGTCACACACGGCTGCTGTCTGCCCATGGTCTACCCTTTTGGGGGTCAATTTGCATACAAAAAGGTGTGTGCCCGAATCACGTGTAAGCCACCTAAAATGCACATTGAACAGTTGGGTGGTGAGAGTCAATGCTGACGAATATGTCTGAAAGTAGGATCCAAATTTTAGGAGAGTGCATTTCCACCTTTTGGTAACCCCTGGAGTTATAGATTTCAAGGAGCTTATGAAAGCAGTAACCTCAGCACTAGAGAAGTAGATGGACGAGCATGTTTTCTTTACATCTACAGTAGAAAATCTTTTCTTTTTTTTCAGACATAAAATTTTCTAAATTCTGATGAAAGTCTAATGTTTTCATTCCCGACAGTTAGGCCTACACACAGGGAATCAACATTTTTAATATCATGACCAGTGCCTTTTAATGTTTGTTTTTGACCGGCGCCTTTTTCGAATGTTTGTTTTTAATCTACAGTAAAATGTGCCCAGCAAATGTATTATTATTATCCATAATCAGGACTGGAATTACACAGAGGCCATGACCTCTGTTGCCCTGCTCCTGGCCTTAGTGGCCTTTCAAAAGTTTCCCAAAGACTTCAAACTTTTCCACTGGAAGCGCCCTTTGCAAAATGTAAATGGCCTCGTCCTCTCAAAGATGAACATTCCAGGCCTGCGTTATGTTTGCTATTGTCAGGTTACGATGAATTGTCCTTACCAGTTGATGGCGGACGCTCCCCTATGCCTGGGTAGGATAGAGGGGTGGTACACGATGGATCCGTGCTTGGGGTGATCGGTTACCTCCGATGGGATGAATTGAGAACAGAACGGCATCACATTCAGGTCTGGCTTGGTCTGCTCGTATGCCTGTCAGTGTACAATGGACAATACAAAATAAGCTGTCTGGAGATACCAAAATCTTGCTTTCTCTTCAGTTTCTACTGTAAGTTACTTTCTTTAACTAAGAGTAAAACTTACTTACTGTATACATGTAATCCATGGTTCTCTAAGACTCTACTGTTCATTATATGTTGTCCATAATACCGAGGGAGAGTTGAGGGTACTGCACAAAGAAACCCCGACTTGACAATGCCAAGAGAACAAATATTCTCTTTATTGGATCGAACGTTTGGTTTCTTGACCGAGAAAATGTTGAGTCCTCGTTTGCACCATGAATTGCAAAACATCGGCCATCACCTACATGTGCGGCATAGGAGTAGTACTAAACACTGAACCATGGCTCGATTGCCGGCTCTGACTTGCCTCTATGCAGCCAAAATACAATGAATGAACAATGGTGGAAGACTCCCCTTGGAACAAAAGACAAAAGGTCTGTAACCGGGGATTACACAAAAATCACCTCTGAATAGCCACAAAATGCCAGTTTTCGTAAGACCTTTTTTTATCCTTGTGTGGGTGAAACGAAGCGTTAGACTTCGTGTGTGTGGTCTGTGCACACTCCACCATTGAATGACTGCACGACCTTTGCTTTTATTTGTTGGCTTTATTTATTGATTTTGTTTTTGCATTAAAGATGCTCAGTACCTGAAGGACTTCCGGGAGAGCCTTTCCCTTCACTCGCCATCTTGGGAATTTGAATACTGGAACGCCATCCTTCTCTGCTGTTGAGGCTGTAACAGAAATAAAGGACATGTAAATGAAATGACCAAGTTGCTTAACTACACTGTTGAACAGTTCGGAAATGCCACATTAAAAAATTTAAAATTGTATACTACATGTTCACCACTGTAGTCATGACATCGTCCCAGGTCACCGAGCTGCAACCATAGCAACTGGTTCACGCCGTCCGGTACACACAAACAGCGAGGAACCATGGCTGTCGTCTCAATGTATGGAAAAAAGCTACATTTTTGGGAATTTCCAAATCAGTTTGCGGGGAGCTACATTTGTCTCCTTCCTGAACCGAAAATAACTGCACCTATGACCTCCACTAGTATGATTACTCACCAAGTTGATCTGCCTTTCCATTGACGTCGGGTATTGTGAAGACTCCGACGACCTCGTGACCATTCTTTCTGATCAGCTTGTACACCTCCTCGCCAAACTGGCTCTGACCAATCACAGCTATCTTCATTTTGTTAAAGATACTCTGCAAATGTATAATCAATAAATTAATTGTTAATTTGTGCTGTTAATTCACCATATTCGGAATAGTTTTAAAAGCGAGTCTGCCATAAAAATAACCCCTCTCTCTGTACCTGACACGCCACTTACATGAACATCGGCGAAAATTACCAATTAGTCTGATAGTTCACGTGCACACCCTTTCATTTCTGACAGTAAGATTAAAGAATTACTGTTCAGTGGTGTGTCCTGGCATCAAGCACACCGGACTCAAGCTCTATGGTGTTTCTGATCAGCACAGTGTGGGTTCCAGTCCCCTTGACACTTGTGTCCTAAAGCAAGACACTTGACCATTATTGCTTCATCCTTTGGGCGAGACGTAGGTCCCACCTGTTATGTAATGCACGTAAAAGAACCCAGTGGAGTTATCATGAAGAGAAGAAGTTCGCCTTGGTGTTTCGGGCACGGTTGGCAATTCCATGCGCACAACTAACCCTGCCTCCAACTTACACTCCCATGAGGAGGTTTAAAATCAGTCCGTTACCTCAATGAAATATGCTGAAAAGTCACTGTGAATAATGGTTGCACATGTAAACTTTTCACTACTCTGAATTACACCCTACGTACCAACAGGATTGCGACAGGAAAATCTTTTGTATTCAGGGTGCAAGACTTAAAATGGCTAACTGGTGTGAATGAGGCCTATAAAGTGATCTGTTGATACATGTATGTGAAGTTTCCATTATGGCCCAGATTTATGTTTAATTTAAAGGCTGTGTCACACAGGGCGATTTACAGGCAACCAGGTCCAGGCAATCTCCAAGGAGCACCCCCCCCCCCTCCCCCTGTGAGAAGCTTTAAAAAACGGCTCTTTGAGGGTTAAACGCACAAACAATCTTAGTTAGTTCATACATGTGCATGTACATTTGCTAGTTTAGTGTAGTAAATCACTTCTAACTTAAAGGATTCATACATGTACATCTGTGGAAGTTAATTGCTTTCCTTATCAAATGACCCCGACTACTGAACACCCATCAAATTCAACTTCTTGGGTCCTGCTAAATTCTGTTGGACCGACAACTCAGATGCCAAGCTGATCACCCATGCATTCTGAGCAGTTGGGCCTTGAAAACATATTTTTTTTTGTTCAGAGGGCAAGGCAATTTTCAACTTTCATTCCCTTCCATTGAAAAATATTAAAGTCTGGGGGAAACTGTTGAAGGGGCACCAAGGCCAAGACCAGCAGAGCAACAGAGGCCATGGCCCCATGGCCTCTGTGTAGTTCCAGGCCTGAGGCAGTCCGATTGTGAGATACGTGTACCATGTGATGTAAGAACTTGTACATGTACTTGTTTGAGGTCTGATACTTTTGTTCTTATTAAGAGGCACTACCTTGGACGCAAATATTTGTGACGTTTCTTTTCAATTGTCTAGGGCACACAAACCCAAGAAAAAGAGAGAGGAAATCAGCTTATCAGCTGAAAACGAGCATGCCTGAACAGTGAACATTTCAAACAAATTTACATTTACATGTCCATGTACAGTTACATAACTATTGTAATGCACATATTTCAATGAACAGTGACACAGCACTTTGGTTGCAGAAGTTACAGTAAAATACAAAATCAAATGAACAAAATGAAGTTATCACAGATTACGTTATGAAATACAAACAGACAATCTGGTGTCATCTGGATTTAACCATCCAACTGGACTTTGAACCAGGACACACCTCCCTCTTACAGCGATAACACCTGATACTTCACTATGTAACCACTGATAATATGAACGATATGTAGTACACGTGTTGTCCACTGTTGCGCAATGTATGTCAACTTTATGAATTTGCTTTGGTACAATGTATGTACTTCTAAATCTTATTACAAATCTGTTAATACTTATGCATCCACAGTGCACTGCACCGTTTTGTGACTGATGCTGCAAATTGTACAAATTTATTAAAAAGACAAATCAGCATGGCCTGTTTTTAAAGTGAATTTAGAGTACTGTCCCTTAAAATAAACACCAAAATGTTTGACTTTCAGATCGGTGTGCATGCCTGGCCCAGTTACGTACTATGTACTGTAGGCAATAGGTATTTGGACCAGTCCCAAATCCTCAAACAAAATTGACAACATCATAATTAGGATTTGGAAGACTTGGGAGTGTCAGGGAGACAGTTTAAACATCACACAATGCAATACTACTTACTAGAGTACTAAATCCACATTGTTAAAACTAGCAATCAGTCCATACATATGTTTGTCCATGGAGGTAGAAATTTTGAAATTTCTACCTCCATGGTTTGTCATAACATGAAACCAATTTGAAGCCATGTAGTGTGTACCCAAGAGCAGAACAGTCATTATGGTCCACTTTTTCTCCCTCATTCACTCATTAACATAAGACAGCATGCAGTGGAAAAATACAACCCATCCACTAATGCCATTACCTGGGGTCTTTATGGTCATTGTAATACCAGGATGTTGAGGCTCCAGTCTGGGCATTGTTTGTGAGCTTACCCAGCTCATTCATGCTTACATAACATGGAGGAGGGAAAACCCACTCTTCCAGTTTTGTGTGGTTGGCCGTTTTTTGGTGTTTGTACACCTAAAAGTAAAACACAAATTGTGCATCACGATGATCACCACCTTCTGACATGTCTGAAAGGTTTAACCTGTCTTACAATATGTCTGCCTACACATCCGTACATCTGTACAAACATTCAGGCCTTATCACACTATGACAAATCTCTGTGTTGGACATGGGTCAGACCCATGTAAGTTTGACAGACCTTTTCCCACTACAACATTTCAATCCGACGCTGACCCATGTAGAGCGCTGGATCCCTGTTAAAACCAACCCTGCTCAGAAGGTGGATCCAGGGTTATTGACCCGTGTAGAGAATTACATCTACACGTGTTGCAAAAAAGCTGATTTCACATCGGGCAGTGTGAAAGCAGAGCAGGTTTTAACCATGTTGAAATTTTATGAGGTCAACAGCGACAGTGTGAAAATGCCGACAGAGGATACATGTGGAAGGGCAAGTACGGTGAGTACACGCGTAGGCCTACACAATCATGCCCTCCCACACACTTTCACCCTCTTGTTACTCAAGTCGTCTATGGCATGTATGGTCAGGAAGAGGGGGTGTGAGAGCAGCCGACTGAAAGTTGCCTACGGTTGGTAAGGAAAGGGTTAACATCCACCTGATCTTACACATGAAAAATGATCCCATTTCATTTTGTACACATATCGTCTGTGAGGGAAATTGTATGTGTGTTCAGGCAATAACAACTGGTTTATAGCAAACCCTGCCGTTTGACTGTACCAGTACTACCAGCACATGATAACCTTTGTTGAGCAATCTTTCAAGGCAATGGGAAATTGATCACCTACTATTCAACAAGTGTAGCCTTGAAGTTCAAAGTTTGAACAGGACTAGTCCCTCCGGTTGTGTCAACATTAACTCCTGGGCATGGAGGGGAGAGGCAATTGCCTCCATGAGAGCATGGAGATAGAAATTAAATTCTACCTCCATGATGAGTGTGAAGCATTAGGTCTGCCTACATACAAAACACTGACAAGCCACTACATGTACCTGAACATGTAACTGTACATGTACATTGTTGTTTGTAAATAATTCCTAAGAAATTTCCCAAGAAATATTTCAGCCTGAAATATTGTTAATTTTGGTAAAGTTACAATCAAATTTAAGGACATTGTGATTTATATAGGCCTAATGAAAAGTGTGCACGGTTTTCCACTGTTTACTCCTGAATTGGACGACGGATTGGGGCAAAATTTTCACACCTTTTTGTGTGTGTGTGTGCATGCATTGAATCAAATAAAGTAAGAACACCACCATCACCTTTACCAAGAATATATTTCACCTTTAAAGTGTATTTGTGTTTAACAATTACATGTAGTACCTGTATGTGCTTACATTGCATTTAACATTTGAGGGTGCATTGTCAACGTTCTGTTAGTGGATTACCCAAACACAATGGAGAGCGTTTATCCATGCAGAATTCTGTTCAATTTTATTTTTAGCTCAAGGGGTAGGCTTTGGGGCCTGCCATACCCATCAGCGCGACCCTAACCCTCCCAGATCCTTCCAAATATTTCAAAAGGGAAGTTTTCCACCATGACCATCTTAATACCATGCAAGTTACGGAAACCTAATCCATATCCGACTGCCACTTTCTAAAGGATTTTACTCAATTTTTTAATGGATGTTGGGCTTTATAATATGTACTTCCCTTTTTTCATATTGTTCTTGTTGTAAAGACCACTGTAGACATGAAAATGACTTGTTTTTCATGATTTCGACACTTTGTAACAGTTCAAAGTGCCTAGTTCCTCTCTGTATACACTCTGTCAACCTTTATTGACAGGTAAGGATATAATTTGACCTTAATTAAGATAGATAAAGTGGGAGTCGGATACGGCAATTTTATATATCTACTTCCAACCTCCTAAAAAAGTCACTTGTCTAAACTCAAAATGCCGAATCTGACAGCAACCATAGAGGTAGATCTCACTACGCAGCAACTTCTCACCTGTTATGTCTGGTGATAATATAAATATAGTATTAGTACCTCATTTACCCCCAAATTGTTTTTAAAAAAAATACACAATGAGGAACAAAGTAGCTGTTGAGTTCCCCCCCCCCCACCTTTTTTTTACAGTGTGCTTTCAAATGTTCCCTCATTTCCACTTGCTCCCTCTGATTATTTAAATATTCAAGTATATACCACTAGAAACAAAATCAACTACTTACTATACAGTGCGCAAATGAAGTCCACTAAAGTCACACTTGATCTGAATGGTTACAGGAAATACAGTCTTCAACTTGAGGAATATTACCAGCAAGGAACTACACAGCAAGTACCCAGTTCAAATGTGGCATTTAAAAAACCCAAGCTATTGGTACACCATGCATGTTGTGCATGACAGAAAAACCCCAAAGCTGCATTGAGCTAGCCGAACAAAAGCACTCCCCCAGTTTGATGAATAATTCATGACCTTTGTGCCCCTGGAAAATAACTGGCTGCTAACCAATCAAACATCAATAGCATGAAGGGACACAGACACACCTCCAACTAGCCTCAGATCGATTGGCCAATCAGAACAGCTGTTACTTGTATTCTAATGAGTTTGCTGATGCTGGCTCCCATTGTCAGCTTGGCAATTTGCATAAGGTCAACCTTGGTGATCCCTGGTTTTTTGTAGGGAAATGTTTTTGTGCAAACACAGAACCCAAAGACCAAAACCAACTACCATGAAATGCTCCTTCATGAATAAACAAGTTACCCTAACTTGTTTACAATCAGTCAACAGACTGTTCATGTTTGTCATGGAGCAAAGAGTGTTTACTAAACATGTGTGGCTAGTGTACATGTACATTACACCTCAGGGTGCATAATGAGGAATATAACTGTTTCAAACACATTCTGTAATGCTTGGGTGTGCTCGGCTTGCCTTTTCCTTCATCCTTCCTCCATTCTTCACCATCCATCCATACTTGAGAAAGGATGCTTAAAAACATGTAAAGACCACTGATAACAAGTGTTAATTACTGGAGAAAGCGTATGAGACAACTTCTACATGTATGTTACAAAAGTTGATGTGTCAATCCGTGAACAGCCAATGGACTTCCCTTTAACTGTACTGGTACTAATTAGTATACGCATCAAATTTCAAACGCCAATAACTTAACAGCATTAACTTAATTAATAACATTATGACTATTAACGTTGATCATAAAACAACAGTCTCTATGGAGTGACTGGAGAACATGTTTTTCAGATAATAAAAGCATTGGTTTTTTTTCTATTAAATAATCAATTATAATATTAAAGATTAAAATCATTTTTATTCTTCAGTTTTTACAACAGAAGGCAAATTTCTGTGTAAGATAGCAAATAAAAATGACTACTGTATTTTTCTGCATTATATTAAACTTATAAAGAAGTGGCAGAAACCTCAGTGTTGCAATGACATGTAGTATGCACAAAAAGTTGTCAGAATTTAGGATATTTCTTTAGTGAATCGTTGTTGTGTCAGTTCATGGCAGTAAGCCAATGAACAAACTTTTCTCAAATTCTCACAGAAGCTTTCAATTTAAAGCAAAATTGCTCACAAGTTCATAATTTCAATAGAGAAAAACCAGTGTCTCCCTGAAATGACATCAAGGCAACAGCGCCCTCAGTTGGCCAGAAAAGCATGGACATTTTTAAATGTTTAAAGAATTCCACTTTTTAATAAAATTAACCAAAAAAGGATGTCCATTAGTTTTCATACACTTAAGGGGATTATTCACTTCAGGGGCCCGTGTCAATTCAACACAATGGACCTGACCGTCACGGATTTAAATAAAATTTGGTGTGCTGGTTGGACTCCTTGAGAAACCCCCAGAACCAAAGTTTTACATAATTTAAACAACTATTTTCTGTGATATGGGTTAAGGAACTTTTGACTAATTAGCTCGACCCTCTGTGTTGTGACAGCCATACATGCATCTCCAAAAGTAAAGCACCTACAGAGACAAAAGTTACATTAGTTTAAAGCTCTTGAGATAGCCTTCATTCCATAAAAAAAAAATATCACTCACAGCAAAAATATAATGCAAAAATTCGACCTTTGAACTTGCTTTGCAAATATTAGTATTTTTCAAAATGCATTTTTTGTAATCTTTTTGTATGAACATAATGTATGTACATTGTGCTTATGGTCATGTATAATAATGCACACACCCTCCTGTGATTGCATAACATTACACTGTGTGCAATATACATGGGTTTCATTGGTGTAAACCTACCTTAAACCTACCATAAGGCTGTGTGCCTGGCTATAGTCCACACAAATTGTAGTGGAAAACAGAATTGCACAATGATAAACAGGTTTACACCTTTGAAACATGTGTATATTGCATACAATGTGATGTTATGCAATCACAGGTGTGTGCATTATTATACATGACCATTAAAAGCACATTATGGTCATACATTCCAAGCTTCAAATAAACATAACTCAAAAACCGTAAGAGTGCCCATGCCAAAACTTTCTGGAAATGTTGCTTACATCTTAAGCTAACATTACACAAAAAAATTACATATTGAAAAATATGCCTTTTTGCAAATCAAGGTCAAAGGTCAAATTTTAGCGTAATATTTTTGCGGTACGTGATTATTTTTATTTATGGAATGAAGGCCATCTCAAGAGCTTTTAACTAATGTAAAGTTTGTCTCTGTAGGTACTTTACTTTTGGAGATATGGCTGTCAAAACACAGAGGCCTGAGCTAACTAGTCAAAAGTTCGTTAACCCATATCTCAGGAAATAATTGTTCCAATTACATAAAATTTCGGTTCTGGGGGTTTCTCAAGCAGTCCAACCAGCACACCAAATTTTATTTCAATATGTGATGGTCAAGTTCAAAAGCGTGTTGAATTGACACGGAATGACCCCTTTAAAATATTCTCAGCTCAATAATATTAGCTTGCATGATGTTAGTGTATTGTGCTATGTGCATAAACAGAGCTTTAGAGTTTAAATAGGAAAACATGTCAGTCATCTTTGGCATAATTTAAGCCAATTGACCACTTTTGTAATTTATCATCTGATAAACTAGTATATGTACATTGTACCTGTAGTATTAATGAAAATGCAACAAAGCTGAACCAACTTGTACTGAACTTTACGTAACCTGTCGAAAACCATTTGTCACAGTACAGCAACGTCAGATTTTGATCAGAAAGTAAATTTGATGAACTATTCTTATCAAGATCTGATTCCATATGGCGTTGTAGTCAAGGGCAAGTCCACGAACAGCTCCCCTTGTGGTCCCATTCATAGTGTTCCATGATTTTAAAAGTGGTAGTGGATATTTTGCCAGAACCAATTTTTTTTTAGTAAACTATAATAAGTTGGCAGATTGTACAGTGCCCTCTTTTGACACGTACACAAGTAGTCAACATTATTTAATGAATTAAATTACAGTGTATTTCGTCCAAATCATCATAGTGAGATGACTACACTCCTGCCATGCAATCGATAATTACCCCGTGATCGATTCTCGATCCACCTTTTTCAATTTTTGTTTTCATCACCAAAATTGACAATGTTCTGCTTATAAAAATTGACTGACTACATGTGAATGGATAGTATTATCTTTTACTTTTCTGATTTTTGGATCTCACAGATTTCTATTTAAAGGGAAATTAAGTCCCAAATTCATAAAAATGGTCTGTTCATGAATACAAAGTCACAACAACGATGTTGATGCGGAGCCAGACTAACATTTGTCACAGTAAATATTTTTTTGTTCAGGCTTGATAACGTAAATGTAAAAGAAAAGGCAGTGCTGGCAAACTATGTGCTACCGTTAAAAAACATTCCATGGACTTAACACATGTAAATTATGGGTTGTATAATGTTGTATTTTCTTTGCAGATTTTTTGTAAGTCTGGAAAGGATTTTTTTTTACAATACACTTCAATACACAATAAAGCAATCATTGAAAACAGGAAAAAAATTCAAAATCTGACATAGTGACACTTTTTCATTCATCATGACGAAAACCATCATAATCATAGCATCTAATAATGATATACCCCCAAAAGATTGCTTTTGGACAAAAAGTGGGGAAAACAATACAGCTTCTATGTGAAAAGAGATGCCAAATCCAACCACCATTTTTCAATCATTTAATATAAATCCAAAAATGCAAAATAGGTTTATATTTTAAATGAAAAATGTGTTTTTAAATTAATTTTTTAGTATAATTTGAGTGAAAAAGAGGCGGTCCCGGGTACAGCATTTTACCCCACTTGGTCTTCTCATTGTATTGGTTTTGTGCCAACTGTAAATTGTAAACGTGCATGAGCAAATCGTTCGGCCTTGAGAAGAAGAAAACTAATTGTCTGACCTGCAATGCATGACCTCAATAAATGGATGACAGGTGTAAGAATTAACATGGGGCTTTTGGGTTTAACCATGGAGGAATACCTCCATGATTTAACCTAGTTGGTTAGTTGTCTGGGAAAAGGAAAAGACCAGTACATGACAGTCAGAGGGTAGTGTAGAGTAATCCTCCAAAATACTGCGCGGCGGCGGTCCCATTGATTATTTTGCTCACCAAAAATTACCAACTCCAACCAGCGTAGGCCTTGTGTCAAGAGGTTAGCCTAAAACTTGTTCAAACTTTTTTTCGTAGTTTTCGACGCGGGGTCGATTCAACACTAACACAAACCAGCAAATTTACTAACACTAAATTTACAAGAAGCTGGAAATTAGTCATAATACAATATGGCGCATAATATTCGCATATGGAGCCACGCAGCTCATTTCTCAAGTTCAACATGAGTTCAGTCATCAGTGACTATATTGTTGTCTGCAAGTGCAACATGCATGATGACTTTCAAGTTTCATGTTTTTTCCAAAAGAACATTTGGGTTAAAACATTTCTTACCTGCGAAGTTGACGTTGAAAACCGCCTAATAAATCTAGAGGCAGCGAGCATGACGATAAATCCCAATCTCTCTCACGGAGGTTTTACACTGTATTGATATATTCCTTTTTTATAATGTTCTTTTAACAAGGGTTGGGGAGAATGATTTTGTGCCGTCAAATTTTAACAACAGCCGACTGCCTACAGACCCCCAATACACACACTTTACACACACGCACTGAATGCGTCACGTATAGTTGAGGTCACAGGTCGTCAACCAAAACTGATTTGCATACAGTGGGACTTGGTATAAGACGCTTTTTGTGATTGGCTGACCGGATCGTTGCCTTCGGCTGTGGCGGCCCAGCCACCAACACAAGCGTTAATGTGCAATATGAGCAATTGAGAACAACAAAAATGCTATTCAGCATAATCAAATTAAGAAAAACAGCTCAAGTAACAGTGCTAGTGAATACAATTTATTTTTGCCCGAGAGTTATTTATTGCAGGTTGCCCCTCGTACAGATTTCGGGCGATGGCCTATTGCACACAGTGCAGACCGCGGGCAAGAGTCATTGTCATAATACCCACCAACAAATTGTGTTCCACGATAATTGAGATGTTACCAGCTTGAACTTCAAGATGAAGCGTTTAATTTCAGGCCATTAGTACATCAAAAGTGTAATTAAAAAATAGTATGCCAGGTGATGCAATAACATTCAAGTCTTTATCTTCAATCTTCAAGCTACTCATTCTTGTAGAAAAAAAATTCGAGTTAAAATTGTTTATGTTACCTCTAATGACAGTGCATAATACTTTTTAGTAGCACTTGGTACATTGTTGGGGGGGGGGGGGGGGGGAGATGGGACAAGGGTAAGACGGGTTACAATTGTCCAGAGGAGCATCATTTTTAAAGGCTGTCAAAAAGTTAGTAACAGTATTGACCCATTTTTGGAGCACATGATTCAAAATGATGTTATCATTGTCGGCTAAAAGCGTTGATCCCCAGTAATAGGGCCTACTGAAAATATCATTGGTGCTCGATATGTGGCAGGGTTCCCCCTATTGTGTCTTCATTGTGTTGTGGAAAACCCTGGAATTCTTTTAAGAACTTTAGGGGGGGGGGGGTACTTCTGTAAGAGAGTGGAAGAGTGTGTTAGGGTATGGGAACATTTGGGGGGACTCCCTCTGCCACATATCGGGGCATGGTATAGAAAATATATTTAAAAATATAATTCAAAAATATTTAACATTCCACTTTAATTTTGCTTTGACCCATCATTGATACATTGCATGCTTCCATCATATGCCCCAAATGTTGGGGCAAAACTGGAAACTGAATTTAATTTTTAAAAAGTACAGTTTAGTATCTAAAATGTTTTTTAAAAAAATTTGAAATTTCGTTTACAAGGTAAAAATATAAATGAGCCCATCATGAACGTGAAATCAAACTGCGGTTGTTGTTCCAGTGCCCCATGTGTTCCCTGTGACTTTTGTGTTTTTAAAGCAGATAACATAATCTTATTAAAAGTAACTTGAAAATATAGGATTGGTAAAGCTGATAGTGCAGTGTTCTTACTTTGTGTGATTCCATATAATACATGACAAAACAAACCTGTGAACATTTTGGTTCAATGTGTTGTCTGAGTCATCAGGACTTGAGTGAAAACCCGTGCACATTTTTTCAGCATGTAAACACATTGACCTTAATTTCGATTTACGATCGATTAAAATCGGGGTCTTCAAATTCTAATTTCTCGACTTTGATACAATTTCAGACAGTAATATTCAAAAGATTGGTATTGGTGTGAACTTCATAATCAGTGAGCCTTCAGACTGATACTAAAACAAAATTGTAACTTCGTGCATTGGGTGATGCACGACGACCACCAGCAGAGACCGTGTTCAGCTAGCTGCATAGAGCTATTAATAGCTCTTTGGGAAAACCAAAGATACTAGAAACACAAGGTAGGATACTCTATTCAGAAACATGAAACGCAAAATTGCTGCGCGTGGAAGTGCGCCCGCTGGTGTTAGGTAGGTAAAAACCAAAGATCGTTTTCGCGATAAAAACTATGAAAATACTTTGGCAAATGATTCCGCCAGCTAAAAAAAAAGATGATGGCAGATCGAAAATTTGGTGTTCGGGCATAAATTATGCCAATAATCCTAAGGAAAAATGTAATGTTCTATTAATTTTGTTCATTTACTTTGTCTTTGTAACAAAGAAAGAAAGGTATGTAAAGACAAAAGATATGGGAAACATTTTGATTGATAAAGTTTAAGGACTGGAACATCGATTTTACTGGTAACAGAAATCACCTTGAGCTTTTGTTTCATGTTTTTAATTATTTGTTTCAAATTATGATTATTTAATTATGATTTATTTTCAATCGACTTTCTGGATCTGTAGTGTCATGACATTTGTTAGCACTAAATGATGTATAATGACAATTTTTTAATTATTGAGTTTAAACTCATTGTCTGTTAACACATATTTATTTTATTTATTTATTTATAACCATTTGTTACAGATGGGATTTCTCTTACCCCATTTAAAACTCACTTATTACTTTCTTTCATTGATTACATTTGTATACCTGTAAAGAGTATGTGGTATTAGCATGCATGAAGTGTTGTATAGAATGCTTATTGTTTGATTGTAATGCAGCTGTCATTACTGTAACATTGTTTTCTTAAAGGATTATTGTTACTCGCAGTGGGCACAATAATTTAAGTAATTGCCCTCTGCATTGTGTATGTGATTTAGGCCTGTATAAGCCAGTATTATATAAGTCAGGGTGTTTCTCATGCTGGGTTGCACTCATCACACCACCACCATCGAGTCAACCAGGGGCTCTGCCCAACTCATCCCTGATGGGTGTCACCACTTCGGCCTTAGTAGTCTTGATGCAAGACGTTTGTTTGCCGTTTATCCCATGCACCATGTTGCCGTTTATATCCTTTCATGCGCCGCGCCACGGTGTTAACACCCATCGGTAGAGGGCGCCCGTGGACCTGGTTTGTTTTGAACACAAACATGTCAGTGGGGGTGGTATAGAGAGGTTGCATGACCCCGGGAAAAGTTCGTTTCGCAGCCATGTTGGGTACAGCCATGTACAAACTCAATGGCTGGCGCGTCGTCTGCTGAATGATTTCCAGTGCCTGTTTGTGCACGCAGCATTAGAAAAGGGTCTCTGGTGACGTCACGTGAAACCTCTCTATAGAGAGGTTGCATGACCCCGGGAAAAGTTCGTTTCGCAGCCATGTTGGGTACAGCTATGTACAGACTCAATGGCTGGTGCGTCGTCTGCTGAATGGTTTCCATCCAGCGCCTGTTTGTGCACGCAGCATTTGAAAAAGGTTTTGGGTGACGTCACGTGAAACCTTTCTATTGAGCCAGGTCCACGCGCGCCCTCTACCGATGGGTGTTAACGCCGTGGCACGCATGATGAAAGGATATCAACGGCAACAGCGTGCACGGGATAAAACGCAAACAAACGTCTTGAACACTACAGCCTCAGCCATGCATGGTCCAGCTAAAGCCTTGGTGCATCGGCCTCGTGCCACTCCGCAAAATACTGTTTCTTTTCTCCTTCAAGTTGAGGACTTGAACCAACCGGTTCTTGCACTCTGCAGATGGATGGCCTAAAGCCCACGCTCGGCTTTGAGGCGCTACCTGCAAGTCATGATTAAAAGTGAATAGTATACTACATGATCACTATATCAATACACTGTCCCATTCACCATATTAATGGGAAATTATAATATCTTGAAAAAACGCTAAAGCCAATTGAGATTGGAAACAATTCAGGAGCAAGGAAAATATAAAATACAAATCCAAAGGATTACAAAGACTATGGTGATTTTGGGGGTAGCTTCAAATCGTGGTCTGCTATTATACAGAAAAGATACCGATGTATTATTTTCCATTTGCCAACCCCCCTTAATCCTATAAAGGAACCCTTTCTTAAAATTTTGAAATTGTAAGATGGATATTAAGCTTATAAGCAATATTTATCATTTCAATAACCGTTTTTATCTTTTACATCATCACCTTTAATGCGAATTCGCCACTGTACTTGCCTGTCATCTTCCTATGACTTCATACACTTCGTCAACGTTGTCTGCTTCGTTTTACCAAAGATTATAGAGCGCCGTAGGTTCCCCATCTTGCGCCTACGGCACTCCCCGGCTCTGTTCCACCCCGCAGACCTACAGCTGCCCGTTACTACGCCTCCTCGATTCGGTGACCAGACCCCAACTCGACCTCACCAGCCGTTAGCCCCGCTGTGACTCCTTCCCTTGCCTACCTGACTTCACCAACTCTTTAGTTAGACTGCCAACGGACAACTGACAACTACCCGCGACGCTCGCCGCTATTTTATACACCTGCAACTAGTCGTGCGCCCTCAAGCGTTGACTAATTTGCGCCACAGTATGTGTTTGGGGAAAACCCAGTGCAGTGGGGGGAAAACCAAACGTCCAATCTGCGCGAAACTGTAAGTGTAAGAGGCGCAGGACCGGCCGGATCAATGATCGAAAGTAAGTGCACGGACTACAGCATATGTCCAAATTAATTTCTCCGCCAACAATCTTGATCTTGGTTAGGTTATTGTAGGTTAAGCTCCAACTGGAGATGAGTAGAGAAAGTGAGATATAGAGAATATATTGAGAAAAATAGTCGTGTGTTTTGAGCGCAGCAGATTTGAGTTACTGAGCTGAGAGAGATCGATCGAGAGAGTGAGAGCATGGAGGTAGAAATCTAATTTCTACCTCCATGGTGAGAGCTTCCTCCTGGAACTTTATGTTGAAACAGGCGATGTTGGGTCCAGGTTAGACTCAGTAACTGGGGCGCTGTACTCCTTTTTTTGAGATCTTGACATTTTACTGGACGTTCTAGTCATTGCTAGTACTACTACTAGTACGACAGATAAAATGTCAAGATCTCAAAAAAAAAGGAGTAGGCCTACAGCGCTCCGGTTACTGGGTCTTTGGTCCAGGTAGAAACTCGGACTGTAGTGCGGAGTTTGGGATACTGGGATACTGGTGATAGAGTATGGTGTAACTAAGACCTAGACCCAGTTACTGGGTTGCTGTACTCCTTTTTTGAGATTTTGACATTTAGCTTAATAATAATAGCTAGTATGACCGATAACTGTCAAAATCTCAAAAAAAGGAGTACAGCGCCCCAATTACTGGGTCTAGGTGTAGCTGTAAGACTTTATCTTGACAATTGGTAAGACTCACTAATAAAAGCTGCGACTCAACTCCGGGAATTACTAATCTCACTATTTTGCATGATTTACATGTACAAAATTAACTTTTTGTTCATCCTCAATCATCAGAGATCACGCTGGTGTACGATCATTTCTGCTTCTTTGATTCGAGACTCTTCAAATTCAAGTAACTCAACTCAGTCAAAATGGCAGAGGCTGCTCCAGAGCAAGGTCAAGGACCGGTCACCACAGCGGATGAGTTCAAGCAGATAAGAGACATGATCGACAAATTGTACGACTCAGTCAGGATGAAATTAAATGCTTTAGACGTAGAAAAAATAAAAACATTAATAAAATCCCAAGAATTATGGAGTAAATTTGGGTTAACCGAGGCCGAACTGAAAGATATCAAAACAGTAAGAAAATTAGTACGTTCATTGAAGGATTTTGTCTGTCTGGAAGTTGAGCGTACCAATTTGTCTTCATGTCTTCACAACTTGTCTTTGCTGATGCACGAAATCTCTCGTTCTGACATTGAGCAATTAATTCTAGCTGCTGAATACAACTTGATACAGTTTGGTGAGTTGTGCCCACCTGTTTGTCATGCCAGGCTGCAGTGGCGTAGCCAACATCTTTTTTGCAGGGGGGGGGCAAATGGGGGGGGGGGGAACAGATATTTTGTAGTGGGGGAAATTTCAGTTAAAACTGCCTGATTATAGCAAATTTCACGGTGTCCACAGGCTGATGGGGGCAAGATGTTCCACAGGGGGCAGAAGCCCCCCTTTTCCCACCCCCCTTGGCTACGCCACTGCTGGGCTGTAAAGACAACTATTTCACCCTTGCTCTTCTGATTTAAGTGCAAAATACTATACTCTTAAAACAAGTAAGGAATCCTTCTCTGGAGGCTCTGATTTTAGGTTAAGACAATTTTCTTACCTCCAATGTTAGAGCCATTGAGGTAAGATCTATTTCTACCTCCATTGAAGAACCTATGTGGAGAATCGATGAGAATCGGGAGTCCAGAGTTGGCACTATGGGGCTAACTCGCATAAAACAAAATTCTTTTTCAAAACATGATCAACAGTTCATAAACCTGATGATTCTCAGAAATTCTCTCAGATGGTTGGCTGGACATTTGCAGTTTTTTGTAATCATCAAGTTAAAAGAAAATTTGTATAGCTACCCAACTGTGCAGAGAATTGTCCATGATCAAACTTTCAGGGTGTGTATATATTTCATTTACTTTTGTCCATTTCTATAGATGATCTTGTGCACGTGACGTCACCGACCGCTTGAAATCATTTTGGTGATCACCAACACATATTTCAGTTGCGTGCAACTGTTACAATTATCCAGTGCGCGGCACAATTGACGGTATTGAGCCAATCACTGCAAAGAAATATCTGCTTGTGCTAAACTATGTGCCTAATGTTGCTGCGCGTCAGGCTGACATATGTGAATCGATAAGTTTTGTAAAATTTTACCACTTAAAATCTTCTTTTTTAAACTCAAAATACAAAAAAATTCATTATGAAAGTAAGCTTGGTATGTAAATTCACTAAGTGACATAATAGTTTTCATTTTTCGGAAGGGATAACAAAATTCCCACTAGAATCTGTTAACTACAATTAACATGAACCTCTGGTACTTTTCTTATGGAGAGGTGATCACCAAAATGGCAATGTTGAAAGCAAGTGTGTCATCTGTGACAAAGTTGCACAAGGTCCGTAATAATTAATAACAGTGACACCTCAAGATCAGTTTTACAAGTACATCACTTGTTTTTGAACATGGGATAATGGTCATAAGCCATACATTTTTTTAATGTACCCTTTTTAAGGATTTACTGTAGTCTTTCGTCAAGGCCTTTGTGGCTTAGACATAATGTGGAGACGCGAAGCCACTACAACCAAAAACCAAGTCGGCGCGTTTGACGAGTGGCAAAGCCACGAGGGCCTTTTCCGACTTAAAACCTGAATTTCTAAATGTTTTTCTTTATTTCTCGATTCCCAGCCAATTAGAAGTGATGCATGTATTAACCTCATCCGCACTTTGTGATTGGCCATATCTTTCAGGGCTTTTCATATTTGAATAAAAATTATGAATAATTTATGTTTGATACCTTATGAATAACTGAAAAAAAACCAAAAAACGCAAAATCAAGTTGGAAAAGGCCCTTGTGGCTTCGCCACTCGATTGTATGTGCTGACTTGGTCTTCACAGCTACATAGCTGTCACAGCCACGAAGGCCTTGATGAAAGACTAGACTTACTGTAACATGAGACGTGCGTTAATTTGTACAACCTTGAAAACCTGTAAAAACTGAGAAAGGGCTCATTAGTCCACAAGCAGTCTCTTGTCTGCTTTAGAGCAGTGAATCAAAATCAACTTTAATTATGTTGTTTTTTCCATTTGTTCAGGATATAAACCACTGATGTTTGGTATTACTAGAACCAGTACTCAAGTGTCATTCGGCATTCAACCAGGTGAGTTCTTCTGATTGTAATTGTAATGGTTAGTTTAGTAGAAACGCCTATGCAATAGGGGAGAGGGGGGTGGTACCCAAGTGGTAGGGCTTAATTTACTGCTGCGATAAAATTTGCATGCAGGTCTTGCATATGAATATTCTGGAATGGCCCAATTCCAGAATACAATTCTGTACTTTTTGTTTAAATTTTATAGACATTTTATCCTCCAAATAAAATGACGAAGATCTACTTGGATGTTAAATTAAGCAAATAATTAATGTTTTGCATCTTGCAATGGAGAGATTATTTTCATTAATTGATGGACTCTAAAACCAATGGACTCATAAACATTCATAATTTGTATTTAATCTCCTCTAATGTAATCTACTCTGCTCTAAAATGCCAAAATTCATATTGAGTTTCAAACCATCCCTAGGTCCTAGTTGATTTTGTTCCCATCACGACCCAAAACAATAGGCCTAAAAATTGTCATATTTACCAGTACTTTATACACCTTTTTATTTATGCAAAGTCTTAAATGCATACTTTAAGAAGATGTCTGCACTTGAGTGCAGAATTGTCTGGATTTTAAATTCCATCTGGTCGGCAGCATAGTTTTTTTAGGCAACACCGAGCTGTGTGTAACGGTAAATAATATTTCAATAATATTTTGATTTATTGAGCTGTATTGCCCTAAATCGAAAGGAAATCATTGAGATAACTTTCTGGCAGGGTTGATGGGTATTCCAACGGAGATTACTGGGCCAGAAGCAAGAGAAGCTTACAAAAAAGCACTTGAAGAGGGAAGCAAGTCAGTACAACGCACAAGGCTTATGTTGGTCGGTCAGGAACGAGTTGGAAAAACAAGCCTGATGAGGAATCTAACATATCAAAGGTACGCTGTGTTGTATGTATCTTCCAATAACACTGGGCATACAGAGTAATCTTTTTCTTTTATCTAGAGTTCATTCAGTTAACCCCAACTCCTTGAGGTCTGTAGGCCAGAATAACAATTGCCTTCCACAGGACCTGAGTGGATTCCGTAAAGTGCTAGGACTAGTCTTATCTCGAGTTAGGACGAGTAACTAGTCCTAACGTATATGACTTATCATAAGTTAGGACTATGTCCTAGGTTGGCCCAACTAGTTTTGTGAAATCCACAGCTGGCATACCAATGAATGTGCAAGTATAACGTGAAGTGACATGAGAGTGGAGGATAGTGGAGGTATGAGATCCCCTGTTGGTAAGTGGGCCTGGGTGTGGATTTCACAAAGCGCTAGGACTGGTCTTATCTCGAGTTAGGACGAGTAACTAGTCCTAATATACAGGACTAGTCCTAAGTTAGGACTAGTTTTGTGAAATCCACTAGCCGATTTGTTCATTACTGGACAATCGACAAAAGAAATTACATGCTTGGTTTAAATTTTCTTCATTTGTAGTTTCAACAGTGAAGAGATTTCAACTGAAGGGATAAATACAGCGTCAGTTTGTACCATAAATGTCACTCATGCCAAGGGATGGATTCCCCATGGAGAAAGAGGTGAAAAAACAAATTTGAAAGGTCTCTTCAGACATTTGATTTTGCAGGCTTGCTTTTGATTCTGCTAGACGGCCTATAAAGTTATAGTGTTGATTCAAAAAGGTGGAAAACTGAGTTACAGTCACATACAGTCATGAGTTGTCATGAACGGCCACTCCACCGTCACCGTTACTTTTCATAAAAAGCATGTTACAATGACCCCAACAACGGGCCATTGTTAGAGATAGTTCCAGATAGAATACGCCATCTTTACGAGCAGCTTGGGTTTTGGCTTTGAGCAGCATCAAACCTTTGAATTTTTTTGCACAGCCAAGTGGTTCACCAACCAATCATGCACAGAATTTAATAAATTTCCCACGTGTCACATGCCTACGCATAATGCATAGTGTGCATAAAACCCCCCCAGATGTGCTCGTAAAGTGGGCCAACTTTACACTGTATGATGTCAAGTGGGAACAGTAGCTTTACTGTGTTGTTTCCTGAAAATTTTGACCACCAACATTGATAACCCTTTCCTTACAAAAGTTATTGACCCTTTACTTCGCACGTATACAATTCAGTTTTGTTACAATGCGTCCACCTTTGACATTCTACAGATGACCCTGCTAGCTTTAAAAGTGAATTTGTGGAAAGTGTGGCAAAAGTTTGGAATCAGAACATGGAGAGTAATGCTGCTGAGAAGTTATCAAGACAATTCTACAATATGATGCAGATGCAGGTTAAGATTTGTTCTTTTGTCTTACTTATTTCTTTTTCAATAAATACCAAAACCTGTAGGTTCTGTTTGCACACTGTGTCACTTTGGCGCCTTGAAACTGATTCAGAAACGGTTACACCATTTAAAAAATAACCAGAAACAAACAGGCTTAGAATCGTGTTCGTAATCAAAGTCATGTTATGGTTCATGTTTTCTTCTACAATACCTATTAAATTGCAGCAAGCAGTACATGATCCAGCGGGCGCTCATAATGCAGTGAGTCCTGAAAATGCAGAGAGTCCTCAAAAAGCTGTGAGTTCTCCAAATGCCGTGAATTCTCAAAATACAGTGAACCCTCAAACTGCCGTGAGTTCTCAAAATACAGTGAGCCCTCAAACTGCCATGAGTTCTCAAAATACAGTGAGCCCTCAAACTGCCGTGAGTACTCCAAATGCAGTGAGTTCTCCAAATGCAGTGAATTCTCAAAATACAGTGAACCCTCAAACTGCCGTGAGTTCTCAAAATGCAGTGAGTCCTCAAACTGCTGTGAGTACTCCAAATGCAGTGAATCCTCCAAATGCAGTGAGTTCTCGAAATGCAGTGAGTTCTCAAAAAGCTGTGAGTTCTCCAAATGCAGTGAATTCTCAAAATACAGTGAACCCTCAAACTGCCGTGAGTTCTCAAACTGCTGTGAGTACTCCAAATGCAGTGAATCCTCCAAATGCAGTGAGTTCTCGAAATGCAGTGAGTTCTCAAAATGCAGTGAGTTCTCGAAATGCAGTGAGTCCTCAAACTGCCGTGAGTTTGCAAAGGGTGAGTTCTGGAGATGCAGTTCTTCCCCAAGATGAGCTGGAACCAGCTAATGCGGAAGGTAAGTGTGTAAAAATGGTAAAATATATATTTCTATTTACATGCTGGTAAATTTTGGTAAAGAGTTGCACGGGTGAAGAAAGGCATTATTTCGTGTGTTATGTACATGGATGGAAGCCAATTTGCCACCTGGCGTATGGGGGGGGGGGGAGGGGGTGGTCGTGGGAAAGCCAGTTTGCCGACTTCTATGACTTGTCAAATGACCGATAATGTCCTGGTTTTTTTTTTCAATTGTACCAAGAAAGCACATTTTTACCTCTTTTGTGTGACATTTTGTTTTACTTTTTGTCGTTGAAGTGTATTTGGTAAGACTCAAACCACAACCGAACTGTCTTTTATTCATAACCTTTACTGTAGCTCCACAACAGTCTCCCGACGGAACACCAAGCCCGATTGATCCCCAAATTGCTCAGGCATTGACGAAAATAAGAGGCTTTCCAGGATACAACCAAGAGGAAGCAGTACTTCTCAGCATCTGGGACTTTGCTGGACAGGATTTGTATTATACAACCCATCAGGTACACGTAACTAGTTGTGCATCACTGCTTGGGCAACCAAAGGGAAGGAACTAGTCAAGGAGTACCACCATTTATTTCTCTTGGTTTATAAAGAATCAGCAGGCCCTTGATGATATTACATCCCTTTTAAACAGTTGCCACTGGGATTGTTTCTTTTTGGTCCCATCCCCCTGGCATGGCTGGATTCTTTTTATTTTTTTGAAGGGTACTGCTGGCATAAAGAAACCCTGACTTTACAATGCCAAGAGAACAAAGATTCTCTTTATTGGATCCCCCGTTTTGTTTCTCGACCGAGAAAATGTCAAAGTCACCCAGCATAAATTGCCAAACATCGGCCGTTACCTACGGCAAATAAGAGTGGTACTAAACACAGAACCATGGTTCGATTGCCGGCCCACTCTATTTTGCCTCCATTGAGCCGAAATACAATGAATAAACAATGGTGAGAAGCCTCTCGATGTCTTGTAATCCTCTTCATGGAATAGAAGGACAAAGGTCTGGAATCGGGAATCACAGAAAAACCACCTTTCAATGGCCAGAAAACGGCAAAACATTCAAGACTATGTTTTGTCTTTGTATGGGCAAAACAAAGTGTTGGGCAGCGTGTGTGTGGTCTGTACACACTCAGCAGTGGAATGTCTGGGCGATCTTTGCTCCGGTATTCCACTTTTACCCAATACATGTACATCTGTACACTGCTTCTGTTTCCAGGCGTGGAAAACGTTTGCGTGTATACGCGTTATCCTGCGCCATCTGGTTATGAGGCTTTGCACTGCAGGCTTACATTGTTGCAGGACTTATTTCAGGGGTGTGCTATTGGTACTCTGCCAGACAGGGTACAAAAATTTACATGTACAGTAGGCATTTTCCAAAAAGCTCTTACATATGTAACACATACATCAACATGTATTTGTGGAGTGTTGTTCCCGAGCATTATAGTGCACTGGCCTCAAGTTCAGGGCCCAGAGCTGTTTAAGAACAAAAGTAAGCACAAAACAATTATGCTTACCAGAAAAAAGTTACTAGAATTCCATGTTACATGTACCATTTGTGACTGGTCTGATTTTTAAGCAATATTTTCTGCTTAAGCAGCTCTATGAAATTGGGGCCGGCCCAATGTTATAGACCTGCTTAAGCAGAAAATATTGCTCAACAACTCTCTGCTTAGCAAAAATAAGCAGGATACCAGGCACATATGACATAGTGACATGTGACTTAGTATTTTGCCTGGTAACCTTATTCTGGTAAGCATAATTTTGTTGTACTTAGCTACTTTTTGTGCTTAAGCAGCTCTATGAAATTGGGGCCCAGTGTTGTTGTAGTGTGGGTTTGGGCGCCAGTCTTGGCTCTTGTGTCCTTGAGCAAAACACTTAAAGCCATAATTTAATCTACTCGCAAGTCTTTCTGCACAGTTATTGCACTAACCAGGCATGTGATTTCTCAGGATTTTTGATGATTTCAGGATTTTCTCAAAATCTTCTTCTCAAAATTTTCTACTTCAACCTTCAAATTTTCTCGAAAGAAGTAAAGCAGTCACCAAAGGGAGTAAGAAATTGTCCACATTGGCTCCAAACCTGTAGTTATGTCTTTCTGGTGATGCAAAGAGTCTGTAAACCTCTTGAATTGTATCATCTGGGAGGTTCCGGGTCAAGAATAAGAGGGAACCCAGACCCGCAAGCCATTTTTCAGGAATATCACTTCATCAAATCTCATCTCTGACTAACATAATTATTTATCTGTGTACTGCAGACATTTCTGTCCGCCAGAGCTGTCTATGTTGTTGTGTTCAATCTGAGCCATGATCTGGAAAAACCCATTCCTGTCCCTGGAGCTGAAGCTGTGAGTGAAAAACATTTTTTAGAACTCAAATTTATATTGTAACTGCATAATATAATAATGACCTGTGTCCAGCATCCGACCATTTTTTTGAACTCTGAACATTTCATTTTCTTAGTCTCATTTGATTTGATTTATTTTAGTTTTTAAAGAAGAAAGGTTTTCAATAAAGATATACTTGCAGACATTTTCTTTCAAGATAAAAATGCAAGAATCTGTTATTTTGTCTTTTAAATTTTTACGATAATCCATCTCCACTACATGATTCATTTTTGGGGTTGATTAATTAAACACTTGAGTCCGTATGTTTCATTTGCATTTAATAAATGGTACAATATTTTTTTTCTTTAGTTCAAAGCATTTGAGGCACTCAATCTATAATGTATATGAAGAGCATTTATTTATTTATTTAGTTATACTTTAACTCTGGACGAAACAATGTGACCAGAGGCTGTCCATGGAAGGTGAGGGCAAAAGTAAAAACAACTGTCATCGAAAAAGGTGTGCCCTTCCAGACCCCGCTCATTTTATACAGAATATACGGAAAACTAAAAATGTAGGTTAAAAGCAGCGGAAAATAGCAAGTAAAAGATCATGATAAAATAAACCGAAAAAACAGTCCTAAAAACCCTTCAAAGCAAAGTAAAAGTTGAAACAATAACCAGGCAAACTAAAATAATAAAACAATCCCACTGAAAGGCAAAAAAAAAAAATATATGTATACATATTTATATATATGCATATTTTTAAAACTAACTTTAAAAAGATGTCCTTACAAACCCCATTCATTAACAATAATAAATAATTGAAGTTGAATACAAACCCCGCAAATTGTCAGTACTATAAAATTGATAATGCATGTATCTATATGAACATTTAGCTGAATATACATATAATATTTGTCTACAAACCTTTTATTGCTTGTCATTTTGTCTGTATGAAGGAGATGACTTCATGTCAAATGACTCCAATACAGTACTTGGACTTCTGGATGCGATCCGTCTACACATATACCAAAGAAAACACCTCCAAAACCAAGAACAGACTAGAACAGAAATCTCCACCCATTTTCATCGTAGGTACTCACAGAAACAGCGTTGGAGGAGCAGATTTGCCTGACCGGGAACGGAAAAAAATAGTAAGTTTCCATGCTGGAGGGTGAGGTGAATTTTCTTGAGTGAAGGGCAATGGCATAGCCAAGGGGAGAAAAAGGAGGGCAGCTTGCCCCCCTATGGAACATCTTGTGTCCCCCCCCTTTCAGCCTCTAAACACTGTGAAATTTGCTGTAATCATGCAATTTTTGAATGCAATTGCACCCTCTATAAATATAATGCACCCCCCCTTTGCACCCCTGCAAAAAAGCTGCTGGCTATGCCACTGGTGAAGGGCATTACAGTAACAGTGTCGTAGATGGCCAGGCTGTCCAGTGAATGTAACTCAAGCTGTGGTGTTGTCAGAGTTTGGGTTCTGGTCCCAGTTATGACACTTGTCTCTTGAGCTCTTACCAAATTTGCTTTATCACTCAGCTTGGACATTAAGCTGTAGGTCCTGTAGGTGTTGTGTAATGTTGAAGATTCTAGCGCGGGCAGATCTGGGGGGGGGGGGTCTGGGGTGCTAAGGGGGCGCCACCTACCTGTACCCCTACCCCCCCCCCCCCCCCATCCCACTTGCAGATATGTGGAGAGGAGAACAAAAATGAAAAAATGGAAGGAAAAGGATGAGGCCAAAAAAAATAAGCAAAAAAGGGGCCAATTAATATATTCATGTTTTTGTTTGTTTGATTCCAACTCTCAGTCCTGATGATGTGACGGCAGGGGTCGCTTGCCATGATACTCGCATAAACTCAACAAAAAACCAATAGGAAAGTATAAATAGCATGTGATAAATCTCATCTGATTTTAACCGCCATGCACGCTAACCTAATGCAGTCACAAACAGTACCCTTGTACTGCCCATGCACACAACTTGTTACGTTTACTACCCAGGCAAAATGACTCATGACTAATATCATTATTAAATGGTCGTTAAACAAACTTGGCTGACTAACCATGACGTATCCATGCTTCGCTTTCAAAACTAATATATTTGGATCGGCATTAAATTACAGATAAATGAAATATTTACAAGAATCAGGAAAGAGATCTACAACAAGCCCTACTACAGATATGTTGTCACAAACTTCTACGCAATCGACAACTCTCTGGGATACTCCGATGAGAAGGTAGGAATCTTTGAACAGAATCATGTTGCCAAAAAAATATCAGAACTTTATGGCATAATATTTGTGTTTTTTACCTGTACATTGATGTGTGTTAAGCACTGTATAATCAGTACTTTCCCGAGCATGCCGAACCCTTTGAAAAATATGCTCGTGGATTTTTTTTTTACAGGACTTGGGAGGAAAGTACTGAGTATACAGTACTTAACACACATCGCTGGATGTGTACGGGTAAAAAATACAAATATTATTCTTTATACTCGATGCCGAAAATAACATCTATTATAATTGTTGCGGTACCCGCTGCTAATAGGATTCGAACTGCCTCTAGCTGCCGGGCAATCCTAGTAGTGTAGTTGTTAAGACATCTACTTTAGAATGGCGGGGGTCGTTGGGTTCGAATCCCACCCGAGGAATATGCCTGTGGATTTTTTTTCACAGGACATGGGGGGAAAAGTACTGAGTATAGAGTGCTTAACACACATCGATGTACGGGTAAAAAACACAAATATTTTTTATCCCCGATGCAAAAAATAATATCTGTTATAACTTTATGGCATTTATTGTCAACTGATGTTCATAAACAAGCGATTTAGACGTTCAGTTTTAGATTTAACAAAACAGATTGTTGCAGATTTTTTTTCAGATTCATCAATACCGGTGTCTTGTATAGCGCATGTATCTACCAGCAATTAGGTACTCAAGGCGCTTATTATTATCATATGAAAGGTTTTTTAATTTTTTTAATTATGAGACCCATTTATGTAGCACCTTATAAGGGTTTACAAGGTGCTGTGGCGCATACAGCAGCCACTTCCAGAAACATCAGGGCAAACCCCTTCTCTTAGTGATAAAGTGTATGTGGGTTCTTTTACGTGCATTAGACAACGCACGGGACCTACTGCTTTACGGCCCATTCGAAGGACGAAATAGTAATTGATAAGTTTCTTGCTTAAGGACGCAGGTGTCAAGACTGGAACTTGAACCCACACTCTGCTGATCAGAAACACCAGAGCTTGAGTCAAGTGCGCGTGACCACTTGGCCTTCACAGGCCACATTAAAGATACATGGAAAATGTTCTTTTTGAAATATAGAATGTATCATTAAAAAAATTATATATTTAATTAGAAAATGGCCAAAAAAATATATATATATATACATATATACATTATCATTATAGTACTCTCATTATAGCCCCCTCTCTATTATTCAATGTTTACACTTCTACTGGTTTTTTTAGGGAGATTACCCTTAATCACCTCCCACATCTGAGTAGATAATCCTGTCCTTTCATGTCAGCAGCATTACCCACCATGCAGCCTATTGTCCACACTGCTGTATTTTGATTGGTCATCAACATTCTCTTTGTCTGTATTTAATTAACTTTAATTGGTTATCTTTTTCCCGCCTATCTTGGATACTCTCCATCTATTTTAATCCAAGGTTTTTCTATAAATGGATCTGTTTTTATGTTTGTGCTTGTTTTTGCCTCTGACGAAGGTCCGGTTTGGATCGAAAGCTAAGGCCATCAACCCTACTAGTTTTATATATATATATGTAGATATATATTAAAAATAAATAGCGTGAGCAAAGAAAATTTGGCTGATGCCGGACTGTGAGGGCGCTGTTCTGTAGCTGCCAGTGTTTATTTTTCTCTGCCAGTGCTTGCTTATTTTTATCCGTTTAATCTTTGATGAGTTTTTGGCATCGTCTTTATATTTATTGTTGACGTGTTTGGTAAGCTTTCTGTGCTTATTTGTGATATATTTTTGTGATTTATCCGATACGTATTGCTTGTTATTTTGACGTTTTTTGATGTGTTTTTTATCTCCGGTCGAGTTCACTATTTTGTAACGTGTATTCACCATGGCTGTTGCCATTAGTGCCCGTGCTCGTCTGTTGGTGTTTTTACATCTGCTTTTTATCCTACATAAGTCTCAACTGGTTCAAATCTTTGCTGATGCTAAGACTGTCAGAAATGAGTATTTTGTGTTGTCAGATCAGTATATGTGTCTGACTAATTTTGTTGTGCCAATCACACCCTGTCATGGGGTAACATTACAGCTGTGCCGTACTGGATTTAATTTCTCAAAAGTTCCATTAGTCAAATGGTCCAAACATGGCCAAACTACTCTAGTTATTCCTGGTCATGACCCTCCACATGATATAACAATATTCATGGATATTTCTGTTAACCCAGGCCCTCGTATTGGATGCACTAGCAATGATGAGTTGCATTTTATGCATACAGAAAATTCGCATTCTAACATGTCTAGTAGTACAACTATAATGTATTCTCGTAGTCAGCTTTTTAACATCCGTAAGACTTTTTATCACTCCATTCAGCCGGGATTGTTTTCGATTCTGAAAGCGAATGGAATTTTTCGGTTCAGGGGTAATAGAGCGGGTCATTGTAACTATAAGTGTAAAATTCCTGTTCACATTGGTCACCGGCTTGATTGTGTTCATAATAGGTTAGCTTTGGAAAACCGTACTCCTGTCCTTAAACACATTGTTGTAAATCCTGCCGATTCATCTGATGATCTATTTAAACTTTGTTGCCTAAATACTAGATCTCTTAAAAATAAAACAGCCGATTTTGTTTCTTATGCTATTAATAGTAAGGCTGATTTGTTTGCCCTTACAGAGACTTGGTTTACAGATATGGATGTTGCCCACAAGGTTGAAGCAACTCCACCTGGTTTTAGATTGCTAGATCATCCCCGGAAAAACCGTGTGGGGGGAGGCACTGCTTTGTTGTTTCGTGATCATTTGAATGTCAAGAAAATTGCTGGAGATGAATTAGATTCATTTGAATTCTCAGAATGGTCTGTAGGGATTAATTCCTTTAAATTACGACTTGTGATCATTTACAGGCCACCTTACTCAGTTAGCCACCCTTGTACAGTTAATCGGTTTATCACTGATTTTGCCGATTATTTAGAATCCATTATTTTAGCTTCTGAACCAGTTTTAATAACTGGAGATTTTAACATCCATGTTGACATTTCTGACGATCCAAACACTATACGTTTTTTAACACTTCTTGAATCCATGGGTCTCCAGCAACATGTTAACAAACCTACACATGAGATGGGTCACACACTAGATCTTGTTATTACCCGGAAATCGGACATGGTTCTTAACAGCCCCCCGACACCTCACCACCTTTTTTCTGATCATTTTTCTGTTATTTGCAATTTGCAACAAAACAAGTCTTCTTTTCCTGCTAAACAGATTGTTTATAGGGATATTAAATCCATTGACATTAATTGCTTGAAAAGTGACTTAGTCTCTTCTAGGCTGTGCAGGGACACTCCTCAAGGTCTTGAGGAGCTTACGAATTGTTATAATACTACACTAGCTGCTACCTTCAACACACATGCCCCATTAAAGTCAAAGATGGTCACCGCTAGGCCCCGTCTTCCTTGGTTTAATCAAGAAATCAACTCTGCCTTGAGGATGAGGAGACGTGCAGAAAAGAAGTGGCGACGAACAAACATGGCCTCTGATCTTTCAGAATATAAGCTAATAAGAAATAAGGTAACCTTTCTTCTTAATAAAGCTCGCTGCAATTTCTACAAAGACTTTATCGAAAGTAATAGTTCCGACCAGAGGAAACTATTTAGAGCATCTAAAAAGCTGCTTGGACATAGTGATGACGTCCTCTTTCCACCTTTTGAAGACAAAATGACTCTTGCTAATGATATGGGTAGCTTTTTTGTAAAGAAAATATCTAATATTCATGCTAAACTTGATGACTTGGAAGTTTCAACCTCTGTTGACAGAACGTTCTCTTTTACATCTGAAACATTGTCCAGTAATTTCCTGTTTGATAGTTTCATACCATTAACCGAGTCACAGGTAAAACAGCTTGTTGTCAATTCTTCTAAGGGATCTTGCACTCTGGATCCCATGCCTACTAACCTTGTGGGTGAGTGCCTTGATGTTTTGCTTCCAGTACTTACCAAAATTATAAACTCATCATTAGTATCTGGTACATTTCCTACTGACTGGAAGGAAGCTTTAATATGCCCTTTATTAAAAAAACACAATCTCGATATGAAATTAGAAAACTACCGACCAATCAGTAACTTACAATTTATTTCTAAATTAACTGAGAGGGCCGTTTGTGACCAACTTTATTGTCACATGTCAAAACATTCCATGTTTCCAGTTTTCCAATCATCTTACCGGAAGCATCACAGTACAGAGACGGCTCTTATAAAGGTTAAAAATGATTTACTGATGAGGATGAATTCACAACATGTTATTCTGCTTATCCTTTTAGACCTGAGTGCAGCGTTCGATACTGTTGATCACGTCATTTTATTGAAACGTCTGCAGTCTAAGTTTGGAGTCACTGGCAAGGCCCTCGATTGGTTTTCTTCTTATTTGTCAGGTAGAAGTCAACGCGTATCTATTCACGGTACCTTATCAGAAAAGTTTAATATCAACTGTGGTGTTCCTCAGGGATCCTGCTTAGGACCATTTTTATTCATTGTCTATGCCTCTAAATTGTTTGACATCGTTGAGCATCATCTGCCCGATGTTCATTGTTATGCCGATGACACTCAGCTGTATCTATCTTTTAGACCTGATGATATATCTTGTCAAGCTGCTGTAACTATAATGGAAGATTGCATAAGGGACATCAGGCAATGGATGTTGCATGACCGACTTCTAATTAATGATGCTAAGAGTGAATTTTTGATCATTGGATCAAAGCAGCAGTTGAAGAAAATTAATATTTCCAATATCATGATAGGTGATGCTAAAGTTTTTCCTACAACATGCGTTCGTAATTTGGGGTCATGGTTTGATTCAGAACTTACAATGAACACCCACATCAATAAAGCTTGCTCTGCAGCCTTTTTTCACCTTCACAACATCAAACGCATCAGTCAATTCCTAACACAAGACTCTCTTTTAAAACTAATTCATGCATTTGTGACTAGTCGTCTTGATTATTGTAATAGCCTTTTGTATGGTCTGCCAAAGGCACATATAGCTAAACTACAAAGGGTTCAAAACGCTGCAGCCAGAATTGTTACTAACACATACCGGTTTGAACACATTACACCAATAATTCGTCAATTACATTGGCTGCCTGTTTCCTACAGGATTAATTTTAAAATCCTTTTGTTGACCTTCAAAGCTCTTCATGGTCTTTCTCCAAAGTACTTACAGGATCTTGTTTCCATCCGGAAGGTATCTTCATATCAACTTAGGTCAGGGAATAATGGTATTTTTTTGGATTATCCTTCTGGTAAAATGTTGACTACATTTGGTGATAGAGCTTTTTCTGTGGCCGCCCCTAAGCTTTGGAATGCACTACCGTCTCATATACGTAGCGAGCAGAAACTTGCCTCTTTTAAATGTATTGTAAAAACCCACCTTTTTAAAGCCGCTTTTTAGTGTGTCTTTTTTCTATGGTCGCCTTGCCAGTTAGTTTAGATTTTTAGCATAAGATAGGGTTAGAGGCGTCTGTCTCCTGAAAAGGTCAAAACATTACCGATGCCAGCAGGGATAGGCCTATGTAATAAGTAACTTTTAGTTCTCTGTTGGCGGGACAGACGTATCCCCATACTGTGGTTTGGGCACTGGCCTGGTGACCAGTCTTTTTTCTTTGTCTTTTTCTTCCATTCTGTGCTTTTTATCATGTGTTCTGCGCCTTTGATCATTTTGTATGTAAGGGGCGCAATATAAATTTTAAATATTATTATTATTATTATACTCGAACCCGCGACCTCTCGAACACCGTACGAGTGCTCTACCAACTGAGCTAACCAGCCCTTATAGTTGGTGGGCGGTCCTATGTGCAATACCAAATCCACTTTGCTCGGGGGGACCAGTCAGAAGCCGAACCGTGCTGCCGATAAGCCAGGGATCACTACCCCGGTTAAGATGCAAATAACCTGGTAAACGGCAGTAGCGGGGATACACAACGAATGGATACAGCTTTTTACGTGGTTTTACACAGAGAAAGGACATATGTAGATATATATTTATATATTATATACATATTATTGGTGGGACCGCCCACCAATAGGGCTGGTTAGCTCAGTTGGTCAGAGCGCTCGTACGGTATTCGAGAGGTCGCGGGTTCGAGTCCGGCATCAGGCAATTTTCTTTGCTCACCCCAACTGACATAATATTTTCCAGTCAGTTTCCTGTATCCTTTCTGTGTAAATCCACGTAAAAAGCTGTATCCATTCGTTGTGTATCCCCGCTACTGCCGTTACCAGGTTGTTTGCATCTTACCTGGGGGCTGATCCCTGGCTTACCTGCCCCGAGCAAAGTGGTTTGGCATTGCACAGGACTGCCCACCAACATAGGGCTGGTTAGCTCAGTTGGTTAGAGCGCGCGTGAGGTATTCGAGAGGTCGCGGGTTCGAGTCCGGCATCAGCCAAATTATCTTTGCTCACCCCAATTAATCTATATACATGTATATATACATATATATATATACATAAATTCGAGAAAAGCAAATACTGTGCTTACTTCACACTGTGCCACACAGCATCTTTTGAATTTCTATATATATATATATACATATATATGTATATTATTATTGTCAGTTATTATTACTTTGTTTTTTTTTATGAAATAGATTGAAAAGCTAAGAGAGCACATAAATGAAATAGTGTGTAAAGAACCGTACATGGGAGAGAAGATTCCACTCCACTGGCTGCAGTTTGACAAAGACAAACTAAAAGAAGTTTCCACACGTACTGACCATGATGGAACTCCTGTGTTGCATCCAGAGGAGGTAATAGTTTTTTTGTTTTTTGTCTCATGATTTGAACTTCATTAGCCATGTCCATTACCACCACCAATCCATCAAAATCAAACTGCATGTTTTGTTTGATTCTGTTGGACTGATGAGGAGTGCACTAGTAAACTGATGATGCATTACATGGGATCAAGGATACACCCATACAGCCAACAGTCTTATCTCCAACCCAACTCTCTACAAACTGTGATGAGGAGCCTCTTTCAAAGGTCACTGGGCAAAGATCTCCACAATCTCCGGCTGGAATCTGATTCACTAGCCCAGAGAGCACTAGAGTTTGCCGTAGTGGGAAGCACCAGATACCAAGCACACCAAAGCCACCATTGTTCTTATCTCTTGGAACTCGGGTTTCAGTATCTTATCCCGCCTTCCACCTCTCGGATGCCGCTTCAAATCCTGCCAGGGGCACTACGTGGATTGGGTTCCAGTCCCTACCTGATTGCATGTGTTTTTCTTAGAATCTTTCTCAGGGTTTTCCCTCCCACATCTAAAACTGAAACTTCCTTCCTTGTCTTCTCACCATGGGGTTTATAGTGATTGAAGTTGCTTTTCTGAGAGTCCTTGGCTTCAGAACCAGAATGAATAAAAATGACATGAAATGAAAAACTCCTTCACAGGGAAGTTAAAACGGCAGGACTAGGTCCCCTCAAGACCATACAACACCTGAACAACCTTCAGGGTTGCAGCAGGGTACAGGGCTGGATGGCAAAAGTTGTTGAAGACTGATTGCCACTACAGGTTGTGCAAACTACTGTGGTAGTAGAACCAGTTCACATACATACATACACCCATAATTAGTCCAACAGTTTGGGTGCTGATGAGTAAATTTAATGGGAGACTTTTGAGACGATAGCGGGCGTCCCACAGACCGGTCCTTTTCCATTGTTTTCCTTGCTGAGAACAATGGAAAAGGACCAGTCTCTGGGACGCCCGCTATCGTTTCAAAAGTCTCCTATTGTGTTAGATTTTATCAGATTATGATTATGAGGAAAGAACCTTTTATTATTTTTTATATCTTTCTGGTAATGAAACCAAGGGACCCTCAAAAGAGACTAGCACTGTGAACGGGACAAAAAAAAGTAGGCCTGAAGATACCTGTGTAGAGAAGATGTTGAAGAAATGTCAGTTTTACATGTGGGAGGAAAACCCCAACTAGGGAAAACCCACGCAATCAGGTAGGGACTGAAAACCCAATCCACGTGCAAGAATCCAGTCCGGGATTCGAACCGGGGTCCACAGAGGTGAAAGGCAGGGAAAGAAACCACTGAGCCACCTGAATGCCTCAACTTTAAATGACTCAAGGTTGTTCTGAGGTGAATATTTCTTAGGAACATATTTTGTGCTATTTTATAATCCCCTTCAAGTGTATGAAAACTAATTGACATTCCTGTTTGGTTAATTTTAAAGAAAAAACGATCCCGGCGATTCTGCCAAAAGAATCCCGCCAGGGGAACGGGACAAAAAAAAGAAGAAGAATGTTTTAATGTGGTTAAAATGGGTTGAATAAACACTTGACCAACCATGGCAGCAATTTCAGCGGGTTGGTTATCAGCTATTAAAGGTATGATACATGATAATCAATCTTTTAAAAACTTTGATATTCTTTTGTTTATGTAACACACTATTAGGTGAGGGTTAACTCTGGAGTGAAATCGGATACTGAACTCCAAACAATGCTGGCATTTTACCACGATCTCGGCCACATTGTATACTTTGGAGGAGATGGAGATTGTAAAAAGCAAGAGTTGAGAGATGTTGTCATTCTGGATCCTCAATGGTTGATAGACGCTTTTAAGAAGGTCATCACAGTCATGCCTCCTCGAGAGCAGGTGTGCCTTTGTTTCAGTTTGATTAACAAAATAATTAGAGTCTAAAACTGTCCTCCCAATTGGTTAAAGATACACAACCACAATTTAGGGGAAAAATATTAAAATTTGACACAGTTTCCACAGACATGACAGAAACTCTTCCAGTGGACATATAAATAATTCTCACTTATATAGCAACTAGTACTAGAAGTCAACTTTAGCAAATGCTCATCCAGACTCAATTTAATTTCACTGAAAATTTGCTGAAATGTTCTTTGTTTTGTTGTAATTTTCACATGCTAGTTTTTTCCTTTTTATTTGATATTTGAATAATCACAAAAAGATGTCAGTATGTGAAATTTCACTTCCCACACTCCTCCCCCCCCCCCGCCAAAAAAAAAAAAAATAATAATAATAATAAAGAAAAGAAAACACCTTCAGAATTGTCATATCGGACTCAGCAAAGAAACCTTTTTGACATTCTCATTGCATTATGGGAAACTATGGAAGTGTCCCGGATGTGGATGACAAACGCAATGCGTTTCTGTGTATGACGTAACACGCACGTTGGCCACGTTTTTGCTTTTTCACATTCTGTAATTCATGAAAGAGTTAAGTAAATTTTAACCCAAAAGAGAAAACCAGAACAATTTGCCATTTTGCATGTGAAAGTTGTCCGCCATGGCGATAACATCAACTTGATGGGGATACCCAATTATTTTTCCCGAACAGCTCAATTTTATGCAGAATCAGCCACTCGTTAATCTTGCATCTAGAGGAAAAATCTGTGAAAATCACGATTTAACTCTAAAAAATATCAAAGAAAAATATGAAAAAAACACATAATCGCAAGGGTTCTGAGCCGGGTGGCTAAAACCCCCCTTCCACCCCACCCCCTGCTTACAGCTCTCTAGCTGAAGGAGCTTCACAGAAACCGCACCAACATCATTAATATATTTTTGTCTATTTATTCCCTCATCACTGTGTTGTCATGTTACCATGGTTACCAGATGTCGGGTCTGACAAAATCCTGGCAACGATTGAAGGACGACGGAATCCTGAATGACGAGTTAATTGACCACATGTGGAAGCAGTTCCCCCAAAAGAAGAAGCCGCTGCTGTGTCTGATGGATAAGTTTGATTTACTGTGTGAACGTGTCCATCAGGTATTAAAGGGCCCAAGAAGTGGTCTTTTTTTCACTCTCAATTTTTTTCGGGATTAATATATGGCTATTTATTAATAAAAAAAAAATAATCCTTACTATACTCTTTATAAGCTTTAAAAGAGCTATTAACTTTTAATTTATCGCTCAAAAGTTGTACTATCCATTTTGATATCGCCTTTGTACAATGTACATTCCTGATCATTAGACTCTGGTATGTTTCACTGCAGCAATACGCCTTTACGCCTATTGTCCATGTAACAAAAGCCAAAATAGCAACAGATTTGTCCAGAGAAACTAAGCCTCTGAAGTTACATAAGTTATGCAAACGTAGCACATCTACATGTATAGATCGCCGCGCAACGATTGACAGCATTTACCTCTTTCTACGTCACAATTTTCCCCTTCTAGGGGCGTTGGTTTCGCCCCTAATTGTTCTTTTCTGAAACGTACCTGCTATAAAAATTTTTGAGCATACTTGCATTTATAGGGCCTGTGTTATTATGGCCTTTCCTTTTTAGTTAAAACTGGAAAAAAAAACATACCACTTTATAAGCCCATTTTTTGGGGGGGGGGGGTGGGGGCAATTGTGGGCAATTAAAGCTGTAGTTTGTGTGTAAATTTTTCTAAAACCCCTTTTCAGCGCTCTTGTTAATCTGATGTGTAGGAAAAAAAGGTATATATTGTATGCGTGAGACCAGAAAACTAGTTTTAAACATTGAGAAATACTACATAAAAGCTTATAAAATGTAACATTTTATTATAGAGGGGGGGGGGGGAGTATGGACATCAATGTCGGCATTACCTTCATCTTGAAGCCGGAACATTCAGGAACATTTTAAACCCAAATTTTGCTGCGACTTTTAAAGTTATGTCAGTTTTTGTAAAACGCGTTATAGGCCCCCGGTGTGTTTTAAATCAACTGTACGCAACGAGCCGCGTGTAGTGACATGGTGTATGATAAAGTACAATAAGTATGAGTTATACAAGGAAACTTGGCATTACATGTACCGGTACTACTTTCCACTTTATAAACACTTAAAAGAATGGATCTCCAACCTACGGAAGCTACGGAAGCGTAGTTAGGACATACCGAACAAGAAAAAAAAATCATGCTCCACTATTCCGCCCGGGCGGATTACTATTCCGTCCGGGCGAAATACTATTCCGCCCGGGCGGATTATCATTCCGCCTGGGCAAATTACTATTTTGATTACTATAGCAATCCGCCCGGGCGAAATAGCAATTCGCCCGGGCGGAATTGTAATTCACCCCGGCGGAATAGTAATCCGCCCGGGCTTTTGACTTTTTGCCTATTTTGGCGCAGTTTAAAATCTCCTGGCCCACTGTGCATCGGCTGTACGTACCGACCTCTACCAACTGAGCTATCCAGCCCTATGTTGGTGGTTACTATTTATTACTATTATTATTATTAAATAAATAACAGTGGTTTTTCATATCACATTTTTGGGGGCTAAGATCTAAGCGATGAAATGTTTCTTGCAGGTCGATGATAAAGTATCATACTATGTACCTTCAATGCTGCAAAAACGGACACCATCAGCAAGCAGCAAAACATCAAATGAATTTTTTGTGGACTTTGAAAGCTTTCTCCCAGGTAGTATTTGTACTAATAGTGTTCGTACATGTAGTTATTGTGCAGTTGTATAAAATTCCCCAAGTTCCTGAACTGTGGCATCTCATGTTCCTCAAATGCTCTAATTGGATCATTCAAAGTGAATTTATGAAGTACGACAGCCTGTGTTTTTTTTTCCCACACAGAGACTCTGGAAAGCTCTGGGTAAACGCAATGCTTGTCACACATTTGGTAAAACCAACATAAAATTCTCTATCCCCATTCCAATAGCACATGTGCAGCTAAGAAATTATTTCGGCACCCGCTGCTAATTGCAGGATTCAAACCGACCTCTCTGTGGTCACTGGGCATGCCAGAATGCAGGGGGTCGTAGGTTCGATCCATGTAGCCTATAAAAAAAAAATCCCGCAGAACTGAGAAAGCACTGTGTACACAATGCTAAATATCACACATCATTGTAGGGTATTAAGCAAAAAAATAACAAAGTGACTTTTTAATTGTTGTATCCGTCAGATGGATTGTTTCATCGACTAGTTGTACGTGCGTTGAGATGGTCACAGGAAATGGGAGGAGCACACCCTGGTCTGGAGTACTATCGAGGAAGCTTCTTCGTTGATGTACAGCACGAATTTGTTCTGCAAATGGAACGGAAGAATGATCTGGCCTACATTCGAGTAAATGAAGTGTTTGTTTTTTGTTTGCAAGCATTTGAGTGGAGGAGGCTTGTCCCCCCGCCCCCTTTCCGGGCTTGTGCCATTCTGAATGGATATGTTGTTATTGTTATTGCTTATTATTGTTATTATTGTTATAACCTACTATCTAGTAGATTGTGGAACCCACTGTTTCACCATCCAGAACCATTTACACGATTCACTGATCATACATGGTTGTATACATTTTGATCCATAAGGTAAAACTAGGAAAAGGTGTGTACAAAGCTATGGGCAAGTGTGAGGAATGGATTTTTGAATGGTTTCAAACGATCAGTCAGCAGGAAGGTTAATCAATTCACATGTAAGGAAATTTCGGTGGTCCGTTTGGTGTAGCGGTATCTTGCCTCGCCTTCCACCTCTAGGACCCCGGTTTGAATACTGCTGGGGGCACTTCGTGGATTGGGTTTTCAGTCCCTACCTGATTGTGTGGGTTTTCCCTAGAATGGGGTTTTCCTCCCACATCTAAAACTAAACCTTCCTTCCTTGTCTTCTCTCCGAGGGATTCTTGGCTAGTACAGTGATTAAGTTCGCTTTTCTTAGAATCCTTGGCTTCACAACCAGAATTTAAAAAAAAGATAACTGCCAGTTTAGGGTAAGGCACACCCCACTCCTTTAGAATGGAGTAGCCTTAGTAGTTGCATCTAAGGAGTTGTATGTAGAACCATAGAGAAGGAAACATCCTTTCCCTATGGTAGAACCAAGGATTTATCATTGTTATGCTTGGGTAAGCCAAGCTCATGTTGACTGTACATGCACACACACACTGCCTCTTGCTCTGTGGATGGCCTTGAGCCAACACATGTCAGTCAGTACTTGGAAGTCTTAGCTTAGTTTTAGCACAGATATAGTTTGTATATTGGCTAGGCTAATACAAATTAATAGTCCTACAGCTCCTTTAGGCTATCTAGTTATTGTATGTACATATAAATATAGTTAGTTTAGTTTCTTGTAATATAAATTGAACGGACGTGCTCTAGTGTTGGTTGTAGCACACAGGCCACCCCTAAACAGAACGCAGAAGTTCATCCATCCAGTGTACCCTGATCCTGCTAAAGAGCACATTTAGAGGAATAGGGGTAAGTATAGGTTATTTTTGTAGCTTCACATAAATGCTCCCCTCACTTCTATAACTTTTACTTCTTTTGAAGGTGAGTGTTATATTGGCACCAGAGCATGGCGGCAAGAAAAGACGAAAAAAGGAAGACAAGGTGAAAAGAAGAAAGACGCCATCTCCTGAGGTTACAAAGAAGGTTTGTGCGGATTAGAAACTGTCCACCTGTTGAAACTGATTACATTAAAAAAAAGGGATCCTGGTATTTTGACAGACTAAAGATGTCCTGTCTTCGTTTTCACGTACAAAACTAATGGGGGCAGGGCTAAAAAAAATTAAGCCCAAACAATGGGGGAACAAACAAATGTGCCCTTACACTCACCAACTTAAGGGGCACTTTATACAATGGAACAATGTTACCCCACAAGGTTTTTTCTTTGTTCTAGTGCTACCCCACAGAGGAATTCTTCAGAAAAGGGAATAATAGAACAACAATAGGAGGACCCCGTAACTGCCATATGCAAGGGTGTGTGTGTGTGTGTGTGTGTGTGTGGGGGGGGGGGTGTTTACCCGTTAAAACCGAGGACTTTAACAAAAGGGTTCTGGGTGTTCCAACAGAGTTAGGACGTCCAAACAATGGGAGGACAAAGAGGATGTCCTCGATTCAAGGGGTCGACAAACAAGGGTGTGTGTGTGTGTGTGTGTGTGTGTGGGTAGGCACACACACCGTTGTGGGGACATTTATACAATGGAACAAAGGTCCCCACAACGTTTTTCTTTGTCAAACTCTGTCCCCACAGAGGGATTCTTTAGAAAAGGGAATAATAGAACAACAATAGGGAGTCCCCACAACTCGGTGTTAAAAAGACTGTGTGTGTGTGTGTGTGTGTGTGTGTGTGTGTGTGTTTGCTTGGGGGGGGGGGTGGTATGGCATCTGGAGCTTTGAAAGCAGGATGTGATGTTAGTCCGTGTTATTACACCTTGCTTGGATGGCCGTCACAAATTTGCCAACGGCTGCAAAAAGCAAGCTACATGTCATGATAGGTCATGTGTTGTTGATGCATTTCTTAATTCTATTTTTTTTTTCTGGTAAGAGATGATTTGTTTTCTATCTGGGTGAAACTTTGAAGTTTTTTGTGGGTTGGAGTGGGGGTGGGGGTGGGGGGGGGGATAATAAGCTTGTCTTGGCAATCCAGTTTGACAGATTTTTCATTGAGACCTTGTGTCACCTCTGGTCCTTGCTCTGTGGTGGGGCTTTTGTAGATATTTTTTTTTGCAGAGTTGAGAAGTCTTTGACTTGTATCTGAATTCAGACTTTTTTATATCCATTTGTTGAAAATGAATAGCTGTTGAGTTTCTTCCAGATATGAAGAAATCCTGCTCTTTGATCTAGGGTTCCCAGAAGCCCATTGAAATCTATAACTCCAGGGGTTACCAAAAGGTGGAAATGCCATCATTTCTCCATCTTCTAAATTTTTGGAATTTGTTTCAGATATTTTGGTCAGGAATGACTCTGACGCCTGTTTTTGTCTCAAATTTGTATTGAAATTTTGAACAGGTGCTTGAATTTGTGAAAAATCAGCTTCAAAACCTGAAGGACCTTTGGATCAAGCGCATCTACTACAGCCTCGCCTTTCAATGTCCATGCGGTCGTGGGTCTATACACTTCCTTCCGCTTGATGAGTGCTTGGAAAAGACAAGTGTTGTTTGCAGAACGGAGAAGATGCCACAGTTTGTGATAAAGACGCGTCGGTTTAAAGCAATGTTTGAACAAGAGATAAGTGCCGCCCAAGACTTGATGGACACAGGTAAGCTGTTGTAGACACAGTCCATACTTGACAATGATGTGAATGCTGGGAGGACATTGAACAGGAATTTTCTGGATTTCGTTTTTTATTTTTTATTTGTGGTGTCTCCCAGATTTGTTTGCTTTGCAGGTAAGCACGCAAAAGCTGTTGACAGACAATTTAGCTTGTTTACTACACAACCATTAGGCTTCATTTTGCTAAAATGATACTATACTCAGAAGATAACAAAATGCAATAAGCTTAGCCAATATGTGATTTGTCGCCACAGCTTGACACTGCAATTTATTTAAGTGCTATTAATACCGGCAAATAAACGCCAAATAATAACACTATTTAAAACAACAATTTGTAAAATGGCAAGGAGTTGGATACCAGACATAGGGCAAACCGGCTTAGACAGTCAAACAAAACATACATGTAACCGATGGACAACCATAAACATACACATGGCCACACCAAGGACTACCACACCCTTACCAAAGTTGCCACTCCAACAACATAAGTGACAACACCAAGGACTATCCCGAGCCCTTTATCCAAAGTGGCCACACCAAATATTACCACGCCCTAACCAAAGTGACCACACCAAGGACAATCGCGCCCTTTTTCAAAAGTGGCCACACCAAGGGGGGTACCACATCCCTTACAACATAAACACAGCTGAGCTAGGACAACCACGCTCAGGTGTATCCACATATAAACTAAGAAAAAAAATTCCCTCCAAAACGGTAACAAGCGACTTACCAATATTATGCTCTCATTGGCTAACCTTTCTAACTTAAGGACCAATCAAATCGTTTTTGCCACTACGCCTTTGCTGATTGGTTGTTGGCCCGAACATCTGACCCCCCCCCCCCCCAAACCAGTATAAATAGCTTCACACATCACAATTGCCAGAATAGGCTTGCATGTTTAACGTCCACACATTACTGTACAGTACGTGCACATTAGCCTGATCCATCACGTATGAATGACAACGGCCGATCCAAGCCTTGAACGCACAGACTAGGAAATGTGATATGGTATGCTGAGCATAAAGCATTTGATCATAAAATTGATCAAATGAAATACTTTGGCTCCTAGATCTAAGCAAAAAGATTATTGTACAGTATAATGTAAGATTTACTTCTTCCATTCCCCCCACCATTTTTTTGTTGCGTGAGGTGATTGCTCAAAGTCAAAATAGGAATGTTTCGGTCACACGTGTGGTCGTATAAACCTTGTTTTTTTTTAAATGCAACATTTTGTTTCTGAAATGGATGGTTACAAGTGTAGCCGTCCATTTCAGAAACGGTTACACTTTTACAAAATAACGGTAACGTTGTGAGTGGGAAGCCATAGGGATAGTTTTGTCAGGGGGACGGGAAAAACAAAACAGAATCCCGGCGGCAACTGCATGTGCAAGGCAGTATCACATGCTTAGAAACAATGCTTTACAGACCACTTTAAGTGCGGAACTACGGTAAAGCAGTGGCATGATAATGAGCCCACAACTTATGCACAAGATTCAACATTGAGTTTAACATCTGTATGTCCATTACAATTTTACTTTCATAACACTATCCTCTATTTGCCAAGTACAAAAACTAACTACTCACATTTGAATTGTTTATTCTTTAGTGGACAGAGGGCCGATGAGTGATTTCCACCTTGATATCATTGCAAACCTCCTCGGACAGGAGTGGGAAAGACTAGCCACCAAATTTGGATTCAAAAGGAACGATATTTACAAGTTCAGAGAGAACTCAAAATATTCAGTCCATGGCCAAATATTCGGCATGCTCAAAGCATGGAAGCAGAAGCGACAGCAAAATGTGGAAAAAATGAAAAAGGAGCTTGTAAAAGCATTGAAGGAACTTGATCGTCCTGAGGTGGCACGAGAGGTAGAAAACTATACTGGAGCTGAAGCGGATACTACTACGTAGTGCTTGAATATGAACTGCCTTGTGTAAGGAACCAGCTGCTGCGTCACACCTTGCTGTCACAGTTCTGCAACTGAGCATGTGTCTATCTATAGCCCCCTTTTTCACACTAGTTTATTCCCCGGGGCATCCCGGGAGCCGATGAGTGATATCCACCTTGATATCATTGCAAACCTCCTCGGAGAAGAATGGGAAATACTAGCCACCAAATTGGGATTCGAAAAGAGCGATATTTACAAGTTCAGAGAGAACTCCAAAAATGGTTTGTCATATAGTGTGAAACGTGCAACCAGAACCCTGGGGATTAAGGACCCTGGGACTGTGCATGTGGGAAGAGTGTAAAGTGTTCAGTGCAAAAGACAAACAGCCGAAGTAAGGAAAAGAGTGCTAAATAAATGACAAGGTCTGTGTTCTGGCATGGACAAAGGATGGTTATAGCAATTTGTTTTTACAGATTTGTACTGAAGAATTCATAAAGTGGTGTTGTATTTGAAAGAAATTTCGTATCAACTGAAATACATCCCAAAGAATTTGTCAGTCTTCCAAAGATATGATTTTAACAGGCTGAATTTGGAATTGGTTCAAATGAGGTCGTCTCCACTGAACTTTCATTACACGCCTATACAGTGCACAGGATTGCACACTTCCAGAGAGTAAGCCACAGCAGTGACTTCCACCAGCCAAGAAATTCAGTGTGGTTTGATACAGTGTGAAACGTGCAACCGGAACCCCACAGGGATTAAGGACCCAGGGACTATGCATGTGGGAACAAAGTCAAAGTGTTCAGGGGAAACCGTGGGGGTAAAAAACACCGGGGCCTCCCCACGGTGGTATTTCCCAGGGGGTAAGAGATGCAGTGTGAAAAGGGTCTTTCACTCCAGCATCCAATCTGAGACTTGTGAGAAGGTTGACGTATCAAACATCCTTTGACCTTCGTCAGTTCTTGGCTCCTTGGGTGGGCTGAAGTTATTCTAACTTGATTTGTGAAGTTGAGATTTCACATTTTCTTAAACAAACATTTGGTGAATGACCAAGTGATTTGATTGTGATTTTGTGAAGTTGAGATTTTACGTTTTCATATTAATTAAGAATTGGATGAACTATCAATTTATTTGTTTTTCATTTTGTGAAGTTGAGATTTCACGTTTTCATAAACAAGAGTTTGATGAACTATCAATTTATTCCATTTTGATTTTGTGAAGTTGAGATTTCACATTTTCACAAACAAGAATTTAGTGAATGATCAAGTGATTTGATTGTGATTTTGTAAAGTTGAGATTTCACATTTTCATACTTAAGAATTTGGTGAATGAATAAGTGATTTGATTGTGATTTTGCAAAGTTGAGATTTCACCTTCACATAAACAAGAATTCTATGAAGTTATTGGATTGTGATTTTGTGAAGTTGAGATTTCACATTTTGTTCTTTCACATTTTTGTCACTGGTATAAAATAACCTCCACCCCCCTCTAAACTTTTAGCCATTCTATGTTTTATTCATCTATTAAAGTATGCAAATCACCACCTATTCAAATTCAAATGCAACCTTCCTACCGTAAGCGGCGGGCTACCTAGTCCCCCGTCATTCACATTCTGGTTCGAAGACAAGACGTCACGTTTGCTCTATGTCTTCTAATTTTCAGGTAACGATTTTATTTCTTTTCCATAATTCATAATATTGTATTTCATTACCTTCAGACCTAAGGTGTCTATTAGTTTCATTAGATTCCCTTATATTTCTGTATTTTCCGGAATTTCCATACATTTTGAGAAGTGATATACTTTGCAAGTTAGAACCAAGTGTTTGCCTACAGCTGACTTTATATTAAACATCTAAATATCTTTACATATTCATAGTAGTATTTATATCTATCAAGAGGAATGATTTGTAATTATTTGATAGAAGAAATGTTTCGCAGATCGTAATTTGTGTAAATTTCCAAGATGGCGACTCTCAGAACAGTTTTGGCGGGAACCTTTCGCGCCATCTTGATTTTCCTTTTGCCTTAAGCAAACAGTTTTTATTTTAGTTTAATCGTTTATTACATCTTTATGTGCTGTTTATTTTCATCAAATGTTATTTTGTAAAGTCATTCACATTCTGGTTCGAAGACAAGACGTCACGTTTGCTCTCTGTCTTCTAATTTTCAGAATAAACGAAGATCTGACAGTTAAACAAGCCGTGTCCTCTATCCATATAATTTGACTATTACCACCAAGGGTCACATTTTTATGAACAAGAATTGGATGAGATCAAGTGATTCGATTATATAATTAAAATGGGCGCATAATGCAAGTGGTCAAAACAAATTCTTTATGATATTTAAAAATTCAGTGTTAAAAAGAGAATTGTGAAATGCTTGATCTGGAGTAATGTGCTGTATGCGTCTGAAAAATTGACGTCGACAAGAGAGGAGATAGGCCTATTAGAAGGTATATGCACAACATTGGTAAGACTGAAAATAAAAATGTTTACGAATTTGCACATAACTTATATGGTATTAAGATGGTCAGGGTAGAAAACTTACCTTGAAACATTGTTGTTTGAAATGTTATAGCTTTTGAGATATGAGTAAGACATTTAGTTTTGATCTATCGAGTCCAAAACCCTGTCATTGAATACAGTCAAAACATAATAATGGGCTTTTTCACTATTGCAACTCCGATGACCGATTGAGCTTGAACTTTCATATTGGGTCACACCAAGAACGGATACTGATCTTTGACAGTTACCAATGTTGTCTGCATGCCATGGTGCAAAAAGGGGAAGAGGCAGTTGTGTTTGTCTCGCAACGGGCCCCCTCCCTGTTCTTAGATGTGGTGTGAAGAGACTTGCGTTTATATCTCGCCATGTCGTGGCCGAGTGGTCTAGTCCACCGACCTTAAGTTCTATTTACAGAATGTGGGTTCGAATCTTGACCTGGTCAGTCTGGACACTCGTGTCCTTGAGCAAGACACTTTACCATAATTGCTTTGCCCTTCGGATGGGACGTTAAGCCATAGGGCCCGTGTACTATACCCAGAACACTTACCTTGAAAGAGTATCCGTTTACCCCGGTGTTTCTGGTTCAGAGAGAAAGCACCCTCATACAGGTTTCCTCAGGCTTCCGAGCGACAGTGATTTAGTTCACTGTTGAGGCATTCTTGGTTTCATTACCAGAAATTAATAATAAAGAAGACGAAGTAAGAAAGGGCTTCTTGATAGACTTAAGAGAGGGGGTTATGTACAGATGAAGAGGATGACCATGTCTGTGTAGCATGGAGAGATACCTCTATAACATTATTTTAAGCTCGCACGGGTGCAAGAATGACTATATTTTTTAGGGGGAATGAAACCGTGTTTAACATCAAAATTAAAATAATTGTTGCCGAACAGTGCAGGTTGCTTTTCCTGGTTTCCTACAATTATGGTACTTCAAGTTATTAGAAATATGTTTTTAAATATGCATATACCTATAAGACCTTATTACGTGTCTCTTGTTTTTAAAAAATAGAAACAATCATCGAAAAAAAACCCACATTTTTACAGAAACAGTTACAAATGAAAACAAGAAAACTACCTGTTGCATACTACTTACCAACCAAAAGGTCCTGTGCTCTGAATGCAAAAATGGTTAATGGCCTCACGATTCGACTCTAGCAGAGTTCTCAAAGGCTAAACTTGATAAACATCTGCAGGGTCGAAACATGAGGCTGTTAACCATTGACAAGAACGGTTATTGTAAGTTATTTAATAATAACTATTTACGTATATGTTTGTAATATTCTTAATTGCAAAAAAAGTAACTATGAACAAATGTACTGTACACCTCAAAACTACCAATTTCATTGTTATTGAAACAAGTATAACGTTTCATCTTCCATGTTTTCATTGATAAAAATAAAATTATAATTTATGAACAGGCAACTTTTGTCTGAGTAACGAAAAAAATAATACTTTTCTGGTCACATCAGCTGATAAATTTGTCAGCTTATAAATAACAAGCTGAAGTGAACATTTGAGATTTATTTCCTCTGCATTGACCATCAGGTGATGCATCTTTGAAGGTAAAATACAGGATTGGTAAAGCTGATAGTGCAGTGTGCTTACTTAGTATGATTCCATATATACACGAACATGAAAAAACAAACCTGAAAATGTGGGCACAATCCGTTGTCTTAGGAGAAAATAGTGAAAACCGTGCACACTTTTTAGCATGTACACACAGTCCTTATTTTGATTGTTACAATCTAAATTAAAATGGGGGGTCTGCAAATTCTAGTTTCACTACATTGACAGTATCTCAGACAGAAATATTTCTATAGAAGATTGGTACTGGTAAGAACTCCATATAATCTGGCGGATTTCAGACCGATACTTATAACAAATGTTTTGATGAATACCAATCATGTATTCTACCTTAAAACACTCTTTACTTGATGGCGGTGTTGACCGAGGGTTTATTTGATAAAGCCTGGTCTGTAGCATGTCTATATTTGATAGAATAAATGAAGTGGGGAAAAGTGACAATTTTCTGTGCTAATTATTTGGTGTGTGCCGTACAGTGAGGATATGCTTTTTTAAACCTTGACATGGAGTGTCGTGGCTGAGCGGTCTAGTGCACGGGACTGAAGATCTAGTTGTCATATTGTAGGTTCGGGTCCATAATGGCACTTAAGCAAGACACTTAACTGTTGCTTCAGCCTTCGGATTGTCATAAGTCCTGTGGGGTTATAACACATGTCCTTAGGCAAGACACTTATTAAGTGGTTAAACAATCATTGCTTCGCCCTTCGGATGGGACGTAAAGCCGTAGGTCCCGTGTGTTGTATTAAGATCTATTACTGCATGTAAAAGAACCCAGACCACTTATCACTAAGAGAAGGGTTCGCCCCGGTGTTTCTGGCATGGTTGGCTGCAATTGGCGCCCTCATTGAGATTCTGAACAGGCTTTGACGAGAACCGGCATATAGAAATAGGAAAATATTAGCTTTGGGGACAGCTACAGTATAAGGATGTGAATGGGCAGAAAAACAACTTGTGTGGCCAAAGGTAAGGGTTATGTGGAACAACCAGCGAGAGTCAGTTAGGGCACCTACCATTGTAATATCTGTGAAAGAGGCTCAATGAGGCTGCAGAGAGATAAGGGTACCAGTGATGAAGACAAGTCATGCCCAACTAAATTCGCAATGGGCCATGAAGACTTTCATGCAGAGACTAATGACAAATTGGGGTACCTTCAGCCCAAACATGGCAGCAGTGTTCCATAATTACAGGATGGATTATGGACTTCTCGTCAAGTAATAAGTGACGGGGCTCACCCCGGTGTTTCTGGCATGGTTTGATGCAGATTGCACTGCATCACATTTTAAACCCTACCAAGGTGCTATAGAAATGGGTCTTGTAAGTCAAAACGGCACTTCATACGAGTAAAAAACATTTAGCACCTTGACTGAGATGCTCACACTTGAACATACAGGATAGAATAACTTATTAAACAATACGTCCATTACTCTTTAATTTATTTCTTGTCTTACAAATTATAATTATTACTCTCATGAAAACAGTTGTTCAAAATATGCATATTTTTCTTTGCAATATTTACAGAAGTCTTTAAAAATAACAAACCCACAGTTAAATGTCGTTAGCCACTCAAAGAATGATTGCGTACTGAAGACCTTGTGCGGTATGCCTACATTTGGAGCCTAAACAATGATGAACTAATGGACGCAGCGCACTCTTCGTGGGATGCACACGATGGGCCAGTAAGCTGCTACCTTCCAACCTTTAACCCCTGTATGTAGTACGGTGACATCATAATTATGCAACTCTAATACCTTCTCAAACAAGCAATGATGGCTCAGAGGTAGCGATTACTGGAGAGCTCTGCCATCCGACTTAATGAGATCCTTTATCATTTGAGGACAAGATCGTGAAAGGAGGTCAACTCCCAAAGAAAATTTACCTCATGATAACGGTTATGCACCAAAGTTCCGAAAAACCTTTTTTGTTTTGACGTCATGTTGACATCAAAAACTGTTTGAAGTAAAAAAAAAAAAAAAAAAAAAAAAAGCACATACCCACTAAAATACGGTATCTAACAAGTGTATAACTAACCCTATTAGCAGCGGGTACTGCGCCAATTATAATGAAAGAAAAAAGTAGGATTAGCTGTACCCTTCTTTAGGAATGGTGGATATAAGATTACCTAATTAAGTATTCATGTGACTGTAATTAAGCTAATTGATTAAAAAATAAGTTAATTACATCTCATGATAAGTTCATATCCTTTCTTTGATAAGATTCAGACGAATTCATCGCAGGTGAATTTACTGGGATGCAAATAATGCCCAGCGTTCATTTTTTTGTCAGGCATCATGGGCATCTCCGCTGACCAATGACGTCATGATGTTAACCAACTTTACAAAACGCCAGCGCAGCATGAGTTGTTGCCTACATCTAACGCGTCCGCAAGCGTAGGAGTGTCCTAGTAGTGGCGATAAATCCTGGTACGCAACATATTAAATTGAACTAAAATGGATTGATCTATATGATTTAGTGGAGTGTTCTGGCTGAGCGGTCTAGATCACTGGACTCAAGTTCTGGCGTTGTCGGCCGCAGGGTTGTGGGTTCGAATCCCTGTTGCGGCACTTGTGTCCTTGAGCAAGATACTTTATTTACCGTAATTGATTTGTCCTTCGGATGGGCCATTAAACCATAGGTCCCGTGCACTAGGATTGGTTTTGCACGTAAAAGAACCCAGAACACTTATGGGGGTTTACACCGGTGTTTCTGGTTCAAATGGCAAGCACCCTTATCTACAGGTTTCCTCAGGCTTGAGAGCTACAGTGATTAAGTTTACTTATGAGGCATCTTTTGTTTCATTACCAGAAATATATAATAATAATAATAAAAATAATAATTTAACTCTTTCCTGTTATGCTAATTTTGACAATTTGAAGATATAAACTTTTTGGTACAAATCCTTTTGGATTTTTTCCAGAAACTAAGAATAGACCTTATGCACATGACGTCATTTGAGTAGGGCGCCCTCGCCTAGAGGTCAAAAGGAGGCTGTTCATTGGCTAAGTCTGTGCACCGCGCGTACAAATCTGTGCGTTTCCATTGTTGCATCATCGTTTTACCTCTAAGATGGCAGCTGAATGACGTCAATGCATAAGGTCTATATGGTTATATAAATGGGAACAAAAATCTTGATGAAAACAATAGCTGTTCCAACTTCTATGTCGGAGGAGCTAAACAATAAATGAACTTATAAAAGTAAAGTCGATTATTTAGAGATGTTCCCTGTCGGCATGGTGCATGGCTATGTAGTAGAACTTGACCACCTGCTCGTAATTCTTCACACGGATTCTCTCATTGACACCGTGGAAACGCGGAACATCTTCTGGGTAGTTAAATGTCGGGCAGAAGCGATACATGTTATTCGTAACGCAGGCGTAGTGTATAGTGTCAGTGTTCGCCATGAGAATAGCTAAAACAGTTTGGGAAATAAAGAACGGAAAACATATCTTTTCATGATGTAACATAACATATCATCAACATGGTCTAGTTCCTTCAAGCAAGTTAATAGTCTTGGTGCAAGACAACCTTAGTGCATTTTGCTGCCCAATTGGTTACCATACACTGTACAGCAATTCGCGGGTAGTGGACGCTTTATGGGTCTACGGCTTGCCGCAAAAGTACTAGTTTGTTGGTGTGTACAGAATGTCCTCTATTGGAGAAATTGTGAAAGAGCCGAATCGCTGTACAGTGTAGCAGTAGTACAGTAACCAAACGGGAAGCAAATTGCGCTGAGGACGTCTTGCACCAAGACTACCAAATTAATTAAACGTACAATTATTTTTTTGTTTTAAAATGTACAAAATACTGACCAATTTCAACAAATGTTTTCTTCACCAAGAATAGCAAATACTGTACCCATGTTGCTTTGACCTTTGCATAAATTGAAACTCAGTGTCAAGTGCATTTTGTTGTCGATAGTTCTGAGAAAACGCCATCTTTACGGGCTACTTGGGTTTTGGCTTTGAGCTGTGTCAAGCATTTTAATTTTTTTTTGCGCAGCCATGTGGTTCACCAACCAATCATGCAAGGAATTTGATAAAACTCTTCAAGTCGCACGCAGTATTTTCGCCCAGTGTGATCAAAAATTATGTAGGCTATCATTGCCCATAAAGATGGCTGACTTTACACTGTGTGACATCAAGTGGGAACTATCTAATACAGTAAAGCAAGCTTGGACAGTTTGGACTAAAATCAAAACCGGCAAATTTGTCTGATTGTATGCTGAAATTATTACAGTAGGCTTAACCTTAACCCTCCAAAATCCTTCAAACTCTATTCAGGAAGTTGTCTGATTTTTGAGAAATTAGAGCTGCAGACCGAAAAACTCTTTGCCTATCACTGGGCCAGGCATTCCAATCCAGTCTTGGAATTTCATCCTTGAGAGGGCAAGGCCATTTTCATTTTGCAAAAGGGCACTTCCATTGGGAAAATCTTTAAAGTCTATGGGAAACTTTTGAAGGAGGGCCAAGACCAGAGCAACAGTAGCCATGGCCTCCGTGTAATTTGTGGAAAGTCGAGGCTGAGCGGTCTAGCCCATTAAACTTAAGTTCAGTAGTTCACAGAATGTGGATTCGAACCCCGGCCTGGCCAGTCGCGACACTTGTGTCCTTGAGCAAGACACTTTACCATGATAGCTTTGTTCTTCGGATGAGACGTTAATCCGTAGGTCCCATGTACTAGGATGGAGTGCATGAAAAGAACCCAGAACACTTATCATGGAAGAGTAGGCGTTTACCCCAGTGTTTCTGGTTCAGATAGCAAGCATCATTACCTACAGGTTTCCTCAGGCTTCCGAGCTACATTGATTAAGTTTGCTTTTGAGGCATCCTTGGTTTTATTATAAGAAATTAATAATAGTAATTTCACGTCTACTGGATAAATCAGGAGGTTCTCCAGCTAAAGATACTTGGGGTTGGAGTTTTAATGAAATTTGAGGATTGTGAAAGTTACCTGGGGCAATAATTGCATCTGGGAAGACTTGTTTAATGCTCTGTCCAACCGTCTGATAACCAAAGCAGTTGTCATCATACGAGGAGGTGATGGAGGCTTCTTTGCTCTGCACGACCTCCATCTTGACTCTGCTGTCATTTATGAGACGTCTGTCACGATCCAAGACCTAAGTGTACAGGCCAAACAAGAGACAGGCGTCAACATAAACCAATTATATCCATTTGACTGGCTTCTATATGTGACATTTGTGTGGCTTTGCCATGCACCAGGCTAAGTGGATTTTTGATATTGTAGAGCGCTTTGTGATGTCTGTGACACTGAAAGCTTTTTTTATTTATTTTATAATTGTATTATTATTGTTATTATTATTATTATTAAGTAATTTTCAAAAGAACCAAGATTGGTCATCAGATGACATCCTAACAATTGCTAGTGTTTATGTCCAGTGGAGTATTTCATCAGGGAGATTATTCCAAAGGTTTTGAACAGCTGCATAAGAAACCTTAGGCAGACGAAGAAAACCTGGTTTGTAAATACACATGTAGTGCGTACAAGTGTAAGCCCGTCTCATTATTTGACCTTGGTGATCGCAGCCTATGCAAGGTGTGTGGGGGGGTTGTCTATAAATTGATCCAAATTATACCCAAACATACCTGCTGGACTGTCTGGCTCGGATGAATTCGGTGATTGATGATCGCTGTTGCAGACGGAGGAAGAACATTCATCTTGCATACAAGAACAATTTATGTCATGAAAATTATAATTTAAACCAAAAATTAAAAAAACAAAAGGGAAAGTAAATGGGTACATATAATGAATTTTGGGTGAATAAAGCAATCAAATACCAGAACCGGATTCGGACCTGCGACCTTCGGATTAACGTGCCAGTGCTCCACCTAGACCCATGTTGGCAGTCTCCTTATTTGTCAATTTGCATGTTTGTTGTTGTTTTGTTTTTGTTCTTTTTTTTTTTTTTTGGGGGGGGGGGGATGTGCCAGTTAGAAAACAGATAGAGTGTGGTCGAGGCCAGCAGTCCACAGGTTCTCTATTTCTAAGTTTATGACCTACCTTAATGCCCCCGTTGAACATCGTCACTGCTGTGCTTGTATGCAGCGTAGCTCTGGTGCTACTCTCCTTGTTCATAATACTGTCCCCCAAAAGAGAGAGAAATAATTTATAGCCTACATAAGCAATTCATAGTCCAATAGATTGTACAAATTTACCCAGAGAACTCCCAAGACTTTTCACCAGTTGGCACCAGATGCCCTGTTTACACGCAGATATTTACCCTGTCTGGAATCGGAAGTCGTGTAAAGACGCCATTTTGTGTAATTTTGGACCCCGGAGCAAAGGTCGCCCGGACATTCCACTGGGGCTTGTACAGATCACACACACTACATATAATGCTTCGTTAACCCACACAAGGACAAAAAACGGTCTTGATTTTACTCGCATTTTCTGGCCATTGAGAGGCAATTTCTGTGTTATCCCCCGATTATAGACCTTTGTCCTTTTGTTCAAAGAGGAGAATTACAAGACAACGAGAGGCTTCCACAATTGTTCGTTCATTGTTATTTCGGCTCAATGAAGGGAAGTCAGAGTGAGCTGGCAATCGAGCCATAGTTCTGTGTTTAGTACCACTCCTATGCAAAATTCAGGGTGTGTGATTTTGACATTTTCACAGTTGAGAAACAAAACGGACAATCCAATAAGGAGAATCTTTGTTCTCTTGGCACTGTCAAGTCAGGCTTTCCTTGTGCCAGCAGTACCCTCAAAGAAAAAGATTCTGGCAATTCCGCCAAAGGATTCCCGGCGGCAACTGGTTAAGAAAACAACCAGCAGGCACTTCAAATTACAACTAAAACTGTGTGGAGCGATATATTTTTCTTTTAATATTTTGTAATTACAAAAAAAAAATCAATCAAATATGTGGTTTTCTTTTAATAAAACAAATAATTTCCAGTAATACAAAGCACAGCACAGATTGCTGAATTGATTGCTGTAATGTAAGTGCTGTTGCAGCAAGAGTGGAAATCTTTCCATCCCAACTTGGAATCACGCCCATGTAACTTATGAACTTGCTAAATGATACAAGGGAAGCCAGTTGGGAGGAATTCTTAAATTGGAATTGGTGCAAGTACCATACACACAAAGGTTCAGGTAAAATATTTAAATTTTTGTTGTTGCTGTGAGTGTTTAATTTAATTAGTTCTGTTTTAGAGGATGTGATGTCCAAGGCTGACATCTGTAAGTTTTTTTGTTTTTTTGGGGGGGAGAAAAAGATAACACCTGTAACCTGTAGACCTGAAGATACCTGTGAGGAGACGATATTGAAAAATAGTCAGTTTCAGATGTGGGAGGAGCACCCCAACTAGGGAGCAACCCACGCAACCAGACAGGACCTGTAAGCCACATGCAAGGCTCTGGTCCGCAATCGGAGTCCACAGAGGTTGAAGCATGGCAAGAAATCACTCAGCTACAACCAAACACTACAAACAGTTACAGGATGAATACAAATTAACTTCTATGAACAACTTATAATCGACCTTACCGTTTAACAATCTTCTTGAACAACCATAAGTTGGCAAGCACAAACTTCATTGGGTAGTCCACCTGAAGGACAAAAGTAAGTTTGAAACAAAAAGAGAAAACAGAGAGATGCAAAAAAAATAAATAAATAAATATACAAATAAAAAATCTACAAAATAAGATTTTTTTTTTCAATGCCTGTTTGTCTTTGGTGTCATAAACTTTTGGTAGTGGATATTTTGCCCGATCGGGCTTTCTTTTGGTAAACATTTTTAAGCAGGGAAATCGCTATACAGGAATAGCGGACATAAGGTTTTAAATATCAGGTTTTCCGTCCATATCCCGACTGCTCACAGGAAACCACTCCATGCTATGACCGACAACTTTTTTAAAAAATTTCTCGGTCATAGCATGGATTCTTTTCCTGTGAGTTATCCAAGTGTGGATGGAAAACCTGATATTTAAAACCTTATAATTATAATGTCCGCTATTCGTGTATAGGGATTTCCTGGCTTGAAAATGTTTACCCCCCCCCAAAGAAAAACAAAAAACGCAACAAGAATAATTCTTCTTTTATCATTAAAATTCGACTCCTACATTTCCATGGATATTACTACGTTAAGGGAAAACAATTCTAAAAAGTATGATTCCCTTCTCGTTAATACGGAGTCAAAATTTCAAAGTCCCCCAAAACACAGTCACTGCCCATGTTCAGTGCTGTTCCGACTTAAACGTTTACTAAAAGAAAGCTGGATCTGAAAAAATATTAGGGCTCACTATTTATGAAGTTCATAGCAGGACCAATCAGCCAGAGAAATACCTCCGTCTGAACTACTATCAAGGTTGAGAAAATAGCCTTTGAAACCCCCCCAAAATAGACACTGCTATTTCGAATGCAGCAATCAAAATAAGCCCATACTTCTAAAAGTTTAACAAAATCCCCTGCGACCCCGGCTTCTCTTACAAAACTGATCATGCAATGACCTTTTAAAATGGTAGGCTATGCATCACAGAGTGTATGCACAGTCGTTTTCCTACAGTAAACTTACAGCCATTTTGATCCCAATGAGGGCGCTGTTGCACATATCTCTATGGGACTGTTGACGTCAGATGAATAAGGTTTACTGACGGACTCTTTAGCTCGGCTGATAGAAATATGTGCTTGACAAACGGACTGAATGCCCGTATGGAGGGAAAGTGGAGAACCGCTTTGCAGCTTTCTGAAGATCAATGAATTGATAATCCCCCCTAAGGATCTTTCACAGGCAACACACATTATTTCAAACCCTCTGAATGATTACTAGTAATAAAAAAAATAATAAAAATACACAGTTTTTATAAAGCGTTTTGTCTTTAATTACTACAGTAAGAAGGATTAAAAAGAGCCAGTTGTTTTATGATAAAGAATTACAGAAATTTACTTTACCTCTGATGCTAAGAAAGCAAAGTTATCATATGACACGCCTCTGTCAAACCTGGTGGGAAACGGGTTCCTCTCAAGCCTGCATTGAATGACAAGGGCAAGAATATTGTCGCTTAAATTAGAAAAAACAAACTTATAGGACTAACAATGTGATCTGTGGGGAAAAAGTTTTTCAAAATGTTAGCGCTGCAAATATGTTGTACAAGGATTTTAGAAGTGCCGTCCGGCTTGTTCTGATCCTGAAATAAATCATCTCAGGTTATTCCATCTTAGTGTAATTTATCGAGGAACTACAAGAAGCAATACTTGCATCAAGGGATAAAGAATAATATACCGATGTGTGGTAAGCAATGACAAGCACCTGACAACGTATGCCTGTGTATATTTTTTCCCCCAGGACTTGGGAAAGCATTGAGTATACAGTGCTTATCACACATCAGTGTTGGGTAAAACCAAAATAAATTGAACTACAATAAAGCTTCAACTTACTTAGACACAGCTTTGGCAAGTATTCCAATGTTGGTTTCCTTGGGCGGCATTGATGAGTGACCCGTCTTGGCGGTATCCACGGTCAGCTTCAGCATGACAAAGCCCTTCTCGGACACCCCGATCAGCCCCACTGGCCCACTGATAGGCTTGATTATATCCTGCAGGATTGTAAAGCCTTCGTCTAAGAGAAACTCTACCTCTGCGCCTCTTTCCTTTAAGGTCTTGCCGATGTTGGCAGCGCCTTCATTCCCTGCAACCTGGATAACACAATAAAACACACTTATCAAACCAACTCAAACCTTCTAAGCTAAAACCTTTACCGATGACCTATCATTTCAGCTTACCAAATTCCACTTCTCTTTCGGTGGCAATTATTGTACCCCATTTCCGCCTGACATGCCTGAGTGGTCAAAGTAAGTAAACACTGTTCCTGCCTATGTCCATGCAGCACTTGAGAAAGCCTCTGCTGGGATCAAAACGCAAGGGCCATTAAACCATTTTTGTATTTTTGTTGCAAGATCGAGATGAGATTGGAAGTAAAAAAGTTGCCTTAACTCTGCCTCAAGAACAGTTACCTTAAACCTTAGAGTCCTAATTCCTTCTACATCCCGTTTCCAAAGTGAAGGATCAGAAGGACTGGGTGCTGTGGGCCCAAATAACAATTGCTCATCACAGTGTCAGGCTCTCAGTCTTACCCAAGTCCAAATAATTTGATGTTGAGTGACATAGGAGGAATGAGGGCACATGTAGGCAAAAAAAAAAGGGTTAATGTGTGTTTATACTCAGTCCTCATTCCGAATCCTGCAAGGGAAACAAATGCACAGGCTGCTCAGCTGGGATTCGAACCAACGACCTGCACTTCTAGAGCACATGTCCTAAACCACTAGACCATCGAGTTTGCGCACTGGAACTAGCAGTGGGTACCGCGAACAATGGTTTTAAGGGTGAAACAAAATCATATTCTTTATCCCTGACGCATTTACGACATTAATTAAAAAGTTACCTCCTCGTCATGGCCAAAGCATAAATACAACGTCCTCGTGGGCTTCTCTTGTCTCTGAAGTCGTAACTCCAGCGCTTCAAGAATTCCCTAAGTATAATAGATAGACAGATAAATGGTTCTGATAACAAAATTTGAATTTAAAATTGACCAGAACAGCAGGCCTAAGGAGCACCATCTTGGCACAAACAGATGCACCACCAGCATGCTAACAATAAACCTTATGCGTCTGACGTCGTGAGTCCCATTGAGACATGTAAAACAGCGCCCTCGATGAGGTGAAAACAGACGTAAGTTTACTGTGGGAAAACGGCTGTGCATACCCCTCTATTCAACAAACCCAGTTCAACCTCGGTGGTTGCCCGCTCACCAAATGCTAGTGAAAAACAGTGGCGGGCAAGTCAAAACACCTACATTAGCTATCCGCCTTGCCAGCAACACTTTTTGTTTTAGTGAAAATTAATGTGTGAAGGACTGTGAAGCTTAAGCTCAATTTCACTTACTAAAGCTTCTACATCTGGAAACCACAAGTCCAAAATGAGGTACTTGTTTTATAAACATGGACAATGATTACTAAGTTTACAAAAACATGGGAGCTTTGCTATGATATTTTCAGTTGTCTATGATGAAGTTTTTCATGTACCATGTGATTTGACACTCCGATTTTTTTGCAGCAAACTGACTCATGTACTTGTTGAAAGAACAAAATAAAAGCTTGGTCGGACGGGAAAAAAACCTCGACATTTGATTGACAAATTCTTGCAAAGTACACGCAGTGCGGACTACACTGCACATTTGGTTGCGCTACACTTGGACAGAAAATGGCGTCCAGCAACCACGTGACCAAAGAAAACTTGTCCTTCCATGTAGCAACTCTCTCAATACACACCTCTGCTACAAACTAGACAAATTTACCATCAGTGAATGTTTATCATCAATGGTGCCCCTCCCGTAGATGCAGCCATCCTGTTCCCTCCCTTCAAAAGGTGGTACATCCCAGTCTTGATCATCTACTGGCACAACATCCATGTGGGCCGCTAGAATATACGGCTTGAGAGAGGGGTTGGAACCTTCCACGGTGTAGAGCAGGCTATACGTGGCTATAACTTCACGCTTTACCAACGGTGAACTGTGAACTGTTGGAAAAACTAGGAGGCGGGCAGGAAGAAAAAGTTCTGTTATAAATGCGCAATTATTGGTGTCTTATAAAATATTATCTGTTTGTTTGGGGTTCAATAATTTATAATATTACAAAAGATGATTATTTATTATGATCTTTTTCCAATCCAAGTAGGCCCCTAAAAGCACCTTACAGTATTAAATTAGGCCTCTTCATCAGACACTGAGCATTCCTAAAAACCATCTCAACTCCTCAGGAGTATGCAGCACTGGTGCCTGAATGGGCACACAGGTTGCTTTATCCTTCACATCAACAATCTCTACCCTCGCAGGAACCCATTTTTTTCCTGGGTGATGACTGAGATGCAACTATAGTTAAGTGTTGTGCTCAAAGACACAAGTGTCAAGACCAGGATTCAATACCAGGAATCAGTACCACTCCTATGCCGCAGGTAATGGCCAATGTTTTGCAATTTACGGTGCGTGAATTTGAAATTTGCTCGGTCAAGAAACAAAATGGATGATCCAAAAAAGAGAATCTTTGTTCTCTTGACATTGTCAAGTCAGGGTTTCTTTGTGCAAGCGGTACCCTCAAAGAAAAACAGATCCCGGCAGGACCAAAGACACGAATCCCGGCGGCAAGTGGTGAAAAGCTCCTGTGATAACAGTGAGCGGAATGATAGCGCCCTCTCATGGCAAGGTTTGTTCTTGACTCTTCGTAACTATACAACTGGAGCATTTGGAACCAAGACTACATAAATGTATGACCACACGCATATCATTTAACTCTTTCACTACGAAATATAATGTACAGCTGTGACGGAATTGTTTAATATTTTGATTATTTCGAGCCGCTGGCTGTGGCTCTCCCGCATATGTTGTTATTCACCGAGACGCTGTGAGCTGCGCACCGTAGTGAAAGATTTAATTACCTCTTTTCAAGAAGTCATGAAACTTGAGTATCTCATCATAGTTGATGTCGCCCGGAGTACGAGACACGGTTTCGTAGGTTATAGCCTCTTGTAGGTTAGCTTTAATCCGCTGGTTTCCATCAATGGGGGAGGTGTCAATGTCGAGCTTGGATGGCTTCGGCTGCCGTGACTTGACCGTTAATGCACGGAGGATGACTACGGCCGCTAGACCACAAAGGCCGGCAGAGGTAGCAGATAGTATGGTGAAAAGCATTGTTGCAACTTGGTTTTATCTCTATAATGGAATAATGCACAAAATGAATAACAATCACAAGACTGGTACTCTGTCCTTGCAAGGTCTAGGTAGTTTTTTCTTTCCGAAGGTCACGGTTTATTAAAAAAATAAATATATAAAAATAAAAGTACATGGTAATGAACCTTGTCTTGTGAAGATTTTTGTAAACATTTTGTGTGTGCTGACTATTATGTGCAGTGTCAAATCTTCAGAGCATCTTCCTTCATCCATAATCTGACATTGTCACTTGTTAAAACTGTTAAAAAAGATTGGATTGCCATTCTGCTGTGAGTGTAAGCAAGCTGTGGGGTATTTTTCACTTTTTTACCCATCCATGGTTGTCCTGTGTATGGCATATGTATGATGTACGTTCACTAGATATCATCATGACATTACCCCTAAATTGCAGGAGAACACCCCACACGGCCGGAAATCCACTGTTTCAACTACATGGTGAACTTTTTGGTATTACACTCGATTGGTCTATTTTCCTTCCTCCATGGTCTACCTGCACAGAGACCTGCTGATTACTCTAATGTTACTTTTCCTTAGGGCTACGAAGTGGAATGGCCTCATTTATGGGGCAATGCTATCATCTCTGCATCAAATGGTTGTAAATATAGTCCAAGTTGAACCCAACAACAGGCCTAATTTTCACAGAGGCAATGGCCTCCGTTGCCCCTGGTCATTGCCATGGTGCCCTTGAAATAACCCAGTCCAAATTTACTACAATATCCTCAATATATATGTCATAGAGGTACACTTTATCGAGAACAAAATGCTTGGATGCACTCATCAATTAGGCCTGCAACTAGACACAGTAACTGGGACGCTGTACTCCTTTTTTGAAATTTTTGACCTTATCGGTCGTACGACCGATAATGTCAAAAATGTCAAAAAAGGAGTACAGCGCCCCAGTTACTGGGTCTAGCCTGCAACAATAATGCAGGGCATTTGTAGTTGAACACATTACACACAGGTACAGGTACTAGACCCAGTCACACAGACCCTACAGTACAAGCAACTACAATCAATAGTACAAACATACACCAGATAATGTCCAAATGATAAAAAAGCGTTGTTGGGTCTATTGACTCGGACTATGCCAACCAGTGATCATGCCACACACATAAATAGCGCAAGGTCCTTGTTCGTGCTCTGTGATGTGACCATGATTCCACAATCATTCAAATTTACAGCACCTTCTTCACCATTCGGCGGGTTAGGATTAATGCAAAGAAATGGAAGTGAGCCTAGTAGTAGTACTGTACAAAGTAGTACTAGTAGTAGTAGTACTTCAGTAGTTGTGAAAATCCAACCCTCCACCTTCCCTGGCCCTACAGACTGGAGGGAGGCTGAGGTTGCGACACTATACATGTACTCATTGAAGGGGAAATAAAGTGTCACTGACACTTATAGTACCGACTTACTTAACGTTACTACTCCTTCACGTCTTGACATGTCAAGGCTCAACATGCTCAATGATTGATATATAAATACTAGACACAGTACTGGGGTGCTGTACTCCTTTTTAAAGATTTTGACATTATCGGTCGTAACTACTACTACTAGTACTACTCTAGCTACATGCATGACATACCGAGTCTGCGGAAGTGTTTACACCCAGCACACTTCCCTACATTTTTTTGAACTTATGGAGTGTAACACATCTTATCCTCGTCAAAAAAATGAATTCTAATCACTACAAACCAATCAAACGTTACCTCCACAGTGTTTACCCTCTCCGCCCTGTATCTGTACCTCTTCTAACTGAATACGAGGATCCGTCCGTGGTGTACTGTTAATAGTGAGCTAGGGAGGGGGCTGTGGATCAAGAAAGTTTCATAAGCTCTGTAGCGCCCTCTGTTGGCAATGTAGTTTGAAGGGTCCAGCCGGGTGTGGAACGAGATTCTGTCCGGGCATAGGGCGAATTGTGTATTAACTACTTCTGATAGCGCCCTCTTTTGAATACACTCCTCCAGCCCACGTTAATTTACCGTATGGTGGACACATTACCCCAGGACAGAATACCCCATGACACCGGTCAAAATAACCAACACTAATTTTAATACCGGTACAATGTCCCATTTCTCGAAAATCAACAGAAATTGCCTCGCCACGGTGTGACGTTGGCAGCATTAACTGCTACATCAACATTAACTGTTGCCTAGTATGTCAACTAAAACCTAGACTACATGTGTACAAAGATTAACATACCTTTATAAAAGTGAACAAAATATTGAAACTTGGCGTAAACTTGGTGGTACAATAACTGGCCATAAACTGCAAAATTTGTATATATATATATATATAATTTTAATGAAACATCGCCAAACATAATGCCACGGGGGCCACTCGAGGTGAGGGCTACTGGGAAAATATTGTCAATTAATGGTAGAATAGACATCTGGCCTGGTCACATTTCTCTTGAACTGGAATACATTTAAGATGGTGAAAACTAATATACAGGTTGGGAGTTCCAACACGCAGCATTGTGAGGGAAAAGCTACAAGAATATCTCATCACAGAACTCCTTTGGAGCAGATTCAGTGAAGGGATAAGAAGATGTGGCAAAGCGTGTACTGCGCAGTTTACTACATTCTCACTTAGGGGCCATCCAAACTTTGTAATATCCAAACCGATCAAGCAGCAAACGATGATTGAAGGCAAGTTTTTGGCCTCTCATTGTTTGACATTACAGTAAACATTGTAGTACAATGTCGAAAGTTTATTTCTCATTGCAAGTGGGCGGGATAATATCTTGATTGTGTTTTTCGGAAGGAAAAATAGGAGGGCGCGCGCCCCTCATGCCCCCTGTATCTGCCCCTGGGGGGGGGGGGGGGGGGGGGTGTCGGTCGAAGACTACGCAGGACTTTAAAAGGTGTGTAAACAGTGGCATAACTAGAGGGGGGGGGGCACTGTTGGTTGGGGGGGGGGGCTGGTTATTAAAGAACACCAACCAAATCCACCCTAGAAATTGGTGTCAGAAGTGGGATTCCACTTAGTTATAACTATTTGTTTTACTTGTTTTATTTATTTGCAAATTAACGTTCCATTTTTGTTATAATTTCAGCAACGGCACTATGTATAATATGTACCTGATTTTAAACCAGGGCCTAATTTCAAAGAGCTGCTTAAGCATAACAAACTTATGCTTATTTTTTAAATATTTTTTTTGCATCGGGGATAAAGAATATTTGTAATGTTTTACCCATACACCGATGTGTTAAGCACTGTATACTCAGTACTTTCCCCGAGTCCTGTGATTTTTTTCACAGAACTCGGGAAAAGAGTACTGATTATACAGTGCTTCACACACATCAGTGTATGGGTAAAACATTACAAAAAAAAAACTTATGCTAACCGGAATAAGGTTATCAGCCAAAATACCATGTCAAAGGCATCCTCTATGACTGGTATCCTGTTACTTTTTTGCTTAGCACAAAATTGTTAAACAAAATCATCTGCTTAAGCAGCTCTTATGAAATTGGGCCATGGTCGGATCAATTTGAATTTAAGTAATCAATGTTTGCTACTGCAGTTCCATTTATTGTACAGTGTGCATTACCATTAACAACAAATTGTCAAAAAAAACCTATTATTTTTTTTAAGGATTTCCATAAACTGTCCCAGTATTGTAGGAGTAAGAGACACTTGGTCCATGGAAACTGTTTTCACTCGTCGTCTTCGTCACCCCTGTAGACTCTTAGGTTGTTGGTGCGAACCACCCTAAGATTGGGACAGCTATGCAGCTGGTTGGCACCATCCATTGTGACGCAGGTAGAATCGAGGTTGAGGAGGGACAGATGCGGCAGCTGGAGGGACTGGATGCCTATAAAGAAAAGAATACATAAATTTCATTCGGAGCAGTCATTTGCAAATGGTACTACTTTGTATTTCTAACCTCTTTTAGCCTTTAAGAAAGACTCTGCTAGGGTCAAAACGTGAGGGCATTGACAATTTTTTGGCAATCTTCTGACCCGATACTCAATTGCCCGACTTGTGTGTCAAGGGCTGTTCCTTGGGGTTGGTGGCTGGACCAAGTGTCACGTTGTGTACTGATGTCATCCCATCACCATCTTAGGGGACAAACGGTATTGACGCACAACTATGGCAATTTTTGGCTTTCCGCTTCGGCTTTAAGGCACTGCCCGCCTGTTTGAATTCCCGCACCGAAAAAGCATGTTTTCCAAATTACTGATGGAGCCAAAGCTGGAACCCAAGCCGAAGCTGTGGTTTTGAAATGGGTCAACGTAAGGTGCAGCACAAAGGGCAGGCCAATGAGCAACCTCCTTTACGTGAGGGCGCCCTTCTGCAGTGACGTCACGTGCATGGTCTCAGGGTCAGACTTAGGGGTTGATATTTGGTGTTAATTTCTTAAATGATTATAAACTAAAACTTGGATGCACCGATTCTTGAATACGGGTGCACAAAGTGTAATGAAGTCTGTGGAAACTAATGGGAGACTTTGGAGACGTTGATGGCAGCAGACACAACGGTCCTTTTTGACAGTTCTGAACATGTGCACACATGCTCAGAATTGCATGCGTAGTCCTGAGCATGCAGACTACTAGTGAGAACTGGGAAAAAAGGCCCGTCCAACAGTTTCCCATTGGCCGTTTACCTTGGTTGGACACGTTGGTTCTACTCAGGTTGAGGCGGGTCAATTGAGGGCATCTATTCAGTGTCTTGGAACAAAGAAACTTGTTCCTGATCCTGTACAGTCAAAGAGAAATGAAGTACACCTGTATAAAGTTCCTGTATTTTAACCCTCTTACTCTTGGTGACAGTTCCAGCAACTTCACCAACCATTTGAAACCATTTGTAATATCCAAAATGTGTTATAAATGGCTCTCTTGGAGCACCATACTTTCCGTATGTGACCTGCATACCAATGAGGTCAAGCCCAGGCACCCTTGGCATGAATACTGAATCGTAAAGCAGCATCTGAAGGTACATTCATCATATCAGAATCCAACTTTGTTTGCAAACATCACGCTGGCGATGAGGATATACTATTGAACTATATGAATAAGTCTGAAATGTCTAGAAAGTATGGTGCCCCAAGAGAGCCATTTACAACACAGTTTGGATATTACGCCATTCTATTGTAGTATTACAAATATTGTGATGTTTATATCTAGACACCTTGCACTAGCGTCACACGTAGCTACTGTCTGCCCATGGTCTGGCATTTTGAGCAATAATCGCACGTGCCTCACCTAAAATGCGCACTAAACGGTATAACACAAGGAATCTGGCGCAACCAAGATTTATTGTGATGATGAAGTTTGGTGATTTTGGTCAATAGGCCGTGATCTCATAATGTTCTCACTCCTCTTGTATTACATTCCATGAATCTTGTTTGTCAGTGAACTCAGTTTATCACACATGAGAAAGGTGGGTGTGGCTTCGGCATGGGAATCGCAAGTTTATCATTTTGTGGTGGCATGGTACGAGGTGAGTGTCCTTGTAGTGACATGCAAACTGACATCTTCACACAAAAAAGACAAAAAGTCAACGACTGCAATCACATTAGACCCTTCTCAGGTGAACTACACGAACATGTGCTACGAAACGCAGCGCTGGATGGCACTACGTGTACGTACCCTACATGTGCATACACTCCAGCAAGGCAGACCTTTCGCATAGCTATACAAATTCTCACAATTTTCACGAAGACCCATGTATGTTAAATTAAAAAAATATTGCCTGTTACAGGAAGGGGCGTATAGCTAATCTGCTTGTTCGTGGGCGTTTCATGTTCATTTACACCACCGCAGCTATTCCTGCCGCAATGCACTATGCACTGTGAATCCTTCATGCTGATTGGTACAGCTGCGCTGACGCGCTATTGTCTCGCCACATGCGCATGCGGCGGCCATGTCTGCGGCGGTGTAAAACACCACAAACGAGCGCTGCTGGGATAAGTGTGTATCCCAATAATTACATTTAACATTTTTCCTGAAGAGCCACACATCCCCAAAGATTCATGTAATACATTGCAACAGAAGAGCGTAGATGTAGGTCAAATCGTTTTTTTTTAGGATTTCACTAAGAGCCACATGTGCCTCCCTTTCCTGTGTAAAAACTCAGATTCAGATAGGCGTAGGTCATCTCACTTTTGTGCCGTTATGAAGAGACATATATCTTTCACTATTAATTATGATGGCAATTAGCCAATATTTTGTAAGAAGTTAATTAGTCAATGGAGAGGTTAACATTTTTACAGAATCCTTTATATAAGGTGTCTTTAAAACTGCAAACCGTGGCTTTAACATTGCAGATTTGCAGTTTTAAGCTAAGCACATAACAGTGTAAAATGTAAATCTCAATCACACCTTTTGACATAAGTGGCTCTTAGCGAAAAACGGTGACGAAATGTGACGTCAGTGAGACGGGTCTGAGAATCCGCATTTGTCAGGACAATGGGGAGTGGACAAAGGAAGGGCGAAGCACATTGGCTCTAGTTATCAAACTTACTGAGTTGCAGCCATACTGAGGACCTGTAGCCTGTTGAAGCATCCAATGACGCTGGCTCCTTCATCTGTGATAGCTGTACGGTCCAGGTGCAGTTCCTTGAGTTCCACCAAGCCTAAGCCCAGCAAACCATGGATGAAATAAATCATCTTTTAAAAAGCATTTATCAGTCAAATCATCTGCAATTTTCCCTCGGAACAGACGAGACGTTTTATTTAAATTTCTCCACTTCAGTACCCATAAGGTCTTTAACCAAGTAAGTGCCAGGGTTCTTGAAAATTGTCCATGCCACCAGACGGGATTAATTTCTCGGAGTGGCCGGAATAATTTTTCTTTGAGAATAACATTTACACAAAGAAACTAAAGAGAACAAAGGTTCTCATTGAAGCACCGGGAGTTATTGTTTCTCTTTCGAGAAAATACAAGATTCATTCAGTCCGGTTGAGGTTGTCAGTTTGGAGCAATTTTTTTTTGAGTAGTTTTTTTCGTTACCCCGTTTTCAAAATTTGAATTTTGTAAGGCAATTGCACAGGTAGCAACAAACACATGAGCGGGCACTCGGACCCTAAATACGCCAGATAATGTTCAATGTTAAAAAATCGTTGTTGGGTCCAGTAACTCGGGCTAAGACCACTAACACAGCAGGTAACCGACAACCCCTCTGTATTTCAACCCAATCCCTGTCCAGATCAACCCCTCCTATTGTCACAACACACTAGCCACTTTAAACCCCCACTATCTAAACCCTTCATCCCGCTCCAAGCCAAACCGCTCCAAGCCCGATCTTCAGATCAGGCATCTTGGCTTGGAATATATATGGTTTTCCAGTAACACCATGTGATAATATCTACTTTGCTGTGTAGAGTTGTTCAATATAAAAAAAACTTGTCCTATTTATCTACTGTCGAGGAGTAGATTGGAAATTGGGAGACTAACAAGTTCAAATAAGAACTTGTCCTGATGTTTATCTACTACCTCGGAGTTTAGTGTATTTGGCGACTTCTCGAGTTATCTTTACTGCCACAGAGTGAGATACTTTTGGTCTCTGACACCATCTACTACCTCGGAGTCAATAGGAAAACGAGGACTTCTACTTTTTTATACTGTATTTGACGACTTCTCGAGTTATCTTCACTGCCAAAGAGTGAGATACTTTTGGTCTCTGACACTATCTACTACCTCAGAGTCGATAGGGAAACGAGGACTTCTACTTTTTTATACTGTATTTGACAACTTCTCGAATTATCTTCACTGCCGCAAAGTGAGATACTTTTGGTCTCAACACTTTAACAAGCGTGCTCTTGTCATGGCAGGAGACTGACTGATTGAAGCATAACATTGAGGACCCAGTCATGGTTGGTTAAAGTTGAAGAAAAAATCCCCACTATTTCTTCTTCCTTTCTTCCATTGAGGTGAATGTTTCCCTTACAGACTACCTACCTTGGATGTACGTCATTGCTAGGTCTGTTATCTTTGTGTTGTTGAGAGACAACTTTGTCAAACTGCAATTAATCAAAGTACAATTTCTGTAAACCCCTGGGCCCAACTTCAAAGAATTGCTTAAGCACAAAAAAGTAGTTAAGCACAACAAAATTATGCCTACCAGAATAAGGTTACCAACCACATTAAAATGTTACATGTACCGTTTGTGACCCTTGGAATCCTTCTCATTTTTGCTTAGCAGAAAATTGTTGAGCAGCCTTTTTCGCCTGAGCAGCTCTATGAAATTGGGCCCTGTTCATATGAGACCCATCCTGGCATTTGACCATAATGTGCAACAGCCGTGAAAAGGTCAAAGAAAATAACAGATAATCAAAATTTTATTTCAATAAATCATATATTAATATACTCTGATTGTTCATTAGCCTTTGTAATGTATTTACTTTAATTGGCTATCATTTTCCTGCTTATTTCTGGATCCACTCCCATAATTCCCAACTCTCCCTTTTTTCCTATAAATGGATCTGTTTTTATCGAAAGCTAAGGCCATCAACCCTACTAGTTTTATGAATATAAAAACGTATATGTTCTAGTCTAGTGCATAAGACTCAATTTCTGATGGCTGACCCATCGCATTGGGTAATTGACTCTCGGTCATGACACTTGTGTCTTTGAGCAAGGCACTCAACCATAATTGCTTCTCTTAAACCAGGTGCAGATATGGGAACCCTAGAGAGGCCCAAGATTGTGTTGGATTCACCCCTCAGAGCTAATATAAGCAACCTGAGGTTGTATATAATCCACATGGAGCGGATCAAGTTTGAGGAATGGTTTAATTATGCCTGATGAACAGGGATAATAATGTTGTGAAGCGCTTTGATCTAGCAACTGGGATATGTGCGTTGTACAAGAATTGTGTAGTATTACTATGAAAAATGCCCCCACACAGAAATAGACCTTATGCGTATGACGTCACTATGAGCAATTAGTACATGAAGAGGACACCCTCGCGCTGAGGTCAAAACAGCTACAACACACGTTCGATGCTGCGTTTGACCTCAAAGATGGCGACGAATGCATAAGGTCTACTACGTGGTGGCTAACATTCTGTACCAGGTGGCCGTACCTTGTCATGTCAGCAATGTGATGAATGCCTTGGTCTGTTATGTGGATGTAGTCTGTGAGATCTAACGCCACCAGCGGCATACCTTCATCAAACAGAGTTAAAAACAGAAGAGTTAGCAGGGTTGCAGTGGCGCCCCGACTGCAAAGGTCAAACTCTGAACATTTGTAGAATTGGTTTACTACTTTTGAAATCTCAAGACTAGCAACTTTTGAATTTACATCGCCACAATTTACCTGCAATTGAGCATAGTCCATTGTTTGTAGTGGTATGCCTATCTGGCATTTGTAACTGCTTAAGCTCCAAACCTGTTATAAGAAAAGAGACAAATCATAAGTCAGCCATAAGGTCCATGATGGATTCTTTATCTATGCGCATAAATAGACGGAAAATGCATGTCTGAGCTGTTCGCGAGTGCTTTAAAAATTGCTGTACATTTTTAAGATGGCAGAAAGACAAGTTCGCTTTCTTGACAAGAAAAGAATTATATACATTTTTTTTTTACTTATACACCGATGTGTGTTAACATGGTTAAGCGCTGTATACTCAGTACTTTCCCCGAGTCCTGTGAAAAAAAATTCCGCAGGCATATTCTTCGTGTGGGATTCGAACCCTAACCCCTGCGATGTCTTACCAACTAGACTACTGAGATTGCCCGCCAGTTAGAGGCAGTTCGAATCCTATTAGCAGCGGGTAACGCGACCATTTGTTTTTTTCACAGGACTTTGAAGAGTACTGAGTATACAGTGCTTAACACACATCGGTGTAAGGGCTAAAAAAACAAAACAATAATAATATTCTTTATCCCCGATGAAAACAATAACATCTCTTATAGGAAAAGAATTACAATTCATTTTTCAGAGGTGGGTATTAGATGACGTTTCTTTCTGTGTAGGAATAATACGTAAGAAATAGGAAAATTAAAGAAAAGGATATGACTGTGGGCCGCAATGTTGACATCGGTTATGTCAATTTGTGCTTGCATAATCGGTTCCACTGAGCGTGACTGTTTGTGTAAATGCTGGCAATGGGAGGCATTTGAGACGTTAGCGGGCGCCCCAGCAACCGGCCCTTTTCTATTGCTCTCATAATAGAAAAGGACCGGTTACTGGGGCCCCCACTAACGTCTCAAAAGACTCCCATTATGTGTCTGCAAAGGGAAATGAAGCTCTGTCACTTCCGAAGCTGGGTTTCTTTGCTTATCAAATAGATGAATATAAGAGCTTTCAAATAAAACCTAATTGGGGCCACTACTGTAAATGTTTCTCAATAAACAAAATGTTGAAGGCATCACATCATGTTGATATCACGACTGGTGTTTCAGTAGTCTTCTTTGTTTAATGCTATTTCACAATAGACCGATCAATTAAGCCCCACCTACAAACGTATTGACCAATCACAGCCCTGACAACGGCACTGAAAGTCCGACAAAAGTCTGACATGTTAAAATCCCATTAGAAAAGTAAACAAACCGCCGCCATTGTTCTGACGTGTTGTGGCGTGTCGTGGCCGATTGGTTAGTGCGTCGGACTCAAGCTCCGGCGGCTGAGTCATCGGAGTGTGGGTTCGAGTCCCGGTCATGACGCTTGTGTCCTTGAGCGAGACATTTAACCATAATTGCTCCGTAAAAGTTGGGGAGGTAGAGCCTTCTGCTCTACCAGCCAGGCTTCTAATAGATGATACCTAAGCCTACATCCTTACGGACTGTAAAGGGGTTTACCCTGTTTCAGCCCCAGGAGTAGGTGGCAACGGCCCCTGGATAAAACAGTTGATTTGTGGCCCACACCTCAAGTGGCTTACTGGCCTTGTGTGTCTGGCGACTTCCATAAAAAAAAAAAGAAAAAAAAAAAGACACACAACAGCACACACAACTGTACTAAATTTTGTTTTGTTTTAATTTTTATGCAAATCTGGTAGTGCAAATCCCACAGCAGTGGTCTCTGTACAGTCGTGTACAAGTGGTTTAACAGTGCTCCTGTCTGCATTGTTCTTTGGACTCAAGGCGCTGCTCAAAAGGCCACGAAACTAAATCCATATCGTTCAAGAAAACCATGTAAATGCGTGTATCCGTAACATGTGTGTGGTCGCAACCGAACCACCGCTGCGATCGTGGCGAGTAAGTCACACCATGTGCCGTTGCTAGGCAGTTGCTAAGGTAGGCGGGGCTTAAAAGACAGGTCTATTTCTGAGAAGTGCCTGATTTTGGTGTGGGGTGTCAGGTAGAGTGATGTCTTATGTTCTACATCAACATCACACACCTTGGAGATGGTGTAGTACCTGGTCTCCACTCATGCCTTCTAGCAGCATGACATTGACAGCTACCAGGTCAGGAAGGTTAGCTAGTTGATCTAAGGCTTCAGCTGTGATGGGATTCCTGGCGATGTTGATGGAGCACAGAGTTGTCAGACGCCCAATTCCTTGTAGACTGGAAACCTAGTAACATCCAAAATACGGTCATAACAAAAAATCTGAATTTTGAACAAATCTATGATTGTCACACATTTTTATAATATTTTTAATAGGTTTTCCCATTCATTTTTGGCAAATGAGCGTCCAATTTAAACATAGCGTTATTCTGTTTCATGCAAAATTGAATGCTCCTTAAAACAGTCACCTAATTTCACTAAATGTGTAAGCAATTGTTCTTTTGATTTGTGCGATTCATAACGATAACCATTCAATTTAACAATCCACTCGAACAGCATTTAAATTCGCGGCAACTTTTCGCAGAGATCTCTAGTTGCGCATACTCTGCTAAACTGAATGCCGATTTTGCACGGCTATAAAGAACGCCTCAAGAGTTTCCCTGAATATAATGCTATAAGTTAAATTGAATGACGGTTTTAACTGGAGAGAAAAAGTCGCTTCAATTCAAACGCATGAAAGTGAAATAGGCCGCTTCTTTTGCCAAAAATGACCGTGAAAACCAATACAAATGGCACATTTTTATTAAAACTTTTTGAAATGGTCACAAAAATGTGACCAACACACACAACAATGGGTCACGGCAATTTTTGCATGATAAAAATATTTGTCCGCAGAAAACACAACACAAAATATATACAAGCTTTTAAAAACAAATATGGGGGGAAAAGTATAAATTGAGTCCACTTTAAAAAGAAGAATGCTTAAGGTGTATCTTAACTTTTGAAAACATTTTAATATGTATTTATAACTTTTTCTATTTTTTTTAAATTCTTTGTATCTCTGTATTTCTGTATTTTTTTAACATGTGACCCCAGGCCCCCAGGGAGAACAAATCTTATATATTTGACGGGGCTACCCTGGCTATATAAGACGAAATAAATATATAAATAAATAAATAAATAAGTGCCTCTGTACATAACCATCATTACAAGGTGTCAACAAAAACAAAAACATGCTTACCTTCGTTTGTTCCAAGCTAAGACTCTTCAAATTTGGAAACACTGCAAGGAAAAAAACAAAACAAAACCAAAGTGTCATTATCTATCGCATGATATATTAAAATCCTTCCCCGCTATAAGAGAAACCAACCACTATCACGGCAACTCGACACCCAAGCTGTTGGACTCTAAACATGGTATTTATTTATTCAACAGGCCTTGAACTTCACTCTTGAAGGGGGCAGAGCAATTTTCCTCTGGTAAGGGGCACTTCTATGAGGAAAATGCAAAGTTGTATTGGATCTTTGCAAAGGGCACCACGGCGAAAGCACAGGGCATCAAGGCAATTGCTCTGGGTGCCGCGGTTTAAATCGAGGCCTCACCTGCTCACCGAGCAACTCACCTGCCAGTAATGGGATCACACCGTCGGTTACGTTGGTTCTACTCAGACTCAGATGGGTCAGCTGGGCCATAGAAGAGGAGGCCAAGACACTCACTCCTTTATCACTCACAGATGTATCCTCCATGACCAGTGTCACCAGATTGGACAGATCTGAAATCAAACAATAATGATAAAAATGATAATAACAATACGCTGTTTTTTTGTACGACACACCATCACACCCGAAGGGCATCTCAAAGCGCTCATTGTTGTTTTTCTGAAAGGTATGCAGAGCTATGTTTAAATTCTATTGAAGAGGGCACTACTTATCTCATCAGGTGAAAAAGGCACATCTACATGTACATATATGTCTTAAAACATTATTTTCTGATAGTGTAATTTTATGGGGAGGGGTACAAAGGTAAAAACGATACAGGGACACAGACACAGTTGCCTGTGTCGCATCAAGGCTTTAGGGAGCGTCTCGAAGGTCTAAACCTTAGGAACGTTCCATTTGGATCAGTAAAATATTCCAGTGGGCATACATCATGGACTGGGCCCAATTTCACGACGCCGGTTACCAAAAAGTCATGTGTTTACGACGCCCTGTAAAGCGTGTACTCCTATGGGCGTAAGGGCAGAATTCCACAGCAAGCAGAGCCATGAAATTGGGCCCTGATCTGTTGGACCTCTGAAATGTTCAACTGGAACATACAAAATGCTAATGCGCCTATTCTCTTAGGAATGTTCCTGTAGTTCGGCACACTGTGACTGTCCACCAGAACTTTTCTGACGGTCCACTGGATTTTGAACCACACCATACTAACCTTCAAACCATTCATACCTTTTATTGATTGTAGACTCCCATCAGTGAGTTGCTTGTTGTTGCTGATGTTCAGATGTTGAAGTTTCTTCATGCCTTCATGAAAACACAAATTGTATGGCAAATTTAATTCAATTTAATTTAATTCTCGGTGGGAGTGTGGAGTGGGAGGGGGACAGGGAGGAGAGCAATGAGCAATATGTTCCAATTATTGGGGTGAGGGGCAGGGATGGAAGTAGGGGATGGGGTGGGGAGGGGGGCAGGGAGGAGGCAGGGAGGGGAGCTATGAATAATATGTTCCAAGTATTGGGTGAGAGGCAGGGATGGGTGTAGGAAATGGGGTGGGGAGGGGGACAGGGAGGGGGCTATGAACAATATGTTCCAAGTATTGGGGTAAGGGCAGGGACGGGGGGGGGGGGTGGCAGAGAGACAAGGATGGGGAGGAGAAAGTGGAGGGGGACAGGGAGGGGAAAGTGGAGGGGGACAGGGAGGGGAGCTATGAACAATATGTTCTAAGTAGTGGGGTAAGGGGCAGGGGGCAGGGAAGCTGGGAACACTTTGTTCCATGTTGCTTTCCAATGACATAACTATAAAACAAGGTTTACCAAAACTGGTCTTTCCTTTGGCTGGTCTCGTTTTGGCAAATCTCGTTAAGTGGTCAGCACCGAGTTGATGTATATTGTATTGCTTTACAAATGTGTCAGTGAAGGACTTAGTATTGTTCTACTACTTGGTCTTTGTACAAAAAAGATGATTCTTCCTTGGGATAATAAAGTTTTAGAGATTCAAAGAACTGTATAATCTGTAAAAAAGAAAAAAGGAAATGGCCAACCACACTTAACCTTTGTACAGTGTTTTTCTCAGTTTTCTATGGCACTAGGCCTGAAGAGATAATTGGTTGAGAGAAAATTGGCTGATCAGCTGAAAAGTTGCATGCCTGGGGTCTAGGAAAACGGGCCCGAGTGGGGGATTCGTACAGACGACTTTACCCACAGGGCTGACTTACTACTGATGGAGACAAATGCTTGGTCTGTGAGGAGAGGGCATGCACATAGACTCAGTCTGTTGATGTGGACATGGAGCCTGACAGCCTGTAGTAACTCATTGGTGGTGTACTTGTAGCAATCTAGCGTCAAGTGCTGAAGGTGACTGTATGAAACAGGAGTTGGAAAAGGGTTCAATAGTTAAGGGACCCTGTCAGAATTAGTCCAAGACAACCAGCCGGGTGAGAACAGTTCGAGACGGATTTTATCACCAACCGTTGATTGACCTTGTTTGCAATTGCATTATTGGAGAAAACATAGGACAATTTTTGAGTGCTTGGCATCCTCCAAAGACCATATAAATTGCAAACCCCAGAGACTTTGATCACTATCTTCTGGTAAATCAAGCAGAGGGTCTCCACAGGGTCTTATTTGTGGTTTCAAGGTCAGCTCTAGCTACACTACAAACCAACAACCTCAAAACCTTCCAGCCATCTCCACACCGCAAGTTTGTTTATACTACAATTAATCAGTTAGTCAAATCACAGAGTGCTCAGCGGGGTTTGCGTTCCAGTCAGCAAGGAAAATGATGTCTACCATAGAAAAAGAATCCGATTACATCGGAGGAATGTTTTCCGATTATCTGTTCTGACACAACGACAAGACCCATCCCCCCCCCCCCCCCCCCCCCCTGAAAAAATAATACAAATAAATAAAAAATCCTAGCCTGTCATAGCCGAGTGGTTCAGAGCATTGAACTCAAGTTCTGATAGCCAAGTATACAGCAATCAAGTATAAAGCATGACATGCTTTATTAGCATGCAAGTACGAAAAATCGGCCACGCTCTAGGCATGAAGGAACATTTCTGTACGCATACGCCCGCAATCCAGTAGACCACCGGAACATTCTGCTGGACCGCAACATAATGCTAAACTGTGGAACCAATCCTACAAAAGTTATGCGAGTTAGCATTTTTGATTGCTGGAACTGTCCTTACTGGCTTTATTCAGCCACACGAAGGTTTCTTGTACAAACTCTGGAATATTTTTCACAGATTTCGAGCAAGAAAAGCCTCGATCGAATAAACTAAATGCAACAATCATCGTGTACCGTACCACCCTTTCCTATGGATGATGTCGTGTGTGTTTACATTTTATACCCAGAAGGGGTCACGTGACACGGGTCGCGCAATCGGTCTATCGAAACTGCAACATTCTTCCTTTTCCAACTTTTGAACACTCCCTTAAAACCATCCAGTGATTTGAAATTAGACCGGTAGCATTACCAACGCACCAGGGCAAGAACAAATTGAGTGTCTTGGGTCTCAGGGTGCCGGACTTCTTGAGCTCATCCACCAGTTGGCTAGCGATGTGTGGAGGTAATGCCTCCAGGGTGGAGACAGGTTGATGGGATCGCCCCTCGATGCGTTTACTGACGCAGTGGAGGCACAGGTCCTGTAAAGCTGGTAGGGATGAGGCTGGTCTGTCTGGGCTTTTGGAGGTGGAAGAGGAAGCCTGGGCCACGGCGGCAGCTGCTAGCCTCGACAATGCTGCTGCAGCTATGGTGAAAACAAAACAAAAAACTGTTGATGATATCACGTTTTTACGAAATGTGGCGTGTCAAGGCTGAGAAATCTTGCACATCATAATCTAGATCTAATCAATGACTAAGTTATAAGGGCATGGGTTCGACACTTATTTCCTTGAGCAAAGACACTTGGCTCTAATTCCTTCAGATTTAAAGCCCTTTTTGATTTAACAAAAAAAGAAAGTTTAAATAAAGACCTTCTTGCACCGAGCCAACAATAAAGTAGGTTGTCAAAAACAATCTTTCCTTCATGCAGCGCCATAGGTTGAGCAGTCTCATCAGGCACAGTGTTCAAGTTCGGTTGTTTACAGAGTCTGGGTTCAAATCCCTGCCTGGCTGGTCTCGGATTCTTGTTTCCTTGAGTAAGACACTTTACCATATTTGCTTTGGGACGTAAAGGCGTACGTCCCATGAACTAGGATAGGTAGTGCACGTAAAAGAACCCAGAACACTTCAATGTGGAAAAGTAGGGGTTCATCTTGATGTTTCTGGTTCATGAGAGCACCCTTGTCTACAGGTTTTTTCAAGCCTGAGAGTTATAGTGTTTAAGTTCGCTTTAGATGCATCCTCGATTTCATTACCAGAAATTAATTATAATAATGAAAAGTTAGAAACAGAGTGTCCAAAAGCCATGCCGACCAATATTCTTTCATTTTTGTTTAACAACCCTGTTGTGGAGTCTGGTTTTACCTGCCCTCTGTGGGCTTGGTGCGTCTTCTGGATCGTTGTCACCACGGTCAACATTTCTGAATCCATAGTCGAAGTTGAGATTTCTCCTGCCATCTTGAAGGCGGTTCCCTCCTCCCCAATCGTGAATGCCTCGTCCTAAAATGATTTCAAACATTAGCATATTATTCCTGGCTTATTATTGTTTTTAAGTTGATTTAACCATGAGCACTGAAGGAATAAACTCAACACAATTTAAATCATAAATGGTGATTTCACTCAGTACAAAATTACAAAGGAAAAGGAGATGGGCATGGCTTAGGGTTGGGGATAGTTCACGACATCAATCTAAGATCTCGCTACTTGTGTTCCGTTGCTTTTTAATGCCTCAGCTACGACATATCTCACAGACATATTGTCAATCAAAGATTCTGTCTGAAATTTGCCTTCCTACTCACAAACTTCAGCCCTTCACATTCTGTCACTGCACCCAACATGTAGAATCTTCTTTTTCAGAACGCCAGACAATCTCCTTCATAAGTAATTTTTTAAACTTACTTAAATCCTGCCTTTTTGGAGAGGTTACTGTACGGTGCTACGAGCAAGGAGCGTTGGATATATTGGATTGACGAATATAAACAGACCCGATTGCTTCGTTCTTGAAAGGGCAAGGGCATCAAGGCATTTTCTTCTTAATAAAAGGCACCCCTATGAGGAAATTGTAAATTTCTATTGGAACATTTCAAGGGCAGCATGGCAATGAACACGGGCAACAAAGGCATTGCTTCCATTGCCTCAGTGAAGTGTATAAATGCAATGATTGGTTGCTAGATTGATATGATAGGACCAGGGGTTGGAGTCTAATCACCTTGTACATCCTGTGGACCCCAAGGTACATGTTGAGGCGGAGCTGGGGCGCCCCATAGCATATCCTCCTCCCTTTCACCTGCCTCATCGACCCCGCCCATCTCTTCCACCACCTCAGCGATGTCTTCCTGCATTGCGGCACCCTCCACATCCATGGGTTCCTGCTCTTTCTCGCCGAGATCGTTTTCTAAGCTCAGGGCGTGGCCACTGCCCCATTGGTGGAGGGGTACCGGCGGCTGAGGAAGAAGGTGCGGTGGGAGGATGGCGTTGGCCAAGGAAGGGGGAAGCTGACCGTCAGATGGGTGAGGCGGGGTGTTCTGCTCAGGAGGCGTGACAGGTTGCACCACCGCGTCATTACCTTCTCTCTGATCTGATAAAGAAAGATTAGTTATGCCTTCAAAAGTTGACACAATTAAGTGATGAATCTGAGGTGAGGATCATCAGCAGTATGATTTCACTGGCGTACTGGGAACCAAAATACCGACGGCAATGACAAGCCCATCTTGAGAAAGAATCTCTACAGAAGATTACTTCCTTAGTCCTGACAACCCCAAATTTCCCAGAATGCATTTCATAGTTCTGCATGAACATGATGGATTTTGTACTGTACACAAATAACCCATCCACTCCCAAGCATGAAGCCTGACAAAGCAATCTTAGAGTAGTCTGTTGATCTGGACAGCATGTACCCATAAACCCAGAGCTGTGTATTGAGAGAGTTGCGACACGGAGGGACGAGTTTTCTTTTGGTCACGCGGTTGCTGGACACCATTTTCGGTCCAACTATAGCAAATGTGCACCCTGGGTGCTCACATGTGTTTTTTGGACCGAAAATGGCTTCTAATTGCAAAATGTCGCAACTCTCTCAAAACACAGCTCTGCTTAAACCTAGAGAAGTCAAAGTTACTAAAAACATTTTGTACATTGCAACAGTCATGCGGAGACACTGAAGACTTGCAGACAATAAACAACACAAAGTTTTCAAAGTTAAGGCTTACCACTTGATGATTCAGGTGGGGCTATTTTCACAACCAGACAGCCGTTTGGTGTTAACTTTAACACTTCCAGGGTTGAGGTCACATCCTGAGAAGTGAACAGCCGGTGTGGAAACGGCTAAGTGGAGGAGGAGGCAAGGAAAGAGGAGAATTCATTAAAGTTTGAAGGAAACAGTAACTTTGTCGCGACCAGGATGCAAAAGTCACAAACAAAACTTTCCAAAATGTGTGCTCCCGGGGGGGAGTGGGGAGGGGGATTGTGCCTTTTTTTGTTGTTACACCTAGGATGTGGAGTCATCTTCCTCAGGACATCAGACAATCTGCTTCAATAGCCATTTTTAAAACCTTTCGTAACCCTCTCGTTACCGAGTTGTTATGACATAAACAACCGCTGTTGATCGTATTGTTTGACCACTCAAGTGTGAAGCACACATTCCTTACACAACAGAAGCTCATGCTCAAAGAATAATTTTACAAACTCTATTATCACCTTCAACTTCAAGGTGATAATTTTCATATTTATCTTCAGAAGATATTGTTTTACAGCTAAATAAAAACATGTCTTAATTATTGAATTCCCTTTCATTAATCCAAAAATCACTGAGATAAGGCCAATAAATGTCAAAGTTCTTGGTCTTTGTTTCCTCAGTGTCATCTGTAAACACAAACGCTTTTTTGTACACAATCATTTGGCACTTCGTAGTTGTTTGGCATTTCAGATCTTTCCATTCCAATTTGAAGGGATTGCAAAATAGTAACGTTATTTTATTTTACCATCATTGCAAAGATCCTAGCGTTTGGCCAGTGGACCACTGCTAGGGGAGAACGCCGATGAGGTCCACCAAAAACTAATCAATTGATCCTTGGCCACTGAATTGACTATTCTTTCTCCCAAGTCTTGTGGAAACTTATTTGTATATTTTTTAGATATCCTGCTTACGAACAGACACACAGACAAACAAACAAACAAGGGAAAAAACATAACCTCCTTGCAGGGTAACGGTGGAACAGTGGTTTAACTAAGGGGGGTGGGGGCAAAGGGGGCACGTGCCGCCCTCAATTAATGTCTGTGCCGCCCCTCCCCCCATTTGAAATCTGGACTGTTTTGATTAAAAATTACCTACCAGAGTAAACTGTTACATTTGTAAGTAATTTCAAGGCTTTTTTGGTAAACTATTTTTTTTATTTACAGGTATTACAAGTGTACTTTTTTTCCTCCATAACTTATAAAAAATAGTAACAAGAGCACCGAAAAGGGGCTTGTTTAGGAAAAGTAAATGTTTTCAATTGGCCTGAAGTATCCCCCTAGAAAAAATTGGTGCACCCCCTTGTGCCTCTCTAAAATTTTACCCCTAGTTTCGCCACTACGATGGAAATGCACGTATTCCCTGCACACAGAATGGGCCGATGATCAACCTTCATTTGACCTCTGAGGGAGGGCGCCCTCCTCATGAGATATCATAAACATGCATCTTTGTTGGTACAGCAGTCTCCGGATTTCACTGGTGCTACTTTCTTAAAAACTAGGCCCAAGAGGACTATTTACCTGAATGAAATTGACGGACGTCAGGTCGGCATGTTGAGTTCTGATGCGTTCACCGACAGACTGAAGCGTTGCTGATGAAAGAAATCTCTCTCGGATGCTCTGCCCTGATGGTAACCTTATCTGATGATATACAACAAATTACTGTCAAAAATCGGTTTACTGCAGACTTTCTAACAGAGTTTATTTTACTTCATGGGTCTTTTATATAAGATAACGTATTCTCGGGTCACCAGATTTTTCTGTTTGGAATTTGATCAACCTACTTGCATGAAAAGAACTTCTCTAATACACTCTGTCCAGATGGTAGCTTTATCCGATGATACACGACAAACTACTAATGAGAATCGATTCTACTACAGACTTCCCAAAAGAGTTCTTTTACTTCATGGGTCTTTTCTAGCAAGACAAGACTGCATTCTTAAGCACGCTAAGTCACCAGATTTTATATTTTGATCATTATGGATATGGATATAAAATGGCAATTAATAAGGGAATAAAGGTGTGATGAAGAGGTTTTTAACTATTGTTTAAAACCTCTGAGGGGCCTGGTGGCCGATAATTGCCCGAGCCGCAGGCGAGGGCAATTATCGGCCACCAGGCCCCTCAGAGGTTTTAAACAATAGTTAAAAACCGATTCAGCACACCTTTATTCCCATTCATAAATACCTTTTCTTACCAAAAAGCATGAAAAGGTTATTTCTGGGCTTCAAAAGTCACGGCTTCCTTACTTTTTTTCAAGATGTTCACATCTAAGTTTTCCTGTGTGGGCGCTGAGTGATGTCTGTGTCGCGCGCGTAACCGTACGCTTACGCGAGAACAATCGCGTGCCTGTCATGTCTGAGCGCGTGTGCGCGCGCATTATGCAGAAATACGCACTACGCTCGTTACACCAACCGGTTTTAAACAGCTTTTACCGTGTCTATATCACTCGTTTAAACACGGCCTCTCGACCAATCAGAATGGAGAAACTGTCACAGGTATTTATGAATAACCTTTAATAGCTATGAGCCAACGAGAAACAACTTTTTACAAACCTGAAGCGTGCATGTAGGTGGCGCCTGCTGAGTTGTTGTACTCTCAGGTGAGGTTTTATCCTCTCCTGACTTCCTCTCAATAGCCTCACCATGAGGTACGGAGGCTGACGCTATCGGCTTGGATGACTGATCCTCAACCGCCGGTGCCTCCTGCTGCTGGGGTGTGCTCTTGGGGCTTGTGGGTAGTTTACCCAGCTGCTGCCTCGCTTCTTTATCGGCTTCAATATTCTTCAACAAGTAACTTCTTGCCTGTGGTTCAACAAAAGTTTTTGTGTATGGGGCGAATTATAGGGTTTTATAAATTGCTGGTATTAATCTGAAAATTTTCTATCTGAAAGGTCGTCATTTTTAAGAAAAATAATAGGACCATTCATAAGAAACATCAAGAAACATGTAACTATGGGTTTTCTCTGCCATTTTGGGCAAGCAAGCCACCAATTTAAACACCGGGCCAATCTGTTTTGGGCAAAGTTGAAAGCAGCTCAAAATCACTGTTTAATTTCATATTCTGTGGTAAAATTATCAAGAACCAGGCCTCATCATGTTTAACCATCTAGTTGAAAACCTCTTCACCACACTTATATTCCCTTATTCAAATCCACTCGTTTGAATCGAATAAAAGATGCACTTCTTTTGCTGTAGATTCACCTGGTAAGGAATGTTAAGTCTGCTGCTCTGATCTAAAGTATGTTCTTCAAATCTCTGTTTCTTTCTTCCAGGCAAATCAGTAGCAACCTTGACTATACCTTCTTTTCTTGAAGTCTTGCCTGACGAGCCTCCACCGCCGCCTTCTCCCTCTGCTCCCGTTCCCATCTCTCCTTCTCTTGTCTCTTCTGCTCCGACAGGGAGAATCGACTGACCACATCCTGTTGCTGGAACTTACTCTTATCATCCTCTGTTGATGCAGAGGGTTGTCCTGCAGGTTCCTTGGGGGTACTAGAAGGGGGCGGCACTGGTGGCAAGCTGAACGGGAGATACCCTGCGTCTGTTCCTGATCTCGCCTGGAAACATTCATGAAAATGGTAATAATAATAAAGTTATACATGTAATAACAATTATTAAGTACTATACTAAGTTTTTGAATTATGAGACCCATTTATACAGCACCTTGTATAGGTTTACAAGGTGCTGCGGCACAATCTGCAGCCAACCATGCCGGAAAGACCGGGTCAAACCCCTTCCCTTAACAAAAAGTGTACTGGGTTCTTTCGGGCATTACACAACACACAGAACCTATGATTCAGAACAAAAGATTCCAGCAATTCCGAGAAATCAATCCCGCGGGGATGGCACAGAAATATGTGAAGATCCCGGTGATAAGTGGTTACAGGTAAATAAATGACATACATGAAAACAAATGAGGTTTACTGACCTCTTGTGCTTGTCTATTTAGACTCAGCGTTGGGGCTGAATGCATGGGAATCTCATCTTGCAGTAACCTTAAAAACAAATTCAAATCCAATAATCACTTGAAAACAACAAAATTATTTTCTTTACGGAGCCTCTACATACATGTATTAGCAATTTGATTACTGGTGATCCATTAAATTCAGACAAATCAAAATAAAGACAATTGGTTCCTGTACTTCAAATTGATAAACATTTAGAAATAAACAGTCAGTCTCGTACTTCAATCCTCATACCCACTCTTCCTTACCATAGGTGACCTTAGTCAACTGCACTCATACCCCCTCTTCCTTACCATAGGTGACTTTAGTCGACTGCACTCATACCCCCTCTTCCTTACCATAGGTGACTTTAGTCAACTGCACTCATACCCGCTCTTCCTTACCATAAGTGACTTTTGTCGACTGCACTCATACCCCCTCTTCCTTACCATAGGCGACTTTTGTCGACTGCACTCATACCCCCTCTTCCTTACCATAGGTGACTTTAGTCAACTGCACTCATACCCCCTCTTCCTTACCATAGGTGACTTTAGTCAACTGCACTCATACCCCCTCTTCCTTACCATAGGTGACCTTTGTCGACTGCACTCATACCCCCTCTTCCTTACCATAGGTGACCTTTGTCGACTGCACTCATACCCCCTCTTCCTTACCATAGGTGACCTTTGTCGACTGCACTCATACCCCCTCTTCCTTACCATAGATGACTTTTGTTGACTGCATCATACCCCCTCTTTCTTACCATAGATTACTTTTGTTGACTGCACTCATACCACCTCTTCCTAATACCATAGGTGACTTTAGTCAACTGCATGCACTTATATCCCCTCTTCCTTATCATAGGTGACTTTAGTCGACTGCACTCAAACCCCCTCTTCCTTACCATAGGTGACTTTAGTCAACTGCACTCATACCCCCTCTTCCTTACCATAGGTGACTTTAGTCAACTGCACTCATACCCCCTCTTCCTTACCATAGATGACTTTTGTCGACTGCACTCATACCCCCTTTTCCTTACCATAGATGACTTTTGTTGACTGCACTCATACCACCTCTTCCTAATACCATAGGCAACTTTGAGTGGTCAAACAATGCGGTCACCAGCGGTTGTTTTAATATGAAAACAATTTGGTAACGAGAGGGTTTAACCGTTTATACATACACAGACAATTCTATGCACACTAGGGCAGTTGGCTTTAATTTGACTTACCACTCCACGGCATCATGAACTGTGAGCTTTCCGTAACTCACTGCTGCTTGGCAACGATCCAATGTGAATCCCATTCCTACAAGAGTGGCCAGCAACGAGTCCATTGTCTAGGTAAAAACGAACAAACAAACAATGTAACATTACCAATTATAAACAATTGGTAACAGGCATGGAGGCAGAATGAGAGGTTTCCTTCAAACGAACTGTGATATCGTAGCTGTGGCCAGTCTTGGTGAAAAATGGAAGCATTTCCCTCTGGTCTATGTCCTATGACCACCAGTACCAGTGCCAGGGCAGTAGTATAGTAGCCTACCAAGTACCAAGCATTAGGCCCAGCATGGAGTTAGAAATTAAACATGGAATATGGACCCAGTAACTGGGTCGCTGAACTCCTTTTTTGAGATTTTGACATTATCGGTCAAACTATTTCAAAATCTCAAAAAAGGAGTTTAGCGATTCAGTTCCTGGGTCTAGCCTACCATCATTCCATGAATCTGGTTATCACAACTTACCAACATAGAACACAACTGAACTAGGCCTATCCTCAGACAAAATTATTAAAAATTTTAACCAAACATTTGATTTAAGCATCCAGGTTCAGGATTAGGTTTTTAACGGCTGCATCTGGAATGGAAGTAAGCAACATTTTCTCAAGTCTGTGTCAAAAGTATCATTTTGATAGTTTTCAGAATTCAACTTTTTATTTTTATTTGTTTGTTGTTGCTTATGTTGTTTCCACTTTCTTTCGCATTTGGTGTTTGGGTTGAATGAAATTGAAAAAGTTTAACGTTAACGTTAGAACTTAGAATCTAAGTTAGATTAGAAAGAATGAAACGAATGATTACTTCAAATGGTAGTGATACAAAGTCAATAGCTCATAACCCATGTTTTAGTGACTTTATGAACATACCTGACTGGAAGATGCCATTTTTATATTAACTCTTTAAAAGTAAAACAGTTGAAAGTTATAACTCGAACTGCGTATGTCGCCGTTGACCATTCTTGTACTTTGTAGTTGTACGTATGTATGCTTCCACTACGATAATCCGCTACCTAGTCATGTCAGGCAGTGTGATAATTAGCCCTGGAGGGCGCCCTCAAGAGTAAAGTGCAAACGAATTTGCTACACTTGGTCGCCAGTCCTCCTACTTCTAAGTAATGAGGTAGACGGGCTACGTCCCCCCCTTGCATCCATGGGCAACGCGCCGTCCCTCCCGTTACGATTTATAATTACTTCTAAAAATAATGATAACATAAAAATAATGATTATATTTAGACAATGATTATTTATAAATAAAAGTTATTCATATAAAATTGTTATTTTACAAATAACTATTAAAATATAAATAATGATTATAAATATTAATTGGTTAGATTTAAATAATGAATATATGTAAATTAACGGTTATATATAAATAATGAATATATATCAGTAACGATTAAATATAAATAATGATTATAAATAAATAACCGGTTATTTACATAGGTAATGATTATATTTATATATAAAATTATTTACAAATAATGATAATACAAATAATGAACTTTTTATATAAATAGTGAATAGATAAAAGCAATGATTATGGAAATGAACATAGATTTAAATAATGTTTTTTATTTCCATTTTTTGTCCGCCTTGGTTTCGCGTAAGTGAAAAGCTGTTGTGGTTTGAGGACCGAAAATTAAAACAATTCGAGTTGATTTAGAGTTTTCCATTAATTTGAATAATCTCGTAATGTAAACTATGACGTTGTTTTGATGTCCTAAGGTACTGTCGATCGTCAAGCCTTGTCAAACACCGGCCCAGAAGTTGTTGCGGGCTACCTAAGCAATCCGTGCCCATATGAAAATTGCAACAATTTTATGCAACATCTCAAATGATGTGTCCGCAAAAAATTTATCTGCAACAAAGCATGCAACACCGGAAATGGTGTACGTGTTATTGCGTTAAGGATAAATAATTGTAAAAAAAAGAAGAAAAAAAAAGAAAAGAAAAAAATATCAACATTGCATTTAATTATTAATTACGCAGATGTTCGCGATGAACCAAGCGATCGTATACGACACTTGATGAGATGAGTGTTTATAATTCTGATTGACAGGTTGATTGATGATGGAATTAAGAATAACGTTCCATTTACGCCAATGACGTCATCACCATGATCATCTCATTTTCACGTATGCCTGAAACAAAGCGTTGTCTCATTGACTGAAATGTACGTAGTTTGTTATTGCAGGACTTGAATTTTGTGCGAGTAACTCTTCAGATACCATGTATTATAATCATCTTGTTATAATATGGCTGCTGTTGACGTCTGTAAAACTCTCTTCAAGTAAAATTACAGTATCGACGATATTAATAAGGGAATAAAAGAGTGGTGACCGAAGTCTTAAACGGCCTTTTAAAACCTGCAGAGGCGTGGCCGTGTGATAGAGGACCGAGCCGAAGGCGAGGTCCTTTATCACACGGCCACGATCCTGCAAGGTCTTAAACGGCCGTTTAAGACCGAGTCACTACTCTTTTATTCCCTTCATAAATGCCCTTTTCGGTAAAAAGCGTAATAATGTAGACAAATCCGTTGAAACGTTTCTGTTTTTTTTTTAAATTTATTTTTCAATTCTTGTCGCGAAGGGTCGACGCTCAACGGTTGCGCGTACGCGTGCGTATTAATAGACTTTACATTGATACCGCTCTGTATTGATTGCGCTACGCGTAAATTAGAACCTGCGTAAGCTAGTGTGCCAACACGCCTGTGGCTATAATGTGCGCAGAACGCGCCTTCACAGCTCCAGCTGTCTTTATCATCCGTTTAAAACCGGGTTTAAACAGTCATGTGACCACCTTTCAACTAATAGGAATGCCCCTATTGTCCCGAACTGACTGGGGTATTTATGAATGCGTAATAGTGGTCAGTGGATGAACAAAAGAAAGTTCTTATGCATGAAAAGAAGCAGGGTGTCAGACTTCCTGTGTTGCGATTTTATTTGATGTACATAGACCTATTATATTTTATAATCATTCAAATCAATAAACAAAGTTTTTTGTACTATTCTTTATTACTTCTTATTTTTAAGAGCAGTGATCTCAGAATTAAGAGAATGGCATTATTAATATCGGATAACATAAAATTGCCTCTTTGTTAGCAACACAATAGTAAAAAAAAATAATAATAAAAATTAGGGTGGTTAATCACTTCAAAGTAGAAAACACTTCGTAAACAAATCATTGTGTCTCTAGCCGAGTTTTATTAAAGAAAAAGTATACATACAAATTCAAATCTTGTAAGAAAAACATTAGACTTAAGCTGCATTTTCACATTCTCAGTGAGCATAACAAATTCATTATACAGTTTTACAAAAAGTTGGCGATTGTATGAGACACATTATTGTTCTCTGCTTCATGCATCACATTTAAATGCCACAAAAAAACCATCTCAACAATATTGTATACACCTAGTGAAAAATACGTCTGTACATGTAAACATGTATTACTATCCACACACGAATTCAGCGGCGTAGCCAGGATGTTTTCAATGTGGGAGGGGACACGGGGGGGGGGGGCATTGCGGAGGGGAAGGAACCATGTTTTTTAAACGATTTACATGTAAATGTGTAAGTGGATTGTTTTCATGGGAGAGGGCAGTTATGTGGGCACTGAGCACTTACGGGGACACGTGCCCCTAGCCCCCTTCAGCTACACAGCTGACACGGTTGTTCCATACCAACCATTCAGATAACGAGATAATTGATCTCAGCTTACCAAGACGACTTTATAAACCAAATAATTCAACTTGCCGTGATATTTTTTTTTTATCTCACCAAGACTTCATAAAACCTTAAAGGTCGGCGTACTGTGATTGATTGTTCTCTTTCCCCCCCCCCCTGCCAGTTCCTTATTCACGCCTAAGTTATAACAACCACCAACCGGTTACTCATTCACAGATAAATGAATGCGAAAGGCATTTTAGAAACTGTTATCACATTCCTATCAAAAATGAATTATGAATAATAAATGACTAACATACTTTATTGTCATGGTGGGTCCATTTATATTTCATAATTTTACCATTTTATAGAGAGAAAAAATATTTGCATGACATGTATAGCTCCCTTTCACTCCAGCTCTGACTTTTACTCAACTTGCAAAAAATATGTTTTACAGAATATTCTTGAGTAAAATCCATAACCATGAATGGTTGAATTTGTATACGACGAATAAACAAAGCAATGATAATGCTGCATACACAATTGGCAATTTAGGCAATAAAAAATCGGACGATTCAACATTGTATATCAATAAAATAAATTCTAATAATACAAAATGCGTGCATTGAATTGGTTTTTAAGGAACATAGGTTATCATAAATCTGTGGAGCTATTATTATAGTTCTACATGTAGGCCTATATGCATACATAAGATATAAAAACATCATACATTTATTTTTGAAAATTTGAGAAGACATGCATGGAAGGGAAACTTACAACTGGGGAAAACCCACGCAATTAGGGACTGAAATTTCCAATCCACATGACTGTAAGGTGCTGGTTTGAATTGGGATTCGAACCAGGGGCCAAGGAGGAGGTGAAATGCATGGAAGCCAGCTTGAATTCTTAGGCCTATTGAAAAGTGGTTTGCAGGAATCAGCTTTTTTTCGTAGCATATCTGGAGTCGGTGTACGCAACGGGACACTTCTGAAAAGGACCGCTTATATACTGGGGCGCCCGCAACGTCTCCGAAGTCTTCCATTACAATGAAATTGTTCTGCTGTGTATTCTATAAAAAGAATAAAACTAGTTTTACTTTGGCCATACGAAGGAACGTAACTGTTAAAGTGTTGGGAAATTATTAGCTCACTTCAATTCCGAAAAAAAAAATGTGGCTTATAGAAAGCTGGTGTAAAAAAACACAGGTGTCATCCACGTTATCCTGCATCATCTTCGTCGGTAGAAGTGCTGTTGGTGTTCGCAGACTGATCAACCTTGACAACCTCTGTTGCGCTCTCATTGTCATCGTCAATGGAACGCGGGTTTAGAGTCTCAAACTCTTCTGTCTTGTCATCACTCGTGACACCATACCCTTCTTCGTTTTCTTCAATCCCTTCTTCCTCATCAATGCCAGAAGGTTGGCTCAGCTGGGAAGGTTCAACCTCTAGTTCATTAATTATTGACAGACCATCAGACACAATGTTCGGCCGGGATGGCTGATTGGACGCGGGAAAGGACGAACATGTTGCAGAGTCTACCGGCGTAGCCACCTCTGGGATAATCTCACTTCCTTGTGGTGATTGTGAACTTCCGTCTTCCACACGAACCCCATCCCTAAGATCCATTAGGTGATCATGGATGAACTTAAGGTCGTCATAGTGCGGAGGGGGTGTCAGGGCGTCTTCACCCTGTAGGGTCCAGTCAGGGTTATCGTCGAAGCCGGAGATGGTGATTTGATTAGAGTACACGGCCTGCTCGTAGCAAGGCGGATCGTCGTGCAAAGGGATGCCGTCATCTACGTCCTGCCGTCCGCCCTGGTTATTCCCTTGAACCTGCCGTAGTCGCCGTCTTGCCTTCGACTTTCTCACTGTTGGGTAAAACAAAACAACACTTAAACACAAAATCATGGTTTTCACGGCAACACATCTTTGTACTATCATTTGTACTATAAAGATGTTACTGTTATTTATTATAACACCTCTTCCTTTGATTCTATCTGTTGATTGGCCGAACGTGCGTCACGTGGTGTTGTGTATTTTTACTATCACACTGCACACCGACCAAAAGAACTATAAAATGGTACTATCCAACGACAACCTCGAACCCGGTGAAACGATCAAATAATACGTGCATTTGAATACGATATGAGAACGAAGGCAGTGTGGTACCCCTGTTTCTTTTTGTCAAGATTTCCTGTCAGATTTTATAGAGTTGTTTGAAGACTGATATACGCACAGTTGTTTAACGAATATTACCACAAAATGGATGAAATTGAGGTATTATAAAACAAATATTGACTGCTTTATATCGTGGCGTAGTAAAACTAGTCACTCTCGGTGATCCCCGGAGCCGCCTATCTTCCCTCGGCTCCGCCTCGGGAAGATAGGCTGCTCCGGGGATCACCTCGAGTGACTAGTTTTACTACGCCACTCAAAGCAGTCAATATTTGTATACTGAAACACGCGATCGTACGTACACTTGTTTTTATTCTAATTTATGTTAAACCATTTTGGAAGTGAAAACTCAAAGGCAACTCGCAATGTAAAGACATGGGGGTTGCGAGATGCATGTAGGCCTACCTACGGAAGACGATGACAATTTCCTGTTTTAGATGTGGGCCGAGGAAAACCCCACGCAAACAGATATTGGGCTGAAAACCCCAAACTAATGCGAAGCTTCTTCCGAAGTAGGATTTGAACCGAGGTAGGATTCGAACTGAGGTAGGATTCGAACCGAGGTAGGATTCGAACCGAGGTCCACAGAGGTGAAATGAATGGAAGCGAGCGTGTGCCCGGAAGAAGGGTGTAAATCCCAATCAAGTCAGTTTTTCTTTGTTCACCCTAAATTTGATTTAAAAAAAAAAAGCCCATTCAGTTTCCTGTTTCCCTTCTGGTTTATTTACTTGATATTTTATTTTTTGTTACAGTTACTTTGGTACATACGGTTGTAATTTTTAAGCTCCCTTTTGCTTTTGTATAGATACCGACCGTACTAGGAATAAATTAAACTAGAAATTTAGAGTTTGTGGACAAACTCACGGTGTTCGGCTTGAACGTGATAAATTAAATGTAAATTTCATTGCCATTTTTACCGGGCAACGAAATAATTGAGGGTGCACAGCCGCTTTTCTGAGCAAACTTACGGCCGTTTTGACCTCAATGGGGACGCTGTTGTACATATCTCTATGGGGCTCGCGACACATAAGGTCTGAGATTGTTCTGCTGATGTGCATTAAACTTCTTAAAATTAGACGATAAATTCTTCGTGTGCCCGGCAAAAGGGCGTAAGGCCTTACGCCTTTTTGCCGGGAACATAAGGTAGTTTGTCCCAGTAACATAAGGATGTACCAGTAAGCAACAAAATGGCTCCTGACATGAAAAATATATCATTTTTGTTAGTTTTTTTGTCATAAAATTACCCTGAAGAATTCCCCACGCAGAATTTAACATTTCTAGAATGACTTTTGCATGGAAACATGTTTACCAAACTTTCCCGCTCATAATTTTTGAAACACAAATTTTAACATAAATTTCTTACGTCCTTTTGCTGGGCACACGACAAATTGGAACTTTCTCTTCCACATAATATACCTTTGATAACTATCATGTAATTGTTTGCTAATTTCAATTATTTTGTTACCTCTTTTAAACGTTGGTTAGATTGAAGATGAGGTTCACATAACTAATGGTATAGAGATGGTCATGGTGGAAAACTTTCCATGAAATATTTTTGCTTGAGATGCTTTAACTTTTGAGAAATGAGTAAAGGCAACTCGTTTTGATCTCGCGAGTCCAAAACCATGACGTCTGAAAACAGTTAAAACATTGATTTTTCCCCCCACTATTTTCTCGTGACTCCAATGACTGATTGGGTTTAAACTTTTTCAGGTTTGTCACTTCATGTGTATGTTGGGTCACATCAAAGTGTGGTTACTGGCCCCTGACAATCACCGATGTTGTCCGAATTCATTATTTAACCCTGGTGTCAGCCTGGAGGTTAAAAAATAATCCAATGGTTACCAAATATGGTCATAATTTTTTTTTAATGGGCCAATAAGGCCAAGATTCCATGTGAACCTCACCCTTGGTATACCCCACAAGCCTGTAGACTCCCATTGGCCAGACCCTAACCACTGCGGAGTAAGGAGTGTTGAAAGACAGCAGCCACCTGTCTCAGTGTAGTAATTGATTGACCCTGTGCCAAGTATTCCCTTGGCACAGGGCGGTATGCACTTTGTGAAAACAACTTGCGCCGCACACTGGTCCTAAATAACACAAGTCTAAGTCTTGACTGGCACTCCAATTCACCCCCACAGTGATTTATAATGGTTTTGGGCTTGCAGGGTGGGTTATTGACCTTAAAGACAGGGTGGACGATTTTTTAACCTCCTGGATCCAGCTAAGTTGTTGATTAATGTGGACGCTCCGATGACTAACTTACGAGAACTACAGCCGTAACAACATACAATAGTCCACGTGATCAGCGGAAGTATGCATACAAACGCAAGAACAGCCACATTTGTAGGATTATCTGTAAAAAAAAAAAAAACCACAAACAACATTTTCATTTTATAGCATCAGTCTGAAAGTTTACTGATTATAAAGTTCATACCAATACCAGTCTTCCATAGAAACAGTTCTGTCTGAAATACTGTCAGAGTCGAGAAAGTCGAGGGAATATAGAATTTTACCATAATTTCCTGTACACGTTATACTTCTTAGTTATCTTTAACAGCAATACGTGATGACATGTTGTACATAAACTTGTAGGATATATAAATCCGTAGGAACTTTGCTTTACTCCACAGCAACAGAGACACAGCCAAAAGTGGCATCGAGATCATCCTACACTTACCTGAATCTGAACATGTGTTTCCAGATTTACCTGACGTACACACACACCTGTCTGCGACACATTCGCTGTCGTTCGGGCACGGAAAAAAGGTGCCGTTCCAGCCGCATACACCTGAAATCATAAAATAATCCATGACAGAACAGACGTGTTTTTTATGGGTCAGCGTGTTCGACAATAATGTCCGACATAATACATAGGTATCATTCACTGTGTCTGACAAGCCATTAGGTCGGCCAAACTACCAGGTCCAACAAGTGTCCAACACAATTTCAGGTTCGACACCCTGTGTTCGACAAACCATTATGTCCGATCCACTTTGTCCGACAAACTGTTAGGTCCAACTTAGTGTCTAACAAAACAAGGTCCAACAAAGTGTCTAACAAAACATAAGGTTCGACACACCGTGTTCGAAAAATCATTTTCTGACCCCTTGTTTCGACATACCTAGTCAGGATAGTCAACGTTGGACATAAACAAACCACCTATACATTTCACTCATAAAAAGCTCAACACTTGGAACAATGCCAAATCCGACGTACATGCGCTTTGTCACGAATTTTGACCAAAAATAGTACCTTACCAAAAAAGAATGTAATGCTTGTTTTTTATAACAACTGAAAAAGTGGCAGTTGCAATACAGTATATTTTACCCAAATGCAAGTAACATTTTGGTAAATAAAATACTATTTTTTTTTCAGTATTGCTGTTTGAGTTGGTAGCTAACACGCTGATTATCGACCTTTAAAAAGAAAATTCAAGCAGACATTTCATCGCGCGGGCGAAATTCTCGTGTCAAAAGGACCTGAAATGGCGTTTCGCGATTTGTTAAGACGCCAACATGGATTGATTTTCAACATCTGGACACTTTGTAATAGTTCAAAGTGTCTGTTCCTGTCTGTATACACTCTGTCAACATTCCTGGGCAGGTAAATATATAATTTGACCTATATTAAGGGAGATCAAGTGGCAGTCGGATACGGCATTTTGCCACAAGGGAAAAGATGACAGTGGAGTTGGTCATGGTACACACACTACTGACGACCGTCCACCTTCCCCCTTGTTCCACCCAAACGGGTGTGTACAAACATGGTCCCATTCCTCCATGGTACGGCAATACTTCCGCATTGGTCAGAAAAGGTGCATGTAAATGTTACTCAATAGTTTTTACCTGCAAAAGATGAGTGGGTGTGCACGAGCAACAGAACGACATGCCAGTGTAGTTTCTCTCCGTACGATCCCATGATCCAAACATAGTCACAGTTTGAAACTTGAAGAGAACATTTATACTATACAGACGAAAGTCTTAGAAGTAAACATTAACTATACACCAGACATAACCACTACAGCAACTAGACTTCAATGGGTGTTCAGTACTTTATTTGTGTTTACATAAAACCGTCGCGGGTTACACATAACGCACGTAGGTCTGTCTCAGAGAAATTCAACAAAAGGCTCAGCGGTGACAATGCATATCTTTTGTAAAGGTCCAGTACACAACTACAAACACACTATTGGGATTTCTTGTTTGGGGAACGTTCGGGACCATTTCAAAAGTCCTATGAAGCAGTATTTTTTCACATTGCATTTTGGGGGCTTAATATAGGATTTGGTAATAATCAAACATAAAACTTAACATTTTTATGGGAGTATTATGAGGTATGACCTTTAAATATCCCTCAAAATTTGTATTATCCATTTTAATATCGCCTGTTGGCGCACTTTTGTGATAGACATAGCCAGCGAATGACCATGCACACGCGCAATCTATACACATTGACGTCATTTTCCAAATTGTTATGTCCGACCCACGGTGTCCAATACACTATTAGGTCCAACACAGTGTCCAATAAAACATTAGGTTCGATACACCGTGTTCCAAAAACCATATGACCAGAAGAGTGTCATATTTCCCCGAAGCCGAAGGCCGAGGACAGGACCCTCTTCTGGTCACTCAGGGCCCGGGGGGGGGGGGGGGGGTAGACGTGCACTAGTGACCGAGTTATTCCAGTCCGAAATGTGTTCTAGGACACACCTCAGTCGACAATGATTATGAAGAAGAAACACATTAAGAAAAGAGCAAATTTTCAACCATGAGAGATTTCACATTTGAAGGGACGCTTTTAAATTCCCGAGATCCAGTTCTTTTTAGTTGCGGTTCACTGCTAACACCAATAAAATACATCCATCACAATTGGTCATTATCCATTTCGATGTCGCCTGGTGGCGCGCTTGTGTGACGATGCACAGGCACAATGCAACCAGCAATAATTTATTGACATTCATAATAACAAAAGCCAAATATCAAAAGATCTGTCCAAAGAAACTAAGCATATACCATGCCCGATATGTGGCAGAGGAAGCCCCCCAAATGTTCTCATTCTCTAACACACTCTTCCCCTCTTGTACAGAAGCACCCCCCTAAAATCCTCAAAAGAATTCCAGAGATTTCCAGAACACAATAAAGACACAATAGGAGGTGGGGTACCTCCTGCCACATAATCGGGCACCAAATGAAGTTACATGATGTTGCATGTTGTATTATATCCACTCACACCGACCGGCGGCCTGGTCCTATGTCTCCTATCGAAATCTTGCCCCCTGTCAGCCTCTGGACCCCGTGAAATTTGCTTTAATCAGGCATATTCAACTGAAATTTGTCCCTCTCCCATTGACCGTGTAAAACAAAGTAACCTAACAAGTTTAATGAAATTTTTTACCCTGTGCTCATCAGTCACATAAACGGCAAACGCGGTGGATCATCAAATTAATACAATACACATTTTTTTCTATACGGGTAGAAGCTTAACCCAGACCTAAAGACGGTTCTAAAGCCGTAGGCAGAGTCATACAAACTTATAAAAAAAAAACACTTCTTGAATACATAATGGTATTTGGTGCAGTTGATATCAAAATGTGCATTTGTAAATATTGTTTTTTTTTTTTTTTTTTTTTTTTTTTTTTTACGGGGAGGGGTTTAGAATGAGTAATCTTGTATCATCATATCTAGAGCTTTGTTTTGTAAAGTTGACGTTGCTATATGCCTTTGTCTCCCTTATACTCTCTCAATGTAAAAGAGTGAAAGTTTCACTCGCTTGCCAGAGTGGTGTCAGTTTGGCTCTTTTGAGAGTGAAACTCACTCTTCACCACCCTTTTTTGAGAGAAGGTGGAGTGAATTTCACTCTGAATCTAGTGAAAATACATGTTTTTCACTCTAAAAAGAGTTGTCCGCCAGTGGCTCCTTGCAAGAGTGGTGGAGCGGACAAAAAGAGTGGTGTTTCACTCTTTTACATTGAGAGACTAGGGGAAAGTAAAACAGTGATTATTATAACAAAAAAAACCCCAATAATAATAATACTATATTTCGTCACCGTTTTCACGAACAGCCACTTATCTTTAAATCCCATGTTGAAAGAGGCGATTTTTCGTTTTCACGAACAGCCACTTATCTTTAATTAATATTTAATCATATTTTAGCATTTCTCTAAATAAAAAAATACGATTCTATAGTTACGATTATGTGCTTGAGTATCGTTTTACATCGCATTATTGAAAAATAGTACTTATTTTAACCTGTGGAATGACGTTTTAAACGCAAACAAAACTTCAACGTTGATAAACTCAAAAACGAATATTCTCGCGCACGTAAAGATAAGTGGCTGTTCGTGAAAACGGTGACGATTTATGCACTTTTTAAACCACTGAGTTGGTCCCTTAAAGCCCCAGCTCAACATTGGTAAGAAGAAAAACATATATGTTCACAGATTTAAATATACCTAATACATGGTATGAAGATGATGATGGTAGAAAACATTTCTTGAAATAGTTCTGCCTGAAGTGTTATCGTTTTTTTAAATAATAAATGAAATAAGATCCGAAATTAGTTTTCGTCTCAGTGAGACGAGGACGAAAACTGCTGAATACATTTTTACCGTTGTCTCGCAGATGAAACAACGAAATGGGCCGACGTTTTCACAGGTTGGTTTTGTTACATATATCTTGATTTGTGCAAAGAATGGAAGCATTCACAGACACTTTACCAATGTTGAGCTGAGGCTTTAAAGCGCTTTACAATTATTAGTAGGTCTACCCCTATTCATCAGGCCCTAAACATTCCTATACCATATCGACTCCTCAGGAGCATGCAGCACTGGCAGTCAAATGGGCGCACAGGTTGCTTATTTTTCACATCAACAATTTCCTACCCTCAAATTGTACACAATATTTACTTCTAGACTTTTAGAAGAAATAATAGCGAAGTGTCTTGCTCAAGAACGCAAGTGTTAAAACAGCGGCCAGCCACTAACCATAGTCGGTGCATATACCATCCCGGGGTGCCCCCAAAATCTCCCCAGGTTATTTATTAATAATTTGTAAACCTTTAGTCGTGACAATCAAGAAAGTTTCTTGTCTGGACGGCTGTCATGAAAGAAAGCTCTGTGAATCAATCTAAATTTAGAATAGCTTGACAAAAATTGTATTCAAACAAATTGTATTTCAAAGAAATACATAAAATATGTGGTTGTATTTTGTTATATTATTTCAAACGGATGAGTGTGACTCTTCTGGGGGTGCGAATCCACAGATCGGCATATTTTATATTTCCTTTTGCTTATTAAACAAACCACGTTAAAATATTATATATATATTATTTGTTAAAGCGATTAAAAGAGAACAGGTGATGGCGGCGACCCCAGGAATCCGGCCCCATTACAATCTGAGGACGAGGTGGCCGCGGACGCAAGTCCATGCCGAACGATGAGGAGGAGGATGAACCCGTTCCGTTTGGTTGGTTGTTTTCAAAAATAATGTTTACCTACGAATTAACCACAACAGAAAAGCAGATTTCATCGGGATCTTCGAAAGTCTACAGCATAGAATACAGCGACAGACTCGCTTGAAGTCAGGATGCCTCGCCGTGTAAATGAACGGGTTGATGCAACTGCTGAATGACAGAAGACACCCGAGAAACGGGAGGAATTTCTGCGATTTATTTCCAACGAATGCGAGGCACAGAGAGTACGGCGTGAAACATATCGTGAATGCCATCACGACCAGAAACAAAGAGCAGTTTACGGCACCGTTTCTTTTGACGGCACGAGACTGTCTAGGTGGTATTCGGTGGTTGTGGCTGTTCGCCCCTATGGGCGTATGACTAGCTAACCGTGGACGGTTACATGGACTGTGCCCACACCACCTCTCCTGTGGGAGGAAGGGACGAGGTTGATTTGGTATGTGAAGAGCAGCAGGTTGATAAACTGCAGCCACGGTTGTTTCATTATTAATCCGATTAGTTTTTCTTAAGTGCGTCCTCACCGCGATCATTATCGACGTGTAGCTCATGCAAATAATAACAAGCTGTACAGGGTAGTAGGCTAGGAACATAATTTGTGTGAACACCTTGGATCCGTCCTCAGTTGGTTTGAAAGAGCACGTGCTGAGGACGGGATCATACCCGTAATCACCTATGGTAGATATTAGAGGAAGAATGGCTATGGCTGCGGGGATGATCCAGTTCAGACCCAACATGACGGCTAACTTTTGACCTTTGCAGTGCTTGTAAACAAAGCGATTCTTCCTCGTGATCAGAGCTCGGTTGAAGGCAATGGAAGCCAGGTTGTTGGTGCTGCATCCCACGCACACAACAAGTAAGAATCCCTCGACGCGGCAGAGGCTTGAGGAAACAATCAGCTGGTCTATATTGTCACTCAAAATACCCAAGCTCAAGACTGGCAGACCGAGGCACGTGAGGAAATCTGCTGCCGCCAAATTAGCAACGAACGCGTTGGTGCTGTTGCGCGGTTTACGGGAGAAAAGCACAGCCAGGAGCACCGTGAAGTTGCCCACCAAGCCCACGACAGACATCAGAATATACGCAGCTGCCAGAAGTTGCTTCTCGTAGTACACCGGGTTGTTTATCCTCGTGGTGTTCGTCATCGTCAATAGTAAAATAAACAAACAAATAAATAAATAAATAAATAAACAAACAAACAAATAAACATATAAATACACTTCCGTTACTATCTGTATGTTAACAGAACACTGCATCGACCTCAGGCATTATAACAAATAATGTTATGTACCACTGTTGGTAGCAAATTAATGCATTTTAACTTTTGTCTGTACAGACACATATCAGACATTTGCATCTGATGTGAAAATGGCAATTGTGCGGCGCACGAGGCACTTTTATATTACAAACAGCATTTTGACTCACCGGACACAACCCTTGGCCGCGATTCGTGGTGGTCATATGCCTCACGGTTATATGACTTGCACAATAAACCTCAAACCTAACTCTGACTGGCCGCCGACGATTGCTAATTGTTGACAATGCCTGCATATGTCACCCAGAAGAAACGGCACCAAAATCAACGTCCTGCACCTGATGCCGAAATAGACTCTCCCAATGAAATATGTAAATTGAAAATGAAAGCTTGCGCACTAACGCCATTGTGGGCAATAATGAGGGAACATTGCGCCTTTTTTTTCACGGGGCTGATGGTAGCGTGGCTAATAGCAACCTCACTACCGGGCAGCGCGCCGTATCGATATCTCTCTTCTCTAACCCCTGATTGAGCCAACCTCAGTACAAAAAAAAATGACGTGGCAAGATCATTTACCCCTGGGAACGAGGCTGGGCCTAGACCCCCTCCAGTGAAATATGTAAATTGCATGTCACGCGTGCGCACTAACGCTAGTGGTGGGCAAATGAGGGAACATATTTCCCTCATGATAGATAGATAGATAGATAATTCTTTATTGTCCGCATAACATATACAGATAATTGTTTTCCATTGGCAATTGGAGACATTAAAATATTATTATTATTATAATTATTATAATAAACATGTTCATAAAACCGAACAATAAAATGTAAAGCACAATACAAAACCACGAAAAAATTGTATATTGCTAAAATTACAGCGAATGATTGGAATAGATTACTGACAATACTTACAAGTTACTTTAAAATTATACAAAACATTTGTGGTACAGTTAAAAAATAAGTAATTATTTTAAATTTTATTATTTGAGCATGCAGAAAAACATACACCATTGGTAATAATAATCTCATTAGAAACAAGGTGGTCTGTTCTTTGCCGCGGGGTATATTGGTTTGTAAAATTCCGTCTGACAAGTGTGTGAATGGTGCAAAGGAAGTTTAGAATCACGATGACGAAGGATTATGTTCAATCTTGCGGATTAACTTTAATTCATTAATAATGCATGATACACACATAGTGTGTTATTTCTCATCTATGACATGTTATCATCTCCGGTGTTATACTGACAGATGCGATGACAATTTTCGTGAAACGGTTTTCCCATTACTGACGTTATGAAATCGTTTTCGCTGTCAAGTCAACGGTAATGTGCGAAAGAAAAAAAAAACCCCAGAAAAAACGAACAAGCCAATTAGAACCCAACAAACAACCCAACAAACAAACAAACAAGCAAACAAACAAACAAGCAAGCAAGCAAGCAAGCAAACGAGCAAACAAGCAACCCGACAATGGAAGAACACATTAAATTTCATATTTAAAGGAGATTGCAATGTCAAATTTCTACTTTTATAACTCTTGAATTTATGTTGAAGTTACCGGTTTGACACAAAATGTACAATTTTTTACATGACCGGTGCAGTACCGTACCTCGCCTGCCAGAAATGCCTGGAGTGAACAATCTTTTTGTAAACAAATTGTATATGGTCTATCAAGAATTGATGAACGAATTCTTGTAATCGTCTACTAGCGATATGACCATATCATTCTCAGTGGAGAAGACAGTTCATCACGATCATTATTTGAGTACCATTCAGGCTTAATTATATTCATAGAAATCTTCTGATAAAAAAAGTAAGTTAAAGTTCACGCAACTTTGCTACCTTTCCAAGATTACAACACACATTAGTTATGTATTAGGGGCTTGACTTTGAACGTGTGCGCTGTACTTCTTTTGATAACGATCTCAAAGTTCAGAATCTCAAATTGAACTTAATTCTTTGCCATACTTCGACTTCGGTTGGACCCCGGTCATTTGGGCTGTAGAGTCCCTCTGAAAACGCTCGTGTGTATGGAAGGAATCTATTTGGACGATTTTTTCCTTAGACGCAGCGTATGGGAGTTGACGCTAGTTTGAATTCTTTGATGTGACCGTGATCCTAAAGTTTTAGAAGTCGAGTAGGAGTATTGGTTTCATCAAACCTTCACCCAATGTAAGTAATATTATGCATTTTGTATTTAGTGAAGTGTATAATGCTGAGTTTTTAGGAGCGCGTTAATGCCTAAATATTTTACAAATAGTAAGCAACTAACAGATAGAAAGCCTTAATGACAAAATAAGTGAACGAGTGTGCGTTGGAGCGTTAATTTCAAAGAAACTTCAATGTTAAACATGACCTGATTCAGCTTGGCTGAATTACGGAACAACCTCTTGTCATACAGCGGACATGAGAGGACATGGGCAATGGCAAACGGCCTCTCGCAGAAAGAGTGAAGATTTGAAAGTCTAATAGTAACTTTAAGCGATACTTAAGTTTTTTTGTAACGCTCTTGAAATATATCACACTAGTTCAAAACTCTGGATACGATATCATGATAATAAGTTAGGAGGTTAATCATCCTTACGGCAGCTGAGAAGCTGAATTGCGAAGGCTACACAGGCATTCAAGGGCGCCTTTGGCAGCCAGCCACATCAACCCATAATAATGACCACGGAGCTAAGCCTGAGATCGAAAGTGTTTGTTTTTTTCCGGAGGAAGGAAAACCAGATGGCCTGGAGAAAACCCTTGTGGCACAGATTAGAACCGACGAGCAACTCTACTCACATGTGGCCCTAGCCGGGAATCGAACCAGGGACACATGGGTGAGAGGCGAGCGCTTTACGCACACGCCACCAAATATATTGCAGAGTTGTTCTGGTAAACATAAATAACAGACTTTGTCTTAGCGCATGAAAAGAAAATGCAAGATTGTATAAACCTACATCTCAATAAAGTTTGCATTGATGAAAAACGTATAGTCAACATTAAAAAAGGAATACAACAAAGACCCAAAACAGTTTCCCACTCAATTCCATGGTTTGCTTACTGTCAGTGAAAAACAGCGCTTACGAAAGCGTATTTCACAGGTTAGCACGTATTTGCCTGTGCGCCTGCGTACTCCATGTTACCAAGAATTCTTCGCTAACGCAGAAAAATCGGCGCTTACCATGACAGCGGAGAATCGTGACCGTAAGCGCAGAATTCCGTTCTGCGTTAAGCAGAACCATGGAAATGGGCCCTGATACTTGATAAGTCATAGGCCAGTAAAGCATTCACAATTAATCGGGGCAATGAGCCATCCTCCCACGCTACCTCGAGGTACTCTACATTTCTCCTCTTGCCCTCATGTAATTTGATTGCGCTAGCAATTACAAAATCTTGTGTGCGTAACCTTTAAACTAATTAAGACATTGCATAAGTGTATGGTTCATTACATCAACTAACATCATTTTAATGTTTTTTTTGGGGGGTAACAGCGTTTTCACTGAAGGGTTTCCCCAAGGATAAACAATAGATAAACACATAAATATATCAGTAAAAAATAAATATAATAAACAGCATATGTGGGTCTGCTACTTGCACTTCTGGCAAATGGTTTCCCTTGGTAACGTATAAAGACCACAAACAAAACTACCTTTTTTCCCCAGCCTGCCCCCCTTTTTACGCGACAGTGGCCGAACGTGTACGTCGATAGATGAATCAGGTTTTAGCAGGTAAAGTCTTTGTACTGGTAAAATTAACAAATCAAGTTATACCATAAAGGCAGTAACTCTTTGCAAAAGTTGTTTAATATCAGATTATTTACCACTTCACATAAAAAACAGACAGTCCAAGATTAATGTATTTCTGCATGTTAATCAGTATTGGTGGTTGTTGACTTGATGAAGCTGGGTCACGCTATCTCTATACAGGTTGGTACTTTGATGCAGATACGGTCTTCTCAAACAGGCAACCTGGACTTTGGTTCATAGATACCAGTTATCTGTTGGTAAGGGACAAGACCAGAACAGAAACAATTATATACAATAATTATATTTGGAGTAAAGTTGGTTGTTTTCCCCCGTGCAAAGGTGGAATTGGGCAAACATTGCCAAGCATCCATTCAAAACCCAAAATGCAGTTAGCTTGACCTCTCTATATCCCTAAATCGTGCTTGGCGTACCGATTTGAAAACCAGCGATTTGTCTGTGTGTCAAAGGTAAAATGTGAACGAGATTACCCGCTTCCAAATTGCATTCCCGCTTCCAAAATTGTCTTGTCCAATGGTTTATCTTTGTAGTCACTATGCTTGCAAATACAGCATATTACATAGCCATGTTCTTTTTTTTACGGAAATAACAGCTTAACAACAACAAGAACAACAACAACAAGAACAACAACAACAACAAGAACAACAACAAAACAACAACAACAACGACAACAAGAAAACAAGAACAAGAACAAGAACAAGAACAACTAGAGATTTAGAGTTTGTGGACAAACTCACGGTGTTCGGCTTAATTACGTAATTGAAAATTTTAAGGTCAATATTGTGTGCACGTTTCTTGTCTATTTGTGCTATGCTGACGGGCGAAATATTTAGTTGTACTTTTTTATCTTTATTCATGAAGGTTTGTCATATGAAACTTCAACTTCCGGTTTGACAGGAACTAAAGGTCAAATGGGGTCACACCTTGTGCATGGTATCTAGAATTGTCAGAGAGCTTTAAATTGATGTAACGATTATTAATGTACCACGTTTCATTAATAAGGTACATATTTTTGTAGTACAAACTTATACTTCCGGTTTCGACCGGAAGTGAAGGTCAAATGAGGTCACACTTTGTAAATATTTGTAGAATCGTCGAGGGGCTTTAAAATTAAGTTATACAATTAATATACAAATTTACGTAATTCAGAATCGATTTTTCATAACAAAACTACTACTTCCGGTTTCGAAGGTCAAATGGGGTCACACCCTGTGTAAGATTTGTTTAGTACTTTAAGACCTTTCATATGGTGTAAAGATCATGTATGTAGCATGTATTATTCTTAAGATATGATCATTTTAGTATAAAACTTCAATTTAATGTAATGACGTCATCGATGACGTCATCATTCCCAAAATTTTGCTTTGTCATATACACACTGTGGTCTAAGTATGTAGTAAGTATCAAGTCCGTACATGCTTTAGTTTTTGAGATAGCAAAATAAATTTTTTTTCGACCTCGTGTATCAATTTCGTTGTGACGTAGCTATGACATCATATATCACATTTTTAGATTGCTCTTGAGCTAAAGAAAATATTATTCATTGAAAGTTAGTTGATATTTTTAATCACTTAGGCTTTAGAGCCCCAAATAACATAAATTTTAACTTTAACTTCCGGTTTCTACCGGAAGTAAAGGTCAAATGGGGTCACGGTGTGCATACAATTTGTCCAACATTACAAGACCTTTCATATGCATTAAAGATTTTGAATGTAGCATTTGCCGTTCTTGAGTTATTAAATTTGTGAATTATTTAACGTTTATTTAACGTCATGACGTCATCAATGACGTCATCATTCCAAAAAAGTTTCTGTATCATCCACTCACTAATATGTTTGTACATGGTAAGTTTCAAGTTCATACAAGCTTAACTTTTTGAGAAAATTTGTGGACAAGTTTCGACGACTAAGAAAGCCCAGAAAAAAAAAACAAAAAAAAAACAGAACAACTAGAGATTTAGAGTTTGTGGACAAACTCACGGTGTTCGGCTTAATTACGTAATTGAAAGTTTTAAGGTTAATATTGTGTGCACGTTTCTTGTCTATTTGTGCTATGCTGACGGGCGAAATATTTAGTTGTACTTTTTTATCTTTATTCATGAAGGTTTGTCATATGAAACTTCAACTTCCGGTTTAATAGGAACTAAAGGTCAAATGGGGTCACACCTTGTGCATGGTATCTAGAATTGTCAGAGAGCTTTAAATTGATGTAACGATTATTAATGTACCATGTTTCATTAATAAGGTACATATTTTTGTTGTACAAACTTATACTTCCGGTTTCGACCGGAAGTGAAGGTCAAATGAGGTCACACTTTGTAAATATTTGTAGAATCGTCGAGGGGCTTTAAAATTAAGTTATAAAATTAATACACAAATTTACGTAATTCAGAAACGATTTTTCATAACAAAACTACTTCTTCCGGTTTCGACCGGAAGTGAAGGTCAAATGGGGTCACATCCTGTGTAAGATTTGTTTAGTTCTTCAAGACCTTTCATATGGTGTAAAGATCATATATGTAGCATGTATTATTCTTAAGATATGATTATTTTAATAAAAAACTTCAATTTAATGTAATGACGTCATCGATGACGTCATCATTCCAAAAATTTGGCTTAGTCATATATACACTGTGGTCTAGGTGTACAGTAAGTTTCAAGACCGTACATGCTTTATTTTTTGAGATAGCAAAATAAATTGTTTTTTGACCTCGTGTATCAATTTCGTTGTGACGTAGCTATGACGTCATATATTACATTTCTAGAATGCTCTTGAGCTAAAAAAAATATTATTCATTAAAAGTTTGTCGAGATTTTTAATCACTTAGGCTCTAGAGCCCCAAATAACATGATTTGTTACTTTAACTTCCGGTTTCTACCGGAAGTAAAGGTCAAATGAGGTCACGGTGTGCATACAATTTGTCCAACATTACAAGACCTTTCATATGCACCAAAGATTTTGAATGTAGCATTTGCCGTTCTTGAGTTTTTTGAATTATTTATTACAAGGATGAAGGCTGCAGTATCTTTTTACATTGGAATTTTCATGTAAACATCCACGAAGTGAACAAATAACTGATAGTATACAACACTTTTAATTACATTTCAAAATAGTATTCATTTTGCCTTTTATCGAAACATTAAGCCTTGCTGCCCTCCATTTTGTTCGGCATCTACGTGGTGTCAATAAAATAAAGAAGTGTGCGTCCATACAGGTTTGAGGGCGCTATTTCAAATTAACGGTCTTAGTTTGGAAAAGCACTGTGTATGCGCCTCGCAGGTTCATTTCTTGGAAGCATGCCAAGTTACTGTGCACGCGTTACTGTTGTTGACACTACTACCGAGCAGCGCTGTGTATATTATACACAACACGCAGTAAAATCCTAGAGTGCACACGCACGGGGGGGGGGGGGGGGGGGGGGGGGGGGGTAACTGTACAGACTCTATCGGCGATCGCGCTAAAAACGGCACTTTTCACCTTAATATAACTTCGTTATGCAACGGCCAATTTTGTTAAAATTTCACAATTAGGCTTTTATAGTCGTTATCTATTACTAAAAAATTCAACATGTAGTTTGCTCAAAAAACAGTTGAAATAAAAATTTTTTCATTTTTAAACTCGTCGTCGTAACAAACTGTAACATTTGATGACGTCATCAATGTAATATTTTCAAAGGTCATCAACTACATTTTATTTCGTACACTGAAACCAGGTCCAAATTCTGTTTCATATTGACTCCACAGCTTAAATTGTGTCTTTTTAAGCATTTTTGCTTCAACTTCCGGTTTGAACCGGAAGACAAGGTCAAATTGGGGTCATCTCTGTGAGACATTTAATTATTTTTTAAAGACCTTTCCGATGATGTATAGATTGTAAAAATCCATTGTGTACTTCAGGAGTTATGATTTTTTGAATTATTTAGTGTATATTTAACGTCATGACGTCATCAATGACGTCATCATTCCAAAAAATTAGCGGTTTCATCTACTCACTAATATCTTTGTACATGGTAAGTTTCAAGTTCATACAAGCTTAACTTTTTGAGAAAATTTGTGGACAAGTTTCGACGACTAAGAAAGCCCAGAAAAAAAAAAAAAAACAGAACAATAACAATAGGTTTTCGGCCGCTAGCCGAACACCTAATAACAATAGGTTTTCGGCTGCTGGCCGAACACCTAATAACAAGAACAAGAACAAGAACAAGAACAAGAACAAGAACAAGAACAAGAACAAGAACAAGAACAAGAACAAGAACAAGAACAAGAACAAGAACAAGAACAAGAACAAGAACAAGAACAAGAACAAGAACAAGAACAAGAACAAGAACAAGAACAAGAACAAGAACAAGAACAAGAACAAAAACAAGAACAACAAGAACAACAACAATAACAACAACAGCAACAACAACAAGAACAACAACAGCAACAAGAACAAGAACAAGAACAAGAACAAGAACAAGAACAAGAACAACAACAGCAACAACAACAAGAACAACAACAACAGCAACAACAACAAGAACAAGAACAACAACAAGAACAACAACAGGAACAACAAGAACAACAACAACAACAAAAACAACAAGAACAACAAGAACAACAACAATAACAACAAGAACAACAGCAACAACAACAACAACAACAGCAACAACAACAACAACAACAACAACAACAACAAGAACAATAACAACAACAACAACAAGAACAACAACAACAACAGCAACACCAACAACAAGAACAACAACAACAACAGCAACAACAACAGCAACAAGAACAACAACAAGAACAACAACAAGAACAACAACAGGAACAACAAGAACAAGAACAACAACAAAAACAACAAGAACAACAAGAACAACAACAATAACAACAACAAGAACAACAACAACAGCAGCAACAACAACAACAACAACAACAACAACAACAGCAACAACAACAACAACAACAACAAGAACAATAACAACAACAACAGCAACAACAACAACAGCAACAACAAAAACAACAAAAACAACAAAAACAACAAGAACAACAACAACAACAAAAACAACAAGAACAACAAGAACAATAGCAACAGCAACAACAAGAACAAGTACAATGACAATAAACTACAACAACTACAACTACAATAACAACAGCAACATCAATATCATCATCGATAAAAATAGCTATATACAAACAGGAAGAAGAACAACAACAAACTCAACAACAAACGTATTATAGGACCAACAACACAAAATACACCAACAAAACAAAAATAACAACCAAAGGACAAAAAATGAAACATCCTAGCTTTGGCAGTTGAGGTTTGTGTTGTAAAACTTAGTGGATTGATTTTCTCGAGTACATTACGTAAGGAATGCACAGTGAAAATTGTCTTTATTTAGCTTTATAGAAGTAGTGATAGTGATAAACAGTTTCAAACTTAAACAAAAAACTTGAATCTTGAAACTTTAATCTGAATTAAACCGACAGTATTTGTGGTTTATGTATCATAGGTTGCAGGCAATGAAGTGTGATTCTGTGCAGTTGGACTCCTCTATGATAATTTTGTCAAGCTTTGAGTCCCCTTTAGATCGTTTACTCTTTTTTTTAATACAGCCAATTTCAACATGGATCCAGCGTGGGAGTGGTTTTGTGGGAAGAATTCCTCTTTTCTGGCAGGATCGCCGAATTCCATCGATAAGGGCATTAATAATACATGCTTCATCAATGGACTGACAGTACTCCCGCATGCAGCCTTCGCCGTCCTTGCCTCAATCATCCTCTTCGCCGTAGGGGTCTGCTCCGGCTACCGGGGCTACAACACCAAGTACCTCATCCGCTTCCCTGGCCACATCTTTCGATGGATCATCACTATGTTGTTCGTGGTCGTACTCATAGCCGCTGTAGGGGAGGGTGTGCTGTCTGACTCCACGTACCGCACTCTAGATCTCGGTACCCAGCCTTACCTCTATGTGGGTGCCGTCGCCACTTTGCTGGCAACCCTCTTGTCCCTCGTCTTCTATCATCACATGGAGGTGTGGGAGTTGTCCGGGATGGATTTCCTGCTCTTGTCATACTGGGTGATGGGTGTCCTCGCGGAGGTCCTCAGGGTGATAAATCTCTACGAGACAGGGCTGGCTGAGTTCACGGTAGTACGGTTTGTCATCTCGCTCATCTCGATCCTAGTGTACGTCCTTTTGATTTTGATTGATCTCAACGTCATCAGGGTCAAGGTAAGATTTCAACGTTACTCGTTCCAGCATGTGCCCTTCTTACGTTTATCATACTGTCGCCATCTTTGTCCTGTCTCATTTACGTGTATTACGTGTATAATAAATACTGAACCTTTTTGTCATAGGCTTACAAAACAGCGTTGGTCTTCTTGTAAATCCGTTCATTGTCAACTTCGATGCGCTGATTTAAAAATCAAGAAGGCCGCACCATGATGACGTCATGAGATGTTAGTTACGTGATAACCTTGGCCAGAAGTTCATATATCTAAACTAATACAGGAGCGTTTGAGCTCAACCACACCGAAATTAAATGACTAAAAGTGGTTTAATGTTCTAACTATGGCTTTATATTTGTTTCTATGGTACCCTAGCATACTGAGACAAAAAAGATAAGTAATACTATTCAATAACAGGCACAATTTTAAGCACTATTAAAAACCAGTTGAATCAAAGTGCCTTTATATTTGTTCTACTCCTATTCATTGAGCATTACGCACTCCTGAAACCTTCTCAACTCCTTTGGAGTATGCAGCACCTGAAAGCAGCCAAATAGTTGCACTGGTGGCCAATCATTCACAACAATCTCTACCCTCGCAGATACCATTTATCTCTGAGTGATGAGAAACAGTTACAGTTAAGTACAAGTTAAGTGTACCTTTACAGTAGTAAAGTTAAACTAGCAAACCCCTTATAACATGTATTCCATGGCACTTGTACAAATATGCAAATAACCGTATGCTTTCTACAGAAAGTGGCACACTGTTAATCGTCACGCCATAATGAATACACTTCACTAAAAAAAAGGCCGCTATTCTACTGCAGTGTGGCTTGGGTCAAAATGTGACAAAGTCAACCTAGTGACCCCCTTGCATCAATGTCAAATGCGGCTACTGCTGCCACGCCCAGCATCGTGAGAGTCAACTCGGAAAGCTCATAAACGTCCCGTCACCTAAAGTGTGCACTACACGTTATACCACTCGGGGACACTGACTTTCAAAATGGCGCATCCAAGATTATTGTGATGATGACGTCAGTTGACTTGGGTCTGTGTTCAGGTTCTTGGTCAGGGTCACAGAGTTATATATAAGAACTAGAGGGCGTAGTACAAACCATGCGACACGGCCCGACAAAGAGCATTTTTTACCACTGAGAAAATGGCGCGGACCATTCATTTACACTGCGTACTCATCCGTTCACACAGCAACCATTTTCTAAGTGGACATTTTGTATGCAATTGACCCATAGGGATTTTCGCCCATGGTGAGTCAGTGGAGTTCCGTGTGTGGCATCGTGAGTGGTCCCTCTAGTTCTTATATATAACTCTATGGTCAGGGTATAAGAGAGCAGGGTCAACACAAACACATCTGGTAACGGCGATACACCCGCTCCCTCCCTGGAGGGCAGTATTTGTAAAGTGAGATAATACCTCCCTTATTTCTTTGTTCAGGTTTTGCGCTTATGTCAGAGCACCACAGAGGCATTCCCCAATGACCTGTTGAACCCCGAGATGGAATACATGTACTACTACGTCAACTTCATGTCACAGCAGTCGTATTATTGGATCAGCTGGCTCATGACCCTCGGGTACAAGCGCCCCCTGGAAATAGAAGATCTCGGTGTCATACCAGCACGCCACGAGGCCAAATACAACCACACGAAGTTTAAACGAGTGCTGAAAAAAGAACTGGTAAGTATCCGTTGATAATATACCAATAGTTAGTAATGCGCCATGTCAATCATAAACGAAACTCCTGACACCAAATCATCAAATCTGGTGGTGATGGTTAAGAATGATTCTATGATTTTATTTAGAAAATGTCTACGTGGTGGTCTGGTGATTCTATATGGATGTGTTCAAAAACTTCCGAAGAGATAGAACGGGGGCGTCGTGACGGTGCTCCAAAATCCTACTCTCTAATCTAAAAGAGTGAAAATTTCACTCTCTCGCCCGAGTGGTGCCAGCTTGGCTCTTCTGAGAGTGAAACTCACTGTGCATCAATCCTTTTCAGTCAAATTTGAGCGAACTTCACTCTGATTCAGGTTTTAAATACCCGTTTTCACTATAAAAGAAAGTTGTAAGAGTGGTATGGCGGACAAAACAAGTGTTTTTCACTCTTTTACATTATAGAGTAGTGTTGAGGGACCTCTCGGTTTCTCCGATGTAGGTTTTTATGCACTGGCCCTTTCTATGAATTTGTTTGCCGACTTCAAATGACTATTTTTTTTATTCACCTTATTTATCTTCTAAATAATGAATAATTGAAACAATTTCATTGACATACGGGGGTCAACATTCCCTACGGGCCAAACTTCCATGCGGTACTGACGAGCGAACAATCAACTTTCATTGACCTCCATCACTAAACTGCTATCTGAGGAGGTGTCTTCAGTTTCAGTTTCATTACTTGCATTCATTTCAAACAAAATATCTTGTTCACGTTTTAAAAATTTTTTATTTTCATATCAATGGATATTTGTAAATGCTGGGCAACTTTGAAAAACAGTGTTTCACTGAAGGGTTTCGCTAGGGTAAACAAGAAAAAAAAACATGTAAACGCTTCTGATTGCTCCTCCTTTTTCAGGAAAAGTGTGCTAAGAATCCCGGGACCAAACCTTCGCTGTGGAAAGTTTACTTCAAGGTGTACGGTTTCAAGTTGTTCACTGCTGGATGTCTCAAAGTTGCCGCTGATTTCTGCGAGCTGGTCGGCCCCCTTGTCATCGGTGGCTTGACGACTTACGTCTCTACACTGTCTTATCCCGAGGAAACTAAACCGGTATGGCTTTATACCCACTGACCAGGGGTCAGTTTCAGCGCAAAATAGCAAAGAACAACAAACTGTTTGCACTTACCAGATCAAGGTTACCAAGCCAAAATGACTTGTCGCGCGTACCATCTGCTCAACCAAAACATTGTTGAGCATCATTTTCTGCGCATTGTAGAAATGCTATATAAGCTGACAGCATTGTTTAGCAAAATGTAGGCTACCAGGAAACCAGTCACTGATTGTACATGTGACATTGTGTTTTGGCTGGTGACATATTTCTAATAAGCAATTTGTCCTTTGGTACGGTAGTATTTGTACTTAGTATAAAGCGTCTCTTTGAATTTGGGGCAAGGGACTAATTAAAGTAAAAGCATTAACTCTTTTTATATGAAACTCTTTTTGTAGTGTTCATATTGTTTTTTCTTTGGGTTTTTTTTAAGAAAAAAAAAATCTAAACCAGACTTTGGTTAATTTTCTGTTACTTTGCATGCAGGTTCCAGCACATCACGTGACATTTAGTGAATTTTTTGGGAACGGTTTCGTGTTGGTGGCGACTCTATTTGTTTCGTTCTGTATTAAGACCGTTCTTCTTCAGGGCCACATGCACCTCGCGGTACTACAGAGTATGAACGTGAGGGCAGCTTTACAGGTAATTTAGGATAAACCATTTTAACTAGTTGGATTTGAATACTTGTCTGATACAATGACTTGATCATTTGTCTCTCTAGTAAACCGCTTATTATAAATTTGATTCTCTCAGACAACAGTTACCGTGTCACACGGTCCCGGGCAAGATTTTGCGCAGTTTTGTAAGAGACGGCGAGCCCCCATACACAATTAGCAATTAATGTGTACAATGGTACCAAGCTTTTATTTGCCCGTCTGAAAGTTTGTAAAAAGATCTTCATGTAGGAAGTCTGGTCGTTTGTTGAGAGTGTAAATCAAGCCTTTTGTCTAGTTGTACGAGTAAAGTGATATTCCTATATTAAAAGCACCGTTCTACAATTTGCAATTTGGAGTGTCTGGCTTATGGCTCCAGCCTAAAGCCGTATCCGAATTAGCGGCTATGGCTACGGCTGTAGCCGTTACTAAGGGTGTTGCTAAGGACGTGTTATACTTCAACGTATGTTGACTCGGGCGATCCAGCCGTAGCCATGGCCGTAGCCGCCAATTCGAACACGGCCTAAGATTGTTCAAAATGCACTCTTAAAATTCCCGGGTCAGAATTGATCCAGATTCCGGGTCCCTGAGGACCTGACCCATTTCTGGGTCAGGATGTCCTGGAAAAGGGTTTAAGGGGGATTTTAACTCGGATTCTGCGTCAGTTTGACCCATTTCTGGGTCAGAATGTCCTGGAAAAGGGTTTAAAATGGGATTTTAACTCGGATTCTGCGTCAGTTTGACCCATTTCTGGGTCAGGATGTCCTGGAAAAGGGTTTAAAATGGGATTTTAACCCGGATTCTGCGTCAGTTTGACCCATTTCTGGGTCAGGATGTCCTGGAAAAGGGTTTAAAAGGGGATTTTAACTCGGATTCTGCGTCAGTTTGACCCATTTCTGGGTCAGGATGTCCTGGAAAAGGGTTTAAAATGGGATTTTAACTCGGATTCTGCGTCAGTTTGACCCATGTCTGGGTCAGAATGTCCTGGAAAAGGGTTAAAAATGGGATTATAACTCGGATTCTGCGTCAGTTTGACCCATTTACGGGTCATTTTGACACAGATTCCGGGTCATTACGACCCAGAAGTGGGTAGGACCCCTTGGACCCCGCAGTCCGGGTACATGTGAGTTTTTAGAATGTGGACAAACACTTCCAAAAACATTGTTGTGCCATTCTGTCGGCCATGACGTATTATGTATTTTTTTTAAACAGGCTGTGGTGTTTGAGAAATCACTGCGCATGTCTACTTTCGCCACGACAGGTGGGATGATGACGATTGGTCAGATCACCAATCACATGTCTACAGATTCTATGAATATTCTATTCATGTTCCAAACAATCAACTACATGTGGTCGATCCCGTTACAGGTTGGTTCGTTGGATTCAGAAAAATTCTGACAGATAAGATAAATTGATATGTTAGCCTGCAAGCTAAACGGATACACAGCATGATCCGGAAAAGAACATTTCGGCCAAATTAGCGCCATTATCAGATTGACTAACTAAATGTATTTGAATCTCAAAGTCGTTTGCAAAGTCTACGGCCCTTTGCGAAATCAAGGCTTTGGCTTGTGGGCTCCGGCTGGGTTACGTCCGCCTGTTTGAAAGCCCCGTATCGAAAACACACAGTTTCAAAATAACTGACGGAGCCTGAGACGGAGCCCAAGCCGAAGCCCTGGTTTCGAAAATGACAAATGTATCAACATCCGTTTCTGTTCACGACGTCCCAGCCGCAAGTTTTAACAGCCGGTGTATTCCAAAAGCAGCCTTCAATGCAATTACAATAATTTGTCATTCAACCAAATCGCTGATGAATCAACGGTTGCCACCCAAAGCAATTCGAAAGTACTCAAGTTCTTCATAGCAAAGGGTTGAAATGCCTTTTCAATGGTAAAGTTATGCCAATCCAGTTATAAAGTGTGTGCCATTACACAAGGCTGAGCATACAAAATGGTGGTCAATGGTTGTCAATTACAGAAAGGTCCTATACGGATTTGAGGGGTAGTTCTGTTTGACTTGCTTAAAAAAAACACAAAAAATAAAAACAAAAACAAAAACAAAAACAAACAACAGTAACAGCTTCAGCTCAATATTTTACCGCTTTTGTAAATCTCTTCCTTAGATCATGTCTTGGTACAAAACCTTTATTTCAGGCTATTATTTATTCATGACGTAGCGAAAAAACCCACACCGCATTATCAGTGTTTTTTTAAAGTGGATTTCACTCAGGTTAAGAAACTTAAGGTTGGTGGTTTGTTGGGAGAACAAACACGATGGAAGTGTTTGAAGCTCTGCAAGTCTCACAAACTTAACCTGCTTTTTTTTCTCTACAGATTGTCTTTACGCTGATCTTGCTGTATGTCCAGATGGGAGTGGCATCACTGATTGGAGCTAGTTTGTTTGTATTGGTGTTTCCAATACAGTTTAAGATCGCAACTATGATCAGTAAAGGGCAGAAGGAAATGCTGGTGAGTATAAATAAAATCAAATAAAAATTTAAAAATGTGAGGAATAATGAAGGCCTTATGAGGACGCTAGGTGGCAGCCGACTTACCAGGTAAATCCACTGATCTTGGAAATGTGATCAAGCTCATAACTACTTAAACAATGACAATTTACCAGGTAAGTTTGCTGCCACCTAGCGTACGGTTCCAGAGTCTCCCATTGCGCTGGGTCAAAGAATTTCACCCTACACTGATGTGTGATAAGCACTATATACTCTATGCTTTCCCAATCCTTTAGGGAAAACCCATAGGCATACAATTCGGGTGAGATTCGAACCCACGACCCCTGTCAGTCTAGAGCAGATGTCATACCACTACACCACCGAGCTTGCCCTGTGACATGTGAACACTGTTAGTTTAACCAAGAAGACGACCATAAAAAATCCACATAATTACGAAATTAATGTAACTGTAAACTGTAAAAGGTAACTGTTAAGTGATTGGAAAATGTTAAAACATACTTCATAAAAATATCAAATAAAAAATGTTGTAAATAAATTATTTGTGGTGCATTCGATTGATCGACAAAAATGCTGTTAGATGGTTTTAAAACACCAAATGTTTTAAAACTGATTTTAAAAAGTCAACAGAGGTGCTATAACTCAAACTGTAAAATGTGACAATGTCACGCGGTGACTTAATGGGTCAATCTATTACAAATATGGCGCAATGGTACCAGGCCTTGCTGATCTGGAAGTTTATACAAAAGCTTTATGTAGGATGTCAAAGTGTTCCTTGAGAGTCCGAAATCAAGCTCTCTTGTCTTACTCAAAACATAATTGGTTGCCTAAAAGATGTACGCGTTTTGTGATTATTTTCCTATCTGGGGCACCTATCTACAATTTGCAACGTTGTGACGTCTGGTTTATATGCTGTAAAATGTGACAATGTCATAACTCTAATTGTGCAGTCAAATTCTGACGAGCGAATGAAGCAAGTGAACGAGCTCCTACAAGGGATCAAACTTTTGAAGCTGTACGGTTGGGAAGACCTCTATTGCAAGGGAGTGGAAATCATCCGAGGCAAGCAACTCCGTTCACTCCTTACTGTTAGCGGAGGACTGGTCTTCACAAGTGAGTCTTCATTTGAAATTTGAAATCCGTTGCAAAACATTAACTGTTGTCACGTAAAGATTGTGATATTTTTATGATTTTGTTGAAAATGTTAGAGAAACAAAATAGTTTAGCAATGCCGAAGTTTTGGTCGAATGACCACATTATTTCACAATCTTCTTTTATAGTTATTATATATTTTCAGAATTCAAGGGTTTGTTTTACTTTAATAACTTGAAATTAGAATAAAACTTTGAATTTAGAGTCATATGTGCCAACTCTAACTGTAGCTCGAGACTTAAAGGTAGCACGGCCCTTAGAATGCCTAATCTTGACCTACCAAACTCAGACTTAAATGTGTCATCAAGCTCGGTCTTTCTAAATTTAGCACAGAAAAAAAAAACAGAGCCCCGATCCTGATGTACGCAATGTAGCCTGATTTATGAGCGGGCTACATTAAAATCGGGGCCACGTTCAGAGCCGGGCTATAATTAGGTACAAGGTTGGGGGCCGGTCTATATAACTAGGTACCAGGTTGGGCTTACATTAAGGGCCGGGCTTTAATTAGGTACAAGGTTCGGTCTGCATTGAGAGCCGGGCTCCATTTAGGTTTCGTGATCTATTGAGGGGCCACGTAGTCGTGAATCTCGACTTTTCCAATTAAAACAGCAAGTAATTGTACTTATATCAGAAATTTGACATTACACGACAGAAAATCCGAACATTTTATGTCAAAGATGAAGAAGAAAGTTTTAAAAGACTGCGTTTAAGCAATGACAAGGTCAATTCCTTTGATTTTCAGTATTTTTTACGGCTGGCACACCAGTTCTCGTGACACTTTTGGTAAGTTTTTGTTCCCCTCTTATCACCAAACATAAACTAATAAGCTGAAAACAATGACAATCAAAATGTCTTGTTAAACATATTTGGCCATTTTTTTGGTAATTTCTCCCGTGTTTATTTGAAAATATACTGCTTGATAGCACACTTTTCCTAAGCTAAAAATTTACATTCTTTTACAATGTTTTTGCGTGGTAAATAAAGCATTCGGATCCATTTAGAAGTTTATGCTCAATTAAGATAGAATAATCATCGAAAAGGAATTAAAGCAATCGTAATCTTAAAAATGGTTAACGTGGATTAGGTGAAAGTTTGTGGAACAGACATACCTACTAGAACGACAAACTGGGGTTTGCCAACAGTAGTTCTATGACCCCCCCCCCTTTTTATGTTTTTCCTTATAAAAACATTCTTGGGTCTAGCCCACCGTGTAACAATTCTTATTATTTTCACCCCCAAAAATCCACTCACAAGCTAGCTCTCGTAAGCACATTCCATGCATCCCTGAAGCCTATTGCTTTGTGCCTTGATGCTCTAGAGTGGGAGCTATTAAACACTCTAGAACTAAAGTTAGTCAAACAGCCTTAATTAGTAATTTTAGACCATTTTTGACAAAATGTTTGTCAAAATGTGGTCTAAAATGACGAATTAACGCTGTTTTGACTAAGTTGGTTTTTAGAGTGAATGTGGTTAAGCAATAATAAGGCAAATTTCTATTAATTAGTCTTTCGCTTTTGTTCGGCGTCGTACAGCGCCGCCATCAACAAGTTCCTTATAAATTTCTATTATCAGATAGTGAAGTAGAATATCGCAGACCCGATGTTGGTGTGTCACCCAATTGCTTTCTTCGACTGCCCCGGTCCTCTGTCCCTATCACAACAAAAAAAAGGCACTCATTTATAGAAAGAAGTGAAGTATATATCCTCAATGAAAAAGTTTCATATACAATCCACGGCTTCCCTATTTTGCATACAGGCCTTCGGTATCTACACGCCCATTAGTGGGGAGACCCTAACGCCATCTATCACCTTCCCCTCCTTGTCTCTGTTCAATCAACTTGCGGTACCTCTCTTCCTTCTGCCCTTCTCGCTTTTCCTCCTCGTCAACGCGATTGTCAGCTCAAGGAGGCTGGCGGATTTCTTCATGGCTCCGGAGGTCGAGGGCATTGGTAAGGAAGATGACACCGAAGATGCTGAGGAATGCGAAGAGGTAATTTGAAATGTCATTATTTTTTTATAATCATTTTATCATTCCTGACCATCCTAAAGTTGTGACTTAGCACTGACAATGATTTGAAATAAAAAATAAAATAATTTTCACAATGAGTAATGTCACCTGAACCTTAATGTAGCTCCAACCATTTACCTTAATGTAGCCCGGACCTCAACGTAGCTCTAGCCCTGTATCTTAATGTAGCCTGAACCTAAATGTAGCTCCAACCACCTTAATGTAGCCCGGCCCTAAACGTAGCTCCGACCCTGTACCTAAATGTAGCCCGGACCTAGGTCCGGGTTAACTTATGCCTCAAGCTACATTAAGGTTCCAAGCTGCATTAAAGGGCTGCAGACACATACGCGCAGTCGGTCTATTATACGGAAAACGGGTAATGGTCGGGACCACTGTTACCGGTAAGACAGTGGATCCACTGAAGACAACATGGCCGGACGTAGCCCATACGCATCTTAGTGACACAGACCACGAGTGTGTGCGGCCAATATGTTTTATAACCAGAAGATTAATTAACACACACATTAAGTGATTAACTTAAATGAAAGAATAGTTAAAGCACAGTTAAGACATGTGCAGCAAATACATCTCACTTCAACGTATGATAGAGATGCGATCCTGCCATTGTCATAGCCGTAGTTGCCAATTCTTACACAGCCTCACTGCCTCGTCCATCCTTGAGATGAGATGAGTTTTGAACCAACAACAATACTGATTAATTGAATGAAAGGTAGCTTAAACATGTTGCTGATTAGTTGTACGTAGCCTATAATATCCTTAACAAGCTCTACTAAATAATATTAAGAAACCAAGGCTACGATGGCACGATGTCTTGAAGAGACGGCAATCGTAGATAACAAGGAAGGCCGTGGTACAGATTCGCTAATGATGTTATTGTGCCAATCTTGTTACAGTATGCTGAATTGAAGAAACCGCCAATGGACGCATCACGGCTTGGGAACTATCGCCGGACTAGCAGCGCTGACGAGGCCGAAGAAGAGAATGAAAACACGAGTCTGCTAATTGGCTCCAAGAAGGCCCCGAAGACGGACTATGGTGCCAATGCTTTGCGTAAATTGATGGGCCTCGAAAAAGCTGAGCCACTTGATCACAACGTAGCCATTAAGGTAACAAGACAGGCTGGAGAAATGACCGGCCTGTTTACATTAGAAAAACCAGGCTCGTCAATAATCATACTAGAAACATTATCAAGATAGACGCAATTCTTGGTAAAAGCCCCAGCTCGACATTAGTGAATTGACTGTAAATGCTTCCATTATTTGTACACTATTATTCTAATAAAACCAACCTGTGAAAATGTCAACTCATTTTGTTGTTTCGTTTGCGAGAAAGTGATTAAAATACATTCAGTATTTTTGTACACATACCTAGGGGCAGAGTTTTCGTCTCACTGGCACGAAAACTAATATTTAATCTTATTTCATTTATTATAGGTAATCGTTCAATGTGAAAATAATGGTCCCTTAGTTCATTCAATTTCGTCAAAGCCAGCAGCACTGGGCTGGTCGACTATTCATGTTCGTCAACTAGCAAACATTTTGGAAATGTTTGCATTCAAATTCGTTTCTTTGGTATGCATTTTTTGGTTCGTTATTTGCCTATATAAAGGTCGGCTATTATGAGGGGAATTCATTTCGTCGCTCGTACCACGAACTGACCTATCTCAGTTTTTGTCGTTTCGAGTAAAACGGGTTTACAGTTTAGCTGTTTTTGGATTGGTCATTTCCCACAGAAATATCACTTCTTTGGAATTGATAATACTACAGCAGGTAGATTAAAAGTCATAGATTCACACTGTTTTTGTTTAATGTAAAAATATCAAGTATTAAGGTAAATATAAAGTGGCAAAGTTATACGTCACTTCGTGAAATTATAATATTCAGTTTTCTTACGCGCAGCGAGCGGCGTATCGCGATAGGTCACTTCGTGGTACGAAAAGTTTCATTTCTGAGCTCTGTGCCGGGCGACCTATCTGTTGTGCGCACGCGCAACACACTGCCTATGGCACTCAACGCGTTCATAATACACACGCTGGCATACAGGCCGATTTTTAAAAATACTATCGGGGTGGGGGTGGGGTGGGGTCAATGTGTGTCCAAAATAGTCGGAAAAGGGCATTTAAAATCCGATCACGTTGTTACACGGGTTTTTTTTCATCTGTTTATATTTCATCATGGGGAAAGTCGGAGGATACCATGCTCTTTAACAAAATGTCATAATAGGATCTTTCACAGGGGTAATTTTATAATTAATAGTGATTTAGTCATTCATTAATGTCATACGTTATGCAATCACATGACAAGCCAATTCTGTCCATTTTAACCAATGATTTATTGTAAAAACGAATCTCATTTCAAAACCTCTAACATCCTGTACATACACAGGAATGCCAGGCTGGTCATTTAACGAAAGGCAATGATGAACTAAGTAAGTTTTTAACAATGATCCAAAATACTTAGTCCTTATTAATGTCCATAATACTAAAAAAATGGATTAATTCATCTCGGAAAAGGTTGGACATGATGATGACTAAAACCGAAATGTAGAAATATAGTGAAATTTTGTAAACAAATTAAGAATTGTAATTGATTGGTTTTGCATTTTGCACATACAAGCTTCAAATCTTTAATCTTTAAATTTTACTCTAAAGGTGTGATATAGCTGTAGTAATAAGCAGAAATGTTTTGATTAATTTCAATCTGAAAGCTTGGTAAAGATGAAGATTGTAACCACCTCTCCCCTCCCTCCTTGAACATTTCCGTCTAAAATGATGTAAATGCAACAACAGTTACCAAAGACAATGTATACAAAATAACTGATAAAATCCAACCGTTATTCACTGTTTTCTCAAAAGTGTGAACACTGATTTTGATGACATTTTCAGAGGTTTGTTTTATGATATGCATTTTGGAAACTAGATAATCAGAATGAATGCATTCTTCCAAAATCACATGATGCATTATACCTTTATTCAATCTATTTATTTAACGTACAAGTTAATTTAAAAATGAGTTCACTGGGATTCAGCATTTGTGTCTATTGTTGTTTGGTGTCCAATGTCTGGTGAGGTGTCTTGTGGTGTGGTGTCCAATGCAGTAACATCGAATGCTGCATTTTCACCGGGAATGCTGCTGATGCCCCCTGAGTCACCCTCATAGACTGAAACAGAGTAATGCAATAATGGTTTTAGGTAAAGAAAGAAAACAGCTTAATGCTTACATTTGACATTGCACCTGAAAAAAGAACCATTGTTTGAATAAAAGACCCTGTCTATACACAATTGAGGAGTAACATTAGACTTAGTGAGGATTCTGGATATGATGCATGCTCAGTTGCAATATCAATAGCTGATGACATATAGAACAAAAAACAACAGAATAATGTAATACAGACCACATAGTATTTATGATTTAGTATAACACTAAGACTCACTCTTTGCTGAATGGCCTAGTAATGAGGCGAGAGGCATGTCGTCTTCACCGCTATCGCTATCCTCAGGTCCTGTGGAATAAAACAACATTTAACAGACTGATTATTGAAACAATAATTATTTCATGTACTTGGTACTTTCAAACAAAACGTAATTCTGAAAGAATGTAAAACGTATACAGACACTGATAAGAGTCAATGGCTAATGTTTCATTATTTACACATCTTAAGCTTACCTCCAATGTCATCCATGTCTACCACTATTCCCTTCCACCGTACTTTCCCCCACATCATCTTCTGTCTGGTAAAGTCTCGATGGGGGCTGAAATTCCAGGTGTTTGATAGCACAATATTTTGACTACCATCAGACCCCTGTACTAAAACGTCCATAGTGTAGCTTACCAGGGTTGAGTCCAAGGCTATGGTAAAAAAAATAATAAGGATGCTTGTCACTCTTTTTGTCTTTATCACAAAATCCTTAAGTCATTTTATAAGTTTAAATTTCAGGATGACTGTTTAACACTTGCTATACTAATGTTTATGCTGTAGTAATTCAATGGAAAATTGTTTTCACTTCCCAGCCGGATAATCCCTATCGTATAGTATCTAAATTTTTGTTTCAACAATGTGGGACGGTCCTAAGTATTTTGTCGTGATTTTTGAATAGTTATCATTCAGCCTGTCCGCCATGTTGACAAATTTCCCCCAAAACGCCCTCCTTTCAGAAATTCATGACAGAGGCTACATTATAGTGGCTACTCCTTAAAATACAAAATAGAACCAAGGTAGGCAATTGATTACGATTTATGAACTGCATCAAAAGTGAGTTTTTACTCTGGTCTGCTTAACATTGTTAGGCTTTTGTCACACGATAGAGTGAATAAAATTACAATAGGCCTACACTAAAAAATAAGTTAAACAAGCCTTCCTTCCTTCCTAGTATAGTATAATGTGTAGCCTCAAGTGTTTGAATAAACTCTTTCAATATTCACCACCCCACCGCCATCCCATCAACATGGCCCGACTGCGACAAGACAACAATTTAATTCGGCTTCCACCCAGCCAGTCTATCGTTAAACTTTTTTAGTTCAACATAATAAATTATTAGAGTAGAGTCTAGAGCATGTAGAGAGTTAGGCCTGTGATTGTGAATGTGATGCCGTGGGCGTGGGTTAACCACACAAAAGGCGGACGGGTCCAGGGTCAGGCCTAGGCTAATTGACACAAAATCTGTGCATTGAATTGTCAACTAAGCCATCCGATTTTATAGTATTCATAAGAAATTAATTAAAGAACGAAACGTTAAAACAATTTGAGCTATATTTTGATCAAAAATATACTCACAATCATTCACATGATAACACGCCACGTCGTTGTTAACTTGGACTGCTCCCATTCCACATATACACAATGTTAGTGTGCATTACGTTCAATTACCAGACGCGCGTCCTCTATAGAAATAACATCTTATATGATTTTGTTTGATTCATTCATAAATATTACAGGATACGAGGTTTTAGTAACAAAAGCTAAACTCCTATTATATATTTTTAGAAATTTAATTATGAAAAATGATCTTTAAAAAAATAAAAGATTCGGCTCTTGAGAAAGAATATTATTTGAATATTCATTTAGGTCACTTCGTGAAACGCGCATAACAAGGATGTCTGGTCCCACGAAGTGACCTATCGCGATACGTCACTTCGTGAACCACAAATTTTCATTTTTGACGATGCGTCGCTTTTGTTTACAGCTGTAAACAACAACAAGAGATGAGATTTTGTCCCAAAATTTTGAGAAAATGAAGATTTCACTATATTTAATCCAAATATACAAAAAACTCATTTTCGCCAAAAACTGAGATAGGTCAGTTCGTGGTACGAGCGACGATTTGTGCACTGTTGCCGAGTTATACCTCTCACCAAATATACGATTTTGAAGCAAAAAATGGCTGCCCGTGATCATTACAGAAGAGTGAGCAATGAAGATAGAGGATCGGCTTATATAAGCATTCGAGGACAACCAGGCTGACTACTTATACTTTATTTAACTGTTCTTAGACACATTTTAATCTTTAATTAATCATGTGATACAAAGCAAAAGGAGCACATTTGCAATTAAGACCAAAATTGAGAATTAAATCAAACGCATAATACAGATAATCCACACAACTGCCAGAAAAAGAACATTATCGCTAACTTTAAACGCAAGCATAAACCGTAAATACTCGTGTTGAATTTAAACGCTCAAATGTTGAAATCCGTTGCCCATAAACGAAAAAGAAAAGAACAATAGGTACAAAATCGCAGTGCGCTTCGATGACTGAGTTTGATTGCACCTATGCACCTATTGGGAAAAGGTGGTGGATATTCAACGTAAGAATGGCGATCTTGTAGTCTTGAATGCCCATAAACGAAATGGAATGAAAAGAAAGGGATCCTGAGTGCACGAAAACGAAATTGAATGCAATAATGCCCAAAGAGAAACCCTAGTTTGACTGAATTAGAGAAATTGCGTGATTTTGAAAGCGCAATAATGAAATTGAATGATCTTTTGCTGAATTTGGCCGGGAAAACCTATATTTAAAGACGATAAGTACATCTCATTCCCACGTCCTCATTGCAAAAAATGGTAATCTCCATTATTTTTAAGATATCCAGAGGTAACTTCCTTTGGGACCCAGAAGGAGCGCAGCCATGCCTGACAGACATCGACGTGTCAATACCGAAAGGTAAGACGGTCACTCTTAAAAACTAATTAAGTCAAAACGGCGTTAGTTAGTCATTTTAAACCACATTTGTTTTTTGTTTTTTAAAGCTAAAATTAGTCACAAACGGTCTAAAATGACTAATTAAGGCTGTTTTGACTGAAGATGCTCTCATTGTTACCCCCAGTTTGGGGTGGGGTGGCGGAGGGGTGGTCAGCGGTCATCACCCTCACCCTCCTGTGAAACTTCAATATTAATTTCTTCGAAGTAGTGTTTTGGGTTGTCCTACCTGTCACCTGGGCCAAATTCCATAGAGCTGCTTTAAGTAGAAAAATATTGCTTAAAATATGCTGCTAAACAGAAACGAGCAGGATACCAGTCATAAATCGCACATGTAACGCGGTAGTTTTGCCGGTAACCTTATTCTGGTAAGCATACATTTGTTGTGCTTAGCTGCTTTTTGTGCTTAAGCAACTCTATGAAATTGGCCCCTGAGCGGACCACGGTTTGAATCATAGGTAGAATAAAGCAATTTTCAAAAAAATTTCAAAATGGCTGCCATTGCTTGTTACTCTACCTATAATTTTGGTAGGACAAAGGACAAATCTGCGATGGCCCAATAGCAAAACGTCTTTTTTGTGACTGTGCGCCAAATTCCATGCTTGTGTCACCAAAGGCACGATTCCCCCAAAACATTTCCCCTCTCTGCCCCACTGTAAGAGAGATTCGTTACATGTTACCGCAAACCCTACTAGATTATTCTAACCATTTTGGGGGTCTCTTCCATAGGGAAGTTGACGATGGTGGTTGGTTCAGTTGGAAGTGGAAAATCCTCTCTGTTGGCCTCGATGTTAGGTGAAATGACAACAGTTTCTGGCCACGTTCAGATTGGGTAAGCTCTTTGAATTCTACAGAACAAATCTATGAAGAGAATAAAATATGCTTGTGTTTTTTTGTTATAGAATGGCCGAACGATGGCTCTAACATAAAAGGGGAAAAAAACACACAAACAAAACACACCCACATTGTCAACCCCGTAAATCACAGACTTCTCCTTGATCTTTTGCGTTGTTTAGACTGTTTGTTAGCTTAGCGAGATCCCTAATATTTTTATATTTACTTATTTAAAACATTTATACAAGATACATATATCAGCTCTAGGTCTCAGAGTCTGTATTTACATGATTGACATTTTTATACACGAAGGCTATATAAGCGAGGACGCACTTGCTCTATCTAAACACCCAGATCTATTAATTTTGCTAAAGTTCCTGATTTCAACGTGTAGACAACCATACGCACACAAACAAAACATAATGGCATATCAATTTAAAGGTTTGTTCAGGACGTAGGTTTCTATGTGAGTGCAATTTTAAAGCATTTATACTTCGGCACTTTTCGAGAACATGATGGTTTCCATGAATTCATTCGAAGAAGCTGTATTTATATTAGGCGGTGGACAGTTATTCGTCCTGACAGTTTCCATAATATTAAAATGTTTTTATTCATTTATTTCTGTTATTACTTTTTTAGTAAATACCGAAGGTTTTGATTTGGAGAAGTACAACCCCTCCGTGTTATAGGATGTTAGCCATGCCGTCATTACCACGCCATGTCCCCGTGAGCAATAATCAAGAGTGGGTACAGGCTTCTATTAGTTATCATGATCTCAAAAATAGATCAGAGTCTTTAATACCCCCTCAAGCGTCAGTTTCGAGACTATGTTTGTGTACTGCGAAGTTAATTCTCACTCAACTAAACTTGTATTCCCTAGTGAGGATGAATCTGTCGCGTACGCTGGTCAGAAAGCTTGGCTACTCAACGCAACGCTTCGAGACAACATAATATTTTCGGAACCATTCAATGCGCAGAGGTGAGTGTCAGTGTGCACAGAGGCAACCTCGTTCCCAGGGTAATTGATCCTGCTGCGTCATTTATTATTATTATTTTTTTTTTGTGACCAAGATTCCCTGACGACTCTTGTTAAAAATCTTAGGTCAGGTATCATCCAAAGCTACATAAAGATTATGGCGCATCATATATAAATATTCATTACTTGTCACCAACTGTGGACTATGTCATTGGATAAAAAACGGAGCGCTGATGACGGGCTTGGTTTCTTTCAAAAAGCCTGGGTTAATCAGTTTGTAAAACTTTATTCAAATATATTGTTGAATTTGTTTTGGGAAAAAAGTAAAGAAAAACGATAATGGGATGTGTCTTAAAATGTTTTGAATTTTTATCAACAAAAGAAATGTCCGACCACCAACGACACTGTCCGAATGTTGACGAGTTCGGAGCATTTCGGATATTTTTGGAAAAGGAGGAATTCCTCCTTTTTGTCACGAGACATTTGGGTGATACCTGACCCTAAAATCGACAGAGAATAGTCGGGAGATTTTTGGGTCTGAGAACCAGACTATATGCACGTTGACGCGCAGTATGCACTTTGCTGCGTCGTCTCGTTCTTTCACAGTGTCTGTTCCAGTAAATACATTATACATCATAATAACCGAGAAAATTCAACAAGCATTTCCAATGAAATATGCTAATTAAAGTCACGCATGCGTACAGACATTATTAGAGTTGTGCACTAGCGGACGCACGAACGCGTGTGCGCCACCATTAGCCCAAAACAAAAAGGCACCATGTTCCCTCATTTTGCCCACCAGTAGTGTTGGGTGCGCACGCGTGATGTCCAATTTACATATTCATGGCAAGGGTCTATTGAAATACTAAACACTCCTTGATCTCCGAATTTTTTTTTTTAAAGGATATGGAAAATCATTTTTAAGTTGCGGTTAGTAAGTTTGACAAGATTTAGGATCGCCATGAGTAACTTTTTTTCGGTGTTGAGTTAAAGTTTTATTCGGGGAAAAGGCATCCTATTTAAACATGCCTGGGGAAAAAGTCATCTTCAGGTACTCTTCTCACCCTAAAAAACGGAGGTGTGATATGGCACTGGATAAAAGAAAGCACTATATCTCAGAACTGACATATGAAAAACAAAACAAAACCCAACCAAGTAATCAGTCTTTCAATCCTCTGTCTTTGACAACGATACTGTTATAAATAATAACGTCATCACCACAATACATCTTGGTTGCGCCATTTTGGGAGTCAGATTCCCGTATCCAACCTCGTTCCCAGGGGAGATCAATCTCGCTGCGCCATTGTTTCCCAGGATGCCTTGCAACCATTGAGGCGACACGAGCGGGTGCGTTTACACGCTCACCATTTACTTGTGATTCGACAACTATGACTCCCACAATGGCGGACAACCATGGGCAGAAAGTAGCCGCCTGTGACGTCAGTGCAAGTGGCCAACAGGTTGAGTTTTAGAGATATCAAACTGGTAGAATCTACCCCCTTTTCAATCAGATATAAACGCGTGATAGACGCTTGTGCTCTGCGACCAGACATGGATATCTTACCTGCCGGAGACCAGACTGAGATTGGAGAGAAAGGAATCAACCTGAGCGGTGGACAGAAGCAGCGTGTCAGTGTAGCAAGAACTATGTACTCCAGCAAGAGCATCGTCGTATTGGTAAGGTTAAACACCTGTTTGACGTCACTCATACCGTAATCATGACAGCTTAGACCTTATGCACTTGGACATCATTATTTTGAGTAGGGCGCCCTCGTCTATAGGTCAAAAGAAGGTTGCTCATTGGGCTCATCCTCTTCGCCGCGCGTAAACTAAGATGTGGGTTTTTCCATAGCTGCATCATCGTTTTACCTCTAAGATGGCAGCGTGATGACGTCAGTGCATGAGGTCTATTCTAAAATTGACTTGACTTTTACGGACATGAGCCTTAAAAGATGAAAACTGTTCACGGCACTTTTGCCTTGGTTTCATTACTTTGGCTTACGCAAATGATTTCGTAAAACTCATATTTCCCTCCTTTCCTATTTAAGGACGATCCTTTATCTGCCTTGGATGTCCATGTTGGTCGTACTCTACTCGAGGAGGGAATCGTGAAGTGGCTGAATGGAAACAAGAAAACTGTGATACTGGTGACTCATCAACTGCAGTACCTGAACAGGGCAGATCTCGTGAGTCATGAAGAAATACCATCTTGTTTTTCCCTCTCTATATGGCATTTTCCCTCTTCGTGGGGCGAAAGTGAGGTTACACGGGACAAGGGTTGGTTTCTTAATTATGTGGGTGCGTTTGATTACCTTACCCGTGCCGACCCGGGTGTGCTCATCCAAGTAAACCCCCAAACTATGGCCCTTTTCGAAATCATGGCTTCGGCTCCGGATTCGGCTCAGGCTAGCTTAGCCCCGCGGTTGTTTTGACAATTGCGCGTGCTTTGCAGACGCGCTCAGGGCTTCAGACGAGAGGACGGAGCCTGAAGCAGAATCCAAAGCCGAAGCCGTGGATTCGAAAAGGGCCTTAGTGAACGTCAACTTCCCCTACCGTTCTTACCAATGCATCTTGGGACAGCAGCCAACAGGAACTGCTTTCAATGTGTACATTAAGTCCGAAACTCTTTGTAGATTAACGCAAAGATATATTTAAATAATTATTCTCAATGTGAAACTGCAACGTTAAATTATTTTGCAAGTTCAGGTTTATAGTCAAAAGTACACGTCTTCTGGTAAAGAAATAACATTGCTCACAAAGTCGTTGCTTTTAGTGTGAAAATGTATGTCAATCTTCCTGAAAATGTCCCGCTAATAAAAAAATAAAAAATTTCGGTCGTTGAGAAAGATTTTTGTCTTGACATCATGCACACTGGTGAGCCCCAACTAACCTGCTCTGGAGCAGGTGACTTTGGGCTGACCCAGGTTAGCCACGACAATGACGTCAAAGCTACTCAAACGCACTGGGGTTCAGACCGGGGTCGACCCGTAAAAATAATAGAACATACCCACAGTGTAGTGCCCGCGGCGGTTACACCAACCATCATAGGAGACTTTGGGGACGCCAGGTGGCAGCAGACTATACCAGGGTAAATCCATTGTTCTCGGAATTGTAAGCATGCTCAGAACTACGTAACAATGGAAATTTACCTGATATGTCTGCTGCCACACCTAGCTTTGCAAAGTATTGTGCAATTCGATTTACAAAATTGCGAGCGTGGCAGAAAGTAGCTGCTTGTGACTTTATCAGTGCAAGGGTTGGTAAATGTCGACGGTTAATGCTGTGAATTGGAAACCACAAAATATTTGAACCAGCTCACTTTTTCTCAAACTAATGACCAAGTGCCCAATAGTAGACGTATAGGCGTTTGATGGAGACACATGACAATATAATTTATGGATTGAACAATAGAAGTTTGGGGATACCCAATATAAGTGAGGTAAAACAATGGAAGTACAGGGGGCACAAAATATAGGTTGAAAAACAATGGAAGTACGGGGACACACAATAGAAGGCAGATGTAGACACACATTAATGTATAAAAGAAAGGGACAGTGATGCAATCATAAGTTTGGAGAGACATTTAATTCATTTGATTGTGTGACCCTCCGTACTTCCATTGCAATATTGTGTGTCCCAAAACTTTTATTTCCAATCTATAAATTATATTGTGTGTCCCCATCAAACGTCTCAAGCTCCCAGAAGCTTCTATTCACCCTTCGTCTTTTTGATATCAAGAAAACAATATGCAAGTCGTTCCATCTGTTTTTTACTAGATCTTGGTCATGAAGGACGGGAGGATTTCTGCTCAGGGTGATTTGGATGACATTATAGCGGCTGACCCGGACATGTACAGCGAGTACGACCAGGCGGTCAAGGCAGTCAGCGATGTCGAGACCGAGAGTGAGTCCGGTACCGAGACCATGCTTGAGCGAGAAGAGCTACGCCGCAAATCGGCACAATACACCCGCAGACTGTCAGCACAACTCAACAAACCACTGTCCAAGTTCGAAGGCATCGGTAAGCACAAAGATTGCTGTAAGAGTCAGGCTGTCTACCATAGACTGGTTTGTCCCATAATACCGAGCGTGTGACGATGCAATAGCTAAAAGGGAAATAAAATAGCCATGCGCCATGGAATAATCTTGTTGGTAAAAATGATTTTGTTTCTGAACATCCATCTAAGAAAGCCTTAGGATCCGGATGAAGGTCAAAGGTGATACCCTTTTTACGAGTTTCATACTTTGCTGCTGACTGTCCTCAAGCGTCAGGGCGGATTTAAGGGGTTGGATGCAAAGGAGGTGTCCTCTTTTATTTTCGCCGGGAAAAAAACGGAGTTGAAAGGCAAAATAAAGTAAATTAATCGCAAAATTATATTCCTGTAAATATAAAACAGGTAAAAATAACGTTTAAAACGCTTCTGAAAATCTCATAGATTGCAAAAGAGAGCATCCAATGTTTATAAAGACTTTAGAATCCGGGGCCCTATAGCGGGCCCCGTGCCCCAAGCCGTTGAGGTTTGCGCCACGTTACGTGAACATACTTCTAGTCTGCCTCCCAGACCCCCAATTCTCGGACTATTCTCTGTCGATTTTAGGGTCCGGTATCACCCAAGTGTCACGTGACAAAAAAAGAGGAATTCGTCCGAGATATCTGAAATACTCCGAAATGCTCTGTCGTCCACATTCGAACATTGTCGTTGATGCTCGGACATTTTTTTGTTGATAAAAAGTCAGGGAACCAGACTAATTTTTAACAAGAGTCGTCACGGGAATCTTTGGTCACGGAACCAGACTAACATTATTTCTAAGTCCCTACTAAAAATTATGAGAGCGCCGTAGGCGCAAGATGGGGGAACGTTGGAAAGTGAAATACGCATGGGCGCCATTTCGGCAACTGAATGCCTGTGTTTCCCATTGATAGCAATTGTCACTGTATACACTGGTCCGCAAGTATCAGTGTTGTATCAATAGAGTCACATGCCGAAATGGCGTCCAGTGAGATTTCACATTTCAGCCAGAGTTCCCCATCATCTTGCGCCTACGGCGCTCTATAATCTGTTGTCCCCACATACACCACCCACCTAAAACTGAAACAATAGAGGGCGCTTGTCACGTAAGCTAAGGAAACATTCAAGATGGCAGCTCCCACGAGCAAACGGTAATCACAGCTTGTCCTCTTTTTACCCATAAAAATTCCCCGAAATGTAATTTGACCAGGTAAAAAAGTTGGTCTATTATTTCTGGGATATTGTAGCAATAATTGGGCTTATATTTTCGTGCAAATGTGCCTTAAATTCATACGACACGTGAAAAAAGTGTCGATGTTTACTAAACTAGTCGAGTCTAGACCCAGTAACTGGGGCGCTGTACTCCTTTTTTGAGATTTTTGACATTATCTGTCGTACTAGCACGACAGATAATGTCAAAAATCTCAAAAAAGGAGTACAGCGCACCAGTTACTGGGTCTAAGTCGAGTCCTAGTCTCTCTCAGGACTCAGTGAGTCTCACTCCTCAACCAGTCAGTCGTCAATTTACTATTTTTTGCCTAGTTGCGATAATCGTAACCCTCCATCCTCCCGACGGTCGGAGACCGGAGGGTTACGAACCAAGACTGATATTATCGATGGTATGGGCAGTTTTGACCAGTTTTTGCCAGACTCGTGATCAGATTCGTCCTTTTTTTCCACTTTCCAAAATCATGACAGACATTCTAAACACATGGAGTTGATCTTTATTGTATGACAACGTCATCTGGAACCCTTAAAACAACATCATGAAAATATTTGGCAGAAAAAACGACAAAAACTTACCAAAAGACTGACAGAATATATCCATAATCCATAGCGGGGCCAACTAGTGATTTTGAACGTCGCACTTGCTTGGCAACAACCAATCAGCGTGACCCATCCAAACACGCATCCGGACGAGCCATGGCTGTCGTATGCGTATCGGCCATGTGTTTGGCCGTGTGGGGGTACGGAGCAGCACACGGTACTACGAGCTGTATAGTTTGTGCACGCACGATGTTCATACATAACCTGCATGCTGCGCACTCGGTCCGGGGATCGGTGCTTACATACACAGGCGGTGAGTTTGCAAGCTGGACTGGCCGATACGCATACGACAGCCATGGCTCGTCCGGATGCGTGTTTGGTTGGGTCACGCTGATTGGTTGTTGCCAAGCAAGTGCGACGTTCAAAATCACTAGTTGGCCCCGCTATGGATTACGGATATATTCTGTCAGTCTTTTGGTAAATTTTTGTCGTTTTTTCTGCCAAATATTTTCATGATGTTGTTTTAAGGGTTCCAGATGACGTTGTCTTACAATAAAGATCATCTCCATGTGTTTAGAATGTCTGTCATGATTTTGGAAAGTGGAAAAAAGGACGAATCTGATCATGAGTCTGGCAAAAACTGGTCAAAACTGCCAATACCATCGATAATATCAGTCTTGGTTCGTAACCCTCCGGTCTCCGACCGTCGGGAGGATGGAGGGTTACGATTATCGCAACTATTTTTAGCCCCAAAGTGTGGCGAAGGATTTTTGACATCGGTTGGATTCAAGTCAAAAATCCTGCGCCACACTAGTGGGGCTATCTAAAAAAAAAGTGTAAGTTTTTATATGCTTTTGAAAAATGTTGGTAATGGTGAAAAAAGGCCTCCCCCATGTGTACTCCTAGTCCTAGTCCTAGTATATGAGGTTCGTTCCGCTATCGTCTCCACGAACCTCATAGAGAAATTAACTGGTAATGTATGCTGGTATGCAGTGCGCTGGTCCTATGGGCTGGTTCCGCGTACCAGTTAATTTTGCAACTCCGGTTGCCATATTTGTTGCAATACTGTTTGAATGGGATCTGAATTACGGTGAGAATTTATCACTTTTTAACAACTTTTAGTTTGCGGAGTGGATTTTCTGGACCTGTGCAACGCTCGATGAGAGTTGAAATAACACATAGAGCCTAATTTTTGCAAGATCTGATTTCAAAAAAGAACTGTAGCCATGTAAACGTGAAGGGCAGAAAGTTTCGAATAGGATTTTGTACATGTCACTCTATGAGGTTCGTGGAGACGGTTGCGGAACGAACCTCATAGTTCTAGGAGTACCCCATGTGATTCCACAAACACCTGCCCTGCTGGAGGTTTTTAAACTCGAAACACCTAGTCCTATTGACTTGTCTCACTTTTTTTTTCAGAAGAAACAAATGTGGGCACTCTCATCGAGAAGGAAGAAATGGAGAGAGGCTCAATCTCTCTCGGTGTCTATGCCTATTATTTCAAGAATGTGGGATGGCTGCTGTCGATAATCACACTCCTCTCTGTGCTGTGTTTGTCTGCAGTCAACATTGGCAAAAATTTTTGGCTGTCAGCGTGGTCTGAGGCTGGTTTAAACAATGAGGTAAACATACCATGGTTAAGATGGTTGCACTTTCGTCAAATGAAAAGTAAAGCAGGCAAATCAGTTTATTTTCCAGAATTATTTATTCATCACATAAGTACTTTTATATATTGCACACACAGATCCTTGTCATTTGATTGGTGGAACGAATGTCGGTTGTTTCATACTCAAGTCGTTTTGTACCCAAGTCATTTCGTACCCAGGGTTCATAGCACAGTGCTCAATCACAGTTACTGCCTTGAAGAAATGCTAGCAATTAGCATGCTACACGCCTTGAAGTAATTTCGCGACGGCGATTCATAAATTTCAGCCTACTTTGACAGCATTTCCGTCAGAGAACTTTTTGGATTATACTCTCTATCTCTGGTAATTTTTGTTTCTAAATCTGTTAACAAAATGTCGTCCCGCGATTGCCGGAGCAAAACTCATTTTACGGAGTCTTTTTGAGATTCAGCTGACCGCGCCTAGTGGTAGCAGGTTGCGTGCATGACTGGCTTTATCTCCTTTGTGCAACATAATAATGACTGGGTACGAAACGACTTGGGTATGAAACGACCTGCTTCGGATGGATCATCATGTGTCATCCATTAATTTACCATATTTACTGCCGCGACGCTCCAAAATTTAATATTCGACAGGCCCCTGTCCAATATGGATTGTTATTGGACACTTCACTGTGTCATTTCCAAACTAATCGTTACCTCCCGTTTGACCATACGAGGCAAGGTTATGTCACGGCAGACAAGTTTGGTGTCTTAAGGGAGTTGTCCACGTTGTTTAGAAGGTTTTTGAAAAGAATTTTCAGAGTGTGGGATGGTCTAGTTTTCATGTCTATTTTGTGTTTATTTTGAAAAATTTTCAAATGAAAAGGATCTTTGTGTGAGTTACATAAAACAAATAATGAATGCATTTCATTTGCGCTTCGTTGCAGAATATAATCACTCGGTGAAATCTGGCTTTTCCATTTCAGGAGGCTTCGCCTCCTGAAATGGTAGGCCTATAGTCCAGATTTCACATCGCGATTACACTCTGCGACAATGCACTCGTACGCATCCAATATTTGTATTTAACATTGAACACAATCAGAGCTATGCGTGTATGTGTCTATCCAATGAAACCATTGTTGTTGTTTTTGGACCAGTGCCAAGTTGAATTTAATACTTTGAATATATCTTGGTACTATTTTGTTTCAGAGTATGCGGACCAATGAGATGTATATCGGAGGGTATGCTGGCATATCTGGTGCCGCACTGGTACTACGCCTGCTGTCATCGGCTACCTTGATAGCAGCCTCTTTAGTGGCAGCAAGGTCTGTTCATCAACAGATGCTCCGAAACATCATCAAAGCTCCTCTCAGGTAACCTACTTCAGAACGGACGGTGACGCACCATGCCAAGTACCAGGCAACTACCCTTAGACAAATTGTCACAGTGGTTTTCACATTGTGAATCCACACTGTGATCGCATAGTTTTTCATAGACATTTACACATGTTCCTAGTGTGATAACACAGCGAATGTTGAACTAGGCCACAGTCAGTAACCTGACATAAAGACATAATTGGGGGGTGTGGCTATTTAATGTATCGAACCATTCATTTGTGCATTTTTTTTTTCGATCTTATTTTTGGGGGTCAAGAGGGGATGGGCAATGGTTGTGAGCTCCTGCCCCTCCCCCTGCCCCTCTCCTTAGGTTTTGCCACTCTGACCACAGTATCATCTTCTTCATAGTTTGTTTACAGTGGGCTTTGTCACCGTGTTTTGAGCTTCTGCACAGTGATAGTGACGGGTGCACACACTGTGGTGATAGTTCGCACATTATGATCACCTTTCACACTGTCCGACTGTAGTAATCCTGTGACTACAATCAAGGGAAAATTCTTGCCAATACTCAAAACTTGGTTTGTTTGATCATCAAGTACATGTAGATGATAATGTGAGCTTCAATTAACACCTAATTAAGGCTTGATGCTAATTACTACTTCTGTTGAATATACCATGGGTGGTGTGTGTATAAAAAGCACTCGCCTTTCACCAATGTGTCCCTGGTTCGATTCCCGGCTCGGACCGTATGTGAGTAGAGTTTTGTGTTGGTTCTCTCCTGTGGTACAAGGGTTTTTCTCCAGGCCATCCGGTTTTCCGCCCTCCGGAAAAACCAAACACTTTTGATCACAGGCTGTGCTCCGTGGTAATTGGTTGATTTGGCTAGCTGCCAAAGGCACCCTTGCATGCCAGCAGCTCAAACATACCGTAGCCGTGTCCTTCGCAGCTCAGCTTCTCAGCTGCCAGTAAGAATGATTAGCCTCCCAAATTATTAGTAATGTTATTTTATTATACCTTGATGTTGTTTGGATGGATAAGCAAAAAGAATTGACAATCTTATTTATTTTCAAATGTTTCTTCTTCAGGTTTTTTGACACGACACCTGTTGGTCGAATCCTGAACCGCTTCTCCACTGACACCAATTTGATCGATTCGGTAAGGACTAGAGTTTTTTATCAACTCAACATTTTACAGTTTCACGGATCGTCCCAGATCATATCAAATGATTGGACAAAATATGTAGACCACCTGACGCTGTCGTGCAAACATAGAGTGATGTGAAATAACTAGAGGGCATACAAAACCATGCGACAAGGCCCGACAAGAAGCATTTGTGACCACTGAGAAAATGGCGCTGACCAATCCTATAACACTGGTCACTCATCAGTTTCCACACCAAACATTTTCTTACTGGACATTTGTATGCAGTTGACTCATAGGGATTTTCGCCTGTGGTAGGTCAGCGGAGTTCCGTGCGTGACATAGCGAGTGCTCCCTCTAGTTCTTATATATAGCTCTTGTCAAAGACCTTTACCAGCTTCCATTTTGTCATGTTCCTTGAGTGCCGTAATGATCATGAGTGTCAGTTCCAATAATTCAACAACGGGCCTGACTAGTGACTACCAGACTTCCATATTTAACGTTGGTCAGAATGGTAGAACAAAATGACCGCTCCACTCTAGCTCAAATTGGTGCCACAATTTGATAAAGTGATAAACCACAATTATAAATTACCAGGTCAGTTTCTTGTGGTTTATTACTTGATGTTTGAAATAAAAAAAGTCGCATCCCCTCAAGGTGATCCCTGTCCCAGGTTGTATTGTAAACTTTGGTGTGATCCCTGGTTATACGGCAGTTTCAAGTCGTATGGCCCTCTGACGGGCACCCGTCAAACAAAGATATTGACAAAATAAGGGAAACCGGCAATAGGGCTAGCTAGATAGCTCAGTTGGTAGAGCACCGGCATGTTAATCCAAAGGTCAGAGGTTCTATTCCCCGCTCTAGTCAGTTTTTCTTTGTTTACCATGTCCACCCCAAAAGTAATTGTATCCAATGAAAACATATGTAAAAGGTTTCAGTAATTACCAGTTGTTTCCTTTTCCTTGTTCAATGATGTCTTTCTTTTTCCGAAACTCGGCAGAAATTGGCGCAGACTTTCAACACTACCCTCAGTAGCTTCATGACGTGCATATCTGCCGTGATTGTGAACACCATCGTCATGCCTTATTTTATCCTCTTCTTCATCCCGATCGCCATCGCCTACGTATTCCTCCAGAGGTACTTCCTCACATCATCAAGGTAAGAAGGATGAGTATGGAAAGTTGTTGGGTGTCGTGGTCGAGTGGATAAGAGCACCGGACTCAAGCTCTGCTGTTTCTGATCAGCAGATTGTGGGTTCGAGTCCCGGTTGTGACACTTGTGTCCTTGAGCAAGACTCTTTACTATAATTGCTTTTCTCCACCCAGGAGTAAATGGGTACCTGTGAGGGCAGAGATGGTTCATATGAATGATAAACTTGGAGCGCGGTTGCTCGCAGCACCGGCTGTATACTCCCCAGGGAGCTGAGATGGTTTAAGGAATGAAATAAACGGCCCAGTGACCAGGGGTAGTAATGTCAGAAGCACTTTGAGACGGCCTTCGGGCTGTGATAAAGTGCTTTATAAAACTGATTATTATTATTATTATTATTAAACGTGATGCAGAATCTGACGGCATTTTATATGTCCTATAACAATCAAGTGTCCTCTAAGAAATAAAATTGTGTTTGTGCATTGCTTGTTCAAACGAGGAGGAATAATAAAGGCAAGTCAAAACGCCCACGTCTCAGTATCTGAAAGTCAATGCGCACCTCGGATTCTCCATAAGGAAATGCAGTACGGCTGCCCGCAATCAGCGCAAAAGATAACCTCACCCAGCCTGAATGCTTTAAAAAATCGTTCAAGTCCTGAAATTTCAAACAAGAGTATTTAAACAGTGCGCATGCCTGATCATCGAACCGTTGTAGTGAGACTCGTCGTGACTCTTTCTAAAGTATATTTTGTTCGTACAAACAAGATTCTGATGACCTAGTGCGGCAATCTTGGTCTAAGGGTCTTTTTGAAAGATCGGATTCTCTCCTTCTCTCCTTCTCTCCTCCCACCATTACAAAGGCTTACTGCTCTATGTTCCGTCAGCCCTATTTTTTTTCTGATAACCCCTAACGATTTACATGTTAGGAGTAGGGTGTTAGGGTTAGGGTTAGGATTAGGGACGTACATTTGTAGGGGTGTCGAAACATAGGGGTGCCAGAATACAGGTGTGTAACCTTTGAAAGGCTCCTGCTTGAAAACCCTCAAAATCTAGTGGGAGGTACGCTTTTATTTGCAGCGAAAGTGCGTTTTTTAGCTTAGCGCGCTTAAAAAAAGTTTGTTGACTCTGTCGAGCCAGAACAGGCTCTCCCAGAGTACTCTGCATCAGGTCAAGGCGGCGATGCAGACCTGCGTACTCGGTTGTGTACTTCTGGCCAAGATTATTTGCGATTTTCGCATGTTTTTGCTCATATTGCTCATTGGTGGTACGCTAACTGAACCCAAGGGACCTTCAGCAGTACGCGTAGTGTAACACCAGGTAGCAATACATACAGTTTTGAGTGGATATCATTCGCTCTCTGGGCATGCCAGATGTCTCCTAAGGACCTTCAAGAAGAATACAGTAAGGTTTGCGCATAATAAAGCGTATATACGCAAATACGCAAATAAAAGCGTACCACCACCCATGTAATTGAATGCAAAATGCGCACAATTGCCTCGCAGGGTTTTTAAAGCGCTCAATTTCAAAACAACTGACGTAGCCGAAGCCAAAACCAAAACCAAAGCCCAAAAAAGGACTATCGAATTTGGTCTCAATTTCACAAAGAGCTAAGAGATTGATCTTAACTGCGAATCACTCTTAATTGCTAAGCAAAGTGTGATGTCACAAATACAAATCACTATGGTGATATTGACAACTCATCTTAAGATGAATCATAGCGCTTTGTGAAATGGAACACTGGACAGAAAAAAAATGTTCTAATCTTGTCCTGTTGTTTTTTAAAATTACAGAACATCTGGTTTTAATATATTGCATACTGAGTAAACAACCGAAATGTCTAACTACTGTAGCATGACTCTTTTTATTTATTTTTGACAACAGGGAGCTACAGCGTCTTGACAATACCAGCAGATCGCCCGTATTTGCCTACTTCTCAGAGACCTTGGGAGGTCTGACAACTATTCGTGCTTACAAGTAAGTTTTTGATCTTTCTTACTCTCTTTTACAATGTTTATCAATGGAACAAACTGAGCAATGCCATTACAACAGACTTATTTCAGCAGCTCGTTCATGGGTGTTTACACCACCGCAGCTATGATGCCACACAGGCAGTCGACGCACACGCACTTTGAATCCTCCATGTTAATTGGTACATATGCGCGCTGACGCGCTATTGGCTAAATCACCACTGTGCACGTGGGTAGCACAATGTGTCGCTATTGTCGTGTCGCGTCTGCATGCGGCAGCCATAGCTGTGTTGGTGTAAAACTCCATAAACGAGTGCTGCTCAGATTGGGGGTGAAACATTGGGGGTGTTCACCCTTTGAAACCGAGGGGATCCGGGTGTTTCGACGGAGCAAGGACGTCCTCTCTTCGCATTTGTGTACAAAACAAATGGGTACGCTGCCAAAAATATAGAAGTCCAAACAATGGGAGTACAAAGTGAAGTCCTTGATTTACTGGGTCTATAAACATGGGGTTGTGGACATGTACCTCCACATAGTGTCTCAAGACCCTACATTATGTGTACATATATCATGTTCTTGCTCTGTTCACAATTATTGGTATGTATTGCTTGCATACTGTAAACATCATCGATAATTGGGGTACCCCTCTTGTTCCTCAATTGTCCCTTTCTTTAGAAATAGACCGTTCTATTAAGCCCTGCCCCTAAACCTATTGACCAATCACAGCATTGGCTAAATCACCACTGTGCACGTGGGTAGCACAATGTGCGTCTCTTCAATGCCACACTAGCACTGCACGACATGAACGCGCGCGCTATAAGTACTCGCATGCATGTTTACATTTTCCAATTGGATTGTTATTGTGTCGGACTTTTGTCGGACTTTCGGTGGCTTACCCAAGGCTGTGATTGGTCAGCACGTCTATTCCTCTGTGGGGTAGTATTGTTGCCAATGTTCAAGCACCCTGTAAGTTGGTTAGTACAGGGTTCCCCCAGGATTTTTCAAAAAGTGTGGGGCATTCTGGACCCAAAAATTTTGAAAGTGTGGCCGAAGCACGCAGAATTGGTTGCAGGTCCTTCAAATGTTTTTATTTAATGTTTATGTTTGGTTTGAAAAGCTCTACTGTGCAATCTGGGTTAAAATGGTTGTATGTCAGGATTTTTGTGAATTTGATATTAAAATATTTTATTTTATTTTTTATTTATTTTTTTTTTTTTGGGGGGGGGCGTATCGGCCGTCCCATAATTCGTGTGTATTGGCCCGATAGGCTAGCTTGTGCATGGGGAGAACCCTGCAGTATATGATAACAACCACACACACAGTTGTCTGCCACATGATAATTTTCATTAGCAACCGATTTAATTATCTCCGACGCTACCCTCCCTGAGTAGACTTAGTCAATGTTTACATGTAAACAGAGGGTAGGGACTTGAGCAGTCTCTCTCCAAATAATTACAAGCCTGTCTGGTTTTCCATTGTTTTGTATCTCACAAGACAACATTAGTTTTCCCAAGAGATTGTCTATTACGAAGATCAAATGTTGACGCCTAATCAACCCTAGCAGAGTGCACTGTTTTCCCACAGAATCTCATTAGAGGCAAACCGTTTTATCACGGAAATGTAACCGGAACATTCAATATTTGTCTTTCATAAAGACCGACACAGTGTTTATTGCATACCCAGCCTTTTCCTGTACTACATGTACTAAATGCTCATAGTGTCGTCATACGCATAAGGTCTATTAGTTTTGATGTGTATTTTTTGACACAGAGGGGGGGGGGGGGGGGGTCGTCTTTAGTAAGGGAGAAAAAATTAAGTTTCATCAATAAAACCTTGTATATTTCAGGTGCGAGAAGCGATTCTTCAACACCATTGTTGACAGAATCAATAAGAATCAAGTGGCCTACCTGTATTTGCAAACTGCCAATCGTTGGTTGGGTGTGCGTCTGGTAAGAGACTTTTTACACGTACCTTTTTAATTGAACATAACTATTAAACTTGAACATAACTGAACGAAGTGTCGAGGTAGAGCAGTCTAGTGTTCCTGGCTTAGTTCTGGTCGTCTTTTTTAGAGTGTGAGATCGAAGCCTGCATTCGACATCTGGCCTTGCAGGTCAGAGGTCCTTTGCTGCCTGGGGTCAGGGAGTGAAGAAGGGTTCAAAGAATGGTTTAATAAGTATGCCAAATGACAAAGGGGGTAATATGTTGTACAGTGCTTACTGCTTGATCTAGTTACTGGGAATATATGTCTCTTATATTTAAACACATTATAAGATCATTAATTGATTTTTTGTGTTTTTTTCCCCGTACACTAATGTGGGCACTGTACTTTCCCGACTCTTGTGAAAAAAATCCACAGGCATATTCCTCGGGTTGGATTCGAACCCACGACCCCTGACATTCTAGAGCAGATGTCTTCCCAACTAGACTACCAAGATTGCCTGGCAGCTAGAGGAAGTTTGAATCCTATTAGCAGCGGGTACCGCGACCATTATACTAGATGTTAATTTTTGCATCGGGCATTGAGGATAAGGAATATTAAATAATATTCTTTATCCCCGATGCAAAAAATAACATCTATTATAATAATAAAATTTGTTAGTGGTTGTTTTTCTTAAGATTATCAACAAGCATGTATGATTGAGTCTCGCCAGTATTTTTATTCCTTTCTGTTTTGTGTCAAAAAGGATATGAACTATTGCAAATTTAAGCCTCCTGCCCTCTTTTGTTTGGTTTTTATTGTCTTTCACGAATTGTGAATCACTCACAAATTTGTGCAACCATTGCTATAGGTTGAATGATAACATGAACGTCAGTTGGGCAAAATTCTTAGTTTTTTACAAGTAACCAGAAATTGCGGTCAAGTCTTATTCTCAGGTTTTCTTTGTTGATTTGTTAAGTTTATTTCACTTTCCTATATTTCATCGCTAAATTTTACTTTCCGAACAATATAATGTAATTTTTAAAGCCATAAACTTTGTTAAACTAAAGTATTTGAAGAAACAGAATCTCGCACACGTAATTAAAGCTCGTTATGGTTGGGACCAACTTGGTCCCAGAAGTTTTTAAATTTGCGCGAGGCTTGCACAGTCTATAATAGTAATGAAATCAAGGTCACATAATGTACGAAATTCCAGGAGTGCCATACCCCTTGCACAGACTACAAGATAATTTATCTCGTTAAATCAGATATTTGAAATATGCACGAGGCTTGCACAGTTTATAATAGCAATGAAATCAGGGTCACATAATGTACGAAATTCCAGGAGTGATAGCGCTTGCACAGACTACGAGATAATTTATCTCGCTAAATCAGAAGTTTCGAATACGCATGAGGCTTGCACAGTCTATAATGGTAATGAAATCAAGGTCACATTATTCATGGAATTCAAGGAGTGCCATACCACTTTCACAGACGAGATAATTTATCTCGCTAAATTGACTTATTTTATGGAATAAGTCGACTCGTCATGATGATTTTCTCGCCAAATCGATGTTAAATCGATGTATTGATTTGACTAGTCGCGAACGAGTTGACTGTTCGCGATCACATATCAGGCCAAGCAACTTATTGAAAAGTATACTGCAAAAGCTTAAATTGTGTTAAATTGAATCTGTCTGTGCTTATATGTGACAACACCGACATGGTGTTAGCTATCCCCATTGCTTTATAGTTGGTAAAATTGACACCATGTTGGTGTTGTCACATATAGATACCAAGAGAATCAATTTAAGACCCCGGTTTTTGCAGTGTACTTTTAGACATGTTAGAAGTTGACTTGCCGTCTCAGTTTTAGTAAGTCATCTTGGCGAGTTAAATTATCAAGACAAGTCGACATCTTAGTGTCCGTAAGTCGTCGACTCAGCGAGACAATTTGTTGTGGTAAGGTGAAATTTTAATTTCAGGAAGTTGACTTACGACTTGGCGAGATGAGACATCTTGTTATCTGGCTATTAGTGGTTTGAAACTTCTGGAACTCAAAACATTTTTGCTTGGTATGGCCCTTGTACATTAACGTCAAAAACAGTAATGTAAATGTACTGACATACAGGGGATTAGATATACATCAGATTCATAATTTTAAAAGAGTTAGTGCTGGTAAGGCTCGTTTCAAACGTCACGCTCTTGCCGTGTCAAATTCAAATATTCAGTTTTTTCAATTCGGGAGCGCGTTGTTTGAAACCATTATTGGAATTCGGGCAGCAGAGGCTTAGCTCAACCATGACTCGACAAGCCCCTGCACTGCTATTGTCAAAGTTCAGCAGAAGCACGACATTTGAAACCACTGCCACGCCAATGCCGCGCTATTGACAAACTCAAATAAATTTGAATAACACACAACAAGAGCGCGACGTTTCAAGTGGGCCTAACTCTGAATGGTGTCTTTTATTCCATGTACGGCATTGGCAAGCTCGATCATAAGCGCAGACCGTTACTTTCCTCTGGATCATTTCTATGCAGGATTTAATTGGTACCATGATCGTCTTTGTTGCCGGCATGACAACACTCGTTGGTGCCCTGACGTTGGGACTGGAACCAAGTCTTGTTGGATTGGCAATCACTTACTCACTACAGGTACGTTTCAACAGACTCATTACACAATCAGAATTTCATTTTGAGAAGGTAACAAGTGTGTGGGCTAAATGAGGAAGGATTAAACTCTAGACAAGCGAAAGTGGATTCCTAAATGATTCCCTTTATTCTAAAAAAAAAGAAAACAAAATACATTTTTGTTTAATTTTTTTTTGGGAGAAAGAAATACATGTAATGTAGATCTACACTTGTTACATGATAGCTGTGTGTAGTCATAGGCCTATGGGGACTCTTTGGTTAAGGGAGGCAGATGGGTTGATTTGCCCATTGATTTGTACACAGGTAAAAACAAAAGTACCAATTTCTAATAAAAGTTGTATTTCTTCTTTTCTTCATGCTGTACCCGAATTTTCCCCACCGTTTTACCCAAATTTTGGAAGGCAACTGCTCCCCTGCGCCCCCCCCCCCCCCGGCTTGTTTACCAATGTATGTAGTGCGCATACTTGTGTTATGACAATTGCATTTTTAAAATCGATGTTGACAAATTACGTACGAAAATCTTTGTGTAAACATCTACTATTAAATGTGAATTGATGTCTATTGATAATATATAATGACTTGAATGGTAAAGATGGATTTACCTAAAGTTACAGCTGTGTCAGTGAAATTTTAACATGACTACTTTCTAGCCTTTTTGTTTGTTTATGCCCACTCCATGATTTGCCAATAGTTGAACTTATGTATGTGATGTTAATGCAGTATGTACTATTAAATTGCTTGAACAAACACATCAAGCATAACACTTAAAAAAAAAATTCGCTTAAAGATCATGACTGTTTCATGGGTGCAATGTACTGGAGATGCTAATGACAATCAGATTTCACTGTGTGGAGTTGTCACATTTACAGTGTATTTGCCGCATTAGTATGACAGGTAGATGATGCGATTGTCCCTTTAATGAAGCGTGGAATTTGGCACACAGTCAGAGTATGTCATGAGAAAGATGTTTGGCTATAGGGCAATTGTAGATTTATCCTTTCAGGCCTGGAGTTAAACTGGCCTTGGTGCCCCTTCAAAAGTTGCCCATAGACTTTTTTTCCAAAGGAAGTGCCCTTTGCAAAATGAAAATGACCTTGTCCTCTTAAAGATGAAATTCCAGACCTGTCCTTTGAACCAATATAGGCAGGATAGGTAGAATAACAAGCAATGGCAGTCATTTTGACACTTCTGAAGATTGCTTGTTATTTTACCTATATTTTTGCAAATGATAAATCTGTGATAGCTGTATAAAGCCATACATCTTTCTCATGACAAACTCTGACTGTGTGCTTGTATCATCAAAGGCACAATTCCACCAAATATTTGGAACCATAGAGCTGGACTATTTGAGTGACTTATAATATGACAATTTTTAATGTTCACAGTCAAATCCTGATTGTGATGCTACCTTCTTGTTAGAGATTTTTAACAAAAATATTGCGTGATTTTGCAACATTTTGTGGATGGTAATTTTGAGGGATTGTAGTGAAGGTTAAAGAGTGCAATCCAGAACTAAACACATGTGATTATCAGAGCAACTTACGGGCCAATTGTGATGTTCTGTTTGTATCATTTATTTTTTCTTCTTCAGATTGCAGGATTCTTGAATCTTCTCGTGCGTGGTGTGGCTGATACAGAGATGCAAATGAACTCCGTTGAACGAGTCAAATTCTATTCCAATGTAGAAAATGAGGAATACGAAGGTAGAATATCTTCACCCTTCCCGGTTCCCTCGCTCACATTCCTTATTCTTGGTGCAAGTCGTAGTTGTTCATCACTCAACTGTCGCGATTCTCCCTCCTCCCCGCATGTCAACAATACACGAATCATCGAACGATAGCAGAGGCTGTTCCATCAACCTCTGTGACCAAGATCACCACACGTTCGTACTGACTGGTTATTGGCAAACTCCCTCCATCGGTGGGATTGTCACTCCGTGTATGTAGTGATGATAGTGTGCATTGTTTTACTGACAACAACGTAAGAACATCTTCCCCAAGACTACACTTTCCCCTGAAAAAGTCCCTTACCTCCCACAATACTGGAATCTCAGTAGGCCTGTATTAGGCTGGGGGAGGAGGAGCCATGTGAGCATTCTGAACCAATGTTTCCTCGAACACAAGCACCAAGTTAGTTCTGTGTCTTTATTATTATATATTTCTGGTAATGAAACCAAGGATGCCTCATAAGTGAACTTAATCACTGTAGCTCTCAAGCCTGAGGAAACCTGTAGATAAGGGTGCTTGCCATGTGAACCAGAAACACCGGGGTAAACCCCTACTCTTCCATGATAAGTGTTCTGGGTTCTTTTACGTGCACTACCCATCCTAGTACACGGGACCTACGGCTTAATGTCCCATCCGAAGGACAAAGTAATTATGGTGAAGTATTTGCTCAAGGACACAAGTGCCGCGACCGGGATACGAACCCACACTCTGCTGCCAACAACACCAGAACTTCAGTCCGGTGATCTTAACCGCTCGGCCACGACATTCCATGTCTTACAAATTTTCGAAATACTTTTGTGGGTGTTTGTGTTTATTTACACAGTCGGTCATTCCCTTTTCTGAACCTTACATCACTGAAAAAAAAATATGTATATCACAAGGATTTTTTTTTTTTTAGGTTTTTTTTTTAAACACCCACCTTTTTTTCCCCACATCAGGTAGAGAACCACCAGCCAACTGGCCGGAAGAGGGCCGCATTCAGTTTGAGAGGGTTTCTGTGCGGTACTCTGCAGATTCAGACCCAGTGTTGCGAGCAGTGTCTGTGGATTTCAAGGCAGGTGAAAAGGTAAGAGTGTCTATCCGTGACTTGGAGGACTTAAACATTTTTAAAATGATCTTTGGTGGTTTTGACATTCCGAGGACTCTTTGGTTTGATTTTATGTACAAAATGCGGACGTTGCGAGAAAAAAAAACACCAAAAATGATAGAACACAGAGGTCCTCGATTTACTGGTTGGACAATGTTTTTTTGTGGTTTTCTTTTGTACTTTGGATTCTCGTTTTTCAGTTGACTTCATTCCCTACAATAAACAATTCCAATAAGTGATCCCTGATTGTATTTCCATCAATGCCATTGGATTGACCCCTGGTATTTTGCAGTTCTTCATAATACATCAGTAATGCAAACTCGTGTCATAACTTCATTTGATAAGGAGTGGTTGATGTTTCAGTTTGCCTAGTTATTGTTTCAATTTTTGCTTTGCTCAAAGGGTTTTTAGTATCGTTGATTTCTGTTTATTTTATCATAATCGTTTACTTGCCATTTTCTGCTACTTTTAACCTAAATTGTTACTTTTCCGCATTTTCTAATTATCAATTTGATATTGTTTAGAATGTGCAGGATCTAGGAGAGCTCATCTTTTTTCGATGCATCTTTTTCATCTTTTAAAATAGCATTTCAATATTTGTTTTTTAAACGTAGATTGGCATTTGCGGTCGCACTGGTGCCGGGAAATCTTCACTGACACTTGCTCTGCTTCGAGTCATTGACATTTTTGGAGGTGAGTTAATGGACCCGTACCTGTTGGTAATTTTGAACAAATCAATTAGTGGTAAGACATCTGCTGTAGGAATGCGGGGTCGGAAGGTGCGAATACCACCTGAGCAGTCTGGTTTTTTTTTCTGCAAAAATTACTGAGTATACAGTGCTTGTCAAGTATCCTGGAAGGGTAATACCGTGGCGTGTTGTGGCCGAGTGGTTAGTGCGTCGGACTCAAGCTCTGGTGGCTGAGTCATCGGAGTGTGGGTTTGAGTCCCGGTCATGACTCTTGTGTCCTTGAGAAAGGCACTTAACCATAATTGCTCCGTAAAAGTTGGGGAGGTAGAGCCTTCTGCTCTACCAGCCAGGCTTCTGATGGATGATACCCAAGCCTACAGGGTTACCCTGTTTCAGCCCCAGGAGTAGGTGGCAACGGCCCCTGGACAAAACAGTTGATTTGTAGCCCACACCTCGAGTAGCTTTTTTACAAGGTATCAGTTCGAGGGTTTTAATTAAACAATTTTGTTTGACTGTGTGTGTTTGTCTGGTAGGTCGTATACTCATTGATGGAATTGATATCAAGTCCGTACCTCTGCGAACGCTGAGAACCAAGCTGTCGATTATCCCTCAGGATCCTGTACTTTTTACTGGGACTATCAGGTAAAGTACTTTTTGCTGGGACTATCGGGTAAAGTACTTTTTACCGGGACTATCAGGTAAAGTACTTTTTGCTGGGACTATCAGGTTAAGTACTTTTTGCTGGGACTACCGGGTAAAGTACTTTTTGCTGGGACTATCAGGTAAAGTACTTTTTGCTGGGACTACTGGGTAAAGTACTTTTTACTGAGACTATCAGGTTAAGTACTTTTTGCTGGGACTACCGGGTAAAGTACTTTTTGCTGGGACTATCAGGTAAAGTACTTTTTGCTGGGACTATCAGGTAAAGTACTTTTTACTGAGACTATCAGGTAAAGTACTTTTTACTGAGACTATCAGGTAAAGTACTTTTTACTGAGATTATCAGGTGAAGTACTTTTTACTGGGATTATCGGGTGAAGTACTTTTTACTGGGACTATCGGGTGAAGTACTTTTTACCGGGACTATCAGGTTAAGTACTTTTTGCTGGGACTACCGGGTAAAGTACTTTTTGCTGGGACTATCAGGTAAAGTACTTTTTGCTGGGACTATCAGGTAAAGTACTTTTTACTGAGACTATCAGGTAAAGTACTTTTTACTGAGACTATCAGGTAAAGTACTTTTTACTGAGATTATCAGGTGAAGTACTTTTTACTGGGATTATCAGGTGAAGTACTTTTTACTGGGACTATCTGGTGAAGTACTTTTTACTGGGACTATCAGGTGAAGTACTTTTTACTGGGACTATCAGGTAAAGACAATAACCAACACTGTGTGCTCAAAATATTTTGTCAGTAGCCAACTGCTGGTTGCTTGCACTTTCTTGGGCCCGAGGGAGAGAACATAGTCCTACATTGTTGGTATTTTGACCCGAGATTGTGGAACTGTCTAAAGAAATAGGACCTGGAGAACGCTGAGGTCTTTGTCCGAGGATTATCCGTAGTATGTAAAACCGGTTATTGAGTATGAGCTGTTTGGAAATATGGGTCATTCTATAAATTTGGGGTCCAAAGTGTGACATTTTCCTGTCCGTGTTACACCTGACGTGTGCAATTTAATCTGAAAATATCTTTAAATTTGACCTCAAACTGTTTTGATTTGTTCAGCATGTACTTTGCGTTAACATAATCACTCTTGGAGGTAGAAGGCACCAAAGAGTGTGCTGTAAATGTATGAAATCTTGTGTCAGATGTAACAGGGACAACAATAAAAAACGGACCCAAAATTTATAGAATGAGCCATATATCAAAGAGACACACCTAATAGAAAAGTTGAAATTAACAATACACTTATGTAAAAGGACTGATAAAAGTCTAGTCCGTAACAAGTTGTGTGTGGAAGTCAGACATAACAACAAAACCATAATTTTTTTCAGCAAACATTGTAAGGGTGTATTGCATCTTGTTTTCCAACAGGGGGAATTTAGATCCATTGAAAGAGAAATCTGACCGGGAGCTGTGGGAATCCCTAGAGATCGCGCAGTTGAAGGACATTGTAGCTGAACTGGAGGGTGGGCTGGGTAAGTAATATTTAGTTGATAAAGATATGAAGATTGAAACTTCAGACTGTTTTACCATTTGTTCCTTTCACAACCATCACAACTGTTGATGCTACTGCAAACTGCAAACCTCTTTTCCATTGGTACACAGCGGCGTAGCCAAGGTACTTTCTTTGGGGGGGGGTGTGGAAGCCTAAATTTGCCGGCTGACTTCATCAAATGAAAGTAAAAGCCCTCAGATACAGATTACTCGACGACTCATATTGCCGAAAGTAGACGTTTAATTTTGAAATTCAAACTTTGAATTCTTTGGACCTGGGACAAATCCCCTACTGTTGGAGCTTGTGGGGGTTCGGGGGCGTAGATTTACATACATTGCCAAGAATATTCAGTTTGGTTATTCAAAGTTTGACGTCTCACACTACAAGGATTAAACTAAAATTTTCAGTCAGCAAATCCAGTCGGCAAATCTCTAGGCTTGCCGAATGGATTTGTGTTTAGCCCGAGCCCTTACTCGGAATGTCAACTTAGGAAAAATATTGTGGGGATGTGACACCCCCCCTACACACCCCAGTCGCTACGCTGCTGTTGGTACTTTGCGGCAAAAATAATAATACACAGTTCTTATATAGTGCTTTATCACACACGAGGGCTGGTGAAAGTGCTCATTATTTTTCTACAAGGTATGCGGAGATTTGTTCGAATAATAAGACCCATTTATTAACATAGCACCATGTAATGGTTTACAAGGTGCTGTGGTGCAATCTGCAGCCAACCATACCAGAAAACACTGAGGAAATGTCCCCTACTCTTAACGATACATGCACTGGGTTCTTACAGCTTTACGTCCCATCCAAAAGACAAAGGACACACCAGTAATGGTTAAGTGTCTTGCTTAGGGACGCAAGTGTCAAGACCTAGATTCAAACCCTCATTCTGTTGATCAGAAACACCAGAGCTTGAGTCCTGTGCGCTTGAGCGCTCGGGCACGACAAGCCACAATACACGTCTCATCAAGTAATATTATTCAAAAAAACTAAATGAAAAGAAAAGAATATTGAGTTCATGAAGGTCGCCTCCAGAGAATGTGTTAAATATTTTTTTTCGATCGTGACACACTGGTCAAAACGCACAGTGAGAACAATCCGACCGACTCTTTCCAGAGACACCAACGTCTTCATAAAGAGTCAATTGGAACAATACATTTACTGACGTCTAGTCGGAAACATCACTGCTGTGTGAAGTTTTCAAATGTGTTTAAAACATGAGCCCAGTTTATCTGGAAGCCCGTTTTCACATATGCTTTGTCATTCTGTTAATACTCGTTTTGAATAGGTCATTGCACATTTCCAATGCTACATTTCCAATGCTCCAAAGACAAATGCAGCCATACACATTTTTCAGTATACATGTATTGGAACCCTAGTAGGATGTAACAAGTTAACCACAGCTCAGAGACAGGCTATGTCTCTTACAATTCCTGGATTAAACTGAACTTGTTGACATCTGTGTTTCTTCTCCTACCATTTAAACTGATTTCTCCTTTCATTTTCATTGTGTGTGGTTAAATCTTGTTGTTTTTGTGTTTTTAGAGCATTCACTTACACGGCTGAAACTAAACTCCTTTCACACTACACAAGTTTCTCGGTTAAATGCAGGAGAAATTTGGTTGACAATAACTGCACACTTGAATCGCCATCCCTGGCAAACTCCTGAGAAACAGCTCTCCCTGCTTTAGAGTAGGGTTAGGGGAGGATATCCCCGGGGTTAGCATACTTAAGCCCTTTCCACACTGCAGAGCCAATTCCCAGGAAATAAAACCCCAGGAAATTCCTGGGGAATTGTATTGCCGCTGCCACCCCATGTACGGTTCACATTTTAACCAATTAATTTCCTGGGGAAAATGAGCACTTAGTTTGACCGTACTCCCAAGCAGGGGTAGCTCTTTCCCCACGCAATGGCTACATCCCAGGAGTTTGCCAGGGTTAGCAATTCAAGTGTGAAAAGGTCCACCAAATAAATTAGGCTTCTCCCAGGAAATAATTATAGTGTGAATTGGGCTTAAGTTTCATTGCCCCCCCCCCCCCAGGAAGAATGAATCAATAGTGAAACAAACACGAGGTTAACATTTCCCAGGAACTTTCTGGGGTTATATTTCCTGGGAATTGGCTCGTTTGTGCGAATTATGCATCTGTGCGCATTGATTAAATGTCACCATTCCATAAAGATCAGGGCCCAATTATATAGAACTGCTTAAGCATAGAAGATTAGTGAAGCACAAAACAATTGTGCTTACCAGAAAAGGGTAACCAGCCAAAATAATATGTCAAGTGTTCTAAATGAAGTTGGTATCCTGCTTATTTTTGCTTAGCAGAAAATCATTAAGCACTATTATCTGCTTAAGCAGCTCTATTTAATCGGGCCATGGTTAAAGCATGTTTTTTATATTCCGTGATTTGTTTCTGTTAAATGCATTTTTTAATATTGTATGTGTCTTCTTCCGGTGAATGATTTCTTGGCTAACATTTGTTGTTTCAAATAAATCTTAAAATGAACGAATAATTATTTAAATGACGATGAAATTTATCTAGTTAATTAAGTTTGTTGTTTTGTCATTGTAGATGCTCTGGTGACTGAAGGTGGTGAGAATTTCAGCGTTGGTCAGCGGCAGTTGTTCTGCCTGGCTCGGGCCTTCCTCAGGAAGTCTCGTGTCCTCATCATGGACGAGGCCACCGCCTCAATCGACCTGGAGACGGTAGGGTTAAACTGAGATCTTGGTCAAAGACACTGTGTCTTGGACAGTATTTTATAATGAGTAACAAGAACCAATATTTATGTGTGCATTGAGCCCTATGCCCTTAGTAAGTAACTGGGTTATTCCTGCTATGACGACACAGCCCCCTCTAGAGGGAGACTTCTGAGGACACTAGGTGGCAGCAGGTATATCCATTGTTCTCGGAAATGTACGCATGCGCGTAAACAATGTTACCTGGTAAAGTCTGCTGCCACCTGTCCCTTCAAAGTCTCCCACTGATATGTGATACTGTGGGAAATGTCAATTGAAGTTGAAGTTGATTTTACTTTGTTTGGATACATCGGTCAGTCTAACCACATCTCTGTTGGTTTTTTGTGTCCAGGACAAACTCCTTCAAAAGGTCGTGGTCACTGCCTTCGCAAACAGGACCGTTCTAACAATTGCTGTAAGTTATTTGAATCGGTATTTAAATTTTGTCTACAGTGGTAGGTAGCTGCTTTCCTTCTTGTAAACAGTCACATTTTTTTGAAATATAATATGATGCTGAATTACTTTTTTCATTTTTCTTCTTCCACACAGATTTCAATGTGAACAAATAAAACTTGCTTATGAATTTCTGAATAATACTATGGCAATATGGCGAAAGCCACCAAGGGTCAATTTGTATATTATGTCAATTTGATGAATTATAGCGACTTGCCTCTATTGGAATAACCACGATGGGTGAACCAGGAACTGGCTATTTATTTACATAATAATGAACATGAAAGGTTTATAAGAAATGCAATGATTTCTATATGAGTGTGTGATATTTTTTATAGTATTTATGAAATCAAGTTTCTTCTCTTGTGTTGTAATGTTTACGCCCCATTGTTTTGTTGTTTGTGCACTTGCCACCATTTTGATGTATATTCTTTTGATATATGACTTATAATGTGCTTGTATTTAATATTTAATATTGTTTGAATTTCAGTATTTATGAAATCAATTTTCTGCTTTATTTTAATTTTTGCCCCCCAATGTTTTATTGTAAGTGAACTTGCCACCATTTTGATGCATTTTTCCCTCTGTTGTTCTATTTATAATGTGTGTGTTGAATATGTCAATTATTTTCGGCTTCAGGTATTTTGGTCACACTATTGTGACAGTAATCTAGTTGCATTGGTTTTTGTGTGTGTAAGGTTTGACCGGGTATTAGAAATTCAAATGCGACTTGGCCTTCAACGTGTCATAAGCCACAAACCTTGTTGTGCATGTTAATGAGCAGTGACAGTGCCTGTTATCAAACACACACATCATTTTATACATGTCAATGAGGAAAGAGAGTGTCACGAAAGTACAACTTGGTGCGTTCAGAAAACAAGTCATCAAACAGACCTATATGACTTGTTGTATCTAACTAATAGAGGCTTGAACTTTCATTAGCATTCAGCATGCAAAGACAAATTTTGCTAAGTTATGTTTGTAATGGCTATCTTGATAGAAGGTGTTTTTTATTGTAGTGTATTTGGGCATCATTTCTGATCATATATAACAATCTCTTTCGTATATCCCTTTCTATCTTATAAAGTCTTAGGCCTACTTTCTTTAAGCTTTGCTCAGAGGCAGTCTTCGTGGCTTCTCTGAAACGAAATAACTCAATAATAATTCCTGTACCCGTGTCTCTTTTTTTTCCAGCATCGAATCGCAACCATCTTGAACTCTGACAGCATCCTGGTCCTGAACGAGGGCAAAGTAGCCGAGTATGACTCGCCGGAGAACCTACTGCAGCGAGAGGACAGTCTCTTCGCTTCATTCGTCCGCGATAAGGACAAGTAGGAGCTCGCAAATAGCAGCAACGTGCCGCAACCTTGCGTTCATTTTCGCCGGATGCCGTGTATACTCAATGAAGATGACACACATATAATTATAATTTCATGAAAGGGGGACCTGACTAGTTTTCATTTAGTTTTAAGGCTCATAATTTCAAGGCATTAAGGGAAGACCGTCAGATTGTGAGGTCTCGTCCTCTTTATGAGGATGTTGAGAGTGAATTATGTGATGGAGGTAGACTTTATACAAGCGCAGTGTACAGTGGACGAGCTTTTTCCCTGTGTAAACACGACTTTTTTGTTCACCTTACAAGCTTACAAGCTTACAAGCTCAGTGGACAATGAAAGAGCTTTTCCCCCCTGTAAACACGGCTTTTTTTTTATCCACGTTGGTCAAGCCCACTAGGTTATAGAAAAATAAATATTACAGATAATCTGTAAATTTTTCTGCTAGAAACGTATTTCTCAATATTAAGATAAATACACGGAGCAGGAATACCATTAAGTCATAGAGCAAGAGACACTCTGTGCACAGCTGTGGTCAAACTAACCAACTTTCCAGATAATCGAGCAAATGTCAGCATTATTGTACAAGCTAGCAGAATGCCACATACGACTTTGTTCCCGCCAAACCAGGTCATATGCAGTTTTTGTAGGTATTTTCTGATTCTACTGGTAATCAGCTTTGAGCTTTCAAAGGATGCGTCGCTCACCATTTGTCCCTCCAAACAGTTATTATAAGTTACATTTTCAGTGATTGAAAAATTGGGGGGGGGGGGATTAAAATGCAGTAAAATGTGGTTTACTTTTAATTATATATCATATTCTTACGACTCTGTTCTGATTATATGTGAACAGGTTTTAGATTAGTTCTTGTATTTGACAATCAAAATGTATTTCTGTCTGCCGTAATGTTACGCAATCAAAGGGGACAAGATGAGTTAATGAGCAGGCGACCCCCCGAGGCTCGTTTACGGTCGAGGGTCCTTCGCCGGTTGGATCGCTGTTGCCAACGTGACGGGCTGCCCTTTAATTAACAACCCCAATTGAGACACTAGACGGAAAGTGACACTATTGCCCTAAACAAAATACACTTGTTACAGGTTCAGTTTGAACAGCAGGCCCCTTAATTGAAATCACATGTTAGTTGTGCATGAGCGAGGCTAGGTGAGTCTGCAGGCGTACCTTACGACTGTTATCCATTCGAGATCATTCAAATATTTGAATAATTGATACCATTAAAGAATCGCATACGAAATGAGTGCAGTGATATAATCCAAGGCTTCGTTGTAGCAATTACCATTTTGATGGAACACTGCCAGCTCCTTTCGACAAAGTGAGGGAATTTGATATCATGCCGCCATTCTTTGAACCGTTGCTGTGGCTCTTTGTCTTGAATTTGTTTTGTTTGTCTTTGCATTCAAACTGGGGACATTATAACAAAAGGGAACAGTAGAGTTCCAGGTTCGCCAAGTGTCCCCAGTTGTCAAACGTGTACAACACATATGGGAGGTGTTGCAAAAAAGTTGCAAAAAAAAAAAAAAAGAACAATAGGATGTCCCCGATGTGTGTTTGTGTAATTCAGTTTGTTATGGACTGTTAAAAATCCTGTTGGTAAGTGCGCTTTAAAACCGGAACCTGGGATATTGGAGACAAAGTACAAGGTTTAATGAAATAAAAAGAGATTAATATCAATCGGAAAGCTCTTAACAGATCCCACAGGGAAATTTTTCCGTCGAAAACAGTCAGTTCGGAAATTCGAAGACCCCTAAATTCAATCTCCATTGCCTATTTTGAATGCTGTAATGGACGATGGATATGACCGAGCACAAAATCCCTGAGGGGGTAAAAAAAAAATCTTTCTTGTTTTTACTAAAACAAGACTGCCGAAATTTGAGGAGAAATTCACGTGTTTTTTTGCGGTATGTTTATTGAAAACTTTGGTAGGGAATTAAAACGGACCATTCGATCCCCAACAAAACTTGCCCTTTAATTTTCAACTCGTGATATTAAATGATGCTGGCCTGATAACCTTGAAAGTAGGTTTTTTTTCCACACACGCTAATGAAATTGAGCTTACTTTATCCTTGCCTGAGGTGCACCTGCTGGATGAAAGATATAATATTGTTTGAAAAAAAACACTGTTTGTTGTAGCGAAACGGGGCCCGGGCTTCGCATAATGTTCATTCAACGTTTGAAATAAGCAAAATCTGATGTTTCTTCTCTTCAACGACAACAAAAATAGACCACGTACTCGGTTTTAATCAACATACGTAACATTTGACGACATTTAAAAAAAAACTTTTTTAAAGAACGAACGCAATAGGCATTTTACAATTAATTTTGTGGACCGAACATGATAGCGTTATGTACATTTTATGTGTCTAGTAACGTCATAATGACGTCGGTGGCGGACCTGAGCCTAAGTAGTTGTGATAATAAGCTTTCCCGAAGACAAATTTTCAATGAAAGATCGATAATCTTTTTAAAATCCAACTCAACGGTAACATTCCATATAGTTGTAATTCCATATCATTAAAACGATACAGAAAGCAAGTGAAGTAAATAATTATTATAAGTAAATAAAGACAATAAGTGAAAGAAGAGTTTTGAGGCTGATTGGGTAAGTCAAAACTTGAAAAAGTCAGCCCTTTGTCAGATAGACAAACAAACACCACAAGACAGGCGGACAAAGAGCAACAAGACTAGACGAACAATTAGTATAATTAGATGAAAACAAATAAACGAAGCGTTGTGAAAAGAAGTTGCTTTTTGAGCGTCTGCGGGAGAGAAAGCTATGACATTTTTTGAGAAACAAAAAACAGACTTTTGAAGGAGCATTTACTTTTTTAATAAGGTACAACATTATTTAAACTCCCGTTACTTTGTAAGCCATTCAAAACATTTCAGAGAGTAAAATGTGTGTTTGATGTAAAACAAAAACAAAAAAAGAGGTGGGAGGGGGAGGGTGGGGCTATGTATGAAGGCATGAAGGCCACATATTATAACATGCATTGCGATCGTTAAAAATGACTGCATCCAATACTGACATCGTGAGAAATCCCCTTTCGCCCCTGTGCTTGTGTGACTGCATTGTCAACGTCATCATTTTTAATTGATTGGGAATAAAGTTATAGATCAAAATCAGTTGCTTGAAATGACGGGTAAAATCTTAACATTCCATGTGAACGCACTTGGATAGCTCGAAGACGGGATATTTTTCTTCAAAACGTGTCGAAACCCATGTTTTTAGCTATCATAACAATAACGTAATGTTGTAAATTAACTGACAATCATTGCAATTAGTTACGCAACTAGACGTCACACCTAATCCGATTCACCGTTTCTTTTTTTAACCAACACTAATTTAAACAACGTGTATGTTTACTGTTTTGTAGTAACTTTAGAGTACTTATAATAGTTACTTTACAACTATATGTTTTAATTTTTAAGGAGCTCAACACATGAGTTCTTTTCACTGTTTAGCTGAACGCGTTGGGCACAGCAAATGTTGAAAACATCTTTATCTTTATAGCAACATTTCAATCAATGTATACCTGACGCGTCATCGAAACATAGCGGTTTGCACATCAACGCTTTTGACCACTTGTTTATCCGTTATAAGAACAACGGTTTGTTTTATGTAGACTGAACACAGTTAGAGTTGTTTTATCCCTCGGATATACCAACGATCGTAACTCTCTAAATGTAAAAGAGTGAAAAACCACTCGTTTTGTCCGCCATGCCACTCATGCAAAGAATCATTACACGGACACTCTGTGTTATAGTGAAAGGCGATATATTCAGCTTGAATAGAAAAATTATTCTTTGTAAAACTCGCTCCAATTCCACTCAAAAAGGTTGATGCACACTGAGTTTCACTCCCAAAATGACACCACTTTTTAATTTTTTAAATGCAATTCGCCCATCACAAGGCCCAAAAGTCACTCGAGGTGTGGGCTACTTTTTGAAGGGATAGAAACCTGCTCATTGCGCAGAAACAAGACATTGAGAGATATAAACGGTCTTTTTACATCACAACTAAGAACAGGGAGGGGGTAAATGAATCTGTTGCAGGTTAAACATAACTGCCTCTTTCCCTATTTAAAGCAATTACATTGTATAGTTAAGTCAGTGTCTTGCTCAAGGACACAAGTGTCATGACTGGGATTCTAACCCACATCCTGATGACTCGGCCATCAGAACTTGAGTCCCATGCACTAAACCGCTCTGCCACGACACACTACTCGGGCGAGAGAGTGATTTTTTTTACTCTTTTACAACGATCGTATTTATTAAAAGCTTTTAATGTAGATATAGTAATACGCACAATGGCTGAAATGGACGTTTTACGAAGCTCAGAACGGTACTATTATCAGTGCATCTGTGTGACAGTAAAATACCAATACAAAAAGTAGAAGCATAATATACAATGTCACTTACTGATATTTTCTTATGTAAATGTAGCGGGTTGGGTCGCTTGTCCCTGTTCGTTTGCTAAATTGACCCTGTATGGCCCAATTCCATTGCTGCTTTTCACCCAATGGCGCCTACGTTAGATTACCCATATCGGTATAAACCCCATTAGGCCGTCAGTTGACCGCTCAATTCTTTTATTTGGCTCTGGCAATCACGGAAATATAATATTTTAACAGTGCTGCGGGGCTCACTTTCTCAAAGCACTAAGATTCATCTCGAGGGTTCAGATATGAGTTGTCAATGATGCCATAGTGGTTTGTATTGTGGCATCACACTTTGCTCAGCAATGAAGAGTGATACACATCTCCAGATCAATCTTAGCTCTTTGTGAAATCGAGCCCAGGTTACATAAATTACCAATTTTCTTGAGGCGTTTTGGGATAGAGGTTGACAGCGTGTGGGTCTCAAAATAGCCCCTTTTCCTTGCTTGTTCTGTATTATAAATAGTCACTGCGAAATCACATTGCTTTATTATGAGTGGGTACAACATACTATACCATAAACCACGTGTTGACTCAACTCCTTGTTGTAGCAGAACGTTCCCCGCTATATCTGAATGACGTTTCTTTCTTTGGCCTTGGCCTTGTTCAGTTGAACTTAGCATGTATGGAATATTTTCTTATAGATGAATAGTTGCTCACTCTGCTTTGCTACAAATCAATGCAAACCATGTTATCACAGGAGGGTTACAGTTAGTTGTGCATTGGAGCTAGACGGCTGATGGTCGGACACACTGAAATAATTTTACCCATACTGTTCATCCCATCAAGGTAAAGCAAAGACGATGCATTTTAAAAGGCTGTAGATTTTAGGTTGAATTAAAATACTGTGTTTGACTAATGCTGTTGAGATGATAATAATAAATAAATAAATAATAATAATAATTTTACCACCAAAATATATCTTTGAATGTTGTCATCAAATAAGCGTAATTAAGAGGTGTAAAAAGAAAAAAAATAATAATAAAGTGTGCAGATTGTTATGTGGGTGACATTACATGCAAAGACGAGTTCACACAAAAGTCACTGCAATTGATAACTCTTAATGCCAGAGTGAGCTTGGGGAATATTATCCGGAGTATAAAACGAATAATTACAGGGTTACGTCAAACCCCAAGCATGCACAAAAATATATTATGCTTTAAAACGTGTTTAAGAACGGTCCTAAATGTAGCTCCAGCCCTATACCGAAATGTAGCCCGGACCTAACCAGACCTAAATGTAGCTCCAACCATGTACCCAAACGTAGCCCGGTCCTAGATGTATCTCCAAACTGCACCGAAATGTAGCCCAGTCCTAAATGTAGCTCCAGCCCTGTATCTCAATAGCCCGGACCTCAGTGCTGCTTCAACCAATTTAAAGGGGAAAAAAAAACACCTATTGAAAACATTAAGGCCAATGAATTTTAATGTCAGTTGTTCGTCAGCATCGGCGTGGAGTTTTGAACCCGCATTATAAGTTTTCACTTTTGTTTTTATTTTTTTTTCGTAGCAAAATTGCATTTTAAAACTTACAAAAAGGTCTCTCCAAGTATTGACTGACAATAGTTGCTTTGATCTGTCAAGTCCTCGCTAATAAATATGCGCATGGACAACACGTGGTCTGTAGTCTCTAGCTTCAACTGAAGCCCTAAAAATAACAAACCGCGTGAACAAATGTGGTTTGCATTAAGAATAGTATCTATCACACACACACACACACACACACATACACCCAAAACTTGACTGTCTTTTTACTTCACTTTCATATCCGATCTACATCGTCAGCAGATGTTAACAAATTTACTAATGATATTTGCCCTATCTGCCGCACTATACTCAGCTCATTTGAGGACTATAATCAAGGTTTCTGCTGGATGAGTTTTGGCCGTGCTGTCTACAGTTTGTATCAATAATATATGCTATGTCATTGTATAAAGGGTGCATAATATTGGCTGCACGAGCTAGCATAGCAACAGACTTGCCATCCGTCTGTCACAATATTCGTAGATAATAGGGAGGATAGTATTTCCTGCATTAGGGATGATGAAATTCGATTGTCAGTTTCTCGTAAACCCAACTCTGAAAACTGATTAGGGGTTTTTATTAATTTATTACTACATATTAACCATCCTTTTTCAATGTATGTGAATGCTCAAATGAATATTAAACAAATAAAATGAAACAAAAACTACAGTGACTGTAATTGTTATTTACGCAGAGAAACTAAATTTGTATTTACTCCATGTATTAAATACCCGTGTGCTGATAAAAATAAACAAAGCCCCAGCCTTTCAAATTAAATACGCCAAACAAAAATCAATTTCCCAATCCCAGCACTCATTCCACAGAGCAATCCGGTTTTTTTATGCATTTGCTGGCAGTGTTCGCCAATAGATCACTCGATTGTCATGTTAATTTCCGAGTAATGGCAGCATGGTCACCACTAGTCACTCTAGCGACTATTGAACCGAACCGGCCTATTTATCATAACCCAGAACCACGGATATTGCAATTGATTTATTTGTTAGTGTTTTGCCGAATCCAACCAAATTTGGTCTGTTCTTGATTATCCATGCAGTTCGCTCTATGAGGGAGCTTAAGGCGTCATTGCTATAGGCGACTTTGAAGAGACAAAAATGGTTTATTAATGGGGGAGTATTAGAGGATCGTCACTTTGTAATAATAAAATATAATTGAAATTGTTGTGGTGTTTGTTTTGTTGCTGTTGTTGCTGTTATTATTAGTGATTTTACAATTTTTTTTGTTGTTTATTTGTTTGTCGGGTTGTTTGTTTGTTTGGTTTTTGTTGTTTTTTTTCTTTTGTTATTGTTTGTTTGTGTTTGTGTTTTTTTTTTTTTTTTTTTTTTTGGGGGGGGGGGGTGTTTATTGCTGCTCCACATGGAGGTTCGACGTTGCAATGGAACATGAGGACAAAATATTATGTTTCTATACATTTTTGTGTTAAATAAAAAACAAAATACAAAAAAAAATGTCCATGCAGGTCAGTAAGAATTGTGACAATCAAAAGGAAAAAGGTTCCGGAAGCATATTTCCGTTGTGTCCACCTGACATATCTCTCCATCAAGTCACACACTGCGGTGTGCATTCACCTGAACATATTTTGCGTACATAGTATATACGGTACTCGCACGCACTACGTGACGACCATTGCTGTGTGCATAATCAAAATATTGTACATCAAGGTCCTCGTGTTTTTTTCTCTCTCTTCTAAGTCACGTTATCGGTTCCGCCCGACAAAACTCGGATAAAAACCAAACTCAGTCCCATACACCTTATTCTTTCTACAACGTAGCTTTACAGCCAGCGACTGCCTTGTACAGTTGTGATCTGCTTTCGAAAATGGAAGGCAGCGACAACGACAGCACGTGGATTGTGTATGAAACTACAACTCTACCCGGGGTAGAGTCGCATGATGCATCTGTTTTCCTCGGCGTTCTTCTGACTCTGCTTTCTGTTGTAAGTATTCTGGGGAACATTGCGACGATATGGGCGTTCAAGTCCAACCACAAGCTCCGCCGTAAACATAGCAATCTACTGATTCTGGGACTGTCGTGCTTTGATCTCGTAATCGGCGCTACGGGGCTACCTGCCGCTGCAATCTACACCGGCTTCGGCACCTGGCCACTAGGGAGGGACGTCTGCGTAATCAACGCTCTCTTCTCCGTAGTCGGTGTGTCCGGTGGGATGTACACGGTCACAGCCATCAACATCGACCGGTACTTACTCGTGTCAAGGGATTACTCGGCCTATCTACGCATCCAATCCTCCAGAAATCTGAAACTGCAGATCGCCGGGTTCTGGTTGCTGGCATGGTTGATCAGCCTGAGTGAAACGATCATCTGGACTGCCGGTGGGACGGCAGAGGTGGAGAAGCTGATAGACTTCGAGAAGGAGTGCCGCTCACCGGTAAGAACAGACCCTCAGTTCGCTATTGCAACCTCGGTTATCCTCTTCGCAATTCCCTTCTTCATCATGATCGTATCCAATCTAGGTTTCGTTGTGCTGTTGCGTCGACGTCTTCGCAGGCGGTATACCCACAGTATCATGGGCAAACTTGACGCAAAATTAACAAAGGGAGAAAAGGGATCCGGGACCAATACCTCTTCACAGAAAGAGAAAGACGTTCCAGCCGACCCCGAGGAAGTCCAGCCAATGAAATCGGACAAGACTCCTGAGGATGCAGACGGACCCCACGCTGATGGGTCCAACTCGGCCCCTTCCAGTGTTAGATCTGCCGTCAAAGAAAGTCACCCTCCACTGAAGAAGAAATCAAGCGCTGTCAAGATGAAGAACAGGTACATGAAGCCCGCTGTAAGACTTGCGATTCTCATGAGCGTCTTCGCGTTCTGCACCCTTCCGTACCCCATATTTGTCTTAATAGCCGACACGAAGTGCAGTGACTGTGCGGTGCTGGTCGCCAGAAACCACCTGTCGAACTTGTTACTCGCCAACTCGGCACTCAACCCATTCGTGTACGCCGTGATGCATCGGCAGATCAGACAGTTTTATTCTCAGAAGTTCAATTCTCTTTTTTGTCGACGAAAACGGTATTAACTATTTAGAATTGATCTTCACAGGGGACTGCAATCATTGATGGAGAGAAAATGGGAAGTAATGGCTTAGCATCAAAACAAGGAAATTGTGTCAAGTGTGAATACAAACTACGTGCATAATAATCAACTGCATGCATTATAATAAAGCGCCTTTATGCTCTGATCACTAGATAATAGAAACTAAACGACAACAATAAATGTTGGTTTCAGACTGTCCAAGAATAAAGGGTAAATTTAGAATAAAGGGCCGTATAAATTAAGTTGGGGAGGTGGAGCTTTCTGCTCTACCAGCCAGGCTTCTGATGGATGATACCCAAGCCTACATCCTTACGGACTGTAAAGGGGGTAACCCTGTTTCAGCCCCAGGAGTAGGTGGTAATGGCCCCTGGGAAAACAGTTGATTTGTAGCCCACACCTCGAGCGGCTTACTGGCCTTGTGTATCTGGCGACTTGCATTAAAATAATAATAATAATAATACAAAATAACAGTCGGGTACAGCGAGGCACTCAAGGGGAGGGGGGGGGGGGCTTGGGGGAATCGAACACCCTCTTAAGTCCTGTCATATTTTCTCATTTTAAAAACTATTGTTATTCTTTGCAGAGAGAGACAATTGAAAAGGAAAAGGGAACATGTTACCAAAAAGGAGCATTAAAGGGTCACGGAAGGGGCGCATTCCGAAAGTGTGCTGTTCGGTGTTGGCTTTTCATGTTGATACAATGAACCACCCCTCCCATCCACAAACTCCACCCTACACCCTGCCCAAGGCAGGCTCCATTTTCAAGCTCCGTCAAACGAAATAAGTTCTGGGTGCGCCACTGGTCGGTTTGGCCAGAAATCGTAAAATCTCAGAATGACATTATTGCAGGTGCTACACAAAAATGATAACCGGACCAGAAATTGCGTGTTTAATTCGATTTTCATATCTTTTTTTTCACGCAATGTTCAAACCCTTTGAAGTTGCTTGTTATAGTTTTTTGAATATTTTGTTATGTCAAAAAAAAAAAAAAAAAAAAAAACCCAGACCATCAATTTTACACTTAATTTTCATTGCAAAGTAAATCGTTCTTTTCGGGAAGGGGTTACGGTGATGATTATTTTAAAATCAAGTGTTTCACTGTTAATGTTTTGATATAATTATACCATTAAATCAAAAATTTACGTGCAATCCGCAGCTGCATTTATGACATTTCATACTTGCAATCATAAACGATTGTACATTATTTATAATGAACAAAGCAAAAATAATAGTGACTCAGTGAATGCGCTAGATAAAAGATAAAATTATTAATCACTGCAATTGTAGCTTATTAAAGTATTTATACGGAACATAATTTATAGACATTTATTCAAGAGAAAGTTTACAGAATATTTATTAATGTTGTAATTTAATTGTTATCGTTTTAAGAACAATTCCTGGAGATTTTTTTAAAGTGAAAATCACGTCCTACATCTTTCTTTTTTATGCCTACATTGTACACAAACAAAATAATTGAGTCGTTTCTACGACTGTTAGAAAAATAAGTAAGTAATACGTTACGAGAAGCAGAACTTAATATTCTTTGCACTGTTTGATGATGCGTTAATTAATTATAAACGTCATTGTTTTCATGGCTGCAGACTTTCATTGTCAGATGCTCTTTTTGTAAAGATCAATTTATATACAAATGTAGATTAAATCTCAGATCTATATTCTTTTGTTTTTCATATAGTGTCTTCGTAACAAAAGGGAATAATCATCCTTAAAACACAGTCCCAAATCCTTTCGTGTCAATTTGCCAAAGTGAAGGATTCAGGATTTGGGCTGGTAGGCAGAACACAAATGCTTATCACATAGCTAGGGATACCAATCTTATCTATGTCCAAACAATTGTGTTTTTGAGTGACATAGGAGAGGTGGATATTGGAGGATTGAGGCTACATGCTAGCAACAGTGTCCAGTCTGTAAGGGTCGAGTCCGAACATTTATAATGAAGGAGGGAGCGACGGGACGGGGAAGGGGAGGGGGTAGAGAGACAACGAGGGAGGGAATCGGGGATAATCTGTTTTATGGGTAACACGAATAAGAGCCGTCTGCGACTGTAAGATGCAGAAAGAGGATTTACAAAACAATCCTCTAATTCCATTCAATCAATGGGATCCCGATCGAGCGCCAAATTTATAATTGGTTAAAATGATCAAATAAAATATTTTGCTTGCACTTGTACACACTGCCTTTCATACACATTGGCGTTCGTGCATTTCTATTTACTCACTATAGAATGAGTTTGATTTATGACATCCTGTTGTGTCATCTCTCTGCGTGTGGGTTAAAGTGTTGTATTGTTTTTAAACTGGTGAATGCAATTTCACGGTGAGCGTTTGGTCACAAAAACCCACACAATGTATGACATGATAATTATTATTATTACAAGCTAAGAGAGCATATTTCAATTATTCATTTAGATAACATGAACTGCAGTTGGAATTATATCGATATTCACAAGTATAATTAATTATCAAAAATGAGAAACAAATCAAAGGAAAACATGTCTGTAAAACTTTAACCTGGTTTGAACCCACCTATCAGACCACTTGACTCTGACAATGGGAAAAACAATCCGGAAGCATGGTATCCTTGCTGCCACAAGGTTGGGTTGCTATCGTCTTCCGTCTGGGTACCAGTATACATGTACATTTCCGGGTAGCATTTTTTTTTATTTTTTATTTTTCTTTTTTTTTTCTTTTTGCAGTTCAGAATTGCCATCCTTGAAAAAAAAAATGTATTTTTTAAGGATTCCCTTTTTGGATTCGATTAAAAAAAAAAAATAAAATAAAAAGAAAATCCCCATTGAAAATCATTACGACTGTGGCAATTTCTGGACTGCAGAAAAAACCTTCTGGGTATACCCTCCAAAACTTCCACATGTATTAAGAACTTTGTAAAAATACAGGGTGGTGAAAAAAGAAGAAAACAAAAATCGAATTCCCACAATGCATTTTTAACTATCACATGACGCATTACTAGTACCCCCCAAAAGGTGGAAATGTTGTTGAAAAAGACAAAGAATCACAAAAACGTTAAAAACAAAGGTCAAACAGACGGTTGTCATGGTAACAGCTGCCCCCGATAACAGCATGGTAGGAGGCACACTGTGCCCTCCACCACCCCCACCCCCGGTCTTGATACTAGGGTTAAAATTCCTGTCAAACGTGGGTGTCTTTCTTTTTGCACTACCCTGTTCAAAACCAACTCACCAGATGAGGAATTGTTTGTATAATAATCATAAAAACTTATGTAGCTTTTCAAACAAGGGTTAGTCATGTTATATTCGCCAAACTCTTTGTTAGATTTTGTTTTTCTTTAATAATTAATGGGTCTACGACTGGCTACAAACCAAAGTGTTAAATCTACACTTATAGAGTTTGGTTAGTGACAACACTTTGAAAGAGTTAAATGCAAACTCAATTGAAGTGTTGAATTTATACTATAAAGTCCCAGATGTGAAACGCTAGTTTGACACTTGTATTGGTTGAATCTAACTTTATAAAAGTGTTGTCGATGACCGTGTTGATTTAAAACCTGAGATACCTGTTGGTGAATTCATTTGAGAAAAACATTTTTTTTTACTTGCGTTTTGCTGATGAAAATGAAATTCCCGTTCGTCACCTTGGAATATGTGATATTCTTTTTCTATTCATTATTATTCTCCAGTGAATGCATTCGAGAATTTGTGGTTGAATAATTCTAATATGAGAAATGCCTACCTTAAGAAAAAGCCCAAAATCTGGAAGGTTTTACTTTCCGTGTATGTTGATTTGCTCGGGATAAAATTTCCGTCAAGGGATCCAACGCTGATCTTTTGACGGCTTGAAATGAGTCTAATGTCCGCAGTAAAAATTATATTATTTCAATTTCAGATGTTACCGAAATGAGTTGAACCAGAATTGTGCAAATAAATGGACATGTCAATAAATGTATGAAACCATTCCTCGAAATTTCCGTGTAATAACCTAACACTTATGTATTAAAAGTGTGCGATTTTTTTCCATTTATGATTATTTTTTAAAGGTTTTATTTGTGTACTTATTTGTTTGAAAGAGAAATATGCGGGAACCATATTTGTGTAACATTTGTGGGATTTGAAAGCAGCAACTACTATAAATCCTATTAATAACAACAACAGCAACGACAACAACAACGTCGACGATGACGTCGATAAAGACGTCGACGACAACGGTGATGAGACAGCAACGACGGCGACGACGACGAAGACGACAACCACAAACATGATAGTTTTATGAATGGTATTATATCTAGGTGGCATAGCGGCGGCTGACAGCTCATTTTTTCCCGATGCTTCATTCTCATGGCGTCTTAGAACATAATTTGTGTCTTGCATAATTGTCATGGTGTATAAAACTGCAATATTGAAAGACGGACTTTCTTTTTGATAGGAGTCGGTCGGTGTGTGGTCATGGCTTTTTTTGTTGTGTTCTAGCCTCATCAGAAGATCAATGGCGTAACTAAGGGGGGGCAGGGTGGGGGGAGGCACGTGCATCCCAACTGGTGTCCGTGCCCCCCCCCCCCCCCCCCGTGCCACCCCTATTTGTAAATTGGACTTTTGAGATTGAAAATTTCCAGAATAAAATGTTACATTTTGAAAGCTTTTCTATAGTAATGTCAATGTTTTTAAAACTATATTTATTTACATGCAGACAAGTTTTTTTCCTCCACGCCAGATTGTTTTATAAAACATAGTAAACGACATAACGAAAGAGCGCTGAAAAGGGTTTGTTTAGGAAAAGTACAAACGGAAACTACAGTTTTAATTGGCCAAAAGTGCCCCCTCAGAGAAGAAAATGGTGCACTCCCTTGTGCCCCTAAAATGTTACCCTAGTTGCGCCGCTGCAGAAGATTGTAATAATTGTAGGCTGACCTGGTTTTTGTGTTCTTGACCCATTAACAATTTGGATAGAGTAAACATTTCCAGGAAACTGGAAATGAACGCATGAGGAGGAAACTATGCTGACGAGAATCGGTACCTTGGCGGCGACTTCCTCAGGTCAATGCAATCATTAATATTACAAATCATTACCCTGTTCTGACTGCTTCATTTAATTGATTGACCTTCTGGATTTTTGAGCCTTACTAAAAAAGCGTTGGAATATGCTTAACACTTTATCCATTTGTAACTTTCACTGTTGCTGCCTGCTCCGTGCATTTAAGGCCAATTTACAAATTGATGAAACAAATTATAGTTGAAATCAAGCATAACAAAAAGGGGGCACGAACCAGAAGAAGAATTACTGATTTGTAACTTCTACATGATTGTATCTATGTAGACATAACTTATTCGTAACTGATAGGTTATTTTTTTATGATGTATCCATTAGGGCCAAGCATTTACACTATCTAACGATTTATCACCAATCCTACGACAGCATTCAATTAAATATACGTTATATATTAAATCATACCTTGGTAATAAACAACGTATCAGTGTCAACCGCGCATTTATAAACAAACAGTAGTATACATGTGCACTTACTCGTGACTATAATAGTACGGGTGTAATTGGACAAAAAAACCTCCGTGAAAAACGGGGAGATTCCCAAAACGGCTTAAAGTTTTTGGTGGCAACCAAATTAGCTGAATCAGTATACATCAGCTTAGGTTTAAGTTTGGATAAACTAAACGGAAACACGAGTACGTCTTCAATGCGACCTTCCAGAAACTGGACCAAGGGGCGTGGCGTGAGACGAAATAAAAACAAACACGACAGAAACCGATCTTCACTCGCAGTGGAGTGGAAACAATACACAAAATTATGAAGAATGCCATCAAAATTAACCCTGACAACCTTGAAATGCGGCAGTGCAGGGTTTCCCAACCGAATGTTAAAATTGCGTTCCAATCATGCAAGACACTGTTTTGATGTTGCATATACTTCAGTGGTTGATGGAGTATGCACAACTCACATGAAGCAATTCATTAAAATTCCTGCATAGTCCAATTAAAGGCTGATTTATGAAATCCAATCATTCGAAAATAGACAGGAGCCTCACGGAGGTTGATCACCCTCCAAGGCGGTGATTAATAATACAGCCTGCATCGCTTACCAGGCTTACCTTGGTGAATGAGCGGGTAACATCAATGATGCGCAGTGTCCAGCCAATCAGACTACTTCATGTGCACGTTATATAATCCTTTTCTTGAGCTATTCATGTAACTATGTGATCTTTGTTCCGAGGGCTGCAAGTGCTCTACCCATGAGGGAGTTTAGTGGAGCAAGATGTCGTTGACCATTGACTCTCAGTGCACCCAGCGGACCCTTAATAGTGATAGTCAAATCTTATAGTGATAGTCAAATCTTACTGGTTTCTAGTCAAATCTGACGAATGTTGTTGTTGTTGTTGTTGTTGTTGTTGTTGTTGTTTTTTTTCTTCTTGGTTTCATCAACAAAGACGGTCCCATGAAACCTAATAACCGAGGGCTGCAAGTGCTCTACCCATGAGGGAGTTTAGTGGAGCAAGATCTCGTTGACCATTGACTCTCAGCGTACAAGGTACACTCTTATAATGACCTACTCAAAATATTGACTGTTTTTCCTATAGTTGTTGAAAAATGACCAGGAAATTAGTAAAAAAAATAACAACGGATTTAGTCGCACCAACAAGAAAAGGTAATTGGATTTGACTCCAATTTTTAGTTTTTTAAATAATCCTGACTAGAAAAAAACTATTCAGATTGGCTGATTTTCAGTTGCACCTAGCTGACCCTTATATAGTGTTAGTCAAATCTTACTGTTATACCATGGTATTAGATTGTGAATTTTTATTGGTTGAGAACCAACCACGTGACATAATACAAAATGTCATGTCTTCCCAAAAAAGTGATGTTGTCGGGGTCCATTACCTAGATCGTCCTCAGAAAATTCATTTCATCGTCCCCATTGATATGTATATTGAAGTTAGCAATACACAGCAGACAACAATAATATTGTATACTGGTTTCTAGTCAAATCTGACGAATGTTTTTTTTTTAATTTCTTGTTTTCATCAACAAAGACGAACCCATGAAACCTAATAACGTATAAAGGAACTTTTTTCAATGACCAACTTGAGGGGCACTAAAACAATGGGAATACTGCTACCCTGCAAAGAATGTCAAAGAAATAGTACCGCCTTAGGGAGGAATTTCTACAGAGGGGACAATAGACCTTATGTGCAAATGACGTCATATGAGGGGGGGGGGGTGCCCTCGGCTAGAGGTCGAAGGCCTAGTTTGGTTCCCAGACTCAAACATCTGCGACTATTCTCTGTCGATTTGAGGGTCAGGTATCACCCGAAGGTCTTTTTAAGGAAATCACATCCCATTATTAGTTTTTGTTTCCAACAACTTCAACACTAATTTTGAATATTTGTGTTCCATTTTTACAAGCTGTGATTATCCCAGGCTTTTTGAATGTAAAAAAAGCACGTCATCAGCGCTTCGTTTTTTGTCCAATGACATCGTCCACCGTTGGTGACAAGTAATGAATATTGATATATGCTGCGTCATGATCTATTTTGAGCGTCGATGATGCTTGAGCTAAGATTTTTGACAAGAGTCGTCAGGGAATCTTTGGTCAGGGAACCAGGCTATCATTGGCCCATCCTGTGCGTTGCGCGTTCAAATCTGTGCGTTTCCATTGTTGCATTATCGTTTTACCTCTAAGATGGCAGCGTGATGACGTCAATCCATAACGTCAATACTAGGACAATAATGGTACCCCACATACTATCAAACTCTGTTAAAAGTGTGTAAGCGTTAAATGTAGAAGTTCTTGGAGGGAATGCCCAGCCCAACTATTCGTAGATTTAAACTAATTTAATAGACAAAAATACAAAATCTAAAAATACAAAATCTGTTTTTTGATTTGTAGTTATTTTCTTGTTTTAATAGACCACTTGTTTAAGATTATCATAATTATAGAGAGATACAAAATAACAATCCAAACAGCGTGAACGTGTGTCGCAAACAGTGCTTTTCAGAAAATGTGGAAAAAATATGGATACTAAGTGGATGACTTTATGCACAATCTTCATTCAAAAAAAGGGGGGTTGTAAAATATCCCCGCACCCCGGGGATTTAAGACTCTGTGTAGACTAATCCAAGCATCTCGTCCGTGGTGATCTGCACCACTGCAGCTATGGCCGCCCGACGCGCGCGTCGATGCACACGCACTGTGAATCCGACATACTGATTGGTACCTATGCGCGGTTTGCGTGCTATTGTCGCGTCGTGCGCACATGCGGCGACCTCAGGTGTGGTGGTGTAACCACCATGAACAAGCTGCTCGGATTAGTGTGTTCCAGTTAAACTATACTGTCCATATTGACTCAATTCACCTGACGTCATCATCACAAAAATCTTGGTTGCGCCATTTTGGAAGTTAATGTCACCGTGTGGTAAACAGTGCAGTGGGCTTTTTATAGGCGACGCGGCGTTTATACACGCTTACCATGGAGTTTTATGTGCAGCGTGATTCCCGAGATGGCGAGCGTGGCAGACAGCCGCGTGTGACGTTGGTGCAAGGGCTGAATAGGAATATTTTATTTAACACACCGTTAATTTCTCTGAACTCCTGGGGCATTTCTGTGATTGTTTTCGTGAAAATCCCTCAAGGTTCGCTATTACAATTTAATTATTGGGCCCTTCTCCTCACGGAGCTCCTTGGGAGACATACACGGCTGAGGAGACATACAAAACTACATTCTCAGCAAAACAATTTGCAGGAAAGCAACTGCCAGAAACATACATTACACGTTATTTTGGTTAAAATCCTCTGTTTCTGCGAAGTAACTTTTTTTGTTATTCAAAGTAAGTAATTGGTACCTGGGCCCAATTTCATAGAGCTGCTTAAGCACAAAAGATAGGTAAGCATAGCAAAATTATGCATACCAGAATAAGGTTACCAGCCACAGTAGCATGCCACATGTACAATTTTTGACTGGTATCCTGCTCATTTCTGCTAAGCAGAAAGTTGTTAAGCGACATTTTCTGCTTATGCGGCTATGAAATTGGGCCCTGGTTACACGTTGGTATTTTACGAGTTTACATAAATAAGGCCGTGTCCAAAAATAACGGCTAAGGCATGCAGTGGCTACGGCCAGAAAGCCGTACACTCCCATTCGTCAATGTTGTCATTGAGGCCAATGGCCAAAGCCGTAACCGAAATCGTTTGATTTGGACTTGGCTTTTGATAACATGTTAATACTAACATTAAAGTATAGGCCTACAAGTTAAAATAACAATTCCCGTGTTAAGTCTGATTTACTGATGCAACTATAATGAGCATTTTTATTGTTTTATTATTGTGCGGGCTGTCAATATGTTTGACTATAAATTTGTCTCATCAGTCTCGTTTCAGTATAACTTTATTGCCGTTCAGCAACTCTAACAGCAGTGATAAAAATAATAGCTTTTTATAATGTGACAGTGTCGTCAAAACATTTGTCGATTTTATTTAGAAACGTGCGAGCAGACTTCCAAATTATTCTTGAAACATTCCTCTATCAGTTGTTGCAATAATAAAGCGGCATCGTCTAAATTCTTTTCATTTCTTCGTTCGTGCAATAGACCGATCCATTAAGCCCCACCCCATACGTGTTGACCAATCACAGCCTTGGGTACGCCACCGAAAGTCCGACAAAAGTCCGACACGATGAAAATCCTAGTGGAAAAATGTAAACATTGTGCTGCCCACGTTAGTGGTGATTTAGCCAATGCTGTGATTGGTCAATATGTTTAGGGGCGGGGCTTAATGAATCGGTCTATTGTTTTCCTCCACATTGAAACCGAGGACTTACAAATAATATTAGGTACAACACGTGTGCGGTTTCTGTCACATTACGTTCACGGTTGCTGTCACATTAGACATTACACGACTGTCCGTCACAGCACGTTCATGGTTGCTGTCACACTGCTTCACCATTGCTGTCACATTATTACATTCACGCTTGCTGTCACATTATATTCACGGTTGCTGTCAAATTACGTTCACGTTTGCTGTCACGTTACGTTTACGGTTGCTGTCACATTACGTTTACGGTTGCTGTCACATTACGTTCACGGTTGCTGTCACATTACGTCCACAGTTGCTGTTACAATGTTCACGGTTGCCATCACATTAGAATGAACAATGACAGGTTCTCGGTTGACATCAAAAGAGACGAATGTGTTTTATAAACTAATTTCTTTACAATAAATGCCAGAAGGACTCGGATATGAAATCACAACTAAACAACTCACAAGGGAAGCACACATGGAAATGCATGCAATGATGGGCTTTCTCTGCACTATTATCTGACAACGTGAATGGATGATAATTAAAACAAATAAGTAACACATAAAACACTATGATAAGAATGGCTCATTTACAATGTTTGTATAGCCCAATATAAATGGCCCCTTTTCAGTGCAAAACAAAAAAAACAACACCTTTTAAAGTGAAATACCGATACCAATTTCCGCCCCAGATTTAAAGCCCCAGCTCAAACATTGGTAAGAAGAACAACATAGATGTTAACAGATTTACATATACCTTACATGATATAAAGATAACGATGGTAGAAAACAAACTGTCCTTGAAATATTTTTGCCTGAAGTGATATCGTTTTTAAACAATAAATGAAACAAGGTCCAAAATTAGTTTTCGTTTCAGTAAGACGAAAACTCTGCCTACAGGAACGCGTACAAAAATGCTCATGGCATTTTTACCGTTTTCTCGCAAATGAAACAACGAAATGAGCTGGCATTTTCACTGGTTGGTTTAATTAAAAATATCTTGAATTGTGCCAATGTTGAGCTAGTCCTTTATAAACACATAAGCGTTTTGGCAAATTTTGTTTTACTAGTGAACAAATTTTGCTCTTAAAGAAGTGGTCCCTTCGGCTCTGTTAGTTTCATGGTATATTGTTATCGCTTCCGAGATATTCTTTCAAACTAGAATTGTACAAACGCCCAGTTACACGTCCTTGTCGCGGACAAACGACGCAAATATTCCACCTTCTTTCTCCATGAGTTCATTCGGCGCTCCGTACTCTGCTACTTTTCCTTCATCGAGCACCAGAATTCTATCCGATTGTAGAATGGTCGTAATGCGATGCTGAGGGAGAAAATGAGAAAGAATTGTCCTTAAACTACCTGTTATATTTAAAACGGTTGTTTCCATTCTGTGTTCACATCTAGTTAGATTTTGCAAAATATTGATATTCTACAAGTAATTTTACCAAATTAGGGAGGTTAAACTATACGTTTTCTGGTTACGCGTTACGTGTAACGCCCGCATGGATACGTGCGTAGTCGTCATAAAAGTGCGTGTTGACTGTACGTGTATTACGCCCAGCTATACGTTCGCAATGAACGGATGAGAAAGCAATGTTATAAATCTGCATATTTAAAGCATTTTTACGAGAATTTTTTTTTACAACCGTGTCTTCTCCATGTGATCGCTCTGACAAAGGGCGTTTATTAATTATTGATTTTTGTATCCCTTTTCCCGACGTTGGTAAACCCGCAACGCATAGCTTAATGACCATGAGCGTGCCTACCCTAGTATTGTGCACGACATTTTTAGGTATTGTGTTGTAAATTTAATTGTGGATCTGTCTTTCCATGTCTGTGTATCAAGGGCTCGATTTCACAAAGAGCTAAGCTTTTCATGTTAAGATGTGCATCAATCTTAATTGCAAAGCAAAGTGTGATGGCACAATTCAAATCACTATGGTGGTACTGACAACGCATCTTTTAAGATGAATCTTAGTGCTTTGTGAAGCCGAGCCCAGGTTTCGATTTCACAAAGAAGTAAGATTCATCCTAAGATGAGTTGTCAGTATTACCACAGTGATAGGTATTTTGACGCCACACTTTGCTCAGCAATTAAGATTGATGCACATCTTAAGATGAATCTTAACTCTTTGTGAAATCAAGCTACGGGCCCCCAGGGAGAACAGTAAATGGCAGTTGATGGAGCTACCCTGGTAAAACTAGACAAAAAAATAAATAAATAAATAAATAAATACCGCAATTGTCAGCACGGTGCGTTCAGCGAAGGCGGTTGTCACCACGCTTTGAAGAATCTTGTCCTAGAATGTGAAAATGAGACCACATGTTATTTACCTCATCCAACAAACTTGTGTCGCATTTTTGTATAATGAATTAAAGGATGCCCAGAACCACGTGGTCTGTTGCCCGCTTAGAAAATGGCCGACGCCAAAAATTAAATCCATATCCTTTATCGGATGATCACAAAACAACACAAGTTTATCGTTGTGATAGAAATGTAAATTTTACTGCAGCAGGCGTTGTATAGTTTATTTAGAAATCATCAAAGTATTGCTTAGAGTTTATACTTGTTTCTCAGAAGTCTTTTTGGGGGGATTGTGCGTAGTGAATGTGTTCTCACATCGTTGCAATTTTTTTACAATGTTGGAATGGCGTCATGCAAGGTCGTGGCGCACTGGGCTGTACTACAAACCAGCATGCCCTTTCTAAATTAACAACCTGCTGCTTAGCGAAATTGAGCAGGATACCAGTCACAAAGTGTACGTGTAACATAATATTTTGGCTGGTAACCTTTACTCTGGTAAGCATAATATTCGGGGGTGGGGGGGGGGGGGTTATCTAGTTTTTCTGCTTAAGCAGCAGCTCTTTGAAACCGGACCCTGTATTGTGAAATTTAAACTGCGTGATATGTGGCCATGGTTGCGTCGCTCATGCATTGAGATGATTAATGTTTTGATCCGCCAGTCTTATATGCATGGCGCTCCAATTTAACACGCACTCTCATCTCCACAAGGATGGTACATCATTGTCTCCAGATTGTAATGAATAAATCATGAAACCTGCCAGTAGAACTTCATCATAGTAGGTCTAAAATATTGTTAGACAATAGCGTGAAAAACATGTGGGCAAGGCCTAAAATTGTAGCCCGTAGTTTGAGGGCTTACATTTAGGTCTAGGGCTATATTACTATACAGGCCGCACAAACAGTTTCAAGTGCTTTTCTGTCTACCCAAATCGAATTGAAATTTAATGTTTAGGGATAGGCTATAACCAAACAAGGTAGTAGTACAATATTCATATAAAGTTCTAAGGACAATTGGTATTATAAAAACCCTGTACACAGATTCTGCCTTGTGATTGGTTTAGAGTGCGTCACATGATATGTGTTACTTTTACGCGACGAACTATACCCGTAGTAACCAGTGTACTATACCCGTAGCAACCAGCTTACTAACCCGTAGCAACCAATGTGCTATATACCCCTAGAAACCACTGTATTATACCCATAGCAATTGCAGATTCTTGGTACCTCGAGGGAAAATAGAACGCACAGGGATCACCAAGGGGGTAGTAGTTTTAATAATAGCAACAGTCAATAATTATTTGTATAATTATTATAATCATGAAGAGCCATTTTGCTGCATCTGTACAATTCCATACCGTCTCAAGGTCGATTGAGGCGGTGGCTTCGTCCATGATGAGGATACGGGACTTCCTGAGGAAGGCCCGAGCCAGGCAGAACAACTGCCGCTGGCCAACGCTGAAATTCTCACCACCCTCGCTTATGGCTGATTCTGAAAAAGAGGCATTTTATAACTGTTGATAACACGTCATCAAGGGGGTGTACTATCTTTCTTAGTGGTAAGCTAATGCGTTAAAGCACTACTGAAATCAAATTAAAGGGGGATGTTTGCCGAACAGCTTTTCATTATCATCCTCACTGTGCAGGCGACCACAATCTTTTCCCGACAATCATGTCTGGGGTTAACATCCCTTCTGTGTCTCCATTAAGAGTTTGGATGTCACCTACAAACGTTATTGGTTGGCGACCTCTATGTTTCTTGCCATAGGATTGAGTGAACAGGCACTGCGTTCTTGTAGGTTCCGCTTCGCCTATTCTTAGGACATGTCTAATGATGTGTAGTTATCGGTGCCTGTTTTTTTTTTTTTTTTTTTTTTTTTTTTTAGATATACTTGCTCAGGCCAATTTTTGTTTAGGTATGGGTTATTTGTACTCTTTTACCTTTTCATTTGCAGCTAGGGTTTAAAATCTTTAAAATAAGAACCCTTAATAAGAAAGGGGAAGCTTTAGATTATTAGCATTCCTTAAATCCAGTCGTCTTTACTTTGATTTATGATTTCTTCGTAGAAGGAGTCGTCGACGGTCAAAAATGATTTAATTTGATGAATATTTTAGCAGGTCCTGTCATTTACTCACCCAAGCCTCCGTCGAGTGACGACACGACATCTCTCAGCTGAGCAATCTCAAGGGCACCCCATAGCTCTTCATCGTCGCTAACTTGACCAACTGGGTCCAGGTTCTTTCTGTCGGGAGAAATGTTGGAAGGAAAATAATGCTCCTTGGTAGTGGCGTGACCTTAGAGGGGGAGGAGGAGGTTGCTTGAGCTTGGAACCTATATGATTTTTTGGTTTTTGCGTTTCCAACATGTGTAGTGCATAACTTGTACTAGCCATTTTGAGACTTGGCGGACACTGTACGGGAGAGCATTGCTTGGTTTGGGTGTATACAGCCAAACTTACCAAACCAAATAGTGTCCTGGCGACGTGGCCACCATCTCAAAATGGCTTGTAATGTGTCCACCATTTTTAGATGAAGTGGACACGTTACTAGGGCACTAATTGGTTTGGGTAAATTTGTATACACCAAAACCATCAATACAGTCCACTCCTATTTCTTTTTTATTGTGTCCGCCATACATCAAAAAGGCTAATGAAACTATGACTGTTCAAAATGCATAGTGTATGATTCAGTACATCGATTAGTATAATTAACAGTAGGCCCACGTCTTGCATTTCTTTCAAAGCCCGCCCTCATCCATTTTTTTTTTTTTTTACCCTTGCCTGCTTCGCCAAACTGAAAGTGGCTGGTCACACCTCTGCAGTTTTGAGTTCTATGGTTATATTGTTGTTGTGGGCTTTCTTCGGTGAGTTGTGAGCTTCATTTCTTGTTATTTCCATAACTGCTCCATCAAGGTGAAACAAAGCTTGTTTCAGCGGCGTAGCCAGGATTTTTTTAGGGCGGGGGGGGGGGGGGGGTGCGGGGGCAGGGACTATGTTTTTTGGACGAGTTACATTTATCTGGATTTTTTTCATTGGGGGAGGGGGGCACCTGTGGGGCACTGAGAATTTAGAGGGGCACGTGCCCCGCCCCCCAACCCCGTGACTACGCCGCTGGCTTGTTTTAAAACAGTAATTGAAAATAATGTTTGATAATTTTTGTTTTAGTATGATTACGAAACGTGTATCGGTATTCTTCAAGAAATATACACCTCTCCACAACGAAATAAGTTTTTGTTGTGAAAGAAGTTGCCTGCATGTGAAACATGCTGATTGATAGTCACTGCTCTACCTTATTGTTCCAGTAAACAGAACTGGATCTTGTGGAATAATGCTAATTTGACTCCTGAGGGTAGTCAGGGGAACAGACTTGATGTCGACTCCGTCGATTAAGACCCGCCCTGCAACGATAAAAAATAAATTGCTGATTTGTTTTAGTGGGCAATTTGAAGTAATGAGAGATGGGCTCAGAAGCATAAATGGAATTTTGCAGGTTGATTGGCATAGAGCATTGTCCTTGCTCTATGATTGGTCAGCCTTACTCTATGACCTCTGACCTTTTCCGTCTTACCTTGATAGATATCTATGACACGAAGCAGAGCCAACGTGAGCGATGACTTTCCAGCTCCCGTGCGTCCACAAATGCCAATCTGCATCGCACAGAAAAATCAAAAGATATTACTTTTGTTGTGAATCCTATCTACACTACAAAAACTGGGGTGTTAAATTGATTCTCTCGGTATCTATATGTGACAACACCGACATGGTGTTAGTCATCCCCATTGCTTTATCATTGGTAAAATTAACACATTGTCGGTGTTGTCACAGATAGATACCAAAAGAATCAATTTAATTTTTGCAGTGTAAATACGTCTTTAATTAGCAATCACTGTTATATCAGAGACAGTGAGTTTATGACGTGGTAACCGGCCTCATCTAGTGTAATGGTTTCTGTAGATATATCTGGAAACTGAGATCGGTGAAGTTTCTTTATGCAAGTCACACTTTCTTGAACCTTCTCTGGACTTGTTTATTTGAGAACTATGTGAAACCGTTTTGTAAGAGTAAGCGCAGAAATGATCATCACTCTGGTTTATAACCATATTTGGAGTAACCATTACGTAAGACAATGCCCCCAATGCAGCACTACCAATAGCCAATCAGAACGCATGTAATAGCATGTTAAATCATCGAACAGAATATGTCAGAAACACAAATTGTGATTGGTTGAAAAATAAATCTGGCCACGAATACACCAACTACAAGTTACAATCTACAATTTCAACGCTGGGATAGCGTTTCTACTGTTAAATTCACACTGCCCATATTAAGTAATCCTCCTGACTAATTATTTAGGAAATACTTTTTTCCCCTGGAACTTTGTATGAAACTATAAAAGAAAGAAAGATTAACTTTTGGGAAGGATTTTGCTTTAAGTTATTATTATTTTTCTTCTTTCTGGTAATGAAACTAAGGGAACCTCAAAAATGACTAGCACTGTGACACCAAGGCCTGAAAAATCTATGTAGAGAAGATGATGAAGAGATGTCAGTTTTAGTTGTGGGAGGACAACCCCAAATAGGGGGGGGGGACCAATCCACATGCAAGGCTCAAGTCCGGGATTCGAACCTGGGTCCGCAGGGGGTAAAAGGCAGGGAAGAACCCACTGAGCCAAACTAATTGCCCCAAAAGTTATTGCTGCCAAGTTATTTCAGACCTAAGCAGGTCGAGTCCGTATAACAGAACCTAATAATTATTACTAATCAGCTTAATAAAGTAAAATAATATCACACGGTATTATCGCAAACCGAAACTGTGTGGCCGACGACTGCATTGTGGCGAAAGATAGGGCCTATATAAACTCCAACAGTTTGGGTTTACCTTCTGACCGGGCCGAAATGTGACGGTGATGTCACGCAATACTGGATCGGTGTCTCGTGCGTAGCGCACAGAAACGTTGTCTAGTCGGATTTTCCCGCGTCTAGGCCAACCTGGCGGAGGTTCTTTGCCTGGGAAACAAATTAATATTTTGTTCCTTATTATTTCTGTGGGAATATCTTTTAATGACGCTAAAAACGATTGATCAGTCTTAAAGCTCACTCTGATAGTGGGGGTAGCTATTTTGGGGGAATTTTACCTTTAACGATACGAGCATTGAAAAAGAAGGTTTATCTGTTTTTGGACTGTTTTAATTCTGGTTGGTGATCATTACGCCCGTGATTTTGACTGACGCAGGCAAAGGGCCTTGATTCTCATACTTACAGGATCGGATGATTGGATTGATCGAAAATTTAGGATTTATTGGATGAAATTTACGTAATTATTTGGAAACGTTACTGGAAAACTTTGATTAATAATATGATCATGAATGATATGAATAATATGGTCATTGCCAATTTGAGTCGATGGAGCGCGCTGTTCATCTAAACTGTCCTGATGAGGTGCTTTCGTATAAGCATGGAATTTGACACACAGTCAGAGTATGTCACTCGGAAGATATTTTGCTGTATAGGGCCATCACAGATTTGTCTTTCGAAAAAAATGTAGGTAGAATAACAAACTAATTTCAAAATGGCTGCCATTGCTTGTTATTCTATACCTAAAGTAATTTTGGAAAAAGACAATGTTAATGGCAGCACGTTTCGACCATAGCAGAGTCTTTCTCAAAGGCTAAAACAGTTTTTCCTCCAAAGATCAAATCTGCGATGTCCCTTTTACCAAGATCTCTCTCATGACACTTTCTGACTTTTTTCATTAAAGGCACAATTCCATCACCTATACATGCCTTACTATGATTATAACACACCAGTATCAATCCTTCAATGAAATTCTGCTCCTGCGCGCATTTTGCATTCAATTACATGGGTTTATTTGCGTATATGCATATTCAAATGAATACGCTTTATTATGCGCAAAACTTTCTGTATTCTTCTTAAAGGTCCCCAGGAGACATCTGGTGTGCCCAGAGAGAGAATGATATCCACTCAAAACACGGTGTGTATTGCTACATGGTGTTACACTACGCGTATACTACTGAAGATCCCTTGGGTTCATAGTGTACCACCAATGAGCAATATGAGCAAATAATCTGGGCCAGAAGTACACAACCGAGTACGCAGGACTGCATCGCCGCCTTGACCTGATGCAGAGTACTCTGAGAGAGCCTGTTCTGGCTCGACGGGGTCAACGAACTTTTTCTAAAGCGCGCTAAGCTAAAAAGCGCACCTTCGCTGCAACTAAAAGCGTACCACCGATCACTAGATTGAGGGTTAACTTACTGCTCCTACCTTTATAAGGTTCGTTTTCGACGTTTGTGTAGTACTTGACACGCTCTACTGCATTCATATTCATCTCGAGATCCGCCACGGTGCGTACGTAGAAATTCAAGTAACCCGCAATCTGGAAAAGAATTTGTTCAAAATCGCAATTTCTTTGCTCAATTTCTTATGCGTCATTATTACGGTTCGTCCGTCAGACACGACATGTACAAAACTATACCGACTGTTTCACAAAATAGACATACATCCTAGGCAGCACTGGGTGTACCGCAGTTCCCGGCTATCGGTTTTCGTTACACTACGGGTTCATATATAGGCCATGTATGTATAACCTTTCTTTACCAAAAGAGTGACCCCGTACATTCCAGGGCCTTTCTGGCAGGCAAGATACTACTTTACATTTTGGTGTCACAAAGTTCCACATTAATTCAAGAGTTACCAAAATGAACAGCTGAATAAGTTTTGAGATGTGCCCCCTTTCTTCATATCAAAAGTTGATAAAAAAAATATAAAAAACAGACGGTGCAATCTCCGTATAATGGAAGAATTTATGTTTTCTTCCATTGGGCTGTGTACAGAATAGACCGATCCATTAAGTCCCGCCTCCTTACGAGTTGACCAATCACAGCCGCGAAACCTGATCACCATTAGTGCAAAGATCACCAAATGGCTGAAATGGTGATCAGATTTCGTGGTTGTGATTGGCCAATGAGAAATGGGTGGGGCTTAATGGATCGGTGTATTGATCATGTCTTCAAGTAGGAGGTCCAGCAGCCGATTTCACGAAACTTTACGCAAACTACGTAAGCCTACCTGTGCCATAAGTGCCCCACAACTTATGCACTAAATGTTGCATAAGTGGACTTACGCAGTTGCGTAAAGTTTCGTGAAATCGGCTGCAGGCCCTATGGCACTTTTGTAAACATGTGATGTCACAGGTGACAAGGTCTGCATTCCGACTGAGAGCCTAAACATTCATTGACCCATTTAACACCATCCACATTACAGCAGCGTAAGATCCTTTGGAATGAGGTGTTTACGGAGTGAACTAGAATATTATGTGCTAAACCGCTTTAGAAAGCATAAAGGTGATTTGCATAATTTTACATATCAATATGGAATACACAATGATGTGCATTTGCTTGACTTTGCATATGTAAAACTAATGAATGGCGCGTGTGTGTTTCGCCCATAAAAAATGCCAAGGATCTTTGTGTAAGTACCGTAGATTATAATTATAATAGTCACTGAGACTCAGCCGAGCTTAGGTCTGTAGCCTCTGTGGCTATACGCAGAACAGTGGCGCTAGTTTTAAATTTAAACAAGGAAATATAGTTTTAAATAGAAACGATTGTTGAGAGCGAGGGGAAGGGATTTGGAACCCCGAAACCACCACTGGACCCGCGTATGGGTCTAGATAAGTGATAGGTGCACGCTCATTAACAAAACCAGCTTGTCTGATTTTAAGAAAAGGGCAAATTACTTCACAGTTAGTAGGGTTATGCTTACTTGTAGCGTGTATGTGACTGCCAGCCCAACCAAGCTGGGACTTACTCCACCAGTTAACGCACCGACCAGTGTCGTCATACCAGCTACAAGAACTACCAGTGCGCCAATGAAGTCCTGCAGCATGGAAATAAATAAATAAATAAATATAATATTCATAAAATCTAAATAAAAAATCGTGTCAATCGGGGAAAGACAAATGAAGGTCATAGCATTCCAATACAAAAATTAACATCTATTATAATGCTTGCGGTACCCGCTGCTAATAGGATTCGAACTGCCTCTAGCTGCCGGGCAATCTCGGTTGTCTGGTTGGTAAGATATCTGCTCCAGAATCGCAGGGGTCGTGGGTTCGAATCCCACCCGAGGAATATGCCTGTGGCTTTGTTTTCACAGAACTCGGGTAAGTACTGAGTTTACAGTGCTTAACACACATCACAAATAATATCCTGATAAAACAACCTTTCTCAGATATCATAATCTCAGCGTTATTGCTATGGCAAAAATAAATGGCAAAATTACGAGAGTTCATTAAGAAATTCTCAGAACAACACTCAGGAGAAGGGTCGTGCGCGTATTTTTGTAGAATTATTCGGATGACCTTTACTCCCTGACCTGAAAGATTTTAACGGCAAGGATAGAAATTTCTTGTCAGTAAAAACTAAATCAATATCGTGGGCTAGGTTTTGGCGGTCTACTATAATTACCATATTATAACGTTTTGTTATAACAACTCGGCAAGTCGACAATACATGCTGTCCTATATGCCATTTTTTAAAGGCAAAGTATACCTTTGGTTTTTGGAACCGTACATTTGCCTTAATGCTATATAATTGTAGATATATTCCATAAAACTAACCTGTGTAAATTTCAATTCAAAAGGTGGCAGCGTTTTTGAGATGTCACCAAAAATCTGGAGCGGTTGTGTTCACGCAGAAGATGTATCCGTCATTGGAATACACATTCTCAGATTCAATTTTTGGGGGGATAGAAAGTGATGTATTTTTCCATAACTGCAGTACTTCGAAGTGAAACGTTTCTCAAAATGTATTACACTATCCAAAGCTGCTGTACTTCTTACAAAGTGAGTTATTATTGCCATAAATTTTCAGAGTCATTACCAAACGTATACAGACGCTTTAAGTGCCATGATTTTCGGTACGGTACTTCCTGTCACAAACTATTTGCCACTGATTTATTTCGTGCGATTACTTTTCGGGTATACTTTAACACCTGATGAGGATCAAGTTGGCTTATCGTGGAAGCTTGCCCTGTCCTACATTTCAGTGGATCCGATCCGAGTCCCTTCTCAGACCGGAGCCTTGCATGTGGATTGGGTTTTCAGTCCCCTACCTGATTGCGTGGGTTACCCCTATTTGGGGGTTTTCCTCCCACATCTTTCTGTCGTCTCTATACCTGGGTATCTTTTGAACTACGGGTTACAATGTCAGTCACTTTTTAGTATCCATTGGTTTTTAATTGACAGAAAGATTTAAACTTAAAAAATAGAATAGATACAGAAACAAGTAATCGTCCACAATGCACTTTGGAATAAGACCATGTAAAGGGCTAAAACTAACCAGGACTAGCCTTACTTACCAGCCTCACGGCAAGCCATCGGTTGACCACCTGTAAGTACATGAATGCAGAGATGTTCGCGTTGACCCGCTCTATGATCGTCTTGTAGAAACGACCACCTGACCTATAGATGAGGACGAATCACAAGCCTAAAAATTCACATCAAGTTTGAGAATACTTATAATGACGTGCACATTGTATTTGACAGCCCAATACTGGCAATTATTGGCAATTATTAAAGATTGGCAATTATCAAAAAAATAGATTGGGCTCACTACTGACAGATCACTGATTCTGGCGTTTATACCAGTAGTAATCCTGTCAAAGCAAAGAAAATAGTATCAGAAGACTCCCCCAAATCACTTGTCGTTATGTTATTTCGATTGCCACAAATCGAAATAATCCGAACGTGCATAAACCATAAACCTTTTTTGCTACCGGGCAAAATAGTTGGTAACATATGGGCTCCAGAATGGCAAAGGTCGCCGGTTAGAATCCCAACCGATCAATATGCATGTGGGTTTTTTCACAGGACTCGGGAAAGTACGGAGTATACAGTGCTTAACACACATTGTCGATTGGTAAAAACGCGAGTAGTATTCTTCATCCCCGATCCAAATTGAACATTGAATCGTTGCGGTGTCCACTGCTAAAAAAGATTTGAACTGCCTCTAGCTACCGGGCAAGGCTAGCTGGGTGGTCTAGTTGGTAAGACATCTGCTCTAGAATGACAAAGGTCGAGGGTTCAATTCCCATCCTTGCAATAAGCCTGTCACAGGACTTAGGAGAGTACTGAGTATACAGTGCTTGCTTAACACACACCGGTGTATAGGTAAAACAAATAATTTGTCGGTTGTTTGTTTGTTTTTCCCCCTTTATTGCTTTTTATACTAAAACGAGGCCTAAAATTAAATGCACTATCACAAGTTTGTTAATTTATTCTGTTTATTGAAACATGCAGGATGGATATTAATTAATTCATTGTTCCTAAAACCATAATAGACTTCCTCTTTAAAATCTATTGTACGACTTAACCATAACTGGTTTCACCAGTTATGATTGGTTTGAATCATTTTTCTTAATTCTGTTTGCTTTTTTTTCCATTGTAATTTCATGAGCAATTCCGCTTTGGCTGCGAATCATGTTGTATTAATAAACCATTATGACTGAATGAATGATCTGAAAAATGTTTACCGAAACGCTCGAATTGTCGTGAGCCCTCCGATACTTTCCGAGAAGTAGGCGAAGATTGGCGATTTGCTAACGCTGTCTAGTCGCTGTAACTCCCTGTATGGCAATAGTTCAAAATAGTCTGGGTACAATACCATGGCTCTGCTTACCACAGAATTCTTCCCTTACGGCGCTCTTTAACGCACGCGATTTCACGGGCCGTATAGCGCAGAATTCCGCGTTTAACCAGAGCCATGATGCTGTGACCAGGGCCCAATTTCATAGAGCTGCTTAACGGCCAATTTTGTGCTTACTGTGCGATTTCCATTGTGAAATACGCTTAAGCTTAAGCAATTTTTTCTGCTATAGTTAGCACGAAATTTTGCTTACCGTTAAGCAGCGCTATGAAATTGGGCCCTGATCAGATACAACTTTTATTTGTATAATCACAAAGACCATCGTGCAAGTAAAGGTGTGAAGGATGGAAAAGGGGGCAGACAGGGGAAGAGGCTGGAAGGCTACATCAAGGACCATTGAAACAACTTTTGTTAATTTTTGCCAAATGAAATGAATCGATGAATGAATGAGCGGACAGGACTTGTGTTTGTGAACTGGGACTGAGGGCAGTGGAGGACAGAGCGACAAGGAGAAAGTTTGTTATTGCGAAGTCACCAGTGATGCCCTAACGGCCGAAGAGGTTTGGGAAAGATGATGCAGATGGTGGCCACGAGGTCACCCGGTAGTCCCCCCCCCCCAAGCTGACTACCAGCACGAACCGAGGACACCCTCATAATGTCATTGTGGCATAAAAAACATTGATGAAAACAGAAAATGTTGAAGTAGCATGGTGTCAAGGCAAGCGTCATGGCCGAGCGGTCTAGTGCACCGTACTCGAGTTCTGGCGGTTAAGTTATCGTGGAGTGGGTTCGAATCCTGGTCAAGAGACGTGTGTTCTTAAGCAAGATGCTTGACTACAATTGCTTCTCTTCACCCAGGGGTATAAATGAGATCACCTGGGGGGGGGGGGGGGGGGGGTTGTATTGTGTTTCAAAAAGTCTTCAGAGCGCCTCACTGCAGCCCAGGGCCGTACCACGGTTAGCTGAGGGAGATTACAGGAAAATCTTTTGCCAAAGACCAGGGCACTAATGTAAAGCGAATTGACAGTCATTGTAAAATGCGCTGTATGAAAACTAGTTATTTTTTATAATCATTAGTATTAAACCTTTACCATGTAAATGACTGCTTAATGATGCCTTTAATGTATAGTAACAAAGATTTTACCTTGATGTCGCCAAAAAGTACCTCTGTAGGACGTAGTATCCGATGGTGATAGGAATAAAGAATACAATGAAAAGCGGCACCACGATGGTGTTGACGACAACTGCCGAGGCGATCTTCAATAAACTGTTCAACAGCATGTTGATTGTTGGAGTCAGCCGCTGAACAGACGAATAAAATGAAATGATGCTAAAGTCTTTTGCTTAAGAAAAGAATACAAAACAGCTAAAACAAACAATTGATTTTGACTCTGACTCTGCGTCAGTTTGACACAGTTTTGAACCATTTCGACACAGATTCCGGGTCAAACTGACCCAGAAATGGGTCAGGCCCCCTGGTCAGTATGACCGGGCATCTGTGTCAATTTGAAGCAGAATCTGAATCAAATGCAGTTTTTTAGTTCCTGGTTCAGCCTGACCCATGAGTGAATCAGGCCCTGTGGGACCCAGTAAAATGGTTAACTCTGACCCGGGAGTTTTTAGTATGTATTATTATACTAGCTAACATCGGCTGTCTCCGTAAATGCTTAACTTACCGAGTCGATTAACTGGGTGTCATTCGAGAATCGATTGAGAACTCGACCAATAGGGGTAGTATCAAAAAATCTAAGTGACAGAAAACAAAAGGGTAGTATCGAAAATTCTATGTGGTAGAAAACAAAAAGGGTAGTATCAAAAAAATATATGTAACAGAAAATGTAAGGGGTAGTATTGAAAAATATATGGAGCAGAAGACAAAAGGGTAAAGTATCGAAAATTTTATGTAGTAGAAAACAAAAAGGGTAGTATCGAAAAATATATGTAACAGACGAGAGAAGCGTTTCGAAAAAGTTAATGATACGAAAACAAATCGTCAGCTCAGGACTATGAGGTCATTAGTGCAGTTTGTATGGATTTCATCAAATTGCATTTGCACATTTTGGAGCTCCTGTTAAATGGAGCTTATTGATCAAGAGTGGTCTCCAAAGTAATTGTTTGGCAAAAAGAAACAATCCTTTTCTAAGAAAAACATTTTTTTTTGTGGATTTTGATTTAGTTTTTCAAACTTACACGCATTTTCCTTTAACGCCCTTTTGATCATTACATATATGAAATTGCAATTAATGACCTTATAGCACTGAGGCGACGAATAGACCGATCCATTAAGTCCCGCCTCCTTACGAGTTGACCAATCAAGTTGGTACTGAACGGAGACTCCTTCGGTCAAACAGCTCCTGTTCACCATACTTTGTAGTACCAAGAACAAGTCACATCACTTTCGCCGATAGAGCCTTCTCGGTATATGGACCCAAACTCTGGAATAAACTTCCCAATCACATCAGGGACACAACATCATTCAACACATTCAAGGCACTCCTGAAAGCCCACTTGTTTCAGGAGGCCTACCACCAATGACTTTATATATATATATATATATATTTTTTTTTTCTGTGCCTCAGCGCCTTTGAGCAAACTTTTGATATAGGCGCTATACAAATAACGTTTGATTGATTGATTGATTGATTGATTGATTGATTGATTGATTGATTGATTGATTGATTGATTGATTGATTGATTGATTGATTGATTGATTGATTGATTGATTGATTGATTGATTGATTGATTGATTGATTGATTGATTGATTGATTGATTGATTGATTGATTGATTGATTGATTGATTGATTGATTGAATCACAGCCGCGAAACCTGATCACCATTAGTGCAAAGATCACCAAATGGCTGAAATGGTGATCAGATTTCGTGGTTGTGATTGGCCAATGAGAAATGGGCGGGGCTTAATGGATCGGTGTATTGGTAACGGTGTCAATACTTGCCGAAACACCCCAGTCAGATGGCACACAACGGCGAATATATTATCCAGACACGGATCGTGCACATTATAAGTTGTAAAACAATGGAGTGTCACTGAATTGGACATCGCCATCATATTTTATTGACCAAAACATGCATTGTGTACACTTCAAATGATGTGTCTTTCTATTGACCTAATTCACCTGACGTCATCATCACAAGAATCTTGATACGCCATTTCGGAAGTCAATGTATCCGTGAGTTACATAAACAGTGTAGGGCGCATTTTAGGCGACGCAGCGTTTACACGTAAACATACGGTATTGACTTCCGAAATGGTGAGCGTGGCACAGTTGCCCCGTGTGACATACGTGCAATACCGTATGTAACAGAATAAACCGTTTCGAAAATGCGCAGGGCTTAGTACCGTTAATACATTATGGCATCTCACCTCAATGGTACCTTGATTACGTTACGAAGTACATTCTGGTGCAATCTCTTGGCCGCTCTTATAATGACTCCGACAAGGGTCACCGACGTTAGCACTCTGAACACCAAATACCCGAAGTTCAAACCAACATAGCCGCCGAAGTAATCATTAAACACCTTAGTGTACTGCGCAGTCTGCAATGAAACAATTCAGCAGCAACTTCAGACAGATCACTGGTGGTAATTTATTACTACAGTTGGGAATTCCACCTTATCTTTCTACGAAGCTGTGTATGGGACATTGTGTCTTATATTTTCAATTTCCCCAACGCGTGCGTGTGTCTTACGTACATACAAACCACAGAAACATAACAGCGCACTCAATAACAATGACGGTTTGGCTTAGAAGCTCGTACACCTGACTTCTACTGCAATCATGCTGTCCGGTCAAATTGCAAGTGAACTCTCTAAAAAAGCATTAGTCAGATTTGACCAGAAACCAGTTAGATTTGACTAACAGTTAAGGGCCAGCTGGGTGCAACTAAAAATCAGTCAGTCTGACTAGTTTTCTCTAGTCAGGGTTATTTAAATAGGCCCAACTAAAGTTGGAGTCAACTCCAATTACTTTTTTCAAGTTGGTGTGACTAATCCCGTTGTTATTTTTAAAACTTTCGTATGTTTAACTTATTTCCGTTTTCAACAACTAGAAAAACCAGTCAATATTTTGACTAGGTCGTTTAGTGACAAACGCATTGCTAACCAGAATTGTACGACGTACGTACGTACGTACGGGTAAGATCAGGCGTACGTACGGGTTATTAAGACGTACATACGGGTTAGTCAGGCGTACGTACGGGTTATTAAGACGAACATACGGGTTAGTCAGGCGTACGTACGGGTTGGGAAAATTTTAAATAAAAGTCACAATGTCCCTTATACAGCTTCGTATCTTTCCTTTTTATATGTTTGAATGAAGATATTAATTATGCTTTAATCATAATTGTATTTATAATAAAAATGTTTAGGGGTTTCACAAACACTACTTAAACCAACCCAAAATGCCACACTTTGTGAGTCACGAAGAAGACCCCAGCACTTGTGAAACATTTCTTGTGTAGATCTGGCTCGCCAAAAACTCACCTCATTCAAGCCCACACCGGCCTCGGACCAGGCGGACAGCCAGAAATTATTGCCTATTGAGAATCCGGTGTTGATGATGGCCATTATAAAGCCGAGTGTGAGAAGGAACCAGCCTGCATTCACTGCGTAGTAGAGATACACTGTGTAAGACACAGCGCCTCGTTCGATCTCCTCTTTCTCTATGAGTGCCCCGGACAAACCGTTGTTCTTCCCTGGCTCTATAGAGGATTGTCACCAGACAAGAACATGGGAAGAGACAGGTTATTTTGTTTTTTTGCCGAGAATTTGAAATGAGACTTCTTTTGATAGGATATTCAAGGACGTCAAATTCTGCAGACCCATTTATAGCGAATCCTCTACGTTTATAAAACAAAGGCATAAACCCATTTTCTAGCTTGATATCTGCCAACTTCAAACTTATGCTTTGTTATCTCCTCCTAACCCGACATCAATCTTAGCCTCTTCGAAGGCTGTGTACCTGTTGCAGGTTGGGGTGTCTATCCGTTGGAACCGAGGACTTTAGCAAAAGGAATCCGGGTGTTTTGACAGAATGAGGACGTTCAACTTTTCTTTCGTGTACAAAACCAGCGGAGACGTAGCGACAAAACTCCAAAGAATGAGAGAACAAAGAGAAGTCCTTGATTGACGGGGTCGACAAATATGTATGGGTGAATATGGGTGTGCACCTACAAGTCAGTTTCTGTCAGCTTCTTCAACAATGGAAACAGTGTGTTGTTTAGCCATTCCGTCGTGTGCCCGGCAAAAGGACGGGAACGGAAAAGTTCCCTGCAAAAGGACGTGAGCAATTTATGTTAAAATTTGTGTTTCAAGAATTATGAGCGGGGAAGTTTGGTAAATTTGTTGCCATGCAAAATTCATTGTATAAAGGTTAAAATTCTGCATGGGTAATGGAGAAACATGTTTTTAGGGTAATTCTAGCCAAAAAAAACTTACAAAAAATGCCATATATTTCATGTCAGGAGCCATTTTGTTGCTTACGTCCTTTTGTTACTGAAACGAACTACTTTATATTCCCGGCAAAATGGCGTAAGGCCTTACGCCCTTGGGTGTGCACCTACAAGTCAGTCTCTGTCAGCTTCTTCAACAATGGAAACAGTGTGTTGTTTAGTCATTGTTTAAGGTATCTTCTTCGAAAGATTATTGGATTGTTTACACCCACAAAGACAATGGATCCTGGGATCGCAGGGAAATCAATTACTGTAAGTGTACATGTCAAACAATTTTTAAATGAAATGCGATGGAACAATGTAGAGAAACTTTTAAAAATTTATGGTGTCTTAGGTTTTCAACATTCACAGTGGGAGACTTTTGAGACATTAGAGGACGCCCCAGTACGCCGTCCTTTTCTATTGTTCTCATAATAGAAAAGGACCGCTAACTGGGGCGCCCGCTAACGTCTCAATTGTCTCCCATTGTGTATTACGTGACTGAGCAAAATGTGGGGGAATTCAAACATTGTGACTTAATGCTTCCACGGTTTCTAACGCCATAACCAACCGTGGCATTTCGTCTGGACAACAGGACGGAACAAAGAAAGGTCCTCCAGTGGATACGCTCAGGACACTGTTTAGTGAGTTGTACTCGTTCATTTTACCTTTGGAAATCTGTTTTTTCAAGACGGCAGTCCTGACTTGCTGTTGCAGACGTGCTCTTTCTTCTTTCGTGGTTTCTGATTCGTAACCAGACTGTTCAAACTCGGCTTCGGACTCGCTGGCCAGTTCCACAGCCTTGCTGTACTCGCTGTACATATCAGGATCGGCAGCGATGATGTCATCTAATGTACCCTGGGCGGCTATCCTACCATCTTTCATTTCAATTATCTAAAACAGATGAAAAGGAGAGAAAACATATTTCCTGATTGCCTCTTCTTGTGTATGGTTTCGGGCACACCTCATGGACTCATATCTTATGGATATTTCCAGTTAAGCGATACCTCGCTCACTTATCTGCATATCTTATCAAGTTTTCCTAATAGCTACAACGTATTGTGATGGAACAACATTCACTTTCCCCCTCCTTAACTCAAGTTCTCAACAATTTATGAATGACTCTTTAAGATTCCTACATTGGGCTGTTTGTGACTTAAATTGCAATGACGAGGGATTTCCAATTACCCTTTCCCACGAAATATGCTAATTACATTCATGCCTGCGTACATACACTATTGGTAGGCAAACGCCATAGGATTATAAACTAGGCAGACGCACAAACGCGTATGCATCACGCAACCTTCAGCCCCAGACAAAGTTCCTTCATTTCGCCAACCAGTAGTGTTAGTGCGCACGCGCGATGTTCAATTTACATATTTCATGGGAAAGGTCTAACAAGCGGCTCAAGCAATTTTCCAAAGTAGTGCTACCAGATGCATGGATGTGTTTCCCCATGTCTTACCCAATAACTTACCAAGTCAGCTCTGTTTAAATATTGGAGTTGATGAGTGACCAAGATAACCGTGTGTCGATTTTTGACCAGCCATTTTATGATACCCTTCTCGAAAAGATGGCGACCAACATGAACATCGAGGGCAGACAGAGGGTCGTCCTAGAAAAACAACACAACCAAAAACAAGTCCAAATTAGCAACAAATGAAAAACAGTTCCATATAACTTGAAAAGTATTTGGAGAACCAATCGCAGGGCATGAGTTTTTTCCACAGAATATACAGAAAAGGGTGCACTCTAAAAAAGAAGTGTAAATATTTGCTGTGTAAAACAGCTGGGTAAAAATATTGTGTAACATTTGCTCAATATTGGGCAAAACCACAATTTTTGTTTTACCCCTCACTTGTGTAAAACTATTACACAATGAAAAAGGTCATACGGTACTCAAAAGTGGGTAAGAAATCAGTTAGCACAACAAAGAGGTTCGAATCAAGACTGTTTACCCAAGAAATGCGTAAAACAACAGTTGCTTTACCATGAAGCGGTGTAACATTTGCACAACAAGTGGTAAGAAGTAACAAACGATGAGGTAAATTGGCCCACGTGGAAACATTTTTCCCATAATGCAATGTGTGGCATACACTCGTACATTTATTAGCAATTCGCAGGCAAATCATAGTACAATATGGACGGGGCTGGACGTAAGTCTGATGCTGTGCGTTCGTATGATTACATAATTGCAAGAGAATTTGGCTTCATGTTAGCATTCTGCTTGAGGAACAACTGTCTGGTGAAGAGGGAAATATCTCATCAAGGAAAGCTGCATTGACTTTTCAACATGAAGGTCTCGTCACTGAAAGGTCTGGCAAAACCAACCGGCTCTTTTCAGAGCCAGCACTTCTCACAAGAAGAGATTCTTACATTGTCTGTTCGCAAGAGTTTTGTTATTAGTCATTTTGTTCAATTCGACACCATATTCGTTCATCTTAGGATCAAGTGTATCTAGTCCCCCCCCGGAATTGTAAACGCATATAATATAGTTTCAAGCAAGAATATTATTGCGTTGTCACTACTTATCGTTAATCATAGATTAATCAGAGATTGTACAAGACCAGTTCACTCCGATAAATAGTGCATCAATGAAATAAAAAGCAATGTTAGGACGGTTAACGTTATAGTCTTTTGCTGAACTCCCCTCCCCTTTATAGTTTTCTCAGTCGAGGCAAATGTTGGTGCAATCATGACTGTTCTATTAAAAAAAAACACGTTTTAATTTTTACTCCACTCTTGGGGCTAAAGTACTAATCTACTAAGTAAATACAGGACACAACGTTGTTGGGTAACGTTGCAGGGTAAAAAGATTGGGTAGTTATTTGTTGGGTACAGTTTGACACAACATAGTTGGGTCAATATTTTGACGCATTGTTGGGAAAATGTTTTACACAGGAATTGAGTAAATTTTGACGCAACCCCTGTTGCGTAGCGTTTTACCCCGCTAACGACCATGTTCCCTTCTTACCACCACAAAGAGTAAAATTTTAAGCAACATTGGGTATTTTTTTCTTAGAGTGTGCGCAAAGAAGGACCTTACCAGTATGATGATGTCTCGACCGGAGTACATGGTTCTTGCCACGCTGATGCGCTGCTTCTGTCCACCGCTCAGGTTGATTCCTTTCTCTCCAATCTCAGTCTGGTCTCCGGCCGGTAGGATATCAATGTCAGGTCGCAGTGCACAAGCGTCTATCACGCGTTTATATCTAAACACAACAAATCATTTTGTATTCTTCATTATCTGTTTTTTAGTGTAATGTCATGTTCACATGGGACCAAAAGCAAAGCAGCTATTTTTGTTTTAAATGTTCAAAAGTGTAAAAGACGTAACATTAGCAAGAGTTATATATGCTAATGATGAAATTGTGTATGTTATCTTCCCGTAACAAATGATGCACCATCCTTTATGACACTTTAATGTGTCTTGAAAATTAGAAGATTTGAACGAATGGGACACTTTTGGACGGTCCTTTTTTCGCAGTTTTCACCACGCGTGCTCAGAACTACACTCTAAAAAATAATTGCTCAACATTGGGTAAGATCTTTACCCTTTCGGTATTAAAAAGGGAACATGATCGTCAACATGAGTAAAAATATTGCACAACATTCAAAGTGTAAAAAAGTACCCAATATTGGGTAATTTTTAATACAAACATGTGCATGATTTTTAGCACAGCACAGTTGGGTAAGAAGTTACCCATGTGCCGACCATGTTCCCTTTTTACTCCAAAATTGGGTAAACCTTACCCAACCTTCATTTTACCCAGGTGTTGTGTTATATTCTTACCCAATGATTGGGTTATATTATTTTACCCAGCACTGTTGTGTAGTTAAATTACCCCCCACTTGTGTTGCTTTTAAACCAGTTTTGTGCACAAATTAATTTGCAGTTTTATGCCTGAATTGTCATTTTGTGAGAAATGAGTAAAGACGAAAACTAACAATTAAGTGAAAATACTTTTATTCAACTATAACATGAAACGTGATAAGTAGAAAAGTATAGTATATAAAACTCTTGTTTAACAGTAACAACATGAAAAGTGTATAATTGTAAAACTTTTATTCTACAAAACTGTGGATTTATCTTTGTTTTTTCATTATTAATAACAAATAATCTGGCAAGTATAAAGTGACCTTAAATACAATAGGAGGCTTTTGAGTGGTTGTCCAATCCGCACGCAATGCTGCATGCTTGTACATGTACATGCATGCTCATAACCATCGAACAGGGCCATTACTGATACCTTGATCCTAAGATGAACGAATATGGTGTCGAATTGAACAAAATGACTAATAACAAAACTCTTGCGAACAGACAATGTAAGAATCTCTTCTTGTGAGAAGTGCTGGCTCTGAAAAGAGCCGGTTGGTTTTGCCAGACCTTTCAGTGACGAAACCTTCATGTTGAAAAGTCAATGCAGCTTTCCTTGATGAGATATTTCCCTCTTCACCAGACAGTTGTTCCTCAAGCAGAATGCTAACATGAAGCCAAATTCTCTTGCAACTATGTTCATACGAACACACAGCATCAGACTTACGTCCAGCCCCGTCCATATTGTACTATGATTTGCCTGCGAATTGCTAATAAATGTACGAGTGTTTGCCACACATTGCATTATGGGAAAAATGTTTCCACGTGGGCCAATTTACCTCATCGTTTGTTACTTCTTACCACTTGTTGTGCAAATGTTACACCGCTTCATGGTAAAACAACTGTTGTTTTACCCATTTCTTGGGTAAACAGTCTTGATTCGAACCTCTTTGTTGTGCTAACTGATTTCTTACCCACTTTTGAGTACCGTATGACCTTTTTCATTGTGTAATAGTTTTACACAAGTGAGGGGTAATACAAAAATTATGGTTTTGCCCAATATTGAGCAAATGTTACACAATATTTTTACCCAGCTGTTTTACACAGCAAATATTTACACTTCTTTTTTAGAGTGTACGTGCGGGCGCACGCTCAGAACTGTCAAAAAGGAAGGATGTGTCTGCCGCCGCCAGCGTCTCAAAAGTCTCCCATTATACTTTATCAATAATAAATGATGTACCTTCGTTTATGATACATTAATGTGTCTTGAAAACTAAAAGATTTAAATGAACTGCATTCCAAAAGCAAATGATGTTCCATCCTTTATGAAACATGCATGTGTCTTTAAAACTAGATTGGAAATTGTACTCTACTCTCTAAATGTTAAAGAGTGAAATCCACTCTTATTGTCCGCCATGCCACTCTTGCAAGGAGCCATTTGGCGGACAACTCTTTTTAGAGTGAAAAAACATGTATTTTCGCTAGATTCAGAGTGAATTTCACTCCACTTTCACTCAAAAAAGGGTGGTGAAAAGTGAGTTTCACTCTCAAAAGAGGCAAACTGACACCACTCTGGCAAGCGAGTGAAATTTTCACTCTTTTATATTTAGGGAGTATCAATGATGAATGGTGTCTCATCCTTTATGTATGTGTAGGACATCCCAAGCAAGTCAGTATTTCTGCGACTGATATGAAAAGGAAAGAAGCTTGATTTTGCTTTATTTTCCAGTAATAGCTTAATTTAAACATACTTTATTAGGGAAAATGGATTTGAATGAAGACTGAATTTTATTGGAGTAATTCATTATTGTGGCTAACCTTTTGTACTCCAATGATTCGGAGAAGAGGATGTTTTCCATGAGAGTTGTATTCAGCAGCCAGGGCTTCTGGGCAGCGAAGGCTAAGCGGTTTCTATTTCTGTAAAATAAATAAAATACAACGGGTGAAAATAAACAAAATATATGGGCAATCCATGTTACGATACCATTGTAAACAATTATTATTATTGAGATTATATATATATAAATATACTCAACCTGCCCGAAACCACTTCAAAGAAAAGAGCAATTGGGTACCCCTAAAGAACCGAGATGTAGCTCTAGACACCTACATCAATTCAGTTAACTCTTTGGTGCTTAAGGTTTCCAACACCAGGGTATCTAATAACCTTCCCCAAGATGAACGCAGTGCCTTAACACAACTTCGCCAGTCACCCAACATAGTGATTAAACGTGCTGACAAAGGGTCCGCAGTTGTAGTCATGAACACAGACGACTATATAGCTGAGGGCCTCAGACAGCTCAGTAACACTGATCGTTATGTTGAATGTAATACTGACCCCAATCATTCAATCTCCAAACAGATCAGTGTTTACAATGCTAAGCGTTTACAATGCTAACGGTATCCACAAGAATGCACTTAACTACCTTTTCCCACAGGATCCTCGTACAGCTCGCTACTATCTGTTACCGAAGATACACAAGCCCAACAACCCAGGCCGACCCATTGTATCTGGCAATGGTAGCCCCACAGAACGTATCTCTGCATTTGTTGATAGCCTTCTAAATCCCCTAGTACCTCGTATTCCCTCCTTCATAAAGGATACCACGGACTTCCTCCGTAAGCTAGAGGGAATCAAACACCAAATACCCGACTCTGCTTTTCTAGTGATTCTAGATGTACCATCACTGTATAATAACATACCCCACAGAGAAGGAATTAATGCATGTGGTTCTGCACTCAGAGCCATTAAACAAACCCGCCCCTCTGTGAGACACCTTAAAGAACTCATCAGCCACATCATAAGACCAAGAATAACTTTTCTTTCACAGAAAGGCATTTCTTACAGACACAAGGTACCGCCATGGGTACTAAAATGGCGCCCTCATATGCTAACTTGTTTTTGTCTGACTTAGAAGACAAACTATTGTCTTCTGCTCCCAACCGCCCACTCGTCTGATGGTGGAGATTTATTGATGATATTTTTTTCTATCTGGAGTGGTAGTCAAGATAGCTTGGAAGAGTTCATTGATCACATCAACTCATTCGACCCCACCATAAAATTCACTGCTGATTTCTTTGTTACTTGTGTGAATTTTCTAGATGTGACTGTAGCTATAAATCCCCCAATGGCATTTTGACAGATGTATATAGCAAACCCACTGACACCCATCAATATCTTCTCTCTGATAGCTGCCATCCTAGCCATTGCAAGGAGGCTAATGCCTACAGTCAGGCCTTACGTATAAGACGTATCTGCTCCACAGATACTCTGTACAAAAGGCGTCCATCTGACTTAAGGCACCACCTTGTTTCCAGGGGCCATAGCAAACGAAGGGTCCAACTTGCCATCAACAGAGCCTTTGGCATATACCTCGCCATACTCTGTTGGCCTATACGGGTACCAAGAGAACCCCGACCAATAGAGTTGCTCTGGTTACTACTTTCCACCCTAAACTACCCAAGCTTTCATCTATCCTCAGTGACAAGATGCATATACTTCACTCCTCTTACAGGTTGCGTTCAGCAATTCCTGAGCGCCCCATGGTCGCCTTCCGTCGCCCCCAAAACCTAGGTGACATTCTAGTGAGGGCTTAACTCCCCCCAGTTACAGGCCAAGCTCCCTCCTCATAAGACATACGAGGTTGCCATAACTGCACCCGCTCTAAATGTAAACCATGTCTATATATCAATCCCACAGTACAAGTTAAAAGTCACAGCACCGGCTTTACTTACAATATCAAGACCAACTCTCAATGCCAAACAATACCCGGCATATATCCACTTCAATAGCCCTAATCATATTGTCCAAGATGTGGAACTAACTGTCATTGAGGCCTGCAACGGTGACGACCCACATCGCAAACTCAGAGAATCTCACTGGATTCACCAACTCCGAACAGTCCAACCGTTCGGATTAAACATAAGCACAGGTGTCAAATAATCATTGTTTCTTATTCCATGCTTTTATTTTCCCATAATTGTTTTTCATTTTTCCTTTTGAATTCAAAATAGGCGGGAAAAAGAAAGCAAATCAAAGTGAATGAATATTATTACAGATAATTGAGTTGTTGATGACCAATCAAACTACAGCAGTGTGGATTTATATATAAATATATTTGTATTTTGTCTATATGTGCTGACAACAAGCTGCGGTGCAGCAGGTTTACGGCTCACAGTAACTGAATAAATCATTCTAATCCATTCATTTTAAAGTGCAAAACACACGGTTAGCTCGTGGCACTGTGCATGTAAATTAGCATTACAAAAAACAGTTTAAAAAAAGACTAAAGCAAACGACTACCATTATATTAACGAAACAATTGTATTGTATTAAAAATAACAACAGCACAAGCAGCTGCAACATTAACAACAGCAGCAGCAATGACAACAAAACAACAAAAACAACAACAACATCAACAATGAATAAAAACAAACCCCTTTTTTTTAATCAATGGTTTCTTAAAGATTTTGATAAAGCCCTATCAACCATGATTGTGATTTATTACAACGCATGTCACATCTATTATATTCTATAGTGGTAAATGAAATAAAGAAGTAAAAACAACCATTGTAATTTTACGAACATTGAAAAAATTGCGAGATGATTCTTACTAGCTCCTTACCTTATTTGAACAGATCCGGACGTAGTTGTCATTTCACCCAAAATGGCGGAAACTAAAGAGGATTTACCAGTTCCAACCTGACCCGTGATAATCGTCAGTTTTCCTTGGGTAGTCAAAAGTAACAAATTTCAACGATTTCTCTGAAAATGCTGTATTTTTTTTTCTGTTTTTGAGTTAAAAATGTTCTTACCAAAGGTAAAACATCCTGACACCTGTGTTCAAAAGGTTTGTAATTGAAGTTGCTAGGTCGCTTGATTTAGCTTATAAAATCTAGAATCATGTTGGCAAAAAATTAATGATATCATGGGTTAGCTGTTGCCATGGCAACCATTTGTTTGACCTAGGGTCACACAACTTTAATACTTTTAAGTGATTTTTTTGACATTTTAAAGACAATGTCCACTTGTTTTTGTTTTTGTTTTAGTAATGGTGACGAGTCACGTGATAGTCTGAAATGCTTTTGGGAGTTCAAAATGGCCGCCATATTTGGCGGCCATCTTTGATTTTGTGTTTTCAGCCTATAATTAAGGGGTCAAATTATATCAAGTTTAAAAAAAAAAGAATATTTCTTACTTATCTGACCTTATTAGAAAGTTTGCAAAAAGTCACTATGCTTGTGGTATAGCTCGTAAGGTTTGTTAAACTCACCTTGTGGTATCTCCACATTGATATCTGATAGCACTATGTTCTCTGACTCTGGATCCCATAGAAAACTGCCGTTTGTTATCTTCAAAAATCAATAGTTGGAGATTTAGGTTTGGAACTGGCCTTTGTCATGAGGTATCCATCTTGTATTTCTCCCATTAAATTCAATGTAACCAAAGTGGGGCTGGAATGGCAGATAATCTGGTACATTTTTGGTACAGATTTGAATCAGTATGCATAATTAATGTTGCTCACGGGGGACAAGATAAAGATGGTGTCAGCATGATAAAGGTTTATGATGCGGCTAAATCGTAATACAGTGTGCCACAAAGAGTTTGCCTTGGAGAGCTTTACAGTGCATCGTGTCGTGGGGGAAAGGAGATTTACCTTTCGGGGCGTATACAAAAGAAAAAGTTGTGAATAAAACCTTCCGTTTCAAATATAAATTTTAGTTTACCTATCAATTTGAAGCTTGATTTTAAAAGATTTTGTTTTTCGTTTGAGTAACAATGATAAAGTGCAATACCTAAAAAATGCTTTCTTGGCTCAAAGATTCCAAATTTTGATTGCGTAACGATTACCTGAAGGACTACCTTCGGCTTCGAAAATGACGTCTCCGCGGCAGACCCCATGGGAGCCATACAAATTGTGAACTGGAACTGCCCCCACTGGAACTTGGTATTTGGTTTGATATCTGTGATTGTAAGTTCTTAACAAATTTATATACAACGTGAACACTCCATTAAAAAGAAAACAATCATTAAATTGATTTCTTGGTCAATGTTGGTTTACCTTAACAGCTACACCATGCTTCAGAGGTGTAGTCGAGCCATTATGTGACTGATGTGTAGGACCTCGTGACCCATATTTCAGATGCGTATTTCCTTGGGAATTGAAATTACAATAAATAATTGTATTCTCACAGGTATGGTTAAATCTATGAATATCAATATTTGTGAAGTAGGATTTGAAACTTCGCTTGATGGAGGAACAATCTTAGCGGTAACACCGGGTGCGTGAAAATATTTCTTGTCAGCTGCGGTGGTTCTGAAAAAGAACCAGTGATGCATCAACTCGAGGTTTCGATAAGTTTGCTCTGTTCGACTTCAGGAGAAAGCCGGATTCTGATGGTGCAAGCTGTGAGCGTACTTTTTAGATGAGGACTGCTCGTCATTAAGCAATCTTTATCTGTGGTACTTCTACGGTACTTATTATACTGTGAACCTTACTAGATCAAAATTTACCGTGTCAAGCACGTGGGGGACAGGCTACTTCTGTGGTTTTCCCCCTGCCTTTCACCTCTGTGGACCCCGGTTCAAACCCCACCTCAGACCTGTAGCCTTGCATGTGGATTGGTTTTTTTAGTCCTTACCCTATTGCGTGGGTTTTTCACCCATTTTGGGGTTTTCCTCCCACATCTAAAACTGAACCTGTCTTCTCGTTTCCTAATTACCGTCCTGTTATTGACACTGTTGGATGCGTATAATGATACAAATAAATCAAATAGAAATAAATAAATCATTTATTATGCTAGATGCTGATTCAAAAGACAAGTGTAAAGTGATGTACATATAAAATGTACACACACACATTTCCAATATTCGGGTTGACTATAAGAAATGAGCTTACACGTGGCTTAAAACGGAAAAGCTTATTTGATTAGTTTGCATTCATTGTATGATATCAAATTCCACATTACGTGGATCCATCAGTAGCTTAACTCCCAAACTTTGCCCTTCACATTGTTTTGTCACAATTGAAGTCATACCTTAGTTACCTTTACTCCCCCAGCATCGAGACGGGCAAACACTCTGTCTGTGAGTCCAAAACATTCCTCACATTTTGATGTATCGCAAATACATCATGTTAGTAGCGGTCATAAACCAATTTAATTTAGTTTTTTGATCCCGTAATGATCAATAGACGGCGACTGCCTGTCATAAGTCGTTGGAGCTACAGTTGAAGTGGGCGTGGCTTAAAGAGGGCTGAACATGAGAATTTCTTTTTTTATTTTTTATATTATGGTTTATCCGTATAAGATGTGTTTCCACTCACCAAGTAACCCAGATTTCTCAGTCGACAAAACCTCTTCTTCACATTCACTTTCACTGGTGACTATAGTGAAACGGTCTGGTTTCTGGGGGCTAAATGTCACGTCAGGCTGTGATCAGAGAAAGAAGGGTGGGAATAAAACTGGTTAAAACTCTAAAAACTAAATTAGTCAAAACAGCGTTGATTAGTCATTTTAGACCACATTTTGACAAAAATGTGTCAAAAAATGGTCTAAAATGACTAATTAAGGCTGTTTTGACTAACTTTAGTTTCAGAGTGATGTGGAAGTAGTGAAAAGGCACTTAAAGGGCCTATGAAGAACACGTTTTTTGAAATACATTTTTTATCATATATCCATAATTAAGGACAGTTTAAAGAAAAAGGAACATAATTTTCTGTATTAAAAGTAAGATTTATTGTACTAATTGAATTTTCAAAAATGGCCTGTCTTGAACTGAACACATGAGGGCGCTGTTGTATGACCCATAAAAGGAACAAAATCTCACAGCAGCATTAAAAATGTACAAAATCAAGAACCCAAATTTTCAAAAAGAAAACAGCGGTCACCTCAAATTATGTATTGACAAGTCTTAAACACCCACCAATAATAAGACAACAACCAAATATTAGTGGAGATGCCATTTGAAAAACAGGGAAAAAATCTTTAATTTTTTGTTCATAAACCAACCATGATGTTGCAGCTTTGCCTTCGATGACATCACATATTTGCTCATGAATATGCAAATATCGATTTGCATAAAACACAAAATTCAGAAAATTTGTCAAAACACCCCAAATTCGGCAGAAAAAAGTGAAATTATATTTTCAGAATAAATACAGAGTTGTTTCAATTAATAAAAAAATATATTTCATAGGCCCTTTAAAGTGAAGCCAACAGAAACATCAGTCTGGATGTCAGCGTGATGTGACGTCTTAGACATTCTCACTAGTGAAAAAGACCTTGTAGGACTAATAAGGTGTCAGTTGAAAGCTCCTGTTCTTCATCTATTTGACGAGCAAATTAACCAAGAGTGTTCGTGTTCTGGCAGGAAGCGCCTGGTTTGGGCACGGAGCGCCTCGAATTTTAAACTGAAAGATTCATCGTTTTCAATTATTAATTGAAAACGATGAATCTTTCAGTTTAAAATTCAAAATTTCAATTAAATGTCGTTTTCACACGAGGTGCTCATATATTGAGATTTTTTTCCCTTCACCGATGTGAGGGGAAGTCCGTAAATTTCTATCCTTCGGAGACCCATTCGCTTCCCGATTGGGAATATATAAACAAAAAACAAAAAAGTGACACTTTGAGCTAACTCACTATAAAACATTTGATATAGATATAGAAATAGATAGGTTTGCTGCAGCACAATGTGTAGAATCTCTTTTGAGTGCATGGTGGCTCTGAAAAGAGCAGGTGGTTTACTCAACGTTTCGGATAGTGCTCTATCCGTCGTCAGGGGACACCCTTAAACTATTTCAAATTATGCAAACACATGGGGAAATCCAATTTTTCTTCTTTTGATGACAGGGTTTTCGTTTAAAAACACTTTTTTGACAGATATCTTAGAGATATCACCAAAAGATTAACCAGTTCACGTTGCTAATGCTCAACGGGTGTGATATTAAGCCACGCAACACCATAAAAGCTCGCCGACAGTCACTTTAAAGCAACGTCACCCAAGCTGTGTGAGTTAGTAAACTGCCGAGTTGAAGAAATATGTGTACATTCTGTACATCTGTTTCCCAGTGACACAGTTACGGAGAAAGAAGGCTTCAAACATTTTGTGTTTCAGGATCTTACCGGTTCTGTCTCAGAAGTTACACCATTTGTTCGATCGGTTACAGACTCGCCTTCTACTTCCGGTGCTGCCAAAAACTTCTGAACTCTTTTAGTGCTGACGACCCCGTTAATGATATAGAGTAAACTCATAGGCAGGAGCATCAACGGCATGGATAGTGTGTTGAAGAGTGCCAACGCTGAAAAGGTTATATCGGGTGTCAAAGGTTCGCCGGTGAGGGCGGTGTAGGTTCCGAATCCCTGAATTATTGGGAGTATAAAGTAAAACAATGTGCAGCTTCAAAAGTGTAATGCCTTTAAACATTTTCTCATCCTTACCTCGGTGTTTTTAAATTGTTGGAAGAGCGTGGATACGTTAAGCCAGTGGTCGCAGGTTCAAATCACGCTCCAGCCAATTTTTCTTTGTTCACCCCAAAACTGATTTACCGTCTTGTTACATTTTAGTTCGTTATGTTGCTTTTGCTTTTCTTGCTTGTTGTCCTGTTCCGTTCTCTGTCTGTCCTTCGCGATCTGTTTTTAAGTTCCGTAAGTCCATTTGCTCGTTTATGAGGCATTTCTATACAATAGGTTGTCTTTTGAATATGCCCCCATATTTGCCTCTGCTTCCATGTGTGTCGCATACAATTGTTATTCCTGTAGTTCTTTATACATCTTTGTTCAGTTGACCTTCTCTACAATTACTTGCACGTACATTTTGCCAGATTGAAATAAATGTTGAGATGTGGATGAATTAAAGGATGAAACTTAAAGAGGGGCTCCAGGGTCGAATTCGGTTTTTTGCTGCACTCATTTTCAATAGTCCTCATGAATGGATTCTTTTTCAAAGAGTCTTTCATGGTCAAAACGGCGTCAAATGCCAATGATAACCTTCCAGTGGGAATCTTATCACAATCCAAACAGGTCTGTACATTTTTCTACTAAAACAGTTTTGTTTCGATGATACGCGATCAAAAACAGCATTGACTTTGACCCATTGACTGAGGCAAAAATTCCTCTTTGGAATGTGTACAGACCCATTTGTTGTTGCTATCCGATGACGCCATGTTTCAAATTTCGTTTTGAAAGAGTATAAAATAAACATACATTTTAAACCTTTTTAACGTGAGGCTAGAGACTTTTAATTGTTTCTCCCACTTTGTACTGGAGAATGAGTGCATCACAAAAACAAATTTGACACTGGAGCCCATCTTTAAAGAGAAGTATAGCAACGTCGTCACACATGGTGTTTGCTGTTTTGCAAATCACTGGATCAGATTATTAGCGTTCAAATATGAAGTTGAAGACGACGAAAATACAAAAAAAACTTTTGTAATTGTTAAGGAAATCTTAAACGTTTTGGTAGAAGAAATAGAAGAACCCCCCCCAAAAAAAGTATATAAGGTTTGATAAAGTACATATGAAGCAACTATATTACACATAATCCAAACTTACCACAATTGTTACAAGGACAGGGGTTAGAATCGTGAACGTGACTGTGAAGAAGAAAAAAAAGCAACAGAAATCAGACTTTACTATTACGTACTTGAATAAGTTTGAAGTAAACAAATCATGTTTAACAGTAGTGATGGCCACGCCAGCCCCTCCGTTTTCAAAGTACACATAGCCTGGAATTTAGTTACACTTGTACAGATATGCATATAGCAGATTAGAATGTCAAATTTAGCAGGGGTGCGGGTGAGGGAGGGGGTCAATTAGTGTACAGTCAGGTCAATTAAGTTGTAGGCTTGACACATTTTTCTTTTTTCATGGCTGCAAGTGCAACGTAAGCAGGGCTGAAAACGAAATAGGAGACAACAGCATTAAGCACCGCACAGATAGCTAGAACTTTTCTGACAATCACTTCTGATTCTTTCCTCCCGTTGTCTTATTTAAAACCTTTACATCAGACTGGCAGTTTGGTTTGCGTGTGGCCTCAACTATCCCATATCCTCTTCTCCTGTATTACTCCACACCAAATTGTTTGGACTTGGATACAAATTAATATGCCTGACCCTGTGATAAGCACTAAGCCCCAGTCCTGAATCCTTCGAATTGTCAGCTGGATGTTCAAGGATTTGGAACTTTTCGGTATTTTAAAGGGGGTTGGTTTTTTTTCCCCAAATTGAAATATTAACGGTGACAACCTGTCGTTACAAATCCAACATGGACTTTGATGATCTGTATTAGTTCTTTATATCTGATGGTCTCGATGGCTCTGCAGTAAAGTCCCTCCCACGCATACAACTTCAGAAGCTTGATACCCTGAAGTAACTCGTTCGTTTTCTTCAGGCGTTCGTCAGACAGTGTCTAAAAGAAATTCACATACATTGCATTTTGATCTATGTGGATTGAATGCGTAATCTGGTTCCTAAAAGCACATGTACAACATTTGCAATTGTCAAAGACCAGTATCCACACTTGTTGTTACCAAACGTACATGAAATAAAAAACCTGTGGAAACTTTTGCTCAATCGGTCATTTGAGTCGCGAGAAAATAGTGAAAAACCCTTAAATATGCTTCGCTAATTTTTTAAGAACATCGAGTTTTGGTCTCGGGAAATTAAAATATAGCTGTTGCACACTTTGTATTCATTTTTCAAAAACTATAGCATTTCAGGCACAAATATTTCTGGGGAGGTTTTCCACGATGATCAATCCTTATACCATGTTCGTATGTGCAAATAATTTGTTTGTTGAATCTTACCGATGTTGTGCATACCCTTGACCTTTGATTTGTAATCAAAGTACGGTAGCTATATATACAATCTTGTGTAATGTTTTGTTTATTCGGTTGTTACTCGTGATATCGCTGTTACTAATAACCTCTCGCCCCTTTGTAAGTTCCACTGAGTAATAAAAGTTCAGTTGACCTACAAGTTCAGTTGGACTCCGTTGATTGTGTTGCCGGCTGTAAAAACTTTACCTTAACCCCGGAGTTAATGATTAACCAACTCAGCTCCCCGCCACCACCCCGTTCACTGTCATTATCTGTTTTTTCCCTGCTCACAGTGAAATTAATCTCGTGTTGAAATCAACGTTGTAACTGGCAATTCAAATACACATCACGCACCTGTAGTTTTCCCAGAATCATGAACACTTGAGGCACATGAGGTATTTTTGAACCGCAGAAACACAATTACGTATTGCACCTCAAGCGCATCACGTAACTGCAAGTGCATGTTTAAAAACGTTACTTACTGTACCTCATGCACATGAAGTATCTCCGAAAGTAATTAACGTTTTACTTAATGTGCATGAAGTACTTCAGGTACCTTAATACTGCTCATGTTTAGTACCTCAAGTGCATGTAACGATAGTGAGGATCACCTCATGCGCATATTTCCAACCGTACGCGCACCAAGTGCTTCACCTTACTTCATACAGGTCCATGATGTGCGCACCGTTTTTACAGTACGCCTTAAGTGCTGACAATCATTACAGATAAAGATGAATACTTCGTCTAAACTTTAGTCTGAACATCAACAAAGCCACGAATCAAAACATTTGTGACTCCCTCCTTGAACATGTAAACACGATTGGTTTGGGGAAGAGTGCATTCATTACTATCCTCTCGTTTTTCAGCGAACTAACTGTGGAAATGCATTTAATTAAATGCTCAGACTTTGGAGGGAACTTGGTTTTGTGTAAGTTTACGTATCTTGTACATAATACTGTGTTCTTAGAGGTAAAATACAGAATTGGTATTCATTGAATTTCTTTTTCATAGTATCAGTCTGAAAGCTTACTGATTATGAAATTCATACCAGTACCAATTTTCCATAGCCATATAGGGCCTATTTGTGGTTAACAAAACAAACTGTCAGTGCCGTGAAAACAGGATTTCAAGACACCCATTTTAAATTCGGTTGTAACAAGCAAATTAAGGACAATGTGTTTACATGCTTTCACTAATTTCTCCTGACTCGGATTGAGCCCAAAATGTTCACAGGTTTGCGGTTTCATGTATATGTTGAATCACACAAAGTAAGAATACTGCACTTTACCCCCCAAAAATCAGCTTTACTAAATAATGCACATAGGCCTATCCTAACAGATGAAGGTGCTTTACTACATTTATCCCTGTTTAGCAAGTATTCAAACAATTCCCACAATTTTCTCAGCTCCCTGGGGAGCATACAACCTCAAGCTTCCTATATTAGCGCCCTGTATGGAGTTAAATCCAATATTACCGTCTCAGCCCTGGCAGGTTCCCATTCATACACCTGGGTTAAAAGGAGCAGTTTAGATGTAGAAGTGCCTTGCTCATGGACACAAGTGACATGACCAGGATTGGAACCCACACTCTGATGACTAGGTCTCAAAACAACAAATAATTCTCAAAACAACTAGCAACAACACTAAGTTATAGACGGGTTAGACAATGTGTCATATGTTGTTGTAGATCTTTACAAAAAAAGAAAAGAATACATCACCACTTACAAGTAGTTTCTTCTGTTGCTTTCCGATCAGAGAAGCCACTTTGAATTGGATCGGACTGACAACGAGAAATATACTTGCACCAATCAGTGCGGCATAACCCAACTGGACGTAAAGAAGTACCAAGTTTATAGCAAGCTGTAAGTATAAAAAGAAACAACTGTCAAATATGTTGAATTATTTAATTCTCCCATACTGACGTACCAGTGATTAAAAATGCATAAGACTCCTAATATGACGTAGATTAAGAATTCGATTTTGGATGAAGCTTAAAATGTCATCGTAAACATGTGGATCTGACATGTCATTGAGTCTGCAGATTTCTCTGCACAACTTTGTGGAGTGTCGTGGCTGAGCAGTCTATTCTGCCGACCTTAAGTTCTGTAGTTTACAGAACTTGGGTTCGAATCCTGGTCTGGCCAGTTGCCAGACTTGTGTCCTTGAGCAAGACACTTTACCATAATTGCTTTGCCAACAACAACAACAACAACAACAACAACAACAACAACAACAACAACAACAACAACAACAACAACAACAACAACAACAACAACAACAACAACAACAACAACAACAACAACAACAACAACAGCAACAACAACAACAGCAACAACAACAACAACAACAGCAACAACAACAACAACAACAACAACAGCAACAACAACAACAACATCATCAACAACAACAACAACAACAACAACAACAATATCCTTCGTGCTTAATGTCAAAGTTTATACTTGCCGTCGACAAAATGTCTGTCTTTATAAACATTTGCCGTAGAACATGTATTGTTCAGTACGTGTTCTTACAAGGAAGAGCAAAGGGGAATGGAAAAAAACAACGCTTTTTAAGTTACGATAGGATGGAACATTTGGTTTCTATTATTTATTAACACTTGTTATGAATGTTTGAAAACCAATAACCTATGTCAAACACGTACAATCCAGCGAAGTGACGTGTCAGCGAATATTTTCTCCAGAACACGTAATAAATAAGTTGTTTTAGAATTATCTTCCGATTCATACCTGCACGGGAATCGCCCACAAGTTGTTGACCATTTGAAACATGAAGAAGACGGCGGTAGGATCCACTGACATGTGATTGGTGATCTGCCCCATGTCCATCTTACCGCCCGTGGTAGCCACAGTGGAGAGACGCAGTGATTTCTCATAGACCATCGCCTGAAAGAAAGCATAACATCCCAAAGATCAAGTCGAATAGTCCAGCTCCAATTATAAGGCAATCAACGAAAACAGACTTCTCAAGATAATAAGTGGCGGCCGTAACTTACTAAGTGGCGCCCGCAACTTATTATCTTGCGGCCGCAAAATATAAGTGGCGGTGCTGTGAAATACATCTCATTCAGTGAAACTTATGCACTTGTCAAGTGGCAACAATGGGGCTCCATAGAACTCTAGTAGGGCGCTGGTATCCATCACACCCATAGTAATATGCCAAATGCAAAGTGGCGTAACTAGACTTTTTCATTTGGGGGGGGGGGGGGGGGTGGCGGCAAAGACATAATATTTTTTTTTTTTTTTTGATGTATCGAACCATGTTTTGGGGATCACATGGCCTGAGGAAAGGGGGCATGGTTCTGGGCGGGAAAGGCCCCCGTCCCTTTCCCCCATGCCCTCCGCTGGTTACGCCACCACTGAGGGGAGTACCAGTAGTTAAAAAGTGCTTTCATGTTTGGCGTTAGCAATAATCAGCATTTTGTACCTGTATGGCAGCTCTAACTTTGAGTCCTTCAATAATACCAATGAAGTAGTGAGTTTGAAGACACATTAGGTTAACCACAGCAGAAATGAACATGACGATGACCAACACAAATCCATTCTGGAAAAACTCTTCCACTGTGATATGGTGTGCCTGGGCAACAAAAAAGAAAATGATCCAATGCGGTTTGCGGAGTCACCACGTACATAAAACTCTCTCTATGAGTTGATGGGGCTCTGAAAAGAATCAGTGGTTTGACTCCTCGACGTTTCGATCAGTATACAATTTTCGGCTACAGGGGTAGAGCAAACTGGTCGAAACGTCGAGTTGTGAAACCAACGGTTCTTTTCAGAACCACCACAACCCATGGAGAGTATTTTATGAATTGGTTGTTTGTTAGTTCATCGTGTGAAACGGCCCTAAATTGTCAAACTTCATTCAGAAAATAAAACCTGAATTGGACGTGAAAATATAATCCACATAGGAATCTCGAGATTGGATTTCCAACTAGGGCTCAGGAAGTAAAAAGGCAGAAAAAATACCCCAAATACAAGATTGATCCCCAGCGGGAGATAATCCCATTAAGTTTGATCCCCAGAGGAAGATACTCCCAAACAAGTTTGATCCCAAGAGGAAAATACTCCAATAAAAGATTTATCCCCGAGGAAGATACTCCCATACAAGTTTGATCCCCAGAGGGAGATATTCCAAAACAAGTTTGATCCCCAGAGGAAGAGACTTCCATACAAGTTTGATCCCCAGAGGGAGATATTCCCAAACAAGTTTGATCCCCAGCGGAAGATACTCCCATACAAGTTTGATCCCCAGAGGGAGATATTCCCAAACAAGTTTGATTCCCAGCGGAAGATACTCCCATACAAGTTTGATTCCCAGCGGAAGATACTCCCATACAAGTTTGATCCCCAGCAGAAGATACTCCCATACAAGTTTGATCCCCAGAGGAAGATACTCCCATACAAATATGATCCCCAGAGCTGAAAGACAGTCCCATACAAGTTTAAACCCAAGAGGAAGGTATTCCCAGACAGATGTCAAACTTGAACCAACTTTGTACTGTTCTACTTACGTCTGACAGAACGGCTGGGGAATTTAGGGTCATGACATATGCCGTCAGAGCGCCGACTGCAAGAGGGGGGATGAATCCCACTAAGTCAGCAGTGAGCTTCAGAAACGCCGCTCCGAACAGCCGTCTACCGTAAATCTTTACATAGATCTTGAGCAGTGACACCTCTTTTCCCTGACTGTTTGCTTTAGCCTTCATCCGAAAATAACAAATCAAGTTATTGGTACAACACTCTTAAATTTGTTGTTATCATTTGCAGAAATAACCATTGCAAACATGAACGGCTTCCCGTTTCGTTTTAGGATGTTCATTGTAATAATTTACATTTCAGATTATTTGTTGTTTCATTCTGCAGTAATAAACTGCACTGCCTTAAACCAGCTTGTTTATTTTACATCTTAATAGAAACAAAGATAATAAACAAGGTACAGGGAAGATGTTAATATTAATGGTGGCCCTAAAGGAACATCATACATTGCAAATATCTTAGCAAATAATTGCGACTTGCGAAAATATTTGCGACGTTCCAAATATTATCGCAAGTAATATTTGCAATTTTGCAGAGATCTTCGCAAATATTTGCAATGTCGCAAATATTATCACAAATATTTGCACAGACTTTTGCGATGTCGCAAAATATTCTTGCAAATATTTTTGCAAATATTTGAGATGTCAGGATGGAGAATCTTGTTTGTTGGTTTTTTTTTTAAATTTATTGTTATTTTATTTATTTTTTACTTTTTCCCTTTTTGGGATGGTCTCTGCTCACAGATCTAAAATAACAATAAAACTAAACCAAGTTAACAGCTGAACATCAGCAGGACTTAGTCACAATGTACTTGATACCAGAACGACGTTATGCCTGTTGTTAACCCATTGTCCGTAAAACAATTTGTTCATGTCCTGTCGGAAATGACTCACCGTTTCGTCCTTGAATGCTTTACGGAACCTCTCGTGGTTGAACTTTGCCTCGAGTCGCACTGGGGGTATACCCAAGTCACTGAGCTCAAGATGTTTCCTATACCCGAGTTTGAGGAGCCAGTTCGCCCACCAATATGTCAAGGATGAGAAAAAGCTGACATAAGGGTGCATGTAAAGCATCTCAGGCTTCTTTAAATCGCTGGTGTACTCCGTTTTCTTTTGGCAGACGAACTGACAGAGAAAGAGCGTGAAGTAATAGCGTCGTCAAATACACGGAAATTATATAAAGGCATTCCGATAACCTTTGCAGTTCATGAACTGGTTAGAAAATGCTTTATATCAACTTGATACAATGCACTTTCTAACCAGTTCATGAACTGCAAAAGTTATCGGTTGGTTTCTGAATAGACCTTATGCATTGACGTCATCCAGCCGCCAGAGGTAAACCAGTGAGCAAGTTCGGTTGCTGACTTTTAGTCAATTTGTGATTTAAACCACGCGTGCGTGATCTGTTCTTTAACTCGAACGCGTCTATCTAGTCGAGCGACTAGTCAATATAGTTAGTTTAAGTCAATTTTTTCAAGTTCATTTTCTATGTTTTCCCCCTCTTATTTTTATCTCTACGTGCAATGAATAACTAAATACTTCACTGCAAAGATTAATTATTGTCATATTCAACCAAATCCCTCCGTTATCGTTGAACTACTCTGAGTAGTTCAACTATATTGGAGGTAGTACTCATTAACTGTGACGTAGCACGTAAATTGACTATAGGAACAGTGCTCCGGGGCTAGGCTGATCCAGTTGGACTAGCTAGTCAAACCACGTAGCGTTCGGCTGACATCTAGATCGACTATGTTTAAGTCTAGTCGACTCTTGTCACCCACCCGAACTTGCTCAATGATGAAACAATGTAAAAGCACGTACTACGGTGGCCCACAACTGTCACGGCAAAAGCAAAAGGGCCACGGCAAAAGCAAAAGGGCCACTGCAAAGACAAAAGGGCCGCGGCAAAAGTAAAAATAAAATTCAACACGGACGGTGTGTAGTTGATCCTGGACCTGCATAATGTTCACACATTAGTTAGGGTCCCACGTTAAGTTAAGTTCAAGAAGCTTTTGTCAGTTTATATTCCTCTCTCTCTCTGTGATGTGTTCCTCTTCCAGTTTTATTTTATTCCTGTTTGTTAGTTTGTTGTTTTATAAGTCCTGACTCTGTTTTCCTGTATGGGACGTCTCTGTGTGATTAGAGTAATTTTTGCTTTGTTCACTCTATTGTTTACAGGCATTTCTAAACAAGACTTTTTGTCTTCTGAATATGCCTGCATAATTGCCTCTGTCATATTTGTGTCATTACAACCTTATTCATTACTGTTGCTTTCTTTAAATTTGTTTGTCTTAATGACCTTCTGCAGTGATTGTTTGTTGTGCGTTTTGCAATTTGGAATTACATGTTGAGAAGAATTGAATTTAATTGAATATACATGTAGGTCAAGCCTTGAAAAACTTTGAATGCGTCACTAACGTTCTTTAACGTTCGGGTTGGGAATGTAGGACAGTAGGAGGGACGAAGAAGCAGAGAGAAAGAGAGTTGAAAAAGGGGTTGAAACAGAGGGAGATAGCAAAAGAAGAAAGGGGGGAAGGAAATAATACAGCAGTTTATTGCAATATACGGCAGGCGGGGGAAGAGAGCACGGGTACAAACGAGACCAAAATATAAATGGAATAATTTTTTTTTTTTTTTTTTTTGGGGGGGGGGGTGGGGGGGGGTCAAGGGTGTGGAAAATCTAGGTGCATTATGGACGCTGTTCTGCTTAATTAATCTTTGGCAATTGGCGTTTTGTGAGTGATGTGCGGGAAATTTGAAACTAATTCCGGCGTTACACAAAATGTTACAGAAGCAAATGATAGGCCTTTTGTCTTCGGTATTGCCTTCGGTAGTTAACCATCCCACGACTGGTTTGATTGTTTTGCATGTTATTATTAAAAGTGTTGCCCAATTTTGTTATGGATTACATACTAGTAAAGTATAAATGTTTTGTGCTTTTTAATATTGTTTGTAAATCATGAGTTACTAAATACATTAAAGTTACTAAGAACCGTTATGATTTTTTTAAACAATGGTAATATGGCGCTTTGGTCTCTACATGGGACCTGAACTTGTGTGAACATTATGCAGGTCAAGGATCAACTGCACACCGTCCGTGTTAAATGTTTACTACATAATCACATCACATGGTTCTTTTGCTTTCGCCGTTTGCTTTCGCCGTGGCGCTTTTGCTTTCGCCGTGGCCCTTTTGCTTTTACCGTCGCCCTTTTGCTCTTGCTGTGGCCTTTTTGCTTTTGCCGTGACAGTTGTGGGCCACCGTAACGCACAGATGTGTAAGCGCGGCGCACAGGATTGGCCAATGAACAACCTCCTTTTGACCTCTGGGCGAGGGCGCCCCGCTCAAATGACGTCATAAGGTCTATACTCAGATTATAAAAGGTAAACATGCTTGTCCCTAATGTTTACATTGAGTTTGATCAAACATTTCAATTTCTGGATTATAAATAATGACCTTAAAATATTTCAAACTCTAATTAGTATGTTATATGATTACAGGCCCTAAGATGCATATTTACCTTGCGTCTGATTACGTTGGTTTCCACAAGAATCAAGAGGACGTACACGGCGATTTTGATGATGGTTATATCAAAAATAAGAATGTGCAAGTCAACCTGCTCTTGGAATTCTAAGCTCAACAGACGAATGATGTCAGAGCCTAGAGAACATATCCAGTAAAGAAACAACAACAAAGACATCATCGGTATCTGCCATAGTTCCATGTGATGGTAAAAGATGAGGGACACCAATAATGCTGCGAAGCTCAAGATACTGTGAACGTAGAGGTGAGGTTGCGTGGGTTGATTGAATACTTTGTAAGTCTCATCAGTCATGACGCCCTCACCGATGGATGCAAGAAGGATCACAAGGAGTAATACTGATACGAGCCATCTTATGCTGTTGCCAGGATACACCAGTAGATATTTAGTGTGGACTTTACGATACCCCGTGCAGCATCCAACCACCAGGAGAATGAGCGAGAAGAGGACGAGGAATATACCGTGAGAGATGCTCGCCACTCCGTTCACCAAACACGTGTTGTTACGTACGTTGTCGTACCATTCTTCCAGAGACTCCTCAGTATACGAGGAATTTATCCCACAAAACCACTCCCATTGAGTATCCATCCTTGTTGAACATCAAGGTCAACTGCAAAACTTCTGTATAAGAGACAAATCGTAGTTCTGAAATATTGGTAAACTTTGGTTTTATTTATCGTGTTATAGGATAGGGTAGGTGTTGGAATTAAAACAATGGAAAGTAGGGAGCTTTAATGTTGAGTGCACCTTTAAAAATAAGAGAGTTGATGTATGAAGTCACCAACAATGACGCAGAAGGTAGGCTTGTTGGTATAAAGGGTGTGGACATCATTGGTAAGATTGGAAATATATGTTCACAGATTTACACAAAACTTACATGGTCACGGTGGAAAACTGATTCCCTTGAAATGTTTTGCCTGAAATGTCCCAAACCCATGTCTAAAAACAATGAAAACATATAATGTGACCTAATGTGACCCCGATGACCGGTAGAGCTTAAGCTTTAACATGTATGTTATTGCATGCACAGTGGCGTAACCAGACATTTTCATTTTTTTTTAAGGGGGGGGGGCAAAGACAAAATTGGGGGAAGTGGGAACAAGGAAGGATGACACAATTTTGGGGCTAATTAATGTATCAAACTATTCATTTGTGCATTTTTCTAATCTCATTTTAGGGGAAGAGTGGATGGGCAAGGGGTCTCAGCCGGGGACACCAATCCCCTGCCCCCTCCCTCCCCCTGGTAAAGTGCAGGTACAAGTCTTTGACAATTACCAATGTTGTCCGTGTGCTTTGCTATATTGAGCTATCCGGATAAGCCAATCTCTGAAGCATTCTGAGGTTCTTTAATGCCTTCTGTCTGCGAATGCTTTAAAGGTGTTGACCCATTGGGTGTGTTAGAAAAATGTAATGACAGTCGATACAAGGAAGTGACAAGGTCAAACTTCGAATTCAAGATGCTAAAAACTTGGTTAAATTGATTTAAATGTAATCTGAACAGTTCCTATTGTTACTACAGAACTCTGACCATGCACCCGACTCTGACTTTCTTACCTTATGATTAACCGGAAGCATTAGTCCAAGAAGTTCACAGGCAGTGTCTTACCTCACACCCCTATACATTTATTCTACAACAAATCTTGGTCAAAAACGACCGATGAATAGAGCGGACAGATGTCCCACGATGACCATCTTACTTATACTTTCAAATTGTACCAATGTTTGTGCACACCCTTTCAATGAATAACACTTGCTTCAAAAAATGTCGGGGACACATACACAAATCTAACCACAAAATAATCATAAGGTTAATCTCACCCAAAGTAAGTAAATACATATAAGCATGGACTGTACAAAAACATTCTATAGAAAACAAGAAACTAGTATAACAGATACTCACTCGCCCATACGGAACTGATTTTACCTTCCTTCTCCAACTGATATCTTGTGACTTAATGTAAAAAAAAGTAACACCACTTGGACAATGCACTTGTGACCTTTGAAATCATTAGCCTTGACTTTATAAAGAAATTTACAATGTGTTCACAGATCATGGTACCGGGCGTACAGTAATTAAATATTTGCATGGCATTTTTTTTCTTCTTTTCGTAGGTAAAGCATTATCATTATTTGTTTTTGGTTTGTTTGTATTTACTAAAATATTGTATACACTTCTCTCATCTGGTTGATCGTAGTGATATGGTATATTTTACTTTTTTGACGGTGGAAACTTTTGGGTACACTAATCCGAGCAGCGGTAGTAGTGTTTTACACCGCTGCAACAGCTAGGGCCGCCGTCAGCGCGCATATGGACCAATCAGCATGGAGGATTTACAGCGCGTGTGCGTCGACGCGCGCATGCTGTGGCCATAGCTGCAGCGGAGTAAACGCCTAGGAACGAGCTGCTCGGATTAGTCTAAAGGAGACCTATAAATGTGGTTTACTATTCCTCGCGTTGAGGTGGTTTGATCTCTATTTTTATTGGATCGTTGAAATGTCATTATTACACGGTCCCTGAATACATCCCCCATGTTTCTAAAAACATATGATTAAACCTAGGTACTGGGGACACGTGCCCTCCCCCATCCCGTACACACACACACAAGTGTCCAGTACACCCAAGGTGTCCTCATTTTTTGTAAAATCAAGATACAGGTAAAACAGCCCACACACCCCAACTAAAAAGCAACGTCCCCCGTGCCCTCAATCCCCCTCGAAAAAAATCATGGATACTCCACTACTATCAATTTATAATTAATATTATATAACTGACATACAGATCCTTGTCATTTGATTGGTGGAGCTTACACCACGTGTCATTCACTATTCCTCCCATACACGCCGCCGATCAAAAGTCCTATGGAGAGGTTTCACGTGACGTCACCCGAGACCTCTTTCTAATGCTGTGTGCACAAACAGCCGCTGGAAATCATTCAGCAGACGACGCGCCAGCCATTGTGTTTGTACATGGCATTACCCAACATGGCTGTGAAACGAACTTTTCCCGTGGTCATGCAACCTCTCTATTCCCCATTAGTATTTCCCATTCCACAGTTAGGGTCATCCTTGTTCCCAAAAGTTTTTGAGCAATAGAGCGCGGCTGCTTAAACAAAGGAGCACCTGTGCAAAAGGTTGTATATTATTGTCACAACCTGCGTATTGCGCCGTTGTACATCCGCGTATTGCGCTATTCTAAGCTGCGCATGTAAAGTTTGGTTGGAGGTCACTGGAGATGAATTCATTATTACGCGTGCGTTGAGTACGGCAAAATCAGAACGTCTATGTCTACATGGAGTCGTCCACGTTGTTTAGAAGGGTTCTTTTTTAAACGATTCTTAGAGTCTGGGGTGTCTGTTTTGATTTTGTGTTAATTCATTCAATCACATGACTTATCTATGTAAGTTATATAAAACAAACATTGAGTGGCTTTAATTCGTGAAATGGGAGGAATATTATCGCTCGGTAAAATTTTGATTGCCCCATTTCACTTGGCTTCGCCTCTTGAAATGGAACAGTCCAAATTTTACCTCGCGATAATATTCCTCCCTTTGCACTCTGAGCCGCTCAATATTTGTATACTATTATGTTATCATTCAGTTATTTAAATCAAGGATTCTTCAACAGTGTGTTACACTGTAACCCGTAACGTGTGAAGAAACCAGGTGCAAAAGGAAACCCTAACTGAGGAAAGCCTAAGCAATCCAGGTATAAGGACAGACAGCCAGATCTACATGCAAGGCTCTCGTCCAAAGTGGGATTCGAACCGGGCCTCACAAAGCTGAAAGACATAGAAAAAAACCACTAAGCTAACCCGCTTGCCCCACGAGTGTTATTCGTAACTGAGTTCAAATGTTTACAAAAACTACCCCCCCCCCCAAAAAAAAAAAAAAAAAAAAAAAAAAAAAAAAAAAAAAATGATTCGTGAGGTTTGACATCGATCGTGACCGGCCAGTATGGTATCTGAATTTTATTCCTCACAATTAATTAAAAGCTATAAACGACAAAAGAAACTGACTGGGTAAATTTGTTTAATCAATGGGGTGAACAACGAACAACTGACTGGAATCGGATGTGAACCTGCGACCACCGGCTACGCTAAGCTGGTATGTTAAGCCGGTGGTCCCAGGTTCAAAACCCACTACAGAAAAACTTTTCTTTGTTTACCCAAAAATTTACTTTTATTTAAAAGGTCAGTGGCCGAGGGTAAGGTTGGTTTCTTTATGTGCCGGGTGTGACAGGTGAATGCAAATATTTCAAAGCAGAGCCAATCCAAGAATACATCGTTCCAGTCCAGTGCTGTTTTAAATTTCTAAAAACTCTGGGCCAGTTTTATTAAAAGTTCACTATGAGAAGAAACACAGTAAAACAGATTATGTACAGCCAAGTACGCAAGTTTAACTTTGTTGTGACTACTGTATGGCGCTCAGCCATATTCAATAGCTTAATCAAATACATTATTCATTTATAATTTGTGTCTCGCTTTTTTAGCATTTTGACATTGTTATCTAGCCCAATCTTTCTGCATTAAACACATTTTGGAGTTCATAAAAGTCCAAAAACAAATGTGACCGTTTTTCCCCTTTACTAATTATCGTACATTTTCTCTCAATGGCTTCTTTAGACGAAACCGCACGTATTTAAAGTGTCGAGGTTCACCATGCAAAGCCGAACAATGTAAATAAATGAGCAATAACAATGTGAATATAATACACATTTTTAAAACAACACTTGATAAAAGGTGGAATGTGTAGTAATTTCCTTCCGAATCTATCCATATTTGTCTTTCCTCTTTGGCTGTAATTGTTCTTAGTATGTGACTACATGTCTTTGTCTCGAACAAACGAAGCAAATATTCCATCTTCCTTTTCCATGAGTTCACTTGGCGTTCCATACTCCGCTACCTTCCCATCGTCAAGAACCAGAATCTTGTCCGAGTTCATAATGGTTTGAATGCGATGCTACGAAAAACGGAAAACAAAAACCACGTCAAACTAAAACGTCACACAGAATGGAACTAATTAAATGCATTAAAATTATCAGCTTAAAGCCCCAGCTCAACATTAGAAAAAAAACATAAATGTTTACAGATTTACATATACCATACACGGTACAAAGATAATGATGGTAGAAAACTTTCCTGAAATATTTCTGCCTGAAGTATTGTCCTTTTTTTTTAATAATAAATGAAATAAGATCCAAAATTGGTTTTCTTCTCAGTGAGACTATAGGAATGCGTACACAAATGTTGAATGCATTATTACCGTTTTCTCGCAAAAGAAAAAAAACAAAACAAATGAGCTGACATTTTCACAGGTTGGTTTTATTACAAATATCTTGATTTGTACAAAGAATAGAAGTATTTACAGTCAGTTTACCAATGATGAGCAGTGGCTTTAAGTTGTAAATTGATCGTTACCAAAAGAAATCATGGAAACCAGTATTGGTAGTGTTGCTAACGATCAAGGATCTTTACCTACCGCTATAGTCAGCACCGTACGCTCAGCAAAGGCGGTTGTTACCACACGCTGAAGCAACTTGTCCTGTTTTTAAGGAGCAAAAAATAAAAGCACGTTTCATGAAACAGACGGTTACTTGTTCAGCTAAACGGGAAGGGTTCAGATTTGTTTCCACCATGCTGGCTTATATTCTCATTCAATTAGAATTCAGCATCAGTATTTACCAAGTTACAAAAAACGACATCTTACCGTCTCCAGGTCGATTGAGGCGGTGGCTTCGTCCATGATGAGGATACGGGACTTCCTGAGGAAGGCCCGAGCCAGGCAGAACAACTGCCGCTGACCAACGCTGAAATTCTCACCACCTTCGCTTACCATAGAATCTACAAGTGAAATCACATGAATATCATGTGGTAAGGTTCATGTGTAGTGTCACCCCTATCAATTACAAGACCTTTTTATTTCAAAAACCCCAAACTTGGACTAAGAGAAAGTTTGGGAAACGATGAAAAGGGTACACAAAAAGGGTACTTTGACAACTTTTATAACCAGAATGCCGTAGATCTCGAAACATGTCTTAGTCTCCCCCTCCTACTGGTCCTGGTATCCTCCTGCTGGTATTGGTCTCTCCCTGCTGGTCTGATCCGTCCCTCGCTGGTCTTTGTCTCCCCTAGCCGATCTCCCCATTCCCTTGCTGGTGTTGGTCTCCCCCTGCCGGTCTTGGTCTCCCCTTCTCGTCTTGGTCCCCAAGCTGGTATTGGTCTGCCCCGTCGGTCTTTGTCCCCCCCCCCCTCTACTGGTCTCGATCTAGCCCACTGGTCTCGATCTAGCCCACTGGTCTTGGTCTTCCCCTGCTGGTCTTGGTCTCCCCCCTTCTCGTCTTGGTCCCCAGCTGGTATTGGTCTGCCCCGCCAGTCTTGGTCCCCCCTACTGGTCTCGATCTAGCCCACTGGTCTTGGTCTTCCCCTGCTGGTCTTGGTCTTCCTCTGCTGGTCTTGGTCCCCCCTTCTCGTCTTGGTCCCCCATACTGGTCTTGGTGTGCCCCCCCCCCCTTTGCTGGTCTTGTTTGCCCTGCTGGTCTTGCTCTTTCTCTACTGGTATTGATCTCCCCCCCCCCAACCCTTGCCGGTCTTGGTCTCCTCCTTCCGGTCCTGGGGTCGATTTCACAAAGCACTAAGATTCATCTTAAGATGAGTTATCAGTGTTACCATAGTAATTTGCATTGTGACATCACACTTTGCTTAGCAATTGCGATTGATTTGCACACAAGATCAATATTTACTCTTTGTGAAATCGAGCCCTGGTCTTGGTCTTGGTCTCGTACGGGCCGCTGTCAACCACAACATTAAACAAAAAATGTTTAACTCACCCAGTCCCTCATCCAACGATGCAACAACATCCTTCAGTTGAGCGATTTCCAAGGCGCGCCACAGAGCTTCATCCGTGTTGTCCTTCCCAGCTGGGTCCAAATTATATCTGTTGACAGTTATCAACCTCAGGTATCATTTGCGATAGATGGTTTCAGGAGAATCAACTTTTTCAAGGCGAGTAATTTGTATGATGTTGTAATGAGGGAGAATGGATGCAAAGTTTTTGGCCAAATGTCTTCTTGGGACACCCTGAATGATACATCCACGAATGGACAAAGGCTTTCGATCAATGGGAGACTTTTGGACGGTCCTTTTTTTTTTTTTTTTTTTTTTTTTTTTTTTTTTACAGTTCTCGCCAGTAGTACGCATGCTCATAATTACCCGCGCAATACTGAGCATGTTCGCGCATGCTCAGTACTGTCAAAAAGGCCAGTTGTGTCTGCTGCCGCCAGCGTCTCAAAAGTAGCCCATTATCTACAGGTTTAGTGTTCTATAATCAAAATCATGTACCCTCTCAGTTTGTTTTATGTGATGAAGAAACCCTTAGTTAAAAATGAGCAGACTTATTCAAAATGTATTGATTACTGGTTACCTTATTGTTCCAGTAAAAAGGACTGGATCCTGCGGGATGATGCTAATCTGACTTCTAAGAGAAGTAAGGGGCACAGACTTGATGTCGATACCGTCAATTACGATGCGTCCTGCAACAGTGAATTAAGATAAAATGTCAAAATTGTATCACCAATGAGGCCGTGAGTTCATCGTCCTTTTGCTGAAGCGTCCATCTTGACGAATATAATGGCAGTTATCTGACGCAAGCATCGGTTTACTCGACACTGTCATACATCGCGTCCGAATGGAGTCACTTCGGCTATACGGCTGAATATCGTTGGCTTAAGATACAACGTTGAATAATGGGGTTTTATAGCGGTCTGCCGTAGCCGCAGCTAAATGTCTTGAAATGGTGATGAGATGCGTGTAACAATAAAGCCACCAGTACACCGCATGGCTTTGATTTTGTTGTAGTGCACGTGTTAAGAAATCCACACCTTGGTTATATGATATCATTAAGAGGTTGTATTGGGTGACTGTATAGTTTGAAATAACTTCTGGTATTGTTTTAGGTATTTAAGCTCACCTCTACATATGTCGATAACACGAAGCAAGGCAAGAGTAAGAGAAGATTTTCCTGCCCCAGTACGCCCACAAATGCCGACCTATGAACATCCACATTACAGCAATAGTTACAAAATCAAATTCATTTTGCGATTTTGGGCGGAGGATGAGGTCTGATTTTGTGGTTATAAATTCTTCTGCTGATTCGAGTGAGCAACTTCACCCATTGCAGTGGGTGAAGTTACATTATGAAAAGAAAAATCGGTTTTGCCTTTTCACAGAAGTTCTCTGACTTTATCAGTGATCGTTTAGTAGATTTCACTGTATGTGGTAAAACAAAACCTTTACCTTATTGTGAAATAAAAGACAATTTTACCACTGAAAAATGCCCTTCAACGCTTTGCGTAAAGACTATATAAACAACGAGGGTTACCAATTCATTAAACTAAATTTAATGACCTTTTCCCCAGTATGGAACTCTACTGTGATGTCGCGAAGAACAGGGTCCGTATCGTGACCATATCGTACAGAAACATTTTCAAGCCGCACTGTACCATAGTTTGGCCAACTCAGGGGTGGTTCAAGACCTGTAAAATGTGGGTCAACACAGTACAAGTTAATGGTTAAAGATTAGTCCACTCTGCGTATTATAGCAATAAAATCTAGACAAATATAAATTTAATATAAATGAAAGTTGTACCCACACACTGCGAAATTCATTTTATAATCTGCTTGAATTGGATTTTTGAACAAAGTAAAATCATGATTCTGCCTTTCTGGGAAGATCAATCTATAGATATTTGTGATATTTTGCCCTCTGTTCTTAAACCAAAATTGGTATTTAAGGTCTCGCCTAAATCATCAAGTTAAAATGATTTTCCGCAAAAGCTTGACGATGTCAAGAGCATTGAGTGGTTCGTGTGATATGGTTCTGTGGAAACACTTACCTTCATACGACTCATTGTCGACGTAAGTGTAGTACTTAACACGTTCTACTGCGTTCATTTGCATCTCCAAGTCGGCCATTGTGCGCACGTAAAAATTCAAGTACGCAGAAATCTGTGCATTACAATAACAGTTACTATTTATACTCTCATATTTGTACGTGCAATTCTCTCAAGCGTATTTGGAAGTTAGGAGTGTGCAATCCCCCATTATACGCTAATGCAATCGACAAGGAAACCTCAAGGATCCGAAAAAAAGGTTCAATAGACTGTGTAAGTCTCGCACGTATTCGAACATAAGGGTCCGTGAAAGCGCGTGATTTTGTTTCCTTTACATGTTACAGCAATGTGTGTGGGACCAAAATGGTCCCAAAAGTATTCGAATACGCGCGAGACTTACACAGTCTATAATAGCAAGACTTCCCAGGTCGAGCCTGTTGGTAAGTCATTACGTCACACGCGTGCAAAGTTTTTCCTACTTACGGCTCCAAAGCGTTACTGTGCTATTTTACCGAAAAAACATTTGTTCCTTCGTTTAAAGACATTGCTTATGAAAAAAAACGATATTTCTTATAAGACTTCGAGTCTTTGCAAGACACACGTGAAAGGCAAGTCCACAAATTATGTTATTCTTACATAAATCACCAAAGACACAAAGTTCAATGGATTTCCTATGGTTTTTTGTCATTGCAGCCAGTTTGTGTAAAGTGGTTGTGACTTACAGTGGAAGTACGTCACTCTAACCAATAGGATAGACACGTAGACGTACCAAAACATTTACATATTAAGGCCATGTCCGAATCAGCGACTTCGGCTACGGCTATGGCCGTTGGCTGCAAACACAACTTTGAACAATGCGATCTTGCTGCGGCAGCCACTGTGGAAGCCAGCAATTCAGACACGCCCTAACTGTTAAACTAATTTGTATATTTATAATCCAATGGGAGACTTATGAAGACAATAGGTGGCAGCAGATTTACCAGGTAAATCCATTGTTCTCGGATATGTGCGCATCATTAGAACTACGCAAGCAATGAACATTTCCCTGGTGAGTCTGCTGCCACCTAGTGTTCCAAAGTCCCCCGTTGGTATTCGGTATTCGGTATTCATTTGGATTCTGTTGACAAACCTGTAGAGTAAATGTCACTGCTAGTCCAACGAGACTGGGATCTAGACCAATAGTTAACGCACCAATCAGTGTCGTCATCCCTGCCAGAATGACCATCAATGCACCAATGAAGTCCTATTAAAGTCGGGTTGAAAAAATATGACTTTACATATGAAGGAAATAACTTCTCTTTAGAATGTCAAATAATGCATGTAAATATAATCAGTACCTTATTACTCGTTTTGTTAATTCTGGAGTATTATATAGCGCAAGTATCTACCAACAATTAGGTACTCAATGCGCTTATTGTTACTTTTTAAGACAATTTTTTTCTTAGATTAATAATATACCCATTTATGTAGCACCTTATAAGGGTTTACAGGGTGCTTCGGCGCATTCAGCAGCCACTTCCAGAAACACCGGGGCAAACCCCTTCGCTGAGCGATAAGTGTAACTGGGTTCTTTTACCGTGACGACCAATGCACAACGCACGGGGACCTACGGCTTTACGTCCCATCCAAAAGACGAAGCATCAATGGTTAAGTGTCTTGCTTAAGGACACAAGTGTCAAGACCGGGACTCGAACCCACACTCTGCTGATCAGAAACACCAGAGCTTGAGTCACTTGCTCTTGACCGCTCGGCCACGACACGCAATTTACTATTATAATAATTATTATTATTATTATTATTACTTTTAATAATTAATACTATGCCAGTTCTTCATATACCTCTCTGACATATTGGCCATCAAATAACCCGTCAGACACTTTTGGTCCTCCCTTTTCCAAAACTAAAGTAGTTTTCATACTTGGAGTTATACTCAAGGTATTTTCAAGCAATCCACAAATGGTATTGGAAGTCTTTTAAGCAATCTCAGACATATTACGTAAGTATGTCAACTTTTAAATCTTCTCTAAAAAACTTTGCTTTTTTTTTTTTTACATAAAGCTTATCGTACGTTGCATTGGGAATTAACTGTTTGAATGACCCCATATAAATGCTTCAACTTACTGATTGATGGATTGATTTTTGCGTGAAAAATTATACATGCTGCCGAATGTACTTTGCTAGAGTTTGTCCACTGGCAGGTAAATTTTTCATACATTGGCTTAGTATACACACAAAGACTGGGACTTTTGGCAGTATTTTTGACCGCGTGAGGGCGTGTGTGAACAAAATCCACGCGATGCAAAACAATTAAAATGAACTGGTTTGTCCATTGATGTTATTATAAATTATTAATTATTTTTCCATTGTTACAAGAAAGCAACATACAGGCATTCAAAGTAAGACAAAACTGATGAACGTAAATTAGCCGTTGAAAGCGCCCTCATGCGGTCACAAAATACAGTCAATTTAATTGCTGAATATTCAGACGCAATTCTCGGAGCTCGGCTCGATTCCACGAAGAGCTGAGACTGATCTTAAGGATGTCTGTAATTCGTTAAATTCCAAGCAGAGTGTGATTTCATTATGCAAATTACTCAAACAGCAATATTGACAACCTCAACCTCAAGATGGGTATTGGTGATTTGGGTGCGATCGAGCCCTATAATACACACTTACCAATCTAAGGCCAAGCCAGCGTTGCATTATTTGTAAGTACATGAAGGCAGACAGATTTGCATTGATCCTCTTTATGACAGTTTTGTAGAAACGTTCACCAGATCTGAAAAGTAAACCATTTTTTTAAAATAATGCTTTAGTCACAACTTTCCACCCCAAACTACCCAAGCTTTCATATAATTATCGTTAATGATAAGATGAATATCCTTCACTGCTTTCACAGGTTACGTTCAGCAATCCCTGAGCGCCCCATGGTTGCCTTCCGTCGCCCCAAAAACCTGGGTGATATTCTAGTGAGAGCCAAACTCCCCCAGGTACAGGCCAACCCCCTCCCGCACAAAACATACATGGTTGTCGTAATTGCACACGCCCTAGGTGCAAAACATGTATGTATATCAAACCCGCACTAAAAGTGAAAAGTCATAGCACTGGCCTCACTTACAGTGTTAAGACCACCTCCCAAAGTGACACACCCAATGTAGTCTATGTCATATCTTGTAAGAAATGTAGGCTACAATATGTGGGAGAGACTAAGACTAAACTTTGTCTTCGCTTTGCTAATTATGTCTCTTCCATTAAGACCAAGAAACAGTACCCTGTTGCCATTCACTTCAACAGTCCTAATCACAGTGTCAAGGACGTTGAACTAACTGTGATAGAGGCTTGTAATGGTGATGACCCACACCGCAAACTCCGAGAATCACACTGGATTCACCAACTCCGTACAGTCCAACCATTTGGACTTAACATAAACACAGATGTTAAATAACTTCCATTTGTATATTCCCTCATTTGTATATTTCCATATAAGTATACATTTGTAAATATATACTTGTATCATCCCCTTAGATTTCTTGTTCCCCATTACCCAATACCCAATGTTTCCAATGTTTCTGTCATTATTTACCAATTCCGCGGGTGGAATTTTTTTTTTTAGTCTCCGCCATTTTGATTCGGGTATTCACAATTACCTCTATAATTAGAGAGCAAGTCCCTTGTAACTTGTATCTTCTATATCGGTACTTAATCCTGCTCTTTCATGCAAGCCGCATCATCCACTATGCAACTTGCCCCATTGTTCGCGTTCAGTAATCCCACCTTTGTACTGTCAAACATTGGCCAGTGCAGCCTGCCCTATTGCCCTATTTAGTAATCCCCCTTTTGTATTGTCCACCATTGGTCACCCCTTTGTCCAAACTGTTTAACTCTGATTGGTCATTGGCCATCCCTTTGTCTATAATGCCTCTAAAGTGATTGGCTATTATTTTCCCGCTTATTTCTTGATTCCTTCCCATGATTCCCTGCTCCCCTTTTCCCTATAAAAATGGACCCGTTTTTGTTTGTATCTTGTTTATGCCTCTGAAGAAGGTCCAGTTTGGATTGAAAGCTAATGCCATCACCCCTACTAGTTTTAATATACCCATACGCCGAATGTAAGAAACCATGAAAATGTGGTTAAGCACTGTATACTCAGTACTGATTATACAGTGCATAACACACATCGGTGTATGGGTAATCAAAAAAACAATAAAAATGTTTCTTTATCACTGATGCAAGATTAACATCTGCTGTAATGGTTGCGGTACCCGCTGCTAATAGGATTCGAACTGCCTCTAGCTGCCGGGCAATCTCGGTAGTCTAGTTGGTAAGACATCTGCTCTAGAATGGCAGGGGTCATGGGTTCGAATCCCACCCGAGGAATATGACTAGCTTTTTTCACAGGACTCGGGAAAGTAATGAGTACACAGTGCTAAAACATATATCGGTGTACGGTAAAACAAAACGCAAATAGTATTCTTTATCCCCGAAGCAAAATTAACATCTATTACATTTTAAAAGTTGTAACAAGTTTAAAAACACACAAACACCACTGGGCTTAAACTTATTGAACACACTTTTAGGTTATAACTTAGTAAAACAAACTCATTGATAATAGATGTTATTTTTTGCAACCGGGTTAAAGAACATTATTTGTAATGTTTACCCATTAACACATACACCAACTAATTGATGAAAACAAAGTTGACAAGGCGTGATTTCTAGCAGCAACAAAGCACAGTTTTCAAGGTATAGCACTTCGTGTGCCCGGCAAAAGGACGTAAGGGAAAGTTCCCGGCAAAAGGACGTAAGCAATTTATTTTAAAATTTGTGTTTCAAGAATTTTGGTAAACATGTTGCCATGCAAGGACGTAAGCAATTTATTTTAAAATTTGTGTTTCAAGAATTTTGGTAAACATGTTGCCATGCAAAAGTCATTCTAGAAAGGTTAAATTCTGCATGGGGAATGGGGAGACATGTCTTCAAAAAAAACCCAAATTATATATTTGTCATGTCAGGGGCCATTTTGTTGGGTACAAACTACTTTATGTTCCCCGCAAAAGGGCGTAAAGCCTTATGCCCTTTTGCCGGGCACACGACGAGCAGTTGAAACAGTTTGTCTTGCAAAAAATCAGATCGCACATTTTCCATGGTTTCTTAAATCAAACTGTCTTATTTGCATACACGCATAAAACTGACACAAAAGACTGACTTACCGGAATGCCCGAATCGTGCTGAGTCCTCCTAGGCTTTCAGAGAAATAAGCGAAAACCGGCGACTTGCTAACGCTGTCTAGCCGTTGTAACTCCCTACAAGTGCGACAAGACATGTTATACGATTTTAAGATATGGTACCCCGTGATTTTTATGAGTTCAAATTGTGTCACTGCTTTTGTGTATAAGTGTTCGACAGCAAAACCCTGTCATTGGGCAGTTTGAAGTGTACTCCATTTCCGTGCATTTGATACAATGTCAAACTTCTGTTTTTCTTTATGCGTACTGCAACCATACCACTCCTGCGAAACATCCAAGGTGACGTGTAATTCAAACCACCCTGATAACCCAGACGTTGCCTCATCCTAGAAGAGGTCGATTGTTAGACTTTGAATGAATAGGTTTCTTGGTTAGAGGCGCGACCCAAGAGGTTAAAGATGACATCCCCATTCTGGTGACTTTGAAATGTAATTCGCCACTGGCTGTGTAGGTGGATAGTTACCTTGAGGTTGCCAAATAGTACTTCTGCAGGAAGAAGTACCCAATAGCAATAGGGATGAAGAAAGCGAAGAAGACTGGCATGACGATGGTGTTGACCAACACTGCTGATATGACCTTTAGGGAACTTGCCAGCAAAAGGTTTATAGTCTGCAAGAGTTTCTGTAGAAAAGAAAGAAACAAAACACAAAATAACTATAAATTCAAATGTGTATTGTCATATACGAGAGACTGCGAACTTTGTCTTGTTTTCTTCAAACTGGTGGAAGCCAGATTTTAAACAAAATCTGTATGAGCGAATTCAGTCACAAAGTAGGGTCTCACCTCTGCAACCGATAATCTATGGAATTATACTTCAGTGAAAGTTGTAGGCCCAATAAAAAGTCAGAGATGCAACTTGTGAAATTTGTGTACATTTTTAATACAATAGTGTGAACAAAACGTGAAGATAAAGAATCCGCAACATTACCTTATGTTAACATTTCTTACCGTATCAATTTGTTCCGTGTCGTTAGAAAACCGATTCAGAACTCGACCAATAGGAGTTGTGTCGAAAAATCTGCATAAAGATATCAAACGCTAAACATGTTACGTATGGGGTATGGGGCAAATAATGTGTGACGTACGTGTATTAAGTTTTGATTGGCACTCGAATTGAGAGTCGTCGGGTTTTTACAACGTAGTGACTCTCGAAACGTTACGGGTAAACAAGACTCTACCATAATTGTCCAGACTGCAATATGGTCAAGACTACCTTATGGTGCAGGCTACATTATAGGCCAGACTCCATTATGAACAAGACTTCATGTTGATTCAGGCCACGCTATTGCCCAGACTACATTATGGGCCAGACTCCATTAACGTCCAAGCTACATAAAGGGCCAAACTGCTTTATAAACCAAACTACAGTCTGATCCAGGCTGTGCTGTGGGCCAGACTACATTGTGGGCCAGACTACACTATGGGCCAAACTGTATTATGAGCCAGAGTACAGATTGATCCAGGCTACGCTACTGCCCAGAGTACATTATGGGCCAGACTCCTTTACGGTCCAAGCTATAATCACGTGTTAGACTGCATTACAGGTTAATCAAGGCTGCACTGTTGGCCAGACTGCATGGGCCAGACTTTATAAAGATCCAAGCTGCTTTAAAGGACAGACTGTATTATGAGCCAGGCTAAAGTTTTCCAAGACTTCATTATGGTTAATTCATGTACAACAATATGTATGACCACAAACAATACCTAAGCGGCACTTTGATGATGTTATGGAGCATTCCTCGAAGTAGCCTTCTTGCAGCAGTTAGAACTCCCCATACGATGACAACAGAAGTCATCACTCTGAAGAACATATAAGCCGCGTTCAAGCCGACATAGACGCCAAAGAACTCACGAAACAGCTCGTCGTTATCCGTCTACAGCAAAATATTTCAGTTATTCAAAATGCATCTTACAGTTTTGTTCGCAAAACATGTATATTTAAGTATAATCGTAGCCCGATGGGATCCCAAAACATCTTTTCTTGACTTTACAGACACACTTTAAAACTAGACTGGAGGTTCAAATGCGTTTCTGGGATTCTCCAACCACTAAACTTTAACCAGAGACGGTAGTGGCACGTCACGTTTTATCTGATGAGGGTACTGAGAAGGACATTCTGCCCCTAGCAGTTTAAGAGTAGTGTGACTGCCCCCTACCCTTCTCGTTCTACCCCCGTTTACACACAGGCATTTTAATGACATTGTGTCTATTAATGTTACCCTCATTTTCATATGCTCTACCATCTTTAGGAGTAACAGCAAAAAGAAAAAGGCCATTTTGGAGAACGGTATCCAAGGGCACCGAGGGCACCCCCTGGTTGCTCCTCCAATATTGGACTATTGGTCAACATTTGTGGCGTGTCGTGGCCGAGCGGTCCGGTGTTCTGATGGCTGAACCATCGGGGTGTTGGTTCGACACCCGGCCTAACAATTATGTCATTGGGCAAGGTACTGAGCTAAGTTGCTCCTCGTATTCCAGGTGTGGAAATTTGAAACTGAGAAGGCTGAGATAGTGTTGTGTTGGTTTAAATGGCCTTTTCCCTTAGCTCTAACAGCTTGAGGTTGTATGCTCCAATCCCGAGGGAGTTGAGGAAGTTTGAGAAATGGTCTAAGTATGCCTGATGAACAGGGATACAAAATGTTGTAAAGTGCCTTGATCTATCCACAAGGATATGTGCACCATATAAGAACCCAGTATTATGACTATCATTGTATGTACAAAGTGGTGTTTATACTAGCAAGGTGTTAAAATAAATGAATATTATAAACATTGTCTTTAAGTTTACACACCAACAATTGAGACGCCATTTCAGACATTTTCAATTGATTCACCTTTGTATTTTTGTGAACTTACTTCGTTTCTGAGACCCGCTTCTGACCAGGCCGAGAGCCAGAAATTGGTTCCAACGAAGAACCCCGTATTGACCGCAGCGAAGATGAAACTGAGCATGACTGCGAACCAGCCTGCACTCTTGGCGTAGTAGAGATACACAGAGTAAGACACCGATCCTCGCTCCATCTCTTCCTTCTCCATCAGACCACCAGAAACATTTGTGTGATCTCTTTCTGTTTAACGTTATAATAATAAAAAAATATAAATATTAATAATACAGTGTAACAAAACGTACTTATATTGTGCAATTTCTAACATAATATCACTCAAGGCGCTACAGACTGGGAAATGTTCAAAGTATCAAAACTCTCAATGACATGAATGTTAACAACTTGTTTCTTAATTTGAGTTGAAAATGTGTTGAGAGACTGAATTTGTCTTATATCACTGCGAAGATCGTCCCACACCACTGGTACAATTTGAGAGACGGCACGATCGCCACAGTGTGTAGTTTAGGGGACTATATACGATGAATTTATAAGGGACTCCGAGCTGGGGGTGAGTCAGCAGAATGTCGAGGGTAATGACAGTGTTTTATGTAAAGAAGATAATTGATGTAGCCACTCAGGTGGAGAGTCATGGAGGGATTTAAAGACAACATTGTATTTAATATTCTTATATAACAAATCGAAGTGATTAACAAAATCAATTTCAGCATCAAAGAAGTAGGAACGTTTCGTAAAAGAAAGTAACCAGTTGTGGATATCACAAAGCGCTAGGACTAGTCTTATCTCAAGTTAGGAAGAGTACCGTAACTAGTCCTAACTTATAGAACTAATCATAAGTTAGGACTTGTCCTAAGTTAGGGCTGGTTTGGTGAAACCCACCCCTGCCAGGACAAATACACATAATTTGTTTTGAGCAAATTGAAAAGAATTAAACCGTTTCCCTTGCCTTTGGTCAGTTTTTCTGTCATGATTGCGTGTTTGACTTGCTGTAGAAGTTGCGCTCTTTCTTCCTTCACGGAGTCCGATTCGTAACCAGACTGTTCCATCTCGGCTTCGGACTCGCTGGCCAGTTCCACGGCCTTGCTGTACTCGTTATACATATCAGGATCGGTAGCGATGATGTCATCTAACGTACCTTGGGCGGCTATCCTACCATCTTTCATTTCAATTATCTAAAAATAAAATTTAATCACTGAAGATAGTATCTTCGTGACGTCTATCAGATTTGAGATTCGAGACTAGTTTTTTCAACTGTTACCATTGCTTTCACATTAGGCTGCCATACTACTACTACTACTACTACCACTACCACCACCACCACCACCACCACCACCACCACCACCACCACCACCACCACCACCACCACCACCACCACCACCACCACCACCACCACCACCACCACCACCACCACCACCACCACCACCACCACCACCACCACCACCACCACCACCACCACCACCACCACCACCACGTGTGCTGCCCACGTGTACAGCGGTGATGTAGCCAATGCTGTGATTGGTCAATATGTTTAAGGGCGGGGCTTAATGGATTGGTCTATGCGAAGGACGTGGCTACAACGTGTTCGAGCCGCATTAACCACGCTTCGTGACTGCTCGTTCCCGTTTCGGTGATGTTCGGCAATATATTGTTCGATTCAAGACTCCGTCAACTCAGGCCGGCAATTTAAAGTTTAAAACGACATGGCGCACAATGTTCTTGCAGTTTTTCTGACTTACCAAATCTGCTCGACTGAGATATTGCAGTTGATGGGTGACTAAAATAACCGTCTGTCGGTGGCTCACTAACAGTTTCATGATACCCTCCTCGAACAGATGGCGACCAACATGGACATCGAGGGCTGACAGTGGATCGTCCTGAGCAAAGAAAGACCCTTTGTATTATTTGTAGAAAGTGGTTACCTCATGACCCTACAATGATTATAGGCCACCTACTTTTTGTTGTTACTGGCTTGAACGGGTGGTCTTCCATTCAGTTGCTGAACACAGGTAGCGGTGCTCTACCACGTATCTTATCCGTACCATATAGTCGGCAAAGCATCCTTACGGAAACATCACACCAGCTTGTGGGAGCCAATTGCAGCTACTAACCACGCCAGAAACACCGGGGCAAACCCCTTCTCTTAGCGATAAGTGTTTCTATAGGTTCTTTTACGTGACGGTTGATAGATATTGACACAACGAGGGAACTTCGGCTTTACATTCCATCCAAAGGATGCGGCAATAATGGTTAAGTGTCTTGCTAGAGGGACACAAGTGTCAAAATCGGGTCCCGAACCCACACTCTGCTGATCAGAAACACCAGAGCTTGAGACTGGTGTTCTTAACCGCTTCTTAACATTTTGTTAAAAAAAAGGTTTACCAGTAAAACGATATCTCTTCCGGAGTACATGGTTCTTGCCACGCTGATTCGCTGCTTCTGTCCACCGCTCAGGTTGATTCCTTTCTCTCCAATCTCAGTCTGGTCTCCGGCAGGCAAGATATCGATGTCTGGTCGCAGTGCACAAGCGTCTATCACCCGTTTGTATCTGTGTAAGAGTATAATGAATCGTGTGTCGAATATAATCAACTCAAATGATACCTTCAGTCTCCACTAGGTTCCTTACTTCCCTGTTCCTGCGCTGGTTACCTAAACCCCTTTCGCACTACATAACAGCAACAGAATCCATCATTTTCCTGAAGATGATCAGAGCATACTGATCGAAACGTCGAGTTGTTTAACCATCGGCTCTTTTCAGAACCACCACAACCCGTACAGAGATTTTTATGTACATGGCGTCTCCGCAAACCTCACTAGATTGAATTCCCACCATGCAAAGTTTCAAATCCTACTCATGCACATGGTGTTACTGCAAAACTCAATAGATTGTACTGCCACGCAAAGTTTCAAACCTTACTTAATTAAAGACGTATCACAAACGAACAAATGAACAATCGAACAAACGAACAAACGAACAAACGAACAGACGAACAAACGAACAAACGAACAAACGGACAAACGGACAAACGGACAAACGGACAAACAGACAAACGGACAAACGGACAAACGGACAAACGGACAAACGGACAAATGGACAAACGGACAAACGGACAAACGGACAAACGGACAAACGGACAAATGAACAAACAAACAAACAAACAAACAAACAAACAAACAAACAAACAAACAAACAAACAAACAAACAAACAAACGAACAAACGAACAAACAAACAAACTAACTAACAAATAAACAAACAAACAAACAAACAAACAAGCAAACAACCCAACAAACAAACAAACAAACAACAAACAAGCAAATAAACACAAACAAACAACCCAACAAACAAACAAACAAACAAACAACAAACAAGCAAACAAAAACAAACAAACCTCCTGGTATCCAACTGTTCGGAGAATAGTACATTTTCTTGAAGGGTTGTGTTAAGCAGCCACGGTTTCTGGGCAGCAAACGCTATCTTGGTCCTATCCCTGTTATAAAAAAGCACAAATCTGATTGACATCCAGTGACGACAACAGTTTTCATAGAGTAGCTAAAAACCACATAAGTGCCAGGCTTGGAAAAAGTAGCCAGCAAAAGTTGGCTCGACTTCTAAAAAGCCAGGTTTTTCCCATGGTTTGTGATTATTTAAAGTTTTATTAAAGACTTTTGCCGGGACCTGTATTATAGGTTTTCTTTTCTATAATGGGATTAGGTGCCATACACTGTAAACATCTATTTTTTTTTATTTTACAGAGCACAAATGCAATTCAAAAATTGATCAATTTTACAGCTACCTTTCTGTTTAATGATTAACAATATACTAAAACCTACCATTTAGGACCTTTTGTGTTTATGAATAATTATACATGATTTGACAATGTTTACTGATGTTGTGACAGACAAACAATCGACTTGACGACTACCTGACTTGCACATTTCCGGACAAAGTTGTCATTTCACCCAATATTGCTGAAATAATCGATGATTTACCGGAACCGACTTGGCCAGTAACAATAGTCAGTTTACCTGTAGACAATACAATGAGAGTGTGAACTGCTGAAATGAAAAATGGTCTCAGTGTTTACTGTAAAAGTGACATAAATTAACTGTCCATATTGAAGATAGAATAACTTTCTAATAAATAAACAGTCTCATGTAAACGTCTAAGTAAATAAAACCCAAAAGCTATATTTTCCCCCAAAAATAAATAAAAATAAAAATACATAACAGCTAAGTTATAACCAGCAAAGCATACAGTTGTTCAGGACCTAATATGTCGACATCGTACCATTATGTCCGACAGCATATTTGGACTATTCCGACCACCAATGAGTTCAAAGTATAACCATAATGCCCGACACTTTGTTCCCGACAATTACTATGGGTCGGACAATGATGGTCCGTCTGTCTGTTTGTCGGACGAAATGAGACCGACATAAAGGTTATTTTGGAGACAATGGGTCGGGCAAAACGGCGGACGTACTGGTCCACAGGCGTTTCTGGTGTATCATAAGATTGATTTTACGCGAATGAAGGGTTTGAAAGAAGTATACGTACCCTCTGGTATTTCCACATTGATATCTGACAGTACTGCATGACTTATCTCAGGGTCCCACAGAAAAGTGCCGTTCGAGATCTTTGAACATACAATATTTTGTATCAGTATTGGATTATCTAACAACAAGAAAATGTAGTCTGCAACATTGTTTTTTTTGTTTTTGTTTTTCTATCCAAGACCAAAGTTAGTTTTTTTTTAACTTCAATTTCGAATGTTGTTATAAATGACACACATCTTAGCCTGGGTTTAAATTACAGATTTAGGATACATAATTAAATACAGAACTATACAAGTAAATAAAAACAATAACATTTGCATAATGACGTAAGATAAAAAAAAAACAACAACAACAACAAAAGAAGAAAAAAACGGGCGACAACAATGAATACACTCGAAAATACATTAATTTAAAACAAACTGGATTTGGCTTGTGGTTTATTTTTATGGGCCTGTTTTGAATTTATACCGAGATGTTACAGCATTTGCCAAAATTTACTTAAAAGCCTTGTAAGGGAAGCTTTCTTTTTTTTGGGGGGGGGAGTAGGGCTGAGACGACTAATTCAAAAATTATGTCCATGTCATTGAAAAATAAACTTTTACTTATAAGCTTCTTTTATATAATTATAGTGATATGGATATGAACCTTTTCAGTTTGTTTACTGAGCATTCACATTAAATTAAATTCAAATAATTCCCATACTATCATCGGCTATAATAATCTTGTTTGCGATTAAGTAATTATGGCCGCATCCGATATGGAGGCTACGGCTACGGCTGCTTCTAAGGGTGTCGCCAAGGACGTCCTATACTCCAACGCACAATGACGGGGCGATCCAACCGGAGCCATCTAGCCGTAGCCACTGCTTTAGCTTACCTTAATTGAGACGCCATGTTTCAATCTTGTAGCCGCTTCGTTCTGCACTTTGCGTCCGGGACCAGTGGATCCATACCTTAAAATACTGACAGCTTTCGTGACGTCATTATTACGAGCGTTCTTTGTCAGTAACTTGGACGTCTCTGCTGAATCCAGTTCATCTAATGAATCACTTGAGCTGCCTGTGAGAGTATCCGAATCTGGCTTTCGGAAACCAACCTGCCCATAAAAAAACATAACAGTACTTAATAAGGCGGTGTCAACGTATACCAAATGCCAATCTTAATAAGGCCAATCTGTCTAAAAGGTGGCGCCCTTGTCATGAGGCTGCACCTCATCTATAGCTCCACTGTATATCCAATGTCCATCGTAAATTCTAGTGTTTTTAACAGTTTTTCGTCAAATTTGTGAGTATTGTTGTCTTCGTAAATATATTAAGACTTTTTTAAGTTGGATTTTATGAACTTCTATCGACACCATTGACTGCATTTTATAACTTGTATGCTGTGTTGGGCTTGTGTTTTTGAACGATTCGGCCATCTTGCTGCCTGCACACACACGCATTGCATAACAACTCGTTGACTCACAAAATGAATACCATTACCAGGTTGAGCTACACAAAAGACATGCTGATCAGTCTACGTCAATGTGTAATTAACTCTTTTGTTGGTCAGCCATTGAAGACTGATTTGTGGCAAACACTTAAGAAATTTAACATTGCTAAAGCCACAAAGAGAGGTTTCCGTGGAGGTTGTAAGCATGGACAAAAGCGTATTCAAACACGCATTACTGATCGGGGATACAGGGCGCCACCATTTCGAATTGTATCCAATAACCTTAGATCAATTGAACTCTCTCCTCGGCTATCAGCCTATTGTAGCGACAAACTACCAAAAACACGATTTGCCACTTGGAATGCTGACTCCATCAAAAATAAAACATCCGCAATAAGTGATCTGATTATTGATCAGAAACTTGACATTCTAACAATCACTGAATCCTGGTTGACTGGAGACTCTCGTGATGACCACTCACTTGCTGATCTCAACATTACTCTACCACACTTTAAGATCTACCACACCCCGCGAATTAATCAGAGAGGAGGAGGTGTCTGCATCCTTGCTCATCAGGGTTTCGAAGTCAAGCAGAATGAAACACACAGTTTCCGTTCATTTGAATACATGGATTCAATGGTATATCATCGATCATCGTCACTCAGACTGCTCACCATATATCGTCCTCCACCATCGAGGAAGAACAAGATGACAGTTAAACTATTCTTTGAAGAGTTTTCTACACTTTTAGAGACTGTGACCATTCACCAAGGTCATGTACTGATGACAGGTGATTTTAATTTCCATGTGGATGTTGCCAAGGATCATGATGCAACAGTCTTCATGGATCTTTTGGACTCATCTGGATTTCATCAGCATGTGCAGAAGTCCACACATCGTTGTGGACACACTCTGGATCTCATCATCACACGGAGATCAGGACAACTCATCTCTGACTTATCAGTTCAAACTGGGTTACCATCTGATCACAATGCAGTCAAATGCAACATCAATATGTTGCGCCCTCCCCCTGCAAAGGTCACAGTTCGCTCTCGAAACTTTCGTGAAATCGACGTGGATAAATTTCAGAAAGACATCATAAATTTGTCAGCTGACTATGAAGCTGTGGAAAACCCCACGCAGTCGATTCAAAAGTTTGAATCCGTTCTGCGTACTGTTTTAGACGACCACGCCCCAATCAAAGAACGCTCCATCATTCTTCGACCTCAGGCTCCTTGGTACACCAATGCATTACGCCAATCCAAACAGGAAAAGCGTCGTCTTGAGCGTAAGTGGCTAAAATCCAGCCTGGAGATCGACAGACAGCTTTATGCCCAGCATTGTAAAATCTATCGTCAATTGCTTGAAAAAGCCAAGCGTGATCATCATCAAGAGCAAGTCTCAAATTGTGACGACCGGCAGCTGTTCCGATTGGTAGAGCGTTTGACCAAGCCTACTTCTGCCCGTGCTTTACCCGACCATGACAATGTTAAATCTATTGCAAATGATTTTGCAGATTTCTTCGAAAGAAAGGTGGTGAACCTACTGGCTTCCCTTCCTCAAATTAACTTTTCAGATCTTTCGATCGATCTCCAGAGTCACTGTAGTACTACATTTGATTCATTTCATCCATTGTCGTGTGACAGTGTTCATAAACTCATCACAAAGTCGGTGACAAAATCATGTTCTCTCGACCCCATTCCAACTTGTCTGCTCAAACGATGTTTGGATTCACTGCTCCCGCAAATTACCCACATTGTGAATACATCACTGACAAGTGGCTACATGCCAAGCTCGCTGAAAGTTGCACAAGTTACACCTCTGCTAAAGAAGGCCAGTCTAGATCGAAATGAACTCAGTAATTATAGACCAATCTCAAATCTCAAATTTATTTCCAAAACCATTGAGCGTGCGGCTGCAACACAGTTGACCAAATACCTAGACCAGAACAATCTGCATGCACCAAAGCAGTCTGCTTATCGCAAATTTCACAGTACAGAGACAGCCTTGCTTCGCATCCAAAATGACCTTTTGAGGGCCGTCGATCAACACCAGGAAGCAGTTCTTGTCCTGCTGGACTTTTCTGCGGCGTTTGACACGATTGACCATCAAATTCTCATTGCACGCCTCCGTGACCACTATGGCATCGTCGGCACTGCCCTGGACTGGTTCGAGTCCTATCTCCAGGGACGCATGCAAGCTGTAATGCTTGGAGATGTTTTGTCGGATGATCACATACTTGAGCATGGAGTACCCCAAGGATCAGTACTAGGCCCCCTTATTTTCACAATGTACACCGCTCCACTTGGTGACATCATCAATGCTCATGGAATAAATTACATGACATATGCTGACGATACTCAACTCTACATAACTCTACAACGCCATCAACGTTCTCAAGCAGCTTCAAGACTTGAGCACTGCCTACGAGACATCAAGATTTGGACAGCCGCCAATAAGCTAATCTTGAACGACTCTAAAACAGAAGTTGTTCATGTAAGCTCCAGGTTTGTGAAAACCCCATCTTTCCAAAAGATCACGTTTGGCGACTTTGAAATCCAGACAGTAAGTGCGGCCAGGAATCTTGGGGTCGTCATCGACCAGACCCTTGATATGAAGACTCATGTGAAAAACGTTTCGAGAGCTGCATCCTTTGCTATCTACAAGATCGGCAAACTAAATCGGTACCTCGATCGTAAGTCGGTTGAGAGATTAATTCACGCATTCGTGTCTTCCAGACTGGACTATTGCAACAGTCTTCTTTACGGACTTCCAGACTCTGAAATTACCAAGTTACAGAGAGTTCAGAATTCAGCAGCTCGGCTGGTATCAAAATGTAAAAAAGTTGAGCACATCCAACCTGTCCTCCGTGAACTGCATTGGCTCCCAGTGAAGCAGCGCATAAATTACAAGATTGCGCTTTTATCGTTTAAAGCTCTTAATGACATGGCGCCAACATACATAACCGAACTCCTCACCGAATACAAACCTGGTCGCATGTTACGTTCCTCATCACAACACCTTCTTAGCCCTCCCAACGCAAGTAGAACGATCTTCTATGGGGACAGATCCTTTGCCGCATCATCAGTCAGAGTCTGGAACAGTTTACCTCACAACATTCGTGCCATGTCGTCCCTCAATAGTTTTAAAAAGGCCCTAAAAACGCTTTATTTTAAAGTGTAACATCTGTGCAAAAGTTATAAAAAAAAAATATATATAAAAAAATATAGAAAAATAAATGGTGTAGCCTATATAAATATATTGATGAGTTTGTGAGTTTTAAGTGGTTTTAAATTTGTATTAACAATGTATAAATGTATTTCCAGCTATTTTGTTGTATATTTCTTAAATTTTTTAATCTCACTTAGTTTTTTAAAATAGTTTCTTAGTTTGATATTCTGTAGTTTTATACATATTATTTCTGTTTTAGTTGTTAAGCGCTTTGTGATTTAGTTTTAATGTAAGGCGCTATATAAGTTTTAATTATTATTATTATTATTAATCAAATTACTGCCTGTTTCTAAGTGGCGCACTGTAAAACATCCCGGGTCAGAACTGACCCGCATTCCGAGTCCCAGGGTACCTCACTCATTTGGGGTCAGGCTGACCTAGAAAATGCCTCAGCCGAAGACAAAGCCCCCCGTCCTACCCCCTCCATCTCCCTCCTACCCCATCCCGGGACCCCACACCCGATTCCAAGACATGTTTTACTCACCGCGGCAGCTTGCAACAATGCACCTTTTTGTTCCTGTCTCAATTCACTCGGGTCGTGCATTTCAACCTCTGGTGCCGCTAAAAACTTCTGTACTCGTTTCGTGCTGACGTAGCCGTTGATGAAGTACAGCAAACTCATGGGGAGTGACATCAGTGGGACCAGAAGTGCGTTAAACAGAGCCAGTGATGAAAAGGTCACGGCTGGTGTTAGTGGCTTACCGGTGAGGGCGGTGTATGTGCCAAATCCCTCAAAAAAAATCATAGTATTAACTGAGTTAAAACATTAGATATCAAGCCGTTTTGAAGTTGTTATAAGCGTGCTTTGCAACCATAATACTGAAGCAAACTATCAGATAACTTAGAACACCTGATGTAAAAATTTGATTGATTTTGATTGTGAAAAGACAACGAGCAGGATTAGTGATTATCGAAAAAAAGAACCAGTATTAAAAGAGGAATCAATGAACAAGTTTGCATATGCCAGTGGAATAGCGGGTACCCGTTGTGCCGTTCGGGTACTAGTAGTGCCGCTCTCGGGTACCCGTACCGCTTAGATCCACTCACCACTATCGTCACAAGCACTGGTGTCGCAAGCGTCAGAAGTACTGGGGTAGAATAAAGAAAATAATCAGGGATCATGAAATGGTAGTCTGGTTCCCGGTCCCAACATCCTTCTCTTCTGACTGTTATAGGGACCAGAAGTTACTACCGATATGATGATCTTGATTGGCCTTCGATTGCACGGGGGCAGTAATACCTTTCTAGATGACGTTGGCTATGCTCGTGACGTGTGCATGTTGTCGTTTGACACTAGCACACATGTGTATTCGTAACCCTAATCTTAGAAGAACATCGTCTGCACGATAGGAGATTCCGAGATTCTGTGTCCGTCATGTTGTGTGCAAAGGCCGCATGGCATTATGGGATTACGTAGATCTATATGCTAATTCTAATTAGCATATACCTGGCAGCAATCTGCCAGGTATATGCAAATTTTTATTACCCACTATCTGCTCCCTATACGCAGTCAGACCGAAAATGATGTAGGGACCGGGAACCAGTCTACATGAAATGGAAGACGACAAACTTGTAAATAGGCAACTTTTCACATTATTAAATTTATATCGAGTGTTGATATTAACTGGAAAATCGTTTATTAAATTGGTTGTGTCATACTGTCATAATGTCTGAATACAAACCGAGCCCAAACACAAACATGACACTGTACGACCCGTGTATTTCCCAGTGATAAGCAGTTGCTGTTTGGGGCCTTTACAGTTATCAATCCTCCAACTTCTTAAAGAGGATTTTGAAAGAAAAGGGAAGGTTAGGGTTGACCGCTATACACCTCTCAGCAGGCCCTTTGACGAAGGACTAGAAATAGTCATGTGGTTAGTAATGACTCCATAAGATAAAGGTGAAGGACAAGACTAAAATTAAAGTTGATCATTGAATCAAAATAATAATAGCAATAACAATAGTATAACTGTCTTGAGGCACATACATCAATTTCGGGAGCAGGGTTCCCCCATGCCCCCTGTGCACGCCCCCATGCCCTCCATACGCCCCCCCCCACCCCCGCAAGTGGTCTGGAAAGTTTATATAAATATTGTAGCAGCTACATAGTTAATTTGATTTTGACCAGCTGTTAGAGTAGGAGATTATGCGCCAAATCATTAAGCTGGCACCCGTTGTTTTTGTTTTTTGTCTGACTATAAGTGTATGGAAGGGAGTAAATCAATCGCTTTCTTTACCTGTTGAAATAAAGCCGATGTCAATTTTGAGTAGGAAGTTGAGTTCTTTAGCTCTGATGATCTCGATGGCTCTGCAGTAAAGTCCCTCCCACGCGTACAACTTCAGAAGCTTGATACCTTGAAGTAACTCGTTCGTTTTCTTTAGGCGTTCGTCACTGCACCGCTGGAAAAAAATTGTTAAAAACTGAGATTTTAGGTTATACAATATCCATAATAAATTGACAGCTTTTTGCTTGACAACAACCACAACAACCGGAGCATACTGATTGTATACGTCGAGTGGTCCACAAACCACTTTTATTTGAAGAATAGTGGGAAACTTTTGGACGGTCCTTTTTCACAGTTCTCACCAGTAGTACGTATGCCCAGAACTTTGCGCGCACTACTGATCATGTGCGCGCATGCTCAAAACTGTCAAAATGGACCGTTGTGTCTGTGTTGTCTTCACTATTGCCTTAGAAATAATGTGGAAGGGAGAAAGACTTATCTTTCATACGCTGTGAAACTTAGCATTTATTTCTACTAGACTACCATGATGGTGAAGTATGATAGTTGACAATAGAGAGCGCTATTCATATTTATTTTTGGGCATTCAGGTTGGCTCAGTGGTGCCTTTCACCTCTGCGGACCCCGGTTCGAATCCCTGACTGGAGCCTTGCATGTTGATTGGGTTTTCAGTCCCTACCTGATTGCGTGGGTTTTCCCTATTTGGGGTTTTCCTACCACGTCTAAAACGGACATTTCTTCTACATCTTCTCTACACAGGTACCTTCAGGCCTACGGGTCACAGTGCAGGTCACTTTGTAGGGTCTCTTGGTTTCATTACCAAAAAGATATGATAAAAAATAAATAAAAAAATATCTGTGAATGTAACAGTGTCTGCTGCCGCCAGCGTTTCAAAAGTTTCCAGTTACACGGGGTTGCCACAACATGTTACTTTCTATAGAGGTTTTCTCAACAGTCAAAGTCGTGTGACGTAGACATATAGGAACATGCCATTCGTCGGTCTAATTCACGAAAGCGCCACCAGGCGATATTGAAGTACGGATGTCACAAAATGTTGGTTTATAAAATACAATGTATTTAACGGTATGCTTTACTGATTTTAAACCACACATTAGGCCCCCAAAAATGTACTGTGGAAAATACCATTTCATACGACCTATGATATCATCCCTAACTTTGTACATATTTCTATCTGAAAAAAATTGTCTTTTATCGGCCTTTGGCTGCGATGACGCTTTTGATAATAAACCATTTCAATTCAATCAATCGTCTATAGGGCACAATGTAATGCGGGTTTGTGTTCAAACAATAAACGGATGTTACTTGACCTTTGAACTTACCAGTAGATTATTTTGTTGTCTTCCAATAAATGAAGCAATCTGCGCTTGGACCGGGCTCAGAAAAATAAATATACTGGCGCCAATCAGAGCAGAATAACCCATTTGTGAGTACAGCAGGGCAAGGTTGACTGCAAGCTGTTGATAAAGGTGTGGAGATCGGATCGTCAGGGGAATTTCTACGCAAAAACTACAAGATTTACACACAAAAAAATTAATTGGTGCATTTGGGCAAATCTTTTCCGGGAAAGCCTGTCTTTGGACGTGGACGTAAAGGCCGAGCGGCCTTGCAAACCGGACTCACGTTCTGGAAGCAAAATCATCGGGGTGTGTGCTCAACTCCCGGTCATAACACTTGAGCCCTTGAGCGAGAAATTGTTCTCGTGGTTGATTTAATTTTGAGACACTAAATACTTGACAGCACACTCCCCATGGAGCTAAGACTGCTGAAGGAACTAAAACAAAATGGCCGAGTGTCCAGTGTAATAATGGGCTTCCAAATGGTATACTCCCTTTTAATTATTATCACATGATAAGTTATCTTAACAAATTGTTTAATATTGGCACTTCCAAAGCTCCGTATTACATTTTAATTTGGATTATAACTTTGTATTTCCATTTCTATTGCTCCACGAACCTGTATGGGAACAGCCCACAAATTGTTTGCCATTTGAAACATGAAGAAGACGGCGGTAGGATCCACGGACATGTGATTGGTGATCTGCCCCATGTCCATCGTGCCGCCCGTGGTAGCCACAGTGGAGAGACGCAGTGATTTCTCAAAGACCATGGCCTGAAATTTTAGTGGAAAGGACATAAGGACCGCTAACAAGCTAAAGAATCACAGACCAATTTTGGCTGATGTTTACGGTTAACTTAATGGATTCAACACGTATAACCATCCCCTACTCCATAATGATTGATAGTTAATTCAATGCTACACATGGTTTAATGTGGCTTCAACAATAATCTTAAAAATGATAATCCACTCTGTAAATGTAAAAGAGTGAAAGCGTGATCGTTTTTCTCCGGCATACCATTCTTGCAAAGAGCCTTTGTGGTGGCCAACTCTTTTTATAGTGAAAGACGGTATTTCAACTTGAATCAGAGTAAATTTCTCTCAAATTTCACTCAAAAGGGTGATGCACAGTGAGTTTCACTCTCAAACGTGTCAAACTGACACCACTCGGGCGAGAGAGTGAAATTTTCACTCTTCAACATCGAGTAGGTGCGCAATACTGAACACGTGCGCGCACGCTCAAAACTGTCAAAAAGGACCGTTATGTCTCAAAAATCTCCCATGATTTAGATTGGTCTTCTATAATTATACACAGTGCCATGCGTTGTTGTAGATTTATAATTTGATTACTATAAATCAATTTAGCGGCTCATGTTAATTTGTTTGTAGTAATAATTACTAACATCCAAGAAGTGTCTTCTCATTATGTATTGTACAAATGGAATTGGAACACGGCAAACAGCAGTTTCCATTACTAAGTGCTCGTATGGAATGAAGCTGAATTTCCATTCCTAAATATTGCTTTGAGGTTGTTCCCGTGCGTTGTTGTCTGTAGATTACTCACACGTGTACCCTCGTAGACTGGGTATTTTTCATTTTGATATGACTTTCCCTCTCACTTTGGTATCCGTATCCCCTTGAACGTATCAATACTTATTATTTAAATGTCCGTAAAACTCGTAGATTTACCTGGATTGCCGCTCTCACGTTCAGGCCCTCTAGAATCGCAATGCAAAAGTGAGTCTGCAAGCAAAGGAAGTTGACGAGGGAGGCAAGAAACATGATAACCACCAAGACAAAACCATTCTTGAAGAATTCGTCCACAGTCACGGGATGCCCTGGGTTGACCTGACGAAAAAGAATAAGGGAAGGTTCGTTGATGTTAATCAAATCGCGAATCTAAACGAAGCCATTGTCAGAAGTCTTTTCAAGTACGAGCTGGCTGTTGATCGTCTCACTCACAAGCAGGAAATTGAACGGGAACATCGAGTGGGAGGTAATACTCTAAACAAGCCAAGGGCGGTGATTGCCAAACGTGGTAGACGGAAGCAAGTGCTTGAAGTCATGAAGGCTCAGAAGAAACTAAAGGTGTTCTAATAATTTCATCGCCGAAGACCGTCTTTACACCAAGGGGTTCCAAAATGATACGTACTAGAATAATACCGGGGGAAAAGAATCTGATAAGTGAAGGAAAATTTCCATGGCTGAAAGGTGACAAGTTGTTCGTTGGTTAAGAAATCGCGAGTCTAAACAAAACTTTGTTATAAGTGAAAAGCTGTAGGCCATTGAAACCGCATATTAATAATAATAATAATCATAATATATAATAACGTGTTTTTATTATGCTCGTTATCAAGTCAGCTAGGCCTCTCAAAGCGGTTTACACTATTGTTACCCATGTTTATAGGGCCTTAAGCGTTCAAAAAACCATCGTATCTCTTCGCACACAAGTTGCAGATCATTCACAACAACAATCTCTACCCTCGCAGGTGCCCATTTACTCCCGGGTGGAGAGAAGTAATTATAGTAAAGTGTCTTGCTCAAGGACACAAGTGTCACGACCAGGATGCAAGCCCACATTAAGGTGATCTTGCCACAGAAACTTGAGTTCGATGTGCTACACTGCTCGGCCATGACACGCCACTTCTTGGCCGTTAATAAACGTACCAGTAAGCGTAATTCAGGTTAGCAAGGCTTTGTTGGTGTATGCTTCACGTTCTGTAAAACTTCCCGTGTCAGAATTGACCCGAATTCCCGTTCCCGTGGAGCCTGACCCATTTCCCCGTCAGTACGAACACGAAATCTGTGTCAAAAAATTACCCATATATTACAGAGGTCACAGAATCCAAGTTATTATCCATTTTTTCAAGCAGTTCTGGATCAGCCTGACCCAGAAGTGGGTCAGGCTGACCCAGCAGTGGGTCAGTCCCCCTTTGACCCGGAATCTCGGTCAGTTCTGACCATGGAGTTTTTAGAGAACGCTGTGTGAAAGTTATGTCTCAAACGAGCAGAATTTGAGTTAAAATTTATTGTTTTTTTAAACTTGTTTCCGAGTCATTCTGACCGAGAAATGAGTCAGCTCCCCCCCCCCCCCCCCTGGGACCCGGAATCTGGGTCAGTTCTGAGTATACAGGCTACACAGCTACCACACTTGGTAACAACAACATGCTGAGGATATGTTACTATAGCTTTGACAGCAACCACTCACTTCTTGTGGTCCCTCTGTGGGGTACCTGATGGTGGTCACATAGGAAGTCAATGCCCCGATCGCGAGGGGATTGATGTAAGCAAACATCTCCCCCACGAGTTTCAGAATTGCTGCGCAGAACAGCCGTTTTCCATAAACTTTGACGTAAATCTTGGGTAGTGATACCTCTCCACCTTTCATGCTTGTTTTCCTCTGTAGTGTGAAACAAATAAACATATACAGTTTGACAAACTAGGCTATGATAGTGGACACACAGCATTTTATATATATATATATATATATATATATATATATATATATATATTTGTTATGCAATTCGCCCATCACAAGGTCCAAAGGCCACTCGAGGTGTGGGTTACTTTTTGAAGAGGTAGAAACCTGCCCCAATGCACAGAAACAAGACATGGCGAGATATACACGCCAGTCTCTTCACAGCACAGCTAAGAACAGGAAGGGGTAATGAATACATTGTGAGACAAACATAACTGCCTCTTCCCCTGTTCGAAACAATTATACGCAAGTGTCTATGAAATCTCTTTTGATTAAAATTGAACGGTGACCCCGGTTCGAATCCAGGATCGGAGCCATGCATGTGGTTTGGGTTTTCAGTCCCTATCTGATTGCGTGGGTTTTCCCCTACTTAGGGTTTTCCTCCCACGTCAAAAACTAACATTATTTTCTTCATCATCTTCTCTACACAGGTATCTTTAGGCCTACGGGTCACAGTGCTAGTCGCTTTTGAGGGTCCCTTGCGTTCATCACAAGATATAATGATAACAAATGTTCAAGACTATCGGTGAATGTTTATACTTGATCGAGAAAGATGAAAGAAACTTGACAAGTCACAGCAGGAAGACGCACCACAACATATTTCTTTTGACAATTGCCTTTCAACGCCAGCACTGGCTGGGTGTTAGCCCTCTAAACATGTTTCGTAGGCATAAAAAAACAGTTAAATGTACACTTTTTTGAAGTTGAATGGGATATTTTGGAACGTTAGGTGGCAGAAGACTTACCAAATTAAGTTTTTATTATTTGCATAGTTTTGAGTATGCCCAGATTTCAGAGTACACAAGGTATACTTGGTAAGTTTGCTGCCACATATTTTCCTCAAAAGTCCCCCCTTGCTTTAACACTCAAAACAGACTTTTGTGGGGTTTTGTTTTCTTTCTTTTTTTTTTCACTCCCATTTACCATTTCTTCCCTGAAGGCTTTTCGAAACCTCTCGTGGTTGAACTTGGCCTCATGTTGTTTGGGAGGTATACCCAAGTCAGCCAACTCAAGATGTTTCTTGTACCCAAGCGTAAGAAGCCAGTTCGCCCACCAAAATGTCAAGTTAGAGAAGAAGCTGACGTGGTAGTGCATGAACTTCATTTCGGGTCGTTTCAGCTCGCTTGGAATCCTTTTATTTTCTGAACAGCAGCAGCAAAACTTCGGTGAAAAAACAAAATAGCAACTTTAATAATCTTACACTGAAGAGATTCGGCCATTGTGTGAAATTTTTGATTCAACTAATTGTATGTAAATTGGCGGTAAAAGTTGTTGGAATCTTGACAGTAAAGTGCACTCCAGATTCTGGAACCCGTGGTGCCTGACCCATTTGTTGGTCAGTATGACCCAGAATATGAGTCAAAATGACCCATGTATTAAAGAGGTCAAAGAATCCAAGTTATTATCCATTTTTTTTCAAGCGGTTCTGGATCAGCCTGACCCAGCAGTGGGTCAGGCCCCTTTTGATCCGGAATCTCGGTCAGTTCTGACCATGGAGTTTTTAGAGGACGCTGTGTGAAAGTTATGTCTCATTCCTTTGTATACCAGATTCAATTTACCGCATGAAAAAACAGTTTGTATTTAAAATTCGTCTCTAAAAAAAGAAAATGTGGTTGGTTCCCTGACCAAAAATTCCCTGACGACTCTTGTTAAAAATCTTAGGTCAGGCATTATCCAAAGCTAAACATAGATTATGACGCAATATATAAATATTCATTACTTGTCACCAACGGTGGACGATGTCATTGGATGATGACGGGCTTTGTTTACTTTTAAAAAGCCTGGGATAATCAGTTTGTAAAAATGTTACAAATATATCCAAATATAATGTTGAATTTGTTGGGGAAGGGGAGGAAAAAGAAAAACGATAACGGGATGTGTCTGCAAATGTTTTGAATTTTTATCAACTAAAGAAATGTTCGACCATCAGCGACACTGAATGTTGACGACGAGTTCGGAGCATTTCGGATATTTTCGGAAACGAGGGAATTCCTCCTTTTTGTCACGTGACAATTGGGTGATACCTGACCCTAAAATCGACAGAGAATAGTCGGAGACTTTTTGGTCTGGCAACCAGACTAGTGCATGCATAGTTTCCTTCATCCGGGTACTCTGTCGAGTGGCTTATAACTATGCCACTTGCTTATACGCCACAAAGGATGAACAACATCACCAACTTGGAATTGGCTCATCCCCCAACATTGTACTTCCCGTGCCCCAATTTTTGTTTTCCATATCAAAGATTATTCACACTACCTCAGATCTGATAACATTCAGCTCTACAATCAGCAAGAAGAAGTAGATGACTATTTTGATGACGGTCAAGTCAAACAGAACAATGTTAACGTCAACCTGGTTCTGGTATTGTAAATTTAACAAACGAAATATATCGTCTCCGAGGGCAGACAACCAGTACAAGAAAAGTAGCGGGGACATGGCAGGTATCTGCCATAGTTCCAAGTGATGGTAATAGATGAGGGACACCAGTACTGCTGCGAAGCTCAAGATACTGTGAACGTAGAGATGAGGCTGAGCAGGTTGCTTCAAGACTTGGTATGTCTCATCAGTCATGACGCCCTCACCGATGGATGCAAGAAGGATCACAAGGAGTAATACTGATATCAGCCATCTTAAGCTGTGGCCAGGATACACCAGTAGATATTTAGTGTGGACTTTACGATACCCCGTGCAGCATCCAACCACCAGGAGAATGAGCGAGAAGAGGACGAGGAATATACCGTGAGAGATGCTCGCTACTCCGTTCACCAAACACGTGTTGTTACGTACATTGTCGTACCATTCTTCCAGAGACTCCTCAGTATACGAGGAATTTATCCCACAAAACCACTCCCATTGAGTATCCATCCTTGTTGTTCATCAACAAATATTTTCTGTTGACAAAATAAGAATAATGTGACCAATGAGCAACATTAGATAATTGAATCAGCTTAATAAGGCTCATCCCCAATTGACAACCTCGTCACCAAAACTTGATCTTGGAAATGATGACAATATATTCATGTTATTTCGGTAAGACATAATTGTGACTCAGCCTGTGTGAATGAGATACTTTGAGGTAAAAATGTAGATTTCAATTTCATTATGTAGGGCATCTTCCAAGGATTAAAACGACACCACACTGACCTCTACAGAGTTTACGGTTCCAATCCAGAACAGTCAACTCTGTAGAGGTCAGTGTGGTGTCTTTTTAATCCTTGGAAGATGCCCTACATGATGAAATTTGGACTTAAATTTTTACCTCAAAGTGTTTCCTTTACACAGGCTGAATCACAATTTCTTAACCAAGTCCTCACTAACCATTAAGTTCGTATATAATGTCTCAATAACAGCGGCGAAACTAGGGTTAAGTTTTTTTTTTTTTTTTTTTTTTTTTTTTTTTGGGGGGGGGCAGGGGGTACACTTTTTATTTATTTATTTGTTTATTATTTATTATTATTATTATTATTTTTTTGGGGGAGCCCCATTTGAAACTGCATTTTCTGTTTGCACTTTTCATATACAAACCCCCTTGTGCTCTTGATATGCCGTTGGTAAGATAATCTTACGTGGAGGAAATACATTGTCTGCGTGTAAATGGAGAAATAGTTTACGTCTGTTATAATTACTACACAAACTATTGTAAAATGCAACATAATATTCTGGTAATTTTTAATCTTAAAAGTCCGGTTTTCAAACCCGGGGGGCTTGATATCAAGGGGGAGTGGGGGATCGTGCCCCCCATGCCCCCTTATCTTATGCCACTGCTCCCCAACTTTTACTTCTCGCTTCACTATTCCTTTTGCTTTTATTGTCTGTCTTAGGGCAAGAGACTCGCCTCTCATATACATACGAGCTAGGTCCAGCACCTCCCTTTAATTATTGTATTGCCCTATCAATATAATAAGATTAGACCCAAAACTTTGAATCAATTGCCCATTTTCTTCCAGTCTTCGTCACATAATACACTCACACTCACTCCCTCAGGGTTCGATTCAACTGTCAACATCACCCAGAGATAGCAAAGCAAAAATGCGAAGTACAATTCTCTACACTATATTCACATTCATATTGATAGTTTAAAAAAAAAAAATTGAAGTTGATTTTATCATCCAGGTTCACACATCGAATTTAATATTGGTTCTAAATGCTGTGTTCGTTGCACTGTACACACACTGACTCCAACGGTCAGTGATCACTCTCCTTCATGCAATGACATGAAAATGACTTCACAAAACCGTTCAATAACATTGTTTCAAATACAATGTCATACGTATATACTTACAGTTGGCAAAAATTAGCCGTTCCAATGCACAAGGTGATCGTAATCGTACTACTATAACTTGCCTTCTCTTTTCGGTTTGCGAAACCAGACGATTTTGCCATGTGAGCCGCCAAGCATGACCGTCTTGCTTTAAAAACATCCCATGATACTTTATCAGGTAGTCTGGTGGCGCATCCACTCTATAAGCGAGACGGATTGCGTTATCATGCTACGTACCGCCTGGTTTATTATGCTACGTTGGCTATCATAATACGTGAGAGGGCGAGACCAACAAAAACGAGTCATACAATACAAAAGTCTCCCAAAGAGTCATGTGAATCTATTAAAACTAATTTGGCTTTGTCTAGCACATGTGAATGGGGTAGTCTGCTGGAACAAGCTTCCTGGTGATATCAAAAGTGCATCTACACTAAATGTAGTGAAATGTAAAGTGAAAGCTTGAGTGTAAACATGTTCCTTGTAAACTACTTTTCTGTGTTCTATTATTAAATTTGCAATTATTCGTGACAAGTATTTGGTTGCTCTCTTGGTTTGTCCGCCTGTCCTAACGTCCGTCCGTCTGTCCGTACGTCTTGTCTTGTATGGCATCCCCAACTCAAGCCAACGCTTACTAGGGCTTGCCTCCATTTCACTTACTTATCTTGTGTCTAATGTTATTATCTTCCAAGCTTTTTTCTTATTTTTATGAACGTAACATGAGACTTGTTAAATGGAAATAAATGTTGTTAAATGAAAATATGCACAGCTTCAAAAAGCAAACGCGACCCCCGAAGGCACGTTATTTTTTATTTCGGATGACACACTTTGAAACCTGGAATCACATGTGAACTTTGAATCAAAACCACACAGCCTTTGACCGAGAAACTTAAGTTAGAGCCACAACGAAATAATGTGTGTATCCACTAATTTAGGGTTTCGGGTAGTTTGCAGAGATCTGCGATTAAAGCCACCCCGTCAGATATGTTAGTTAGAATAGCATGAATTGGGTAAACGAAGAGATAGATTGGTTTGGTTCCTGATAACAAGTTGAAGTTTGTAGAGCTCTAATGTACAAGTGCATAGCAGTAGCCCGTATCATGTACAGAAAGTATTTTGTGACATACACTTTAAACAATTACGTTTCAATGATGAGCATTTCTCATTTTAAGTTATTTTTTTTTTCAAAATGAGTTCGCGCGTTGCAAAAGTATTTTGACGCGATCATAATTCTCATTTTTACGCGTTCACCATGAACTGCATACAGCTAGATAGGTCACAAATCAGAGAAGAATTAGAGGGGACCATTTGCTCTATGATTAATGATGCGACTTCTGCGGGATACCATAATATTTGAGCGACGCGTTGAGTGGATAGGACACAGGCCTAATTTTAAAAAATCTCCCATGTTATGGGAGATTTCTTTTTACGATTCCAGGGGTTTTGATCCAGCCAACCTCAGTACCAAAAAATGGCGCGGCAAGATCAATACCCCTGGGAACGAGGTTCGTACCCAACATGGCAGCGAAATGAACATTTCCGGGGCGCAACCTCTATAGTATGTTAGTGAACACCGGCAAACTTAGGTAAACCTTCATTGAAAAGTGTGCGGCGTCACTACTCACCCTCCTTGCATCAGCATTAGGTAATCTTTGTGAAAGTTGGCAGAACTCGTACACCGCACTTCACTCGAGTACTATACAGTCGACTCTCGTTAATACGAGCTCGGATGTTACGAGGTTCCGGTATTTACGAGGTATTTTGCCGGTCCCGAACTACCCCGTGCGTGTTTTAATGCATTTAAATACGGATGATACGAGCACGGTCATAACGAGAACACGGTTAATACGAGGTATTCTTGCGGCACCGGAAAGAGCAAATGTATTTTTATAGCGAGTTTGAGGAATGAATTGTTGGGCATCGATAGTTTACCTTCATTGAGGTGAAAAAGTTGCCTTCCCAGCCTTTCAAAACATGTGCTACCGCTCCGTTGATCATGATCAATAGAGAAGCTATTTGATTGCTGGCAATGGTACCAGTCTATTGAATGGTAGTACAACACTTTTCTGCTTGAAAAAGTGCATTAATGTTTATCTCAATGCACAGAAGTGAGCACCAGTTCCTGTACGATGCGATGCAAATGGCCGACCGTCCAATATACAAAAACTGTCCAGGTATAGAGTCTGTTTACAGACCAAGCGTTTTCCATCGGTAGAAATGAGCCTCCGGAACCAGACGGTTGCAAGGTTTATGTTCGTTCATTATCCCACGCGGGCATAGACTGAAGTAGTTTACTTGGCCATTCAAAGTTCAAGCGCTCACGTTGATGTAAACCATGAAAAACTGCGGGTTCAATTGAAGTTGCAGTCAGTTTTATCTTTAATTCGTTTGCTTTCAACATTTTTGTCAAAAGGCACAGTGCCATTTGAAAAGTCTGCTCGTGTAATACTAACCGATATAATAAAACGGCGTACGTGAAACTTTCTTTGAAGTGTCCAGTTCTTAAAAAAATATTGAATAACATCAGCATCCATTAACCAGTATTGTAGTCAAGCACTTTTCAGTCCAGTATCAAGTACTGCCGAGTACCAGGGTGGCCGAGTCGTACTCAAGTACGAGTAACTTGGGCCATCGACTACAAGTGTCCGAGTACCGAGTATAGACCGTTCCGGCTTTGGCAAAAAGCCCCGCCCCACACACCTTAGTTTGTGTACTTAACGCTGCACGTGTGACCGAGTTTGACTGAGGTCAAATGACCACAAGACGTGATCCAACTGGTCAACGCGCACAGTTTGATTGACAGGCCGAGACGGTCTATTCTGATATCCAAGTACCAAGTCCAACAGCCGAGTACCAAGTACCTGGATTTCTGAGTACAGGTACGTGTACGAGTACTTTTATGAAAGAAAAATACTACAACATGAGGTCTCGACACATTGATTGTTTGTTTCTTTTTGGTTTGTCTTTAATACTAACTTCTAGATGACAGCGTGTGCTTGTTTTAATAACTGTCTTTTAAATATGATTACATCAAAGACAACCCCAGTTATACTTTTTTTTTCCGGTGAGTGTTTTAATTCGTCCATTCATTGATAACAATGACATCAATTTACATAAATGCAACATTTTTTCGACAACTGTATTTCAACAATAAGTACTTAAAATCAATTCCGGGTACATTTTCAGTCGAGTATCGAGTACCTGACTTCGAGTACAGCTTTTTTTTCCTGTCGAGTATCGAATATGGACTTCCAGTGCGAGTACATTAATAGCCGAGTACGAGAACGGGTACAATTACCATCCAAATGGTACTCGAGTTTTAGTACTCGATACTACAACACTGCCATTAGCAAATGCGCAATATTCTTCTCTACAGAGTGGTTGGAAACATAAAATAATTGAGGAACACGGTTACTTAAAAAATCCGTACCAATTAAAAAATATATATATATATATTTGTTTCATGTTATTTGTGTATTTTAAATATGTGTACATACAGTGCATCAAAGTTGAACAGAGGTCGTCGAGAAAGTTTTTAATAAAAATTTTCATCGAAAAAGTTTACAACCAGACCCATGTCAACAATAAACCAGACATAAATGTAATATATGTTATTAAAATGGATTTCGCACACAACAGATTTTAACAATTGCACAAACACAAAACCTATTGCATGTAGCTACAAAACGGCCTTTAAACACCCGTAGAAACAGACCCATAAAGCAGTAATAAAAAGCACCTCGAACCAGACTAAAAAGCAAAATCAGAAAGAAAGACGAAAAAAAAGCTCCCTCAGCCAAAGATTATAGAGCGCCGAAGGTGCAAGATGGGGAACTGGAGCTTTATCTATAGTTAGAACGTGAAATACGCATGGGCGCCATTTCAGCAAGTGAATGCTTTGTTTTCCATTGGTAGCAACGGTCATTGTCTGCACTGATCTGCACTGATCTAATGTTGTATCAATAGAGTTACTTGCCAAAATGGCGTCCAATTGAATTTCAGATTTCAGCCAGCGTTTCCCATCGTGCGCCTTCGGCGCTCTATTATCTTTGCTTCAAACCCTCCAAAAATCGATCTGTTCCTTATATCCAAACTAAATGCAGAGAACATCTTAAAGGAAAGAGAACAATATTGTAGAAAGTTTATGATCATCCGTTCTTGGTTTCAAGTGATGAAAAGTGAGTAGCTCTTTTAACTAAGTACACAAACTATACGGAGGAACACAAAGACAATTCATCCATGTTGTGGGAGAAGCTGAAGGAGGTTCTTCCCAATCACATAATTTATGTGATCGAAACTGATAGGTTCGATCAACACTTCTACACAATCGGGGAACGTATGGTCAATAATGCCCCTTCACGTTCACTTGAGGTAGACGATCATTTAAAACAATACTAACCCTTTACTTCTCTATTCACTCAATGAACTACGATGTGCACTCCCCAGTATCACACAACACTTTGTTCTAATGCAAAATATCATCAATGTTGGTTGGCAAAAATTCAAGTTTTGAGTTTGGTTTTTTCCCACTATGAAACAACAAATGAATACATGAAGCAAGATCAATAATAATAATAATAAAATGAATAATCTTGAGAGTAAAGACAGACTCTCTTAACAAGGAAACTGGTGACATAGTGGAGGAGACAACATCAAGAAGCAAAGCTTATGTTGTATGGGTCCCCCATTGTTGCATTAAAGTTACATAGCATGACATACAAGAACGTTTACAACGAGTACAACTACTCATAATTATATTGAGTCAAACATAAGTGAACAAACTGGCCAATCGTATCATTTGTGAGTCAAACATGGCTACTCTTATTGAGTCAACTTTAATTGAGCCAGTTTTCCCATAAAAACATCATTCTATCGCATGTTGTCACCAGTTTCCTTGTTAAGAGAGTCTGTCTTTACTCTCAATATTATTCATTGTATTATTATTATTATTATTATTATTATTATTATTACTATTACTATTACTATTACTGTTGCTGTTGCTGTTGCTGTTGCTGTTGCTGTTGCTGTTGCTGTTGCTGTTGCTGTTGCTGTTGCTGTTGCTGTTGCTGTTGCTGTTGCTGTTGCTGTTGCTGTTGCTGTTGCTGTTGCTGTTGCTGTTGCTGTTGCTGTTGCTGTTGCTGTTGCTGCTGCTGCTGCTGCTGCTGCTGCTGCTGCTGCTGCTGCTGCTGCTGCTGCTGCTGTTGCTGTTGCTGTTGCTGTTGCTGTTGCTGTTGCTGTTGCTGTTGCTGTTGCTGTTGCTGTTGCTGTTGCTGTTGCTGTTGCTGTTGTTGTTGTTGTTGTTGTTGTTGTTGTTGTTGTTGTTGTTGTTGTTGTTGTGGTGGTTGTTGTTGTTGTTGTTGTTGTTGTTGTTGTTGTTGTTGTTGTTGTTGTTGTTGTTGTTGTTGTTGTTGTTGTTGTTGTTGTTGTTGTTGTTGTTGTTGTTGTTGTTGTTGTTGTTGTTGTTGTTATTATTATTATTATTATTTCACGATATCACAGCATGCAAAAGAAAGATCTCATTTTCCTCTGTGCCGGCAACTCCTCGAGTCGGGCTACATCCCGTAGCCTTAGATCTCGAGGGTCTTTCGCAGGATCCTAGCTGTTCCCAAAGGTGCCGCCTTCTGCAGCAAATCTACCCTCACAGTTGTGCCTATTTGATTCAGATGCTTCTCCAGTGCCTTCGGAATGGTGCCAAGTGCTCCAACCACCACCGGGACTACTTTCACTTTCACCTGCCAAATCTTACGAAGTTCCCTGGCCAAGTCCTGGTACTTCTCGATCTTTTCCATCTCCTTAGAAGCCACCCTTATATCGCCCGGCACAGCTATGTCGATGATATGACACATCTTCTTTGTCTTATCTAAGACTACAACATCCGGACGTCTATGTTCTATAACATGATCAGTCTGAATGTTAAAGTCCCAGAGGATCTTGACCTCGTCGGTCTCTACAACTTTTTCTGGAACATGGTCGTACCACTTGGCATGCACCTGGACACCATACTTCTTACACAGATCCCAGTGAATCACCTTAGCCAACTTGTCATGTCTGCCTTTCTACTCCGTCTGGGCCATCTTACTACATTCGCTGACAATATGAAATACAGTCTCTTCTGCCTTGTTGCACATTCTACACATAGGAGAGACGTTCGTTTTCTCTATCCTCGCCTTCATTACATTTGTCCTTAGAGACTGGTCTTGCGCCGCAGTAATCAAGCCCTCGGTTTCCTTCTTCAGTTCTCCGCTTTTTAACCAGTTCCAGGATTTGCAACTCGCCACTTCTTCTGTTCATCTCAGGAACCGGCCATGGAGTGGCTTATTCCTCCAATCTTGGTGTCTTTCCTCTTTCATTTCCCTCTTGTACTCCTTCGGCCCAGCTTCGTCTGCCGTCGTGTACTTTCGTGCAATTTTCAGCAAGTTCTCCTCGGTGCTCCTGACATGACGGTGCAGGCTCCTTCACTCGATATTGACGCTGTCTACCACGCTCAGTAACCCCCTTCCGCCCTCTGACCTCGGAAGATAGAGTCTGCTGACATTTGCCCGCGGATGTAGCATGCCATGCATGGTCATCAGCTGTCAGTAACATCTAAATCTTCTTTAGTCCACTCAGTAATACCCCCACTGTACCTCATCAAAGACACGGCCCATGTGTTAATCGCCTTGATCATGTTTCCCCCGTTCAGTTTGGACTTTAAACATTTCTTCACCCGCCTGATGTATTCTGCCCTCAGCGTTACCTTTGATTCCTCGTGAAGGACATGGTCCGACTCTAGTACACCAAGATACCGATAACTTTCCTCCTCACCCAAAGCCCTCATCTGTGCACCATCTGGCAGAGCGATGCCATCGGAATGTACCCTCTTTCCCCTCTTCATGGTCATTAAAGCACATTTCTCCAGACCAAACTGCATCCCGATGTCATCACTGAAAATCCTGACGGTCTGCACCAAAGAATCGATCTCCGCCTCATTCTTTGCAAATAACTTCAAATCGTCCATAAACAGGAGATGGTTGATCTTACATCCGTCCCTCTTCATTACAAGCTGTTTACTATTTTTGTTATAAGATAATCTGACATGGGGATAAAACAAAAACACTGCACGTAGAAAGAAAAACAGTTTACAAAAACATTGAAATTACTACATAAAAGCTTACATAAATGTAACATTTTACTTTACTAATTTGTAATCTCAAAAGTGCGGATTTCAAATGGGGGTGGGGGGCACCCGGGTGGGGGGGGGGGGCACGGACATTAATTGGAAGTCACGTGTGCCCCCCCCCCCCGTGCCTGCCCCTAGTAACGCCACTGTCCCTGACAAAGCATCAAATTACTCAATACACCAATACGCCACTATACCGAATTCGACGACGGAATTGTTGACAAGTTCTTGGATGGTTATTGAAAAGTAGAGACCGAAATTGAAATCCCCCGCTCCAGAAATCAACGATTTATACGCCTTTAATATATTTGGTTTAGACACTTTTTGTTGTTGAGCCCCCATCCCCTCCTCCCCATTTCAAATCGGCAGAATTATTCTCAAGGCGAGCACCGAGTTATGTCAAAAACTCCAAATCTCAATTACCCTTTTTGAGATAATGGTGTAGGTCTGGAGTGCACTGTTTGGTTTGGGTGTATACAGACAAATTTACCCAATCTTAACAGTGTCATAGTATATTGTGTCCACCATATCTCAAAAAGGATTATACTTATTTTTTCTTTTCTAGGGTAGTTCTTTCGTGATATTGATGTAGTGTTACAATCTTGCACGACCTAGATATTTTAATCCGACTTAATACATCGTCTAGATCCGTAGACAATCAACTGTTAACAGTTCATCCTTGCAAATTCCTTCCTCCATGATCCTTGAAAATAATACAATAAGCAGTAATGTGATAAGGATTAACATGATGTCTTGTATTTCGGTGACGTAGTGATCATGTTCCGTCCGAGCTACAGTTGGGACCGGTCCCGACATGAGTGTAGTCTTGGTTCCAAGACTATCCTCGTGCTAATACTTTAATTCTAACAATAGAGGGCGTACGGAATTTTGATCTCGATTTCTAGTTCAAAGGATAGTCTTGGTGCACCTAACGATTTGAGGGCCAAGTAAAAGGGGTACAGTGTAAAAAAAAACTTTGCACAATTGTGACCTGGGGGTTGTTGACTTCTAACTTGAGGTATTTTGGATGACCTGGGCCCGGCCCTGAAAAAATAGTCATATTTGCTCTTAGGTGTAGGACCATTTTCAAGATCGACGCTCGGACGTTTTGAAATGTACACAAGTGTAGGGGTGTTTTTACTTGGACAGAGAACAACTCGACGGGCCTTGGGACTACCCATATCAAATTGACCAGAGGGTGGAAGTTTAGGACTCAATGACAATTTTTCTTTATTTGAAAACGCTGTGAGACTTTTAAGTATTTTAAAAGTATTTTTGAATATTTAGCGTTTTGCACTATGTGCTATTGGAGTTTATTTAGTTGGGTGCACCCTGAGAGATAGTGGTTTGTCTTGAGATAGCGCCCTCTATCGGTGACAGTTCGTGGGTGAGGTGGATCGTGGGCTCAAACAACAAGCAGGTAATGAACCAAGACTAATTTAAGTGTTACAGTTGGGACGGCCCAACTATAGCTGGGATCCAGAGATCTGTCTGTCGCCAGGGAACCAGAGGCTGCTGATTGCATTGGTCGATCGCAACACTCAGACTGTGGTTTATAATAATAATTTATTCATCTATTTTGCGCAATTTTCATTAATTTTGGGTCATTGCATGTTTTAACTGGACTGCTAACCATGGTTGGCAAAAGAATGAGCCATTTTGAAGTATGGTTGACAAATTACTAGGGCACTATTTGGTTTGGGTTAATTTTGTCTGTATAAACCAAAACCAAACAACGCACTCTTATAATGTCCGCCATACCTAAAAATGGCTAATGGGCGGCCTTCACTGCTAAAGAAAAAATATAACAGTTTATTATTTCACTAATAATGCTATCAAATTAATACCCCATTACCATCAAGAACAGAAAGGAAACTTATACTTCATAAAAAAGTTGTAGTTTATTACTAAGCGGGGCAAATTTTTGCCAAGCCAGTTTATACATTTTGTGATACTTAAGGCTTCCCATACAAAAGAGTCAGACAGTGTTATCGATGCAATATTTAAAAACAGCCGCCGAGTTCCAAATCATTTTGATCAATATTTCACAAATTAATAAAGATAAAATAACTTTCTAAAGTTTGCATCTATATAAAAAAAATACGTGTTACACAAAATATTCATAATGCAGTGCGCCCTCTACAGTTTACCACTCAATTAGTGCATGACGTGTAAGGTGTGCAACACTTTTTTAAAGAGTCGACTGTGCAATCGATTTACAATATCTACCGTCTTAAAACTTTTTTTTTAAATGTAAGTAAAAATATCAATAATGCTAGCTCTCTTTTGGGATGTTTGTAAAAAGTCACAACTGAATAGAAATACGCAGGTCTCTGATCGATATAATTATCAATACTGTGCAATTGTTATCCTTTTAGTTCTTGCTAAAATGTATATTCCACTCAGCATGCTAGTGTAGCAGTGAAATCACTTATAAAGCAACTACCACGCACACCATTTTGATGGTTCATTTTTCTTCTTAATTAGTAACGCGCTTTGATCATTTTTGGAAAAGCGCAGTATAAATGTATTATTTTATTCTCACATAGACACACTGTCCATCAGTGAGCAGTTTCTTGGCAGACTCAGATCGGTGTATTAGAGGGTTGGGCCATAGAAGGACCAGTTTTCTTTGGTCACGAGGTTGCTTTACGCCATTTTCGGTCCGAATATAACACAACCCATTGTGCAGTCTACACGGACGCCCTATGTGCGCACATGATCAGGTTGTCTTAGTTGCTTCTTTCCCTGCCTTTCACCTCTGTGGACCCCGGTACGAATCCCGGACCAGAGCCTTACATGCGGATTGGGTTTTCAGTCTCTACCCGATTGCGTGGGTTTTTCCCTATTTGGGGGTTTCCTCCCACTTCTAAAACTGAACATTTCTTCTCGTTTCCTAATCAACATCCTGTTATTGGTGCTTGCGCTGTTGGATGTGTATTAAAAAAAAATAAAAAAAAAAATAAATAAAAATAAAATAAAATAAAATAAAATAAAATAAAATAAAATAAAATAAAATAAAATAAAATAAAATAAAATAAAATAAAATAAAATAAAATAAAATAAAATAAAATAAAATAAAATAAAATAAAATAAAATAAAATAAAATAAAATAAAATAAAATAAAATAAAATAAAATAAAATAAAATAAAATAAAATAAAATAAAATAAAATAAAATAAAATAAAATAAAATAAAATAAAATAAAATAAAATAAAATAAAATAAAATAAAATAAAATAAAATAAAATAAAATAAAATAAAATAAAATAAAATAAAATAAAATAAAATAAAATAAAATAAAATAAAATAAAATAAAATAAAATAAAATAAAATAAAATAAAATAAAATAAAATAAAATAAAATAAAATAAAATAAAATAAAATAAAATAAAATAAAATAAAATAAAATAAAATAAAATAAAATAAAATAAAATAAAATAAAAAAAATAAAACATGCGTCTCTTTTTTGTTTTCTTTTTATATCGAAAATGGCTTCTAATCGCAAGTTGTCGCAACTCTCTCAACACACAGTTCTGGGTGGACTTGGTCAGGGTGTCCCATTAACTACTCTTTGTTTGGATCTGATGGGATCATAAATTTCGGCTCAGAACCAGTGCAGTTTTTAAAAAAAGTGCATTGGTTGTGTGATACTCTCAAAAAAACATCATAGAGTAGTGGTTGGGGGACCTCACCAAAAGCGTCCAATTTCAAGAACAAAATGTAGGCATGGAATCCCTGACCTTGGGCGGATTTCACAAAACCAGTACTAACTTAGGACCAGTCCTAACTCATGACTAGTCCTATAGTCCTATAGGTCTAGTTACTCGTCCAAACTTGAGATAAGACTAGTCCTTGCACTTTGTGAAATCCCCACCAGGGGTGGATTTCACAAAACTAGTCCTAACTTAGGGCCAGTCCTAACTTATGACTAGTCCTATAAGTTAGGACTATAGTTATTCGTCCAAACTCGAGATCCTAGCGCTTTGTGCAATCCACACCTGGACGTACAACACGCTTGTCCCAATATTTGGATTAATTAACAAATGACTTCGATTGTTTTTTTTTCTTAGCGACGTTTATTCATGCGTAGGTAACTTTTCCCATAGTTAAACAATCAACTGAATTACCTAAACAATACGTTTCATCACGTGAACAAATGTTAGATCCAACAAATTCATCCAATTACATAATAATAATAACGAAAAAATATAAACACATAAATGAGTGCATCCAAAAACGACCGTGTAGGATTTGAACGGGATTTCGGGCCCCAGGGGGGCCAAACCCATTTCTTGGTCAGACTGACCGGAAACTGGTTAAAATGGGAATTTTAATTGACTCGGATTCTGGGTCACCCTGACACAGGTTGGGTCAGGCATTCTCCGACCCGGCGTGTCGTGGCCGAGCGGTTAAGAGCACCGGACTCAAGCTCTGGTGATCAGCAGAGTGTGGGTTACAGTCCCGGTCGTGACACTTGTGTCCTTAAGCAAGACACTTAACTATTATTGCTTCGTCCTTCGGATGGGACGTAAAGCCATTGGTCCCGTGTGTTGTATGCGCCATCCCACCTTGTCTCCCTTTTAAGGTGTTGTATTATGGTTGCTTCGTCTTATAAAATCATTTGTAACAATCTCCACCAGATTTGATAATTCGGCGCCAGGAGTGTCATTTATGACAGACATGGCGCATTGTAAATGTACACTATTATTATTATTATTAATCCGGGTCAAATCTGGCCCGGGTTGTGTTCGGAGTGTATGATTGGAATATCCAGGGGTCGTTGAACTTAGTTAATCTACCGTCACCATGGTGCACGGACATTGTTGAACAAAATCCATAATGATTCAATTAAGGTCGACCTAGCTGGCCCTTCATGCATCATTCCAGAATAATACAAGACTACTCTTTGGCTGTCATTTATAAAAAAAAAAAAAAAAAAAAATAAAAAAAATAACCACAAAACTCCCCAAACATTTTTTTTTGATATCATTCCAGAGTCAGACATGACTGCTCTCAGTGAGTCAAATATAACTGAACTAACTGGCCAACCATACGAGTCAGACAGGGTCAACTCTTAGTGAGTCAACTAAAATGAGCACGTTTGCCCTTGGCACATCATTTTTAGGGTCAGACATGACTACTGGCAGTGTCTCAATTAATTATCAATAAACAGACTGGCCACTCATATATCTTAAAAATTCATATACCATATAAAATTGCATTCTGACCATTCAAACATGGCTACTCTAAGCGTGTTATAGTTGAGTCAGTTGGCCCATAATCATGTCACAGTCAAACATGACTACACTCGAGTCAATTATAAACGCACCTCGGTCGGATTATGTCACGTTAGAGTAAAAAATAATGTATCTTATTGTGGGAAAATAATTGAGCCAAATATAATTTTATGCGCAATAAGCCTGCTTGTTATGTGTCAAATATGTATTGATTTGAATCGATTTATAAGAACATTAGAAAAATTAGCGGCCAAGGGCCGAATTGCAAAATCTTTTACAATAAAAAAGGGACTATAAACGACCACCCGACCCCCCCAAAAAATAAATAACATACAAGAATGTAAATCAATAAAATGAAGAAACAACTCATGCTAACGCAGAGGATTTGAAAAGGGGGGACCAAGTCCGATTCTTAGCTAAAACATGATAGCTACTGCAGGGGGAAAAAGCCGATCAGAGGGTAGTGTTTCGTACGAGTGAAGCGAAAAGTCCATCTTCTTTTCCCCTGAGTTCATTGGGCGTTCCGTACTCTGCTACTTTGCCACTTTCCAGAACCAGAACCCTGTCCGAGTTCATAATGGTTGCGATCCGATGCTGCATCATGAGGAAGACATATAAACCAATCAAAACTAAATCATGCCAATTAAAAACTAATGGGTCCAATACCGTCTTCATCACAAATAAAACTGGGGAAAAAACAGTTTTCACAAAGTCCGAATTTGTATTTTAAAATCAAATCGGTGTGTTTGATCTACCCATGACACATTACAACATGCATAATATATAATAGGCCTATTTAATTTTGGCCTATTTGGAATTTTACAACCGACCCGTCAAAATATAGCTTAACCCTTACATGCCCAATTCTTTCAATAGCCGGTTGCCAAAGTGAGTGATTCAGAAGGACTGAGGCCGGTAGTCCCAGATTAAAACAGCTTATCACTGGCCAGGCATTTCAATCTTATAGGTCAAAACCATATGGTGTGGAGTGACATAAGAGAGAAAGACATTGAGGAGGATTGACCGTTCTGGCTTTGGCAACAAATCCTTGCACCCACACACATTAGTTTATATACGTTTACGCTGCACGCGTGACCAAGTTTGACCGAGGTCACATGACCAAATGGTGGGATCCAATTGGTCAATGCGCACAGTTTGATTGACAGGCCGGAACGGTCTATTGAGGCCACAGGCAAGCCAAACTGCCTAGTCTGTATTAAGATATAGAGTTTAAGGTTTTCCATGTTGGAGTGTTTCGTTCACTCCATTCTCTTCTCGGAAGATATGTTGGTTGACCTCTGAAAAGAACCAGGGCCCAATGTCATGCAGGTACTTACCGTGGATTTCTGCGCTGACGGCCCGTAGAAGTACGCGCTTTACGGGTCGCTGGTAAGCGCATAACTATTCGGCAAGCACCGCCATGAAATTGGGCCTACTTGGTCTGTTCTCGCGCTCTTTTTGAAGCCAACACTTTGAAGGGATTAATCACAGAACATATAATTGTTTTTTTAAAGGGTCTGTATACGTTTGGTAATGACTCTGAAAATTTATGGCAATAATAACTAACTAGGTAAGAAGTACAGCAGCTTTGGACAATATAATGCATTTTGAGAAACGTTTCACTTTGAAGTACTGCAGTTTAGGAAAAATATATCACTTTTTTATCCCAAAAAATTTGGATCTGAGAAGTGTTATGGCCGTAACGCTTCTCACAATGTGTATTCCAATGACGGATACTTCTTCTACGTGAACACAACCGCTCCAGACTTTTGGCAATATCTCAAAAACGCTGCCACCTTTTGAAATGAAACTTACACAGGTTAGTTTTATGGTATATATCTAAAATTATATAGCATTAAGGCAAATGTACGGTTCCAAAAGCCAAAGGTATACTTTGCCTTTAAAGAAGTAAAGACAAAGCATTGAAGTAATTGTTATCACAGGTTTTGGGAATGAAACAAAAGTGTCAACAGTTCACTTACAGCAATGGTCAGTACGGTACAATCAGCGAAGGCATCTGTTACAACACGCTGAAGAATCGTATCCTGTTTTAACAGAACACAACTTCTATGAGTGAAATGAATGTTCAAAGCCAGGGCACACCTGTTAAAAGGTTGAATTACATTTAAAGAGGGGATCCAATTAATTAAGATCAAATTCAGTCTTGTGAAGCACTCATTTTTCAATAGATAGAGTCCTTACGAAGTTTAAAAAAATTACGTCTCTAACCTCTCGTTAAAACGGTGTTAAATTTGATCTTGGAGCCCGCCAACAGAATAACCAAGACCTCCAGAAAAAAAACACGGTCTTTATCTTATGGTTGTGATTACTGTCGTCTATCTCAATAACTCTGATGTTCCCTTGAAATCCAAAATACACGCATTCCTTAGCATAAGTCAAGAAGGATATGATACGGAAAACATGGTGTGGAATAAATTCATGTTGATTTCTTTGTTTCTAAGTTTGTTTAAAACGAATTAACAGGTAGAAGCTTATCAAGCCATTGACAAGTTTCCAATCCCGCCTATTATACGCCGGTTAAATAGACAGTTCCATTAAGCCCCGCCCCTAAACATACTGACCAATCACAGCATTTGCTATATCACCACTGTTACACGTGGGCAGCACAATGTGCCCGTCTTCAATGCCACACTGCACGACGAACGCGCGCACGTTTACATTCTAGTTTTTCATGTCGGACTTTTGTCGTACTTTCAGTGGTGTAGCCAATGCTTTGATTGGTCAACACGTAAGGGGCGGGGCGTAATGGATCGGTCTATTGGGGCTACCATAGAAAACAACAGAGATTGGTGATTTCCTATACCACCTCATGAATACCGATGGCGTCTGAAATAGTGTACCCTCGGGGAAATCCGACTTTTAATACCGAAATCGAACAGTTTATTTTTTATGGGAGCTACAAACACTTTTTATGAAAGCGATTTGATCTTTTCGCATTGTTCATTAAAGAGAACATTTGAGATGCGAAATTGAAACACATATAAGACGCTGACTTACTAGGGATCTCAATCAAGGCAATGTTAATAATAATTTGGGGTTTTACCACACACCGATGATTTTGAATCCCCGAGTCCTCAGTGCTTTCCCCGAAGAAAAATTCCACGGGCATTGGCCTACTACGAGTGGGATTCGAACCCACGACCCCGGACATTGGATATCATTTAATTACAAATCCTTTTGTTTCTGTTTGGATTGTTCAATCTCTTGTCTTTGTTGTTAGTCTTGTTTTCTCCTTGTCCGCCTGCTTGTCCGCCTGTGTGAAGACTGTTCTCGACAGGCATATTCTTCATACCATAAATATCCCCATACTATTAACCTCTTTTGTTGTTTTGTTTTCGATTATAATTCAAAATTTCTACTATTAATTTAGTTTGTATTTCTTTACCTTATTTGATGTACACATCTAGAATTGGAAAGTATGGAAATAAATTTTGCGTTAAATTAAATTGAAATGGATTGAATGGGAGACTTTTGAGGACACTAGGTGGCAGCAGACTCACCAGGCAAGTTCATTGTTCTCGGGAATGTGGCATGCTGAGAACTACGCCAAAAATGGAAATTTACCTGGTAAGTCTGCTGCCACCCAGCCTTCCAAAAACTCCCATTGAATATAAGTTACCACTAGTCCTTACCGTCTCCAGATCGATTGAGGCGGTGGCTTCGTCCATGATGAGGATACGGGACTTCCTGAAGAAGGCCCGAGCCAGGCAGAACAACTGCCGCTGACCAACGCTGAAATTCTCACCACCTTCAGTCACCAGAGTATCTATGGGTTGTTCAATCATGATAACGTACTCAAAACATTAATTTGTATTAATTTGTGCTCATCTCTTTATATATTTATTTTTCTTAAAAGAAGAGGCACAAGTCTTTCAAAATCATTTTTTTAAAGAAAGAAATGACATGTGCTTGCATCATTGAATGTACGACCAACATAGGACATGTAGGACAAACGTTTGCCGTGATAGTCATGTAACAAAGTCAGATGGGTCATTGTATCTATTCCAAATAACACTTATCATAATGGGTGTACAATCTAAAGACACACATAGCATACGTTTGTGTTTCTTTGTGACTAGTTATATTTTCACGGATATCGCACCACTTTTCTAAACCTGCCAAACAAATTTGCAATTTTTGTGTAAGTTACAGATATATGATTTTAAATAAACTAGTCAATGATTGTTACCCGTGACAGTATTTCACCGTTAACTATACAAGACGTTAACTTACCGTTAAAACAATGTAGCTTTTTACTGTTGCATGCGTTTGCGACATTACTGTAATTCAAATACAGTAAACCACGGTAGTACCGGCTTTTTAAAGAGGCTTTTACTGTGAATTCTATTTACAGTAAAGATAATGTAAAGAAACCCAGTTTTTTTACAGTATTATGTAACAGTGTTGAAATCAGCATAAATACAAAGAAATGTTTAAGCGGTAACTTACCCAGTCCATTGTGAAATGACGAAACGATATCTTTGAGTTGGGCGATTTCTAAGGCACGCCAAAGGGCCTTGTCGGTTTTAATCACACCACATGGGTCCAAGTTATGCCTGTTATTTGGTGAAAAACAAAGTGTTACACACTTATAGATTTGTGACGTACACTGTTGTACACTGTTGCCAGTATACAATGATACATTATCCTCTTGGTGAGTGATGACGTTTTGGAGCCGGAGGTGGTGTCACGAATGTTCATGTACATGTTTGTATATACCATTCGTTTACATTGCACTTCCGGCTCCAAACCGTCACCACTCACCAAGAGAATTGGTGTAAAGTTTTATCATTTTAGCAGCGATTTCAAAAATATCGCGAGAATCTGCCTTATTTGCAGGTCATTGGTCATTGGACAATTGACAGGGCATTGAGGTCGGCTCAGTCGTTTCTTTCCCTGCCTTTCACTATGTGGACCCTGGTTCGATTCCCGTACCGGAGCCTTGCATATGCATTGTGTTTTCACCCTCATACCTGATTGCGTAGGTCTTCCCCAGTAGGGGTTCGCCTCCCACATCTAAAAATGACATTTCTTCATCATCTTCTCAACACAGGTATAATCAGGCCAGCGGGTCACAGCGTTTGTCGCTCTTGGGGGTTCCTTTGGTTTCATAACTAGTAAGATACAATATACCTTTCTATCGTTGATAAACAAACGGCGCTGGTTGGTATGGAAGGCCAAATGTAGCAAAACAATCAAGTCTTGTTGACAAAACTGAACATTTGTTGTGACCAAATTCAACATTTTTTGCAAACTTTCTATTTAAAGAAAATACATCCCATTTTGGGTTGGTTTGTTTCCAACAAATTGTAAACAAAAATTTGCGTAGCATTTTTACAAACTGTGATTATCTGTTTTTGCTTTGCATTGATGGCTCTCCGTAGTTTCATCCATACTGGCAAAAACTCAGGCTGTGACGTTGCAAAAGAAAGGCTATAGTACTGACACTGTTCAAACGTTTCTAGAAAGTGTCGCCTCATTTTACTCCAAAATTCATTGTGGTCGTAAAAGCATTCATTTGGCTGTTCGCAGTCCAAATAAACATCGAATGATCTTAACGGATTTGTTTAGTTTACATTTACCTTAAAGTCCCCTCAAACAAAACAGGATCCTGCGGGATAATGCTAATCTTACTCCTCAGAGAAGTCAGGGGAACAGACTTGATGTCGACTCCATCGATTATAATGCGACCTGAAACAGTTCATTGAATAATCGAACTACGTAAAGGAAGTTGAGTCGAGCCCTTGTCAAGATTGTTGGAAGAGAGAGTACATCATTGTCTTTTTTTCTCCCGAGTACAATAATTATCTGGTGTATAATAAACAAACATGATAGCAAACATGCCAATTTTAAGAGATGTTAAATTTGCATCAGGGATCCATCCGAGTAATGTGCCTGTGAATTGTTTTTCACAGGACTCAGGAAAGTACTGAGTATACAGTGCTTAACACACATGTGCTTGGACCATTTACCGGGTACTGAGTATTCTGAGTTTAAAAGCCAAGTACCAAGTCTCTCAGAGTATACAACAAGTACAAAGACTTTATAAAAACAAAATAGTGGAAAGTATACTGACTCAATTCATCTGACGTCATCATCACAATGATCTTGTTTTGCGCCATTTTGGAAGTCAATGTCACTGTGTGTTAACATACAGTGTAGTGCGCGTTCCAGGCGACGAGACGTTTGCATTAATAGACCTTATGCATTGACGTCATCCGGTCGCCATCTTAGAGGTAAACCAACGATGAAACGATGAAAACGCACAGACGTGTAAGTGCGGCGCTCAGGACTGGCCAATGAACAGCCTCCTTTTGACCTCTAGGCGAGGGCGCCCTACTCAAATGACGCCATGTGCATACGGTCTATTGTATTGACTCCCGAAACGGTGAGCGTGGCACAGTCGCCGCTCATGAGACGTGCGTGCATAAGGTCAATAAAAAAAGTAATGTTTGACTAATTTCTAAATGACATTTTGTGCTTGTTATGATAACTATTTAATAAAAAAAAAACAGTACATCAAAGACAACTTCAATTTTACTTTTTCCTCTATGCACACGCATAGGATCGAAAGCGGAAAGGAAAGTATTTTGATCAGGAGTATTTAAAGTTGGAGTCCGAGCACATCAGTCGATTATCCAGTACAGTGACTTCGAGTATAAATAATTGTTTCCAACATTAAGTATCGAGTACAAGTATGAGTCGAGTTTTGCTAGCCAAATACGAATAAGGCCCCACCGTCAAAACGGTACCGGAGTAACGGATTATACGCGAATACTACAATACTGACTATCAGACGGAACTACTTCTTGGAAGGATTAGTACCGATCTTTCAGATTGAATGTACTCATTTTTTCTTTAAACTACCAATCTAGTGCTTTGTATTTCAAAAGTCTAAACCCACACCAATGGTGACAGTGATTTAAAGGGCCCACGAAATGTAATTTTTTGATGCAATCCTTGAAAATGCACGTTTGTGTCCCATTTTACAAATAATATTTGCAATTGCTACCGTATTTTGCCATTTCAAGGGTATCTTGGTGCTTTGTTGTTTTTATGCTGATGCAAATTTCCATATTCATGAGCACAATATAAGGCAAAAACCTCAACGTTGAAATTAGCTTTAGCTTAAGTTGACAGAATTTAGGATATGTCGCTGTTGTAAACTTTCTTTTCATTAGTGATTCGTTGTCGTGTAAGTTCATGGCAGAAAGCCAATGAGCAAACTTTTCACACAAATGCTTTGATCAATAAGTAAATTTGGGGGCTTATAATTTCATTAATTTCAACAGGATTAGCTTTTCTAACGAACCGCGGCTAGGACATCGTTGTTTAAACGTGAGAACGAAAACAAAAACATAATCGGGTTACTTCTTGGGCAATTTATGTTTCTGTTTCTTTTGTGGCTGTTCTATGGGTGTAAGGTGTTTGTATTTTTAATTTTGTTTCTTCGGTTATCCGGGTGTTTGATCATTTGTTTAAGTGTTTTTAATAGACCGATTGCGCGACCAATGTTTACATGTCATCACGTGACCTGTAGTGGGTACTATGTCATCTCAGCTGATGGCAAACTGCGTGCAAATACATGCTGTAACCGACAAAGTCACATCACCAGTCGGTTTTTAGTAATAATAACACAGTAACTAAGCCCTTTCATTAAAATTGTATGTTGTGACATTGGTTTTTATCACATTACTGTTTCATAAACTACCAGTATTCTACTACAAAAGAGGTTTATTTTTGAGTTATGCTTCGGAGTCGGACGACGATGTAGCCACCCGCCTGTTATTTTGTTTGTAATGTAGGCCAAAATCAATACAAAAAGGGTATACGTTCACGTGGTGGTAGTACTGCAGTACTACCACGACGTGAACGAATACGTTCCTTGTAGAATTTGCAAAACTTGCTGAACTGTCCTTACTGACTTCATCCAGCCATTCGAAGGTCTCTGGTACAAACTCTAGAAAGAAAAGCCTCGATCGAATAAACTAAATGCAACAATCATCGTGTACCGCACCGCACTTTCCTATGGAGGACGTCGTGTTTGTTTACATTCAATACCCACTACAGGTCACGTGACGTGGGTCGCGCAATTGGTCTATTGGTTTATGTGGCGTTGTTTTTTGTTTAATCAAAAATTCGTGTTAATATAGCTTAAGTCGTCGTGTGCCCGGCAAAAGGATGTAAGAGAAAGTTCCCGGTAAAAAGGACGTAAGCAATTTATGTTAAAATTTGTGTTTCAAGAATTGTGAGCGGGAAAGTTTGGTAAATTTTTTTGACATGCAAAAGTCATTCTAGAAAGGTTATAAATTCTGCATGGGGAATGGGGAAACATGTCTTCAGGGTAACTCTAGCAAAAAACAAAAAATAAACAAAAAAAAACAATAAATGACATACTTTTCATGTCAGGAGCCATTTTGTTGCTTACGTCCTTTTGTTAATGGGACTAGCTACTTTATGTTCCCGGCAAAAGGGCGTAAGGCCTTATGCCCTTTTGCCGGGCACACGACTAAGTATCGTTTAGTCTAAGCTGCCACACCTACCTTTAAAAACGTCCAAAGCACGGAATAATGCGAGACTGAGGGAAGACTTTCCAGCTCCTGTTCGCCCACAAATCCCAACCTGATGGGAAAATACAATATTGAACAGTTCCGAACCAAGAAATATATCTAGCTTTATGCTAACCAGAATAAAGATTTACTAAACAAATTGCCATATTACACGCACCACCTACGACTGGCACTGATGTATTAATGCTTGATCTTATTTCATTTAAATATCAAGCAATAAACCACACGGGAAATTGACTGGGCAAATTTCAAATCAATTTTTGGATGAACAAAGAAAAAATTTACTGGAGCGGGATTTGAACCTGCGACACGTACCGACGCTCTACCAACTGAGCTATCCAGCCCTAATGTTGGTGGTCTCCCTATTTTGTCAATATCTTTGTTCGGGGGTGCTCGTCGGAAATCATTCAACCAGTTACTGCTGTGTAGACAGGGAGCACACCCCATGATATACGGTACAACCATAAAATGATGACATTCGGGCAGAAATATTTCAAGGAAAGTTTTCTACCATCATTATCTTTATACCATGTAAGGTGTAAATCTGTGAATATTTATGTTTTTCTTTCTTACCAATGTTGAACTGGGGCCCTAAAGAGGGACTACAAGGTAGACTTCAGTTTTGTGATGCACTAATTTTCCAATAGATAGAGTCATTATGAAAGTGGGAAGAAAAGCACAAGTCTCTAACCTCATGTTAAAATGGTGTAAAATGCCATTGTTCTATTTGATACCCTCCCAGTGCGATTTTTGTCAACATCAAAAAACGTCAAATGACGAAAACTGGTAACCTTTTTACCCACTTTTATATTAAAGGAATTTATCTATTGGGAAAATGAGTGCATCACAAAATTGAATTTGACCTTGGAGCCCCCTAAGGAAGGTGTTTTTGTGGTACCTTTTGCCTTGCTCCAATTTCTACCGATACGTCACGTAGAACAGGGTCCATACCGTAGCAGTAACGCGCGGATACGTTTTCAAGTGTCACCGTTCCATGGATTGGCCAGTTTTCAGGCGGTTCGATGCCTAAACAGTAATCAAAAGTTATTCTTTGTTTTACACCTTCTGCTTAAATCACACCTTCTGCTTTTTTCTTCTTACATTTACGGTAAGAAATATTTCCAAAATGGCCTGAACCGATATTTGCTTTAAAAAAAATTACACACGTTCTCATCTGATTCGACACATGAAATAAGCAAATCAACGTGGACAAAAAACAAACCGAAGAAAAAGAAGAAAGTTGTTTCGTATTTTCTTTTTAAATGTGAACAAGTTTTCTCTCATTAATTTTGTGAATCTACATTTGTATACATGTTATGCAATAATCGAAAACAAACGTGAGAATGATGTTTGTTTCCTTTTAATATAAACTCGCCAGTACGGTACAAAAAATGTGACAGGAATACTCAAGATCTTATTTGATTTGACAAATTGGAAGAAGAAAATATAAACGTGCACAAAAAGGGAAACAATGACACCGTTATTTTCTTACTTCTTTAAAAAATTAACTGCCGAATATGATGACATTTGGTGCATATATGGTGTGCGTTTATCAAAACAATGTGGTGTTCAAAAAACCTACGATATAAAATGTCTTTGAACTCAATTAGAAACAAGTGGTGTTAAAAGTGATACAACAATAAAATAATTAATAATGTGCAGTTCAAATATATATCGCTTTATCACACCTGAGGGCGTCTCAAAGCGCTGACTATTTTTTCGACAATGTATGTGGAGAATGCACTTAACTTGTAAACGGGTGACAACCATGTGTTTGAATCTCTTTTGGGAGGAGTGTTAGCTCTGAAAAGAGCCGGAGTGGTCTCGACGTTTCGACGATCAGAGTATGCTGATCGAAACGTCGGGAACACTACACCGTGCAAAGCTCCAAACATCACTTAATGTATGTGGAGCTTTGTTGAATAGTAAGACCCATTTTATCAAACCATGCAACGGTTTACAAGGTGCTGTGGGCAATCTGCACCCGGAAAACACCGGGGCAGACCCATTCTCTTAATGAACGATAAATGTACAGGGCTCTTTTATGCGACCGGGACTCGAACCCACACTCAGCTGATCAGAAACAAAGCATGAGTCCGGTGCGCTTGAGCGCTCAGCCACAACACACCACAAAAAAATACATTTGTATCTAGCCCCGGAATAGACCGTTCCGGCCTGTCAATCAGACTGTGCGCGTTGACAAATTGGATCACGCTTTTAGGTCATAAGACCTCGGTCAAACTGGGTCCCACGGCAGCTTAAAACGTAAACAAACTAAGGTGTGTGGGCGGGGCTTATTGCCAAATTCAAAGCAGGATCGGTCTACATCTGTGGTTCCTTTACCTTCTTCATAAGACTCGGTTACAACTTGTGCGTAGTGCTTGACTCGTTCGACGGCATTCATGTGTATAGCTATGGTTGTCGTTGAGCGAAAATAAAGATTGACCTGATCACAGATCTGCGTACAAAATGAAATTATTGTCCATATTAAATCCAAACTGGCATTTTTTTCTTTCTAAAACTAAGATTATCGAACTTGTTTTCTTTTGTTTTAAATTTTAATCAACTCTTGTTGATGAAAAGGCTAATTTTGTGGAATTGGGATTTAATCTGTGACCTACCTGTATGGTGCATGCGACTAGTAATCCTGCGAGGCTGGGATCTAGACCTACAGTTAATGCGTAAATCAGCGTCGTCATGGCAACTACAAACACCGTCACTGAAGCCATGAATTCCTGTTATCAACATCAGACTCAGTAGTGTCAGTGTTTCATGCCAAATATTATATAAGAAAACACTTGTTTGTATTGTTTAAAGGTACAAAATACAGGATTGGCATTCATCCAAATTCTCTTATATTAGTATCAGTCTGAAAGTTCATACCAGCACCGATCTTCCATAGGCACATTTCCGACAGAAATACTAAGTCGAGAAAAAAATCAATAGAACTTGAAAACCCCGATTTTAATTTTGGTTGTGAAATTAAGTACAATGTGTTCACATACTGAAAAGTGCGCACGGTTTTCACTATTTTCTCCTGACTCAGACGACGGATTGAACCCAAATTTCCAAAGTTTTTTTCTCATGTATACTTATATTGAATCACACAAAAAATAAGAACACCGCACTGTCAGCTTTACCAATCCTAGTCTATATATTACCGTTAAGGTTGTATCATAACAAAAACACCATTTGAAACATTTCAAAATATTTTAGTATTAGGCACATATTTACACCTACCACTCTAATAGCGAGCCATCGATTCACTGCTAGTATGTACATACAGGCAATGACATTTGTGTTGATCCTCTCGATAATGGTATCGTAGAAACGTCGACTTTGCCTGGAAGAGTTCAATATTTCTCGTGATTTTAGATAATTGCAATTCACAATTTGGATCAGCAGTAAGGCCGATCGATGCTTTGAATTTCTTGTAAAGGATAAACTATGAATCCGAAACATATTAAGAAATACAAAATAAATAAATCAATATTTATTTTTGGGATCGTTTTACCTGTAGTCCACATTTATGTTATGTTATGTTATGTGGTGTGGCGTAGTGCGGTGCGTTGCGTTGCGTTACCTTGCGTTGTGTTAAATGTAAATAATGTGTTTTACTGTCCGAAGAAATAAAATCAATAAAATCAATAAAACTAAAACTAATTAGATTCAACGCACATTTATTTCCAGAGGAAACAAAAAAGACTTACCGGAATGCCCGAATTGTGCTGAGTCCTCCAATGCTTTCAGAGAAATAAGCGAAAACCGGAGACTTGCTTACGCTCTCCAGCCGTTTTAACTCCCTAACAATGAACAAAACAAGGGGAAAATATGAAAACAAAAGTTGAGCTCTGAGTATACGTTCATTTAAAATGTCAATATAAATGGGGCATGATATGATGAATGCGACAATTTGTTCAGATTATATCACCATCAACAATTATTCTTATTTTGGGGGTCCCCCCGATTTTCCTTGTGGTCATCCAGCAGCAAAGTATGTGCGTCATCAGAAACTGTTTGGCAATGTTCCTTGTTGTTTTATAATCAAAACAAGGTGTCACTAAAGAAATCATTACTCACGAAACATTAATGCCTTTTTCATGAACTCTTGCACAAGTGAACAAACTCCGAGCGAAGTCTAAACTCGTTTTGATTTTACTCTTCATGTCTGAAAATCATTATTTTATTCTGAGCATCAGCATGGGTAAAGAACCCCAATCTAACTAAATATTGAAAAATGAATTACATATGGGTTCGTTTTGCAAAATGGTGTTAGGCGCATATGGTGTATACGTAGCACCCGATCAGACTAAACTCTAAAACGTCAGGGTCAAAATTGACCCATTTCTGGGTCAAGCTGACCCGGACACCTGATGCAAAAAAAATTGAAACATGTCTAGATTATTTTGACACAGATTCTGGGACCTACTTCGCCCAGAATTCGGTCAGCCCCACGGGACATGGAATTCGGGTGATTTCTGACCCGGGAGTTTTTTTTAGAGAGCAACCGTAGCTTATCAGCAAGGCGGTCACGTATCATGGCAGCCACTGTAGCTTGCCATGATTATATCATGGGAGGTTTATAAGCGTGGATTTCGTGCTGGGCGGCTCGCTTGTGAACTACGGTGGCTTGGCAAATCGGTTGCAATACGTGGACATAATATAGCTCAGTGCAAAGAGCTGAGCAAGCGCTCAAGATATAAATTTGAAAAGCATTCACGCCACAAGAGGTGGGGTTTTTCTTTACCTGGCGGTAGCTAAGAAATATCTCTGCACATAGAAATTGCTAATAGCAATGGGGACGCTGAACACGATGAAGATTGGCGTGACAATGATGTTGACAATCACAGCAGATAACAGAGTCATGGAGCTTAACATAAACAAGTTGAGTTCCCGGACGAGTTCCTGCAGAAAGAAAGGTTAAAACAAATAATTATTATGACCGTCACCAAAGCACTATCAAAATCAAGTCTGTACATTCGCACCCGCCGCGACATACAGATTTTTTTTATACAGTCCTATATAGTTGCGGGGACGTACACCCTCGATCCCAATATGCGTGTGTTTTGCTCTAATCACAGACTTGAATTAAAACTTGCACCCAGCTTTGTACACAAGCTATGTACTTGCTACCAAAATTGCACGGATCAGTCTGATTTGTTAAGAATTATGAAAATATGAATATTCATGATAAATCTTTTAGCCTATGCGTTAGGCCAAATGGTAAGATTCTCAGACGAAGTACCAAGTACCATTGGCACTCTCTATGGAATATATATATATTGATTTCTGAATCATGTCAATGGGAGACATTTTATGGACACTAGGTGGCAGCAGACTTACCTGGTAAATCCAGGAAATGTGCACATGCACAGAAATACACAAACAACGAGAATTATTTTGGTTCTCAGGCCCAAAAATCTCTGACTATACTCTGTCAATTTTAGGGTCCGGTAATCACTCGAGGGTCACGACAAAAGAGGAGGAATTGCTTCTTTTCCGAAAAATATCCGACATGTTCAGAACTCGTTGTCGTCAACATTCGGACAGTGTCGTTGACGGTCGGACGATTCCGGAAGTGTGGAGATCTTTCTTTTGTTGATAAACAAACCACGCTGGTTGGCGTCGACAGCCAAATTTAATGTTAGCAAAACGTCCAATCTTGTTGACAGACGTTGTGACCAAATTCAAAAATTTTGTAAACTAAGGGAAAAACATCCTTTTATTTTTTTACAACAAATTTAACACTATTTTTGAATGTTTTGTGTAAAAATTTTACCAACTGTAATTATCCGAGGTGTTTTAAAAGTAAACAAAGCGCGTCATTAGCGCTTCGTTTGTTATCCAATGACACTGTCCGCCGTTGGTGACAAGTAATTACTATTTTTATGTGTTGCGTCATGATCTATTTTTAACCTTGGACGATGCCTGGCGTAAGATTTTTCACAAGAGTCGTCAGGGAATCTTTGGTCAGGGAACCAGACTTCTGCTGCCACTTAGTGTTCCAAAGTCCCCAATCGCTTGATTTAATTAATTTTTCATTTCTGAAGTCTAAAAGTAAGACAGTTAAAATGAAAATGCAATTCAAAGTTTTTGTAAACAAAGTGATTTACGAAAATGTGGTTGTTTTATGTTTGTTTACCTTATCAATTGTATCTACATCACTCGAAAATCGGTTCATTATTCGACCTAGTGGTGTTACGTCGAAAAATCTGTGAAATATCAAATAATGGAAATAAAAAGTAGCATCAGGCCTTACCCTTTTGTGCATCGAATGTCATTTTGGATTTATTTATTTATGTATTTATTCATTTTGGTCCATCAGACAAACATTGTTGCCTGTTACAAACAACAAACAAACAAACAAACAAACCAATAAAAAACAAAACAAAAAACAAACAAACAAACAAATAAACAACCCAACAAACAAACAAACAAACAAACAAACAAACAAGCAAACCAACAAGCAAGCCAACGAGCAAGTCAACAAGCAAACAGCAAGCAAGCCAGCAAGCAAGCCAGCAAGCAAGCCAGCAAGCAAGCCAGCCAGCCAGCCAGCCAGCAAGCAAGCAAGCAAACAAACAAACAAACAAACGAACATAAACAAACAACCCTGCAACCCTACAAACAAACAAAACAAACAAACAAATGGTGTATATACTCTTTTAGTCACAAAGTTATTGATTCCGTGTTTGTTTTGTTTGTTTTTGTTTAAAAGATTAAGGAATGAAAAGGAATAAAAAATAAAAATGCAATAAAAGCTCACCTGAAAGGTACTGCGACAATCTGTCGGAGCATTCCTTGAAATAATCTCTTACAAGCCTTCAAAGCTCCAAAGAACAGGAAAGTGGATGCCAACATTTTGAAAGTCAAATAGGTTATACTAAGGCCGACGTAGACGCCAAGGAACTCATTAAATGCCGAGGTGGAGTCCGTCTGTGTTACGAACAGAATAGGATTCAAAACAAATTTGCTGGTTCCAATCAGAAAGGTTACCAGTATATCTTCCATTTCCATTTAAACAAAGTGCCAAAGTTTAGGAAATAGAATGTGTGAAAAATGAAGAGGGTACCACGCAAGGTATCAGCCAAGATAAGTTCCTCCTTATTTGACCTCGTGCCCCTGTATAAAAGATCCACTTACTTGGTTCTTGAGGCCAGCTTCGGTCCAGGCCGAAAGCCAGAATTTGGTTCCAACGAAGAACCCCGTATTGACCACAGCGAAGATGAAACTGAGCAGGACTGCGAACCAGCCTGCATTCTTGGCGTAGTAGAGATACACAGAGTAAGACACCGATCCTCGCTCCATCTCTTCCTTCTCCATCAGAGCACCAGAAACATTTGTTTCATCTCCCCCTGTTTAGATTTAGAATTAATGAACAGTTGTTTCTTATCGTAGACTTTGATATGATTACCAGTATTTTATGTATTTCAAACAATGTACGCACAATTGTGAATAACAAAGAATCGAACAGGTTGTTGAAGGTTTGAATCCCCCCCCCCAAAAAAAAAAAAAATAACTTCAATGTTTCATCGATCCTCAAGCAATAACATTTTCCGTAAATACATAAATTCCGTTTAGGAAAAGCATGGGGCTACAGGAAATTTCTCGTGTGAATTTCAGTGACCATTTTGCACTTAAACAACATCAACCTAAGTTTCTATTTTTATTTATTTATTTCTAATCGTCTGACAATAATAAAAAAACATTTTGACCGGGAGTCTTTCAGGGAAGTGGAAGTGCAAAAGTAAAATAGAAAAAACAAACAATTTTAATCATAATAACTGTCATCAAAAGATGTAAATCCTTGGTCATAATTTTTTTTTAAATATTATTACATCATTAACGGCACCAAGTCGTGACTCCCATGGTGGATTGTATTTAAGTGTTGTTTTTCAGTTGTCATACTTTTTTCTCCGTTTAGTGGGGCAGATGACATAAACATGGAATTTGGCACATTGTAAGAGAATGTCATGAGAAAGATATTTGGATATAGTGCCATCGCAGTTTTTTGAAAGGACAAATCTGCGATGGCCCTATAGCCAAAAATCAATTATCTCAATATATAGGCCTACTCTGACTGTTTGCCAAATTCCATGCTTCATCAAAGGCACACTATTCCAAATCTTGGGACATCGAATACTTTCAGTAGCTTAAGGTGGACATAATATTCTGATTGGAAAACTAGCAACAACATCAATGGGGATCGAACCGACGATGCCTGTTATCAGTCATTTTCTGCTTAAGATGCCCCCACCCCCATGCATGTAGTTTTACATCATTTTAGAGTTATTTTATTCCGTTTGCCTTTAGTTGTTTTTCTTGTCTTGGTTAAAGTCTTGACTTGCTGTTGCAGACGCGCTCTCTCTTCTTTCGCCGAATCCGATTCGTAACCAGACTGTTCAAACTCGGCTTCGGACTCGCTGGCCAGTTCCACAGCCTTGCTGTACTCGCTATACATATCAGGATCCGCAGCGATGATGTCATCTAATGTACCCTGGGCGGCTATCCTACCATCTTTCATTTCAATTATCTGTATTTTGATTGAGAGATAAAATGTAAACATACTATATTTGATTTTTAAGTCAGTTACTTGTCATTTGCTTTTTAGGACCACTCCCTTCATTGGTCTGATCTATAATCAGTGTATTGCCTATTGAGTATGATGAACAGCCTACAATCATCATCAATCAATCAGTTTGGACCCAAACCACATCTAAGAAACCGCTCGATTCGAATTGTCACCGTAGTTTACAAGCTTGACGGCCAAGTATCATGATAACACTCATGATATGGTTCTAAACAACCTGTTCTAAATCCGCCTCGCTTACAACAGTGGACGCTCTATCATGATATCATGACAGTATCACATGAGGTTTATATAAAAAAAAGTTAGGGCAGCAAGCTTATACACTATGGTGGCGAATCGGTCGAAGAAACTTACCAAGTCGGCTCTGTTTAGATACTGAAGCTGATGAGTTGCCAGAATAACCGTCTGCCCGTGTCTCACGAGTAATTTCATGATGCCCTCTTTGAACAGATGGCGACCGACGTGGACATCGAGGGCTGAAAGCGGATCGTCCTGAAACATCAACTTAGCAAATCAATTATCTGTCCGTCTTATATATCACTCTAAAAACTCCCGGGTCAGAATTGACCCGGATTCCGGATCCCCAGGTGGACCTGGCCCATTTTGGGGTCAGCCTGACCCGGAAAAGGGTCAACAAATGGGATTTTTACTCGAATTTTGCGTAAGTTTGACCCATATCTGGGTCATTTTGGCACAGAATCCCGGTCATACTGACCCAGAAATGGGTCAGTCCCAGTGGGACCCAGGAATCCAGGTCAATTCCGACCCGGGAGGTTTTAGAGTGTTAGGAGAGTAATGCAATCCTGCAAAAAAATCTGCAAGAGGCTATCTTTCCAAGACAGTAAATGCCAACATGTTTTTTAAATGCATGTAAAAATCTTGATGATTTTTCCAAATATGAAGTGATCGGTCCCCATCGCACGGGGGATGGGGGTTCGGAAGGGGGAATGGGAGGAAGGTGGAACAGTTCTCTACTGAAATAAAGACGAGAATGTCACCGAAAAAATACAAAATCTAAACAGTCAATGACATCTCATGATATAAAATAAGAATTTCAGCCGATGACAAACTTTGCTCCCTACAAAATACAGACAAATACCCACAGAAAAACGGAAAAAGAAAAAGGTCAAATTTGCACAAACTTGTAGCTTTTAAAGAAAATGTGCAAACAAAAAAAGTAGCATCGGAAGCATGAATATTGAGGGCGCACTTGGTATCCCTAATTTTTTTCTGAATAACGATTATTTAAAATAAGACTAGTTTCTGGAAATATGTGTGCCCGATGTACCGGGAATGGATGATACAGGCGTTTAATTACATGTACTCGGGAATAACTAGTCAGTTTGCTGTTAAATTTACACCAGCCTTGACAAAATAGTTCTCGAGCAAAAGGATCAACCCCAAAGCTCACCAGTATGATGATGTCTCTACCGGAGTACATGGTTCTTGCTACACTGACACGCTGCTTCTGTCCACCGCTCAGGTTGATTCCGTTCTCACCGATCTCAGTCTGGTCTCCGGCAGGAAAGATATCAATGTCTGGTCGCAGTGAACAGGCGTCTATGACACGTTTATATCTGAAAGTGTGAGATCGTTTTGTGTGGAAAGATAGTCACCAACTTTTATCGTCATTTGAAAGTTAGTTTGAGAAATTAGTTTGAGAAATAATAATTGTATTCCTCCCTTCTAGTTTGCAATGACTACGCCATATTAAACGAAGCTGTGAGTTTTCGTCGAATTCGGCTGTCACGTTGTAGTTAATAACAGCAAGAAATCACTCAAGAAATCAGTTAAGAAATCACTGATAATCTTATTCTGGTAAGCACAAATTTGTTGCGCTAAGCCACTTTTTGTGCTTAAGCACCTCTATGAAATTGGACCCAGTGCGCATGACCGCTAGGCCACGACACGCCATAATATAGTGACTAGAAGTTTATCAGATAAAAACGTCGAATTTATCTTTTGTGATTTGTTAATGTTCTCATCATGTTGTCGATCGGAAAATAAAAAGGTCGTACTTGACCCGATAAAAATAAGAGATGCTTGTGGATCAGATGTATTTCTTTCGTAGAATAGAAAAAAAGTCTTCACCTTTTTGAATCCAGTGGTTGAGAGAAGAGTATGTTATCCTGCAGGCTTGCATTAAGCAGCCAGGGTTTCTGGGCAGCAAACGCTATCTGGTCCCTGTCCCTGTATCAACATCAAGTGAAAACACACTGACAAGGTTTGCATTCATATCAGCAGAATTGGTTTTTCTATTAGTTGAATCTGATACACACATACCTGACTTGTACCATCCCGGAATCAGTTGTCATTTCACCCAGCATTGCTGAAATTAAAGATGATTTACCGGACCCAATCTGGCCAATAACAATAGTCAGTTTTCCTGTAGAGATGAAAAGATATTAGAAAACACTGACTTCGTTTTCTAAAAACTGATCCGGACCTTTTCTCGAACGAACAGCCCTCAATCAATGTTTTAACTAAACAATTTTCACTCACTGTTTTACGTTTAATAAACAGAAAGGGCTGAATATTATTGATTCAAAGAATTCACTTCCTGAACAATTATTACAATTGGTTTTGTTTATTTATTTAACAGTCCCAAAAGTAGTATTAAGAAAATCATGTACGACATCTACACTACTCACCCTTTGGTATGTCCACGTTGATATTTGACAGCGTTGCAAACTTTGCCTCAGGAGTATACCAACGAAAACAGCCGTCGGATATCTTCAACATCAAGAAGCGATAGGATTTATTAGTAGTAGTGGCTGCATTTTTGTTTTGCCTGATTTGATTTAAAGAGGCTATGCGCATGGGATGTTAAGTGATTCCATACACCCTAAAAACTCCCGGATTAAAATTGATACGGAGTCCTGGTCACAGGGGCCCCGACCCATTTCCGGGTCAGTAATACCCGGACTCTGTGTCAAACTAACCCCAAACTGTATCAAACTGACTCAGAAGCTGAGTCAAAATCCCAATTTCAACCAGTTTCCGTGTCAACCTGACCCAGAAAATGGTCAGATCACCAGGAACTCGAACACCGGGGAGTTTTTAGAGTGTAAACTAAAAAATTAACAAATAAATCAACCAATCACATTATAGGTTGAAAAAGAGTCTTATCTCAATACACTCCCTAGACGGCTAACTTTATCCACACATCTGACTGTCAAACTAAATTAAAGTATATAAAAAAAAGGTTTCTGGACAACTCCTACCTTAATAGCAATATCATTTTTCAATGCTTCATATCCAGCATTTTGCAAGTATCCGTATTTGACATTCACTGGTTTCTTCTCGATGTTTGAAGCATCTTCTCCCAATAACTTTTCACTCTCGGCGCCACCGTTAGAATCGATACGCAATTTCCGGTGTCGAACCTGTCAACCAACAGAGCAAAAGTTAGCTAAAACAATAAAAAAAAATTACGTTTTCGGGGAGGGGAGGGGATGATCTGCGCAATAGTATTTTCAATACAAGAAATCTACCGCACATTTTTGATCGGTGCTTGATAATTTTAAAAATGATTAGCAATCCCAAAATGTAACGTACACTCTCCGGGCCACAATTGATTGACCCAGATTCCGGTCGTAGGGAGCCCGACCCGTTTCTGGGTCAGTGTGACCCGGAATCTGTGCCAAACTGACAAAGAATTCGGCTCAACATCTTCAATCAGCTTCTGGGTCATACTGACCCAGAAATGGGTTAGGCCCACTAGAATCTGCAATCCGGGTCAATTCTGTCCCGGGAGTTTATAAAGTGTATCGTGGAACCACCCGTATCGTGGAAACTGTTTCAACCCACCTTCTGCTCGTCCGTAACATTTGTATGCCGACTCAAGCTATTCCCGTTCTCCTCAACCTCTGGTGCCGATAAAAAAGTTTCAATTCGTTTTGTGCTGACGATTCCGTTAACTGTGTACACTAAACTTAACGGAAGTAACGTCAACGGAATATGGAGGGCGTTGAAGAGAGCCATAGATGAAAACGCCACATCCGGTGTAAGTGGTTGGCCGCTGAGGGCGGCGTATGCTCCAAATCCCTGTGTACCCATTAGAATGAGATAAGATTACAACATTGTGCACAATGACTGAAACAATCCATTATTATTCTCTTTTAGAAAGTGACTGCCCCTATTTCATCAAAATGTCACGTTTGTCAGTTAAGTCAACTTTCAGGCCGCATCCTACGGCTATGGCTATGGCGAACGACTGTTGCTAAGGGTAATGCTAAGGACGTCCTGTACTTCAACGCATGATGGCCGTAGCCGCCAAGACCGATCTATTACGCCCCAATTTTGACCAATCACAGCATTGGCTACATGATCAGCGTACACATGGGCAGCACAACGCGCGTCTCTTCAATGCCTCACTGCACGACATGAACGTGCGCGCTATAAGTACGCACACACCCAATATGACTTTATCGTGTCGGACTTTTGTCGGACTTTCGGTGGTGTAGCCAAGGCTGTGATTAGTCAACAACGTACGTGGGCATGGTTTAATGGATCGGTCTATTTGGGCACGGCCACACTTACCACAATTTCTACAAGAACTGGGGCAGTTATCGTCAAGAGTACTGATGGGAGAGGAGAGATAAAAAAACATAGTGAGCAAAACATGAAAAAGGACGTGAACAACAAAGGAATTCCATGTTACATTTGGCTTCTTCTGTGGGGCTTTTTTTACGGCGGTTTTCATAAGGGGTCTTGTTCCCTGAGTACAAAGATTTCGATGTGTGTGTAATCCTAATGGAAGCAAAAGTTCTGCACGTTCAGTCAACCAACACATGAGTGTATGCGCAGTACAAATTGGCGTTCATGCAGACAAATTAAATTTGGTCCATTTGTAGGGGGCAACCTGGACTTCAAAATATCATTTATTTTGGTCAATAAAACGCAGGAGAAGATGCATCTAGTTCTTTATTGGTGCTGACAGACTAGTGTTAACTTTTGCTGCTCTATGCAGCGTGTAAGAACGTCACTGTTTTATTTTAGTTTGGTTTTTAAATACTTTACAAAAAAACACACACAAAAATACAAGAGAACATTTGTTTTGCCTATCAAGCAATAAACCACAAGAGAAACTGGTATGGTAAATTTTCAAACCAATTTTGGGATGAGCAAAGAAAAAATGGAGCGGGATTTGAACCTGCGACCATCGGTCAAGTCTTCGCCTGTAATAAATACCTTGCTATGATTTCCAGAGTGAAGAAATGAATTTGGCCTTTATGTAAAGTTTGGGATAATTATTCATCAACACAAAATATTTTATACATGTATAAGCGAAGCCGATGTTAATCCTGAGTAGGAAGTTGAGTTCTTTAGCTCTGATGATCTCGATGGCTCTGCAGTAAAGTCCCTCCCACGCGTACAACTTCAGCAGCTTGATACCCTGAAGTAACTCGTTCGTTTTCTTCAGGCGTTCATCACTGCACCGCTGAAATGCAGATGGATTTTGTTACCTCACCAACTTATTTTTGCTTTTTTAAATGTAGTTTACCTAGTTTACTATCAGGATATTAAGTAAGCGAATAAATCGACCTTGGTTTAAATATCAAAAATTCTATTAAAATACGAAATAGTTCAGCAATACGCAGTCCAGCAATACGCAGTCCAAATGACGGCGAGTTCAACGATGGACGTACTTCAAAGAAACATGTCCACACCAGAGTAAGCCTACTATAAATGAAAGCTGTACCAAAGATACTACGAAACCAAGATAGGACACTCTATTTAGAAACATGAAACGCAGAATTGGGGCGCCCGCTGTCTTTTGGTAGGTAAAACCAAAGATTGTTTGCGCAATAAGTAGGGTCTACTAAATTGAAAAACTTACGCCAAACGATCCCACCAACTAAAAAAGGTAAAGGCAGATCAAAAATTTGGTGTTCGACAATAAATTGTGTCAATAATCCTGGCAAAATTGACACAGAGGGAAGGGCGCCATCACACGGTTGGTAGGTATAAAGGCGTTACATCTGCTACCGTGCAAAACGGCACAAGTGTCCTATCTTGTGTTGCTGGTATCTTTGGTTCCACCCCCCGTGACTGCTTACAGCTCTTCCCGTGTTTTTGATATTTTGTCTTTCATTCATGTTTTACTGTTTTAAAACAACTTTTCCAATTGCAGTCTTGCCGAACTCTTAAATTGTGTGATGGCACAAAAACTTAAATTCTAGTTGATAGTGTTACCAGTGTTTATTTTCAAGATCTCTGAAGTAACCTTTTAAACTTACCAGTAGATGTTTCTGCTGGTTGCCCATGCATGAAGCAATCGTCAACTGGATTGGGCTGAGTATGAAGAAGATGCTTGCGCCAATAAGTGCTGAAGATCCCATTTGAATGTACAGTAGAATTAGTATTGTTAGAATCTGACGGTAAGAGTGAAGGTAGATTGCGATTGTTGATATTTACTTTAACTGCGTTTTCTTAAAATAATAAATCATATACAAGAAGTATAAATTAGCATGAAGAGTGACAGAAAGTAATTACGATTTCGCTAAAAAAGAACCTGAAACAATTTCTGTTCCTGTCCCATTTGTTCACCGATTATATTCCGTTAGCAGAAACATTCCCATCAGGAGAAATTGATAGGTACAAGTTATTAAGCAAAGAAGCTACTTCTCGCTCGTCTGCTTCCCCCCCCCCCCTCTGATTTCGTAACTCGGTGACTGCAGCTCATATTGTGGATCGCTTTGACGTATTGGGTACCGTTGCCAATGAATAGTCCTGTAATGTGTTTTCTTGGGTTATAAGGCATTCAGGTTGTCTCAGTTGTTTCTTTCCCCGCCCTCCACCTCTGTGGAACTTGCCCAGAATCCCACCTCAGACCGGAGCCTTGCATGTGGATTGGGTTTTCAGTCCCTACCTGACTGTGTGAGTTTCCCCCTATTTGAGGTTTTTCTCCCACATCTTAAACTGACATTTCTTCATTAACTTCTCTACAGAGGTATATTCAGGCCTACGGGTCACAGTGCTAGTCACTTTGGAGGGTCCCTTGGTTTCATTGCCAGGAAGATATAATAAAAATTATTATTATGTCAAAGTGTTGCAAAAAAAAAAAAAAAAAAAAAAAAAGCCCAACCAGTGGTAAAGTATACGTCTTGAGCCCTATCTGGGCTTGAGTATTAATAACATTTGGTGTACATATTGCTAGATTTGTACAAGTTGCTAGATTGAGGTTTTAAACAGAAAGACTTTACCGCATGGGTTCTTTTGCGCATGGGTTCTCATGTAACGTCATGACACGTTGCCCTCATGTAACCTCCTGTAACCTCGTTCCTAGGGGTAATTGATCTCGCCGCGTGTTTTTTTTTTGGGGGGGTATCGAGGTTGGCTCGATCATAACCCGTTAGAGACGTGTCTCTAAACGGCGCACTGACCATGGCAATGATGATAACCGTCACATGAATTAGTGAATACAATGGACCCATCGATCTCCATTATTAATGGAGATCAATGACTGACCTTTCCCATGACACACGCTAAATACATTCACGCATGCGTACAGATCCTGTTGGTTGGCAAATGCCGTAGAAATGTGCACAAATTAGACGCACAAAGCGCGTACGCGTAACGCTTCCATTCCCATTCATAGATATAGAATATAAAGACTATTCTATATCTATGGTCCCATGCAAAAGGGCGCACTGTTCCCATTTAATGTTGTCAACCAAAATGTAATTGCGCACGCGCGATGTACAATTTGCATATTTCATGGGAAAGGTCAATTACTAATACTTCATTAAGCGCATGACATGCGCTTAATGAAGATCTTTAAATTTAGGGTTGGAACATAAGTTGTTACATTCGCGATATCCAAACATCAAACATACCTTTAGTGGAATAACCCACAAGTTGTTTGCCATTTGAAAGAAATGGAAAATGGCGTTGGGATCCACGGACATGTGATTGGTGATCTGCCCCATGTCCATCGTACCGCCCGTGGTAGCCACAGTGGAGAGACGCAACGATTTCTCGTAGATCATCGCCTGTTTCAAGAAACAAATAAACAGGCCAAATGTTACCAGTGTAATCTAAAGTAAATCGTAAAATTAACAGGAAACCATAATTTTAAAACCGTCATTGTTTTCAGGCTATTAAAACTATGGCCTGGACTAGCCTGTGAATGTCTACTTGGTCACCGTTTTGTTGTCTTCACGCGAAAAAAAAACCCATAAAAACAAGACTGCCAAAAGGTTCCCGTAAAGTAAGAATATGCACTGGGCCTGTATTACCATGTCTCTTGGCGCTCTACGGGTTTCATGGGCAGGGGAGCAGAAACTCTGGTGGTAGTCGTTCTAGCACTCTTTCAGTAAATAAGTAGCGTCCTCAAGGAGCACCTTGGAACACTTGATCAGCCACGTCACGAGCACATCAGTGGCGTAAATAAGGCGGGGGGGGGGGGGGTGGTGGGGTGGCACGTACCCCAACTGATGTCCGTGCCCACCCCCGGTGCCCCCATTTGAAATCTGAGCTTTTGAGATTGAAAATGACTAGAATAAGGTGTTCATTTTATGAGCTTTTAAGGAAGTAATTTCAATGTTTCTAAAACTATTTTTTTATTCTTTACACGCAGAATGTGTTTTGTTTTACCTCAACACGTCAGAATCGCGCTGATATGAAGCTTGTTTATAGGAAAAAATACAAACGGAAACTACAATTTTACTTGGCTAAAAGTGCCCCCCTAGGAAAATGGTGCCCCCTTGTGGCCCACTAAAATTTTACCCTACGGCGCTGGGGCTCATAACACTTTCCAAAGCAAAACTTTCTATTTTGTGTTCATCAAGGGAGTATACGTCCATCGATACATTTACCTGCAAGGCGATTCGCACATTAACCCCTTCAAATAAAACCATGTAATCATGGTTTTGCATGCAAAGTGAGGCGACAACGCTGGAGAGGAACATGATGAAAACGACGACGAAACCATTCTTGAAGAACTCTTCCAACGTGACATGATGCCCTTGGCTAATCTGGACACGAAACAAAAAGTCACCGTGCAAACACTATGAATCTCAGAGGCGAAAAAAAAACCTGAAAAACAGTTTACAGCATGTCATTTAATAATGATTGTCGTATAATGACGCCGTCTGATTTTCTAAATATAATGTAGCAGCAAGCTCAGGTATTTAAAGTTGTACGGAGAGTTTGAAGGCTCCCCTACTACCCCACTACCAAATAAGTACTTACTAACACTTTTGTTTGGTTTGCAATAGAATCGATGCCTTTACTCAGTATATAATGTTACTGTGTTTTCCAATACACCTATGTGTGTTAAGCACTGTATACTTAGTACTTTCCCGTGTTCTGTGAAAAAAAATCCAGAACTCGGCAGCGGCGGGCGGGGGGGGGGGGGGCAGGGGTACGGGCAGGGTCCATTTTTTTTTAATGAATTACATGTATCAGAAGTTGTTTCATGGGGGGCACCAGGGGGCAATGAGAATATACCTTTCCCATGAAATATGTAAATTGTATATCGCGCGTGCGCACTTACATTTTGGTTGACAACATTAAATGGGAACAGTGCGCCCTTTTGCAAGGGACTGATGGAAGCGTGACGCGTACGCGCTTTGTGCGTCTGCTTTGTGCTTATTTTTATGGCGTTTGCCAACCAGCTGGGCCTGTACGCATGCGTGAATGTAATTAGCATATTTCAAGGGAAAGGTCTATTAACGTGGGGGGGGAGCCATCTTTGATGGCAATGACTGCACATTTTTGAGTGCTTAATATGCGGTACACGTAAACACTGCACGAGGCACGCGTGTGTTTCATAAACTCTTATCTCGATTGGTTGGTAAGAATCTCCAGCTGCGTTGAAACTTAAACAGCTTGACGCGTCTAAAGGGCAAAATGGAAATTGTCGTCAAAAATGGCGTCTATTGCAACCCATCTTTAAGTGGGCCTCGGAAATACCTTCCCTATTAAATACAAACTTACTTCTGAAGATACAGTAGGAGGATACTTGAGGGTGGTAACATAAGCTGTTAATAATCCGACTGCGATGGGGCAGATGAGAGAGACTAGTTCTCCGGCGAGCCTGATCACTGCTGCCCAAAGAAGCCGTCGACCGTAAACCTTGACGTAGACTTTCATGAGTGATACATGCTTTCCCCTTCTCTTCGCGTTTTCCTAAAGACGTAGCGTGAGTATTGTGAGTAGAAGTATGAACGAAACTGTGACGGAAATTGTGAAAATGTGATTTTTTTTGAAAATGTTCATTAAAAGCCCAAAGTTCTCCGTAATATTTGCCGACGAGTGGACCAACGATTTAAAATTAACTTTTAAATGCGTATGGTTGGGAACGACTGGACAGATGCGTTTCCACATGTCATATTAAATGTTATGACACCACGTACTTAAAGATTATACCTTGTGGTTGGTTTAGAGTGCCGTCACATGATAATGTCATATTTTTTACTTAAAAGCTGCGCAAGCGCCACTCACCACACCGATAGCAACCAATGCACTATAACCATAGCAACCTTCCTTCACTCAAGTACAGAATCCACTGTGAGAATATTTTACGCACGGGGGTTGCGGGCGTTTTTCCTAAAGTATATGACCGCAACCGTACATACTAGTCGCTATACCCACAGCAACCAATGTACTATACCCGGGCCGTAGCAACCAATGTACTTTACCCATAGCAACCGATGTACTATACCCATATCAACCAGTGTACTATACCTATATCAACCAGAGTACTATACCCATAGCAACCAATGTACTAAATCCATAGCAACCAAAGAACTCTACCCATATCAACTATACCCGTAGCAACCACTATACTAGAGCAACAGTGTACTACACCCATAGCATCCAGTGTACTATACACCAACAGTGTCAAGTGTATTATACCCATAGCAACCAGTGTACTACACCCGTAGCAACTGCAGCTTATTGGTACATAGTTGTCATTGACTGCTTGTAATCATTCTATGGATAAAACTATATACGACTCCCTCGATGGTCCCGTTCTATTTTCCCTCGGCTTCGCCTATGGAGGAACTCGAATGCACCGGGGATCACCTCGGGAGTCATAGTTTTAACCATAGCACTCGAAGCAGTCAATATTGGTATATACGTCATAATGACGTGTTAGTGCATCTGTCCTTCACATCACGTGGATGGTATTGAATGGTCAGACATTTTGGAGGAACATGCTACTGATGTTGGTATTGCAATGTGAACATTGATGAAGGGAATTACACCGTATTTTGAACATTTCAAACATTACTGGGTTCTTTTCTGTAAGAGGCTTCGCTGTAAATATTTATTGAAGTGTAACTCTGTTAAGAAACTGTTGTTTTGTTTGTTTGCTGAGGTACTGCGATGTAACCACCGTTTGAGGGTTACATTGTAAACATCGGTTGAATTATTGGATTGTGTAAACCGATCGTTTTGAAGAAACACGTCTTCAAAAAAAAAAAGGTTGTTTTTAATCTTTCACATGTACTGTGCTGTTCCGGTGGTGTTTGTTAACACTGGGTCGGCATCATGATTTTTGTTCATACTCACCAATTCCTCCAGGAAAGCTTTGCGAAATTGTTCGTGGTTGAATTTAGTCTCATGTCGTTCAGCGGGTATTCCTAAGTCTGCCTGCTCAAGGTGTTTCTTGTACCCGAGGTTGAGCAGCCGATTGACCCACCACATTGTCACCGAAGAGAAGAAGCTGACGGAGTAATGCGTGTACATCATTTCGGGTTGCTTCAGATCGCTCGGAACACTTTGCTCCTGATAGCAGAATCCAAACTAGTCGAAAAGAGCAATGTATACTTTGTAAGTTTGTATAATTCTCTACGTTACACAATCGGAATATACTCCCACACTTTAGCATCAGACTGTTTCGCGCAGTATATTTTATAATAGCGGGTGTAATAACTTTTTGGGTTAACACAATGCCTTACAAATTCTAGACCATCAATCAGTATAGACCCTTTTGACCGCAACAAAATAAATTCCAAGCCATCAAGCCACATAAAAGACATCTGGAAGACTCCTGGAAGACATGTATCGGATTCTATGTACACATTTAAGCCCGGTTCATACTTCACGCGAATGACAAAAGCGAAGCGAATTTTCTTGCGTCACAATTGAAAAACAGCGCGTACTGAATTGTTGCGTCACCAAAATTCGCTTCGACTTCGCTTTCGCGCGAAGTATGAACCGGGCTTTACACGCACTGTTTTCAACAATACCTTATAAAATAGCGTGTAATATTTTTGTGGTTAACACAATTTCTTTCAAAAGGTCTACACCATCAGATATAGACCCCGTTAGACACAATCAAACAAAGTCCAAGACACCAATCCTTCTGGATTCCATCTGGAAGGCATTGTTTACTTCAGCTATTAGCCCTTGGCTAAGAGATTTGCTGTAAAATTCATACAGCAATAGGATAGAGGGGTGGTCATTGATGGAATTTCTTTTGGTCGAAGAATCAAACCAGGATAATTTGACATTTGCCATGCTATTTGGCTTGGTCTAATTAGGGAACATGGATTTCGGATTTTGACATTTTTGACCAAATTTGTGGCGAAGTACACATTTGTTTACAAACTGCCTCTTGCAAAAAAGAAGTTCTAGACGTAGACATGACCCTGGGTAACATTAACCTGATTGTTTGTTTATTTTTCTTTTTTTACATCAAGTGAGAAACAACACAAATTATTGGGTACAAAATGGACCGCTTCAAATCCATACGTCAGGGTTATAACAATATCAGTTATCAAATTGATTGGTTTTCAAAATGTGTTAGGGCAAACACGCGGTTCCTGAAAAGTTGGTATACCCGTCACTGGTTTGGAGTTCTGGCCATGCCATCCGACATGCCACGTTTCCCAGGATCTGAACAAGTCGGAGCAAGTTCGAGTGTGCATTTTGTTGTTTGACACTAACACACGTGTGTATCGTAACCCTTCATAGTGAACCAACATAGTGAACCAACCTTAAACATCCAAACTCAAACTTTCTCTAGAAGAACATAACGTTAATCCGCACGATGAGATATTCTGAGATTCTGTGTCCGTCATGTTTTGTGTAAAGACCGCATTGCATTTCGGGATTACTTAGACCTATTAAGCTAATTCAAATTAGCATATACCTCGCAGCAATCTGCCATGTATACCGGAAACCGGTCTATATTAAAACGAAGCAGTAGTGCTGTCCGCCATGATGTGCGACTATGGGTTGTGTACTAAACCATTTTTCGATGGGTATAGTAAACATTTGTTTGACAACAGAGGGCGCCCTTCTAAAATGGAGCGTTAATTGCAGAATTATGGGAAGCTATTTGATGAAAAATAACATTTAAATATGAACATTTTCAAACCTTTTTTCTGTGTTGAAATGATTCAACACGAGTATAGAGTGTTTATTCTGGAATTATTTCAAGATCTAGTTTAGAAGGGCGCCCTCTGTTGTCATACAAATTTTAAGTATACCCATCGATAAATGGCTTAGTCTACTACGCATAATCGAGCATCATGGCTGACAGTACTATTGCTTCGCGGAAAATCACATTCCGTGATTGAAATACTTATTTCTCTTATATCAAAGAAGTAAAAATAAGGCTTCTAGGATTCAAAGTAACATTATTTATCATTTAAAATTTAAACCAGTGACTAAGAGTGCATTTGGAATGAGTTGTCGGTAGGTTTTTTCGAGTTGTCGGTAGGGGTCGGCAGGGGTCGGCAATTAGTAGGACCCTACATCGGTTTCGTTCTGACTGAATTTAGGCACCGGTAGCGGGTGATGAAAGTTCACATTTACCTGGCCTGCCAGGTATATGCTAATTAGAATCAGCATATATATGTCTACGTAATCCCATAATGCAATGTGGCCTTACACAAAACGTGATGGACACAGAATCTCCCGTCGTTCAGTCCATGGAGCCGCAGGTAGAAATTACGCTAGTTAAGATGTTCTTCTAAAGTTAGCTTGAATTTTGATATTGAAGGCTGGTTCACTATAATATGCTCGGGTGAAGGGTTACGATGCACACGTGTGCTAGCGTCAAACAACAACATGCACACGTCACGAGCATAGCCAACGTCATCTCTAAAACTAGAAAATTATTACTGCGCCCGCGCAATCGGGGGCCTATCAAAAGCGCCACATCGAGAGTAACTACCAGTCCCTATTATACAGACCGAAGAGAACGATGTAAGGACTGGGAACCAGTCTAGCTCTCGGATGGCACCTAAGGGCTCCGTCAAAAAGCCAGCGGGCATTAGCACTATACAGTGCGTGGGGAAACATTTTTTTTTTTTACAATGATGTCACATTGGTCGATTGTATTCCAACTAATATTTTTCCCCGCAGCAGGGTTATCAATGTCCGAATTCCAACCCTTTTTTTATTGCAGTGCCTGTGAACTTTCTCATGCATATTCTTCATTGACTTTTTTGTTTTTTGTTACAGTTCAGTACCCAGGGCCGTGGATCCTCTTTGCCTATACCTGTAAATAACAGATTTATAATAGAGGAGTAGAAGTTTCCTCTCTTTTGTGCTACACATACCAATGAGATTCTTTCTTTTTGTATTTAAATGACAGGGCTAATCTAACGGCCTGTATTCCTGTGAATCGAGGTTCACCCAGGTTTTTGACAGAATGAAGTAGGGTTTAAACAACCAAAGTTGGTTCTGCATGTAAATACTTTCGTTGCCTGGTACATCCCCTAGCTAAAACATCAAACGATCTGTTTTAATTTTAATATTTCTTCTCGCCACAGTTTTTCATTTTTATCATAATAGAGAGAGTACCTGTATTCTGAGTATATTCAGCTCCAGAATCACCAAGACGACGTGGATGACAATCTTGATGACGGTCAAGTCAAACAGAACTATGTTTACATCAATCTGATCCTGGTACTCTAAAATCAACAATCGGTTTATGTCGTCTCCAAGCGAACACAACCAATAAAACATCAGTACGCAAGACATTGCTGGTATCTGCCACAGTTCGATGTGATGGTAATAGATGAGGGACACCAATAATGCTACGAAGCTCAAGATACTGTGAACGTAGAGATGAGGCTGGGCGGGTTGATTCAAGACTTGGTATGTCTTATCAGTCATGACGCCCTCACCGATGGATGCAAGAAGGATCACAAGAAGTAATACTGATATCAGCCATCTTATACTGTGGCCAGGATACACCAGTAGATATTTAGTGTGGACTTTACGATACCCCGTGCAGCATCCAACCACCAGGAGAATGAGCGAGAAGAGGACGAGGAATATACCGTGAGAGATGCTCGCCACTCCGTTCACCAAACAGGCATCGTCAAGTCGAACTACGTCCTCTTTGGCAATGCTGTAAGAGACATTAGTTCCACAGAACCACCACTCCCAAGTCATCCTTTACAATACAAATAATAATAAAAATAGCGTTACAAACATGGCTTTTAAGTTTTTCGTTTTGATTTGCGTTAGCTATGAGGAGCTCATGCGGGTGCTATCACAGAGACCAGGCATGGTACTTTATTTGGATTGGACAAATACACAACAAGACGACATATAACTTCAAGCTGACATCCCTCCCGGCGCCCAAACAGATGTTGTAAGCGACATATGCACAACAAGACAGCCATTATCAGATGAAACAACCAGTAACAGTAGAAAATTTGAATTTTTTCACAGGTGTCCAATGTATACATAAAATAACCGGCCAGTCACCTTTAACCCTATCATTTTTTCCCCCGTAACTTTCTAGCGCTTAGTCCGATCACAGCGAAATTTTCTGACTTTTCCTAAAATATATCTAGAATCATATTGGCAAAAAATAGCTGATACCGGGGGTTAGCTGTTGCCATGGCAACCATTTGTTTGACCTTGGGTGACACGATTTAACTGGGTTTTTGTGATTTTTAAAACTTTTTGGACATAATTTCCACTTATTTTAGTTTTTTTGCCAGAAAAGTGATAGCGGTGAGTCACGTGATAGTTTGAAATGGTTTTGGGAATTCAAAATGGCCGCCATCTTGGATTTTGTGTTTTCAGCCTGTAATTAGGGGGTCAAATTATATCAAGTTTTTTACCAATGGAACTTTTTCAACCTGCTAATTTCTTACTTTTCAGACCCAAAAAATATTAAGATTTGTCAGTCAAGCCTTATTATTTCTCCCTGGGCCCTTGGCGGCGGCCATTTTGATTGTTAAGTGAAAACACGCAAAAAACTTTTTTTTTCCCGAAAATGGGATAAATTAATGAATTATTGTGCCCCCTAAAGATAACTCCATTGACTAAATTAGGTTCAAATTTTATTTATCTTGTTAAAACGTACAAGTTTGCCAAGTTTCAAAACATTCGGACAAAAAATACAGAAGTTATTGCCAAAACACGATTTTTGACCAGAAGTGGGCAAAAAACAGTCAAAACGCCCTTTAGTGACGATTTTTTGAAATTTTGTGACGTCATTATGTAGAACTTGCTTAAATGAACATTTGTGGCAAGTTTCATCAAAATCGGTCGAACACTTTGGAAAATACGGAGGGGGCACTATGTGCCCCTCCCCGGTCCCCGTACAACAAAAAAGCCCGGTCCTGATATATAGGGTTAGAATTAAATAATCCGTCAGTGAAGTCAATGCACAATAAGTGTTACAGGCTATGCCTGTTTTGCATTTCATAGACGTCGACTAGGGAGTGTTACTTCTCTCGATCAGTAAGTGGCAACAATATTGTCATCAAAGATGGCAAATGCCGTTAATGTGATGATCGAGTGTTTCAAATGTTCAATATGGGGGTTTTAATCAATAAAGTTGTTTAAGAAAACATTTATCAAACCACTTAACCTTTCCCAACGTCCCGGGCAGCAAACCGGGGAGGGGGTGGTGGGGGAGCACAGGTGATGGCGTTGCACAAACACTTGAAAATGCAGCTATTTCAGCCCCTCACACCATCCCCACTTTTAAAAGTGTTTTATCCACAGTTTATTAATCTCTTTCCTTAACAAACATACGTACTTACCTCTTTTGGAGAACTAACCCCTCTCATCTGAGCTCCGTGCAAACCAAATTCAAAAGCTGGTTTGAAGTTACCAAAAAGTCCCCTAGCCAATATCCCGAACCAAATGGGTTTTTTCTTTCTTTCTTCTTTCCTTTTACCCTACAACCCTCCTGCATAGAGCAAGGCTTTCTGTATGTTGTCACTATCTGCATGAGGAGGATCATGCCTGTACACAAAACGACCAGTGTCAACGACCTACAATACACAACCCTACTGCTCACTTCTCAAGAGTCTTTAGTGCATGGAAAGTGCAGTGAGCCTGAACAATTCACCCAGTTAGAATAAAATCCCCCTTAATCGAGTCCTTCATCTTGATGAAGAGATCAGGAATTACAGCCGATGAAAATGTTCAAATCTGAGCCGGCTGACCTTTTGAACATTCGTTTAAAAAATGGATGGCGTTTTGATATGGTCAAAGTGGATGGAACACGGGGATAGGCCATCTAGGTATTTCCTATATGGAGAAATGTAATTGTGTAAATAGGAGCATTAGTCATGTCATTACGGATAATAATACTGAGCTGAAGAGCTTTTGCATTATCAACACAACAACATGTTTTTTGTTTGTTTGTTTGTTCGTTTGTTGTTTTTGTTTTACAAAAACCTGTGGCTGACCTGCAATCATTTTCAACAATACAGACTCTCCAGTTCTTTCCAGCATGAGTCGCGACAGTATTCAAAGTGCTGAGTAATCGTTTTAGCGGAAACAAGTGAAATTTCCGGCCTTTCTTTAAGCCTTGTAAAGTCAGCCTATTTGGCTCGTATCAGGAGAATGAGGCCGTTGTGTATTTTCTTGGCGAGAGCTAATGCCTAATGAAGGCCATCTTTTGAAGTGCCCGCCCACTACTGGCTGCCCTTCTAAAACCCATTATTCAGACGCAATACTCTGAACGGGATGGCATGATCGCATTCCGTCTTGCAGACGCAAGAAAATTCAATGATTTCAATTTATTGCAAGCGCTGTTTTTTCTACAATTCTTAACACTTACACATGATTTGTTCGCTATCAAATTAGCAATTTTGTTTTACTTGTTGGTGATCCCCACCTGTACTATTTTAAGCCATTGTCTTACTTTAGCCCTGGGTCACATAATATTGAAATCATGTGGCCCTAGGTCATCATTCCAACGTGGCTTTAAAAGTAAAAAAAAAAAATGTATCAGACTGATGGGCTATTCCCAACCGGAGCTCACTGTACCGAGCCTCTCTTGAAAAAGCGAACCTTGGACAAAAACACACCCATTAATCATAGGTCTTTAATCAAAGATTATAGAGCGACGTAGACGCAAGATAGGGAACTCCGGTTGAAATGTGAAATCTCACTGGACGCCAATCAGCAAGTGACTCTATTGATGCAACAATAGACACATGCAGATCAGTGTAGACAATGACCATTGCTATCAATGGGAAACAAAGCAATCACTTGCCGAAATGGCGCCCATGCCTAGTTCACTTTCCAACAATTTATAAAGGCCCAGTTACCCATCTGTAATCTTTGGTCATTATATAACCTGTTGAAAGGACATCTTGTTTGAAAGAACATTGAGATTCCAGGCTGATAGGTCACTTGTCAACAAGTTAACTCACGGACTCATGAATGATCTTGGTTTAAATCGGGTTTTACGTTTAGATTTGTCGGCAGCGTTCGACACACTAGATAGAGAAATCATATCCCGTCTCTCATTCAGAATTGGTGATCGTGATGTGGCACTGAAATGGTTGAAGTCTTATCCTGAAGAATGGTTATCCAGTGTAGAACGTGAGGGTAAAAAAACACACTCTATTGATTAAAATTCACGTGGGACAACCACAGGGCTCTGTTTTTGGAGCACTTAGTTATTCCATATTAAAGGGGCACACCGGTTTCGTTAGGCTATTTGGCCTATAAAATAGGCTGACATATGACTTCAAAGGTCTTCCAGGAATGGAGAAGAATGGTTCCTAAAAGAAACCATCAAATTTTGCCGTTTTCGAGCACTTTTCAAAAAACGATTTATCCGAACCATAAAAGTGGTTCGGATAAATCACGTGATCTTCGGAGTGAGTTTTACTTCCAGCCGTATAAAAGTAAATTAATGAACCAAATTTAAATCTTTGTTTTTAAATTATTTATGAGTATTTGACAAAAAAGACTGTGTATTCAGATTATTGATAAATTGTAAATTGTAATTTGTAAATAATGATGAAAAATTGAACATAATATTCGCATTCAGAGAGTCCGTGCAACCGAAGCGTGTTTTACGGCGCACCAGCGTGGGAGCTAGCGGAAAGTAAACCTTGAGGCATATCCCGTACAGCCGGTGCCGTGTCTCGTGGGGCCAGAGAGACAAACCCCGGGGCATGAACTCCCCAGCTTGCCGGTCTAGCCGTAAGCTTAGGAGCTTGTCGGAGGGGTTGGGTGCCAGACTGACAATTACGTTTTTTTACGACTGTTTTAGTCTGTACCCCTAGATATTATCCCCTAACTATTGTAACGTGTTGCCTGCGTTAAACATACGCGGGACAACGACGGGGAATGTTTATCCATGGAGGTAGAAATTAGACTAATTTCTACCTCCATGGCTTATCCCATACAGCTGATCTATCTACTTCTATGATAACTGCATAATGTCCACCCCCCCCCCCCCAATCGCCGGAACAACAAAAAAAAACGGTGGCAGTGGCTGCGGCCGGCCAGTGAAGTCATCGCCCGAAAAACGGGAGAATGCCATCGCTAAAGCTGCCAGGAGAAAGGCAATCCGTTTGCAGCGAAGGCGGGGGGCTCGCTTGGCACATGCTGGCTTTCCCTTTGGATTTATCGTAATTTTTTTGTTTTTTTTACTTTTTACTTTTCGTTGGACCGCCTTCTGGTTTTTCCTTGTGATGTTTTTTGTACCGATCCTTGGATGTCGAAGAAACGTTCTCCATTGCAAGCAAGTTCGTCCAGTGCGTCGTACACAGAATACAAACTGTCCGTTTATGTCTGTTTTTTATTTACACGTTAATTTGAAAATTGTACAAGAGGCAGAATCACTGACATTTGACGGGGGGGGGGGGGCGGGGGGCTGGAAAAGCATAATAGAGCGTGCTATGTCTGAATAACCAGACGTATACAGCACCACGACGACGATTATGTATTTTTTATTTACACGTGAATTTGTGCTGGATGGATATGAAGTCTGGATTTCCATGCCTCGCTATTGTAATAATTCATACTTAAGCAGAGCACCAGTCTACTTACAACATTGCGCAACATTGTCACGTAAACTTGACAGTTGCAACGGCTGGAAAAGCGTATAAGCTGACCTTTGACCGTGTTTTGTTTTTTACACATCTTTCGTTAATAACGTGATATTTTGATGATTTTTTTTACAACAATGATTTCAATATTATTGTCTGTTATTCCACATCAATAGGTAAACAGTAAGCCGGTGTGTCCCTTTAAACTGTTTCTGTTACGTCACTGTATTGATGAAAGTGTGGATTATTTTTACGAATCTACATTTAATTGTAGATTCGTTAAGTGATTTGATCCACTGGAAGATGCCTTTGTAAATTGAAAGATATAGCATGATGCACATCAAAAGACATTTTAAAACACTATTGAGTAATGGATAAATACATTAACTTGAAAAATACATTCATTGCAGTTGTATTGTCTGTGTGTCCTATTGTATGCACGTCCGAGTTTGATGCTGCGCTTTTTGACGGGAACAAATAATTTAAGTGATTACATAATGACTTCCGGGAAACAGTTTAAGGGTAGATTCGTATCTACGGCAATGTACTCACCTTCGGCTCGTACATTCTATCCACGAATCTTCACTTCCCCGTCCATTCTCTGTAACTTCACTTCATGTTGAAAACATAGCTCAGTATAATGGTGTAACATTATCACGTTTATGCTGATGAAATACAATATTACATTTTTCGTTTAATCTCAAGTCTTCCAATGACCAAATCCATGCCCTCTCAAGCTTGAATACATGTCTGTTTGTTAGTAAAATCTGGATGACTTGTAACAAAATGAATCTTCGTGAAATCGAAGTGAGGTTCTCATAACAGGTTCAGCTTTTAACTTAAAAGTCCTCTTGATACGCACAGCTTCAAGAGGGCTTTGGGAACGCACAGTGGGAACTTCAGTTATTTCGGGACATCGTAGGAACATCCATCCAAAAACGGTTAGGGTGAACAGCCCTCTGTAATATTTGAACAATACTACGATGTCCCCTTCAAGAAAGTGTCTTCTGGAGTTCAGATATTTTATAAAATATAGAAGTTCAACCAGAACCTCAGCCTGCGAATTCATGATTTAAAAGCACTGATATAAGAACGAATGTCCACCATTTTACCCCCACCTTGGATGTAGTTCTAAATCATTTGATTTGTCTGTCAACCCTTTTCCAAATAAATCTAAACAGCATAGAATCCAGACTCTTGAGAAATAATTATGGAGGATCGGGGAGGGTTTAAATTTCAAAAAGTAAGCTTAGACAAAATCTACCAGCGCTGAGGCTTTTGTTTTCCTGGCGTCTGCTCGTACATGTCGTCCAACTTGAGTGATAACGGGCCACCCCCGCTTAGTTGAGCCGCTTGTTTGAATGACTCCATTAAACATAAGGAATTTAGACCTACTTGACACACTATTCGGTCCCTGTGCTTGTCATACATCTGAGTTCATTGTATGCCACATCTTTGTGGGACTCCTATAAGATGTGCGCAATGGGGTTATGCATTGTTAGGCGTTGGCACTGGTCGTTTTGTGTGCAGCCACGGCCCCTACTGGAGGTAATGACGACAGATAAGAAGATTGTAAGGGTGAACAGAAAGAAGAAAGAAAGAAAGAAAAAAAGGGGAAAAAGCAACAGCAATAGCAACAAGGGGCACCAACGAGGAGCTCACATCCTCTTTCTGGTTCGGGATACTAATATTTGGCGAGGGGTCCTTCTGGAAACTCCAATCCAACTTTTGAATTTGGTCTGCACGGCGCTCAGATGAGAAAGGTTAGTTAGAAAAGTTCGTATGTTTGTCAAGGAAAGAGATTAATCAACAGTGGCTGGAACTCTTTAATAAAAGTGGGGGTGGAGTGAGGGGTGAAACTAGCTGCATTTTCAAGTGTGTGTGCAACGTTGGGAAAGGTTAAGTGGTTAGATTAATGTCTTCTTCAACAACTTCATTTATTGAAACCGGCCATATTGAAAGTTTGAAACACCCGATCATCACATTAACGGCATTCCCCATCTTTGATATAATGCTGTCATTTGCTGACCGTGAGAAGTATTATTCCCTAGTTGCCGTCTATGCATTGGCTTGTATACAATTAACAGATTATTTGATTTTAAAGGTGACTCGCCGGTTATTTTATGTATACATTGATGGACACCTGTGAACTTTTTCAGTTTTTCTACTGATACTGATTGTTTTTATCTGATAATGGCTGTCTTTTTGTAGACATGTCGCTTACAATATCTGTTTGGGCCCCGGCAGGGATGTCTGATGTCTGGTGCAGGAATTGACCCCTTGCATGCACGTCACACGCGCTGACTGTGCCACGCTCACCATTTTGGTGGTTAATATAGGTTTACGTGCAAACGCCGCGTCTCCTAAAATGCGCACTTCACTGAATAACATTGCCCACCAAAATGGCGCAACCAAGATTATTGTGATGATGACGTCAGGTGAATTGGGTCAATACATGGCCTTGTAAGGCTGTTAAAATTTCAGGGATGGGGTAAAATTTGAAGAAACAAAATGAGTCATTGAATCTGAGACTAGACCGCTGGCTCAACACATGGTGAAGGCATAATGCCGTCTTCTTGTGTATTTGTCCAATCCAAATAAAATACCATGCCTGGTCTCAGTGCCGGCACCCCCACGAGCTCCTCATAGCTAACGCAAAAACAAACAAACAAACAAACAAACAAACTTAAAAGCCATGTTTGTAACGCTATTTTCATTATTATTTGTATTGTAAAGGATGACTTGGGAGTGGTGGTTCTGTGGAACTAATGTCTCTTACAGCATCGCCAAAGAGGACGTAGTTCGACTTGACGATGCCTGTTTGGTGAACGGAGTGGCGAGCATCTCTCACGGTATATTCCTCGTCCTCTGCTCGCTCATTCTCCTGGTGGTTGGATGCTGCACGGGGTATCGTAAAGTCCACACTAGATATCTACTGGTGTATCCTGGCCACAGCTTAAGATGGCTCATATCAGTATTACTCGTCGTGATCCTTATTGCATCCATCGGTGAGGGCGTCATGACTGATGGGACATACCGAGTCTTGAATCAACCCGCCCAGCCTCATCTCTACGTTCACAGTATCTTAAGCTTCGTAGCATTATTGGTGTCCCTCATCTATTACCATCACATGGAACTATGGCAGATACCAGCGATGTCTTTCGTACTGATGTTTTATTGGTTGTGTTCGCTTGGAGACGACATAAACCGACTGTTGACTTTAGAATACCAGGATCAGATTGATGTAAACATAGTTCTGTTTGACTTGACCGTCATCAAGATTGTCATCCACGTCGTCTTGGTGATTCTGGAGCTGAATGTACTCAGAATACAGGTATTCTCTATAATAGTAATTTAAAAAAAAGACAAATGTTTTGTGGCGAGAAGATTGAAACAGATCTATTTTAACTATCTTTTGAAATTTTAGCTATAGGGAAAGTGTGATAACCCTGCTGCGGGGAAAAAATAGTTGAAAATACAATCAACCAATGTGAAATAATTATATAAAAACACAGTTTCCCCACGCACTGTATAATGCCAACGCCTCGCTGGCTTGTTGACGGAGCCCCTGATGTGCCATTCGACCTGTCCAGATCCTGAGATAGTATCTGACGAAACTTGGCATGTTGGATGGCACTTCCAGAGCTCCGTCTAGTGTAGTCAGTGGCGGGAGTACGGGTATCAACTTTTCCGGAACTGCGTGTTTGCACGTGGGCCCACAAACACATTTTAAAACAAAATTTGATGACAATGATAAATTACCTCTACCCAAGGGTGTTGAAAGGTCCATTCTGTATATACAAAATTGAGAATACTATTGTGTCTCAATTGATAAAAAGATTTTTTTTTTAAATCTGAAAGACCTTTTTCCAAAGTTTGGGTTCTGCTTTCAAGAAGAACAAGTTCCAAGCGACCTGAAGCAACCCGAAATGATGTACACGCATTACCACGTCAGCTTCTTCTCTTCACTGACGTTTTGGTGGGTCAACTGGCTGCTCAGCCTCGGGTACAAGAAACACCTTGAGCAGACTGACTTGGGAATACTCCCTGAACGACACCAGGCAAAATTCAACCACGAAAGATTGCGTAAAGCTTTCCTGGAGGAATTGGTGAGTATGAACACAAACCATAATACATGTAATGACAATGACCCACGGTTAATTTCACAAACATCAACGGAACAGCACACAGGCCACGATGACTCATGACTGTGGTGCCGACGCGACCCGGAAATTTCTGTGAATATAATGGATAATTTTAGGGTTTATTCTGCAAGTGTCAGTTTAAACATAACCGCCCGGTATAAAAGCCGCAGCAACGATTTTTGAGGTGAAATCGATATATAAGCCGCGGTTTATATTCCGAAAATTATGGTAAATGGCGTGTTATGGCCGTGCAGTTCAGTACATCGGACCCAAGTTCTGAGTCTCAGTCATCAGGGCATGGTTCGAATCCCAGTCATAAAACCTGTGTCCTTGAGCAAGACACTGGATTGCTTCTCTTGTGATTGATTGGGCAGAGATGGTTCGTGTGATTGATTTAGCTTGGTGCGCTACATACTTGGCGGCACAGGCTGTATTACTCCCCAGGGAGCTGGGATGGTTTAAGGAATGAAATGAATGGCACAGTGACCACGTGGTCATAATATTGCAGCGCCATGATTGTCACTGAGTGACGGATTTGACAGCTATTATAAGAAGCCATTGTTATTAGTAGCAGACTTGCGAGTGGTCAAAGATAGATCGATTTCTTTTATGATTAACTCAATTGATGTTTAAAAAATGCATTTTTAATTCCTTTATTCATTCGATACTTCAACCTGTTTTTACCTCAGCAATTACAACAGTCCCAGTTGCTTAGAAATGGTAATAAACTCGCTGGTAACAGTTACCAAAGTATGGGGGGTTAAATCAAGAAGCAGTTGCAGTTTTCTTTTGATTTGCAAGAGTTTAATTTTGTACTCCTACTTATGCCATGCTCATGTTATACGTCTCAGGAAAACGCGAAGAGAAGGGGAAAGCATGTATCACTCATGAAAGTCTACGTCAAGGTTTACGGTCGACGGCTTCTTTGGGCAGCACTGATCAGGCTCGCTGGAGAACTAGTCTCTCTCATCGGCCCCATCGCAGTCGGATTATTAACAGCTTATGTTACCACTCTCAAGTATCCTACCGCAGTATCCTCAGAAGTAAGTATGTGTTTCAGTGTTTTTAAAAATATTTTACTTCAACAACCCAAAATTGCACATTTATCTGGGAACACATGCAATATTATAATAATTACCGTAAAATGTAAGTGTACCCTTCAGATATAGAGGAATCCGCCGTTAAGTGTGCTTGATAAAACCGATTTTAATGTAGAGAGCGCGTAACATCAAAACGGTGTACATTACGTTTTAAATGGTACTCGTAAATTCTATATACTATGATCATGTTGATGTTTCTACAGTATAATGAAACGTTTAAGCACTACATACAAAGTGTGGACCTGACAACAAAAGATGTCCACACTGTGTAGGAACTTGAAATACTGTGTGGACTCACACACGTCCACACTGTGTTTTCACGAATTAGATATTCTTTTTTTACTATTAAAGGAAGCATTTTCTGTACAGCACTGGATAGCTCACAACCGAGTATTATATTGAAGGGATCGGGTGTCCGAAACCAGCTCTCAAAACGCTCTCCAAAAGAAAGGGTTGTAGTTTTAAAGATTTGTTGTTCTTAATTGCACAATGACAAAGGAATGTCCACTCAGCGTATGTCACAGGGGACGCTCTTGTGTGCGTGTATACGTGCGCGACTGCGTATCGTCCTTACGGACTCCGTGCGTGGATAACTTGGGGAGGATAAGGGGAAAGCGCAACGACAAACTTGATCAAGGCTAAAAAAAAAAAACAGATGTATTTTCTTCTTGCATTATCGTTCGGAATTACAGTCAGTTTCTTTTCCTTCTAGATTTTCAAAGAGTGGCTTTTTGTTTCGTTTCCAGATAAGCCAAGGGCATCATGTCACGTTGGAAGAGTTCTTCAAGAATGGTTTCGTCGTCGTTTTCCTCATGTTCCTCTCTAGCGTTGTGGGATCAACTTGCATACAGAAACATATTTACATAGTTTCAATTGAAGGGATTGACGCACAAACCTCCATAAGGGTAAATATATTGGTGGACGCATATACATTTATAGAAATTACATTTACTTTATGTACACGATAAAGCCCTTTTTATAGGCAAAGTATACCTTTGGTTTTTGGGACCGTACATTTGCCTTAATGCTATATAATTGTAGATATATGCCATAAAACTAACCTGTGTAAATTTCAGTTCATAAGGTGGCAGCGTTTTTGAGATATCGCCAAAAATCGGGAGCGGCTGTGTTTACACAGAAGAAGTATCCGTCATTGGAATACACATTCTGAGAAGCGTTACGGCCATAACGCTTCTCAGATTCAATTTTTTGGGGGTTAAAAAGTGATGTATTTTTCCATAACTGGAGTACTTGGCAGTGAAACGTTTCTCAAAATGCATTATACTATCCAAAGCTGCTGTACTTCTTACCAAGTGAGTTGTTATTGCCATAAATTTTCAGAGTCATTACCAAACGTATACAGATCCTTTAAGCGTGTTGGACTCAAATCCATTTGAGCCAAGTGCTTGAGAGTCCGCGGCTATTCTATGTTTTTATAACACACTTTAAAAACTCCCGGGTCAGATTGACCCGGATTCTGGGTGCCATGGAGCCTGACCCATTTCTGGGTCAGTATGACAATAAAGTTGTGTCAAACTGACCCGAAACTTTGTCAGACTGACGCAGAATCTGAGTCAAAATCCAATTTGTTTTAAAACCAGCTACCGGGTAAGTCTGTCTTATAAATGGGTCTGGCCCCAGTGACCCGGAACCGGAGAGTTTTTAAAGTGTGTGGGTTCTCCTTTAGAATGCCACTTCTGTACTGAAAGACCGCAGGTCCGATTCACAACCTTGTCTCCCACCACCGAACTTATGGAACAACAAGACCCGGTGTCGTAGGGGAGTTTGTCCCCGGTATGTGTGTGTTCCCCCACAAACGGTAAATAGGCTGATGGCAAAAGAGGGCGCTATCACCGGGACAGAATCACGGGGGGGCACACACAAAATCCCCGGTGACATCGGCACAGTCTACTACAGGCAATATAATAACCTAAGAACAACGCAAGTGGAAATTAACTCTGTCCTATTTAGTCGAACTTTCAATTTACGTTTAATAAAAGACTGGGTTTTTTTTTGCTGGCTTATCGCCCCTTTATATACAGGCCATGGTCTATGAGAAGTTGCTTCGTCTCTCCACTGTGGCTACCACGGGCGGTGTGATTGACATGGGGCAGATCACCAATTACATGTCCGTAGATCCCAAGGCCATAAAACCCCTCTTTCAGTCGGCATACAACATGTTGACTGTTCCACTGCAGGTATGTAGACCATAATGTCTATTTGAATACAGATCAATATATGGAAAAATAAGATGCACTTCTAAACGCTCCCGAGTAAGAATTGACACGGTTTCCAGGTCCCTGGCTGACCCGGAAACTGGTTAAAAATGGGGATTTTGATTTGGATCCTACGTCAGTTTGACACAGTGTCGGGTCAATTTGACACAGATTCCGGGTCAGCTTGACCCGAAAAGGGGTAAGGTTCCCTGTGATCAGGAATTCGGGTCAATTTGGAACCGGGAATTGTTTTAGAGAGTAATGCGATTTTCCCCACATTTGATTTAAAGTTCTTTTTTGAATAATTGCTCATGGTCTACATTTCACGAGGTTAACATGAGAATACGTAAGGTAACATGAAAAACAACGTAATTCTTTGCTGTTGGTAAGTGATGGCGTTTTTTGCAGTGTAACGAATGCTCATGTACACATATGTATACCATTCGTTTATAATGCACTTCCGGCTCAAAAACGTCATCACTTACCAACATGATAACCTCAACCATGCATAGATATACACCAATTAATACCCCAGGCCAAATATGGCACATCATGGTGCAAATTACACCTCCAGTTGGGCTTTAGTAGACCGATCCATAAAGCCCCGTCCCCTTACGTATTGACAAATCACACGCCACCGAAAGTCTGACACGATCCTACGTAAACATGTGTGCGCGTACGTTTAGCGCTCACGTTTATGTCGTGCAGTGTGGCGTTAAAGAGACGCACATTGTGCTGCCCACGTGAACAGTGGTGATGTAGCCAATGCTGTGATTGGCCAATGTGTTTAGGGGGCGGGGCTTAATGGATCGGTCTATTAAACAAGGGCTCAGTTGCATAGAGCTGCTTATAAGCAGAAAATATTGCTTAATCAAATTTTCTGCTCAGCAAAAATCAGTAGGTTCCAGTCAAAAATGGTAAATTTGACATGTTGTTTTGGCTGGTAACCCTATTCTGCTATTAAAGCCTAGTTTTGTTGTGCTTAAGTACATTTTATGTTTAGTAGCTCCATGAAATTGGGCCCATTAGGCAGCACCTTTGACGTATAAAGACGTAAGACCTATATTTAGTTGGACATGATACTCAAACGCTGCCGAAGCTTCAGCCGGTGAGTTATGAGGTCAGACCACAAAATAGCAGACCAGCGAGATGTAGATTCTTTGGTATTTATGAAAAAGAGAGTCAAATAGGACTGTCTTTTCAAGACCCACCCCGCCAAACCATTTCATTGACCCATTTGTAGCACTGTTACCATGATAGCTAAAGAGGGCCTCCAAGGTCAAATTCAGTTTTGTGATGCACTCATTTTCCAACAGATCGAGACCGTTTGGAAGTGGAAAGAAATTGCGAGTCTCTAATCTCACGTCAGAACGGTGTCAAAATGCCACTGTGTTTGATACCCTTCCAGTATCAAAATCCAAAAACGTCCATTTCCAATTTATGGGTCCGTACCATTGCTGTTCAGGAGTTTTAAGTTCATTCCTGAATTTTCATGATATTCGATCAGAATGGCATTGAATGTGACCTTTTGAGTAGACCCTTTTGTTGCTGTTATCCACTGGTGTCATGTTTCAAATTTTTTGCTTTCAAAGAGTATAAAATAAAATGACATTTTAAACCTTTTCAACGGGAGGTCAGAGACTTGTTATGCTTGTCCTGGACAGTGAGTGCATCACAAAACTGAATTTGACCATACAAAACCCCTCCAAAGTCACAATTTATTTCATTTAAAACCAGGGCCGCAAATCGATCACAATTATATGAAAACAATTGCCATCTGCCTTGTTTCTTATTCTACAGCTTTTGGCGATACTAATTCTACTGTACATTCAAATGGGATATTCAGCACTTATTGGCGCTGGTATATTATCCATACTCAGCCCAATCCAGTTGACGATTGCTTCGTACATAGGTAACCAGCATAGGAATCTAATGGTAAGGTAACTGGAGAGATCATAAAAATAATGATAAGCTTCAAAGTGCAATCTAATAATATAATGTTACTTGAGGTCTAGTTTTAACAAAACTCGCAATCATTGGACTGTGGGTCACTTCTGTCCCCTATTTTTTCGTACTCTAATATAATTTTGTTTATTAACCAATACAGTGTATTTCTTTACTTGCTGACGTTCTCCATTTGATTTCAGCGGTGCAGGGACGAACGCCTGAAGAAAACGAACGAGTTACTTCAGGGTATCAAGGTGCTGAAGTTGTACGCGTGGGAGGGAGTGTACTGCAGAGCCATCGAGATCATCAGAGCTAAAGAACTCAACTTCCTACTCAAGATCAACCTTGGCTACATTTATACATGTATAAATTAGTAAATGGTTTACCCCCAAACATAACATTAAGGCCAAAGACATTCTCAAGTCAAGAAAAAATTTGAAGACATTTCTTACTGGCAAAGATTTTAGTGTTCTTTTGTTTTGTCATTTTGTACAGCTAATAAACAAACTTAAAGGATAACAATGGCGTAAGTTCCAACACGCTGCTTATCGATGAAACATAGTATTAGTCTGACAGCACACTGCACAAAACTGAGGTGTTAAATTGATTCTCTTGGTATCTATGTTGCCCCTATACTAAAGGAAAAGAACATACTTTTAGATACCAACACAATTACACTGGTAAACAACTTTTATGGAACAAGACCCAAGATGACAAACTCTTTAATGAGGCCACCTTTAAGGACGAATTTGCGACAGAAGATCTCCTCTGTTGTTAAATGCAACTATGTTTTTTTTCTCACGAGATGTTTTACTTCTCCTCCTCCAGTTCTTTTGACGACACTTGCTCCAGTCCTTGTGACAATTGTGGTAAGTGAGAGTTGACAGAACTGACAACCGTACGACCATTGCACAATTTTGATGAAATGGGGCACTGAGTAATGCCTTTTTACGTTGACACACATCACATTTAAAGGCAAAGTATACCTTTGGTTTTTGGAACCGTGCATTTGCCTTAATGCTATATAATTGTAGATATATGCCATAAAACTAACCTGTGTAAATTTCAGTTCAAATGGTGGCAGCGTTTTTGAGATATCATCAAAAATCTGGAGCGGCTGTGTTTACACAGAAGAAGTATCTGTCATTGGAATACACATTCTGAGAAGCGTTACGGCCATAACGCTTCTCAGATTCAAATTTTTGGGGGATAAAACGTAATTTATTTTTTCCATAACTGCAGTACTTCGAAGTGAAACGTTTCTCAAAATGCATTATACTATCCAAAGCTGCTGTACTTCTTATCAAGTGAGTTATTATTGCCATAAAATTTCAGAGTCATTACCAAACGTATACAGACCCTTTAAGCAGAATGCCAGTCACGTTTTTAAAAACTAAACTGCAGATGTAGTTAAATAATGTTATCCTTATCATGGTTTTCAGGGATTTGGAGCATACAACGCCCTCAGCGGCCAACCACTTACACCGGATGTGACTTTTGCGTCTTTGGCCTTTTTCCACGCTCTCCTTGACCCTCTAGGGTTGCTTCCTGTGAGTTTAATGTTCACCATTAACGGCATCGTCAGCACAAATAGACTTGAGAAATTTTTGTCAGCACCAGAGGTTGAAGTGACTGGCAGCGATTTGACTCGACATCAACATGGTGCAGAAATACAGAAGGTGGGCTGGAAAAGTTTCCACTGAATTGTGTAAATCTCGCGCGTATTCGAACATTAGGGTCCATTAAAGTGCGTGATCTTGTTTCCTTCACATATTACAGCAATGTGTGTGGGACCAAAATGGTCCCAAAAATGTTCGAATACGCGCGAGACTTGCACAGTCTATTGGTGGGCAGTTTTGAATGTAGTCACATTACATTTGCAATTACTTTTGAGATTTTCTTTAGCTATGGCCTCATGTACAAGTGCACATTCTTCTTTTTCAATAACGCCTTCTACTTAAAACCCCGTTGGTCCAGATCAGTAGCAATAAAAAAATGTGAATAATTATTGTATTGTTTGATTTAACATTTGCACTTGTTGGTTGACAGGTCCGACGCCGGCAATACAACTCCGTTAAGCTTGCCGATCGGGCAAAAACACGGCCACTCGATGAGGAGGGAGACACAGAGAACGGGCAATTATTAAGAGATGGTGTTTCCGACATCGTGGAAGAACCATTGAGGGTCAACTATGGATTTGTACAGAATGGTGGGACTGAGACATTGAAAAATAATCTGGCCATTAAGGTATGTGATGTGGACGTACCTTTTGTCTTTTGCTGGTCATTTAAAAACATTAAGTTTGACAGGAAAACTTGTGGATAAATTCAGGTCGTTAAGGGGTAACAGAATGAAATGAAACTTTCGACTCACAGTTTTTTTTTTTTTCGATTTACCTGAACAAGAACTTTATCTTAACAAAAACAAAAACAAACAAAGATTGCCTCAACAAAATATAAAATTAGGGACATAACCTATTCAATTCAGATTTGGCATAAAAAATGAAACTGATGCATTAAAAAATAATAATAATAATACTGATAATAATAAACCCTATCACTACTTAATGTTGAAGATATCCAACGGCTGTTTCCGTTGGTATACTCCTGAGGCAAAATTTGCAACGCTGTCAGATATCAACGTGGACATACCAAAAGGTGAGTAGTGTGCTGTTTTCTTAAGACCACTGTTATGAAAAAAAAATTATTGCCAAAAAAATGGCAAACAATAGCTCAGTAATACTCATTCTTTGAAAGTACTGAGTATGTACAGTGCTTAACGCACATCGGTGTATGGGTAAAAATTACAACTAATATTCATTCTTTGAACAAAATTGGATTTGAAATAACTAAGTGTGATGAAAACGGTAGCTGAGCAACATATCCATCAGGTTTTATTGAAGAAATCGGTTTTTAGAAGAAGAAGTCAATTTTGCCCGATATCCTTTCATCTCTACAGGAAAACTGACAATTGTTATTGGCCAGATTGGATCCGGAAAATCATCTTTAATTTCAGCAATGCTGTGTGAAATGACAACTGATTCCGGGATGGTACAAGTCAGGTATGTGTGTATCAGATTCAACTAATAGAAAAACCAATTCTGTTGATATGAATGCAAACCTTGTCAGTGTGTTTTCACTTGATGTTGATACAGGGACAGGGACCAGATAGCGTTTGCTGCCCAGAAACCCTGGCTGCTTAATACAAGCCTGCAGGATAACATACTCTTCTCTCAACCACTGGATTCAAAAAGGTGAATATTGACACACTTGACATCACTCACTTGAAATTTCCCCGTGGAAAACAAAGTTCTTCCTGTCATTAAGGAAATCTATTAATTTATCTCTATTTCCTAAAGCTCTCAAGACTCGCCTCCATTCATGTTAAACTTCTTTTATGTGCGCTTTGATCTTGATGGAAAGCGCCTTATAAATTAAAACTGTTATCTTATGTTATGTTAAAAGCTATTTATAATACATCTCCTTTTTCATATTGTCAAGAACGACCTTGTAAACGTCCTATTTCGAGACCAATGTGGAAGTATACTCAGGAGGAGGTTTGTGCACAGTGTTTAGGAAGGTGATGATGATGACGACAACGAGAATGATGAGAACATCAGCAAACTACAATGATCAATACACTGTCTGCTCATCCAGGCCAATTTTATAGAGCTGCTTTGGCAAAGAAAGTGGCTTAGCACAACAAAATTATGCTGACCGGTACAAGGTTAACAGCCAAACTACCATGTCACATGTACCATCTGTGACTGGTATCCTGCTCATGTATGCTTAGCAGAAATTGTTTTAAGCATTATTTTCTGCTTAAAGCAGGTCTATGACATTGGGCCCTGATAATACACCGATCCATAAAGTCCCGCCCCTAAACATACTGACCAATCACAGCACTGGTTGAATCACCACTGCACACGTGGGCAGCACAATGTGCGTCTCTTCAATGCCACACTGCACGACATGAACAAGTGCTCTGTAAAAACGCCCACACATGTTTACATTTTCCAATAGGATTTTTATCGTGTCGGACTATTGTCGGACTTTCAGAAGCGTACCCAAGGATGTGATTGGTCAACACATATGAGGGCGGGGCTTAATGGATCGGTCTATAGAGGGAAAACGACGACATATCAATGGAAAACGCACAGCTATGTACGCGCGGCGCACAGATTGGGCCTTCTTTTGACTTCTAGCAGAGGGCGACCTACTCAGGTGACGTCATGTGCATAAGGTCTAAAAGTTGAATCATCATAAAGCATGTAATGTAACCTTAATTGCAAATCTCATACTTTCAGGTATAAACGCGTAATAGACGCCTGTTCACTGCAACCAGACATTGATATCTTGCCTGCCGGAGACCAGACTGAGATTGGAGAGAAAGGAACCAACCTGAGCGGTGGACAGAAGCAGCGTGTCAGTGTAGCAAGAACTATGTATTCCGGTCGAGATATCATCATACTGGTGAGATTTGGAGTACCCTTTCAACGAGAACTATAGACCGTTCCGGCCTGTCAATCAAACTGTGCGCATTGACCAATTGGATCACGCCTTTTGGTCATGTGACCTCAGTCAAACTTGGTCACACGTGCACCGTAAACATACACAAACTAAGGTGTGCGGGCGGGGCTTGTTGCCAAAGCCGGAACGGTCTATTGGTGTCAAACCTGGTGTTAACCCAATAAAAAGCTGACAAAGTTATTCCCAAGCTAATTAAATGCATGTAATACATTGGTACTAGAAACCGGGCCTTAATTTGGCATAATCATTATTGAACAATTTTTGAAAAAAATCAACAAGATTTTACATGCATTTTGACTGAATTTAAAATGTTGACATAGACAACTACTGGACACTGAAGGACAGTCAACCCCATGGAGAATTAGGATAGGTTCGAGGTCACACCATGTGTTCAATCTGTTTTGAGTAGGCCCCTATTGTTGGCTATGACAAGAGCCGGTTGGTACTTGTCGTTTTTTAATGTTCATGCCGAGGACTTGTGGTACTGTGTGGTTACCAGTCTGTTGATCTCTTTACACCTATCAAAGCAGAATTCGTTTATGGTGTTTTACATCACTTCGGCCATGGCCTCCGCACGCGCGCGTGACACGATACGCGCGTCAGCGCACAAATGTACCATTCAGTACGGATAGTTCAGACTGCGTGTGCCTCAACAGGCGCGTGCGGCGGCCATCGTTGCGGTGGTGTAAACGCCCACGAACAAGCTGCTCAGATTAGTCTGTTGACCCATTTCACCTGATGTCATCATCAAAATAATCTTGGTTGCGCCATTTTGGTGGTCAACGTCACCGAGTTATTCAGTTAGAGCGCAATTTAGGAGACGCGGCGTTTACACGTAAACCTATTGACAACCAAAATGGTGAGCGTGGCACAGTCGGTGCGTGTAACGTGCGTGCAAGGGGTCAATATACTGCTTCTCTGATGATGCATCTGTGGTGCCATTTGTCGATCTTAGCATTCAGTTTTGAGTCTCTCCACTGTGATCTGTTTTATGTGAGTGATGTAAGATGGCTGATTTGTCGAATTCTCCCCGTCGGACGTGTGCGATGTTGTTTTTTAATAAGTCTTGAGGCTTCTTCCTGTTTCCCCGTTGCACACCTTTCTGCATTCACAAGGAATGTGGCACAAAACGGCCTGTGAAGAAGGATCTTGTTTGTCTTTGTGTGATTGAAGTCTGGCTCCGATCTTCTTAATGGAGGTGTAGAAGATTTGATTAGGCTGTTATGAGGATACGTTGAATTTTGTGTGATATCCTGCCTAGGTGTGGTAGTGCCGTTGTGGAGATGAGTTCTTGAACCTGAGTCTTGAGTCTATGAGGTAATTTTGGGGAGGCAAGGCAAAGTTCATCCCTGGAGATAGACCTTTTGTCTCTAGTGTAGAAAGGTTTTTCTTGCTGAGGTTTACTACTTTTTTGCTTGATGAAGGCTAGCTTTGAGCGTAGATGAAGATGTGTCCTATGTGAATGGACAGGTGTAGTGGGGACTCTGTGTGATGTTCGGCGGCGATGGCTTGGGCGGGAGAGATCTTGGAATTTCTTGATTTGAGTGGGGCGTGCATTCTTGTAGGCGTGGTGACTGCATGGGTTGGTCAGTTGGTCGATCCTGGAAAGGTCAGTGGACTGCACTGTGTTCTTAAGATGTGGTCAAATGTCAGCTTACTGTTTGTCTCTTATTGCCAGGGTGGATCGAGTACTTTGGATCCACTGACGAAGAAGGGCTTGACTGTTGGTGTGGATGATGTGGTTAGACCTTTGGTCCCTGACATCACTTCAGGAAAGCTAGGACGTTGAAAGCTTCGAACGTAGTCTGGTTCCCAGACCAAAAAGTTTCCGACTATTCTCTGTCGATTTTAGGGTCAGGTATCACCCAAATGTCACGTGACAAAAAAAGGAGGAATTCCTCCTTTTCCGATAATATCCGAAATGCTCCGAACTCTTCGTCAATTCGGACAGTGTCATGAATGGTCGCGACATTTCTTTTGTTGATAAGAATTCAAACATTTTTGCAGACACATTCCATTATCGTTTTTCTCCCCCCCCCCCCCCACCCTACAAAGTCAACACTATTATTTAACATTTTTACAAACTGATTATCCCAGGGTTTTTTTTAAAGTAAACAAAGCCCGTCATCATCCAATGACATCGTCCACCGTTGGTGACAAGTAATGAATATTTATACATTGCATCATAATCTACGTTTAGCTTTGGATGATACCTGACCTAGGATTTTTAACAAGAGTCGTCAGGGAATCTTTGGTCAGGGAACCAGACTTCTTTGAACGTTGGATTGGAGAACGTTCCAATGTACTGGCAAGACTAGTTATCAGCGCCCCGTAGAGGTCTCCACCATGCACAGCTTTACGTTTTGCCAAACCTAATAAAGATTTTGAAAGGCTTCGTTACTGTTTCAAACAAGAGGGATAGATGGCTCGTGTGTTTTATTAATTGTATTAATTTTGATTCAGGACGATCCACTCTCAGCCCTTGATGTCCACGTTGGTCGCCATCTGTTCGAGGAGGGAATCATGAAATTACTAGTAAGACATAGACAGACGGTTATTCTGGTAACTCATCAACTTCAGTATCTCAGCAGAGCGGACTTGGTAAGTTTCTTCAACCGCTTCGCCTATCCTAGCCACCTTAGTGTTTAAGCGTGCCGCCAAACATGACTGCCGCGCTTATAAGCGTCACATGATACTATCATGGTATCTTGTTAGAGCATCCACTCATGCAATGCGGATCTATAATTGATTATTTAGAACGCTATCATAAGGGTTTTCATGATACTTGGTCATCAAGCTCATAAACTACGGTGACAATTCGAATCGAGCGGTTTCTTAGATGTGGTTTGGGTCCAAACTGATTGATTGATGATGACTGTAGGCTGTTCATCATACTCAATAGGCAATACACTGATTATAGATCAGACCAATGAAGGGAGTGGTCCTAAATAGCAAATGACAAGTAACTGACTTAAAAATCGAATGTAGTATGTTCACATTTATCTCTTAATTAAAATACAGATAATTGAAATGAAAGATGGTAGGATAGCCGCCCAGGGTACATTAGATGACATCATCGCTGCCGATCCTGATATGCATAGCGAGTACAGCAAGGCTGTGGAACTGACCAGCGAGTCCGAAGCCGAGATGAAGCAGTCTGGTTACGAATCAGAGTCCATGAAGGAGGAAAGGGCGCAACTGCAACAGCGAGTCAAGACATTATCCAAGACAAGAACAATTACCAAAGGCAACTATAATGAGATAACACTGTAAAATAACATACAACTGAGTGGGGGTGGGGTACTTCTTCAGCAGAAACTGACTGATTACAGGCATTTTCAATTTGATACTCATAAATGTTGTTCGTTTGTAAACAGAGTGTTATGTCAGGCCCTCAAAAAGCTGACAACTCTGCCCAGCAGAATTAAAAAATAAATATAAGTTACTAAAAAATAGTAAAGGACCCATTTTTTACTTGTACTCTCAGTAAACGAAGGGGAACGTATCAACTGAAAAAGACACTCGTATCGTCACACCCTTCATCGTGACTGGACAAATCCACTTTTTTAATGTTATTTTTTAAAGCGCGCATAGGGCTCAAATCATTACAAGGGACATTTACCGAAGCTTTGTGTTTTTCCTATAATGTAATAGATTGATTTACCAAAAGCAGATGAAAATAAGAAAATGTTAGGCCAATTGTTTTAAGATTTGGCTGAAACCTTTAGGCTCTTTCCATTTTCTTGGAAAATTCAAACCTTCATCAACTAATTGGATTCTGTAATAAGATCCTACCCGTACATTGTTTAAATACATAAAGCACTGGTAAAGGTCTACGGCAAGAAACAACTTTGCCTGTTAATTCTAAATCCAAAACAGGGGGTGAAACAAATGTTTCTGGTGGTCTGATGGAGAAGGAAGAGATGGAGCGAGGCTTGGTGTCTTACTCTGTGTATCTTTACTACGCCAAGAGTGCAGGCTGGTTCTTAATCCTACTCAGTATCATCTTAGCTGTGGTCGACACGGGGTTCTTCGTTGGAACCAATTTCTGGCTCTCAGCCTGGACCGAAGCTGGCCTTAAGAACCAAGTAAGTGGAACTTTTAGTTTAAAAAAAAGACGATCCTAGCTTAAACCGTGCCCTCACGAAAGCCTTATCTTGGGTGATATAGTTGTGCGTGGTACTATCTTCATAATCGTTGGCCTGTAGATTTAAGCTACACAGCTTTTTCCGATTGATATAAACTGTGTATGCTTAACCACAGACGGAAAACAGCTCACCATTTGATGAGTTCTTCGGCGGGTATGTTGGGCTGAATCTAGCTTATTTAATTTTCAAAGTGCTGGCGTCCACTGTTCTGTTGTGGGGAGCTTGGAATGCTTCTGCTAGACTACTTCAAGGAATGCTCCGAAACATCGTCAAACTTCCCTTAAGGTGAGATTTGTTATGGTTTCATTCTTTGTCATTCCTAAATAATACTTGGTTCTGATATAGCGCACATATCCTAGTGGCTAGATCAAGGCGCTGTACAACATTTTCATCAGGCATACTTAGACCATTCCTCAATTTTGCTCAAGTGCTTGGGGAGCATATTGAAACAACAAACGGGTTCAAGAACTGTATGACAAAAGGGAAGATTGCCCCGGGACCAATCCCTGGCTTATCGGCGGATATGGTTTGGCTTCTGACTGGTACACCACAAGAGGTTTGGCATTGTACAGGACCGCCCAGCAACATAGTGGCTCGTTGCCTCAGTTGGAAGAGCACTCGTGCGGTAATCGAGAGGACATGGGTTTCGAGTCCGGCATCAGGTAAATTTGTTAGCCCTTAATATATATATTTTTTTAATCTTTTTTTTTGTACAAATTATTGTTAACTGTAATAAATGGATGTATGGTAAGGTATGCGCCAAAGTTAAGGGAAAAAGACAAAATAATGGCGACGACCAGTTGGAGAACAGGTGTGTTTTTAGACCCTTTGTGATGGACAAAACGGTCTTTTCGTTTCTAATGGGGATGGGGCGACCGTTGAAGGAGCGGGAAGCAGCAATGGAAAAAGCTCTTACACCGGCGTGTGTGTTTGACTTGTTTACCGAAAGGGTAGTCTTGATTGGCGACGCTAGTTTTTGTATTAGTCACTGATAGCTCGGCGAATTCATTCGTGGTGCGAAAATCGGCGAGTATGTTTACAATACGAACGTCACCAATCAGGACAACCACAATGGACATTGGGAAACCGAAAACAAGATCTGATTTTCTCGAGTTAGCGTTTCCTTGCCAAATCTATTCTTTATTCTGTGAATTTGAGATTACAAAAGAAACTACGGATAAATTAATGCATTCAGCGTGTTTATTTCAGTTGGTCAAAAATAAAATAACAAACATAATCCAACTAAAAATTGCGTTTGCAAACTTCTTATCATCGAAAATGACACTTGGTAAAAATGCACCCATTTGTCAATGTTACAAGGTTCCTTCATGCTTTCGTTATTTCATATTTTGCAGATTTTTTGACGTCACACCAGTAGGTCGAGTAATGAATCGATTTTCCAGTGATGTACATCAGATTGATAAGGTAAGCAAAATTAGCCCCATTTCCGTAAAAGGGTTGGGTTGGTAGGTGGGTAGATAGATGGATGTATGGGTATTATACACATATGGACTGGCAATGAGGGAAATAGTGGACATATTCTATGCACCCCGAGGGCCTGTGAGTGACCAGGAGATGGTCCTATTTCCCGAGGCCTAAAGCCGAGGGGAACAGGACCCTCTCCTGGTCACTACTGGCTGGATGTGTGTGCGCCGGAGTGTGTCAGTGTTGTGGTGAGCTTCTGCTGGAAGGGTGGGCTTGAGGAGTGGTGACCAGTAGGCCTATGTCGTTGATGTAGAACCCAATGTCTTGTGGATCTGTGTTGTGGGACTTGATTTCAATGGACTCTCTGACTCTCCGTTGGTGTCAGAACTTGACAGGGGCGATGAGTTTGGTTTCGTTCCAGTTGATGCGGTTGTCTTGTGTGTAAGATTGTTTGTTGATTGCTGATTTAGCCAGGTGGCCTAGCCTGCCGTGTGCTCGATGTTCCTTGATTCTTGCTGATATGTTGCGGCCGGTCTCCCTGAAGATGATCAGAGTATATACTTTTCGAAACGTCCAGACCACAACGGCTCTAGAGCCCACCACTCCACTCAACAGAAATTTGTACAGAGTTGTACCCGCACGTTTACAAGTTATAGTTACTTTTTCCTCCACACCATGCGAAGCTTCAAATATCACTTAAATTTTTTGTTCTATCTGTTTCTCTCTGCAGCAACTCTTCGAGTCAATCACCTTGGTGATGTTCAGCTCCTTGACTGTTTTATCTGCTGGGATTGTCAACGTTATTGTCACGCCAATCTTTATCATGTTCTGCGTCCCCATTGTTATTACGTATTACTTCCTGCAGAGATACTTTTTAGCAGCTTGTAGGTAAATTCCATATGTGGGTGTGTAGAACTGTTCGCTGTGGTCAGCGCGCTTTTGTCAAGGGTGCGACTGCTATTTGGAACAAACTCCCTGCCTCGCTCCGTCAACTCACATCGTTGGACATCGTCAAGAAGGAACCAAAATCCCATTTGCTTCGCTAGTTTCTACCATTTTAGGCTTGAGCATGAATTTTTGTATTCGCACTTCTTGTTTGGTGTTGGCGCCTTGATTGGGTTTCCGGATAAATGCGCAATATAAGTCTATATTATTATTATTATTACTGTTGAGGCCTTTTCATATTTACATCAAGACCATGTCAAATTGAAGTGAGCCGACGGCTCTTTTGCACTGGTATATAGGTTTATACTCACGTAGAAAAATCGAGCCAACAAAGTGCCGATGTTCAAACTTTGCCTACTGACGTACCAATCCCTCAACAAATATGCACCCAAGAACTAAGTCATCCATAACAAAATCTTTAAAATGTTCCTGTTTTTTAAGGAGCTTATCATGCAATAAAACACCTACGATGTGTTGTAATGAGTGATTCCAAACCATACATTTGCCTCTGGAAATACACCCAGTGGAACCACACTAGACATAGAAACATATGTTCTGCCATTTTGTGGAGTCAAAGACAAAATGGCGGACCGTGTTCTGCCACGAAATGAAACAAAAAACACACAATTTCAAGGGAGATTTATGTGAATCATTATATTATACTTTTAAAATATCCATCCAACCATATCCGTTTCAAAACAAACGCTTTTTGTAACCCCAAGCGCCCAATCCGAAGGCAACGTTCCCCTTTAAAATGTTTGGTAAAGATTGAAGTATTTTGCGACATCTCGTTTTAGTTAAAAAGGAACATTGCTGTGCATTTTCCGATGACGCGCCAGCTGGAACCAGGCAAAACAAAACCAAATAATATAGATGATGCTTTATTTTCATTGCTTTGTTTCTTGTTAGGGAGTTAAAGCGCATAGAAAGTGTTAGCAGGTCGCCAGTTTTCGCCCTCTTCTCTGAAAGCCTCAGAGGTCTCAGCACAATTCGGGCATTCCGGTAAGTCCGTATTCTTCTCCTCGGCAAAACAATTCTGCGTTAAATCTAATTAGTTGCAATTTAACCATATCATTAACCCTATCAGGATCAGGGTGGGGGCACAATGTGCCCCCTACCAATTTTTCCCCGTAACTTTTTAACGCTGAGTTCGATCACTGCAGAATTTTCTGACTTTTCTCTAAATTCTTCTAGGATCATTGGGAAGTCCCAATCCTTACCTATAGAACACGGAGTAAAACAAACAATCTCAAAAGATAACGTGTCATGAAATTTTAGATTTATTCCTCCATAAATAATGGGGTCAAGTCTCACATTCTTTCCCAAAATGAGAAGATGTTGTTGCTCATTGTGTTTATAATAAGTAGAATGATTAAACCCCTTCAGGCAAAGTCAACGTTTCTACGATACCATTATCGAGAGGATCAACACAAATGTCATTGCCTCGATGTACATAACTGCAGTGATTCGATGGCTCACTATCAGAGTGGTAGGTGTAAAAAAAAAAAAAAAAAAAAAAATCTGAAATCTAAAATGTTTTAATTATGTTCCATGAGGTAGTCGCGTTATATAATAAACTGATTGTCACCGGAATGGTGAAAAAATGGTCCATGTTTTACCAAATATGGTCATATTTTCTTTTTTAATCGGCCAATAAGGCCAAGATTCCATGTAATCCTCACCCCTGGTGTACATCACAAGCCTATAGACTCCCATTGGACAGACCCTAACCACTGCAGAGTAAGGAGTGTTGAAAGACAGCAGCCACCTGTCTCGGTGCAGTAATTGATTGACCCTTGTGCCAAGGACGTCCCTTGGCACAAGGGTATGCAATTTGTGAAAACAAGTTGTGTGGCACATGGATCGTAAATAACAAAAGTTGAAGTCTTGGCTGGCACTCCAATTCACCCCCACAGTGATTTACAATAGCTTTGGGCTTGCAGGGTGGGTTATTGACCTAAAAGACTGGCTGGTAAGAAAATAATCCTCGTGGGTCCAGCTAAGTAAAAAAAAAAAAAAAAGAATTCTGGATGCTCTGAGGGTTAAAACAATCGTAAATTCCTTTTCGAATTTCACTGTGCTCATTATCAAGGTATTGTATTTTGGTTTTTTTTCTGCATAAGTTTTTATTCTTACAATTTGGGTACTATTTGGCATGAAACAATGACACTATATTGAATCTGTTGTTTAAATTACAGGACTTTGTCGCTTCAGTGACGGTGTTTGTAGTTGGTATAACGACGCTAGTTTGTGCATTAACTGTGGGTCTAGATCCCAGCCTCGTAGGATTATTAGTCGCATACACCATACAGGTAGGTTCGAACCTGACTAAATATGGAACATAATAGCCTTTTTTATTAACAATGAGGAAAATGTAAAATAAGTATTTTTAATAAGACATTAATTTTCATTTTGTACACAGATCTGTGGTGAGGTAAACAAATTTGTTCGTTATACCGCAAAGATAGACATACTTATGAATCCAGTGGAACGAATAAAGCACTACTCACAAATTGAAACTGAATCGGATGGAGGTAAAAATTAAAGAACTTTTATCATACCGGTATATGTTTTGGGATAGCAAATTATTTACAATCCACTAATCTCTTAAATAATCAAATTGAAAAACACTCTAATTAAATTGAAAATCATTCATTCGATTGAGGCCAGGGACAGATCTTTTGCAGTATGTCAAAGCCAACAGCAGGAAATGGATCCAAGGAATGGAAGATAAACATCAAAACAAACAGCAACAAGACCAACAAGACCAACAACAACAACAACAACAACAGAAGCAGCAGCAGCAAAACATAAAACTTAGAGCATACATTATTTTTGTTTCTTTCCAATTATTGAAAGAATATAAACCCACAATTGATTATAAAACACCATTTTGATTTTTGTAGGTATCGAACCACCTGAAGATTGGCCAGTCTATGGAACGGTGACACTTGAAAACGTATCCGCGCGTTACTGCTACGGTATGGACCCTGTTCTACGTGACGTATCGGTAGAGATTGGAGCGAAACAAAAGGTAAAATAAAATCATCATCTTTATTTTCTTTACCCACATTGCATCCCTGTCAAACTCATCTTTCGGAAGGCCCAGCGTGGCTTGGTCTTCATTGAACCCATACAGTATAACTTTCAATTTGATTTACTTAAATTCAGTGATTCAGTAGGAATAACTGCTGAATAGTTTTCCGCTATGCAAAACAAAAAACAAATAAATAAATGAATATATAAATAAATAAATGAATATATAAATATATAAATAAATTAAACAAATAAGGATACACGTCACAGAGGGTAGGGTGTGACATATTGGCCGGTAACTTAAAGTGATAAGCGAAATTGTTTTGTTCTTAGCTTAATTTTGTACTTAAGTATAGGTCTATGAAAATCAGGATACACATCACAGATGGTAGGTTGTGAAATTGTATTTTGGCTGGGAATATTATTCTGGTCAGAATATTTTTGGTATGCTAAATTTGAAGCAGCTCATACAAATAAAGTCCGGGCCCAATTTCATAGAGCTGCTAAAAAATATTGCTTTTAAAAATGTTCTACTCAGCAAAAGTAAACAGTAGACCAGTCACAGATTGAACACGTGGCATGGTATTTCGGCTGGTTGCCTTATTCTGGTAAGCATAGTTTGGTTGTGCTTAGCTACTTTTTGTGCTTAAGCAGCTTTATGAAATTGGGCCCTGCGCGCAAATTCAAAGAGCTGCTTCAGCAGAGAAAAATTCTGCTTAGCAAAAATAAGCAGGATACCAGTCACAATTGGTACATATGAAATGATAATTTAGCCGGAAACTTTTAGTGATAAGCAAAACTATTTTGTTCTTAGCTGAATTTTGTGCTTAAGTAGCTCTTTAAAATTTCTCAATAGTCTTGTTGCTTTTCTTCAGGTTGGGATTTGTGGACGAACAGGAGCTGGAAAGTCTTCCCTCAGTCTCGCATTATTCCGTGTTTTGGACGTTTTTAAAGGTAGGCGTGGCGGGTTAGACTAAACGAAGCGTATAAGCTATAGCTAGAAAAAAAAGATCAATCACACCAACAAAACATAAATTCAATTCAATTCCATTTTAATTCAGTTCAGTAACATTTATTTCCATCAGTCTGAAAACAATTTACAAAATACAAAAATATAAACAAACGTACAGATGGAGGCATTGTGACAAAAGCCGAAGTTTATAAGAACATGCCTTTAAATATGTTATACCACAAAAACCAAACAGTAAGTCACGTGGAAAACAAACAATTTGAAGACAAACACAAAGACAGTGACAGGCAAGCAAAGCACAGACCAGGACAGACAAACAAACACGTTCTATTTAGTAGATGAATATATGCAAAACGTAAAGAAACACCACGTAAACATCAAAACGTAAACACCACACCAAACACTGAAACGTTCAAACGACTGAAAAATCACCCGGATAACCAGAAAAGGAAAATAAATACCTTTCGATCTGCGTTTGAATAGATTGTTTTTAGTGGTGTGTCGTGGCTGAGCGGTTTAGACCACCGGACTCAAGCTCTGGCGTTGTCGGCAGCAGGATGTGGGTTCGAATCCCGCTGGCGGCACTTGTGTCCTTGAGCAAGATACTTTACCATAATTGCTTTGTCCTTCGGATGGGACATTAAGCCATAGGCCCCGTGTACTAGGATAGGTAGTGCACGTAAAAGAACCCAGAACACTTATCGTGGAAGAGTAGGGGAATCACCCCGGTGTTTCTGGTTCACATGGCAAGCACCCTTATCTACATGTTCCTCAGGTTTGAGAGCTACAGTGATTAAGTTAACTTATGAGGCATCCTTGGTTTCATTTCCAGAAATATATAATGGTAATAAAAAAGAACACCCATAATTATTGTGCTCTTGGAAACCCAATGACGTACTATCCTTTACGTCGTTCGATTATTCAATGAACTGTTTCAGGTCGCATCATAATCGATGGAGTCGACATCAAGTCTGTTCCCCTGACTTCTCTGAGGAGTAAGATTAGCATTATCCCGCAGGATCCAGTACTGTTTGCAGGAACATTAAGGTATGAAAAAGAGAAAAAGAAAACACACACAGAATCAAAAGAAAGCGGCAAAGATAACTTATGTGTGTGCTTATATAGCTATGATGAAAAAAAAAATGAGTGCACCAAAACCAATTTACGCATACAATTAATTTTGGAGGAAATATGTTCTAGAAACAATGTTTGAGCAGCGTGTAATGACTTGCAAGGTAAGGCACAGCCTCACGATATTTTTGAAGTCGTCGCTTATGACAACACGTTAATCGAATAGATTATGTACGAGTTGTTTTCACTGTTGTGTGACTATTGTGTTGTTTTTGCTAACAGGCATAACTTGGACCCATGTGGTGTGATTGAAACCGACGAGGTCCTTTGGCGTGCCTTAGAAATCGCCCAACTCAAAGATATCGTTTCCTCATTTCACAATGGACTGGGTGAGCTGCTAGAACATTATATTTTTATTTATTCTCATTTCCGAGTATTGAAAGGAGGTCAATCCTTGCGTAAAAAAAATAATACTAATAAAAATAAGAATAATATTGCTAGGGAACGAAATTACACTTCGAAGGAACTATAAATAATATTTTGGGGAACGATATAATTATCAGAGGGATCGAAATGATCTCGATGGAACGAAGTATCTTTGAAATAATATTTCGAAGAAATTTTTATTTCGTTGGAACGAAACAGGCCATTCCGAGATCGTTTCGTGGGACTTCAGAATATAATTTCTTTTTGCTTTATCTGTCCCGCCAGGGGCACCGTTGCATTGAGATAATTGAAAAAAATAAAAGAAAATCACAAAAATTGACATTATATCTGCATAGTTTGTTTCAGAAATAATCATAAAGGAAACACAACAAACGTAAACAAAAACAGGGGCGGATCAGGGGGGGTGTGAGGGGTGCACTCCCCCTTTTTTTCCTTCCCCCAAAAAATCAAGATATCATCCCGCCCACTTGCAATGAGAAATAAACTTTCGACATCCAATCATCTCTTGCTACTTGATCGGTAAATTTCACGCCCCCCCCCCCCCCGTTTAGAAATCCTGGATCCGCCCCTAAATAATGGTATGCAGCACTGACGTACATCCATTGTTACAATCCACATTTATGAGTAATATTATTTGGGAAAGAGATGAATCATCTCACTTTGTTACAAGACTATCGCAGCAAACGTTCGTCTGATTTGTCAGTCGTATGTCCGATCATCCTTAAATGTGACGTTTTGTAAAATATGTCATACTTTTCGGTGATGACGAGCACAATATTACGAACGTCAGTTTTACGTTGTCACAATTGCACAACCAACAGATACCCTGGCGACTGAGGGTGGTGAGAATTTCAGCGTTGGCCAGCGGCAGTTGTTCTGCCTGGCTCGGGCCTTCCTCAGGAAGTCTCGTATCCTCATCATGGACGAAGCCACCGCCTCAATCGATCTGGAGACGGTAAGATGTCTGTAATCTCTACGTGCTAAGAACTGAAGTAACATTGTTTTGATTTGAATGATATTTATAGTGACTGAAAACAGCCGTTTATGTGTTGCAAACGTTTGTTTGTATGTTCATTTTTTATTTTTTATTTTTTATTATTTTTATTTTTTTTTATTTATTTTTTTTTTATTTTTTTTACTTTTTTATTTTTTTTTTGGGGGGGGTACAATTTGTTTACAATTTCTGATTATACAATTTCATGGGAATAATGCTGAAAAGATCAAGTGTTGCTTTTTTACATTTCTCAAGTAAAATGGATGTATCCCCAATTAACCAGCATAGGCGTGATTGGGAACTTCTCATTGGCTTGACAAGATTCTATATGTTATAAACACAGCTTAGAATCAAATTATTATAAAAGTGAATGTAATTAGTATTTTCTTTCCATGGCAAATCTCTCCTGACTTAAATCTATGGAATGTATGCATTTTGGATTTCGAGGCCACACCATAATCACTGAGTAACGCATTTATCACCACCGAACAAAGATCCAGTTTTTTCCGCTGATGCCTTGGCTTTTCTGTTTACAGAAATGTCAAAACTTGAATAATAGGGGGAATATGTTGTAAGATGGTGTCTAAAATGTAATATCAACCTTTGGTACCGAACTTCTGTATATAGTTTTATTCACATCCGAATGAGAATATAATTATTTCTGTACTTTGACTCATCCTCTTGTTTGATTGCTAAGATAGATTTGACTTTATTCTAATGCTTGTAGTTTCTTTTATCCTCTTTGCGTATAATTTCTTTCACGTCCTTGTTGTTTGCTCTTTTTGTTCGTAATGTGCGCTGTTAAATTTTCAGAGATGTAATTTTTATGCAACACGGCCACTTGAAAAACAACCTTGGTTGACTAATGGGTAACCGTGTATAGGCTATGATTGACATGTGACACCACATATTTGCAAAAGAGCCACAGAGCCTGGACTTCCTGCAGGCCAAATAAAATGTTACTTTTTATTCAGAATGCAATTTCTGATTTAAAAAATAAATTATATGAAGAACGATGGCACATCTTAAAACTTGTTCTTACTCTTGGATTTATGTGGAAATTAGGATACGAACCCTAAAATTTCCCAAATGACCAGTATTACCTGCCAAAAGGGCCCTGGAATGTACAAGGTCAGTATTTTCATAAACAAAGGTTACATTGTCTATAGATAAGTTAAAGTAAACAGATATTAACAAAATAATAATAATGTGTTACCCTAACGTCTAACTTCATTTTACGCGTTTATTTTTGTATTCTGTTCAAACAGGATACGATTCTTCAGCGTGTTGTAACAGATGCCTTCGCTGATTGTACTGTACTGACCATTGCTGTAAGTGAACTGTTGACATTTTTGTTTCATTCCCAAAACCTGTGATAACAATTACTTCAATGGTTTTACATCATCACTTGTTCAAAACATTGCCACGAAAAACAAACAACCCACCCACCCACCCACCCACCCACCTACCCAAACACCCACACACCCACACACCCACCCAGAGAACGAGTTAGAGAACGAACTGAACTGATCCTTTTCACAGATCAGCCGACCCTTCTTCAACTCTTGATAAATCATATACTTAGCCTACCGCTCACAAATAAGAACGTTGCGAAGTCTATTTTCCACCCAGCTTATTGTAAATGAAGATGGCGTTGGATCCATTAGATTTGACTTGTCATGATTTAGTTTTCAATTGGGCTGCCTTTCTCTTTATGCAGCATCGTATCGCAACCATAATGAACTCTGACCGGGTTCTGGTTCTGGAAAGTGGCAAAGTAGCAGAGTATGGAACGCCCAATGAACTCATGGAAAAGGAAGATGGACTATTCGCTTCACTCGTACGACACGCCAACCTCTGAGACACAAACATTTGCTCACTACAATATTTATTATGTTTTAGCAAAAATGGGCGGACTTGCTCATTTATATTTGACCCATTAAGAGTAAAGTCATGTTTTGAGTTTGGTTTATTGGACGATGACGATGACGATGACGATGACGATGACGATGACGATGACGATGTTTTAGCAAAAAATGGGCGGACTTGCTCATTTATATTTGACCCATTAAGAGTAAAGTCATGTTTTGACGATGACGATGACGATGACGATGACGATGACGATGACGATGACGATGACGATGATGATAATTATAATAATAATAATAATAGTAGCCATGTTTGACTCACAAATGATGTGATTGGCCAGTTTGTTCACTTATGTTTGACTCAATATGGTACTCGTTGTAAATGTTCTTGTATGTCATGCTATGTATCTTTAAGAACCAGGCATAATCCATCATGAGGATAACAGATTAATAACAAAGACAAATTAATTACTCACACTTATAGTGCAAACATTTTTGTCCTTACAAAATGTTTGTAAACAAACATTGTGTATTGTGTCAGAAATATGAATATCTGAAAGGAAAAAAATCCCGAGAACATGATTCTTTGTATTACTTGTCAATAATACCAATGGTAATTTGTGTCAAGTTATTTGTTTAATTCTGTACATGTATTTATTAAGGTCCTATTGACTCTGCCTAGGAATAATATCGAAGTTTGTCTCATGTTATATTTATTGAAAAGGCTTTATGGAAATCATCGACTCACTGCATTTTCTAAATATGATAATCAAGTAATTATTTGAGATGCAGGTAAAAAAAACTATTCAATACCTGACAAGGAAAGCTTAACATACATGTAGGGTAATTTCCCCATTCGTTTGTGCACAAGTTCTACACCCCCATTCGTTTGTGCACAAGTTCTCCAATTCTGGTCAACTGAGGGCACTATTTTTCTATAATTATTTTCTAATTAAGATAACTAATTAATGTGCAGGTTTTGACGACTTTCACATGTCATTTGTTGGCAAAGAAGATGTATTTGTTGGCAAAGAATCAGGTAGTTTCAGGGGGTAGACTACAAAACTCAAAAACTAAAGCCCTTTTTGATGATCATCCCATGGTCTATAACGGCTTCGGAAACTTTCTATTTTTTTTGACAAAATAAAACTAACTCATTGCCACCCATGTCAACTCCACGCCGTTACCTTTCCCTTTGTTCACCATGTCCATTCATCGTACGTTCCCCTGTACACACACACGTACATGAAAAAATCACTTGACCGTAACACCCTTTGTTCAACCCAACCAACACGGTGGAGGATAGGGGAAGGCCGCCAGGCAGGCAGGCAAGCAGGCAAGCAGGGGGACGGTGGAGGGAACGACCTTCCACACAACCTCCACCAAAAACCTCCAAAACCTCAACCATTCCTCCAAAACCTCCACCACAAAAAGGTGTGATTTACTCACTATATACTACTCACTCCTCAACCATTCCTCTAAAACCTCCACCACAAAAAGGTGTGATTTACTCACTATATACTACTAACAATATTGTAGAATTCATCCATGTTGTGGGAGAAGCTGAAGGAAGTTCTTCCCAGTCACATAATTTATGTGATCGAAACTGATACGTTCAATCAATACTTCTACACAATCGGGGAACGTATGGTCAAAAATGCCCCTTCACGCTCATTTGAGGAAGACGATCATTTAAAACAATACTAACCCTTTACTTTTCTATTCACTCATTGAACTACGATGTGCACTCCCCAGTATCACACAAGACTTTGTTCTAATGCAAAATATCATCAATGTGGGTTGGCAAAAATTCAAGTTTTGAGTTTGTTTTTTTCCCACTATGAAACAACAAATGAATACATGAAGCAAGATCAATAATAATAATAATAATAATAATACAATGAATGATCTTGAGAGTAAAGACACTCTCTTAACAAGGAAACTGGTGACATAGTGGAGGAGACAACATCAAGAAGCAAAACTTATGTTGTATGGGTCCCCCATTGTTGCATTAAAATAACATTCTTTTTTAACTTCCCACATACAGTTCAAATAATGTGGAACAAACATTTTAAGTGATGTTTTCAGAATACTCTGATCGTCTTCAGGAGAACCGTTTCAGAGTATACTGATCGAAACGTCGAGACCACTCCGGCTCTTTTCAGAGCCAACAATCCTCTCAAAAGAGATTTAACAACATGGTAGTAACCCGCAAGTTTACCAAGTTATTAGTGTATTCTTATTAACACTTTAAACCGTCAAAACAAAACACTTAGTGTGTTAAAAGTACACCGCCTGACTTTTTACAAATTATCGTCTGTCTGAAGTACACTTTACAATTCAAATAATGTAGGTACTTCACTTAGGATAAAAAAAAATGCAAGCTTCAATTTTGGTTCTTGCAATTGCAGTTAAAATTGCGGTTTTCAATTATATTTTCTTGACTGTGGCGGCATTTCAGACTACAGTATTTTGTTTAGTCTGGTACTATTATGAACTTCATGAGTCAGTTTTCGTACTTCATACATGTACCAATTACAAAAGTTAATATCACTCATTACAATTATATTTTAAAAAGCACTCAGAAAAAAAGAAAAATTCCCCATCATTCAATGATAAGTCTTATTATCATTTTTTCTGTATTTTGTGATGGTTTAAAAGGCAAAATTTTTACAAAAATTGTTCCCATTTTTTTATTTTTTGTTGTCTTATTCATCTTCAGAATCAAATTCATCCCCATCACAATCCTCTGCAGTGGCAGAATTTTCACAATTTGTGCAAGAGCACAATTCAGTGCAGGAGACATTGTTTTGTCGACAGGAACATTGCCCTTTGTTTCCAGCAAGTGTAGCCTTACAGCATGTTTTTTTGCACCCACAATGACATAACTCAAGGAGACTCTCTGGTGCTGGAGGCATATCTCCCCAGACGATTTTGAGATCGCCATTATTTACAATTTCCCATCCATGACCATTTGGGCTCGGCACATCAATGAACTGCTCAAAACAACTCCTTTGAATAAAGGCCTGATAGTTGGCTCTCAAAAGATGTTTCTTAAGTCAATGAGTCACTAGTAGCAGGCATGGACGCTTTTGATGTTGTCACCATCAAAAATAAGTTGTACCTAGCAGTATTCACAGAAGTGCACTCTTGATTGTACAACTTGCAGACAAAGTGCTCAACAGATGAAATAAGTTCATTAGTCACCGTCACAGATGCCCCAATCTGCTGAAAGGCAACCAGAAAGTTTGGATTGTTCATCATCACCTTTACTGCCTTACTCTTGCCTTTCCCATAAAAGGCACTTACAGAGTCACAGCCTGTAAAGCAGTGAATGCCAATTAACGCGTTACAAACTTCAGTCCCCAAATGGTTATTTATGGTTGTCAGGTTTATTGTGCGCTTTGCATTCCCTCGTCCAGTATGGAAAAGCAATGTAGCTCCAATGTCCTTTGCTTTAGAAACCCCAATTATGAACACATCCGTATCCAAACTCTTAATGACCACATGTGCCGTCATGTTGGGAACTGGAGTTGTTGTAGGCTGATCTGCTGCATATTTGGCATGAAGAAACAATCGGGTATCTGCCTCTTCATGGTCGCACTCAAGTTCGGAAATTGGCCGAACTATCATTTCAACATCAACATCAGGGGGTAGACTACAAAACTCAAAAACTAAAGCCCTTTTTGATGATCATCCCATGGTCTATAACGGCTTCGGAAACTTTCTATTTTTTTCGACAAAATAAAACTAACTCATTGCCACCCATGTCAACTCCACGCTGTTACCTTTCCCTTTGTTCACCATGTCCATTCATCGTACGTTTCCCTGTACACACACACGTACATGAAAAAATCACTTGACCGTAACACCCTTTGTTCAACCCAACCAACACGGTGGAGGATAGGGGAAGGCCGCCAGGCAGGCAGGCAAGCAGGCAAGCAGGGGGACGGTGGAGGGAACGACCTTCCACACAACCTCCACCACTTAAACCTCCAAAACCTCCACCATTCCTCCAAAACCTCCACCACAAAAAGGTGTGATTTACTCACTATATACTGAGTAGTATATAGTGAGTGATAGTACAATGATAGAGTTTTAAACCACCGTTTGAATATTAGTCGACAGGGTAGGGTCTTTATAAGGTATGCATATTATTAACCCAGCAGTTAAATTTTTCGGGATAGCCTAACCACTTGACAAGATACTCCGTCTTTCCACTCCGCTTTCTGGTGTCCAACACTTTCTCTACTCTCACAATGATAGTCTAGCGGGAGCGCGTGTCTTAATAAGGACTCCATTTCGGCTTGGGAGGTATAGATTTTCCTCGACGCCTGCTTCTTCTCAAAGGTGTTTTGGGGAGATGGGAAGCCTCAGCGAAAAGTTGAGGTAGTCCATAATTCTTTTCATCCTCGGGTGCCTCCTATTTTGGTGGGTTTCGTTGGAAGCTCATGCTTTAGCTTAGATGAATCATCCACGTTGTCAGTCTCCGTTTTCAAAGTCATCGTCAAGGGCGCCATCCTCTGTCTGTTCAACTCCATGTACCGTTGAAGAGTTTGGTGGTAAAGTTTAATTTTTTGGTCGTCGGTCAGGTCTTGTCTTTCCAGTAGTTTCCGCATATCGTCATCTATACTATGCACCACGCGGGTCGTAGGTGTCTGTTCTAAACGTCTCGCTGACTGAAGCTTCGTCAGACTTTCCTGCGGGACCAGTACCATCTTCTTAGCGTACTCCATAGCTATTTAAACAAAAGTCCACCTAAAGCGCTCAGCACTGGAGTAAGTAAAGCACCGAGAAACCCACCCTTTTGACTGGGCGTTTTCTTTTTCTTCTGGGCGCTCAATTTTCTATTGGTGAGAGACCTCAGGTACAGGTGGTGTTTATACTTTTTAAGTTTCTTTTTGTCGGCCGGTTTCAAAGGCAAGTTACCATTTATAACGTTGAGGGTGCACTCACACAGACATTTCATTGATTCTTTGTTGGCACCTTGGATGATCCCGTGGCGCTGTTTGTGGGCTCCCTTGACCAGCACGTGGAGATAGGGAGCGTGCTTATCCAGACGCTTCGTCATCTTCAAATGATTGAATTCCCATCAAACAGCCCGTATTTATACCTTAGGGACGTATACATTGGAAATTCACCGCTAAATGTATTTGTTCGGAGTCTCATCTCTTCGGAAGTTGTCGGCTTAAGATCTATAAATAGGTAAGGGTAGGGATTTAGGGTAGCATCCCGGTAAGCTTCTACCAAGAACTTAGATTTATTGGGGTTGTTTGGCAAGATGATTGATTTGCGAAGCATCTCGCGGATTGTTGAAGAGAACCATGTAATGGGAGTTCAAGCTAATCGTTCTCATCTCCTTCCCGCGGTAAAATAGATTGTGTAATATCAAAATAACCGATAGGTTTCTATGGTGACTCCCCTTAGTGAAAAGTTCAGAAACCTTTTTATTGTCACCCGATTCTGACATAAGATCATCTAATACAATAACGTTTATTTGTGTACGGTCCAAGGACTGAAGTAAATCGTCGGGAAACCCCTCCACAAATCGTATTTCAGGCACCAGACTAGCCAAATGGTCATAAGCATCTTGAAACTCGCTGTAGCACCAAATGATATTATCAGGAGGAGGGTCTATAATACCTTTAGAAGTAAACAACCGCTTTGTAAAAACAGTCTTGCCCGAGCCCGTAGGATCGGAGATGACACAAGTAAAAGGATGTTTAAGTCCCACGTCCATTTGGGTAAATGACTGGAATTTGAAATGTCAATGTATTTTAAGTAAAACTTTGGCAATGTAATCTTTTAATCCTATAGATGAACGAATAATTATACAAGGACACAAGGAAACGAATTGAACAAGTTCTGTGTTCTTTACTTTTTCTTTCTTTCATTTTATTTTATTTTATTTTTTTATATTTTTCTTTCAACTTCTGGAACCGGCAGTTATTTTAACCAACTAACAAATAAATGTATGATTAAAATAAATGATGTACTAAAATGAAATTTTATTAAACAATAAGTAAGGAATAAACAGTGTTAAGTAAGAACAGATAGTTTTCTTTGTATTTTAACATTCTTATACGTGATCAAATGGAACTAAAACCAGAACGATAAATGTATGATTAAAATAAATGATGTGCCAAAATGAAATTTTATTAAACAATAAGTAAGGAATAAACAGTGTTAAGTAAGAACAGATAGTTTTCTTTGTATTTTAACATTCGTATACATGTCTAATGGAATTAAAACCAGAACGATGGAAATGACAATCTGATCACCTTAGTTATAGAATATCAAAGCATCTTATTTTGTTGAGAAGTAAACATTTGGTATTTATACAGAAACAATTCAAATGTTTTTCCGAGGGGAATTATCAGGTTTTGAATATTGGTTTTTACAAATGACAATCTTATCACCTTAGTTATACAATATCAAAGCATCTTATTTTGTTGAGAAGTAAACATTCGGTATTTATACAGAAACAATTCAAATGGTTTTCCGAGGGGAATTATCAGGTTTTGAATATTGATTTTTACAAATCAATATACGTTGTACTTACACCATCATCCGCAACTTTTCGTTTTGGATAAAAGTATGTAGAGGCAGTTTTAGTTTGCCGATACGTGTACATACTTCCATCTCGCATTATAAATCCTCGATTCGTTCCAACTCCACCACTTTTCGTTGTCAGCACAGAAAGATATCTATCTTTAGTGATGTCATTTGTGTTTTTGTTCAGTCATTTACAGCTGATTTTGTTTTGGTTCCCGAAACAGAAGTATGTCTTGCTACAGAGTGCAACAATCCCCTCTCCCTCCCATTCGATCTTAAACAGACCGGGAGTTCGTTTATCGTATGCCTTGTTCTCTACACTGTCATCCCGAGGAAACCACTGAGATTTTTCACGATGATATTCCTCCCTCATTTCCTCTTTGATTACTGACTCTAGAGTATCACTTGACAAGGCCAAGTATGCGGAATCGGTATCCATTTCACACATCTGAAAATCAGATGTGTGAATGTACTTGGCAAGGAAATCAAAGTAAAATTGTAACATGCGGAGCTTGGCATATTGATAAACGAAACACCCAATTTGTATCGGGAGGTTCAGGTTGATTGTTTTCTTGGTCATCTCAATTTCATTTATCCCATCACCCACAACATGTAAAGCACGGAAATGGCGGTCATTAATCAAACGCGACGCGTCGGTGTCATTGCATACTTTTACATTCAGATGTTTTTCCTGATTCGTCACGGTTTTACCATAAGCCGAATTTCCCAACAATTTCATTGTATCCGCCAATATAGCATTGGTTGGGTCTTTGTCCCCAGCCCTTCGGGCATCGCTGACAGCATTTCCAAAAGTTTTGAAGCAGTCCTGTTTTTGATACTGAATCACCTCATACACATGTTGGACTTCCAGTCCATGTGACATGTACCATTGCAAAAGAGGAGTTGCGAGCAATATTCTTGAACCAAACATACTTCCAATCAAACTTTTGCGAGGTCTTTTCATGATCCCCTCTCTTTCGGAAAATGTTTTCATGTGGTCTCCTATATCTTATTTCGATATTTCTACATTTTTGAAAATGGGGGTCATTTCCTCAAACGTGTCCTTTAGTTCTGGTGGGACACGGATATCGCACTAGACTAGGCCAAATAATGAACCATCAGCAATGAAGTCTTTAACATCACGCTGTGTCATCGAATGTCTGTTATGCAGATGGAGACGGACTGACTTCAGATACAATTTCAAACCTGGATCATTTCTTATTTGGGTCTCCCACTCGCACTCCTTCATTTAAACTAGGTTGTAGCCTTCGCCTTTTATGTGTGTGGCTATTTCTTCTGTGTTAATTTGGAGTTGGGCGTTAGGCATTTTTCGTACTTCATTGTACTCTTTCCGATTCATGAAACACTGTTGGCCGTGCCAATAACATCCATGAAATTGGTACACGGTGTTAGTCTGTCGGCAAAAACCATCGACAGGAATACTTTCCCAGCAAACACAGAACGTTTTCAGAACGTTTTCAAAACGATTTTTTTTTAGGTCATGTACGTCTTCGTCCTAAATGAACGTTTTCAAAACGTTTTTATAACGTTAAAGTTTGGACTTCTCATTTACGTCAAAGTTTAGGTTTTTGTGAACGTTTAAAAAACGTTTTTTGGACGTTACAAAATTAAACGTTTTGTACACGACGTTTACAGAACGTTTGGTATAGGACGTTTACAGAACATTTGATAAAGGACGCTGACAAAACGTTTGTGGACGTTACAAAATAAACGTTTTGTACATAACGTTTACAGAACGTTTTATATACGTCCACTTCAATAAATCAACTAAGAATTTTTTTAAACAAATACCAGAAGTGATACACAGATCACTAAAATACTACAGGCGATTCTATATTGAAAGCGAGATTTGTTTGTTTTATCATATACATGTATATACACGATTCGTAAACAAAAACACTTAACAATAACATATTTTTAATGATTTTACAAACTCAATTTTATTACCGGTAATTTCAAATCCTTTCATTCTTACATGTTTACCATGATCTTTTATACACATGCAAAGAACGAGGCCGCGCGGCGAGGATTGATCGATGACGTAATGTCGTGCCATGCGGTGCCTGCATGCCCGGCCGGCCGGCCGGCCGCGCCTGCGCCTTGCGTAATAATTACCAGGGGGGGGGGGTGGACACGATATTGCGCAATTCTTTCCGCGGCGCTGTGTGAACGTACCATTTAAAAAAAAGGGGTAAATAATTTCTGCTCTAACACGAATGGATTTAATTAGATAAAAGTAAGGCAGTATTTGACCAATTATATATGCATAGTTTATTTGGAGTGGAAGTAAATGCAAAAATTTGTCAAAAATCAATTAAAAATAATTGGAAAATGCATCCGTCCCTCCAACACCAGGCACGTAGCCGGGCAACATCATCATACCGTTAATCAATGTGTAATGTTGCTTTGAACGAAAATTCCGACACCCCTAAAACAGTGTCACAAAACGTGACGAAAGTGACAAATTGGCCCATTCTACCCCTGAGATTTTTCAAGTTCTTCTTTTAATATATGGTTTTCTAACATTGTGAAGCTTTTTTTAAAAATCCACCCATTCTACCCAATCGATTTTTATGATTTTCAAAATGTAACGTTTGAATTAAATAGTAAATTCCGTTATCGGTTTCATGTGTAGACCAGTCGGCGTCCGGAATCTGTGTGTGTTGGTATGGTATACCAAGCAGTCAGGGTGACGAACCGTGTATTGCACGATGTCAATAACGGCTACACATACACAGCCTGGGTATGCTCGCTTTTGACAGAGCCCTGACTGCATGCGTGCGTCCGTGTGTGTGTGCATTGGTGTAAGGCAGGCTCACGAATGAGACGAGTATCAACGTTGATGGCGCCCTTTTCTTTTTCATGTCCGCCCCCCCCCCTGATAATTACATTCAAAATTTTCCCGTTGAATACCGTGTGTGCCTCTTCATGAGCTATCAAGAAATCCTGAACTTTCTACCTAATCTGTGAGACTTCAATACCAAAGGTAAGTGATATTTTACAAGGAACAAAAAATGGTGTTTATTTTCATGTCACTGCAAGGCGAAGCCTCGAGGATTTTTTTCACGTTTTCAACCCTTTAGAATTGTTCAAACTTCCTGTTCCTTGCTGGATATATTCTTCAACCCTTCTAGATAGGTAAGGATCAAAATTTAATTAAATTCCATGGATATAAAGTGACGGCCGGATACGGCATTTTAGCCTTTTACAATTTGATATCTGTTAGGTGTTTAAATGTTTTGGAGTGAATTTGAGACGTGTAATATGTGGGAAAACATTGAAATCAAAGAGTGTCAGATTGTGTCATGATCATGTCTGCATGTACTATGTATGTAGCCCCATTGTGCCACTGGAGTACCTCCGCTTCTTGGCCCAACCGTAGGCTGCACTCTAGGAACGTAAATCAAAATTCAAATCGAAACTTATTGTTTTTTTTGTCATAATTTTTCCATCGATGATCGGTCAGTCATTGCTAACAAAGCCTGGAGAAGACTATCGCCGGGTCCCCGTGCGAAGAGGAGCAGCCATGATTGAAGGTTTGCTAGCTGTTGCACACTGTACATATACAGCGCGAGGCCGAATGATGCACACGTACATAGCGACACGAAAAAGACTAGGGACGAGTCTAGTCACAGCGCCCGGTCTCGCGCTGTACAGTGCTGTACAGTGCGACAGCTAGCAACCTTCAATCTTCCTACGTCGTTCACGGAGATTTTGTCAAAAACTCCCGCAAAAAGCCAGGAGTCACCGCACGGGGACCCGGCGATAGTCTTCTCCAGGCTTTGATAGCAATGACTGACCGATCATCGATCGAAAAATTATGACAAAAAACTGTAAGCTGGTAAGTTTCGATTTGAATTTTGATTTACGTTCCTAGAGTAGCCTACGTTGGGCCAAGAACTTGAAGAAGCGGAGGTAGTCCAGCGTATTGGCACAATGTATGGGGTATGCTGCAGTGCATGCAATAGCGATCAACGTGCATGCCAAACAAAAAGGCGTAGATTTATGTTAAATCTAACGTCTATCACCAGACATCACAAAGACATTTCATTTAGCAAGAAGTCCAAATCAATACTGAATTATTTATCATGGGAGAAACATTCAGACATATGATTATGAAGTTCAATCAAAACAAATCAGGTTAATTTTTACATCATTTTTACATAGATCTAAGCACATGGTAATTTCTGTGCAGCCAACACAGAAAACAGTAAAAGTTAGATGTGGGACCACACTAAATAATATTATTGAATAAGCACCCTCCATTGCATGTTTATTTTGCTATTTTCTCAGCCGTTACACAATTTCTTACAAATTCTTTTGGCAGGAGTGACTTATTTTTAGCGCTTGCTTGATCATTTATGTGAATTTGAACAGAATCTGTTGTTTATACATGTTTTTAAAATCACCAATGGAAGATGCATTCTGGGCCTTAGCAGGTAAATTGTTCCATAAAATAGTACCAGAATAATTAAGAGACTGCTTAAAACATTCCATGTTAGGTTTAGGTAAAACAACATTTAGAGAATCAGCATTTCTAGTATTGAATCCATGTCTATCAAAATACATCTCAATATTATTACAAAGTCTATCAGGGGCTAAACCATGAACACATTTATATATATTACAAGCTAAATAAAAATCCCTCCTCTGTTCAAAAGTCTGCCAAGAAAGTGCTCTAATTATCATCCCCATGAGAATTAACATAATCAAAGTCATTTGCAACAATCCTGGCAGCTCTTTTTTGAAGTCTAAGAAGAGTCTTCCTACTTGTCATTGAACAGTTACCCCATACAGAACTGGCAAAGTCAAGACACGGCTGAATGGTTGTTTTGTAAAGGGTATTAAGAAGACGCTTGTTTAGGACATGTCTTAGTCGACCAAGGGAAAAAACCTTATAAGCGACCGATTTAACGACATTCCTAACATGTGATTCCCAGGTGAGGTTTTTGTCTACTTCAATCCCTAAATACCTTACTTTGTCAACCTGTTCAAGCTGAGTGTCCTTAAGGGAAATAATAAATTTATCTGCATTGTTACCACGACTAGAATTCAAAAGCATAATTTTAGTTTTATCAGGGTTAATGGCAAGACGATTACATTTATAACAATCACTAATGCTATCAACATTCGACTGCAAAACCTGATTAACTTCATTAATATGGCTCCCAGTCGTGTAAATAATAACATCATCAGCAAAAAATATTACATGTGCACTTTGAATCAACACTTTGTGTGATGTCATTGATGTAAAGTAAAAAAAGGATCGATCCAAGTACACTTCTTTGGGGTACTCCAACAGAAATATCATAAGAACTAGAAACTTCACCATTACACTTAACCACTTGTTTTCTGTTAAAAATGTAGCTCTTAAACCACTTTAGTTCATTACCAGAAATACCATGCTGGTCTAATTTAAAAAGTAACAAGTCATGGTCAATAGTATCAAAGCACTTAGATATGTCAAGGAAACAAGAACCAACGACTTCATGTTCATTAAAAGCTTCATAAAAATCATCAATAACACGATGCAGACAGGACTGAGTAGAGTGGTTTTTAAGAAAAGCAAATTGATCAACAGTAAACATGTCATGGGTATTGAGATAATCAATTAGTTGGACCTGAACTTCCTTTTCAATAATTTTAGCAACATGGCAAACAACAGAAATAGGTCTGTAATTACCTTTGTCCTTCTTACAACCCTTTCCTTTATAAATTGCGGTGGTACGGGCAAATTTCCAATCATCAGGAATAAATCCACTCTTCAGAGACAGATTGATTATATAACAAAGTGATTTGTAAATATCCAGTGCACCTAACCTGATGAGTTTAGTATCGAAGTCCAACACATCAAGTTTACTGTCAGTGCTTAAATGATGTAAAGCTTTTAAAATGGACTCTTCAGGCACAGGATTAAAACTGAGATTATAAGAACATTTGGGGTTCTTCCAAATAAGAGGATCTTTTTTAAATGAGTCTGCAATTGTTTTACCAATATCAGCAAAATAATCATTCATTTCCGAGCAATTGAGATCGGGATCCGTATTGTTAACAAATTTACTATTACCAGTGACATTATGAACCTCTCTCCATAACTTTTTAGGATTGTTCTTATACTTGGCAGACACACCAATGAGTGAATTTGAGACGTGTAAAATGTGGGAAAACATTGAAATCAAAGAGTGTCAGATTGTGTCATGATCATGTCTGCATATTGCATGCAATAGCGATTAACGTGCATGCCAAACAAAAAGGTGTATGTTAAATCTAACGTCTATCACCTATAGTTGGCATAGGTAACGGAAAATTTAATGTCCGAGACACCATTTTCAATGGCACCGGCAGGCCGAAATATGAGAGTTGATTAAGACAACTGTTAATTTTTTTATAGATCAATCCACACTCTTTCATCATCAATAGCAAACAAATTCATTGTGAGTGGTCATACGTTTTTCACTCTAGCACAAAATAGTTTGTAAATTTTGGGTCAAATTTTCCGTTAAGTCTTTGGTGTTTAGGGATACTGTACGCACATAAATTTATGTTGAAAATTTTTTGTTAAGCTATGGGAGATCAAGCTAGCCTAGAGGACGCCGTGATGATATTTTTATTGATTATGACATTGTCTTGTCATCACGGAGCCTAGACACGCTGGCTATAGACCCCTTGTGTAGGAACGTGTAAACAAAGATGGATTTCCCTCGAAAATTCACATTTTAAAAAGCTAAATCGGAAATTGCAGGGGGTTAATCCTGGTTTTTTTTACCTTTATACGCATTAGGAGTATAAAGGATTAACAATTTAGTTTTAAAAACTGGGCAAATTAAAGGTTTCTTACCAGACCGACCCCGACCGACCACTTGCTTCCAACTTTCCCACGCTATGTAGACAACAAATTACCCTTTGACTCGCCTTGCGATGACGTATGTCCGGAGAGAATTGGTGCGCATGCGTAGGTGATTGGAAGAAGATTGTGCTCGTACTTTTTTATATTCATTTTCAGATTGATCGCAAAAATTTGCCCCCCCCCCCAACGGGATTAGGGTTTTAAAAAAAAAATGTGTATTTCGCAGTTATCTTTTAATTGATTGAGTGAAAATTCATAGAGCAACTTGTCCCCTCTAATTCTTCTTTGATTTGTGACCTATTTAGCTGTATGCAGTTCATGGTGAACGCGTAAAAATTAGAATTATGATCGCGTCAAAATACTTTTGCAACGCGCGAACTCATTTTGAAAAAAAAAATTAATTAAAATGAGAAATGCCAATCATTGAAATGTAATGTTTAAAGTGTATGTCACAAAAGACTTTCTGTACATGATATGGGCTACTACTATGCACTTGAACATTAGAGCTCTACAAACTTCAACTTGTTATCAGGAACCAAACCAATCTATCTCTTCGTTTACCCAATTCATGCTATTCTAACTAACATATCTGACGGTGTGGCTTTAATCGCAGATCTCTGCAAACTACCCGAAACCCTAAATTAGTGGATACACACATTATTTTCGTTGTGGCTCTAACTTAAGTTTCTCGGTCAAAGGCTGTGTGGTTTTGATTCAAAGTTCAGCTGTGATTCCAGGTTTCAAAGTGTGTCATCCGAAATAAAAATAACGTGCCTTTGGGGGTCGCGTTTGCTTTTTGAAGCTGTGCATATTTTCATTTAACAACATTTATTTCCATTTAACAAGTCTCATGTTATGTTCATAAAATAAGAAAAAAGCTAGGAAGATAATAACATTAGACACAAGATAAATAAGTGAAATGGAGGCAAGCCCTAGTAAGCGTTTGCTTGAGTTGGGGATGCCATACAAGACAAGACGTACGGACAGACGGACGGACGTTAGGACAGGCGGACAAACCAAGAGAGCAACCAAGTACTTGTCACGAATAATTGCAAATTTAATAATAGAACACAGAAAAGTAGTTTACAAGGAACATGTTTACACTCAAGCTTTCACGTTACGTTTCACTACATTTAGTGTAGACTACCCCATTCACATGTGCTAGACAAAGCCAAATTAGTTTTAATAGGTTCAAGTGACTGTTTGGGAGACTTTTGTATTGTATGACTCGTTTTTGTTGGTCTCGCCCCCTCACGTATCATGATAGCCAACGCAGAGTAATAAGCCAGGCGGTCACGTAGCATGATAACGCAATCCGTCTCGCTTATAGAGTGGATGCGCCACCAGGCTACCTGATAAAGTATCATGGGAAGTTTTTAAAGCAAGACGGTCATGCTTGGCGGCTCACTTGGCAAAATCGTCTGGTTTCGCAAACCGAAATAAGAAGGCAAGTTATAGTAGTACGATTACGATCACCTTGTGCATTGGAACGCCTAATTTTTGCCAACTGTAAGTATACACGTATGACATTGCATTTGAAACAAATGTTCATGAACGGTTTTGTGAAGTCATTTTCATGTCATTGCATGTGAGTGTATTATGTGACGAAGACTGGAAGAAAATGGGCAATTGATTCAAAGTTTTGGGTCTCATCTTATTATATTGATAGGGCAATACAATATTTAAAGGGAGGTGCTGGACCTAGCTCGTATGTATATGAGAGGCGAGTCTCTTGCCCTAAAACAGACAATAAAGGCGAAGGAATAGTGAATCGAGAAGTAAAAGTTGGGGAGCAGTGGCATAAGATAAGGGGGCATGGGGGGCACGATCCCCCACTCCCCCTTGATATCAAGCCCCCCGGGTTTGAAAACCGGACTTTTAAGATTAAAAATTACCAGAATATTATGTTGCATTTTACAATAGTTTGTGTAGTAATTATAACAGACTTAAACTACTTCTCCATTTACACGCAGACAATGTATTTCCTCCACGTAAGATTATCTTACCAACGGCATATCAAGAGCACAAGGGGGTTTGTATATGAAAAGTGCAAACAGAAAATGCAGTTTCAAATGGGGCAACCCCCCAAAAAAATAATAATAATAATAAATAATAAACAAATAAATAAATAAAAAGTGTACCCCTTTGTGCCCCCCCCCCAAAAAAAAAAAAAAACTTAACCCTAGTTTCGCCGCTGTTATTGAGACATTATATACGAACTTAATGGTTAGTGAGGACTTGGTTAAGAAATTGTGACTCAGCCTGTGTAAAGAAAACACTTTGAGGTAAAAATTTAAGTCCAAATTTCATCATGTAGGGCATCTTCCAAGGATTAAAAAGACACCACACTGACATCTACAGGGTTGACTGTTCTGGATTGGAACCGTAAACTCTGTAGAGGTCAGTGTGGTGTCGTTTTAATCCTTGGAAGTTGCCCTACATGATGAAATTGAAATCTACATTTTTATCTCAAAGTATCTCATTCACACAGGCTGAGTCACAATTATGTCTTACCGAAATAACATGAATATTGTCATCATTTCCAAGATCAAGTTTTGGTGACGAGGTTGTCAATTGGGGATAAGCCTTATTAAGCTGATTCAGTTATCTAATGTTGCTCATTGGTCACATTATTCTTATTTTGTCAACAGAAAATATTTGTTGAAGAACAACAAGGATGGATACTCAATGGGAGTGGTTTTGTGGGATAAATTCCTCGTATACTGAGGAGTCTCTGGAAGAATGGTACGACAATGTACGTAACAACACGTGTTTGGTGAACGGAGTGGCGAGCATCTCTCACGGTATATTCCTCGTCCTCTGCTCGCTCATTCTCCTGGTGGTTGGATGCTGCACGGGGTATCGTAAAGTCCACACTAAATATCTAGTGGTGTATCCTGGCCACAGCTTAAGATGGCTCATATCAGTATTACTCGTCGTGATCCTTATTGCATCCATCGGTGAGGGCGTCATGACTGATGGGACATACCGAGTCTTGAATCAACCCGCCCAGCCTCATCTCTACGTTCACAGTATCTTAAGCTTCGTAGCATTATTGGTGTCCCTCATCTATTACCATCACATGGAACTATGGCAGATACCAGCGATGTCTTTCGTACTGATGTTTTATTGGTTGTGTTCGCTTGGAGACGACATAAACCGACTGTTGACTTTAGAATACCAGGATCAGATTGATGTAAACATAGTTCTGTTTGACTTGACCGTCATCAAGATTGTCATCCACGTCGTCTTGGTGATTCTGGAGCTGAATATACTCAGAATACAGGTACTCTCTGTATTATGATAAAAATGAAAAATTGTGGCGAGAAGATCTATTAAAATTAAAACAGATCGTTTGATGTTTTAGCTAGGGGATGTACCAGGCAACGAAAGTATTTACATGCAGAACCAACTTGGTTTCATTCTGTCAAAAACCTGGGTGAACCTCGATTCACAGGAATACTAGCCGTTAGATTAGCCCTGTCATTTAAATACAAAAAGAAAGAATCTCATTGGTATGTGTAGGACAAAAGAGAGGAAACTTCTACTCCTCTATTATAAAATAATCTGTTATTTACAGGTATCGGCAAAGAGGATCCATGGCCCTGGGTACTGAACTGTAACAAAAAACACGTCAATGAAGAATATGCATGAGAAAGTTCACAGGCACTGCAATAAAAAAGGGGGTGGAATTCGGACATTGATAACCCTGCTGCGGGGAAAAATATTAGCTGGAATACAATCGACCAATGTGACATCATTGTAAAAAAAAATTGCTTCCCCACGCACTGAGTGCCCGCTGGCTTTTTGACGGAGCCTTTGGGTGCCATCCGAGAGCTAGACTGGTTCCCAGTCCTTACATCGTTCTCTTCGGTCTGTATAATAGGGACTGGTAGCTACTCTCGATATGGCTTTTTTTATAGGCCCCCGATTGCGCGGGCGCAGTAATAATTTTCTAGTTTTAGAGATGACGTTGGCTATGCTCGTGACGTGTGCATGTTGTTGTTTGACGCTAGCACACGTGTGCATCGTAATCCTTCACCCGAGCATATAGTGAACTAACCTTCAATATCAAAATTCAAGCTAACTTTAGAAGAACATCTTAACTAGCGTAATTTCTACCTGCGGCTCCATGGTCTGAACGATGGGAGATTCTGTGTCCATCACGTTTTGTGTAAGGCCACATTGCATTATGGGATTACGTAGACATATATATGCTGATTCTAATAAGCATATACCTGGCAGGCCAGGTAAATGTGAACTTTCATCACCCGCTACCGGTGCCTAAATTCAGTCAGAACGAAACCGATGTAGGGTCCTACTAATTGCCGACCCCTACCGACAACTCGAAAAAACCTACCGACAACTCATTCCAAATGCACTCTTAGTCACTGGTATAAACTTTAAATGATAGATAATGTTACTTTGAATCTTAGAAGCCTTTTTTTTACTTCTTTGGTATTAGAGAAATAAGTATTTCAATCACGGAATGTGATTTTCCGCGAAGCAATAGTACTGCCAGCCATGATGCTCGATTATGCGTAGTGGACTAAGCCATTTATCGATGGGTATACTTAAAATTTGTATGACAACAGAGGGCGCGCTTCTAAACTAGATCGGGAAATAATTCCAGAATAAACACTCTATACTCGTGTTGAATCATTTCAACACAGAAAAAAGGTTTTAAAATGTTCATATTTAAATGTTATTTTTCATCAAAAAGCTTCCCATAATTCTGCAATTAACGCTCCATTTTAGAAGGGCGCCCTCTGTTGTCAAACAAATTTTTACTATACCCATCGATAAATGGTTTAGTCCACAACCCATAGTCGCACATCATGGCGGACAGCACTACTGCTTCGTTTTAATATAGACCGGTTTCCGGTATACATGGCAGATTGCTGCCAGGTATACGCTAATTTGAATTAGCTTAATAGGTCTAAGTAATCCCGAAATGCAATGCGGTCTTTACACAAAACATGACGGACACAGAATCTCAGAATCTCTCATCGTGCGGATTAACGTTATGTTCTTCTAAAGAAAGTTTGAGTTTGGATGTTTAAGGTTGGTTCACTATGTTGGTTCACTATAAAGGGTTACGATACACACGTGTGCTAGTGTCAAACAACAAAATGCACACTCGAACTTGCTCCGACTTGTTCAGATCCTAGGAAACGTGGCATGTCGGATGGCATGGCCAGAACTCCAAACCAGTGACGGGTATACCAACTTTTCAGGAACCACGTGTTTGCCCTAACACATTTTAAAAACCAATCAATTTGATAACTGATATTATTATAACCCTGACGTATGGATTTGAAGCGGTCCATTTTGTACCCAATAATTTGTGTTGTTTCTCACTTGATGTAAAAAAAATAATAAACAAACAATCAGGTTAATGTTACCCAGGGTCATGTCTACGTCTAGAACTTTTTTTTTGCAAGAGGCCGTTTGTAAACAAATGTGTACTGCGCCACAAATTTGGTCAAAAATGTCAAAATCCGAAATCCATGTTCCCTAATTAGACCAAGCCAAATAGCATGGCAAATGTCAAATTATCCTGGTTTGATTCTTCGACCAAAAGAAATTCCATCAATGACCACCCCTCTATCATATTGCTGTATGAATTTTACAGCAAATCTCTTAGCCAAGGGCTAATTGCTGAAGTCAACAATGCCTTCCAGATGGCATCCAGAAGGATTGGTGTCTTGGACTTTGTTTGATTGTGTCTAACGGGGTCCATATCTGATGGTGTAGACCTTTTGAAAGAAGTTGTGTTAACCACAAAAATATCACATGCTATTTCAAAGGTTTTGTTGAAAACAGTGCGTGTAAAGCCCGGTTCATACTTCACGCGAAAGCGAAGGCAAAGCGAATTTTGGTGACGCAACAATTCAGTACGCGCTGTTTTTCAATTGTGACACACACAAAAATTCGCTTCGCTTTTGCCATTCGCGTGAAGTATGAACCGGGCTTAAATGTGTACATAGAATCCGATACATGTCTTCCAGATGTCTTTTATGTGGCTTGATGGCTTGGAATTTGTTTTGTTGCGGTTTAAAGGGTCTACACTGATTGATGGTCTAGACCATTTGTAAGGCATTGTGTTAACCCAAAAGGTATTACACACGCTATTATAAAATGTACTGCGCGAAACAGTCTGATGCTAAAGTGTGTGAGTATATTCCGATTGTGTTGCGTAGAGAATTATACAAACTTACAAAGTATACATTCCTCTTTCCGACTAGTTTGGATTCTGCTATCAGGAGCAAAGTGTTCCGAGCGATCTGAAGCAACCCGAAATGATGTACTCGCATTACTCCGTCAGCTTCTTCTCTTCGGTGACACTGTGGTGGGTCAATCGGCTGCTCAACCTCGGGTACAAGAAACACCTTGAGCAGGCAGACTTAGGAATACCCGCTGAACGACACGAGACTAAATTCAACCACGAACAATTTCGCAAAGCTTTCCTGGAGGAATTGGTGAGTATGAACAAAAATCATGATGCCGACCCAGTGTTAACAAACACCACCGGAACAGCACAGTACATGTGAAAGATTAAAAACAACTTCTTCTTTTTTGAAGACGTGTTTCTTCAAAACGATCGGTTTACACAATCCAATAATTCAACCGATGTTTACAATGTAACCCTCAAACGGTGGTTACATCGCAGTACCTCAGCAAACAAACAAAACAGCAGTTTCTTAACAATTCAATTCAATTCAATTCAATTGTTTATTGTCACACATATATAAATACATATACAGTAAAATTCACTTCGGCTTGCGAGTCTAAAAAAAAAATACAGAAAACCCTAAAACCACATAGGCATACAATAACGAACAAATAAACAGTATGCGCACAAAATGCAGAGAGACAATAACAGTAACAAAATTGCAAACCCCAAAAACAAATTAAAAAGAATTAATCATTAAGTAACCTTATTGCACTGGGATAAAAACTATTGCGAGTACGGTTGGAGTCAGCTCTGATCGCTCTATAACGCTTACCTGATCTCATTAATTCAAACAAACTATTCGCAGGGTGAAATTTATCTGAAATAATAGATCTAGATTTCTTCAGAACCCGTGCAGCATAAAGTTCATCCAAAGCAGGAAGCTCACGACCAATGATAAAGCTAGCAGTGCCGACTACACGATTGAGGCACTCATCAAGATCAGCTGAACTTTCAATAAACATATCCCAGTCCGTGCATGCAAAACACCCTTGAAGTCGTTCTGTGGCCGCATCCGTCCATTGCGAGACAGTGTTTACTGTGGGCTTCTCGCGTTTCAGTTGCTGACGGTATGTGGGAATTAAATGCACCATATTGTGATCAGAGTTGCCCAGTGGAGCACGCTTTAGAGAACGATAAGCACCCTTTATTGTAGTATAACAGTGGTCAATAGTATTATCAAGGCGAGTGGCACAACTAACATGTTGATAGAACTTGGGCAGGCCCTTCTTCAGATTGGTGTGGTTAAAGTCACCGAGGACAATGCTGATCGATCCAGGGTTCTTGTTTTCATGTTGCGTAATAATACGAGAAAGTTGATCAATAGCGGATTTAGCATTAGCATCCGGAGGCACATATGTAGCACATAGTAGAATAGAACCAAACTCACGGGGTAAATAAAAAGGTCTGCATTTGATGAACAGGGTTTCAAGTTCCGGTGTGCATGAATGTGAGAGTATCTTGGCATCGGAACACCATTCAGCGTTCAATAGAAAGCACAATCCACCACCTGTTGACTTGTCCACCTCAGTGAATTCACGATCCGAACGGAACAAATTGAATCCGGGTGGTACCACGGCTGAGTCCGGAACAGAAGAATTTAGCCAAGTTTCCGTGAAACAAAATAACGAACAATCTTGATAGTCCTTCCGAGTATGGATGAGGCAGCAGAGTTCGTCTATCTTATGGCGCAGGGAGCGTACATTGCCAAGGAATATACTGGGTAGAGGTGGTTTATGGTTCCGTTTGCGTAGTCTTAACAGTGCACCACCACGCTTACCCCGTCTGCGCCCCCGACGTCTCTGATAGTGTGTCGAGCTAGGTCCTTCATCATTAGTTGAATTCACAGGTAAAGACAGAAAATTCTTTATCGAATTCAGGCTTAATAACAGCTCTTTGCTCACCTCACTTCCACTGGGTTGAAGCACGAGCAATTCCTCTCTGGTATACGATAAAACTCCCAACGACTCCGTAATTAAAAAGCACATAAAAAGTAAAAATGTGAGAGCTCGCAAAACCGTGTCGCCATAGATCGGCGCCATCTTTATCTTTGTGTAACAGAGTTACACTTCAGTAAATATTTACAGCGAAGCCTCTTACAGAAAAGAACCCAGTAATGTTTGAAATGTTCAATTAACGGTGTAATTCCCTTCATCAATGTTCACATTGCAATACCAACATCAGTAGCATGTTCCTCCAAAATGTCTGACAATTCAATACCATCCACGTGATGTGAAGGACAGATGCACTAACACGTCATATGACGTATATACCAATATTGACCGCTTCGAGTGCTATGGTTAAAAACTATGACTCCCGAGGTGATCCCCAGCGCATTCGAGTTCATCCATAGGCGACATGCCGAAGCCGAGGGAAAATAGAACGGGACCATCGAGGGAGTCGTATATAGTTTTATCCATAGAATGATTACAAGCAGTCAATGACAACTATGTACCAATAAGCTGCAGTTGCTACGGGTGTAGTACACTGGTTGCTATGGGTATAATACACTTGACACTGTTGGTGTATAGTACACTGGTTGCTATGGGTGTAGTACACTGTTGCTCTAGTATAGTGGTTGCTACGGGTATAGTTGCTATGGGTAGAGTACTTTGGTTGCTATGGATTTAGTACATTGGTTGCTATGGGTATAGTACTCTGGTTGATATAGGTAGAGTACACTGGTTGATATGGGTATAGTACACTGGTTGATATGGGTATAGTACATCGGTTGCTATGGGTAAAGTACACTGGTTGCTACGGCCCGGGTATAGTACCTTGGTTGCTGTGGGTATAGCGACTAGTATGTACGGTTGCGGTCATATACTTTTGGAAAAACGCCCGCAACCGCCGTGCGTAAAATATTCTCACAGTGGATTCTGCACTTGAGTGAAGGAAGAGCATTGGTTGCTACGGGTATTGATTGCAATGGGTATGGTGTATTGGTTGCTATGGTTATAGTGCATTGGTTGCTATGGGTGTGGTGAGTGGCGCTTGCGCAGCTTTTTAGTAAAAAATAGGACATTATCATGTGACGGCACTCTAAACCAACCACAAGGTAAAATCTTTAAGTTTGTGGTGTCATAACATTTAATATGACATGTGGAAACGCATCTGTCCAGTCGTTCCATCATACCCAACCATATGCATTTAAAAGTTAATTTTAAATCGTTGGTCCACTCGTCGGCACATATTACCGAGAACTTTGGGCTTTTAATGAACATTTTCAAAAAAAATTCACATTTTCACATTTTCCGTCACAGTTTCGTTCATACTTCTACTCACAATACTCATGCTACGTCTTTAGGAAAACGCAAAGAGAAGTGGGAGGCATGTGTCACTCATGAGAGTCTACGTCAAGGTTTACGGTCGACGGCTTCTTTATGCAGCAGTAATAAGGCTCGCTGGAGAACTAGTCTCTCTCATCGGCCCCATCGCAGTCGGATTATTAACAGCTTATGTTACCACTCTCAAGTATCCTCCTACTGTATCTTCAGAAGTAAGTTTGTGCTTAATAGGGAAGGTATTTCCGAGGCCCACTTAAAGATGGGGTTGCAATAGACGCCATTTTTGACGACAATTTCCATTTTGCCCCTTAGACGCGTCAAGCTGTTTAAGTTTCAACGCAGCTGGAGGTGTTTACCAACTAATCGAGATAGGACTTTATGAAACACACGCGTGCCTCGTGCAGTGTTTACGTGTACCGCATATTATGCACTCAAAAATGTGCAGTCATTGCCATCAAAGATGGCTCCCCACCCCCACGTTAATAGACCTTTCCCTTGAAATATGCTAATTACATTCACGCATGCGTACAGGCCCAGCTGGTTGGCAAACGCCATAAAAATAAGCACAAAGCAGACACACAAAGCGCGTACGCGTCACGCGCCCATCAGTCCCTTGCAAAAGGGCGCACTGTTCCCATTTAATGTTGTCAACCAAAATGTAAGTGCGCACGCGTGATATACAATTTACATATTTCATTTGAAAGGTCTATTCTCAGTGCCCCCTGGTGCCCCCCCCCCCATGAAACAACTTCTGATACATGTAATTCATTAAAAAAAAAATGGACCCTGCCCCTGCCCCTGCCCCCCCCCCCCCTCCCCGCCCGCCCGCCGCTGCCGAGTTCTGGATTTTTTTTTCACAGAACACGGGAAAGTACTAAGTATACAGTGCTTAACACACATAGGTGTATGGGAAAACACAGTAACATTATATACTGAGTAAAGGCATCGATTCTACTGCAAACCAAACAAAAGTGTTAGTAAGTACTTATTAGGTAGTGGGGTAGTAGGGGAGCCTTCAAACTCCCCGTACAACTTTAAATACCTGAGCTTGCTCCTACATTATATTTAGAAAATCAGACGGCGTCATTATACGACAATCATTATTAAATGACATGCTGTAAACTGTTTTTCAGGGGGGTTTTTTTCGCCTCTGAGATTTATAGTGTTTGCACGGTGACTTTTTGTTTCGTGTCCAGATTAGCCAAGGGCATCATGTCACGTTGGAAGAGTTCTTCAAGAATGGTTTCGTCGTCGTTTTCATCATGTTCCTCTCCAGCGTTGTCGCCTCACTTTGCATGCAAAACCATACTTACATGGTTTTATTTGAAGGGGTTAATGTGCGAATCGCCTTGCAGGTAAATGTATCGATGGACGTATACTCCCTTGATGAACACAAAATAGAAAGTTTTGCTTTGGAAAGTGTTATGAGCCCCAGCGCCGTAGGGTAAAATTTTAGTGGGCCACAAGGGGGCACCATTTTCCTAGGGGGGCACTTTTAGCCAAGTAAAACTGTAGTTTCCGTTTGTATTTTGTCCTATAAACAAGCTTCATATCAGCGCGATTCTGACGTGTTGAGGTAAAACAAAACACATTCTGCGTGTAAAGAATGAAAAAATAGTTTTAGAAACATTGAAATTACTTCCTTAAAAGCTCATAAAATGAACACCTTATTCTAGTCATTTTCAATCTCAAAAGCTCAGATTTCAAATGGGGGCACCGGGGGATGGGCACGGACATCAGTTGGGGCACGTGCCCCCCCGCCGCCTTATTTACACCGCTGATGTGCCTGTGACGTGGCTGATCAAGAGTTCCAAGGTGCTCCTTGAGGACGCTACTTATTTACTGAAAGCGTGCTGGTACGACTCCCACCAGAGTTTCTGTCCCCCTGCCCACGAAACCCGTAGAGCGCCAAGAGACATGGTAATACAGGCCCAGTGCATATTCTTACTTTACGGGAACCTTTTGGCAGTCTTGTTTTTATGGGGGGGGGGGGTTTTTCGCGTGAATACAACAAAATGGTGACCAAGTAGACATTCACAGGCTAGTCCAGGCCATAGTTTTAATAGCCTGAAAACAATAACGATTTTAAAATTATGGTTTCCTGTTAATTTTACGATTTACTTTAGATTACACTGGTAACTTTTGGCCTGTTTATTTGTTTCTTGACACAGGCGATGATCTACGAGAAATCGTTGCGTCTCTCCACTGTGGCTACCACTGGCGGCACGATGGACATGGGGCAGATCACCAATCACATGTCCGTGGATTCCAACGCCATTTTCCTTTTCTTTCAAATGGCAAACAACTTGTGGGTTATTCCACTAAAGGTATGTTTGATGTTTGGATATCGCGAATGTAACAACTTATGTTCCAACCCTAAATTTAAAGATCTTCATTAAGCGTATGATGTAATAGACCTTTCCCATGAAATATGCAATTGTACATCGCGCGAGTGCGCAATTACATTTTGGTTGACAACATTTTGGGAACAATGCGCCATTTTGCATGGGACCATAGATATAGAATAGTCTTTATGTTCTATAGCTACGCATGGGACTGATGGAAGCGTTACGCGTACGCGCTTTGTGCGTCTAATTTGTGCATATTTCTATGGCATTTGCCAACCAACAGGATCTGTACGCATGCGTGAATGTATTTAGCGCGTGTCATGGGAAAGGTCCATTCATTGATCTCCATTAATAATGGAGATCAATGGGTCCATTGTATTCAGTCATTCATGTGGCGGTTATCATCATCGCCATGGTCAGCGCGCCGTTTAGAGACACGTCTCTAACGGGTTATGATCGAGCCAACCTCGATACCCCAAAAAAAAAACACGCGGCGAGATCAATTACCCCTAGGAACGAGGTTACAGGAGGTTACATGAGGGCAGCGTGTCATGACGTTACATGAGAACCCATGCGCAAAAGAACCCATGCGGTAAAGTCTTTCTGTTTAAAACCTCAATCTAGCAACTTGTACAAATCTAGCAATATGTACACCAAATGTTATTAATACTCAAGCCCAGATAGGGCTCAAGACGCAAACTTTACCACTGGTTGGGCATTTTTTTTTTTTTTTTTTTTTGCAACACTTTGACATAATAATAATTTTTATTGTATCTTCCTGGCAATGAAACCAAGGGACCCTCCAAAGTGACTAGCACTGTGACCCGTAGGCCTGAATATACCTCTGTAGAGAAGTTAATTAAGAAATGTCAGTTTAAGATGTGGGAGAAAAACCTCAAAAATGGGGTGAAACTCACACAGTCAGGTAGGGACTGAAAACCCAATCCACATGCAAGGCTCCGGTCTGAGGTGGGATTCTGGGCAAGTTCCACAGAGGTGGAGGGCGGGGAAAGAAACAACTGAGACAACCTGAATGCCTTATAACCCAAGAAAACACATTACACGCCTATTCATTGGCAACGGTACCCAATACGTCAAAGCGATCCACAATAATTATGAGCTGCAGTCACCGAGTTACGAAATCAGAGGGGGGGGGGGAAGCAGACGAGCGAGACGTAGCTTCTTTGCCTAATAACTTGTACCTATCAATTTCTCCTGATGGGAATATTTCTGCTAACGGAATATAATCGGTGAACAAATGGGACAGGAACAGAAATTGTTTCAGGTTCTTTTTTAGCGAAATCGTAATTACTTTCTGTCACTCTTCGTGCTAATTTATACTTCTTGTATATGATTTATTATTTTAAGAAAACGCAGTTAAAGTAAATATCAACAATCGCAATCTACCTTCACTCTTACCGTCAGATTCTAACAATACTAATTCTACTGTACATTCAAATGGGATCTTCAGCACTTATTGGCGCAAGCGTCTTCTTCATACTCAGCCCAATCCAGTTGACGATTGCTTCATGCATGGGTAACCAGCAGAAACATCTACTGGTAAGTTTAAAAGGTTACTTCAGAGATCTTGAAAATAAACACCGGTAACACTTTCAACTAGAATTTAAGTTTTTGTGCCATCACACAATTTAAGAGTTCGGCAAGACTGCAATTGGAAAAGTTGTTTTAAAACAGTAAAACATGAATGAAAGACAAAATATCAAAAACACAGGAAGAGCTGTAAGCGGTCACGGGGGTGCAACCAAAGATACTAGCAACACAAGATAGGACACTTGTGCCGTTTTGCACGGTAGCAGATGTAACGCCTTTATACCTACCAACCGTGTGATGGCGCGCTTCCCTCTGTGTCAATTTTGCCAGGATTATTGACACAATTTATTGTCGAACACCAAATTTTTGATCTGCCTTTACCTTTTTTAGTTGGTGGGATCGTTTGGCGTAAGTTTTTCAATTTAGTAGACCCTACTTATTGCGCAAACAATCTTTGGTTTTACCTACCAAAAGACAGCGGGCGCCCCAATTTTGCGTTTCATGTTTCTAAATAGAGTGTCTTATCTTGGTTTCGTAGTATCTTTGGTACAGCTTTCATTTATAGTAGGCTTACTCTGGTGTGGACATGTTTCTTTGAAGTACGTCCATCGTTGAACTCGCCGTCATTTGGACTGCGTATTGCTGGACTGCGTATTGCTGAACTATTTCGTATTTTAATAGAATTTTTGATATTTAAACCAAGGTCGATTTATTCGCTTACTTAATATCCTGATAGTAAACTAGGTAAACTACATTTAAAAAAGCAAAAATAAGTTGGTGAGGTAACAAAATCCATCTGCATTTCAGCGGTGCAGTGACGAACGCCTGAAGAAAACGAACGAGTTACTTCAGGGTATCAAGCTGCTGAAGTTGTACGCGTGGGAGGGACTTTACTGCAGAGCCATCGAGATCATCAGAGCTAAAGAACTCAACTTCCTACTCAGGATTAACATCGGCTTCGCTTATACATGTATAAAATATTTTGTGTTGATGAATAATTATCCCAAACTTTACATAAAGGCCAAATTCATTTCTTCACTCTGGAAATCATAGCAAGGTATTTATTACAGGCAAAGACTTGACCGATGGTCGCAGGTTCAAATCCCGCTCCATTTTTTCTTTGCTCATCCCAAAATTGGTTTGAAAATTTACCATACCAGTTTCTCTTGTGGTTTATTGCTTGATAGGCAAAACAAATGTTCTCTTGTGTTTTTTGTGTGTTTTTTTGTAAAGTATTTAAAAACCAAACTAAAATAAAACAGTGACGTTCTTACACGCTGCATGGAGCAGCAAAAGTTAACACTAGTCTGTCAGCACCACTAAAGAACTAGATGCATCTTCTCCTGCGTTTTATTGACCAAAATAAATGATATTTTGAAGTCCAGGTTGCCCCCTACAAATGGACCAAATTTAATTTGTCTGCATGAACGCCAATTTGTACTGCGCATACACTCATGTGTTGGTTGACTGAACGTGCAGAACCTTTGCTTCCATTAGGATTGCACACACATCGAAATCTTTGTACTCAGGGAACAAGACCCCTTATGAAAACCCCCGTAAAAAAAAGCCCCACAGAAGAAGCCAAATGTAAAATGGAATTCCTTTGTTGTTCACGTCCTTTTTCATGTTTTGCTCACTATGTTTTTTTTAACTCTCCTCTCCCATCAGTACTCTTGACGATAACTACCCCAGTTCTTGTAGAAATTGTGGTAAGTGTGGCCGTGCCCGAATAGACCGATCCATTAAACCATGCCCACGTACGTGTTGACTAATCACAGCCTTGGCTACACCACCGAAAGTCCGACACGATAAAGTCATATTGGGTGTGTGCGCACTTATAGCGCGCACGTTCATGTCGTGCAGTGAGGCATTGAAGAGACGCGCGTTGTGCTGCCCATGTGTACGCTGATCATGTAGCCAATGCTGCGATTGGTCAAAATTGGGGCGTACTAGATCGGTCTTGGCGGCTACGGCCATCATGCGTTGAAGTACAGGACGTCCTTAGCAACACCCTTAGCAACAGTCGTTCGCCATAGCCATAGCCGTAGGATGCGGCCTGAAAGTTGACTTAACTGACAAACGTGACATTTTGATGAAATAGGGGCAGTCACTTTCTAAAAGAGAATAATAATGGATTGTTTCAGTCATTGTGCACAATATTGTAATCTTATCTCATTCTAATGGGTACACAGGGATTTGGAGCATACGCCGCCCTCATCGGCCAACCACTTACACCGGATGTGGCGTTTTCATCTATGGCTCTCTTCAACGCCCTCCATATTCCGTTGACGTTACTTCCGTTAGGTTTAGTGTACACAGTTAACGGAATCGTCAGCACAAAACGAATTGAAACTTTTTTATCGGCACCAGAGGTTGAGGAGAACGGGAATAGCTTGAGTCGGCATACAAATGTTACGGACGAGCAGAAGGTGGGTTGAAACAGTTTCCACGATACGGGTGGTTCCACGATACACTTTATAAACTCCCGGGACAGAATTGACCCGGATTGCAGATTCTAGGGGGCCTGACCCATTTTTGGGTCAGTATGACCCAGAAGCTGATTGAAGATGTTGAGCCGAATTCTTTGTCAGTTTGGCACAGATTCCGGGTCACACTGACCCAGAAACGGGTCGGGCCCTCTACGACCGGAATCTGGGTCAATCAATTGTGGCCCGGAGAGTGTACGTTACATTTTGGGATTGCTAATCATTTTTAAAATTATCAAGCACCGACCAAAAATGTGCGGTAGATTTCTTGTATTGAAAATACTATTGCGCAGATCATCCCCTCCCCTCCCCGAAAACGTAAATATTTTATTGTTTTAGCTAACTTTTGCTCTGTCGGTTGACAGGTTCTACACCGGAAATTGCGTATCGATTCTAACGGTGGCGCCGAGAGTGAAAAGTTATTGGGAGAAGATGCTTCAAACATCGAGAAGAAACCAGTGAATGTCAAATACGGATACTTGCAAAATGCTGGATATGAAGCATTGAAAAATGATATTGCTATTAAGGTAGGAGTTGTCCAGAAACCTTTTTTGTTTATATACTTTAATTTAGTTTGACAGTCAGATGTGTGGATAAAGTTAGCCGTCTAGGGAGTGTATTGAGATAAGACTCTTTTTCAACCTATAATGTGATTGGTTGATTTATTTGTTAATTTTTTAGTTTACACTCTAAAAACTCCCCGGTGTTCGAGTTCCTGGTGGTCTGACCATTTTCTGGGTCAGGTTGACACGGAAACTGGTTGAAATTGGGATTTTGACTCAGCTTCTGAGTCAGTTTGATACAGTTTGGGGTCAGTTTGACACAGAGTCCGGGTATTACTGACCCGGAAATGGGTCGGGGCCCCTGTGACCAGGACTCCGGGATTTTAATCCGGGACTTTTTAGGGTGTATGGAATCACTTAACATCCCATGCGCATAGCCTCTTTAAATCAAATCAGGCAAAACAAAAATGTAGCCACTACTACTAATAAATCCTATCGCTTCTTGATGTTGAAGATATCCGACGGCTGTTTTCGTTGGTATACTCCTGAGGCAGAGTTTGCAACGCTGTCAAATATCAACGTGGACATACCAAAGGGTGAGTAGTGTAGATGTCGTACATGATTTTCTTAATACTACTTTTGGGACTGTTAAATAAATAAACAAAACCAATTGTAACTAGAGCTTAAGCGTTTGTGGACAAACACAGGGCTGTTCCGATTATGATCGAATTTGATATTGCACATTATATAAATTACTTTGTGCAATTATTTCTTGACTTCTGTTTCATAGGCACAGTTTCCTCATGCATCACTGCCATGTACACATTTGACATTAGATATTAAAATCTTGTTATACTCGTACTGATAATTGCTGGTATGATATTTGGCCCACTTTAGTCTGATTTCCGATTTCTTGCCCTTAGGAAAAAGCAGAAAATTGTGATTAAATAGCCTGAAAAGTCTATTAAAGCCTACACCATGTGAACATGTTAGTCAACCCTTGTACTCAATAAAATGTTCCTTCTTTTCAAGGACCATATATCATACCTGTAATAGTGAAATTTTACTGTGACATCCCTACTGATTATAGTCATTACTGATAAACTTAATTGTTCATTTCCTTTATATTGTTTGGGAAGAAACCCCTTGCAGATGATGTCACACTATCACTATTGTTTGAGTACTGAACAAATAATTTAGAACATAAGCGTGCGTGTGTAATATGCTTTTTATATTCTAGCTTCAGAGCCCTGAACCTTGGGATTCTTTTTAAGCTCAGAAAATACAGTATGGATGCTAGAAATGAGTTACCATTCAAAATTTGTTATTTGTATCTGGTTTCCTGCTCTTTGGTGAAAAGCACCTAAGATTGCACTTCGGGTTTTTTTTTCCGCCTAGCAACTCCTGGAATTAGGGTCAGGAAGTAAGTTCTACTAGCAGAATGAATGTATACATTGTATCTATGGTGTAACTCATCCAAAGTTAATAATACCATTAAACGTGCATTGAAAACATGTAAGGTGTGTAAAAACGTCTGATGTCAACCAACGTAAAAATTGAGGAGTGTAATATGACAGTAAACTGAAAAGATATGTTAGACTGTTGGAGTAGTTTTGATCAAGCATTTATAAACAAAAGGAGCAGTATAAAATGAATCTGTTGTAGGCTAACTGGTAGCTATTGAAGTTCCTTCATAAATGGGAATGACATATTATTATGTCATCTCAAGGATGTGGAACATACCAAATGAGGTGCACTATTCTGTAGTCATTAAATTTGTGTCCAATATGACATAGCACCAGTAAAGGGCATCGAATTCAAGTTCTGGTGGTTAAGCATCGGGGTGTGAGTTTGAATCCCAGCCATGACACTTGTGTCCTCGAGCAAGATGCTTTACTATTAAAATTGCTTCTCTTCACCTAGGGGTATAAATGGGTACCTGCGAAGGGTAGAAGTTGATATTGTGTTTGAAAATCCTTCAGTGCGCCACGGCAGCCCCTGGGGCTGTATACTCTCCCAGGTAGCTGAGAAAGATTTATAGGAATGTTATCGGCCCAATGACCAGGGCATTCATGTAAAGCACATTGATTGTAAAATGCGCTACATAAGAACTAGTTTTTGTTATTATTTGATATTAATCATTACAAGAGGACTGCATAAGAACTAGTTATTGTTATTATTTAATGTTAATCATTACAAGAGGACTAAAGCACTAAAACCACATTTTGGAGAGTATCTCAGTCGAGGTACATTTTGATTCTCCTTATGTTTCGTAATTTTGATAGGCAGAGGCTAGAAACTTGCTTGACTGCAGTGCATGCAAAAGGAACACTACAGTAGTATGGCAGTTGTTTTATTAGTTTCGTATAGTCCACATAAAAAAGAAGAAACAAAACCGGTTTGAATAGTAACAATTCTGTGGCATTTCAGTTCTGATGTATTTAGATTTATACACAAATATATTTGAAATGTAAACAACGGTTGCTAAAGAAAATGTTTACCTTGTGTGCTGTTTTCTATATTAAAATATTAAACCTCATTGTTTGTGTCTTTGTCATACGGAGTATGTTCTTGGGCTAAAATAGTAAATAATTTATGGGATATGAGTTGTTAATTTTGGCTTTTGACCCCCCAAATCCAACACTGACCCTATAGCCATGGAAAAGGTAATTTCACTTTTTATACTTTATTTCCCCACTGGGCTCTAATTCTTGCCCTATTGCATCCCCACCAAGTGTTTTGTCTGCCAGACGGTGATTTCCCAAAGTAATGCGTTCGCACAAGAACCTTAAAAACGTGGTTTCAGGCGAATGGGTAGCCTTGTTTCCTTCACGATTCAGCTTCAAGTAATGCGTTTGCATAAGAAACCTAAAATATCGTTTTCCGGTGAACAGGACCAAGCGCAGACAAGTCTGACACGCGGGCAACATCGTCCCAAAGCACGGCGTTCTATTGTCTACGTTCACGCTGAATAACGATGATCTGAGCGGACACGACGCTCTGTGCTGAGAGCAAGACAAATTCTTCTCGATTCTTTGCGAATGAACGTAGACTTGTGTCAGTCGGCGCAGGAATGACTCTTTATAATATACTGTACATACAAAAAACGAAAAACAGGGGTCATATTTGGGTTTAGGACTAGATTGAGTTTTAAAAAAAAGCAAGCGAGAGCACCGTTAAACTGGTAAAATCCCATGTGTTTTGTACACGGGCGAAAGTGCGCAATAGATGACGTAATTGTGACGTCGTTCCACATTTTAGGCCGGAAAGCACTTCTACAGTATCTCAGAAGTCTAAAACTGAAACAAGTTTGACGATCGATGGTATACTTTTTGAGATAAGATGCTTTCAAGATTTGCTAATTAAATCTTCACCTCGCTGTAAAGTGGCTAATTAATTAAGAATTTTAATATTTTTTACATTCTGAGTCAAGCTTATGTTCTAAGCTACAATTTGATGTATGATTCAACTCTTTCCTATTTACGCTCTAGGATATTAGGCTTAAAGAAAAAACGTGTACAAATGCTATGGGATTTAGGGCGGAAACAAAGAATAATAATAATAATAAAAATAATAAAAATCTCGACGAAAACAATAGCTGTTCCGACTGTATGTCGGAACAGCTAATAATTGTTCAGGAAGTGAATTCTTTGAATCAATAATATTCAGCCCTTTCTGTTTATTAAACGTAAAACAGTGAGTGAAAATTGTTTAGTTAAAACATTGATTGAGGGCTGTTCGTTCGAGAAAAGGTCCGGATCAGTTTTTAGAAAACGAAGTCAGTGTTTTCTAATATCTTTTCATCTCTACAGGAAAACTGACTATTGTTATTGGCCAGATTGGGTCCGGAAAATCATCTTTAATTTCAGCAATGCTGGGTGAAATGACAACTGATTCCGGGATGGTACAAGTCAGGTATGTGTATCAGATTCAACTAATAGAAAAACCAATTCTGCTGATATGAATGCAAACCTTGTCAGTGTGTTTTCACTTGATGTTGATACAGGGACAGGGACCAGATAGCGTTTGCTGCCCAGAAACCCTGGCTGCTTAATGCAAGCCTACAGGATAACATACTCTTCTCTCAACCACTGGATTCAAAAAGGTGAAGACTTTTTTTCTATTCTACGAAAGAAATGCATCTGATCCACAAGCATCTCTTATTTTTATCGGGTCAAGTACGACCTTTTTATTTTCCGATCGACAACATGATGAGAACTTTAACAAATCACAAAAGATAAATTCGACGTTTTTATCTGATAAACTTCTAGTCACTATATTATGGCGTGTCGCAGCTTAGCGTTCATGCGCACTGGGTCCAATTTCATAGAGGTGCTTAAGCACAAAAAATGGCTTAGCGCAACAAATTTGTGCTTACCAGAATAAGATTATCAAGTGATTTTTTAACTGATTTCTTGAGTGATTTCTTGCTGTTATTAACTACAACGTGACAGCCGAATTCGACGAAAACTCACAGCGTCGTTTAATATAGCGTAGTCATTGCAAACTAGAAGGGAGAAATACAATTATTATTTCTCAAACTAATTTCTCAAACTAACTTTCAAATGACGATAAAAGTTGGTGACTATCTTTCCACACAAAACGATCTCACACTTTCAGATATAAACGTGTCATAGACGCCTGTTCACTGCGACCAGACATTGATATCTTTCCTGCCGGAGACCAGACTGAGATCGGTGAGAAAGGAATCAACCTGAGCGGTGGACAGAAGCAGCGTGTCAGTGTAGCAAGAACCATGTACTCCGGTAGAGACATCATCATACTGGTGAGCTTTGGGGTTGATCCTTTTGCTCGAGAACTATTTTGTCAAGGCTGGTGTAAATTTAACAGCAAACTGACTAGTTATTCCCGAGTACATGTAATTAAACGCCTGTATCATCCATTCCCGGTACATCGGGCACACATATTTCCAGAAACTAGTCTTATTTTAAATAATCGTTATTCAGAAAAAAATTAGGAATACCAAGTGCGCCCTCAATGTTCATTCTTCCGATGCTACTTTTTTTGTTTGCACATTTTCTTTAAAAGCTACAAGTTTGTGCTAATTTGACCTTTTTCTTTTTCCGTTTTTCTGTGGGTATTTGTCTGTATTTTGTAGGGAGCAAAGTTTGTCATCGGCTGAAATTCTTATTTTATATCATGAGATGTCATTGACTGTGTAGATTTTGTATTTTTTCGGTGACATTCTCGTCTTTATTTCAGTAGAGAACTGTTCCACCTTCCTCCCATTCCCCCTTCCGAACCCCCATCCCCCGTGCGATGGGGACCGATCACTTCATATTTGGAAAAATCATCAAGATTTTTACATGCATTTAAAAAACATTTTGGCATTTACTGTCTTGGAAAGATAGCCTCTTGCAGATTTTTTGCAGGATTGCATTACTCTCCTTACACTCTAAAACCTCCCGGGTCGGAATTGACCCGGATTCCTGGGTCCCACTGGGACTGACCCATTTCTGGGTCAGTATGACCGTGATACTGTACCAAAATGACCCAGATATGGGTCAAACTTACGCAAAATTCGAGTAAAAATCCCATTTGTTGACCCTTTTCCGGGTCAGGCTGACCCCAAAATGGGCCAGGCCCACCTGGGGATCCGGAATCCGGGTCAATTCTGACCCGGGAGTTTTTAGAGTGATAGATAAGACGGACAGATAATTGATTTGCTAAGTTGATGTTTCAGGACGATCCGCTTTCAGCCCTCGATGTCCACGTCGGTCGCCATCTGTTCAAGGAGGGCATCATGAAATTACTCGTGAGACACGGGCAGACGGTTATTCTGGCAACTCATCAGCTTCAGTATCTAAACAGAGCCGACTTGGTAAGTTTCTTCGACCGATTCGCCACCATAGTGTATAAGCTTGCTGCCCTAACTTTTTTATATAAACCTCATGTGATACTGTCATGATATCATGATAGAGCGTCCACAGTTGTAAGCGAGGCGGATTTAGAACAGGTTGTTTAGAACCATATCATGATACTTGGCCGTCAAGCTTGTAAACTACGGTGACAATTCGAATCGAGCGGTTTCTTAGATGTGGTTTGGGTCCAAACTGATTGATTGATGATGACTGTAGGCTGTTCATCATACTCAATAGGCAATACACTGATTATAGATCAGACCAATGAAGGGAGTGGTCCTAAAAAGCAAATGACAAGTAACTGACTTAAAAATCAAATAATAGTATGTTTACATTTTATCTCTCAATCAAAATACAGATAATTGAAATGAAAGATGGTAGGATAGCTGCCCAGGGTACATTAGATGACATCATCGCTGCGGATCCTGATATGTATAGCGAGTACAGCAAGGCTGTGGAACTGGCCAGCGAGTCCGAAGCCGAGTTTGAACAGTCTGGTTACGAATCGGATTCGGCGAAAGAAGAGAGAGCGCGTCTGCAACAGCAAGTCAAGACTTTAACCAAGACAAGAAAAACAACTAAAGGCAAACGGAATAAAATAACTCTAAAATGATGTAAAACTACATGCATGGGGGTGGGGGCATCTTAAGCAGAAAATGGCTGATAACAGGCATCGTCGGTTCTATCCCCATTGATGTTGTTGCTGGTTATCCAATCAGAATAGTATGTCCACCTTAAGCTACTGAAAGTATTCGATGTCCCAAGATTTGGAATAGTGTGCCTTTGATGAAGCATGGAATTTGGCAAACAGTCAGAGTAGGCCTATATATTGAGATAATTGATTTTTGGCGTTAGGGCCATCGCAGATTTGTCCTTTCAAAAAACTGCGATGGCACTATATCCAAATATCTTTCTCATGACATTCTCTTACAATGTGCCAAATTCCATGTTTATATCATCTGCCCCACTAAACGGAGAAAAAAGTATATATGACAACTGAAAAACGACACTTACAATCCACCATGGGAGTCACGACTTGGTGCCGTTAATGATGTAATAATATTTTTCGAATTTTATGACCACGGAATTACATCTTTTGATGACAGTTATTATAATTAAAATTGTTTGTTTTTTCTATTTTACTTTTGCACTTCCAATTCCCTGAAAGACTCCCGGTCAAAATGGTTTTTTATTATTGTCCGACGATTAGAAATAAATAAATAAAAATAGAAACTTAGGTAGATGTTGTTTAAGTGCAAATGGTCACAGAAATTCACATAAGAAATTTCCTGTAGCCCCATCCTTTTCCTAAACGGATTTATGTGTTTACGGAAAATGTTATTGCTTGAGGATCGATGAAACATTGAAGTTATTTTTTTTTTGGGGGGGGGTTCAAACAACCTGTTCGATTCTTTGTCATTCACAATTGTGCGTACATTGTTTGAAATACATAAAATACTGGTAATCATATCAAAGTCTACGATAAGAAACAACTGTTCGTTAATTCTAAATCTAAACAGGGGGAGATGAAACAAATGTTTCTGGTGCTCTGATGGAGAAGGAAGAGATGGAGCGAGGATCGGTGTCTTACTCTGTGTATCTCTACTACGCCAAGAGTGCAGGCTGGTTCGCAGTCCTGCTCAGTTTCATCTTCGCTGTGGTCAATACGGGGTTCTTCGTTGGAACCAAATTCTGGCTTTCGGCCTGGACCGAAGCTGGCCTCAAGAACCAAGTAAGTGGATCTTTTATACAGAGGCACGAGGTCAAATAAAGAAGAACTTATCTTGGCTGATACTTTTGCGTGGTAACCTCTTCATTTTTCACACATTATTTCCTAAGCTTTGGCACTTTGTTTAGATGGAAATGGAAGATATACTGGTAACCTTTCTGATTGGAACCAGCAAATTTGTTTTGAATCCTATTCTGTTCGTAACACAGACGGACTCCACCTCGGCATTTAATGAGTTCTTTGGCGTCTACGTCGGCCTTAGTATAACCTATTTGACTTTCAAAATGTTGGCATCCACTTTCCTGTTCTTTGGAGCTTTGAAGGCTTGTAAGAGATTATTTCAAGGAATGCTCCGACAGATTGTCGCAGTACCTTTCAGGTGAGCTTTTATTGAATTTTTATTTTTTAATCCTTTTCATTCCTTAATCTTTTAAACAAAAACAAACAAAACAAACACGGAATCAATAACTTTGTGACTAAAAGAGTATATACACCATTTGTTTGTTTGTTTTGTTTGTTTGTAGGGTTGCAGGGTTGTTTGTTTTGTTCGTTTGTTTGTTTGTTTGTTTGTTTGCTTTCTTGCTTGCTGGCTGGCTGGCTGGCTTGCTTGCTGGCTTGCTTGCTGGCTTGCTTGCTGGCTTGCTGGCTGGCTTGCTGGCTTGCTTGCCGGCTTGCTTGCCGACTTGCTTGCCGGCTTGCTTGCCGGCTTGCTTGCTGGTTTGCTTGCTGTTTGCTTGTTGACTTGCTTGTTGGCTTGCTTGTTGGTTTGCTTGTTTGTTTGTTGGGTTGTTTATTTGTTTGTTTTGGGGGTTTTTGTTTGTTTGTTTATTGGTTGGTTTGTTTGTTGTTTGTAACAGGCAACAATGTTTGTCTGATGGACCAAAATGAATAAATACATAAATAAATAAATCCAAAATGACATTCGATGCACAAAAGGGTAATGACCTGATGCTACTTTTTATTTCCATTATTTGATATTTTACAGATTTTTCGACGTAACACCAGTAGGTCGAATAATGAACCGATTTTCGAGTGATGTAGATACAATTGATAAGGTAAACAGACATAAAACAACCACATTTTTGTAAATCACTTTGTTGACAAAAACTTGGAATTGCATTTTCATTTTAACTGTCTTACTTTTAGACTTCAGAAATGAAAAATTAATTAAATCAAGCGATTGGGGACTTTGGAACACTAGGTGGCAGCAGACTTACCAGGTAAATTTCCATTTAGTCTGGTTCCTTGACCAAAGATTACCTGACGACTCTTGTGAAAAATCTTACGCCAGGCATCGTCCAAGGTTAAAAATAGATCATGACGCAACACATAAAAATAGTAATTACTTGTCACCAACGGTGGACAGTGTCATTGGATAACAAACGAAGCGCTAATGATGCGCTTTGTTTACTTTTAAAACACCTCGGATAATTACAGTTGGTAAAAATTTTACAGAAAACATTCAAAAAAAGTGTTAAATTTGTTGTAAAAAAAATGATAGGACGTTTTTCCCTTAGTTTACAAAATGTTTGAATTTGGTCACAACGTCTGTCAACAAGATTGGACGTTTTGCTTAAATTTGACTGTCGACGCCAATCAGCGTGGTTTGTTTATCAACAAAAGAAAGATCTCCACACTCCCGGAATCGTCCGACCGTCAACGACACTGTCCGAATGTTGACGACAACGAGTTCTGAACATTTCGGATATTTTTCGGAATAGAAGCAATTCCTCCTTTTTTGTCGTGACCCTCGAGTGATACCGGACCCTAAAATCGACAGAGTATAGTCAGAGATTTTTGGGCCTGAGAACCAGAATAATTGTCATTGTTTGTGTAGTTCTGTGCATGTGCACATTTCCTGGATTTACCTGGTAAGTCTGCTGCCACCTACTGTCCATAAAATGTCTCCCATTGACATGAATCAGAAATCAATATAATCATAGAGAGTGCCAATGGTACTTGGTACTTCGTCTGAGAATCTTACCATTTGGCCTAACGCATAGGCTAAAACATTTATCATGAATATTCATATTTTCATAATTCTTAACCAATCAGACTGATCCGTGCAATTTTGGTAGCAAGTACATAGCTTGTGTACAAAGCTGGGTGCAAGTTTTAATCCAATTCTGTAATTAGAGCAAAACACACGCATATTGGGATCGAGGGTGTTCGTCCCTGCAACTATATAGGACTGTATAAAAAAAACTGTATGTCGCGGCGGGTGCGAATGTACAGACTTGATTTCAAGTCTAACTGATAGTGCTTTGGTGGCGTTCATAATAATATTTGTTTTAACCTTTTTTTCTGCAGGAACTCGTCCGGGAACTCAACTTGTTTATGTTAAGCTCCATGACTCTGTTATCTGCTGTGATTGTCAACATCATTGTCACGCCAATCTTCATCGTGTTCTGCGTCCCCATTGCTATTAGCAATTTCTATGTGCAGAGATATTTCTTAGCTACCGCCAGGTAAAGAAAAACCCCACCTCTTGTGGCGTGAATGCTTTTCAAATTTATATCTTGAGCGCTTGCTCAGCTCTTTGCACTGAGCTATATGATGCCCACGTATTGCACCGATTTGCCAAGCCACCGTAGTTCACAAGCGAGCCGCCAAGCACGAAATCCACGCTTATAAACCTCCCATGATATAATCATGGCAAGCTACAGTGGCTGCCATGATACGTGACCGCCTTGCTGATAAGCTACGGTTGCTCTCTAAAAAAAAACTCCCGGGTCAGAAATCACCCGAATTCCGTGTCCAATGGGGCTGACCGAATTCTGGGCGAAGTAGGTCCCAGAATCTGTGTCAAAATAACCCAGACATGTTTCAATTTTTTTTGCATCAGGTATCAGGGTCAGTTTGACCCAGAAATGGGTCAATTTTGACCCTGACGTTTTAGAGTTTAGTCTGATCGGGTGCTACGTATACACCATATGCGCCTAACACCATTTTGCAAAATGAACCCATATGTAATTCATTTTTCAATATTTAGTTAGATTGGGGTTCTTTACCCATGCTGATGCTCAGAATAAAATAATGATTTTCAGACATAAAGAGTAAAATCAAAATGAGTTTAGACTTCGTTCGGAGTTTGTTCACTTGTACAAGAGTTCATGAAAAAGTCATTAATGTTTCGTGAGTAATGATTTCTTTAGTGACACCTTGTTTTGATTATAAAACAACAAGGAACATTGCCAAACAGTTTCTGATGGCGCACATACTTTGCTGCTGGATGACCACAAGGAAAAATTGGGGGGACCCCAAAAATAAGAATAATTGTTGATGGTGATATAATCTGAACAAATTGTCGCATTCATCATATCATGCCCCATTTATATTGACATTTTAAATGAACGTATACTCAGAGCTCAACTTTTGTTTTCATTTTTTCCCCTTGTTTTGTTCGTTGTTAGGGAGTTAAAACGGCTGGAGAGTGTAAGCAAGTCTCCGGTTTTCGCTTATTTCTCTGAAAGCCTTGGAGGACTCAGCACAATTCGGGCATTCCGGTAAGTCTTTTTTGTTTCCTCTGGAAATAAATGTGCGTTGAATCTAATTAGTTTTAGTTTTATTGATTTTATTTATTTTATTTCTTCGGACAGTAAAACACATTATTTACATTTAACACAACGCAAGGTAACGCAACGCAACGCACCGCACTACGCCACACCACATAACATAACATAACATTAATGTGGACTACAGGTAAAACGATCCCAAAAATAAATATTGATTTATTTATTTTGTATTTCTTAATATGTTTCGGATTCATAGTTTATCCTTTACAAGAAATTCAAAGCATCGATCGGCCTTACTGCTGATCCAAATTGTGAATTGCAATTATCTAAAATCACGAGAAATATTGAACTCTTCCAGGCAAAGTCGACGTTTCTACGATACCATTATCGAGAGGATCAACACAAATGTCATTGCCCGTATGTACATACTAGCAGTGAATCGATGGCTCGCTATTAGAGTGGTAGGTGTAAATATGTGCCTAATACTAAAATATTTTGAAATGTTTCAAATGGTGTTTTTGTAATGATAAATTGACAACCTTAACGGTAATATATAGACTAGGATTGGTAAAGCTGACAGTGCGGTGTTCTTATTTTTTTTGTGATTCAATATAAGTATACATGAGAAAAAAACTTTGGAAATTTGGGTTCAATCCGTCGTCTGAGTCAGAAGAAAATAGTGAAAACCGTGCGCACTTTTCAGTATGTGAACACATTGTACTTAATTTCACAACCAAAATTAAAATCGGGGTTTTCAAGTTCTATTGATTTTTTTCTCGACTTAGTATTTCTGTCGGAAATGTGCCTATGGAAGATCGGTGCTGGTATGAACTTTCAGACTGATACTAATATAAGAGAATTTGGATGAATGCCAATCCTGTATTTTGTACCTTTAAACAATACAAACAAGTGTTTTCTTATATAATATTTGGCATGAAACACTGACACTACTGAGTCTGATGTTGATAACAGGAATTCATGGCTTCAGTGACGGTGTTTGTAGTTGCCATGACGACGCTGATTTACGCATTAACTGTAGGTCTAGATCCCAGCCTCGCAGGATTACTAGTCGCATGCAGCATACAGGTAGGTCACAGATTAAATCCCAATTCCACAAAATTAACCTTTTCATCAACAAGAGTTGATTAAAATTTAAAACAAAAGAAAACAAGTTCGATAATTTTAGTTTTAGAAAGAAAAAAAATGCCCGTTTGGATTTAATATGGACAATAATTTCATTTTCTTCGCAGATCTGTGATCAGGTCAATCTTTATTTTCGCTCAACGACAACCATAGCCATACACATGAATGCCGTCGAACGAGTCAAGCACTACGCACAAGTTGAAACCGAGTCTTATGAAGAAGGTAAAGGAACCACAGCCGAGACCGATCCTGCTTTGAATTTGGCAATAAGCCCCGCCCACACACCTTAGTTTGTGTACGTTTTACGCTGCCGTGGGACCCAGTTTGACCGAGGTCTTATGACCTAAAAGCGTCATCCAATTTGTCAACGCGCACAGTCTGATTGACAGGCCGGAACGGTCTATTCCGGGGCTAGATATAAATGTAGTTTTTTTGTGGCGTGTTGTGGCCGAGCGCTCAAGCGCACCGGACTCATGCTTTGTTTCTGATCAGCTGAGTGTGGGTTCGAGTCCTGGTCGCATAAAAGAGCCCTGTACATTTATCGTTCATTAAGAGAATGGGTCTGCCCCGGTGTTTTCCGGGTGCAGATTGCCCACAGCACCTTGTAAACCGTTGCATGGTTTGATAAAATGGGTCTTACTATTCAACAAAGCTCCACATACATTAAGTGATGTTTGGAGCTTTGCACGGTGTAGTGTTCTCGACGTTTCGATCAGCATACTCTGATCGTCGAAACGTCGAGACCACTCCGGCTCTTTTCAGAGCTAACACTCCTCCCAAAAGAGATTCAAACACATGGTTGTCACCCGCAAGTTTACAAGTTAAGTGCATTCTCCACATACGTTGTCAAAAAAATAGTCAGCGCTTTAAGACGCCCTCAGGTGTGATAAAGCGATATAATTATATTTGAACTGCACATTATTAATTATTTTATTGTTGTATCACTTTTAACACCACTTGTTTCTAATTGAGTTCAAAGACATTTTATATCGTAGGTTTTTTCAACACCACATTGTTTTAATAAACACACACCATGTATGCACCAAATGTCATCATATTCGGCAGTTAATTTTTTAAAGAAGTAGGAAAATAACGGTGTCATTGTTTCCCTTTTTGTGCACGTTTATATTTTCTTCTTCCAATTTGTCAAATCAAATAAGATCTTGAGTATTCCCGTCACATTTTTTGTACCGTACTGGCGAGTTTATATTAAAAGGAAACAAACATCATTCTCACGTTTGTTTTCGATTATTGCATATCATGTATACAAATGTAGATTCACAAAATTAATGAGAGAAAACTTGTTCACATTTAAAAAGAAAATACGAAACAACTTTCTTCTTTTTCTTCGGTTTGTTTTTTGTCCACGTTGATTTGCTTATTTCATGTGTCGAATCAGATGAGAACGTGTGTAATTTTTTTTTAGCAAATATCGGTTCAGGCCATTTTGGAAATATTTCTTACCGTAAATGTAAGAAGAAAAAGCAGAAGGTGTGATTTAAGCAGAAGGTGTAAAACAAAGAATAACTTTTGATTACTGTTTAGGCATCGAACCGCCTGAAAACTGGCCAATCCATGGAACGGTGACACTTGAAAACGTATCCGCGCGTTACTGCTACGGTATGGACCCTGTTCTACGTGACGTATCGGTAGAAATTGGAGCAAGGCAAAAGGTACCACAAAAACACCTTCCTTAGGGGGCTCCAAGGTCAAATTCAATTTTGTGATGCACTCATTTTCCCAATAGATAAATTCCTTTAATATAAAAGTGGGTAAAAAAGTTACCAGTTTTCGTCACTTTGACGTTTTTTGATGTTGACAAAATTCGCACTGGGAGGGTATCAAATAGAACAATGGCGTTTTACACCATTTTAACATGAGGTTAGAGACTTGTGCTTTTCTTCCCACTTTCATAAGGACTCTATCTATTGGAAAATTAGTGCATCACAAAACTGAAGTCTACCTTGTAGTCCCTCTTTAGGGCCCCAGCTCAACATTGGTAAGAAAGAAAAACATAAATATTCACAGATTTACACCTTACATCGTATAAAGATAATGATGGTAGAAAACTTTGAATCCTTGAAATATTTCTGCCCGAACTGTCATCATTTTATGGTTGTATCGTATATCATGGGGTGTGCTCCCTGTCTACACGGCAGTAACTGGTTGAATGATTTCCAACGAGCACCCCGAACAAAGATATTGATAAAATAGGGAGACCGCCAACATTAGGGCTGGATAGCTCAGTTGGTAGAGCGTCGGTACGTGTCGCAGGTCCAAATCCCGCTCCAGTAAATTTTTCTTTGTTCATCCAAAAATTGATTTGAAATTTGCCCAGTCAATTTCCCGTGTGGTTTATTGCTTGATATTTAAATGAAATAAGATCAAGCATTAATACATCAGTGCCAGTCGTAGGTGGTGCGTGTAATATGGCAATTTGTTTAGTAAATCTTTATTCTGGTTAGCATAAAGCTAGATATATTTCTTGGTTCGGAACTGTTCAATATTGTATTTTCCCATCAGGTTGGGATTTGTGGACGAACAGGAGCTGGAAAGTCTTCCCTCAGTCTCGCATTATTCCGTGCTTTGGACGTTTTTAAAGGTAGGTGTGGCAGCTGAGACTAAACGATACTTAGTCGTGTGCCTGGCAAAAGGGCGTAAGGCCTTACGCCCTTTTGCCGGGAACATAAAGTAGCTAGACCCATTAACAAAAGGACGTAAGCAACAAAATGGCTCCTGACATGAAAAGTATGTCATTTATTGTTTTGTTTTTTTGCTAGAATTACCCTGAAGACATGTTTCCCCATTCCCCATGCAGAATTTAATCTTTCTAGAATGACTTTTGCATGGCAACAAATTTACCAAACTTTCCCGCTCACAATTCTTGAAACACAAATTTTAATATAAATTGCTTACGTCCTTTTTACCGGGAACTTTCTCTTACGTCCTTTTGCCGGGCACACGACGCAGTATATTAACACGAATTTTTGATTAAAAAAAACAACGCCACATAAACCAGTAGACCAGTTGCGCGACACACGTCACGTGACCTGTAGTGGGTATTGAATGTAAACAAACACGACGTCCTCCATAGGAAAGTGCGGTGCGGTACACGATGATTGTTGCATTTAGTTTGTTCGATCGAGGCTTTTCTTTCTAGAGTTTGTACCAGAGACCTTCGAATGGCTGGTGGAGTCGGTAAGGACAGTTCAGCAAGTCTTGCAAATTCTACAAGGAACGTATACGTTCACGTCCTGGTAGTACTGGAGTACTACCACGACGTGAACGTATACCCTTTTTATATTGATTTTGGCCTACATTACAAACAAAATAACAGGCGGGTGGCTACATCGTCGTCCAACTCCGAAGCATAACTCAAAAATAAACCTCTTTTGTAGTAGAATACTGGTAGTTTATGAAACAGTAATGTGATAAAAACCAATGTCACAACATGCAATTTTAATGAAAGGGTTTAGTTACTGTGTTATTATTACTAAAAACCGACTGGTGATGTGACTTTGTCGGTTACAGCATGTATTTGCACGCAGTTTGCCATCAGCTGAGATGACGTAGTACCCACTACAGGTCACGTGATGACATGTAAACATTGGTCGCGCAATCGGTCTATTAAAAACACTTAAACAATTGATCAAACACCCGGATAACCGAAGAAACAAAATTAAAAATACAAACACCTTACACCCCATAGAACAGCCACAAAAGAAACAGAAACATAAATTGTCCCAGAAGTAACCCGATTATGTTTTTGTTTTTGTTCTCACGTTTAAACAACGATGTCCTAGCCGCGGTTCGTTATAAAAGCTAATCCTGTTGAAATTAATGAAATTATAAGCCCCCAAATTTACTTATTGATCAAAGCATTTGTGTGAAAAGTTTGCTCATTGGCTTTCTGCCATGAACTTACACGACAACGAATCACTAATGAAAAGAAAGTTTACAACAGCGACATATCCTAAATTCTGTCAACTTAAGCTAAAGCTAATTTCAGCGTTGAGGTTTTTGCCTTATATTGTGCTCATGAATATGGAAATTTGCATCAGCATAAAAACAACAAGGCACCAAGATACCCTTGAAAATGGCAAAATACGGTAGCAATTGCAAATATTATTTGTAAAATGGGACACAAACGTGCATTTTCAAGGATTGCATCAAAAAATTACATTTCGTGGGCCCTTTAAATCACTGTCACCATTGGTGTGGGTTTAGACTTTTGAAATACAAAGCACTAGATTGGTAGTTTAAAGAAAAAATGAGTACATTCAATCTGAAAGATCGGTACTAATCCTTCCAAGAAGTAGTTCCGTCTGATAGTCAGTATTGTAGTATTCGCGTATAATCCGGTACTCCGGTACCGTTTTGACGGTGGGGCCTTACTCGTACTCGGCTAGCAAAACTCGACTCATACTTGTACTCGATACTTAATGTTCGAAAAAATTATTTATACTCGAAGTCACTGTACTGGATAATCGACTGAAAATGTGCTCGGACTCCAACTTTAAATACTCCTGATCAAAATACTTTCCTTTCCGCTTTCGATCCTACGCGTGTGCATAGAGGAAAAAGTAAAATTGAAGTTGTCTTTGATGTATTGTTTTTTTTTATTAAATAGTTATCATAACAAGCACAAAATGTCATTTAGAAATTAGTCAAACATTACTTTTTTTATTGACCTTATGCACGCACGTCTCATGAGCGGCGACTGTGCCACGCTCACCGTTTCGGGAGTCAATACAATAGACCGTATGCACATGGCGTCATTTGAGTAGGGCGCCCTCGCCTAGAGGTCAAAAGGAGGCTGTTCATTGGCCAGTCCTGAGCGCCGCACTTACACGTCAGTGCGTTTTCATCGTTTCATCGTTGGTTTACCTCTAAGATGGCGACCGGATGACGTCAATGCATAAGGTCTATTAATGCAAACGTCTCGTCGCCTGGAACGCGCACTACACTGTATGTTAACACACAGTGACATTGACTTCCAAAATGGCGCAAAACAAGATCGTTGTGATGATGACGTCAGATGAATTGAGTCAGTATACTTTGCAGTATTTTGTTTTTATAAAGTCTTTGTACTTGTACTCTGAGAGACTTGGTACTTGGCTTTTAAACTCAGAATACTCAGTACCCGGTAAATGGTCCAAGCACTTGTACTCGAGCACTAAACTCGGGCAACTTAGTACTCGGCTGTTCTTGATTCTCAACTTAAAAGTACTCGACCACAATGCGGCTAATTAGATGAAACATTCACAGGTTTATTATTTTGTTGTTAGCCATACGTCGATGTGTGTTAAGCACTGTATACTCAGTACTTTCCTGAGTCCTGTGAAAAACAATTCACAGGCACATTACTCGGATGGATCCCTGATGCAAATTTAACATCTCTTAAAATTGGCATGTTTGCTATCATGTTTGTTTATTATACACCAGATAATTATTGTACTCGGGAGCAAAAAAGACAATGATGTACTCTCTCTTCCAACAATCATGACAAGGGATTGACTCAACTTCCTTTACGTAGTTCGATTATTCAATGAACTGTTTCAGGTCGCATTATAATCGATGGAGTCGACATCAAGTCTGTTCCCCTGACTTCTCTGAGGAGTAAGATTAGCATTATCCCGCAGGATCCTGTTTTGTTTGAGGGGACTTTAAGGTAAATTGTAAACTAAACAAATCCGTTAAGATCATTCGATGTTTATTTGGACTGCGAACAGCCAAATGAATGCTTTTACGACCACAATGAATTTTGGAGTAAAATGAGGTTACACTTTCTAGAAACGTTTGAACTGTGTCAGTATTATAGACCTTTCTTTTGCAACGTCACAGCCCGAGTTTTTGCCAGTATGGATGAAACTACGGAGAGCCATCAATGCAAAGCAAAAACTGATAATCACAGTTTGCAAAAATGTTACGCAAATATTGTTTACAATTTTTAAAAATGTTGAATTTGGTCACAACAAATTTTCAGTTTTGTCAACAAGACCTGATTGTTTTGCTACATTTGGCCTTCCATACCAACCAGCGCCGTTTGTTTATCAACGATAGAAAGGTATATTGTATCTTACTAGTTATGAAACCAAAGGAACCCCCAAGAGCGACAAACGCTGTGACCCGCTGGCCTGATTATACCTGTGTTGAGAAGATGATGAAGAAATGTCTTTTTTAGATGTGGGAGGCGAACCCCTACTGGGGAAGACCTACGCAATCAGGTATGAGACTGAAAACCCAATGCATATGCAAGGCTCCGGTACGGGAATCGAACCAGGGTCCACATAGTGAAAGGCAGGGAAAGAAACAACTGAGCCGACCTCAATGCCCTGTACATTGTCCAATGACCAATGACCTGCAAATAAGGCAAATTCTCGCGATATTTTTGAAATCGCTGCTAAAATGATAACACTTTACACCAATTCTCTTGGTGAGTGGTGACGGTTTGGAGCTGGAAGTGCAATGTAAACGAATGTTATAATTATACAAACATGTACATGAACATTCGTGACACCACCTCCGGCTCCAAAACGTCATCACTCACCAAGAGGATAATGTATCATTGTATACTGGCAACAGTGTACAACAGTGTACGTCACAAATCTATAAGTGTGTAACACTTTGTTTTTCACCAAATAACAGGCATAACTTGGACCCATGTGGTGTGATTAAAACCGACAAGGCCCTTTGGCGTGCCTTAGAAATCGCCCAACTCAAAGATATCGTTTCCTCATTTCACAATGGACTGGGTAAGTTACTGCTTAAACATTTCTTTGTATTTATGCTGATTTCAACACTGTTACATAATACTGTAAAAAAAACTGGGTTTCTTTACATTATCTTTACTGTAAATAGAATTCACAGTAAAAGCCTCTTTAGAAAGCCGGTACTACCGTGGTTTACTGTATTTGAATTACAGTAATGTCGCAAACGCATGCAACAGTAAAAAGCTGCATTGTTTTAACGGTAAGTTAACGTCTTGTATAGTTAACGGTGAATTACTGTCACGGGTAACATTCATTGACTAGTTTATTTAAAATCATATATTATCTGTAACTTACACAAAAATTGCAAATTTGTTTGGCAGGTTTAGAAAAGTGGTGCGATATCCATGAAAATATAACTAGTCATAAAGAAACACAAACGTATGCTATGTGTGTCTTTACATTGTACACCCATTGTTATAAATATGATAAGTGTTATTTGAAATAGATACAACGACCCATCTGACTTTGTTACATGACTATCACGGCAAACGTTTGTCCTACATGTCCTATGTTGGTCGTATATTCAATGATGCAAGCACATGTCATTTCTTTCTTTAAAGAAATGATTTTGAAAGACTTTTGCCTCTTCTTTTAAGAAAAATAAATATATAAAGAGATGAGCACAAATTAATACAAATTAATGTTTTGAGTACGTTATCATGATTGAACAACCCATAGATGCTCTGGTGACTGAAGGTGGTGAGAATTTCAGCGTTGGTCAGCGGCAGTTGTTCTGCCTGGCTCGGGCCTTCCTCAGGAAGTCCCGTATCCTCATCATGGACGAAGCCACCGCCTCAATCGATCTGGAGACGGTAAGGACTAGTGGTAACTTATATTCAATGGGAGTTTTTGGAAGGCTGGGTGGCAGCAGACTTACCAGGTAAATTTCCATTTTTGGCGTAGTTCTCAGCATGCCACATTCCCGAGAACAATGAACTTGCCTGGTGAGTCTGCTGCCACCTAGTGTCCTCAAAAGTCTCCCATTCAATCCATTTCAATTTAATTTAACGCAAAATTTATTTCCATACTTTCCAATTCCAGATGTGTACATAAGGTAAAGAAATACAAACTAAATTAATAGTAGAAATTTTGAATTATAATCGAAAACAAAACAACAAAAGAGGTTAATATAGGTTTTCCCAGCCAAATTCAGCAAAATATCGTTCAATTTCATTATTGCGCTTTCAAATTCACGCGATTTCTCTAATTCAGTCAAACTAGGGTTTCTTTTTGGGTATTATTGCATTCAGTTTCGTTTTGGTGCACTCAGGATCCCTTTCTTTTCATTCTATTTCGTTTATAGGCATTCAAGATTAGAAGATTGCCATTCTTATGTTGAATATCTACTACCTTTTCCCAATAGGTGCAATCAAATTCAGAGTCATCGAAGCGCTCTGCGATTTTGCACCTAATGTTCGTTTCTTTTTCGTTTATGGGTAACGGATTTCAACATTTTGAGCGTTCAAATTTAACATGAGTTTGATACGGCTCATGCTTGCGTTTTAAGTTAGCGATAATGTTCTTTTTACGGCAGTTGTGTGAATAATCTGTTTATGAGTTTTTAATTTAATTCTTATATTTGGTCTTAATTGTAAATGTTTTCCTTCTACTTTGTTACACACTAGAAATTAGATTGAAAATCACTCTAATTAGATTGAAAATAACTTTTTTCGATTGAGGCCACGGTAAAACATTTTGCATTTTGTCCCTAGTTTCAATCGAATAGAGTAAATTTTAATCAAAAACTCATGAAGAGAGTACCCCATGATTAAACTTTAAAATGTGTCTAAGAACAGTTATATAAAGTTTTATGGCATTACAAAAAAAATAAACAATACAATAAACAATATTTTGCTTGCATTTACTTGCAATGTAAATGTTTGCTTTGGTCTTAAATTCACTTTTTGTCATCTTCTTTATTCGTTAATGTTTAGATCTTGCAAATTAACTCTCGAATACTTCAATCAGCCTTCCTCTATCTACAGTGCTCAATCCTCGTATGACCACAGGCAGACATTATTTTTTGCTTCAAAATCGTATATTTAGTGAAAGGTATAACTCGGCAACAGTGTAGAAATGAATTCCCCTCATAATATCCTAACTTTATATATAGGCAAATACGAACCAGAAAGGGCATACCGAAGAAACGAATTTAAATGCAAACATTTCTAAAATGTTTGCCAGTTGACGAAAATGAATTGTCAACCAGCCCGTTTCTGCTGTCTTTGACGAAATTGAATGAACTAAGTGACCATTTTAAATTGAATGATTTTATTTGTCAAATGAATGCTCACGTGTCGAAATTGAATGACTCTTTTTAACTGTTGAATGTTGATGTACCCGAGGATTTATTTTCAAGCGAAATTGAATGACTCCGGTATTAACTTGAATGGATTTTTGTTGAAATTGGCCGGGAAAACCTATAGTATGGGGATATTTATGGTATAAAGCATATGCCTGTCGAGAACAGTCTTCACACAGGCGGACAAGCAGGCGGACAAGGAGAAAACAAGACTAACAACAAAGACAAGAGATTGAACAATCCAGACAGAGACAAAAGGATTTGTAATTAAATGATATCCTATGTCCGGGGTCGTGGGTTTGAATCCCACTCGTAGTAGGCCAATGCCTGTGGAATTTTTCTTCTACGGGACTCGGGGAAAGCACTGAGGACTCGGGGAAAGCACTGAGGACTCGGGGATTCAGAATCATCGGTGTGTGGTAAAACCCCAAATTATTATTAACATTGCCTTGATTGAGATCCCCAGTAAGTCAGCGTCTTATATGTGTTTCAATTTCGCATCTCAAATGTTCTCAAATGAACAATGCGAAAAGATCAAATCGCTTTCATAAATTTCTTCTTAAAGTGTATGTAGCTCCCATAAAAATAAACTGTTCGATTTCGGTATTAAATGTCGGATTTCCCCGAATACACTATTTCAGACGCCATCGGTATTCATGAGGCGGTATAGGAAATCACCAATCTCTGTTGTTTTCTATGGTAGCCCCAATAGACCGATCCATTACGCCCCGCCCCTTACGTGTTGACCAATCAAAGCATTGGCTACACCACTGAAAGTACGACAAAAGTCCGACATGAAAAACTAGAATGTAAACGTGCACGCGTTCGTCGTGCAGTGTGGCATTGAAGAGAGGCACACTGTGCTGCCCACGTGTAACAGTGGTGATATAGCAAATGCTGTGATTGGTCAGTATGTTTAGGGGCGGGGCTTAATGGATCTGTCTATTTAACCGGCGTATAAAAGGCGGGATTGGAAACTTGTCAATGGCTTGATAAGCTTCTACCTGTTAATTCGTTTTAAACAAACTTTGAAACAAAGAAATCAACATGAATTTATTCCACACCATGTTTTCCGTATCAGATCCTTCTTGACTTATTCTAAGGAATGCGTGTGTTTTGGATTTCAAGGGAATATCAGAGTTATTGAGATAGAAGACAGTAATCACAACCATAAGATAAAGACCGTGTTTTTTTCTGGAGGTCTTGGTTACTCTGTTGGCGGGCTCCAAGATCAAATTTAACACCGTTTTAACGAGAGGTTAGAGACGTATTTTTTTTCAACTTCCTTTAAGGACTCTATCTATTGAAAAATGAGTGTTTCGCAAGACTGAATTTGATCTTAATTAATTGGATCCCCTCTTTAAATGTAATTCAACCTTTTAACAGGTGTGCCCTGGCTTTGAACATTCATTTCACTCATAGATGTTGCGTTCTTTTCAAACAGGATACGATTCTGCAGCGTGTTGTAACAGATGCCTTCGCTGATTGTACCGTACTGACCATTGCTGTAAGTGAACTGTTGACATTTTTGTTTCATTCCCAAAACCTGTAATAACAATTCAATGCTTTGTCTTTACTTCTTTAAAGGCAAAGTATACCTTTGGCTTTTGGAACCGTACATTTGCCTTAATGCTATATAATTGTAGATATATACCATAAAACTAACCTGTGTAAATTTCATTTCAAAAGGTTTTTGAAATATTGCCAAAAGTCTGGAGTGGTTGTGTTCACACAGAAGAAGTATCCGCCATTGGAATACACATTATGAGAAGCGTTACGGCCATAACACTTCTCAGATTCAAATTTTTGGGGATAAAAAAGTGATATATTTTTCCATAACTGCAGTACTTCAAAGTGAAACGTTTCTCAAAATGCATTATATTGTCCAAAGCTGCTGTACTTCTTACCTAGTTAGTTATTATTGCCATAAATTTTCAGAGTCATTACCAAACGTATACAGACCCTTTAAAAAAACAATTATATGTTCTGTGATTAATCCCTTCAAAGTGTTGGCTTCAAAAAGAGCGCGAGAACAGACCAAGTAGGCCCAATTTCATGGCGGTGCTTGCCGACTAGTTATGCGCTTACCAGCGCCCCGTAAAGCGCGTACTTCTACGGGCCGTCAGCGCAGAAATCCACGGTAAGTACCTGCATGACATTGGGCCTTGGTTCTTTTCAGAGGTCAACCAACACTTCTTCCGAGAAGAGAATGGAGTGAACGAAACACTCCAACATGGAAAACCTTAAACTCTATCTTAATACAGACTAGGCAGTTTGGCTTGCCTGTGGCCTCAATAGACCGTTCCGGCCTGTCAATCAAACTGTGCGCATTGACCTCGGTCAAACTCGGTCACGCGTGAAGGGTAAACGTACATAAACTAATATGTGTGGGTGCAGGGGCTTGTGCCAAAGCCGGAACGGTCTATCTTCTCAATGTCTTTCTCTTTTACGTCACTCCACACCAAATTGTTTTGACCTATAAGATTGAAATGCCTGGCCAAGTGATAAGCTGTTTTAATTTGGGACTACCGGCCTCAGTCCTTCTGAATCCCTCACTTTGGCAACCGGCTATTGAAGGAATTGGGCATGTAAGGGTTAAGCTATATTTTTACGGGTCGGTTTAAAATTGCAAATAGGCCGAAATTAACTAGGCCTATTATATATTATGCATGTTGTAATGTGTCATGGGTAGATCAAACACACCGATTTGATTTTAAATACAAATTCGAACTTTGTGAAAACTGTTTTTTCCCCAGTTTTATTTGTGATGAAGACGGTATTGGACCCATTAGTTTTTAATTGGCATGATTCAGTTTTGATTGGTTTATATGTCTTCCTCATGATGCAGCATCGGATCGCAACCATAATGAACTCGGACAGGGTTCTGGTTCTGGAAAGTGGCAAAGTAGCAGAGTATGGAACGCCCAATGAACTCAGGGGAAAAGAAGATGGACTATTCGCTTCACTCGTACGAAACACTAACCTCTGATCGGCTTTTGCCCCCTGCAGTAGCTATCATGTTTTAGCTAAGAATCGGACTTGGTCCCCCTTTTTCAAATCCTCTGCGTTAGCATAAGTTGTTTCTTCTTTTTATTGATTTGCATTCTTGTATGTTATTTTTTTTTTGGGGGGGGTGGTCGTTTATAGTCCCTTTTTTATTGTAAAAGATTTCGCAATTCGGCCCTTGGCCGCTAATTTTTCTAATGTTCTTATAAATCGATTCAAATCAATAATTATTTGACACATAAGAAGCAGGCTTATTGCGCATAAAATTATATTTTATAGGCCAACTGGCTCAATTATTTTCCCACAATAAGATACATTATTTTTGACTCTCACGTGACATAATCCGACCGAGGTGCGTTTATAATTGACTCGAGTGTAGTCATGTTTGACTGTGACATGATTATGGGCCAACTGACTCAACTATAACACGCTTAGAGTAGCCATGTTTGAATGGTCAGAATGCAATTTTATATGGTATATGAATTTTTAAGATAATATATGAATGGCCAGTCTGTTCATTGATAATTAATTGAGACACTGCCAGTAGTCATGTCTGACCCTAAAAATGATGTGCCAAGGGCAAACGTGCTCATTTTAGTTGACTCACTAAGAGTTGGCCCTGTCTGACTCGTATGGTTGGCCAGTTAGTTCAGTTATATTTGACTCACTGAGAGCAGTCATGTCTGACTCTGGAATGATATCAAAAAAACATGTTTGGGGAGTTTTGTGGGGGTTTTTGGTGTTTGTTGTTTTTTTTTTTATTATAAATGACAGCCAAAGAGTAGTCTTGTATTATTCTGGAATGATGCATGAAGGGCCAACTAAGTCGACCTTAATTGAATCATTATGGGTTTTGTTGAACAATGTCCGTGCACCATGGTGACGGTAGATTAACTAAGTTCAACGACCCCTGGATATTCCAATCATACACTCCGAACACAACCCGGGCCAGATTTAACCCGGATTAATAATAATAATAATAGTGTACATTTACAATGCGCCATGTCTGTCATTTAATGACACTCCTGGCGCCGAATTATCAAATCTGGTGGAGATTGTTACAAATGATTTTATAAGACGAAGCAACCATAATACAACACCTTAAAAGGGAGACAAGGTGGGATGGCGCATATTGCTGCCAGACCGAGCCAGAAACACGGGGGGCAAACCCCTTCTCTTTACGATAAGTGTACTGGGTTCTTCAACGTGCATTACACAACACACGGGACCAATGGCTTTACGTCCCATCCGAAGGACAAAGCAATAATGGTTAAGTGTCTTGCTTAAGGACACAAGTGTCACGACCGGGACTCTAACCCACACTCTGCTGATCAGAAACACCAGAGCTTGAGTCCGGTGCTCTTAACCGCTCGGCCACGACACGCCGGGTCGGAGAATGCCTGACCCAACCTGTGTCAGGGTGACCCAGAATCCGAGTCAATTAAAATCCCCATTTTAACCAGTTTCCGGTCAGTCTGACCAAGAAATGGGTTTGGCCCCCCTGGGGCCCGAAATCCCGTTTAAATCCTACACGGTCGTTTTTGGATGCACTCATTTATGTGTATTCCTTTTATTCTTTTATATATTTACATTTATATTTTTTCGTTATTATTATTATGTAATTGGATGAATTTGTTGGATCTAACATTTGTTCGCGTGATGAACTTATTGTTTAGGTAATTCAGTTGATTGTCTAACTATGGGAAAAGTTACCTACGCATGAATAAACGTCGCTAAGAAAAAAAACAATCGAAGTCATTTGTTAATTAATCCAAATATTGGGACAAGCGTGTTGTACGTCCAGGTGTGGATTGCACAAAGCGCTAGGATCTCGAGTTTGGACAAATAACTATAGTCCTAACTTATAGGACTAGTCATAAGTTAGGACTGGCCCTAAGTTAGGACTAGTTTTGTGAAATCCACCCCTGGTGGGGATTTCACAAAGCGCAAGGACTAGTCGTATCTCAAGTGTGGACGAGTAACTAGACCTATAGGACTATAGGACTAGTCATGCGTTAGGACTGGTCCTAAGTTAGTACTGGTTTTGTGAAATCCGCCCAAGGTCAGGGATTCCATGCGTACATTTTGTTCTTGAAATCGGACGCTTTTGGTGAGGTCCCCCAACCACTACTCTATGATGTTTCTTTGAGAGTATCACACAACCAATGCACTTTTTTTTTTAAACTGCACTGGTTCTGAGCCGAAATTTATGATCCCATCAGATCCAAACAAAGAGTAGTTAATGGGACACCCTGACCAAGTCCACCCAGAACTTTGTGTTGAGAGACTTGCGACAACTTGCGATTAGAAGCCATTTTCGATATAAAAAGAAAACAAAAAAGAGACGCATGTTTTATTTGTTTTATTTTATTTTATTTTATTTTATTTTATTTTATTTTATTTTATTTTATTTTTATTTTATTTTATTTTATTTTATTTTATTTTATTTTATTTTATTTTATTTTATTTTATTTTATTTTATTTTATTTTATTTTATTTTATTTTATTTTATTTTATTTTATTTTATTTTATTTTATTTTATTTTATTTTATTTTATTTTATTTTATTTTATTTTATTTTATTTTATTTTATTTTATTTTATTTTATTTTATTTTATTTTATTTTATTTTATTTTATTTTATTTTATTTTATTTTATTTTATTTTATTTTATTTATTTTTTTTTTATTTTTTTTTTATTTTTTTTTTAATTTATTATTTTTTTTTTTTAATACACATCCAACAGCGCAAGCACCAATAACATGATGGTGATTAGGAAACGAGAAGAAATGTTCAGTTTTAGAAGTGGGAGGAAACCCCCAAATAGGGAAAAACCCACGCAATCGGGTAGAGACTGAAAACCCAATCCGCATGTAAGGCTCTGGTCCGGGATTCGAACCGGGGTCCACAGAGGTGAAAGGCAGGGAAAGAAACAACTAAGACAACCTGATCATGTGCGCACATAGGGCGTCCGTGTAGACTGCACAATGGGTTGTGTTATATTCGGACCGAAAATGGCGTAAAGCAACCTCGTGACCAAAGAAAAGTGGTCCTTCTATGGCCCAACCCTCTAATACACCGATCTGAGTCTGCCAAGAAACTGCTCACTGATGGACAGTGTGTCTATGTGAGAATAAAATAATACATTTATACTGCGCTTTTCCAAAAATGATCAAAGCGCGTTACTAATTAAGAAGAAAAATGAACCATCAAAATGGTGTGCGTGGTTGTTGCTTTATAAGTGATTTCACTGCTATACTAGCACGCTGAGTGGAATATACATTTAGCAAGAACTAAAAGGATAACAATTGCACAGTATTGATAATTATATTGATCAGAGACTGGCGTGTTTCTATTCAGTTGTGACTTTTTACAAACATCCCAAAATAGAGCTAGCATTATTGATATTTTTACTTACATTTAAAAAAAAAAGTTAGATATTGTAAATCGATTGCACAGTCGATTCTTTAAACAAGTGTTGCACACTTTACACGTCATGCACTGATTGAGTGGTAAACTGTAGAGGGCGCACTGCATTATGAATATTTCGTGTAACACGTGTTTTTTTAAAGAAAATATAGATGCAAACTTTAGAAAGTTATTTATCTTTCATTAATTTGTGAAATATTGATCAAAATAATTTGGAACTCGGCGGCTGTTTTTAAATATTGCATCGGTAACACTGTCTGACTCTTTTGTATGGGAAGCCTTAAGTATCACAAAATGTATAAACTGGCTTGGCAAAAATTTGCCCCGCTTAGTAATAAACTACAACTTTTTTTATGAAGTATAAGTTTCCTTTCTGTTCTTGATAGTAATGTGGTATTAATTTGATAGCATTATTAGTGAAATAATAAACTGTTATATTTTTTCTTTAGCAGTGAAGGCCGCCCATTAGCCATTTTTAGGTATGGCGGACATTATAAGAGTGTGTTGTTTGGTTTTGACGTATACAGACAAAATTAACCCAAACCAAATAGTGCCCTAGTAATGTGTCAACCATACCTCAAAATGGCTCATTCTTTTGCCAACCATGGTTAGCAGTCCAGTCAAAACATGTAATGACCCAAAATAAATGGAAATTGTGCAAAATAGACGAATAAATTATTATTATAAACCACAGTCTGAGTGTTGCGATCGACCAATGCAATCAGCAGCCTCTGGTTCCCTGGTGACAGACAGATCTCTGGATCCCAGCTATAGTTGGGCCGTCCCAACTGTAACACTCAAATTAGTCTTGGTTTATTACCTTCTTGTTGTTTGAGCCCACGATCCACCTCACCCACGAACTATCACCAATAGAGGGCGCTATCTCAAGACAAACCACTATCTCTCAGGGTGCACCCAACTAAAATAAACTCCAATAGCACATAATGCAAAACGCTAAATATTCAAAAATACTTTTAAAATACTTTAAAGTTTCACAACGTTTTCAAATAAAGAAAAATTGTCATTGAGTCCTAAACTTCCACCCTCTGGTCAATTTGATATGGGTAGTCCCAAGGCCCGTCGAGTTGTTCTCTGTCCAAGTAAAAACACCCCTACACTTGTGTATATTTCAAAACGTCCGAGCATCGATCTTGAAAATGGTCCTACACCTAAGAGCAAATATGACTATTTTTTCAGGGCCGGGCCCAGGTCATCCAAAATACCTCGTTAGAAGTCAACAACCCCCAGGTCACAATTGTGCAAAGTTTTTTTTACGCTGTACCCCTTGGCCCTCAAATCGTTAGGTGCACCAAGACTATCCTTTGAGCTAGAAATCGAGATCAAAATTCCGTACGCCCTCTATTGCTAGAATTGAGGTATTAGCACGAGGATAGTCTTGGAACCAAGACTACACTCAAGTCGGGACCGGTCCCAACTGTAGCTCGGACGGAACATGATCACTACGTCACCGAAATACAAGACATCACGTTAATCCTTATCACATTACTGCTTATTGTATTATTTTCAAGGATCATGGAGGAAAGAATTTGCAAGGATGAACTGTTAACAGTTGATTGTCTACGGATCTAGACGATGTATTAAGTCGGATTAAAATCTCTAGGTCGTGCAAGATTGTAAGACTACATCAATATCACGGAAGAACTACCCTAGAAGAAAAAAAAGTATAATCCTTTTTGAGATATGGTGGACACAATATACTATGACACTGTTAAGATTGGGTAAATTTGTCTGTATACACCCAAACCAAACAGTGCACTCCAGACCTACACCATTATCTCAAAAAGGGTAATTGAGATTTGGAGTTTTTGACATAACTCGGTGTTCGCCTTGAGAATAATTCTGCCGATTTGGAATGGGGAGGAGGGGATGGGGGCTCAACAACAAAAAGCGTCTAAACCAAATATATTAAAGGTGTATAAATCGTTGATTTTCGGAGCGGGGGATTTCAATTTCGGTCTCTACTTTTCAATAACCATCCAAGAACCTGTCAACAATTCCGTCGTCGAATTCGGTATAGTGGCGTATTGGTGTATTGAGTAATTTGATGCTTCGTCAGGGACAGTGGCGTAACTAGGGGCAGGCACGGGGGGGGGGGGGGGCACGTGCCTTCCAATTAATGTCCGTGCCCCCCCCCCCCCCCACCCGGGTGCACCCCCCCACCCCCATTTGAAATCCGCACTTTTGAGATTACAAATTAGTAAAGTAAAATGTTACATTTTTGTGAGCTTTTATGTAGTAATTTCAATGTTTTTGTAAACTGTTTTTCTATCTACGTGCAGTGTTTTTGTTTTACCTCCATGTCAGATTATCTTATAACAAAAATAGTAAACGGCATAAAAAAGCGCCGAGAAGGGGGCTGGTTCGGAAAAGTGAACATTTTTAATTGGCCAGAAGTGCCCCCCCCCCCCACACAAAAAAATGGTGCACCCCCTTGAGCCCCCTAAAATGTTACCCTATAATTTTCGCCACTGGTCAGGGATTACAACCACTTTCATAAATTGCAAAAAGTTATTCATCTATGGTTCTGGACCTTGCTTTATGGTCGTTAAGATTGCGACAAACAAATGAGGCCTAAGCAGCAGTGATATGGGAGGTCATCAAATGCCTTTTCGTCGACTTTGACGGGACGTCAGCCTCTTCCCCCCCCCCCCCCCATGGTAAGACGGAAATGTTTCTCTGGCAGACTGGTTCACATGTAATTTGGTAATAAAATAATGAGGAAGCTTTCTAGATGAAGCATGGCACATTAAAGCCCCAGCTCAACATTGGTAAGAAGAACAACATAAATGTTCACATTATTACATATACCTTATATGGTATAAAGATAATGATGGCAGATAACTCTCCTTGAAATATTTCTGCCTGAAGTGTTATCGTTTTTAAATAATAAATGAAATAAAATCGGAAATTAGTTTTCGTCTCAGTGAGACGAAAACTTTGCCAATGGGAATGCCTACACAATAGCTGAATGCATTTTTATAGTTTTTTCGCAAGCAAAACAACGAAATGAGCTGATTGGTTTGATTACAAAAACTCTGGATTTGTGCAAAGAATCATTTGAAGCATTTACAGTCAGTTTACAAATGTTGAACACGGGCCTTAAGCCTCTTGATTCATGTTATTTTTTATTGAGGACCTGCTTGCTTTACGGAAGGTTGAGGCATTTCTGTCAACGCATGAGGTGAGGGTGTCTCCCCCAAACACCATTACTGTTTTTAATTTTAATATCTGTGATACGGAACTTGTTGGTGATGGGGGGGGGGGGGGGGGGGGCGGGTTGCGGGCGCACGGGCTGAGGCTGTTTGGATCCCACCGCCGGAGCCATCAATTGGTACTGGGTTGTAACACACGAATGACGTGAGTACGTTAATTTTCTCTACCATACCCGCACGTCATGGTAACACTGTGAGGTAATACCAAGTACGGGTTTTGATCTTGTGATATTTCACAAATAAGTTCTCCTTTTAGCAGTGCTTTTTATTGATTGATTTGAAATAACATTATAAAAATAGATTTAAAATGTCTTACTTCTTTTTGCTAATGTGCATTTGGTTCATGTTCATTATTTTGTTGGCGCCATCCTGAAATACCGCATCGATCTTTACCGGATTTTGTCAAGGTTTATCGGCAGCGGCATTTTTTCTCTAGGGGGCACGGGGCCGGGCATTGCTTTTCAGTTGGGGGGCAGGTACCATGTTTTTTATGAATAACATGTATTTTTTTTTTTTATGGGGGATCACCTGGGGGCACTGGAAATTCTTAGGGTGGGGCACATCCCCCCCCCCCGGCACCCCCTTGACTACTCCGCTGTTCGTCGAATGTTTAACGGCCATTTGTTGGGGCAGAGCTCAAGTTGTTAATTGTCATTTAGCCAAATTTCAAAAATAAAACACAAACACTGAGATAAGATACCGGTATTATGAAATTGGCTTCCAATCAAGGGCAAGCTTCCGTTGGAAGTCTTTAGCCTATGACTCAATCATATTATTCTTGTGAGAATACAACCCCGCGGTGCTTTGTGATAGCACCCCCGCGGCTAATCAGCATGCCACATGTCATCGGGAATCCGCTCAAAAGGTGTCAAATACGGGCCAGGGGCACTCCGGTCTTCCCTTGAAGAGACGGTGTTTACACCGCCTCAAGTGATGCATAAATCATGTGTGTAATGATTTGGAGAACCCACTGTAGTGTTATTAGTCTGTAACCATCGACAGTTAGACACGGCTAAACCGAGTCCAAACAGTTCGCCTTCAGAGGTGAGGTGAAGCGCGGTCGGTTGCTAGCTCTACCATCAAAAGTCTATCCCCACAAAAGCGAAGTCATCAGACCATCACAGGGAGCCGACGGAAATGCGCTTGTAATCTCCCACCTTTTTTGTGGAAAATTTAAGTGTTTTCAAATCCAGTGAAGACTAACTCATGAGGAATCAGTCGGTTGAGTGAGCCCGTAAGCCGTAGAAAAACAAGATTTGCGATCACAATTTTATGCACAATGGATTGTCGGGGGGACTGTGTGTGATCTTTTGAAGTCGGCCATTTCATTCTGTAGTGGCCCTTCGACCAGGAGTCAAACTCTGCTCTTTAACAGAGTGACATTTTTTTTTCTCTCTCGCTGGGGGAAACTCTTCAAGAGTCAAGTTGCTACTACATCAATCAGCCATGCTATGCATCAACTTTATCAGCGTCCTGCTGTATTTATGTTGCAGTTTTGGTCTGCGTGGTGTGTCCGCTCAGCCTTCCATGTACAGGTTCAGCTACCCGTGCCGGTTCCACGGGGCCGAGACGGACCTCGCTGATGAGAGGGGAGAGGTTGCACTGTCCATTAACATCGAGGGAGATCCGGAATATTACATTCCTGGAACTTGGTATCAAGGTAGGGCCCTTCTACATGGAAACAAATTATGTTCATAAATAAAGGACACTATTTTGATCACAAATTAATAGTAAAACAACTTAAACTTGATACTTGTTACATTTTATGGTTATAAAACGAGAATTAAGAAAAAAATCCCTTAATTTTACCACCATGACCACACTGTGAAACTAAAACTCGTTTGCCAATAAGTTCCATAAGTAATCTAAAATAGGTCTCAACCGCGGAACATTTGTTCCCTCTCAAAGACCACAAACATGAAAATTGAAACATTACATTACATTTACATTTTATGGTTATAAAACGAGAATTAAGAAAAAATCCCTTAGTCTTACCACACTGTAAAACTAAAACTCGTTTGCCAATAAGTTCCATAAGTAATCTAAAATAGTTCTCAACCGCGGCACATTTTTTCCCTTTCAAAGTTCACAGACATGAAAATTGAAATGTTGAACATAAACTTGTAATTGATTTCACCATACTTGTACATGTACTGATCTGTGGCTATTGGTGCGAAACAATTTTTCGCACTCATATTAATCGATCGAACTCGCATATCGGAAGCTCAAAAAAGATTGAAATTAAGCCTTTCAACACTTTGTACATTTTTTATAAACAAAACCAATGTACATATACGATATTATTAGTAAAAGACAACTTAAAAGAAGAAGAAAAAATTAACAAAACACGATTGGACATTTTTAAGTTCTTTTTTCTTCGTTACTAAATGCAAACGGACACATTCCTTTTGCAGAGAGAATGGGTTGCCGTAAACAATTTAAATTTTAGAATTTGATATTGACGGTCAACAAAGTTCGCGCACACATCTGCACCCGTGATAAATAAAACTCGACCCTTCTCGGATTTCTTCGCGAGGAGAAAGATTCATGCGGCCGGATGCTCCTTTTTAGACGTCGACGGTTTGATTTACCTGGCGTAGGTTGCCAACAATTTGTCAAAACAGCATACCAGCAATAAATAACAGAGCACCTCTGATGGAAACCAGACACGTTTTGCACTGAAATTTGACTCATCTCTGTGGAAAGGGATACATTTATTTGCCAGTAGAGCTGTCATAAAACGATATCCAGTTATGTGAAGATTTATGCTGATTCAGTTTTATTGACGACTGACAAGTTTATTTGAACCGAGTATAGGGAGGTAATTGTTTGTATAAAAGAAGCCTTAAAATACTGCCAATTCTACACAAAGGACCTTGTAATGGTATGAATGTACCGTTTACACAATGTAAAGATAATGCCTGCAAAAGGAAGTAACATTTCGGTCGGTCCGTGGCAAGAATATTCTTCCAGAATCATTGGCTGTAAATGGTTATATGAGGCCAAGATTTATCAAGGCCCAGAATTTCACACACTAAATCTAAGTGCTCTCAATTAGTTAATATCTTGAGTGTATCTTTCACCGATCTTTGATTTAACTTTGTGAAGCTATTTTCTGTTGTTCTTCCATACCGTTTGGAAGTAGATTTACGCCATGCCCGTGATCTCTTAAAGGGCCTATGAAGAGCAGTTTTTTTTACATATTTTTTTAATCAAATATCAATGCTGAAGGACAGTTTAAAGGAAAATGAAAAATAGTTGTTTGTACTAAAATTAAGGTTTAATGTACTAATTGAATTTTCAAAAATGACCTGTCTTAAACTGGACACATGAGGGCTCTGTTGTGTGACTCATGATAGGAATACAGTCTCACAGCAGCATTAAAAATGTACAAAATCAAAACCCCAAATTTTGCAAAAGAAAACAGCGGTCACTTCAAATTATGTATTGACAAGTTTAAACACTCATCAATAAGACGACAACCAAATATTAATGGAGTTGCCATTTGAAAAACAGAAAAGAAAAAAAATTGTGCACAAACCAACCATGATGTTGCAGCTTTGCCTTCGATGACATCACACATTTGCTCATAAATATGCAAAAGTCAATTTGCATAAAACACAAAATCCAGAAAAAGGTGTCAAAACACCCCAAATTTGGCAATCAAAATGTGAAATTATTTTATCAGAAGGAATGTAGAGTTTTTTCAAGTAATACAAAATCCTATTTCATAGGCCCTTTAATGTAAAAAAGAAAAGACAAAAAAGGTGAACATTTCAGTCTCTCGCCCGAGTGGTGTAAGTTTGGCTCTTTTAAGAGTGCAACTCACATGTGCATCAACCCAGAGTCACATTTGAGCAAACTTCACTCTGAATCAAGTTTAAAATACCCGTCTTTCACTCTAAAAAGAGTTGACCGCCATATGGCTCTTTGCAAGAGTGGTATGGCGGACAAAACAAGTGGTCTTTCACTCTTATACATTATTAGAGAGTAGGCCTACAGTCCACTATTGTACTTCGATTGAATGGACTTTCTGGGTCAGCATAGCAAACAATGCTCGAATGTAATCCATTGTTATATGAAGCAACATCGAGGAAGGAACCTTTAGATCCTTCCTTGATGGTCGATGGTGTGTAAAACAACCACCCTAGATAATTTATTGCCAGCTAATTCTGGAATTTGGGGGATAACCTTTTACAACTGTAAATCCTTTGTGTGACCTTCGTCCCGTCATTTCAACCGTGGAAATAATTTTGATAACTTAAAGGTATTATGCATGATTGGTCATTAACGGGCATTTTTAAAAGAACGATTTATAAAAACCCAATCTCACTGTTTTAATACAAGCACATACCAGTTCCAATTAGTGATTGTACACTTGTCGCTCTCTAAATGTAAAAGAGATTTCACTCTCTCGCCCGAGTGGCGTCATTTTGGCTCTTTTGAGAGTGAAACTCACTGTGCATCACCCTATTTGAGTGAAATAGAAGGGAACTTTACTCTGATTCGAGTTGAAAATACCCTTCGTTTTAATACTTTAAATAAAGGTGTGTGTTTTTTTTTCACTCTCTTACATTTAGAGAGTACAAACTTGGCTTTAAACAGGCTCAAGTCCTTTTCACATTACAGAGCCAGTTCCCAGGGAATAAAACCCCAGGAAATTCCCGGGGAGTTTTAACCCAACTGCCACCCCATGTTCGAATCACACTCAATTCTATTTTCCTGGGAAAAATCAACACTCAAGATGCTAACCCGGGGCAGGGGTGGCTTATTTCCCAGGAATTTGCCAGGGTTAGCGATTCAGGTGTGAACAAGTCAAACCAAATTTTCCTGGACTATACGTCTAGTGTGAAAGGGCTGCCCTAATTATAGTTTGATTAAAGCCCCAGCTCAACATTGGTAAACTGGCTGTAAATGCTTCCATTCTTTGCACAAATCAAGAAAATTATGTAATCAAACCAACCTGTGAAAATTTCAGCACATTTCGTTGTTTCATTTGCGAGAAAACAGTCAAAATGCATCCAGCATTTCTGTACGCATTCCTAAAGGCAGAGTTTTCGTCTCACTGAGACGAAAACTAATTATCGATCTTATTTCATTTATTACATGTATTTAAAAACAATAACACTTCAGGCAGACATTTTTCAAGGACAGTTTTCTACCTTCATTATATGTAAATCTGTGAACATTTATGGGTTTTTTTCTTTACCAATGTTGATCTGGGGCAACTGTATTTTCAAACGACCTTACATGATGTGCACATTGGTGGTCACGGTGGAAATTTTTCCTTGAAATCACTTTGCTTCATATGCTATATAGTGTTTGAAAAACAATTAGAACAATTTCAATTTTAATCTTGTGAGTCCAAAACTCGACGTCTGAAAGTAACGTCTGACGACCGATTGAGCATAGCGTTTCACGGGTTTGTTATTTCATGTATATGATGGGTCAAATAAAGTGCGGATTCTGGTCTTTGAAAATGACCAATTTTGTCCAAGTGGTTTAAACTTTCACGAAAGTTTATGCATTTGAAAGTCATACATCATGCTTTTTGCGCTTTTTATTTTGAATGTATATACTTCATTGACAGCACTATATATGGGCAACTGTGTGTACTAAGGGAGGGATGCACAATTAAACAGGCGGATAACTCGGGGCTAGCCTCGAGGGTTTTTAGGCTCTCCAGGGTTATCCAGGGTTCAACCTCGAGTTACCTCGAGTTACCGCTTGTTTAATTTTGCATTTCTCCCTAAACGGTACAGTGGCGTTGTTGTTCGTGGTAAATCAGTTCCCTTCTGATCATTCCTTGTACTTCTGTCTTATCTCAGTGAGCCTTGAAGCAACCTCAAACTTCAATTTCCTATCAGTCACTGGACTCTTCACCTCCCGAACCTCACCATCAGGGGCTGGCCCTCCCCTGGGAAATGCAGTGGGCACGTCCGATGCGGGCGCCCCCATCCCTGGTGTAGAGTACACATGCTCCATGGTTCACCAGCAGATGATGATGATACCCCAGAACCATGCCTCTGTCTACTGGATCGCCCCAGAAGAGGGCAGCGGTTGCGTCAACTTCATGTGAGTGCTTTGAAGAAGAAGGGGTTGGGTGGGGTCATGTTTTGTTTGAACATGCATGAGCTAAGAGTAAAACCAATGAATATCCTGTCTCTTTAATTAATCATGCGTTATTAAACAACATAGTTAAGATATTCTCCTCTTGTTATTGCTAGTGGGGCAGATGGGTAAAATACGTGGTGGAATAGTGTTGGAATTTGGCACACGGTCAGAGTATGTCAGTGAAAAAGATATTTGGCTTTAGGGACCATCGCATGCAGGTTTGGTTTTTTTAAAAAGTACAGCTAGAATAACAAGCAATTTGCTAAATTCTCAAAATGGCTCCTGTTGCTTGTTCTTCTACCTATATTTTTTTCAAAAGACAAATCTGCGATGGCCCTACAGCCAAATATCTTTCTCATGACATACTCAATTGACTGTGTGTCAAATTCCATGCTTGTATCATCAACGGCTCAATCCCATCACCTATACCTGGCTTACGATGAGTACTTATATTACGACGAAGAACTTCTTTGAAGAGGGTTTTTAGGTGGGTGGACTCAAACATATTTCCCTCCCTTCTAAAGTAGCTGCCTCAAAACATGGGAGTTAGTAATGGTTACCTAGTACATTTTTTTTATCCAGACAATAATTCCAGGAAGAGAGTGATTGATTTTTGTTGCCATTGCCGCTGATGCTTTGACAGTCACTCAACATGGGTGAACATTAATGCACTCTCAAGTGGCCCAATCCTAAAACACTGCGCATAACATTCTCAAGTGGGAAATGCGTTTGTCACGTAAACAAGACTGTCATTAAAGAGAAGGTATGCAGCGTTCGAAGTGACGGCTGTTGACAGTGGCTTCGACCGGCTATGACCGAATCGGAAATAGCCGTAGCCGCGATTCGGAGACGGCCATATTACTGTCATAGTTGGATAAACTTGACCATATCTGCTGAAGAAAAAAAGATCGCACGCACTACCTTTTCTTGAACATTTATGGTTCTTGTATTGCTCTATGTATCAATTTGTGTGAAATGGAACAGTTGTAAATTTTACACTCGATAGTTGTTGAGGGGGAAAAGGGACATGTTTTTTTTTGTGTTTTTTTTGTGGGGGGGGGCAACTATTGTGCCCCCCTAATCACAAAGGTGTCATTGTGGTGAGTTCACATTGAGCTGTTTCTACCTGGCCTTATTTTAAACTATGTATGAGTTGTTAAACTCTTCTACAGAGTTTATAAAGTTTTACAGCATTGTCCTTATGAATAATTATAAGGAACTATATGTAACTATATTAAACACAGTAGTACTAACGTGAAGTTTTCATGAACAGTTTTGTAGAATGTGATTGACTACTAAAAAAGATACAAACACGCAGATGACTGTTTCATGAACTGAAAACTTAAAAGGAACTCCTTTAAAAATGAAAGTATTTCCCCCTTTAATACGTCAGCGATTACCATCGAACTCGACCATCCTGTTTGCATTACGTGCGTGTGGGTGGCTGGACCTTGATGTTTTGTTATCAAAAAGTCTGGACAAGTTTGAAGTCTGGGTCAATAAACTTAAAACAAACATGACGTATTTAATAATGTACCAAGGAATCGAGTATAAAGACCGGTTTCTGTCTGAGGATTTATGTATGCGTGCGCTTTGCAGTCCATTGTTTCAACGGGAAAGTGCGTCATTGTTTATTGAATAATAAATTAATTCAACATTCTTTAGTTTTCGATAAACCATGGAGGTAGCTCCATGAATAAGATACGCCATCCATCACCACAACCACTTTGAGAAAATGTCATCAGAATTCAGCGATCAAGTTTGATCTTCGAGTAAAAGCAAACAGGTTTGCATGGTATGGTGGCAGGAATTTCTTGAACGTTGTCGGTCTTATTTCGATTGCAACAACCAAAATAAGGAACCTTTTACTGTTTGTGTGTGTGTACACATGGTACTGTATCCCTCGACGTTGACAGTAATTAATTAACACGTTAAAAATACTATAGTACGGCGGGTAGGTGATGGGATTGTGCCTTTACTGACACAAGCATGAAATTTGGCATCAGTCAGAAAGTGTCATGAGAATGGTAAAAGGGCCAACGCAGATTTGTCATTTGAAAAAAAATCTAGGTAATCTAACAAGCAAAGGCAGCAATTTTGAAAAATTTTGAAAATTGCTTGTTATTCTACCTGTACATTTTTTTCAAAATTCGAATGAGCGATCTGTATAATCAAAGGCACAATCCCCCCCCCAAAAAAAAAAAAAATAGTCCTCTATCTGCCCCCACTATAGACCTTTATCATGCTGCCACCATCTTGGTCATGTTCCCTGTATCCAATAACAGTAAGAAATGCTAATATTCATGGTACAAAAAGGAACCAGACTATTTACCCTTCCAGCCTCGGTTTGGTTACATTGGTTTGAATGGGAGAAAATCAAGATGGCCGCACCATGATAAAGGTCTATTATAGAGGATTGTTTTAGCCCTGTGACATCACGTTTGCAAAAGAGCCACAGAGAATGGACTTCCTGCAGACATGATTTGTACACAGCCCAAAGGAAGAAACCATTAAATTTGATATTTGCCAGTTTTGGGGGTTTTTTATCAACTTTTGATATGAAGAAATTTTGCACATCTCAAAACTTGCTCAGCTGTTATTTTTTATAACTCTCAAAATGTAAAAAAAATCCTATATGACCAGTGTGTCATCTTGCCTGCCAGAAAGACCCTGGAATGGTCACGCTTTTTGTAAACAAAGGTATAATGTGGTCTATTGGTATGAACTTTATTATCACGATAATTACTTTACTTCACTCTTTTTTAATTTCTTTCTATATATCAGATTAGCTAAAAGAATCGAGATTTATAGTTACCTACTCATGAGAACTCTAAAAGGCATCTTAATTGTCTAAACTTTACGTCTAGCCACGAAAGCTCGTTAACGTGGAAAAAGATGTGGATGGTCATTTTGAAGCTTTCGTACCGGATGCAGCGCTAGGCAATTCTTAAGTTTTCATAAGTTACTATTATATACGAAAGAATGTTATGCATAATAGTTCGGCCTTTTCCCACTATGCTAGGCCCTATGCTCACAATAATTTCTTATTTCTTTGGGAATATAATAAAGATTTCCTTAATTCTCTCTAAATGAAAAAAAAAAAAAAAAAAAAAAAAAATAGTGAAAAATTCACTCTTTCGCCCAAGTGCAGTGGTGTCATTTTGACTCTTTTGAGAGTGAAATTCACTGTGCATCACTCCTTTTGAGTGAAATAGGAGCGAACTTCATTCCGATTCAAAAGAATTGTCTGCCATATGGCTCTTTGCAAGAGTGGTATTGCGGACAAAACCAGTGGTTTTTCACTCTTTTTACATTTTGAGAGTTCGTTTATTTTATAGGGTGAATGCATTTCTGGGCCAGCAGGTGGTATTGAAGGATGCCCTGTCGTTGCAGTTGTGTGAGCGAGGGATGCCGACACCCCTTCCTTTCAGACCGCAATTAGGTTTGTTCTGAACAGTTGTGTTTAATAATATCTTTATTATGATCATTATTAATTCTTTCTGGTAACGAAACCAAGGGACGCTTAAAAGTGACTTGCACTGTGACCCATAGGCCTGAAGATACCTGTGTAGAGAAGATAGTTTTAGATGTGGGATGGGAAAACCCCAAATAGGGAAAACCCATGCAATCAGGTAGGGACTGAAAACCCAATCCACATGCGCAAGGCTCTGGTCCGGGATTCGAACTGGGGTCCACAGAGGTGAATGGCAAGGAAAGAAACCACTGAGCCAACCTGAATGCCCTGAATCTTATCACTCAGTAAAGTTGCATGGCCCAATTTTCGACGTATTTTTTTTTTTACTTTTTTTGTTTACGAGTTTTGACAGATGATGCTGTTTCAAAATGGAAAACACACGAAAACTTTCGCACATGCCCCGGCCAATGAAATGCGTGCAGCGCACATACAGTAGGCTTACTTACGCATTATAGCGCAGAGTTTGTGCGTTGTCATCAAAGATTGCTGATTTTTTTTTTCCCAATTTGTTGAAGACATCTATGGTTGAGTGCATTATTGCTTTTCACAGCGTCATTCAAAAAATGCTGTCATGGGAATTCACTGTGGAGTGCGGGATAAAAGTTCGTATTAATTTTTTGGGGGGGACGCGAGATATTCAATAGCATACAAAATTGTTAACTCGAGGATAATTTTGCAGGGAGTTGAACTTTCCTATCTAATCATCCAGAACAAATAGGCATACCCATAGATTTTCTTCATACTTCAAAAGATCTTCAAGATTTGTATAGGCCAAATGTCAAGAAACTGAGTCTAACCAGCTACGGCCCCCGGAGGAAAAGTATCCGTGGATTTGAGTCAATACTTTCCCGCTTTTTCTATCTTGAGAAAATAAACATGTTCGCAATTGTGACCATCCCAAAAACAAACAACAAGAAAAGATTTATGTTGCGTTATCAGGTTAGCTTGTCCAGATGATTTTTGTTTTTCCTGTGAGTACAGGGCAGCGGATTGAGAAACAATGCATTGCTTATCCGAACTGCTGTAATAGGGAAAAGTCCTAAAGAATGAAGCAAATATGATTGATGTTTTAGCTTGGAGGAGGTGCCCGTGTCAGTTTGACGCAAGAGCTGCATTGCCTCAGTCCCTGGTACCCACGCTAATATTTTGCTTTGTGTTGACAGCTTCTGTACACAGTGATGGGGTGATATTGCGAGATGACTTTGACTCGTCAGTGGCTCTGGACTACACACTCTGGTGAGTCGTCAAATCAACAATATTTGGGGGCCTTTTTAAAATCAATTCTTGGTTCGAAATCTTTGTTTAAATTAGAAACTAAATATGACAACGTCCGATTCCGGCTTAGTACGCATGCCCAATAAAGTGTATCCTTTAAAAATCCAACCAAACGCTTGACTGAATTTAAAGTTTCAATTGAACCTCATTTGATTTAATTTCACGTGAATTGTGATATGTAAAGGTAAGCAAGTTCAAATTCCTTTTTTTCTTCTTTATCTGTTAAACTTGCATCGTGCGTTTATCTTCAGATGTAAGAATAATTCTTACAAATTGAGGAAGTCATCCATGGTTTACCACACAATGCTGGGGTAACACGCTTGAACCATGACACAGCACATCGGATGGCGCTTTAGGAACATAAAAACATTTTTTTAAAGAAAACCAGAGATATATATAACAGGCAACTTTTGAAAATGTAGCGATGATAAAATATTGATACTCTGTTCAGGTCGGAAATGCACGGCGGCAACATCAGCAGCACGTGCGGCACGGTTCTGCACGGTAACGCCATGGTTTTCTGCAACCCCCTTGGGAGACGAGAGTTGAGTACTGCCCATTTGAATCTGACATCGGCAACAGTCGTTCAGTTCGCCCTGAGTGAGTTTTTTTTTTTGCGTGTGTCTTCTTTTCTGACATAAGACATAGTTCAATCAGAACCAGTGTTAACCAGACTGTTATTCCCGTTTGACAGGTAAGGAAGCTTGAAAGTGCTTTTGTTGATTGATGGAATACATGTACAGTGGAATGCACTCTCAAAGGAAAAGCAAAACTGTTAGCAATGCAACAAATTTTGCAAGTGCCTGAGGCGTTTCTTACCTTGTCTATCAATGTCAGGGGAGGGGGAAAGACAAGTTGTTTTCATTGAAGTACTCCCTAAGCCATCTAAATACCACATGATTTTCTAGTGAGTTTGTAAGTTCTCAAGTTGTTTTAAGTTCTTAAATTGTTAAAAACAGCATTAGATAAAATTAATAGCCAAGAAGAAAATGAAAGAATGGTCAGGAACAGAGACTCAGGCGCGGTTCAAGAGCCAATATTGTTTTTTTATTTATTAATTTTTTTTTTTGGGGGGGGGTGGGGGCTAGACCCTTCGCACGTGACGTCAACTTTAACTTTCGCGGTTGTAATGTCATTTGGGAGTCGAAAAGCAACCTATAATTATATGCAGCGCACTTTTTCATGTTTTTGGCGCGTAGAAAGGGGAAAGTTACAATAATCGTGCAACACAATGATGCAGTTGGGTGCAAATTTTGACTCCAAAATGGTGGGCAGAACAAAATGATAATGCACTATTCATTCGAATTTTTAATGAAGACCCAGAATTTCCCAGCGTGTATCTTCTTCTTCCTCTTTTTTCTTTGCATTTATTATTATTTTTTTTTGGAGGGGGGGGGCGGGCGGGGGAGAAGCTAGACAAAAGTGTGCCTCCCGTAGAACCGCGCCTGCAGAGACTCTAGTCTTGGTTCAAGATGCTCCTGTTGTACATAATTCCACGACATTCCATTATTACTATGACCCTCTTTTGAGGATGGATTGTGGGACATGAGCAACTTGGGCATCTTGATCAAACACTAATGAAGATCTCCGGGAAAGGACTCAGTAAAAAGTGTTTTTAGTTTGCATTCTTTCCGAAATCACATGCACGTGCAGCCTTGCAGCTCATTCCAAAACCTATAGAATGATTATCTCTCCTTTTCCCCCCACCCTTCAATCATTCCGGCTCCCTCTGGAACTTGATCACTCCCTTCTGTAGAGAAAATCCACTCACAACAATGACTACATTATAAGGGTCTGTTTTTGATTCTCCATGTTCTTTTTTTAATTGCGTGGCAAACCTTCAACATTCATTCAATCAAGAACACTTAATGTTTGATGGGAACCACTGAAAACAAGCTTACTCAGCAGGGGCATCACCGGGGACCGGGGACAGATTTCCTCCTCATCAAGTTGTCACTTGCAATTCTTCAAGGCCTGATGGTCGATAGACCATCCCTTTTGTGGGGCAGCATAGTGGAAATATTTGGGGACATCTGCCCTTTTTGATGACACATGCATGGACTTTGGCACACGGTCAGAATGTCATGAGAAAGATATTGGCTATAGGCCATCGCAGATTTGTCCTGAGAAAAAAAATATAAGCAGAATAGCAAGCAATGTTCAAAATTGTCAAAGTGGCTGCCATTGCTTGTTTATTCTACTTACATTTTTTTTTTCAAAAGACAAATCTGCGATGACCCTATAGCCAAATATCTTTCTCGTGACACACTCTGACTGTGTGCCAGATTCCATGCTTGTATCATCAAAGGCACAATCCCATCACCTACCTGCCGTACTATTTGCACGAATTTCCCCAATTCCCGCACTTTCTGGGGCATGCTGTCAAAACTTCCACCCATTTACCCATCAACCTTAACCAGAACTGGAATGTAACAGGTTAATACAAGTCGGTTTCATGTGGTGACTGTGTTTTATTCACGAGAAACTACATATTATGAGAGGTGCATTTTTAAAACTTCTTAAATTTGTATATCCAGCCGGCCAACCGGCTCTATTGTAAATGTTTAAAGGCAAAAACTCATGTCAAAACTGTTTAGTCGTTCCCCAATAATATAAAAACCTGAGTGTGTTTACAGGTTATTCCAAACAGTTCAGGTTACTCTTTGGAAACTACACGCAGCAGCTTCTAGCCAGTAATTACCAGAAGTACCGAACAAGGTCTTGATGAAAGATTAGCACACCTGTACTGCATGTAGACATGAACGTGCCACCTCCGTAGTCGCATTATATCCACTCACTCAGGCTGTACAGTCATTTTGTGTGGAAGTTCTTGAAAGGTCGAACTTCGTCATGGAAAAGTACTTGTCGGGTGCTATAATGAATTACTGCACGTCCAACATGTGTCATGACGGACAATGTTTTCTGCTCGCTAGCTTCACCAGCTGGTGGAGTCATTGCCGTCAATTTGTGCCAATTCAAGCACATTGGCACAGATACGCCTTGGCTACTATATTATGGATGATTTGTTAAACACATGTTCCAGAAATTGTTTGTTTAGAGGCAATAATGTGTCGGTCTTTCCGTCACTTACATGGCCCATTTTCTTTAAGAAGTTTACCATTTGGTCTCCTTACCCTGTTGTGGATCGTTTATAGTGGTTTACACCGCAGCAGCTATGGGCGCTGAAGGCGGGGCGCGTGGGCACGACAACAGTGCGTCAGCGCCCATGTACCAATCAGCATGGAGGATTCAAAGTGCGTGTGCGTCAGCACGCGCGTGCGGTGGCCATAGCTGCCCTTTTGAAAAGAACTAATGTTTAAGTTGATAGTTCCTCATTCACGGTAACCAACTTTATATACCTTCCCCTTGTTTGAAAAGCATTAGACTCAAAGTAATAACTTGCTTGAAAGAACTTTGTTAGTATGCAACTTTGCCGAAACAAGCAATTTGTTGGAAAAACAAAACACGAGTAAAGAGTTGAAAGAGTTGTATTTCTTTTCACGGTTTTGCTATGAATCTTTCTGAGGTGCATGGATTAAAAAATGGGCCTAAACACTCAATATCCTGTAGGCTAGGCATGTGTTATTGATATCTTGGTAAAAGAAGTTGGGAAGATTGGACGTATTGATATGCCCGTATCCGGGGGTTCACGCATGATTTAAAGTGTACTTTGTGTGACTTGTGTAAACGGCCATTTGTAGTCAAGTTGCACAAGAAAGTAAAGTGTTCCAGGAGATTTTCGATCTAGAAATCAAACACAAAGTTTTTACTGTAATTTTTTTTTAAATCACCAGAGTCTTTGATAAGTATAAATACTATTCATTTGGGTTTAAACAAAATTTATTTATTCTGTATGTTTATATTGTTTCAACACAGTGTTTTCTTTTAATAAGGTAAGTATGTTGTATACAATTTGATGCGGATTCATTTTTAAACCTTCCTACATAATAAATAAAATTCAGTGAAATATTTTAACAAAAAGTTACATTAATGATGTCCACTAAAAACGTTTGCATTAAGGTAAAAAAAACACACTAAAAACTTGTTTTAAAAAACTTTGATGCAGATTAACGTTTAAGACTTCACACATAATAAGTAAAATTCAGTGAAATAATTATTTAAACAAAAAAGTGACATTTAAAGGTCCACGTTTGCATAAAGGTAAAAAAAAAAAAGCCTCAAAAAGCTTGTTATCGGCAAGTATAACTAAAAAGCCACAAATCGTTATTGGAGATTTGCAAGAGGTCCGTCACCCGACCTTGAAGCGAAGAGGCTCGGCATAAGAGCATGGATATTGGGTATAATTGAATAAGCCGTTTAGTTCCAGGTCATTTGACATCAATTTGCACCTTGGGGCATGCTTGCTGCTTGAGCCCGGGACTATGGATACATCACTTTGATGGAGTGTACATGTACATGTACTTTAACTCCAAAGTCAGTGGATATTATTGTATGTCGGTTTACCTTGTAATTCCCGTCCTTGTGGACCAAAGGTTTGCGCTAATCTTTCTATCTGACTTTTCGTCTGTCTATTTTTTTGTATCCCTCGGGTGTGGATTATTGGTTTTCCTGGAAGTGTCAGGAAAGCTCAACCCATCAGATATTTTCAACAATTAAATTCAATTAGTGAAATGAATGAAGAAGCCAGTTCCATTTAAAAGTAATCCGTATTCAAATGTATACGAAGGACAAGTTTGTTTATAATGGGCGGTGAGCTGGCTTTGGCCTTTAGAATGTTGGATCTGATTGATAAAGGTTGAATTGGCAAGATCATTGTGACGAAGGCCTCGTAGTCCGCAAAACGGTGTCAAACTTATCAAGCATTTATTGATAAATTCTCAAATAAAGATGGATTATTCCAAAATTGAAACAGAGTTGAGGAACCAGCTAAGATGAATAATTATCATTTTATGAAATGGTCCGTCCCCGTCGTAGAGGGGAGGAAGGAGGAACAGTCCCAACCAGGGCCTACTGAAAAAGGACGAGCATTCACCAAAAATACAAATCTACACGATAGGGCCTAATGTCTCAAATAACGAATCTATATCAAGATCGTGTAGCTGCCCGCAGCACTGTGATGAGTGTGTAGTGATGCCATAGAGCTGTATAAGTGATACCGAGTGCGCCCTCAAGTGTTCTTGAGCAACTTTCTTACAGCTTTAACAAAGTTTGTGCCCTTCCTGTTTTCTGTTTGATTCTGACTGAGAGTGTGGGAGAGAAAGTAAGTAGCGTGGCTGTTGCCGTGCTCCTGGTGTTAAATATGTGGGAGGGAAAGTGAATCTCTCTAAGGTAAAGTACTGCTTTGGGTTCGTAAATCTTTGTATCCGTGTCAGTGAAACCATATAATCATAATCATGCGGTTACCCGTTTTCGGTCGACACCTATACCCGGTCGCTCCAGGATATAGATTAGGTGTATTATTGTTTTTTTGGAGACGGTTGGATTATTGTATGGGAATGTGTAGTGTACTCGTATGTACTCGCTCTACGTAGCCCTGGTTTGTGTTAGGTAGGACGTCAGTCTCCCGTTACTGCGACTGACATGCAACGGAGACTGACGTCCTACCACTGGCTATGTACTGTAGATACCATACAGTGGTGTGTAGCCAGCTACGAGGTGACTTTTGACCTTCATGTTGTAGTTCTTAACTGCTGTGCAGCTGCACAGCTATATTGTTATTCATATATCTTTGACTTTTTTTTGTCTTGTGAGCATAGTCTAGACCTCGTGCATTCAAAGCCATCTTTGAGGTCAAGCGCACATTGAACATGTGTTATATTGTAGCTGTTTTAACCACACAGTGCGAGGGTGTCCATTGCTGTACTAAATGATCATGGTGGCATGAAGTGTTTTCTTAAAAAAATATGCTAATTTTAAAGTTGCAGGAACACTGAGGGCGCACTTGGTATCCTTATGTGTGACAGTATTATTGTAACAATCTTGACATTCTTTGAGAAAGACGAGGCCCTTAACTTAACCTCTTTATTGCATTCATATTGATAACCACACTTTCTTTTAGCAAGCAGGTTGCAACAGCTCTCATCATTTTTCAGTCTTGACACCCATGTGATAATCCGATCAGCTCGTCCACTGTTGTTTGCACCACCGCAGCTATGGCCGCTGCACGCGGGTGTCGACGCACTCGCACTGTAAATCCTCCATGCTGATTGGTACATGTGCTCGCTGACATGCTGTTGTCATGTTGTGTGCGTGTGAGGAGGCCATAGCTGCAGTGGTGTAAAACACCAAAAAAGCGAGTGCTGCTAGGATTACATAAGTAAAATTTGATCCTTACCTATCTAGAAGGGTTGAAGAATATATCCAGCTAGGAACATGCACTTCATGAACAATTACAAAGTGTCGAAATCATGAAAAACAAGCAAAATTTCACGTCTGCATTGGGCTAAACTAGGCTAGGAACAGGCACTTCATGAACAATTACAAAGTGTCGAAATCATAAAAAAAAAACAAGCAAATTTCACGTCTACATTGGGCTAAACGCCATTTTAATTCATTTGGGCATGAATGCGTGTAAGTTCCTGCGGCGCGATGAAATGTCTGCTCGTTTTGGGGGGTTTTTCTTTTAATGTCAATAAATACCGTTTTTGCTACCGATTCCTTGAGAGGAATATTATAGGGAAATAAAGCCCAACATCCATTAAAAAGTCAAACAAATCTCTTAGAAAGTGGCAGCCGGATATGGAAACTTTTCCACTTTCTGTGTATTTTCCAGGTTCTGGTATTTGCAAGCCAGGCATAGGTGATTACAGCCTGTCTGTATCATATGCCATCAATGACCGTGTAGACTGGCATCTGATTGAGAAGATAAGGTAAGCAGTCAGAGATAGAGAGGCTTGGGTCTTTGGGTGGGGACTGTAGGTGAGGACATAATACTGTTGGACCTTAAAGTTGGATGGCCCAACTTTTGCCGAACAAAATTGTTTTAAAGAATTTTGACAGATGATGCTGTTTCATAACCAAAAACGTACATACAAATTTTTGCATGCCACGGACAATGCACAAAAATACGTGAAACATGCAAAATTGTTTTTGTACATTGCTGATGGACATGAGATAATGTCCAGATCCTGACAATAAATCACTTTTATTTTTTGATTAACTACCACTTATCATTTACAGATTTGTTCGTGCAATACCTTATATGAAAGTTTTAGGCGGAACAGTTTCTTACACAAAAATAGAAAATTTTAAATCTAAATTATTTTAAGTAAAATTTGCAAAAAGAACGGACTTGGCATCTTCAAAGGTACATCATTGGTAAATTCAATTTCCGTCCACTTGTTTTTCAATAAAAACATACTATCCATCCAACAAGTGAAAACACCTTTCAAGCTCGGAGATGGGAAATGTCAGACTTTAATCTGATTTCAGACCTTTTTATGTCTGCCTGGTGGATAAAGTAATCTGTTACTTTCTTCAGTTTATAAGGAAATCTTGCTCTTTGATCTGGTATCTCTCTAGGGCTGTGGGAAACTATTCCCAGAAAGCTCGCTGAAATCTAAAACTCCAGGGGTTACCAAAAGGTGGAAATGCCGTCATTTCAACTTACTGCCTAAAATTTGGATCCCGGTTTCAGACCTATTTGTCAGCAATGACCCTCACCCTTGCAATCTAGGTCACTCTTTCGAGAGGACACACTCAAAAAGGGAAAACAAAAACAGATTTAGGCCTCTCTTGTTTTTGACAAACTTTGTGTGCAGATTTATGCTTATTGAAATAAGCATTGGTAAACTGTGGTGTCGTCAAACTGCAACTTTGACAGTACTTCAGATGAAAATAGTTCTCTGGATGATTGATAGGGGGCCTACTGTCATGAACTTCATAACCAGTGAGCTATCCTATGGAACCGTTTTTTTTTTATAATCACCAATCCTGTCATCCTGTGTTTTTGTAAAGTAAAATGAACTTATTTCAGTCGTGACTACTTTGGGTGGCATAGGTGGCTAGTGCGTAAAATGCTTAACTGTCACCATTGAGGCCCTGGTTCGATTCCCGGCAAGGGCCATATGGGAGTAGAGTTGTGCGTTGGTTCTATCCTATCCAATGGGTTTTTCTCAGGCCCTCTTGTTTTTCCTCCCTCCGGAAAAATCAAACACTTTCAATCACTGGCTGTGCTCGGTGGTCATGGGGTTGATGTGGCTGGCTGCCAAAGGCGCCCTAGCATTCCTTCGGCTCGAACATGTAGTAGCCGCATCCTTCGCAATTCAGTTTCTCAGCTTCGAGTGAGGATGTAAAGATAAGCCTCCCAAATTAATATTATTATAACTATTTCTTTGTGTTTTGCTGCCAGAGTCCCAACCGATGGCCACACTACCATCCACATCATGCACCTCCCTGTCGAGGCTCGTCGGCCAGGTGTCTGTCTTCGCCTTCATCAAGACCTTGCTATGGATGTGCACAGTTTCTATGGATGCTGGGCATTGGATAACGTCTTGATAACAAGCTCGGCCAACACGCCCGTCTTCTTGCAAGAGGATTTTGATCCCATACGCATGGACAACTGGCTGTTCTTTCCAGGCGGAAATATTCGGGTATGTAAATGCTACATTTATACATATATTTTATACAAATATTTTGTAGTTTTTCTAACCTATAGGCCTATGCACTAATAAGGGAATAAAGGTGTGATGAAGAGGTTTATGACTATTGTTTAAAACCAATGAGGGGCCTGGTGGCCGATAATTGCCCAAGCTAAAGGCGAGGGCAATTATCGGCCACCAGGCCCCTCATCGGTTTTAAACAATAGTTAAAAACCGATTCAGCACACCTTTATTCCCATTCATAAATGCCTTTCTGTCAAAAACATGCAAAAACCTTCAAAAATATGGAACAAATCTGACAGTTTCTCAGCTCGACTCTGCGTTAAATTTCTATCCACATTTACGGGCCAATTCCTTGAACGGAATGTCGATCTTCATGGCTCTGCAGCTGTTATAGGCACTTCATGCCCTCTCGGCCAATCAGAAACCCAACAGCTGGAAACATGTATACTTCTTTATTCTGATACAGGGGCTATAATTTTCGTTTGCAAGCTAGCCGGTTTTAAACACTTTTGACCGTGTTTATATCGCCCGTTTAAACATGGCCACGTGATGCCCTCTCGGCCAATCAGAATGAATAAACTGTCTCAGGTATTTATGAATCACATGAAGGGGGGGGGGGCTGTCATCATAACCATAGCAGGCCTCTGGCTTTACGTGGAATTATGAACCGGAATGATAATCTGGAGGTCGCAGGTTCAAATCCTGTTCTAGTAAATTTTTCTTTGTTCACCCCATAATGGAATTAAAATCACCGCGTCAGTTTCCCTTTAGCGCTATTTCCCTTCTTGTTAATTACTTGTAATTTCCAAAACGTATGATCTTTATTTTGTGTTTGGTTGTTTGTTTCTGCAATGCTTTTTACTGTTGAAGTGAGCCAGCAATCCTGGGGTGGATTTCACAAAACCAGTCCTAACTTAGGACTAGTCCTAACATATGACCAGTCCTACATGTATAAGTTAGGACTAGTTACTCATCCTAACTGAAGATAAGACTAGTCCTAGCGCTTTGCGAAATCCACCCCAGGGATGGATTTTACAAAAGCACCTAACTTAAGACTAGTCCTTTTTGAGATAAGACTAGTCCTAGCGCTTTGTGAAATCCACCCCTGAGCTGTTAATGATAAAGCATAATATCAAACAAAAAGACACCGATCCTATTTCCTACAGTCTGCCTGCCGTTCGGAGAGTAACGCCCTGTTCTTCCATGGCAGTAAGAGTGATCGTGACATCTATCAGTTTGCAACAACACAAGAACTAAATCTCTACATCCCAGCCTCTGATATCATCTTAGAGGAACACGTTGATGGGGACAGGTTACCCCAAAAGTAAGCTTAAAGATGCTGTGTACGATTTTTTTGCCAATTTGACCGAAAAATTTAGGTTTACATTTTAAACATCTATTTTTATAGATTCGAGAAAGTTGCTTTCATTTAAGGCATTGCACACAAAAATCTTTCAGTGGTAATTTTTTTTTTATTAAAACTGAATTATTTATGGGATCCTGACATTATCTCATGTCCATCAGCCATGTACAAACAGTTTTGCACGTTACATGTATTTTGTACATTGTGCATTGCATATTCAAAAGTTTTTGTTTAGTGTTTTCCGTTTTGAAACAGCTTCATCTGTCAAATTTCGTTTTGAGTAAAAAATCTGTTAAAAACTTCTTTCGACAAAAATCGGGCCATGCCACTTTTACGTGTATACGTATCTTCTTTATATTCCCATTGAGCTATTGTAGGAAAGGTAGACAATCTTGGAGGAGCTTTTCAAAGCACAGGACTGTCTAATAGTTAGCAAAACTGTTGTTTCAATCTGTAAGCTCACTGAACAGTGAAAAATATGTAAGACCGCCAAAAGTTTTCACAATGTTTAATATTAGACCTACACAGCGAGTGCACTTTTTTTTAAGACCCTACCCCAAAGTAGAAACTTGGTCCCACATCCTCCCCCGACCTCCACCCAGAAATCAAAAGGCAATTTCCTGAGTGCCAGCTAGTTTTTCCAATAACCCCCAACTTTTGTATTTCTTCTGTTGATTCTGATTTTTAATACCAAGATTTTGAAAATGCCTTTTAATGTCTTACACTTCATCTGTCCTCCTCCTCCCCTGTACTCTTTGTATGATAGTGGAAATGTTGAAAGCTTTGGGACGGCGCCTATACTGTTTGAAGTTTTTTACAAAATATCAGTTTTCTTAGAAATGATTTTTGTTTGTTGTAGTTGGAACATCTCCGGCGGTCACTTAAGTGAGATGTGTGGGACGGTGCACTCCGGGGTCTCACTGGTGTTCAGTGGCGAAGAGTACCGTTCCATCTGCACACCGTACATAGACGCAACCAGCGCTGGCAATATGAGGTTCTACTTTTCATTAGGTATGGATTTATCATATTGTAGTTTTATGTCAATTAGGCCTTCTAAGTAACTGGTCTTAGTAGTCAACCTTGATTTGTTTTTGTACTGGAAAATGGACTGACCTCTGGGGCTTCATGATGCAGTGATGGATGCTGTTTCGTCTATTTTCCCATCCTTTCCATCTAGTTGTTAAGGAATGGTGAAGTCGGTCCTGACATTAAAAAGCATTTAACCATATGAAAATGTATATAATACAATTTATTGTAAAGGAACCAAACGACTATAGACCTATCCATTAAGTCCCGCCTACTAACGTATTGCCCAATCACAGCCTTGACAAAACCACTGAAAGTCCGACAAATGTCCGACACGTTAAAAACTCATTAGAAAAATAAACAAACCGCTGCCATTAATTATTCTGACACACAACAGCACACACAACTGTACTTACTTTTGTTTAGCTTTAATTTTTTCATATTACTGATGGCTCAAATCCCACAGCAGTGGTCCTTGTACAGTCGTGTAGTGGTTTAACAGTGATCCTGTCTGCATTGTTCTTTGGACCCAATGCACTGCTCAAAAGGCCACGAAACTAAATCCATATCGTTCACAAAAACCATGTCTGTGTGTCTATCAACCGAACCACCGCTGCGATTGTGGCAAGAAAGTCACGCCATGTGCTGTTGCTAGGCAGTTGCTAAGGTAGGCGGGGCATAATGGATCGGTCTATTGGAATGCAGAGTTTATTAAAGATCAAAAATATGAATTTTGTAACCTAGCAATTGTATTTTCAGATCTCAGTAGACAATCTGTTTTTAGTATTATAATGTTCACTGGCAGAAGATTTAATAGCTACGTTTTCCCCCTTGTTTGGGAGTCAATACCACTCATCTTATATACCGCCCTCTAGTGACAAGTTGTGACGTATAATGCTATGCACATTGTACTTAAAGCATTCATGGAACATGACCCAGAGAATTCTCAAGTAAAGTATTCAATCCTTGTTTTCGTTGTCTCCATCTTATGGACCCACTACACCAGCGGCGTAGCCAAGAGGGACACATGCCCCCCACAAAGTTCCACTGCCCCGAGGTGCGCCCCCCCCCCCCCCCCCCATAAACAAATGTATACATGTAATTCATTAAAAAAAAATGGTACCTGGACCTCCCCCCCCCCCCCAGTGAAAAGCAATGCCCCCCCCCCCCCTGTGCCCCCCTAGGGAAAAAATCCTGGCTACGCCGCTGCACTACACCCCTTACCGTTGAAATACTTCAAACTCTTTGCTTGCCAAAATGACAAAAAAATGATCCACATTTAACTTAAGGACAATGCACAAATGGTAAATACTAAGTGCATTGTGGTTCAGTATGTCTGTGTATAGAAACACCAGAGTGTTTGCTCAAACTCCCCACCCAAGGGCAGGATAATTCAATTCTTGACTAATGTCTTCCTGTTGGTAGGAGGAGGCTCCTGCGATCCGGCGGACTCCGTCAATGTCCAAGTTGAAGTCATTGCTGATGTTGCTGGTATGCAAGCTCCCATTCTACTCAATACCCTGGCGTATAACTCTTACCGAGTAAGTCTGGAAGTTTCTAAAAAAAACTAGGGCTCAAATTTTACCCAAGGCCAAAGATTTTAGCGTCGGGCCAGTTAACTCTTGAGTTTTACAAATAACAATATCTCACGGTGTAATAACTTTAAAAATGATGTTCAAATGTTCATAAGCATTGTTCAAATTTGTTGAGTATTGAAGTATATGTTAATTTTGCATCGAGGATAAGAATATTAGTAGAATCCTATTAGCAGAGGGTACTGCATTTTGTGTATTTTGCCCATTCACCAATGTGTGTTGAGCACTGTATACTCAGTACTTTCCCGAGTCCTGTGAAAAAAACTCACAGGCATATTCCTTGGTTGGGATTCGAACCCATGACCCCTCGCCATTTTAGAGCAGATGTCTTACCAACTAGACTACCAAGATTGCCCGGCGGCTAGAGGCAGTACGATTCCTATTAGCAGCGGGTACCGCAACCATTATAATAGATGTTAAAAGATTAATATCTATTATATTATACTTATGTACAGAAACCCCAGGCAGTGTCTGTCAGCATACCAGCTACTGCCAGGTCCCAGGCAACAAGATTCTGCCTCCAGCAGAGGGTCCACCATGGACTTAATCGCAATGTCTGGGCCGTGGATGAGATCCTCATATTACCATGGCAACCACATAGCATCGTTCATCACTTACAATTTGATATCAACATGGGATGTGGCTCCGAGGAAGGGGGCGGAGACTTGGTCGTTGGCGAGGAGGGGAACACCGTGTTTGTGGAGTTTTCAACTGATAGAGGGCGGTCTTGGTCTCTGGTTAGGGGGCAGTGCCTCCCAGGGACCTGCCAGGGATCTGTGATTGCAGGGAGTTCTGTGTACAGTCCCAAAGATATACTCGAGGGGTAAGCTTTTGAACTGCTATTCTGAGATCACAGACATAACTGTCTTCAATTTCGTTTTCTTGTATCACGCGTTAATAGCATGAACACATCCTTGAAGAGCTCAGTCTAAAAAATGCTGAATTCATGGGATCCACAAGTTTTCTTTCTACTATGATTCTTTTAAAGCCCCAGCTCAACATTGGTAAGAAAGAAAAACATTAATGTTCATAAATTTACATATACCTTACATGGTACATAGATAGTAGAAAACTTTCCTCAAAATATTTCTGCCTGCCTGAAGTGTTATTGTTTTTGAATAACAAATGAATTAAGATCCACAATTAATTTTCGTCTCATGTGAGACCAAAACTCTGCCTAAGAATGCGTACAAAAATGCAAAATGCATTTTTATCATTTTTTTCGCAACTGAAACAATGAAATGAGCTGACATTTTCACAGGTTGGTTTTATTACATATATCTTGATTTGTGCAAAGAATGGAAGCATTTACAGTCAGTTTACCAATGTTGAGCTGGGGCTTTAAATAACTGAATCTTGTTTTCTTCTGATTGAATCCCAGATGCATACAGTTGTTTTTATTCTTAAGCATTATAGAAAATATGTACAGTGCATTCATAAAGCATATGTGATCATTGGCAGTTTAAGCAGCCCAGTATGAGTAGAAATAATAACAAAGTAGAACTTTTCTACAAAAGATTTTTATTTTGAAATTTCCAGATTAAAAAAATGATATACAAGTATGAAAAACAAAACAACGTGCGTCCCCTTAATATGCCTCAATCAAGTTTGATTGGATGTCTGTATGAATGTCTACCAAACTGTAAAGGCACTCTCTATCTTATAATTCAGATAATTATGTTAATACAACAAAATGTAAAACAAGGATTTAAAATAAAATTGTAGATGGACACGTGTGATCCTGCCTATGCCATCTGCAGCTTTGACCCCAACCACAAGATTCCGATGGAGACAGTCTCAACCTGCGCCTCATACTAGATGGGGAATTGACAATGGTAAGTACCTAAGTATAGAGTTGGTAAATTATCACATGTAAAGAAACACAGACTAATGAATGCAAGAAAATTAGATGGGAACTAATTTACCCTTCCAAAAAAACAATGTTTTACTTTCACTCTAAGATGCATTACCATTAGTTTGAAACGATTACTAACGTAGACAAAATTCCATCCAAATAGTACACAGATATTAAATGCACGTGAGGGCATTGTCGCAGAATGTAATCACAAGCCGAAATCTGGACTAATTCATTTCACAAAGCGAAGCCGAGTGAATTTGAAAAGCCAGGTTTCACCAAGTAATTTTATTATGCGACTATGCACGAACGAAATGCATCCAATATTTGGTTTGTATAGCTCACACATAGATCCTTGTCATTTGAAATTTGTTCACATTAAACACAAAATAGACACGGAAACTCGTCCAGCCAACACTTTGAAAATTGTTTTAAAAAAAGCTTCTAAATAACGTGGATGACTCCATGTAGATACCGACCTTGTCGGCCGTGACATGACACTGCCTCGTTTGGACAAACGGGCGGGGAACAATTATTTTGGCAACAACGCTGGAAAGCGTCCAATAATTATCCACATTGGACTCCAATATTAAGTTTTGGAATGCGCAGCAGTATACATGGCAAAATAATGGATGACGTGTGACATGTGTTCCACCAATCAAATCAAGAAGGATCTTTGTGTGTGGTATAAACATTGTAGGCTGGTGAATTTAACCCTCTCTGTAGAAATCGATTGAAATAAAATGACATGTATGACAAAACACAGTTAAAAAAATCAAATTCTATTTTAAAAAAACTTTCTTCAAATGTGTAATTCCAATAAAGCGAATGAACAAAAGAGACTCTAAAGCTCAGGGGAAATAAAATAATGTTGTCGAAGAAAAGAAATATTAATTCTATCAACAAGTAGATTGAAGAGTACAATACTGAATTAAAATCTTTTGCCGTTTTGATGTTTAATTTTAATTCTGACGTAAATTTTATTTTTTAGAACTTTAGGACTAGCGGCAGACACTTCTGTTTGATGACAGGTTTTTGTTTTTTTTATGACTATTGGTCAAGATGTTTTTATTGTCCAAAGATTCAAAATAAAAAATAAACATAAAATAAAATACGTAGTGACTACTTGAACCATGCTTGTACACACAACCTGTTCATCGTTTAAACAGTTGCACGTTGGTGGGTGGTCTTATTTGTGTTTGGGATGCTTCTTAAAGACTTGCCTGATTAAACCAGATGAAAAGTGATTTTTACTTCCTTGTGATGACTGTTCCAGTGAGGCAGAATTTATATATTGCTTTACAGAGACATGCCTTTACAATGTAGCCACTTGATTTCATTCGTAATTGATATAATGGCCAAGGAAGAAACCACACAAAGTGTGACTTTACACAATAGCCTATTGTGCTTTAACTACCAGGGCATGATGCAGGACCAAACAATGCTCAACACCTTCGCATCCCTTGTTTGGAATTCACAGAAACACGATATGGTTGTTATTTACCGCTTCACTGGACGTCAAACCTCCCAAGTGCACCATGCAACATCATCTTTTGTTCATGTCTTGAAGATTGAGTCAGCTTGGAAAGCATCTTGCCAATTTTACACACGTCTAGATTTTGTAGAGAGTATTTGTAACATCAGCAAGAGCGACTCAACTTTGGTCTTAGACGGTCAGACCACTTCAGTCGAGATATGTGCAGTAAATTGATTGCAACGACATTGATTTATCTTACAATCTTCTTCTTCTTAGTGTACATTGGTGACGCATGCAGCACTCACATGTGTAGCGGCCATGGCAGATGTACTCCAGATGGGTGTAGGTGAGTTCATCAATGTGCAAATGTAACAGGCTCAAAATCATCAAGTCTGCAGAAGAAAAAAAACATAACTATGTAAGACAGTGCATGTGTTTATTTTCCATTTTGTCCACAGTGGAAACCGCGCGCAGCAAGCGCTGTAGAAAAATATCTTCTTAGAACTTTTGCCTCTGAAGTATGATGTCGTGAGAACAAGTGAACTCTGAATGCAAAAAAGAACCACAGTGTTGTGTCCTTACTTTGGAAAGGAAAATTAAGCTTCTTAAATTGCAGTCGCACTATTCAACGTCAACTCGACGGTTTCACGACAACTCGAGACAACAAGTTAAAAATACCTTCAAATGTAGTGTTTATTGCCAGAGTGTATCTGGAAATACGTAGCCTTTTTTTAAGGCGTGTTTTGGCTACTTTCTTGTGAGTCCGATGAACAATTGAGCTTAAACTTTCACAGGTTATGTTATTTCTGTTATATGTTGGGTTTACAGAAAGTGTTGGTCTTTGACAGCTGCCACTGTTGTCCACGTGCTTAAAGAAACTCCCATAATGATATCTACATCGATTGGCCCATTTTAGAGATGAATGATTTATATATAAAGCTATGTTGAAAACAGATCATTCATGTAATAATAGGGAATTCTCAACATCATTACTGTTCACTGTGCACTTTTTCAGTTACTTTATAAATTGTTCCATACTGTCACTTTTATCTGTACTAGTTGTGATTCATCTTTCATCGGTGAAGACTGCAGCATGCCAGTCTCGCCCCTTCCTACCAATCTGACAGAGGAGTTTGAAGATTCCAGCCTTGACTTAGACTTCAAGTTTTCTTCTGTCCGTGGCGGTGACGTTGGATACGAGTGTGGGGTACTTGCTTCTGGTAAAGCGTTAGTATTCAACCAAGCCGACCAGAGGGAACTTATAACAGAGGAGTTAGACACAACACAAAGCAGGTAAACAACAGCACCTGTCTTTGATTGCAAGTTCTTTAAATACCTGTATAATTATTTATCTTCCCGTACGCGCTAATCCTCCAATCAGATTGCTCAAATCAGAGTGCGATAATAATTAACACTCCCAGTAGTCTGTACTGCACTCTGCGTATTGTGAGCATCGTGTGTCACGCTCCAAATACGGACAGTGCAAAATAACGTTCTAAACTTTGCGTGTTGAACGTGCTGCTCGTTATGAAATAAGGCTCAAAATTGTTAAGCTTCACGCGTCGCACGTGAAAAAGGTTTGAAGTTGGCTGGAAGATAAATTCATTATCACACATGTGCTCATGGAATACAGAAGAATATACAGCGTCTGCGTCCCATATCCCACTCGCCCTGCGGCCTTGTGGGATATGGGAATGAAGGGGGGAAAGTGTTCCGTATTCCACTCACGCTTGGGGTGTGAGAAAACAGGGGTGTGAGAATTAAGCTTTTAAGCTGACTTCAGCTTTTTTGTACAAATGCTCTGTACAAAACTATGGGAACTTCTGTAATTTCAGCTTTTCGCTGTTTTCAGCTTTTGTTTGTTTGTGGCCACTCACACCCCTGTATAGAGATGGTCATGGTGGAAACATTCCCTTGCAATATTTTTTGCCTGAATGCTAGAGTTTTTGAGAAATGAGTAAAACAATTAGTTTTGATCTCACGAGACAAATAGTTTTGATCTCGCGAGACAATTAGTTTTGATCTCGCATGGCAATTAGTTTTGATCTCGCGTGACAATTAGTTTTGATCTCGCGTGACAATTAGTTTTGATCTCGCGTGACAATTAGTTTTGATCTTGCGTGACAATTAGTTTTGATCTCGCGTGACAATTAGTTTTGATCTCGCGAGACAATTAGTTTTGATCTCGTAAGACAATTAGTTTTGATCTCGCGTGACAATTAGTTTTGATCTCGCGTGACAATTAGTTTTTGATCTGGCGAGACCAAATCTTGAGATGTTCATGATGATTTTTTTTTTTTGTATTTTTGCTCATGACTACGTTGACCGATTGAGTTTAAACTTTCACAGGTCTGTTATTTTATGTATGTGTTCGGTCACGACAACGTGCGGATACTGGTCTTTGACAATTACCAATGTTGTCCAAGCGCTTTAATTGTCTGTTAATTGTTTGACTGATTAAACTTCTTTTCAAAAGTACTAGCCACAAACCCTCAACCAGAATTTTGTTTTAAAAGGAAGTAGATTAATATTATTTGTAATTTTTTCCCATACACCGATGTGTGTTGAGCACTGTATACTCAGTACTTTCCCGAGTCCTATGCAAAAAATCACAGGCATTTTCCTTGGGTGGGATTCGAACCCACAACCCCCGCCATTCTAGAGGAGATGTCTTACCAACTAGACTACCGAGACTGCCCAGTAGCTAGTGGCAGTTTGAATCCTATTTGCAGCGGGTACCGCAACCATTATAATAGATGTTAATTTTTGCATCGGGGATAAAGAATATTATTTGTATATTTATTTGATAAAGAATAATGTTTGTTATTTGTAAGTAAATTAAGTTGTGAAAAGCTATTTATTTTTACAGTTATTTTTTTTATTACTATGAACAGCGAATCCATCTGTGATGGATGTAATGGTTTGAATAATGAATGTCACATGACCAGCAATCCTCCAATCAAATGACAAGGATCTACTTTGGTGTTCTATCATTTTCTCTAACCTTGTGCACTGTGCATTGGTATAAAATTAAGAGGTAATCTTTTCAATGGGTTTGGATGTTGACAGATACCTTCAGTTCACTGTCCGTATCGGCAGTCATTCCACCGTCGGGACCTGTCCCTCTACTGACGACCAATCGGAAGGCTTGTTACTGCTGTACACGTGCAACAATGGCATCGAGTGGCAGCTGCTGAAACACATGGAGTATGACAGCTACAAAAACCCACGGTAATACTCGCAATGTTCAGACACATTAATGTAGAGAGACTAGTAGTCTACATGTTCTGAACGGGTTATCTACCACAATAGACTATGTGCCAGTCTTGTGGGTATTAGAAAATTGCATACATGTATGTGAGAATGCAAACAGGACCCCATTTCACAGAGCTGCTTAACCAGTTGCTGCTGGGATTTTTTTTCTTTCTTTTTTTGCCCGTACCCCACGTCGGGATTGTTACCTACTGCTACCTATGGCATAGGATTGGTACTAAACCCGGAAACATGGCTGGATTCCTGGCTCACTCTGGTACTTTCAGACACAGTTCTAAAGTTAGACCGTATCTGGTCTAACTTTTTTGAGCAGCAGGGAAGCAGTCGTAAAAAAAGAAAACCTTGCATTCAGACAGTCTAAAGTTGAACCAGATATGGTTTAGCTTTGGTTTAAGAGGTCAACACAGCATCATGACCCAATGTATACAACATCCGGTATATTTTCAGGTCACCTGTCACCGGGGAAGACTTAAAACCAGATGTCATTCTGTCCACATGCCGTGTTAAAAGATAAACCTGAAGTGGTTTAGACTTAGACCATCCCGCTGGACGGTCTAAGTTTTGGGGTTTAGACCTGTTCTGGTCTGACTTGTTTTCCAATCAGATGCAAAAGAGTTAAACCAGAACCAGTCTAACTTGAGTTTGACCAACTTACAGTGTATGAACTCTTTAATTACCTCCATTAAGCCGAAATACAATGAATGAACAATGGTGGAAGCCTCTTAATTTCTTGTAATCCTCCTCTTGGAACAAAAGGGCAAAGGTCTGGAATATACACAAAAACCACCTCTCAATAGCCCAAAAATGCCAAAATATTAGAGACCATGTTTTGTCTTTGTGTGGGTGAAATGAAGCGTTGGACAGCATGTGTGTGGTCTGTGCACGCTCAGCAGTAGAATGTCCGGGCAACCTTTGCTCCAGTATTCCAAAACTACACAATGACGTCTTAAGACGGTTTCGGTTTCCAGGCAGGGGAAACATTTGCGGGTATACACATCATCCAGCGCCTACTGGTTAAACAGAACCTGTAGCTTAACAAATTTCTGCTAAGCAAAAAATTAGCAGGAAACCAGTCACAAATAGTTCATGTGACTTGACATTTTGGCTGGTAACCTTCCTCTGGTGGTACACTTTGTTGTGTTTCCTGTCTTTTGAAAAAAATGGACTGAAACTGTTCATTGGAACAAGACGGCTGTGTATGTTTTGTTTTTTAATGAGAAATTTACCGATTCTTAGAAAAGGTGTATTGACATGTACTTTTATTATATAATTCACTTGTAGTTCTAAAACATTTGAAATACTTTTGTTTGAAATACTTTGATTTTGTAACTCATTACACAAGGGCGGAGTTGCTACATCTCCCAGATGAAGCCAAGTGTAACGCCTGTCGTTTCCGGTGGTGGCAGGCGTCCCATTCAGGTTTCGGCCGTGATGTCTGGGCCCTGGACAGTATCTCACTGACATCAGTCCTGTACAACACAATCAACCTGGACATGAGTGATGACCGAGTGGTCAGGGAAGGTCTCAGCTTCCATCTTGGAGAGGTGCGAGATTTCTGCAAGGCAAACAGTGCTCTTGTGTGAGTACATTAATGTATAGCTGTACACAAATAATGAAGAGTTCTTATTTATTATTATTTGTTTTAATATTTAGGGAATAACAGTGCGAGGACCCGGTCTTCACTGCTTGGTAATGACCGGGGTGGTGGCTGGTCGCTGTTAACGACCAAGCCGGAGGCGCGGTCGTTAACAGCGGCCAGCCACCACCCAAGGTCATTACCAAGCAGTGAAGACCGGGTCCTCGCACTGTTATTCCCATTAATAAATACCTTTTTAACGAAATAAACGGCTAAAATCGTCCATTTTGTAACTTTTCTTTCTCGGCGGTACTTTCTTGTTTTGTTAGCCGGTCTTTATATCGCCGTTAATACACACCCACGTGATCACGTTTTGACCAATCAGAATCCACAAACTGTCCTAGGTATTTATTAATGTCTTTTCACATCTCTTCTGGCTGGCCCAGATTTTATATCTCGTCATCCTTGAGGTTTACTGTACATGTTTTGTGTTGATTTTATCTTCCTTGCCTCACTTTTTCCCCTCTGTTTTATCTTTTCAATGTTTTGGGTAATTTTGTTTTTTTATTTTAATGAATATTTGTAATTGCTGGACACCCTTCAAAAACAGTGTTCTACTGAAGGGTTTACCCGGGATAAACAAGAAATAAATACAAATAAATAAATAAATATTTATTATTGAATCAGCAATTTCCCTAAAAAATTAAAGAGTATATACAAAAGGATAAAAAAAATTAAACATTGATCTGAAAAGGGAGAAAAAACAGGACCGCTAGAGTGATAAGGTAAAAAGGGAATCATTAAAATTGACAAAGGGGAAAGGCAGTAAATAGGAAAACAAAAATGGGGATAACAAAGAACTAACAACACTGAGAACAGCAGAAGAGACCTCAACAATCCAGGTTACGATTGCAGTGGTGAGAATACTTAATTGGGTTGAAAGATGGACTCTTCCATTCACTGAGTCAAAGCCGAGTTGAAGGGAACAGTCCAACTTCCAACGAATGAAAATATTCGCTTGGACATGGCATGAATGCAAAACAGAATTTGTTTTTGTACATTATCAAAGTAGAGGTTTGTTGTTTGATTGGAGAGTAAATCTACAAGAATAAACAAAGTGTACAAGATTGTATTCCTACATCCACTTCTTTGGTACTGCTAGCATTTTGTACTGCTGTGTACAAATGTATATGACATGGCAAGATTTGGTTTAGCGTGCAATAGATCACTAGTGGACTGGAATGAAAATACAGTTCATGACGTAGCTAGGCCATGAAGGGCATAGGTGCCCTCTATCAAGACGAAAATGCCTTGGTGCCCTTGCCCTTTCAAGAACGGAGCAATCGGGCCTGTAATCCTCCATTTGATATCAAATTGATTGTGTTTTTGTAATTTTCTTCTTCTTTTTTGTATGTGTAGGTTTTCTGGCTCCAGTGAGCCTGGTGGTATACGCTATGCAGAGACTCAGAGCTTACAGATAGGTGCCTCCTACATCCTGCAGTTTGATCTGGTTATGGGATGTGGACAAAGCTATGCCCAACCTCACAGAGATGGTAGGAGATCTAGTCTTGATGTAATGGTTTAACCGGTTTATTGTTGACCCTTGTTTTTTGTGATATCTATCTTTCTGGTGATTAGACCAATGGAACCTCAATAGTGACTAGTAGCTGTGACCCGTAGGCCTGATGAAGACACCTTCTCTTCTGTTATACTGGCATTCAGGTTGGCTCCGTGAAATCTTCTCTGCCTTTCACCTGTGTGGACAATTCGTAACAACCCGGTTAACAATTCGTAAGCTTTCAGATTGAAACAGTTGTCTTAGTTTGTACTTCGTTTGAATATTCAAGTTAGATTTAATTACAAATACTTAAATATCTTTTCAGATAAGAAGGTGTTTCTGGAGTATTCTAGTGATCATGGTTTGTCCTGGCAGCTTGTTGTTAACGAATGCCTACCGGGACATAACACTTGCCAGGAGGACTACCATAGCTCTAGTATATACGATGACACTCAATACAACGAATGGACTCTTGTTACTGTGCTGCTTCCACCAGCAACGAGGTATGTGTCGATGTATTTCAACTTGAACAAGTGACCACAAAAATTTGTCAATATTAGCACATATCAATTTGTTTAGGGCCTAAACCGCTCCTTGTTTTTACTCAATTTTGCGCGTGGTATGGTTGTAACAAAATGTTATACATTTACACCCATGAACTGCGGGGAAGGGAGCGTGTACCATACCGTATAGCATACACGCCCTATGCATATAGGTTGAATGCTCATGACGTTTGTAAGCTGGATTATGATTGGCAATCATCTTCTTCAATGCTAAAAGTACAAGCCTTTAGGTCCAATCAGAAAAAGTTTAAGATAATTGGTTAGACCGGAACTTTCCTTAAAAAGACCTTTTTTTTTAAGAAGGTCACCTGGTGGTGCTGTTTGTATTTACGGCGAGTTGAAGAGACTTAGGTTACAGAAAACCGTGATTTTAAACACAAAATGGTGATAAATTCTGCTAAAACAACAATATAATTCCTAAAAAGTACAGGCTTTTTCTTTAATAAAAATTCAATATTTTTATACCAATGTGATGTAGAATTATGTTGTCTTCCTTAATACTCTTTTAATTATGAAGTCTAAGTGTTTCTCCTCTTTATAGTAATGCGTACAAAATGACATCGAGACGTAGTTCTTGACGGCAATTCCCATGGCGGAAAAATCAGTGACTGTTATGTGTGTGAACACTTGAAAAGGAGCGCTAACAAATTGATATGATCACATTGAGTTTAAATGTCTCATTCAGAGCGCCACCTGTTACCGGCAGGAGTAAGAGAGGCATGTACAATAGAAATGGGCACAATTCATCAGCACAACATTGGGACGAGTGGGAATTTTCTACACGTTTTGTTCACTTAATAGTTTATGATTCTACATCTATTCTCTTCCAAAAAACTTCAATTCACGACAAATCCATGAAGCAATTAGTGATAGCAGTTAGTGATATGCATTGTTCCATTTACCTTGAAAGAGCCTGTAGACAACACATTTTTTAATCACCCTGTGTGGCCAAACTTTTGGATTGTGCGCAACTTGTTCACTTGAATCATGAATATTATTAAATTATACTTTATATTTATATTCCAATTTTTGGGTGAACAAAGAAAAATTGACTAGAGCAGGATTTGAACCTGCGACCACCGTCTTAATGTTATATTCCACAACAAATTTAAAACAATTGTTCAAATTTTGTGTATATACAGCTCTAATGTTTGTCACTCACGCTTTTATTCGCTGTGCACAGTTGCTATCATGTGATCATATTGGCTATCAAAGTGTTGCCCATTGCAGCGCGCAAAAATAATGGTGCCCTGGGCAACACCCAGTAACGTTTAGGGAATGAGACATTCAACCCGTATGGTGTGGGGTTGTATTTTGTGATTATACAGAAAGGAATGGTCTGTAAAGGGTTAGTTAATGAGGGAATAAAAGAGTGGTTACCGAGGTCTTAATTGGCCGTTTAAAACCTTGCAGGGTCGTGGCCGTGTGATAAAGAACCTCGCCGTTAAACGGCCGTTTAAAACCGGCAGGGGCGTGGCCCTGTGATAAAGGACTGAGCCGAAGGCGAGGTCCTTTATCACAAAGCCACGACCCTGCAAGGTCTTAAACGGCCGTTTAAGACCGAGTCACTACTCTTTTATTCCCATTCATAAATGCCCTTTTTGTTAAAAAGCAAAATAATGTAGACAAATCCGTGAAACTTTTCTGTTTTTTTGGGGGGATTAAGTTATTTTTCAATTCTTGCCTTGTCCTCAGGCTCCATTATTAGACTTTACACTGAGTAACCGCTATGTATTGATTGCGCTACGCGTGAATTAGCACGGCGTAAGCAAGTGCACCAACACACGTATGGCTATAATGAGCGCAGACTGCGCCTTCACAGCTCCAGCTTTGTCTTTATCATCCGTTTAAAACTGGTCTTAAACAGTCATGTGACCACCTTTCAACCAATAGGACTGCCCAAATTGTCCCAAACTGACTGGGGTATTTATGAATGTTTTTTTCAGGATCACCATCTTCATATACAGCATTTCTCTTATGTTTCAGAACTGCATCCACAAGATTCAGATGGCGGCAGTCAGTCTTTAGTCGGGACGACTCCTGGGCTATAGATAATATCTACATAGGTAGAGAATGCCCCAAGCTTTGTCTCGGACATGGACACTGTGTGGATGGAATTTGCAGGTAAGCTTGAATCCTTGCTCAGGAGGATCGAAACAGCTTTACTGGCTACAAACTTTGTCTCAACACTGGTATTAATCAAACGCAGCTACTTCTTCCGATGAAAGACTTATAGTATTAGTTATCACACAAGCGCGAGTGGAATACGGAAAAATATAGTGCTTTCTATGTCTCATATCCAACGAAGTTGCATGCCGAGTTGGATATGGGACGCAGACGAGCTGTATTTTCCGTATTTTATGTATTCCTTTAAGCAAATGCGCCACTTTTGAATTTACAGTGAATTTACCATAGGATTCTGCAGATGGGAGTTAAAACAGCACGTCAGAGAACAGGGTGCGATATGCAATATGACTATGTATCACACTCTTGTTGCTATGGATCGACCAATCAGAATTGAAAATTCAAGTTTGCTTGAAGATCAAGAGTGTTATAAATTAGCCCCAAATTGCTCAAAATGTCTTTATTTTGACAGAAGTTTATATTACTTGTAACAAATTGAAAGAGTTTCAAGGACATAATATCATAGCATAATAGTCCACAATCTTAAAAACCCCCGAAGTCAAACCACGCAACTACATCATTCTCTGCTTTGTCTCTTTGTAGCTGTGATGGGACTGGTTACCATGGAGACACCTGCACCCCCGGATATCTTGCTTCATCTGTCCAATCAGATTTTGACGAAGCAGCTGTTCTGTTATCTGATTGGAGGGAGGTTCATGGTGGAACAGTGACCGGCGGCGAGGATGGATGTGGGGTCATTACCTCGGGATCCTCTCTGTATTTTTCAGGAGTACGTCAATTTCGTTTTTGAGGTTTTGGTTTTTATTTGTTTTTTGTTTTGTTTTCTTGTTTTATTACATTTTTGGGGTGAACGAAGACAAATTGACTAGAACGAGAATTGAACCTGCGGCCTCCGAATTAAAGTGCCAGGGCTCCACCAACTGAGCTACCCAGCCCTAATGGTAGCAGTCTCCCTATTTTGTCTACACATGTATTGACAAAAATAGGGAGACCACCAACGTTAGGGCTAGAGGATAGCTCAGTTGGTAGAGTGCCTGCATGTTAATCTTGAGGTCGCAGGTTCAAATCCCGCTCTAGTCAACATTTCTTTTGTTAACCAAAAAAATTTACTTAGATTTTACCCTTGTGCTTTATTGCTGGATATTTAAAAAAAAATAATAAATTGTTAACGGCCTCGCGTTTCGACCCTAGCAGAGTCTTTCTCAAAGGCTGACATTTTTTTCAAAGGCTAACAATTTTATATAACACTAAACTTGAATACATTCTGAAAACATGTTAATTTTTAAAGGAAGATCTAACATTGAATGAGCTGATTTATTTTGAATATCTAGAAAATTAAAAATCGCAATTTTAAAACCTGTGAATTTGTATAACTTGTGTGTGCTTACAGCCTGGTGTTCGTCAACTTGTGAGCCACGACCTCAACACAAGAGCAGCTACTTTTGTCCAATTTTACATCCGTCTCGGCGGTGATGGCTCAGACCGGAACTGCTATGGGGCTGATCAACGAGAAGAAGGGGTGTTACTACAGTACTCCATTGATGGTGGAATTACTTGGACATTGCTTCTGGAGTTATACTACACTGATTATAAAGAAGCCAAGTAAGTAGTTTTAGTTCAGACAGATATCAATATGCAGTTTTCTTCTGATATAAGAATAGCAAAATTACTAGGACATTGCTTCTGGAGTTATACTTCACTGATTATAAAGAAGTTATAAGTAGTTTTAGTTCAGACAGACATCAATATTCAATCTTTTGATATGAGAATAGCAAAATTACTAGGACATTGCTTCTGTAGATATACCTCACTGAATATAAAGAATGCAAGTAAGTAGTTTTAGTATGGACAGATTTCAATATTCATGTCAGTCTTCTTCTGATAGTAGAGCTATACTTCACTGATTTTAAAAAAGCCAAGTAAGTAGTTTTAGTTCAGACAGATATTATACACATATGGACTGGCAATGAGGGAAATAGTGCACGTCTATGCAACCCAAGGGCCGAGGCCGAAGGCCGAGGGAAATAGGACCCTCTCCTGGTCACTCACAGTCCCCGAGGGGTGCATAGATGTGCACTATTGCCCGAATAATGCCAGTCCATATGTGTTTTATAACAAACCTCAATAAAAAATGTCGGTTAGAAGAGTAAATCGCGGTTTTTTGGCCGGAGATTCTTCTCCACTTGCAGACGCCGTCGTTTTCTTGAGGGCGCTCTTTACCAGTCAATAGTTTTTGGGATTTTGAAACTATTTCCCGCTTTGTGAACTATTTCCCCCAAATGAAGCGCGTGCGGTGCGTATGGTGCAGATTTCATGCAATAGGCTATAATATATTAACATATTATTAGTTCACCCCACATGACCGTGTTTCAGCCAATCAGGATAAAGAACCAGGGAGATGTGTGTTATAACAATATCTAGTCTTCTTCTCATATGAGAATAGCAAAATTACTTGGACATTGCTTCTGGAGTAGATAGTTCGGACAGGTATTAATTACCCCATACATAGATTCAGCGTTGTGACTGGTGTAGAGCACATCACATGATTTGTCTTATTTTTCCTGTAGCGGCGTAAATGTGACACATTATACCCATTTATACCCATAGCAATCAATTTAATGTACCCGTAGCAACCAATGTTCTATATCTATAGCAACGGTAGCTTCTTGGTACCTTGACGTCTGGGCAGAATACATGTATGAGATGTTATAAAACAAATAATGACTGCTTTTCCGCATTCCATTGATAAACTATGACTCCCTTGGTGATTCCTGGATTTAATTCTATTTCCCCTCGGCTTCGCCTTGAGAGAAAAGAACATCTTGGGATCACCTCGAGAGTCATAGTTTTAACCATAGCACTCGAAGCAGTCAATATTTGTACACTATCCTAATAAACTGACATTGGGACAAGTAAAGGATATCACCTGATAATTGATAGTGTTCAACATACTTAAAATGCTTAACAGTTTATTTACTTTTCAAAATAATAGATATATGAATTCCAGCAGGAATCGAATGGCGAACTAATTAATAAGATAGAAAACCTGTAGATAAAGTAATAGTTGATATTTACCATTCATCGATGAGTACAGTGAGTGGCAGGGACCTATCAGTATTTTCATTTGTCTTTTTTCATCCCCCAGATTTGTTCACCAAAAGCTACCGCAGTTGGCAAGGACTGGGAACACCAGGTTCCGTTGGTGGCAGCCCAGACATGGGACGTTTAAAGACCAATGGGCCCTAGATGATGTGTACATCGGCAACGAGTTCAGCGTACCGGCAGGGGATAACCCATATGCCCAGGTAGGTGTCCTTCCCAGATCACACCCACAGCAAATACTGTTTTTTTTTTTTTTAACTGACATACAGATCCTTGCCATTTCGTGGAACTTACATCACGTGTATATTTGGTTTGCGGTAACACCATGTGATTATATCTACTTTGCTATATACAGTAGATTGTTCTGTGAGAACTTGTCAACGGGCAAGCGTGTAAGTGCCGCATCGCCTAAAATTAGCACTTAACTGTATAATACACATAGAGCTATTGAATTCCAAAATGACGCAACCAAGATTATTGTGATGATGACATCCCCAGGTGAATTGGGTCAATATATATAGCTACACTCTGGCATAAAAAAAATTATTTTATGGGAGGCTTTTGAGAGGTTAGAAGATGCCCCAGTAAGCGGTCCTTTTCTATTGTTCTCATAATAGACAAGGACCAGTTAGGGCGGCCACTAACTTCTCAAAAAGTCTCCCAATGCAGTATGGTTCCATTCATGGTTTGTAAATTTATGACAATGATCATTCTCAAAAATTAAACCGGAGACATTTATGAGATACAAATTTTAAATCTTTTGCATGTACAAAACCTTGCGTTTATTTGCAGGATGAAGGTGTCAGCCCTGACAGTATGTGGATGGTCGTCAGTAACGGCGAAGCAGGAAGCTACTGCAGTTCAGTGAGGATGAAGGCGCTGGTCTTCAACGAGCAGGGAGGCGACCGCTTCGCCATCACTCGCAAGCAGGCACTGAAATCCGGTGACGTCCTACAGTTTAAGGTTTCTTGTCTTTGGTTATTATTATTTATATACCACACACACACACAGATCCTTGTCATTTTGATTGGTGGAACAAGCATTAGGTGTCATCTATTATTTTGCCATGGCTTTACTGCCACAATGCTCCAAAATTTAATATTGGATAGGCCCGTCCAACAATATAGGCAAGGTCGTGCCATGTCTTTACTTCCACCATCACCATGCTCCAAAATTTATTATATAATACCCAAGCAGATCCTTGTCATTTGATTGGAGGATGGTCGGTCACGTGATAGCAAATAAACGTACCATTGCACGCTACGTCATTCACCGTGCATTTTTCGTTCCATCCGATTTGTTCCATTCACACTCGCCCACCCTCCATTGACAAAAGTGACTATTCGATTAAAAATGACTGAAGCTTATTATACTTTATAGTGTTATCCTCCAATCAAAGGACAAAGATCTACTTGGATGTTATGTAAAACAAATTATGGATGTTTTTCATTCGTGCAATAGTAAGAATATTTTCATTCGTTGAAAGATGGAATGTTCCATTCAACTCAACTTCGCCTCGTTGAATGGAACATTTCATCTTTCAGCTCATGAAAATATTCTTACCATTGCACTCATAAGCATTCATTATTTGTATAATATTGGATAGGCCCATCCAACAATAGAGACAAGGTCGTGCTATGGCAGGTTACATGGTCTGTATATTTTGTGTTTGTTTTTTAATCTCCAGATTGTGATTGGTTGCTTGTCTGTTGGGTTCACCCGCTTTGCCCCCGTCTATCTTCAATACTCCCATGACAATGGTATCCACTGGGACCAGGTGATCGACACCTGTTACCCCAGCAGCCAGGAGGAGGGGCACTGCATGGAGGCAGGGGAGGGGTACGAGCAAGGGAGTCTTTACCATGTGGGACAGTATGCCTATTGGAGATTGGTGGTAATACGGCTACCTGAGCACATTGTCCAAAAGTAAGATTTTTTTTTGACATTCTTGTTGATAATTTGCAACTGAACATCAAAAGTAATCTGCTAATTCACTCTGCTGGGATTCGAACCCACTACCTTTGCCATTCTAGAGCAAGATGTCTTACCGACTAGACCACCGAGATTGCCCGACATCTTGAGGCAGTTCCAATCCTGGATTTTAGCAGCGGGCACCGCAACGCTTTTAACAGATGTCAAATTTGCATCGGGGATGAAGAATATTATTTGTGTTTCACCCATACACCGATTTGTGTTAGCACTGTATATTCGGTACTTTCCTAGAGGCAGTTTGAATCCTAAACTTAGCAGCAGGTACTGCCTCCAGCAGTTTGGCAGTCTCGGTGGTCTAGTTGGTAAGACATCTGCTCTAAAATGGCAAAGGTCATAGGTTTGAATCCTACCCGAGTTAATATGACTGTGGATTTTTTTTTCTTCCACAGGACTCGGGGGGGAAAAGTACTGAGTATTCCATGTATCGATGCTTAACACACATCGGTCCATGGTCCAGTGAACATTTTGGGCTGCAAGCCTTGTGCTCTTGTAGATTTTCCCCAAAAAAATTAAGTTGAGAATTTGTTTTCAAGCTGAACCATCATCATCACCGATTCCCTTTCAGGAAAACTCAATTTCGTTGGTTGCAAGTTGAGGACAAGTTTGCCCCAACCTTCAGCATCGGTGATGTATACATAGGGGAGGCATGTTCAGAGGACTGCCATGGGCATGGGGTGTGCAGAGAAGGACGATGTCTCTGTGATCACGGATACAGAGGTAAGATGCATTGTTTCCAGATATCACCAAGGAAATCAAATTGGGGGGGGGGGGTGTCTTTCACTTTCATTATTATTTTAAGATTCACCACAAAGTGTACAGGATATTGAAAAAGGGAGATACAGTTTATCCAAAAGGAATTGGGACATTCTGAGAAAACAATAGAATCTTATAAACCCTTTTTTTAATTGCGGGGTGGGTGGTGGGGGGGGGGGCAGGTAAAACAGGCAAGTGATTTCTCAGGATTTCTTCTGATTTCAGGAATTTCTCAAAATCTCCTTCAAACTTCAAATGCTCTTGAGAGAAGTAAAGCAGTCACCAAAGGGAGTAAGAAATAGTCCACATTGTGTCCAAACCTGTAGTGTTGTATTTCTGGTGATGCACAGAGTCTGTAAATCTCTTAAATTGTATCATCTGGGAGGTTCCGGGTCTAGAATAAGGGGGAACCCAGACCCACAAGCCATTTTCTGAAATTTTAACATTTAGCATATATCCCGTAGCCTTTAGTTTAAAAATTAATCATATCCGGTCAAATTTGAAGCTCTTTAAATACATATTTAATTTTTGCTATTCAAACATCAGATTTTTTTAGCACTGGACGATTAGCGTTTGCCAAAATCTGTAAAAATTAATCACAGACTTGTCTTGCGGAAATCCACTTTATGCCCTTCCTTATTCAACGCCCATGCTGGATAACAGCGCTGATTGATCACGGCAACCCTAGGTCTTTAAAAAATGTTACCTTTGCCTTATTTTCAGGAGCAAGTTGCCTGCCTGTCAGAGAAAATCCCACTGGGATGATGGACAAGTTTGAGAACTCTCTGAGTTCATCTTGGGGTAACCCTCTGACCGGGACCACAAGTCAGAGCTGTGGCGTGGTCAAGATGGACAACTCATTGTACTTTGGGTCAGATGGACCAAGAGAGGCCAGAACGATCCCCCTGAATACCACAACCATCAAGTGAGTGTACATGTATATTCACAAATCGAACATTTATTATTTTAGTAAGGAAAACAAGATTAAGATTTTAAGGCACCTTCATAATCGTTGTCATCAATCGGCCACAACTTGTGCTTGCATAGTGCATGATGACGGATGCTCATGGGTGGCTTGTGTGTTAAGGGCTCACCTGTCACTACTGTTGCGCTGGTTCGATTCCCGGCTAAGGCCATATATTTGAGTATAGTTGTGCGCTGGTTCGCTCTTATGCTACAAGGGTTTTTTCGGGCCCTCCGGTTTCCCTTTGTCCTGAAAAACCAAACACTTTCGATCTCTGGCTGTGCTCCGTGGTCGTGCATGGGTCAATGTGGCTGGCTGCCAAAGGCACCCTTGCATGCCTGCAGCTCGAACACGTGTGTAGCCGTGTCCTTCGCAATTCAGCTTCTCAGCTGCGAGTAAGGATGATTAGCCTCCCAAATTATTAATATCATTATAATTATTGTTTTCACTGAAATGCTATAGCTTTTGAGAAATGAGTAAAAGAAATAGTTTTGTTTTCACTATACTTTTTGAGAAAAGAGTAAAACTAAGGGTTTTGTTTTCGCGAGACCAAAACTCAATGTTCTGAGACAGTCAAAACATTTGAGGGTTTTTTATTTCACTATTTTTTCTTGTGACTCCAATGACCAATTGAGCCTAAATCTTCACTGTTTTGTTATTTCATGCATATGTTGGGTCACATAAAGTGCGGATACTGTTCTTTGATAATTACCACTGTTTATAGGCTTTAACAACTCATTTAGAGTACACCATGAGTGGAGAAGAAAAGTTGAGATTTTTCAGAATTTTAGTTTAATAGACTGCATGTACAAATATGATACCTGAATGAGGTTGCGAATTTCTTCCGCAGAATCCTTCAGTTCTATGTACGGATTGGTAACGCCGATGGGGGAGCACATTGCAAGCTTGCTTCCTCCCGCACTGAAGCCATCATTGTGCAGTATTCTAGTAATAACGGCATAACATGGCACACACTACAGGAGTTGGATCCTACGTCTATGGAGCTGGCTTCACCAGTCAAGGTAATTAATCTGGTGATAAAAGTAGGGATCTCTTACAATCCCCAGTTCAGATACCATTATCGCCTTTCTTTTTTTTAACGACTTAATTAGCGCTGGGGTTCTCAAAAAAAATTCGTACCACCTGATAGGATTATTTTCTCAGAAAGTCCAGATCCATTTTTCTTTGAGAATACCGGTGGCACAAAGAAACCCCAACATAACAAAGCCAAGAGAACACAGATTCTCATTCAAGCACTGGGATTTTTGTTTTCTCTATCAAGAAAATACATACTCATTCAGCATGAATCGCAAAACCTCTGCCGTGAGACACTGTGGATAATCGGTGCCACAGCCAGAACCAAGGCTGGAATCTCGGTTCACTCATTGAGCCGAAATACAATTATAAACAACGGTGGAAGCCTCTCTATGTCTCATAATCCTCTTCTTGCAAAGGGACAAAGATCTGGAATCGGGGATTACACAATGACCTCCGAAAAAGGGAGAGTTTCAGCATTGTTTCCAGTACCCTCTTTGCGTGAGTGAAATGAAGCGCTGTATGATGAGTACATGCGCTGTGTAGGCACCAAAATAGAATGTCTGGGCGACCTTCGTTCCGGCCTTTCGAATTCACACAAAAATACAAAGCTCACGTCATCGGATGTCTTGCAGGGAAAATAGTGGCGTGTATGCACGTCATCTGGTGTTAACTAGTTAAAGAGATTTACACCAAGAGCAATCTAAGTGTTCCTTCTTAAAGGGTGTGCAGAACGTTAGTAAGACTGAACATATAAATGTTCACAGATTGACACATAACTATCATGGTTTAAAGATGGTCAAGGTGGTATTTTTCCTTGAAATATTTTTGCCTCGAATGCTTTAGTTTTTGAAAATAATTAAATTTGATCTTGCAAGTGAAAAGTAAACTTAATAAGGGGGGTTTTCACTATTTTCCCGTGACTCCGATGACCGATTGAGCTTCAACTTTCACAGGTTCGTTGTTTCATGCAAATGTTGGGTCACATAAAGTGCGGATACTGGTCTTTGGCAATTACCAACGCTGTCTGTGTGCCAGCCATTCCTGGAAAAATTGGAGACTGACATAACAAAATGTAACAACTAAAGAGCAAATTTGAGTGCGCACTATGGTTAACTAAAGGTCGACCATCTTGACCCGAACCCAGGCTGGTCGACCATTGGTTGACCGCTGTGGTCGACCATTTGGAACCGGCCTCGGGACCTTGGTTTCTTCCCTGGTCCCGGTACCGGGTAGCCTAGTTTCATGTCAACCTGTCTGAAGCGCAGAAGGGAACCAGTGACGAAATCGCAGAATGGTGGAAAGTCATGGAAGTGCACGTGTCAGTGCCGACAAAAAAATTGTGTTTAAATTAGACCACCTAACGGGTCGTTCAAGTGTATACGTCACGGTGCATGGGCATTGCTAGTCAGTGGTCAACCACAGGTCGACCAAATGTGCACACCCGACCTTGCTCTTAATTGCAGGATTTCACTGTTTCACTATTATTTCAAGGGAATCACAGTTTGATTAAACTGGTTTGAAAGCTACATTAAGGTTCAAGCAAGTCATTTTGTCTACGTTGTTTGCCTACCCTTTGAACTATGCCTAAACTTCTAGTAATCTTTGAACTAATTCATGATCTTAGATCACAGTGAAGCTACCAGTTGGAGCCAAGACCAACGATACAGTATTCAGGTGGTGGCAGCCATTTTTATCAATGGGTAGGTATGGATGTAATAAATAAATAAAAAAATAAAATAGGCCATTGCAACCTGCTTACCAACCAAAAGGACCAGGGGCTGATTTCACAAAGAGCTAAGAATGATCATAACTGCAAATCACTCTTAGTTGCTAAGCAAAGTATGATGTCACAATACAAATTACTATGGTAATACTGACAACTCGTCTTAAGATGAATCTTAGTGCTTTGTGAAATTGACCCCGGGGTCCAATTTCATTGAGCTGCTTAAGCACAAAAAGTAGCTAAGCACAAACAAAATAATGCTTACCAGAATGAGGTCACCGGCCAAAACACCCGCATGTCACATGTACAATCTGTGACTGGTATCCTGCTTATTTTCGCTCAGCGGTAAACTTTTAAGCACTATTTTCTGCTTAAGCAGCTCTATGAATTTGGGCCCTGTTGTATAGATGCAAAAAATTGTTACATGGCCTCACGTTTCGACCCGAACGGAGTCTTTCTCAACCACGAATTACTGTTTATGTTTTTAGTTTGCTGCAATCATCATAACAAGTCCTATTTAAATAGCACAGAATCCCTGATGAAAAAGAAACTGTATTTTTTTTTCTTGCTGCAGTTACAGGGCAAGTTCAATCACAGACCAATGGTTAACCATGCGGTTGGTTAGTGACGTACATAGCACATGCGCACTGAAGTTGAAGTTCGAACGACTCTAGCCTTGTCATGTCAATGCCACCATGAGAAAAGGGCAAAATCATCGTTATTATTTTTCTAATAACTGGTCCCCTATCTGCACTGCGCTATTTAAGTGGTTATTGGTTACCAGCGATGCGACCTGGCCCAGCAGACTGTTTCCAAATAGCTGACTAGCGTAGTCCAACTATGGTCGACTAGACAGAGTTCTGGCTACCTTAGTCAAACTACGGTTAACAATAGTTCTTGCCCAAACTTTGCCCTAGCCTGAGCACAGAATTTAATGAAGCTTTCACTGATTTCTCTTTATTGCAAAATAAAGGATTTTTACCAAGTGCAACTTCTTGTTTTAACAAAAAAATCTAGATGACTTAAATTTACTGCTCTGCACATGAAATGTAGTATACTTTCACATTTATGTACCTTTCTTTATTTATTTTGTACTCTGTTTGCATATTTTTTATGTAAAAAGTGTTTCTTGTTTTCTGTTAAAGTTTTAACGATTGTAATTTTTAATGGTAGTATAAATGATCTTCCTACTGGTCGTGACAAAAGGAATTTAACTGAATTGAATTGGATTGATGGGAGTTTTTTAACTCATATAATATGCCTAGGGATTTCCCGTAGAACGCACAACACTGAAATGCTTTCATACAGGAAAACCTGTATCATGAACAAGAAGTTAGTTTCTTTCTTTATACTGTAATTACAAGTGATATGAAAAATAACAAAATAACGCAAAATAACCTTATCACATTCAAGAGAATGATGTGCCTTCTCCAACAGTATACAGTTTGTTGGGTATGTTTATTTGCAAGGCAGTGAAAAATGACTGTTTATTGTAAACTAGCAATATATAACACTGCATAGGCATCAGCAGAAACAGTGTTCATGTAATTTGACCAGTCAGGCAAGATTTGGGTTAATTTGCTCTTCTCTAGAAAAAAATTGAAGTATTTTTCCTTTTATATAGATACTACGCAAGCTCAGTGGGCTCTAGATAATGTTTTGATAGGTGCCAACGACACCCACTCACAAGGCTTCTACGATTCCTTCGACACACAGCTGACCGCCAACTGGTACTCTGTCATGTCAGGTAACCAAAAGTCGTACTGCGAATCCAGACAAGATGCTTTGGTATTTGACGGTGGAAGTGGTAAGTGGGAACTTTCTCTTTTAGCAAGATCTGAAAATACAATATATGACTGCACAACAAACAATTGCAATGAAATGTCACAACTTTTAAAGGTAATGTAAACTTTTGTAAAAGATCAAAATTTGTTCATGGGTAATATTTCCTCACCGTTTTCACAAAGAGCCACATATGTCAAAAGGCTTGATTGAGATTTTTATTTTACACTGTGCTTAGCTTAAAAAATGCAAATCTGCAATATTAAAGCCATGGTTTCCAGTTAAAGACACCTCATATGATTTTGTAAAAGTTTAACCTCTGCATTGACTAAATAATTTCTTTTAAAATATTGCCATAAAAGTCAAAGATATGTGTTTCCCTTTGTGAAACCAAAGTGAGATGACCTACTTGTGGCTGTTCATGAAAACAATGAAGATTTATTCTGATAAACAATTATTATTTGCTGTGACAAATCTTCCAAAAAGGAAACCTTTTTTTGAAAATACTACTCTTGCACATTGGGGGGGGGGGCCTTTTTAACCCTTAATAGACCAAAGCAGCCACAACCAAAGATTATAGAGCGCCGTAGGCGCAAGATGGGGAACTGGGCCTTTATCTATTGTTGGAAAGTGAAATACGCATGGGCGCCATTTCGGCAAGTGATTGCTTTGTTTCCCATTGATAGCAATGGTCATTGTCTACACTAGTCTGCACGTATCTATTGTTGTATCAATAGAGACACTTGCCGAAATGGCGTCCAGTGAGATTTCACATTTCAGCCAGAGTTCCCCATCTTGCGCCTTAGGCGCAATCTTTGGCCACAAGCGACTTGAACCAAAATGCCCATAGCGGCCACAAACGGCCGCAAGATGTGACCTACTTCTGATCAAACAGAAGGGTCAAAGGAAAGGTCATGTCCCACATTGACATTTTCCAATGTTTCCAATGTTAACATAGAATCTACAATAATAAAATAAAAGCATCTGTTTCTGTTTCTTAATCGTTTTTCCAACATTTTCCCTGAAAATCCTGACTCAAAAAAATCAACAAGATTAGCAAAGTCTGGGCGTATGGTGATAATTATACATAAATGAATAGTCTCCAGAAGGTTAAAAAGAAAATGCTTTCCTTCCGATTTCTTACATCTTGTTTCCAACGTAGGCACTCCGAGGTATGCTGAAACCTGGGACTTTGAAATAACCCCAGCGACATTCCTCCAATTTGAAATCGTCTTGGGGTGTGGCCAAGCCACCACCTCATCATCAGAGAACCCTGTTGTCTTAGACTTCTCTGTGGATATGGGGCAGACCTGGCATAGGGTGAGGCAGGACTGCATCCCGCCTGATATGGGGTGCGGAGGATATGACTTGGGGAGTGTCTACGCAGCCGATAGGCACTCCAAGTGGACTAGAGTTACTGTGTATCTGCCACAAGCTGCAGTGTAAGTATACTTTGTGTGCTGATCTTTGAGTTGCAGAGCATTTTCGCATCAATCTAAACAGATGTTTAAAGCGCAGAGGATTTTTCTCTAGGCCCTCCGGTTTTCCTCCCTCCGGAAAACACTTTCGATCTCTTGCTGTGCTCCATGGTAATAGGTTGATGTGGTTGGCTGCCAAAGGCGCCCATGACACTTGTGTCCTTGAGCAAGACGCTTGACTACAATTGCTTCATATAGTGGAAGAGGCAGATGTGTTTGTCTCGCAAACCTGTGCATATTTTCTGTTTTACCAGTGTTGTGCAAATAAGCAACATGAGCATGTCACATCCAATGTGTGTCATGGCCGAGTGGTTTAGTGCATCGGACTCAAGTTCTAGTGGCTGAGTCATCAGGATGTGGGTTCGAATCCCGGTCATGAAACTTGTGTCCTTGAGCAAGACGCTTAGCTTCAATTGCTTCAAATAGGGGTAGAGGCAGTTGTGTTTGTCTCGCAACGGATTCATTTACCCCTCCCTGTTCTTAGCTGTGCTGTGAAGAGACTTGCGTTTATATCCCTCCATGTCTTGTTTCTACACATTGGGGCAGGTTTCTATCTCTTCAAAAGTATTAGCCCACACCTCGAGTGGCCATGGGGCCTTGTGATGGGCGAATTGCATAACAAAATAAAATAAAACAAAAAATGCTGCTTTGTTGTTTAGAACCGTCTGATTATTCCATGTAATCTACCTATTGTCCAGGTCTCCATCTACTCGTTTTCGATGGTCCCAACCCACCTTCATCGCAACCCAGGACGTCTGGGCTCTTGACTCTGTCCATTTAGGTCTCCATAACTGTCCATGGATGTGTTCTGGCCACGGCGGATGCCAGCATGGCCAGTGTGTGTGAGTATATTTTTTGCCAGTCCAGATCTCAATCATGTATAAACCTTTTTATTTTTTATTTTACTTTAGCAACAAACATGACAAAGTGTCGAACAAGAGAATATCCATGTAACAACCAGTCAACCAGGCAATCTGCACAGAATCTTCATAGCTGGAACATTTCTCAGTTATTTTTTTTACTTAATAATGTCAAATAGTTTTTCAGGTTTTTTTTCCCCTTCAACTTGACTGCATTGTGTGCATTTTATAAAGGTGTGAAATATTAAAAAGTTAAAAGAGCAATTCCTTTTGTCATTGTAATTAATTTTTAAGAGAGGAAAAATACCAAATTAAAACTTGAGTATCCGTTAAAGGTAAATTTAAAAATAATTTCCACAAGGGAAACTAACTGGCATATCTATAAATCAGTTTGGAGGTGAACAAAGAAAAACTGACAAGAACGGGATCTGAACCTGCGACTTTGGGGCTTACGTGCTGGTGCTCTACCAACTGAGCTATCTACTAGACCCTTTGTTGGCAGTTTCCCTGTTTTGTCCATATTTAGTTCTGGGGGCATCAGTCAGAAATCATACAACCACTGGCGTGTCGTGGCCGAGCGGATAAGAACATCGGACTCCAGCTCTGGTGTTTCTGATCAGCAGAGTGTGGGTTCGAGTTCCGGTCGTGACACTTGTGTCCTTAAGCAAGACAATTGACCATTATTACTGCGTCCTGCAGATGGGACGTAAAGCCGTAGGTCCCGTGTGTTGTGTAATGCACGTAAAAGAACCCAGTGCACTTATCGAAAAGAGAATGGGTTCTCCCAGGTGTTCCTGGTTTGATCGGCTGCAGATGGTGCCACAACACCTTGTAAACCGTTACATGGTGCTATGTAAAGGAACACGGCTCATACTTAGCCAGGGATCATGCCTAGTTAGCTGATATATTTATGTTAAACTCTTATAGAATAGCTCCTATGACAAATAGATGATCAAGCCTGGTGACTTTTTTTTTCATTTTGGTAGCTGTGATTCTGGTTTTGGTGGCTCTCGCTGCGTTCCTGAACAACAACTGCCCAAGATGCTGAAGGCCAATTTCTCACAGGGACCCCTATCGCCGTCTCTCTGGGCAAGTACCTACGGTGTGACCATCGACAGAATGTGTGATAGCATAATGGTGTCTGGAAACGCCGCTGTGTTCAAACAGGTAAACGAGCGATCGTCTGTCAAGAGTCATTCAACAGTTTTTTAAAACAGGTTTTTGAAGTTTTTGAATTATGAGACCCATTTCTGTAGCACCTTATAAGGATTTACAAGGTGCTGCGGCACAATCTGCTGCTAATATTGCCAGAAACACCAAGGCAACGCCCCTTTCTTTTAGTGATAACACAACACACAGGACTGATGGCTTAACGTCTCATCCGAAGGACAAAGCAATAATGGTTAAGTGTCTTGCTTAAGGACACAAGTGTCACGACTGGGACTCAGACCCACACTCTGCTGATCAGAAACATCAGAGCTTGGGTCCAGTGCGCTTGAACGCTCGGCCACGACATGCCACGTGTTTACATGCATACATAAAAGTTTGCTACTAGTTTGATGCAGGAGGCTGCAACAGTTAAAACATTCCTACAATCCTCCAGACAAACATTTCCATCTAAAACATTATCAAAATCAAGTGAATAGCATTTGAAGACCCCCAAACCACTGTTTTTTACTTTGATTGTTGCATTTGAAATAAACTTGATATGAATGTGCATAAAATTCCTGAAATCTTAAACCGTTTTTCATTGTTTCAACTAAAGTGTGACCACCAAATTCGATAACATTTTCACAGGATAGTTGTGTGGTGGGTTTAGGAAAAACCAGAGAATTGGAATTAAGTTACTCTTCTTTAAAACAATTGGGATTTGGAATAGAATGGAAATGGCTTATTCGTTAAAAACGCCATCTTAGCCATAGGGCGAATTCAGACAATTTTTACAAATAAAAGTATGTACAAATACATATATTAAAAACTAACATTACAATTACAGTGAAATGAGAAAATAATTAATCGAAAATAGAAAACTATAATGACTTTTCCACAATTGCACAAAAGAAAAGAACAAGAATATGGCAGTATCTGTGAATCAAAAGCTATTCATTCAAAAAGTAATATCACTCAATAAAACTCAAATGAGAACAACAAGTTCTGAACTAAATCATTACCATAAAGGTTCTAACAAGAAACCAACTTTAAAAGTAAATAGACAATGACAAAAACCAACTAAATACAAAAAAAGGTTGTAAAAAGGAGTCAAGTACATTGTACACTATGCTGTCTCTTTGTACACTGTAGATGGGTTTCAATGGATGCCATCTTTGATGACAGTTTCTATTTTGGCTTGTAGCTGTGTCAAGTGCTTTAAATTTCAACACAGCTTGAGTTGCTTACCAACCAATTATTATCATTATTTTTATTATTGATTATTCTGGTTGTGAAGCCAAGGATTCTCAGAAAAGCAAACTTAATCACTATTTTAGCCAAGAACCCCATGGAGAGAAGACAAGGATGAAAGTTTCATTTTTAGATGTGGGAGGAAAACCCCAGAGAAATATTCCAGAAATATTCCAGGGAAAACCCACGCAATCAGGTAGGGACTAAAAAACCCAATCCACATAGTGCCCCCGGTGGGAATCGAACCGGGGTCCTCGACCGCCCTCGACCGCCCTCAAACCAATCATGAAAGGAGTTTATAAAATGCACGCGGTATTCACGCATATCGCACTTTTGTGCGCTCAAAAATGTGCAGTCATTGTCATCAAACATCTACAGGTAGTGGCAAATGCAATTTTTAGGGTATGGGGGTAATGAGTGTCGGACTAGTGGCTGTAGCTTAACACTTTGATGTGAGACTCATTATGTTAGTTTTTTCGCTTGAGTGCTTTTTTGTTTCCGATAATCAAATTTCACAAGTGCTACTGTAGGCTGTAGATGGTAACACATGAAAAACACAGCCAACTTTTCCCATATTAGTCACTGTTAAATTTTTTTTATCACCACAGGGCACAGGCGGCCCCAGGATGCTAGTAACACAGGACCTGGACTGCACCATGATGGAGTACATGCAGTTTACCTTCCGGTACGGCTGCCCTTCACGAGGTCCCGTCTCCCCTGACAGATCCCACGCTGTCCTGGTCCAGTACTCCAATAATGGAGGCACCACCTGGGAACTCCTAAAGGAATTGCACTACACGGCCCACCTCACCTCGACCTTCCATAACATTAAGCTGCCCATGTTCCACATCAATGCAACGCGCTTCCGTTTCTGGCAGCCAAAATATTCAGGTAATTCAGTTTCCAATTAAACGTTTATTTCATCACCATCCTGATCAATGCTTAAGTTCATCCATCTGTTGGACAAAGCCCCTCCTCATAAAACTTCCATCTGCCCCTCTCTCTCTTTCTCTCTCACTAGCCACTCTGGTGCATGTATGTGCCCATGTGTGCTGTTATGTCACCTCTCCATCTTCTCTTTTGCCATCCTCTCTTTCTCTTGCCTGTTGCAGGCTGCCATTCAAACCCTGAGACAAACAGGCAGGGTGGAAAAAATGCTGATAAATGCAAAAAACAGCTTAGCTTATTTAAAACACTTAGCTCAGTGAGGACATCACATGTAATTGAAGGATTATTTTTATTACTGTTATTTTGATAGGGATATCTCATAAATCCTTTAGAAACCCATATAAAGTGATTGGGGCATAATGGAGGTCATTTAGTCTAACTGCTAATTGATTATTTGTACACGATAAGGTTAGCAGTTTTTATTCTTTGCTGGTTAGTGGGTTATCCAAAAAAAGTGAGGTCTGGTCAAGGGTTTAAATTGGAAAATGAGTGCATCACACAACGGAATTCAATGTTAAAGGACCTCATTGAAATAAATAGGCTGATGTAAACATATATAATGGACCTAAATTGAAATTGACAATGTAATTTTTTTTTGGCTTCAGACGACCGAGACAACTGGGGGATCGACGACCTCCTCATCGGAGGAAACCTGATGGCCACAAACATACTTCAGACCGACTTCGAATCGGGAATCTCTGAAGAAGACTGGTTGTTCTATCCGGGGGGTGAACTCTCGCAATTCTGCCCACCGGTTCTTGACGGGGTGCGCAATGGTTTAAGATCCACACGATCAGTGGGAACTAGTGACGTCCAGAGGTTAGAATTGCTTGCATCACTTGCAAAAAAACGTTGTATCTTGATTTTCTAATAACAATAATAATAATAATCAAATAATAATAGTAATAATAATAATACGCAGTTCTTAAATAGCGCTTCATCACACCCGATGGGCGTCTCAAAGCGCTGAGTGTTTTTTCCTGCAAGGCATGTGGGGTTAAGTTTTTTTAAAGTATGAGACCTGTTCCTTTACATAGCACCGGGTAACGGTTTTACAAGATGCTGTGGCGCAACCTGCAGCCGATCAAACCAGGAACACCGTAAGGCTGAGTCTTGCACAAGATGCTCCTTGTAAGAATGTTATACCTGGGCACCTGTGGGGTTTTGGGTAAATCAGGGACACTTGTTTTAGTGAGATACGAAGTTTGTGCACTTTCAAACGCACACACCAGGCAAAGGCTATCGATTGAAATACAACATTTTTGCACTGGCACAATGTGTAAAGGTTTTTTGACACCCAAAAATTTGATGGGCATACACTTTGTTTCACAGGTTTTCATGGCAATTGTTTACTTTATAATGTCTGAAAAAGAAATCTCGTGACAACACTAATATGCTTTTGTAAATCATCAAATTAAACTTACAAACTTATTTATGCCAAAATCAACAGACAACCTCATTTCTGTACAACACCAAACATCGATCCTGAATTCAATTTTATGACAAATTGATAACGATTTGGAAATCTTAAAGTACTTGTATACTGAAGTATAACTTAGTAATTTTGTCAATTTTACTTTGATTGAGTGACAGGTCTTCCAGCAGTATGAGCTTAACATTTCAGTCAAAGCTTGGTCAGCATTCAGTAACAACTAGAGATATCGATGTAAATGAACACACCATGGTACAATTTGAGGTATGATATATTTGCAAAAGCAAAAAGTTGTATCAAATCATACATTTTTTTATGGGGGCACCTGGGGTGGGGGGCACTGGAAATTTGTGGGGGCACGTGACCCCCAGGCCCCCCCCCCCTTTAGCTAAGCCGCTGCTGCAATCCGTAGAAGCAATGACTATTTAGAGGGTCTTCAAATGCTATTTTCTCACATTTGAGACAGTGTTCAGATGAATTATTCCTTGGGGGATTGGTACTGGTATGAACTTAATAATCCGAGATCTTTCAGACTGAAACTAATAAAAACAAATTATTATTGATAATTACCAATCCTGTTCTTTAACAGTCAATATTAAAAATTTGATGTCACAAAGTTAATTCATGTCATTCTTAAAAAAAAATATATGTTTTTGTTTTATTTTCTACAAATGAAGATCAACGCTGGCTGCACCGATCAGACGATTTCCACGAACCCCATTTCCCTGGAGTACTCAAGGGACTACGGAACTACCTGGGACCTTCTCAAACCAGACTGTTTCAATGTCAACTGGTCTAGTAGCCTGTGTTCTGGCCACGCCTCTGAGCCAAGCGTGTACTACATTGGAGAGCAGAAGCCTTGGGAGAGAGTCACCATACTAATCAACGGACTTCATATTTGCGGGTAAGATTTGTTCAAATTGCAAGGATACTTGGGCTGCACCAGCCAGGCTGGTATCCCGTAACTATCACAGGCGTTTAAATCTCAAGGAGATGCACAAGATTTACATTTGTGTAACCCCTACACACTTTTTGAACGGAGAGATGGCCTATATAAACAGGCGGCGTAATCTGCTGCCAACAGAAACACCAGGTAAACCCCTTCTCTTAACTATAAGTTCACTGGGTTCTTCTACGTGCATTACACAACACACGGGACATACGGCTTTATGTCCCAGCCATCCGAAGGACAAAGCAATAAAGGTTAAGTGTCTTGCTTAAAGACACAAGTGTCAAGACCGGGACGCGAACCCACACTCTGCTGATCAGAACACCAGAGCCTTGGTCTGGCACTCTTAACCGCTCAGCCACGACACGCCACAATAATAATTTCTGTGACACCTCAGACATTTGAATGCAAGAAGCGTTCCCTCACTTTTTTTTGTTAGTCGTCCATCTTTCATGAATCTTGATCTCTCTCTCTTTTTATATTTTGTAAAGAACTGTCCGTTTCCGATGGTACCAGGGATTCTACAGATCACGACGAGAGCATATGCACCCATGGGCTCTGGATAACGTCTACATTGGTCCCCTTTGCCCTCAACTGTGCAATGGACATGGTGCTTGCATGGATGGGAACCAGTGTGTTTGTGATGTAGGATACGGTGGGCGGAGCTGCCACCTCATCGAGCGGAACCCACGATACCTGAAGGAAACATTTGAAGGTATCGAAACATTTTTTTTTTTTTTTTTTTTTTCAAAAGCAATTTTCCATGTGAATTCGTCAGCGACAGGACAAAGTAGCACTCCACATGTTAAACTAATTTTTAATTGTTTTTTTTCTTGTTATTTACCTGTTTGTTCATTTTTCAACAAGGCCTACCATGAAGTTTCAGAGCTCCAAGAGCTTTACTTTTTAAATTACGCTAATCGTCCATGGCAACCTTTGTGGGAAAGCGACAATTTTCGTTCACACGAAGTAAGCACTCACTTTCTATTTACCATTGTAAACAGGCATGATAGTCTTCCTTAAACATGATCTAAGGAAATACTCCCTAACGAAAAAATGTATGTACGCAAAAAAAATGGTAAACATTTCAAAATTCTATTCTAAATGGGGTGCTCTCTTAGCTTTATGTATGGATTAACAATGTTTTTGTAATTATTGTACTTAATTTATTGTACTTTCACTCTGTTTTCTAAACTCTATGTTGTTCTAGTGTGAGATAAGTGAACAATAAATGCGTATCCCCGGGATATATTAAGAAGTAAAAATAAAAAATTATATTCTTCCTACTTCAGTCTGATTTCCGATTTTTTTGCCCTGAGAAAAATCAGTAAAATTGTTATTAAACAGCCTGAAAAGTTGATAAAAAAAAATTATTTCACTGGAATTAGGTGATCTGGTGTGGATTTCACAATGCACCAGGACTAGTCTTATCTCAAGTTCGGATGAGTAACTAGTCTTAACTTATAGGACTAGTCCTAAGTTAGGACTAGTTTTGTGAAATCTACCCCTGGTATTAGTGAAGACAAAAAAAGTAAGTTTATTTTATTTTTTTTTATTTATTTTATTTTTTTGCACGTTCAGATAACACAATTTTTATTTGTGGCAATTTTTTTTTTTTTTTTTTTAGATAAGCAAAATTTGTAGGATCTCCAATTGCTATTTTGACAGTATTTCAATTTTGACAGTATATCAAATTACTAGATTTTTTTCTGCAGGATGGGTGCTTGTATGAACTTCAGAGTCAGAGAGCTCTTCAATTGGAACTATGGTAATTGTTTACTTTAAATATATTTACCAATCCTACACTTTGTCTTAAATACGATTAGATTCTCAGGTGGACGCGATGAAGTTTCTTCAATGGAGTGGTGGGGAGGTTACCGACAAGTGTGGTACCCTCATCACTGGCACCAGTCTACATTTTGCTGGTAATGGTAAACGCATGTTGGTGACTAGGGATTTAGACCTGACGTCTGCCAGGTGAGTCCTGTAACCAAATGTGTTTTGATTTTTGATTTTTATTTTGTGAGGCTAGAATCAACCCAAAGAAATGCGTATATATGTCCCTCTCCTTTTCCAAAAAGCCCTCCAATCATTGTTCCTGCTCTCAAAGTGAACAAAGTTATTCTCCAGAAAGTTGATACCACCAAGATGGTGGGAGTTCAACTTCTTGGGTTTAACGAAGAAAAATTGACTAGAACTGGATTTGAACCTGCGACCTCTGGATTAACGTGCTGGTGCTCAACCAACTGAGCTGTCTAGCCCTACTGTTGACAGTCTTCGTATTTTGTAAAATATCATTGTTCGGGGTTCCAGTCCGAAGCCAGTCAACCTGAACTGCGGCATTGCCAGGGATCACACCCAAGTTTACGATACAGCCAGGGAAGCAGCAGTCCAGGGATCACATTAAGGAGGATGGGACTTTTTATTTCAAATATCAAGTAATTAAATTACAAGGGAAACTGACTGGGTCAGCACTGGTGGATGAGATGCTCCAAAATGCTGATGGCGGACTACAATTATTTCAAATATCAAGTAATTAAATTACAAGGGAAACTGACTCGGTCAGCACTGGTGGATGAGATGCTCCAAAATGCTGATGGCGGACTACAATTATTTCAAATATCAAGTAATTAAATTACAAGGGAAACTGACTCGGTCAGCACTGGTGGATGAGATGCTCCAAAATGCTGATGGCGGACTACAATTATTTCAAATATCAAGTAATTAAATTACAAGGGAAACTGACTGGGTCAGCACTGGTGGATGAGATGCTCCAAAATGCTGATGGCAGACTACAATTATTTCAAATATCAAGTAATTAAACTACAAGGGAAACTGACTGGGTCAGCACTGGTGGATGAGATGCTCCAAAATGCTGATGGCAGACTACAATTATTTCAAATATCAAGTAATTAAACTACAAGGGAAACTGACTGGGTCAGCACTGGTGGATGAGATGCTCCAAAATGCTGATGGCAGACTACAATTGTTGAAACTGTCAAAACCATTCGAGAAGGTTTAGTTACTAACTAGAGACATACAAAAGTCCCTTTTTTCTATTCTTTTTTCTTTTCGTTTTGTGTTTCTTTTTCATGTTGTTTGTATATTCATAATAGTTTGTATCGAATATAAATTTTTTTTTAAAAATCCAAAGTAAAGAAATGGTGAAAAAGTCTGCAATTTGGCACAAATAATCATGGTTAAGTATTGTCCTTTTTATAAATATAATCCATTTAAAAAATGCGTCTTATGTCAATGTGATTGTTTTTATGAAAGGAAATATCCAAAGACCTTATCCAGCCATTTTCCAGTTTTCTAAGTACAACTAATATTTTTTTCTTACAAGCTCGAGAGGTTTTATGAATTACAAATGTATTTTTCTTTACCTGAAGTATCGTCCATTTCTTCATTCGTCTTGGGTGTGGTCAAGCCACGCCCAGCATCAAGAACCACCCTGTGCAGCTCCAGTACTCGACCAACGGTGGTATCATATGGAATCTGATTGAGGAGATTGACTTCAACAACGAGAGTAAAGCATCTAAGTACGTCATGCTGGAGCTACCAAGCAGTGCGAGGAGTAATATAACCAGAATCCGGTGGTGGCAGCCGTCACACGAGGGCAGCTTCCTGGATGAATGGGCAATTGATCAGGTATATCCCACTGATCTCTGTTATACTGACTGGATAGCGGGTCAGGCCTATGCGTGTGCAAAATTTTTGAAACTCGCAAAAAAACTGTTTAGTGCACAAACTGACAAAGTGCCATGCAAAATGTGATGTATTTTCTAAATTAAAAGAGGGGATTTTGATTTATCAACAACCTTTTCTTCATTCCTTAAGCTTTTTTATGCCCACATCGTTATTTTATTCATTATAAACTTATTTTTGAAAAATTGCATCAAAAGTGATTTTATTTTAAACATTATTTTAAATATACCTCAGTCAACTTTTTTATGTGACAATTTTTAAAGTTATTGTTTTGGTACATGTAGATTCTTTCCGACAGTAAACGTGAATGATAGAATAATGTTCTACCTTCCCTTTATAAAGATTGCATCTTTTGACTCTATTTGAATCCCCATCACATTGCCCCTTTGTAATCTCCCAGATCTTTATTGGCGGTCATGGTCAGGCAGTACTTCAAGACGACTTTGATTCCTCCATGCAACGAGACAGCAATGAGATTACATCGGTACACGATCAGAACTGGCTCCTGTCACCTGGCGGAGTTATGGAACAGGTAGTTGGTGTTATAATTTTTGTCGTGCATTTCATTCATCACACCCCTTCTTGACTATTGCAATAGTTTATTGTACTCCTTGCCAACTAGTCACATTGCCCCACTTCACAGTGTGTACAGAAAAATGCAGCACTGCAAGGTTTTAATAAGTCATTCATTCTGCTGAAATGTCCACACTAGTATAGGCCATCATGTCCTGAACTCATTATTTCTGTCTTTTTAGTGTAAACATAGTCTCAACCATTTCCAATATAAAACGTTGCTGTTTTGCACACTTTCACTTAAAAGAATGATAACACGTTGGCAAATTCAACCCAGTGTGGGCAGATGGCATTTACGAAATATTGCCTAGTCTCACATTTTTAACTTGAACCAGTAAAATTCTCATGATTATTTTTTCCATAATTCATCAATGAAATACTGGATAGTTTTTCTTTAATTTCACTCTTGAACTTAGAGCTTTTTCGTATAAAAAAAAAGAACATGGCATCTCAGACACCTTTAACATTTGTGCCTTTTTAATGTAACAGTTGGACATTAAAAATTGACTCTTTTCTGTATTTTAGGTTTGTGATTCTGGCCAGAACTCGCTACACTTTAGCAGCAATGATCAGATGAGGTACATGGTCAGCACTGACGTAATGGTGACAGAGGGGACGTTCTTACAGTTTGAGCTGGCCATGGGATGTACACAATCACACCAATGCTACAGTAAGTAATAGACCTTTCTGTTACAACGTCACAGCCCAAGTTTTTGCCAACCAAGATGGAGAAACTACCCGGGGAAGCCATCAATGCAAAGCAAAAACAGATAATCACAGCTTGCATAAATGCTACACAAATATTTAGAAGAAAAAAAAATAGAATTTGTTGGAAACAAACCAACCAATAATGGGATGTATTTTCTTCAAATAGGAAGTTTGCAAAAATGTTGAATTTGGTCACAACGTCTGTCAGCAAGACTTGAATGTTTTGCTACATTTGGCTGTCCGTGCCAACCAGCTCGATTTTGTTTATCAACAATAGAAAGGTCTATAGAGTGCAAGCGGACAACCAACTAATATAATTTTCAGATGGTAACAAAAACAGAAACAAAAGTACAATGACCTTGTACTCAACCAGCTCAGAGCATATTCTGCCAGCAGACAAACTTCTGTAAAATCGTCGTTCTAAAGTCTCCAGCATCTTGTAACAGTTTGCAGGAAGAGACAATTTTGAAAAAAAAAATTAAATTAGCTGTTGCAAACTGCTTACCAACCAAAAGGACCTGTTGTATAAATGCAAAAAGTTGTTACTGGCCTCAGGTTTCGACCCTAGCAGAGTCTTTCTCAAAGGCTAATGGACAACACAACACACACATACAAGTATACTGGAGTAACAGAAGCAGTCAAGTAGAGAGAAGTGTCGAGACAATTTTCTCACATTTTTTGCCGTCTCCATTGACATCAACATTACCCAAAGTTCCAAGTTGTAAAATGTAGTATTTCAGAATTACACTAACAAGCACACCCAGAAAATCAATAGATTTACAGTTTAAAGCTCTTCACAAAGAATAGATTTACAGTTTAAAGCTCTTCACAAAGAGATAGTAATTTGATGGCCAATTTTTTTTACATTGAAGTACAAGGTAGGCAAGATTTCATGAAGGGGCAATCTTTGTGACTGCAAATTGTTCATGAAGTCAATTTCGCATTATTAATTTGTGCAAGACATTCTGCCCACGAACCTTGTTAAATTTTCATGAACTTTTAAACATGATATTCTCCAAAAATTAAAATTTTGGCTGCGGGGAGTAATTGGCGCTTCATTGAAATAGTGACATTCTGTTAGAAAAAGGGTTTTCATGGTCTTTGCAAAAATACCTTGAGAAAAAAGGGATTCCTGAACCCAAACTCATTCAACTGTAGTATTAAACTGAGGGAGAACAGTGCAGTAAGATCAGTTGTTCATGTAGAGAGGATTATTTTGTAGGGCTCCCTTCCATGCCTGGCCAGGTGTCATTCTAAAATGATTTCTTTCATGTACTTGAAATCAGTTGAGTTCACTCATGTTTGTAAGTCTGTCACCTTTTACATATTTATTTTCTCTTTCTTTATTTTATACGTATATACGGTATGTATTTTTTCTCCTGTCATTTTTCCCCTTTTTTTACTCTGAACTGCAGTGAACCATTTGATTGGCCTATCAGAATGACCTTTTTATATAAAAAAATGTACTTTCACTTTTTTTTTTCCCCCAGAAATCAGTCTGGAGTACTCCTTGGACATGGGTAAGCATTGGCAGCTAGTAAACCAAGAGTGTCTTCCATCTCAGGTGAATTGTGCCAACTATCAACCCAGCAGCCACTTAGGAGCTGACGTCTACTCTGGGTGGAGTAGAGTTGTCATAGTTCTGCCAGCTCATACATGGTACGTTTAATAAAACGTTGTGTGCTCGGAGGGAGGACATAACAAAAGTTACCCGTAAAAGCTATTAATGTGGAAAATTGTGTTTCAAGAAAACTGAGCGCGAAACGTTGATGATCGGTCTTCTGACATTTGTAAGTCATTTTAGCCTTTGAGAAAGACTCTGTTAGGTTCAAAATGTGAGGCCCTTAGGTATTTTGTTTTCATTAATAGAAAGGGTAAATTCTGCTTGGGAATGAGAAAACATGTCTTTGGGGTAATTCTAGCAACAAAAACGTGACAATAATGTAAGTTTGTTTTTGCACATGAGCCATTTTGTTGCGTAAGACCTTCTTTTACAGGAAGAATAAGTTTGTTTTGTGCCAGAAAGAAGGGTGTAGAGCCTATACCCTTTTTTTCCCGGGCATACAACGAAAAGTAGTTTTAGTACAAAATGTGTAAACTTTGTGCAAAGCCGTTTGCAAAGTGACACATTTAGTTTGCATTGCTTTGACTCATTACCTGGTAAGACTATTGGAGGCCAGGGGGTCTTTTGCAACCCCTACCCTACCCCACCCCACCCCACCCCCACTTTCTACCAAGCTACTTAAAAAGTTTCCTTGAATGATATGAGGAGGGCATTTTGGGGTCCCATAGATGTGATGTATATATATATTCTGACTTCCCCCCCCAACAACAATTTGTTCAACCACTACACACGTATGAGATCTAACTTTAAACGTCAGAATGGATCAAAAAGGTCAGCAAATAGCCTCCTTGGTACATGTAAAAGGTTCTACGGGGGAGCTTTTTTAGCCCCCCAAAACTTTTGTCTAGCCCCCCAAAAAAAAATGTAAGTAAAAAAAACAAAAATGAAGATACATGCTGGAAAATACTGGATCTTCGTTAGAAATTCAAATAAATAGTGTATGATTATTTGCACTGTCCTTGTCACTATATATAGTCTTGTTCCAGATACTCCGTGTTCGGTTAAATTTTTTCCGACCCATATTTTATGTTGGAAAAGCGCGGTGCTTGAAAAATGTGCTGCATAAAAAGGTTGCTTTTCGACTCCCAACATGGAATAGTTGTAGCAAAAGTTAGATGGTGACGTCACGTCGAGTGCCAAGGGTCTAGCCCCCCAAAAAATACTAGCTCTAGAACCGCACCTGGTAAAAGGTCTAGTCTTTGGCACACTGCCAGGATAACTTTCCTTTTCTCACATCTTGCAAAACCAGTGAATCCTGGAGTCAAACTTTGAAGTTAAGGAAGTTCCTTCTAAGGTTTTTGCTTTTCTGTTCTCTAGGTCGAAGTCGACTCAGTTCCGTTGGCGGCAGCCGGATGGATTCGAACCATCCAGTACCTGGGCACTCAGCTATGTGTACATTGGCTCCGAGTGTGGGACAATGTGTACAGGTCATGGCAGATGCAACAGTGGCCACTGTATGTAAGTCAGGACAACATCTAAACAAATTGTTTTATTCGAGAAAGAGGTTGGAGGTATGGGGGATTGTTGCTTCTCATTACCAAGGAGTAAATAGGCCCCTTCAATGATTTAAGTTGAATCAAGTACACACACTGAATGATTTTAGATGGTTTTAGAAGTACCTTTGGAACGTTTGAGACTATTTGGTTTTAAGTTAAATAAAAGCACACGATATTAATTGCAGTATTAACAGTAAGAGTATCATTACACAGTTCTTGTATAGCAACTTTATCACACTTACCTGGCACATGAAAGTGCATGAGGGAATAGAACTTCTGTTTGTTCCGGGTTCTTTTACGTGCACTACCCATCCTAGTACACGGGACCTAAGTGCCTTGCTCAAGGACACAAGTGTCGTGACTGGCCAGGCCGGGATTCGAACCCCCATTCTGTAAACTACATGTACAGAACTTAATTTCGGCGGACTAGACCGCTTGGCCACGACACTCCCAAAGATATTACTATACAATCCTACGATTTTTTACATAGCTGTGACAGCGGATGGCGTGGCGCTGACTGCAGCTACCCAAACAAACCTCTCCCCCAGCAGATGCTAGAGCCGTTCTCCCAACAGCCTGTCGTATCTGGGCAGACCATGTGGCTTAACATCAATGGAGGAATAGTAACAAGTACATGCGGACCCGTAGCTTCGGGCAAAGCTATGCATTTCATTGGGGTAAGATTATTGATCTCTGCAATTTTGTGTTCTAGTTAATGGATGGTGTGGAGGAAATGCTTTGATTTGCATGTGGTTATGTTTTTTTGTTCATTGAAATGTTTTTTTGTTCATTGAAATGTTATGCCCTAAATCATCCATTGTCTTGATATTCAACTCTTTCACTACGGAATATAATGTACAGATGTGACGGAATTGTTTAACATTTCATTTATTTTGAGCCGCTGACAGCGGCTTTCTGGGTTATAAAGTAATTCACCGAGCAGCTGTGAGCAGCGCGCCATAGTGAAAGAGTTAAAAACAGAAACTGCATGTAATTTTATCGCACTTTTTTTTACCCTTATAAATAACATTTATATAGCACTTAAACCTATGTGCTATGTGCTATGTGCTGACATCCCTCTGGCATACCATCCACAACCGCTGCCGCCAAGCCACCTTGCCGAACCACATGGCCCAATCAAGCTGCCTTTCATTCGAACACGGCACTTCTGCTGAAGCACCATCGATCGCCGACCATCTCCATCAGTCTTGAAAATGAAAATTTGTCACATGATCTTGCCAGTACATGATATTTCCCAGTGTAAGCCTGCATGTCCCTTCACGTGCTGAAACATTTTGGGGTTGTTTCAGGCACTTACAAAAAGTTACAACCATTGGAGAAAGTGCTAACGTGACGGATGCAAAGTGGTACTTCATAATTTGCTTCCTGTCATATGCTCGATTACTCACTCCTCAGGCTTGTACCCGTCAGCTGATCACAAACGACTTTGACCTGAGCCAGGGTCTCCATATCCAGTTTTATCTACGCTACGGCTGTCTCACCATGCCAACACAGCGTAAACACAGCGTGCTTCTTCAATACTCTACAGATGGTGGAGTCAGCTGGACCCTACTGACAGAACTGCATTATGACAGACATACTACACCCAGGTATAAAGTAGAGTTATTGCACTTAAATGTAGGCACAATTGAAATAAGGCATTTGCCACCGAATTTGATGGAATTTGTGAAGTCTCCTGATTTGTGCAGTCTCCTGATGTTAAAAACTCTTTAGGCTAGCTTTTGTATTCTTTGAGTTCTTAAATGTCACTTGTATTTCTGTGCTTTGCTTACTGCTTTATAATTTTAGTAGTTGTTATTTTTTTTTTTCGGTGTTTGACATAATTCTGCTTTTCAGTCGCTTTGTAAAGCGCTTTGAGGTGGTTTTAACTGCATAAGGCATTTTTAAATCCCATTATTATTATTATTATAACGGACAGAGAGCAGGTGCACTTTTGAACACCGAGTTGTGGGAACTTCCTATTGTTGTTCTATTGTTCCCTTTTCTATTGAATTACCTTGTGGGGCACAGGGTTTGACAAAGAAAAACGTTGTGGGGACCTTTGTTCCATTGTATAAATGTCCCCACAATGGTGTGTGTGCTTACCCACACTGTCCGACGCGTTGAGTCTACCACTAGGTCGCAAAAGAGAAACTATTAACCACATGGTGTCACCGCAAGTTCTTACAAATTGTACAGTTTTGTTGTTTAAAGCACGGTGCGTTTATTAAAAATTAGATGGTGAGAATTATGAAGTTACTCCGACAGAATAATGTACATTCCTTTTTTTTAACTTGTTATACTGAACGTTTTAGTTTTTGTTCATCTGTAAAATGCTGTCATCTGAAATCCTCATCATTGTCATCAATCAATAGTTTTCAATTCTTCTAAATTCTCAACTGCTACACATTTCCAGTTTTATGAATACCTAGATTGTATTGATATCTTTTGGGAACAGCAGCCTGCAGGACTTGACAGTGAGCCATTTGCGAGTTAGATTTTGAATGGCTAATGACTTGATTAGTCACAAATAACACTCAAAATGGATTCCTGAACCTAAAGAAAGTGTTGCTATGAACATGGTTTGTGGGTAAGCATCCTCCAGATGGGCAAACCGAACACCCATTGACAACTCTGAATGAATGTGTATGGCAATACAATTGTGTATTGGTGTTTGCCTTTCTATAGTAACTACCCTGTTGGTAAGTGATGACATTTTGGAGCTGGAAAGGTAGACGGATTGGTGTAGTGGTATCTTTCTCGCCTTCCACCTCTAGGACCCCGGTTCGAATCCCGCCGGGGGCACTATGTGGATTGGGTTTTTCAGTCCCTACCTGATTGCGTGGGTTTTCCCTGGAATAAATCCCTGGGTTTTTCCTCCCACATCTAAAACTGAAACTTCCTTCCTTGTCTTCTCTCCATGGGGTTCTTGGCTAGTACAGTGATTAAGTTCACTTTTCTGAGAATCCTTGGCAACCAGAATTAATAAATGAAATGAAAAGTGCAATTTAAACGAAAGGTTTAGACTGCACTTCCGGCTCCAAAACGTCATCACTTACCAACAGGATAGGCAAAAGCTTGCGCCCAACCATGCGACATAGCAACTATCTCTAGTCCGAGGAATTCAAATTTATGCCATCACTTGTGACTAAGCAAGTCAATGTACCAGACATTATTCAAATCTAATGGCTAACTTTGTGCTCTTTCTAAAGAGGCAGAGTTTTGTAAGTTATATTTATTTGTTTCGTTTCAGCTTTGTGTCCATCAAGCTCCCAGACTCGGCCAGAACCATCGGGACGCGTTTCAGTTGGTGGCAGCCAAGTCACCCAGGAGCAAACCAGGCTGACTGGGCCATCGATAATATTCTCATCGGCGGTTCCGTCACCCTCCAGACCACCCTGTCGGACAACTTTGAATCTGCTCAGCCGAGTCGTGATTGGCTTTTCTTTGACAATGCTGCTGTGGGATCGTTCTGTGAGACTGAGGAAGGGACAGTGTCAAGCCCAGCGTCCGATCAGACGAGGAATGGTTTGTCCCTGATCGGTGGGATAGACTCGGAGGAAGGGACTGTGATCACCACTGCGGATCTGCAGCTGCAGGAAGGAACTGTCCTGGAGTTTCAGGTATTTCGTTTCTGCTCACCCTATGTCATTTTCATGATTGTAAATAGGGGCTTCCCACCTGACATGACATGATGATACAGACTTAGCTTTGAATGACTTGAAGGGTTGCGTGATAAAAGTTCACTTGGGTGGAGGTTTGTGGTTAACACCATGTATAAACACACCTGTGAGACCACATGTTTGCAAGTGGATGCTGGTTGCTCAACTTGCACGTGTGCCGACTCAAGGATTTATCCAAACCAAATAGTGTAATAGTCCTGTGTCCACCATATCTCAAAATGGCTTATGATGAGAGTGGAGTGTAGCTTGTGTGAAGTGGACATGGCTTACAGTGACATTACATCACACTAACAAACAGGAAAAGCGTGTGTTTCACATATCAGGTTTTTTTTGTTTACTTATAGATTCAAAGCAGCTGTAATGCATCATGGGATAGTCCATTCAACCCGGTACAGCTGCTCTTCTCTACAGACTATGGAGTGACTTGGTCCAACCTGGTGCAGCAGTGCCTTCCTTCAGACCCTGAGTGTAATGGTGTTGTCTCTCCGGCTAGTTCATACTACATTCACCCAGGATGGAGGAGGGTCGTCATACCCCTGCCTGACACTGCCATATCAAGGTATGACCCCTCGCACAGACCAGCTGGCACTGACGTCACACGCTGCTTCTGTCTGCCGATCGTCTGCGATTTCGGGAGTCAAATTGCATGTGAAGATAGCGTGAGCATAAGACGTGCGCGTTGCCTGAAATGTACAATGAAAATCTTATGAGAGTCCGAGTGCCAAAATGACACAACCAAAATTAATTTTGGCAATGACGTCAGGTGAATTGGTTCAATAGACTCGATTATCAAAACTTTGATGTCGCTAACATCCCCTTTTATTTCAACACTCAGGAGTACTCGGTTCCGATGGTACCAGCAGGTTTTCCCTGGCTCCCTGTCCCAACAGTGGGCACTGGATTATGTCTCCATCGGGCCAGCTTGCCCGCTCATGTGCAGCGGTCATGGGCTGTGCGACTACCCACAGTGTCTATGCGATGAGGGATTTTATGGCTCTGCGTGTGAGGAGAGTCTAATGGCGAGGGTGAGTCAGATCTTCATTTTGTTCTCGAGGAAAGTTAGTTCAAGTTATTATTAGTTATCACGAGTAGAATATGGAAAATATAGCGCTTCTGCGTCCCATATCCCAAAGCTCTTCATATCACAAAGTACTTTTTCCAATAGCGGAAGGTCATAAGCAATAAAATGACGCCTGACAAAAAAAATGAGGCATTTCTGTAACATTTTTATCGCTAGAATTATCCCGAAGACATGTTTTCCCATTCCCGTGCAGAATTTAACCTTCCTATAATAACTTATGAATGGCAGAAAACCGATCAAACTTTCATGCCAAGTTTTTCTTGAAACACAATTTTGCACATTAATTGCTTACACCCTTTCTCCAGGGAAACTTTCCTTACATCCTCCCAGGCACACAACAATATGAAGAAAATTACAGCTACTTTTGTCCACCAAAAAATACAGATAAAAATCAAACATTTTCTGATTACTGTTTACAACCCCAAAACTGTAAAAAAGAAAATGTAAAAATTAAGTAATCCCATCCACACGATCACTTCTAAACCAATCAGCCTGTTTTAAAATTAATCCAACTGTGTTTTTTTTCTAGAATGTTATCAAAGAGAGTTTTCTTGGTGTGGATCTTGACGGAGCCATCTGGGGTGTAGTGCAAGGAGGAAGGACTGCCTTGCCCCATGACGATAGCTGTGGCACGGTCAGCGAGGGCAGATCTCTCTACTTTGGCGGTACTAGTGGTCTACGGACGGTTGAAACGGTAGACTTGGATCTAAGAGATGCCAGGTAAGGCTGAGTTGAAAAATAAAATGTTTTCAGGAGCCGAATAGTTGATCTTACAAAGCAGACTGTTCTCATCAAAATGGTGATAACGTAAACAAAATTTCAACAGTATTGAAAGAAAGTTGATTGCCTTCTTAATTAACGTGGTGTATGCCTGAAAACTTTTCATTCCTATAATGCAATTAAAAAAAATCTAAGAATTCTTACGTTTGATGACAAATTTCTTATAAATATTACATTGAGTCTGTTTGTTTGTTGGGGCGTATGTGCATACAAATGTATGTGTAAAATGTTGAACATTCAGAGGTATTGGTTGTTAGGTTTGTTTGTTTGCTGGAATGTTTGTTTGCTTGTCCGGGTCATTCAATGAAGGTGGAACACTAGGGACACTTACATCGTTGCCACCCATGAAGCTTTTTCACCACTTCACTAGTCTTCTTGCTCAATCTTGCTTGACATAGTATAAATAACACCAAACGTGAATTATAACAAGGTTTCACTTGATTACTGTGGTGTAAAATAAACTATCTATCTATCTATCTATCTTCCGTTTCCAATGACGATAGTTTTGTGCAGTACGAGGCAGTGATTGGGAGTCCATTCAATGTTCCATCATGCAAGACACCGGTAAACAGATCAGAAAGCGTTCTTCTCCAGTACTCAATCAATGGAGGTAGGAAATACTTGATTTAGAATTGTATTGATTGTTTTCATTTTGTAATCAAACTTTTCCTTGGAAGGTTAGAATGAACTTACTGTCCACCACATGAGGAAGCAAATTACAATTCTCACCAGGCATTTTTGCTATCACGTGGCCTCCATCCTCCCATATCCTCCTCTCCTATGTCACTCCACACCAAATTGTTTGGACTTGGATGAGATTGGAATGCCTGACCCAGTGATAAACAGTTGTTATTTGGGCCTGAGGCCCTCACTCCTTTTTAATCCTTCATTTTGGCAGTTGGATATAGAAGGAATTGGGACTGAGTGTAAGGTCAACTTGAGGATATAGTAAAAATAATAAACTATATGAACGTTAAATAATGGAATAAATTATTTTTTTAATAGACCCCTTGCAAAGGCCGTCATCACTGAGGTCAAGCAGTTGAAACGTGCACAGGTGTACGCACCACGCACACCTCTCAGCCAATAAGCGTCATCCTTTGACCTCAGTGAGGGCGCTGTTTGAGCTTGTGATGTCATACGCAAGGGGTCATTCAATATGAATTCCTCTTTCTTTGTACTACCATCCTCCCCCCACACCCACCTCCACTCTTTTTGTAAAGTTAATTTAAGTCGTACTTTGAGTGGCTTTTTTGAAGCTTTGCACCATTAGCTTTTCCAAATCCTCACCTTGATGTCTTTCTGTGCCCCGCTGTCCTTAGTGATAAGACTGCCCAGGTTTATTGAAAACTGAAGATGGTAGTGATTTTTTTAAAGTTTAAAGGAAGTAATATACTGTTGTTGGGACAACAATGAGTTTTCATTTTCTTAAGAAAATGAATAAAATTGAATATTTACTGATATGTGTACTTAAGTGTTCTTTTTTTCTGTCTATCAGGAATTACATGGACTTTGTTACATGAGTTGTACTTCAAGCGCTACAGCATGCCCAGACATGACTATCTTGTCCTACCCCCGGAGGCTTGTACCCAGGCTACGAGACTACGCTGGTGGCAGCCAGTCAGGCAAGGGCAACAAGCTCAATGGGCCCTCGACAATATACACATCGGTAAGGAATTCGAGAACTTATAAACCTTTTTGCATCCAACGTGGACCCACTGCCATGTTCAGTTAAGCTCACTTAATTTCCTCGCAATCAGTTTGCACTGACACTATCCTGTTGGTAAGTGATGACATTTTGGAGCCAGCAGTGCAATGTAAATGAGTGGTATTCACTGCACTTTGTCACGCAACACTTCTGGCTCCAAAAACGTCATCACACACCAACAGGGTAGGTCGTGGTACTAAACACTGAACCACGTCCTTGTGTGGGTGAAACGAAGCGTTGGATGGCCTGTGTGTGGTCTGTGCACGCTCCGTAATTGAATGACCAGGCGACCTTTGCTCCGGTGGTCCGCAATTACACAATGGCGTCTTTACACGGCTTCCGTTTCCAGGCAGGGGAAACACTTGCGTGTATTCACGTCATCCGATTTCAATTAATAATAATAATAATAATAATAATAATAAAAATAATAATAATAATAGGGCCTTGTAATACCCACACATCCACCCTGCTGGGTGCTCAAGGCAGGGTATACCTTTGGTATTTGGAAGCGTATGTTTGTTTCAGTCCTGTTTAGTTGTAGATATATACCGTAAAACCAACCTCTGAAAATTTTGTTTCCAAAGATGTTATTTTTTTTTAGTGTTCTTGATATATATTTGCAAAAATCTAGAGCGGTTATTTCCACGCAGAAGGATCCAAAAATGCTGAAACTGCATGTTTTTCATAACAAGAAAAAGGCTTCGTGCCTGAAGCCTTTTTCAGATTCAAATATTTAGTGAGAAATTGCCTCTTTCTCAGAAACTATGTTACTTCAAAGGGAGTCGTTTCTCACAATGTTTTATACTATCAACAGCTCTCCGTTGCTCCTTACCAAGTACTGAAGTAAGTTTTTATGGTCATTTATTTTTGGGAGTAATTACCAAAAGTATTCCCTGCATTTAAGTTGTGATATGTAAGACTGACGGTCACTGTGAAGTAATTTTATCAGTTCATATAACTCGCCCTGTACAGGTGGCTCTGAAATCAACCCCAGCCACCTCTCCGAGTCCTTCGACATGGGACTCAGCGAGACTCTGTGGGAATTCCATCCCTACGGACAGGTTCAAAACGGTGTGTGCCTCAATGGGGACAGCGCCCTCTATTGGTCCAATCAACGATACAACCAGCGCGATAACTTTGTCATCACACGCCAGCTCATCATCGACAGGAATTACATGCTGCAGTTCAAGGTGAGTTTCAAAAGGGTTTTTTTGTATGAAGGTGTGTTTTTGATAAGACTCGTTAAATGTTTTTTATCAAATTTGCATGGTTATAACCACTTGACCCGGATGACGCCTCGTTTTTCCAAACTGCATTACGGTGGACGTTTATAATCTTATACATTTTGGAACAGTTTCGGAACGTCCTCTTTTGGTTGCGGTCAGTTGACATAATAATGCCCGGACATTCCAATGCTAGTGTGCACAGGCATGCACTAACAGTGCTACGCTCTATTTCCGGCATTCAAAGAGCGACAAAGGGTAATGGAACTCGTGCTCAAAATCTCCCTTTTTTCTGGGGGTTATTGTGTAATCACCCTGATTCCAGACCATCGACCTTTTGTTGTACAAACAAGGATTACAAGAGATAGATAGGCTGCCAACATTGTTATCATTGTACTCAGCATATGGCAATGTATGGGAGGAAAGTCCAAGATTCCGGCATACCATGGCCAATTATCAGCCGTGGCTTGCGGCCAAGGGTCGGCCAATTCACGGTGAAGACATTCCACTTTTTCTCAAAAGGGAACTAACAAATTCTGGTGCATTTTATGAGAGCGTTTGTTTTCCTTCCTTTGTTTAGTCATGGTTACATTGTGACAACGATATTCTGAAAATATATTATTCTGAAAGTTCAAGAAAATTAATACCACACAGTAAAAAGTTTTTTAATACTGACGTGAACTGGTTAAGGGCAGGGCTGGTTTAAGTGTTCTGACATAAGGTCCCAGGCTCCAATCCAGGGCTAATTTCATAGCACTTTTAAACATAGATTGTATTACGATGCATTACATGTACTGAGGTAAACTTTTCCAAAATCCAGAGATATGCTGTTAGAACTTAAACCCCCAAAATGTGTGTGCGTTCAGTATTTTTGTGGGACCCAATTCTTTTGTTTGCCCTAGGCACACTGCATAATGTGCCTCGATCACTACATTATAATTATAGTTTTGTTTTTTAAAGACATGCAACTGAAGAAGCTTTAACATGTCTCTCTCCCTCACAATGTCAGATCGTGGTGGGCTGTCAAGACACGTCCCCTTCCTGTATCACAGACTACCCAATCAATTTAGAATACAACACGGATCCCGTCATGCCTCGCTGGACACTCCTGAAGCCCAGCTGTCTGCCTGATGACGGGGACCAGACTAGATGCAATCCGAGAGCGTATGATGGAGGAAGCATCTTCACAGCCAATGAGCATGGCCTGTGGAAGAGAATGATGTATGCTCTGCCGCTGGACACAGTGTCAAGGTGTGTTGTCGATTCTCCAACCCCCCCCCCCCCCACCCACATGCACACGGGGGATATGCTCACCACCAATCGTCCGTTTCAAGATATAAGATATTGTAGCTAACGCAATGCCGCACTTGAAAAGAAAGCAATGCTATTCACGCCCACAGGCCTTGTATAAGCTCGCTCCCAAAGCGTGCTCAACTAGTGATTTAAAGTACCAAGTACATTACACTGGTCCAACAATTAATGGGCGGGTGAAGAGTCATCTAATGCTTGCATGCAATATTTCGACTGTGTCAATGCACGTATGGGTGAATGGGTGAGTGCCAATGGACTCCTTATTCTGGCAAAAACCCAATCAAACATTTATGGATGCAAGTAAGTTAGATGGACCCAGACAGTTAGCTCAACGGGAGAGCCACTGGTAGTATTTCCAAGTTAAGCACCATTGACTGTGGTTAGTAAATGGACGGGAGACCACTCCATGTCCTGTCATGGTTGGTGGCTTGTCTGGGACATGATAGGGCTTTGTAACATCGAGCCCACGTCTTTCGGATGGGACGTAAAACTGTAGGTCCTGTGCGTTGTGTAATGCACATAAAACACCCAGAACACTTATCGTAAAAAGAGAAGGGGCTTGCCCCCGGTGTTTCTGGTTTGGCCACAGCCAGGGTTAATGCGTCACCTCTGAGCATGTTTGGAGCATAGATTATACACATCGTAATGCGCATTTGATCATATTTATATGGAATTTGCGCAATATAAATGGAAAATTATTATTGTAATTATTATTATGCAAGGTCAGTGAAGGTGGCCCCCTTTACTGTGTTTCCTATCATTCACATCATCTTGACATGCAACTCTATTAAATTGAACAGTATGCATTAAAACTAGGAGCTTGTTTCTTTTCTCCAGTTCCACCCAGTTCCGATGGGTCCAACATTCAGCCGGTCACATGGCCCCAATGTGGTCGCTAGATGATGTGTACATAGGCGTTAGATGCCCCGATATGTGCAATGGACACGGAGCATGTGGCTCTGATGGACGATGTCAATGCGACCCTCAGTACGTAGGTCAGTACCCCCCCCCCCCCCCTCCCGATGCCAAAATGCATTATAGCTTTCAGTTATTTGGTGTGAAGTAACAGCCAAATGTAACATCACTAATAATAACAATAATCCAAACACTTTAATGCCATAATCTTCAGCACAGGCATGCAACTTGGACTTCACCAAAAAAAAACGAGGAAATTACAATCTTTACAAGACTTTGTACAGTGTTTTTCAATTTTTTAATGGCATGAGTGTGAGGTGAAAAAACGAGGAAATCAGCTGATCCGAGGAAAAGTTGCATGCCTGTCAACAAGGGTTATACGTTGTTTTGGGAGCTCAAAAAGTTTCCTGCGACTTATACCCCGGGTGGGTAATAACGCTGGCGTCTTACTGACCTGATTCACCTGACGTCATCATCACAATAATCCTGATTGCGCCATTTTGGCTTCCAAAATGGTGAACGTGGCACAGTCGCCGCGTGTGACGTGCGTGCAAGGGGTCAATACCCTGGCGTATTAATATTAAAGAAAAAAACATAGTGCACATGGGATGATCATTGGTGAAATATCTTCATGTGCAAGAAAACACTTTTATTCTACAAAAAAAAACACCAAAAAACAGAAACCTGCGAAACATGAATGTGACGACTGGTGATCCAAGAAGACTTAGTCCATGCACGCTGAACGCCATGTAATTCATTGGCCAAGTCTGCACTTGTATTATTGCAAGAATACCTTGCAATATCGGCCCAGGTCTAGAAATTGTCGCTGTGCCATTACCAGAAACTTACGGTGAAAATTTCAGGCAACTTCTCGGACACCACTATAAATCAAACTATCAACAATCAATCTTTCCCCTCAAAAAATTAAAAGACTTTAAAACTTGAGAAGGAAATCAATACCCAAAGCAAAGAAAAAATAATCAGTTTGGAAAAAGTGGGTTTTGAGCGATGTTGTGCAAGAAATGGCAGGATGGATTTAGTAAGGAACATTATTCCAAAGGTTTGGAGCAGCTGCATAATGCGCAAATGTTTTCCCCTGCCTGGAAATGGAAGCCGTGTAAAGACGCCATTACGTAGTTTTGGAATACCGGAGCAAAGGTCACCCCGACATTCCACTGTGTGCACAGATCACAAACACACAACGATTAATGCTCCCTGTCACCCACACAAAGACAAAAAAAAGGTCTTGAATATTTTGGAGTTTTCTCGCTGTTGAGAGGTGGTTTTTGTGTAATCTCCGATTTTCCTTTTGTTCCAAGAAGAGGATTACAGGGAGAGGCTTCCACCATTGTTTGTTGTATTTCGGCTCCATGGAGGTAAGTCAAAGTGAGCTGGGGAATCAAGCGATGGTTCTGTGTTTAGTATCACTCCTATGCCGTAGGCAACGGGGCGATGTTTTTCTCAATTCACGGTGCATGATCTTGACATTTTCTCAGTTAAGAAAACAAAACGGACGATCCAATAAAGAGAATCTTGGTTCTCTTGGCACTGTCAAGTCAGGTTTTTTTTGTGCCAGCGGTAAAAAGAAAAAAGATTTGGCAATTTTGCCAAAAGAATCCCCCCGGGGGACATACATTTTTTTTTTTAAATCCTTACGGCAACTGGTTAAGAGATGTCTTAAAAATGGACAGTGAAGTGGCTGAACTTCCTCTTCCACTTACAGGTGACAAATGCATCCCAATGCGACTCTTGCCGTACCGGTTGAATGACAACTTTGAAGGAGGTGTCTCGCAGCGTACCTGGGCTTCGGTGAGAGGGGGCAGGCTTGGGATAGGATGTGGTGCCCTTGTACCCCACGCCCATGGCAAGTCTCTGTATTTCAGTCTGTGTGGGGTGAGAGAGGCCGTCACCGTGGAGCTTGATACCACACGGAACAGGTAAAACCAACACCAGTTAAGGTTTTGTGAAAAGTTAAGTTAACCAGTTGGCGCCGGAATGACGTGTGAACACGCAAATGTTTCCCCTGCCTGGAAACGGAAGCCGTCTTAAGACGCCATTGTGTAATTTCGGAATACCGGAGCAAAGGTCGCCTGGACATTCCACTACTGAGCATGCACAGACCACACACACGCCGTCAATCTCTTCATTTCAACCACACAAAGACCAAAAAAGGTCTTAAATGTTTTTGAGTTGTCTCACTATTGAGAGGTGGTCTTTGTCCTTTTGTTCAAAGAAGAGGATTACAAAGCATCAAGAGGCTTCCACCAATGTTTATTTGTTGTATTTTGGCTCAATGGAGGTAGTCAGAATGAGCCGGAATCGAGCAATGGTTCTGGGTTTAGTACCAATCCTATGCCGTAGGTAACTGCCAATTTTTTTGCAATAATATTTAGAGTACTTGGTGTAAGACTTGCAAAGAACGTTTTCACTCAACTTATGATTGTGGTATCTTGATATTTCAGTGAGCTCATGTTCGTCCTACAAATCGGCAGCACCGCCCTGGATAACCCAAGCTGTTCCGTCAACCTCACATCCCCACGCACCAAGAACAAGGCCGTCCTCTTGCAGTACACAGCCAACAACGGCATTGACTGGCACCTGATCGAATCACATGACCCAGCAGACTACCAGCGAGCACAGAGATTATCCTACAGCCTGCCTGAGAGGGCCAAGGCAAGAGCCGTCAGGTTCCGTTGGTGGCAGCCACAGCACGATGGGCCAGGGAAGGACCAGTGGGCAATCGATCACGTACAACTAGTTATGTAAGTATTTTTTAATGATTGTAAGTATTTTTTAATGATTATAAGTATTTTTTAATGATATCGGCATAGCTGAGTTGCAATAAGTTGTTTTTTTGGGGGGCCAGTAAGCCACTCGAGGTGTGGGCTACAAATCAACCGTTTTTCCAGGGGCCGTTGCCACCTACTCCTGGGGCTGAAACAGGGTTACCCCCTTTACAGTCCATAACGATGTAGGCTTGGGTATCATCCATCAGAAGCCTGGCTGGTAGAGCAGAAGGCTCTACCTCCCCAACTTTTTACGGAGCAATTCTGGTCAAGTGCCTTGCTCAAGGACACAAGTGTCGTGACCAGGACTCGAACCCACACTCCGATGGCTCAGCCACCAGAGCTTGAGTCCGACGCACTAACCACTCGGCCACGACACGCCAAAATATTTTCACAAAACGTTAACTTTGCTCTCATTTGGTGGGACAGAGAAACCATAATGAAACATAGCGCTCATTTACGTTGTCCGGTGTTTTCAGATCAGAGCCACAGTACGCACAAATTAAGTTTTACAGACGCAAAGTGTTGTATAAAATAATTCGCTAACTCGCTAAATATAATAATTCCTAATCTGAGATGTCCTTTATTGCATTTTATGACCCTATCATTTTGAGGGTAGATGTACATCAAAATAACTCTCTCCTTGTTTATTTGTTAAGGTTACGAAGCCATATGTTAAACCGCTACCACGAGTGAAGAGTGAAGCGCCAAGAGCTGGATGTTAAGCTACACATGACCAACTGACATAGAATCTGAGGCCTCATGACTTGCCAGCGTCTCAAAGATTGAACATGTTCATACTTTTGTTACAGAAACCCATTTTTTAAATTGAAATTAATTAACTACAAATTCATTATTCCTTACCACATTAAAATTGCACGGCTTGCCCCTCGTGATTTTGTGTAAAAACTGCAAGGCTAACTAACCCCTTTACAATTTTGTTTAAAAACCACAAAGCTTACCCCTTGTGATTCTGTGTAGAAACTGCAAGGCTTTCCCCTTATGTTTTGGGGTAAAAACTACAAAGTTTAGCCCTAATGATTTTGTGTAAAAACATCAAGGTTTACCCCATATGACTGCAAAGCTTACCTTTTATAATTTTGCGTGAAAACTGCAAGGCTTAAACCCTTGGAATTTTGAGTAAAAACTGCAAGGCTAACCCCTTCAGATTTTGATCAAAAACTGCATGGCCTTCCCTTATGATTTTGATAGAAAAGTGCAAATTTATGTGGGATAATACAAATGCCAGAAATGTTAATCGGCAGTCATATTTGTTGTTTGTTTGTTTGTTTGTTTGGGTTTTTTTTTTTTTTTTCCTTCTTTAAATTAGGAAGTTGCTAGACTACTTTATTCCATTTTTATGATGATATACATTTCTTCCAATATGTTGAAAGAATAAACTCATTTAAAAACAGTAGAATTTCAATATTTAATCTATTAAACCACTCTATTTTGATAAAACATGTTTTTACAATTTTATACTTTTATAACGTTTAGAAAAATCCAATAAATGTTAACAATAACATATGATAAATATTGCCAATCATTTTCTCGTTATTTCCTCGATAACCTTAACAGGGGTGATTGTTCACATTTGAAAACGGAATCAACATGATTCTTGCCACTGTAACACCCGTTTCAGACTGTCACGCCGAACCAAATTATTGAATTAAGTACAATCATGGAAAGTTTGATGTCTGAAAATGTTTGGAGCGACCAGACGCGCTAGAAGTCGAAAACGACTCTGGAGCGTCTTTGGGTTCAGACGTCGATCTTGTCATGAGTGGAACCTAATGCAAGTTTATGTTAATTAAGTGTTCCTGTCTGAAACCAAAATCTAGAGTCGGTCCTAATCTATTTGGTTAGGCGTGACTCTGGAGAGCCAGTCTGCAACGGGTGTAAGATCTGTAGACCTTCATCATGACATAGACATCTTTTCCCCGTTTCAAATCAACGAGACCAAACTCGGGATGGACGAAAAAAAATGTTGACCAAGTACTTATGATGTTCATAGAGTCAGTATTTATGTAAGGCGTCAGTAGTACCCAACGCATCGTTTTTAGAGCATGAGATAATTCATTCAAAATCTTGCTCATGACAAAGCAGAATATCTTTTTAAACTGACTGGCATCCACTCTTTCATTACACATGTACACCCCCCTGCACGAACTGGTTTGCGATTCTCAGCTGATACAACTTGACTAATGGAACATACAATTCTTTCATTTCATTTCATTTCATTTCATTTATTAATTCTGGTTGTGAAGCCAAGGATTCTCAGAAAAGCAAACTTAATCACTATACTAGCCAAGAACCCCATGGAGAGAAGACAAGGAAGGAAGTTTCAGTTTTAGATGTGGGAGGAAAACCCCCCCGAGAAATATTCCAGGGAAAACCCACGCAATCAGGTAGGGACTGAAAAACCCAATCCACATAGTGCCCCCGACGGGATTCGAACCGGGATCCCAGAGGTGGAAGGCGAGGAAAGATACCACTACACCAACCTGACACAATTCTTCCCCGGCCTGCTGCAAAGAAATCATTTTTCCTTTGTTGCTCCACAATTACGAAACAGTCTACCAGCAACCTTACAGTCTGCTGCTTCTTCACAGGTGCTAAAGAAAAGACTACAAACCCAGTTATTTCCACATTAACATTGTTACCATAAGCAGACAGTAGCCACATATGATGTCGATGTAAGGGGGTCAACAGACCTCTATCACTATGCAGCCATCTTTTCCCTGTTCAAATCACTGCAAACCAAACTGAGGCTGGAAGGACAAAATGTAGGCTGACCACTCTTCACATATTAACAGAATCAGTATTTATTATGTGAGCATGATATAAAGTACAGACCGTGGTTTTAGGGAAGGGTTTTATGCTGGCTCTGCGGCCAAAAATGCTTTTAAAATCATAAAATTTTCTTTTATCATGAAATATATTAAACTTTTATAACAATGTTTAAGCATATAATTATTATGATTATTTTTATATTAAAAATCAAGGTAACCTAACTAAATGCTACAAGGAAAAACAGTTCGGTCGTTTTATCGCAAGAGAATGAGAACTTGCACCAACGGATATGGGAAACCAGACTAACATGACTAATTATGGCTGATGCATGATGAACGGGCCCAATTGTAATCTACACTGTGAAAGCGAGTGAAACGTCACCTACAATGTCGCGTTTTTATTTGATTAATTTTTATTACTAGTATTGGGTACTTCTATTGGTTTCATTACCTTTCTTTTAGTACGGAAGGTAGGTGATGGGATTGTGCCTTTGATGATGCAAGCAGGGAATTTCGGCACACAGTTGGAGTATGTCACGAGAAAGATATTTGGTAAAAGGGCCATCGCAGATGTGTCATTTGAATAAAATATAGGTACATGTAGTAAAACAAGCAATGGCAGCCATTTTTAGAATTTCGAAAATTGCTTGTTATTCTACCAACATTTTTTTCAAAATTCAAATCTGCGTTTGCCCTATAGCCACGTATCTTTCGTTTCTCATGGCATACTCTGACTGTGCGCCAAAATGATGTCACTTTTGCTAAAAAAAATACCCGGATGTAACACAAACTTTCCACCACTCACGCGATCACCGCATCGGCGCCGATCACCGCATCGGCGCACCAAACCAGAGTAGTACAGTATACAGTGCATATTGTTTGTGCAATCCACGTATGCGTACGTCAGGGAAATTTGACATGTTGTCCGAGATCCAGGTACTTGTGTGACCTATTTTTAGCTGTAAGTGCACAGTGCTTTTCCATGCTTGTATCGCCAAAGGAACAATTCCCAAAAAATGTCCCATATAAGTAAAATGATTTAGAACGATTGATTAAAAGGCAAGGAATAAACCAGGCCAGAGTCAATTTTTTCTAAAAACGATTTTGGCAATCTCAATAAAGGTTAACAAAGGTTTTCCCGGCCAACTTCAACAAAAACTAATTCAATGTTTCAGCCGGCTCAATCAATTTTGTTTGAGAATGAATGCTTCGGTCGCATCAGCATTCAATAGTCAAAAGGAGTAAATCAATTTTTTAGCATTTACTGGTTAATATAAAGATCATTCGAATCCACAATGTCGCAAAGACCATTCAATTTCGTTAAAGCCAGCATCAAGAGGCTAGTCAACCATTCAATTTCATCGATTGTAAACAGGTAGTAGAAACTAAACTGAAAAACGGCAAAAAGGGTAGTCTTGAATGTCTATAAAATGAAACAAAATGCTTAAAACAAAACCTGAAGAACGTGTGCACGAAAACAAAACTGAATTCATTAGTAGCTAAAAAGAAACCCTAGTTCGATCAAATTTGGGATAAAATGCGCTTTAATGAAATTAAATTTTTGCTGAAATTGACCGGGAAAAAATAACTTAAATATCTTGGACAGGCAATATCTCATGCATCCCGATGTATAGTTAATTTAAAAGGAATTATCTCATTAGCACCACCTTAAATAAACGCCCATTATCCAAACCAATTCGAATGTCAAATTCAAATATAAAATAAGTTTCCAATTGAAACAATTCAAAAATACTTGAGGATACAACTCAAACAACACTCTTTCAATTGTCAGAACCAATCGTACTGTGGGTTCCATGTTAAATCCATGTTAATTGGATCCATACACACAAAAGCAACATTTTATATTTTAAAGTTGCATGGCCAGATTCTTGTCGAAATATATATAGAGATTATTCTTATTATTTTTTTTCCCTCTCTCTGAACAAAATTGTTAATTTTTGTAACACTGCAAAGCCTAACGATGCTAGGTCTGATTTTTGGCTGATTAGACCTTAAAATTTAGCCTTAAATTTTTAAAATAGGTATTTTTCTAGATTCAAGTAAGTTTTAAGCTTTCAATTAAGGTATTGCACACACTCAAACAAATATTCCGCCAAGGATTAGCTGGTAGTTAATTAAAAACTGCAAAATTAATGAACTGTCGTCGGGATGCCAACATTCACTCATGTACATGATGTACATCAGCCATGTACAAACAGTTTCGCATGTTACATGTAGTCTGTGCATTGTCCGTGGCATAGACAAAAGTTAATGGATGCTTTTTTCGTTTTGAAACAGCATCATCTGTCAAAAGTCGTTCAGAGAAAACAAAATTCTTTTATAAAAAAAGTTTCTTTCGGCGAAAATCGGGCCAGGCAACTTTAAAGACTCATAAACTTTAAAAACTGTAACATTGTCTTAATTTTTGTCAAGTACAATCTTCAGGGACTTCTGACTGAATACCGCAAAAAAATAGCTAGCAGATGACTTTATATGTCAAGTACATCGTTGTCGATTGATTGGAGGATAGTAGATCATGCGGCATTCATTAATCAAACAATTACATTGCCTACTTCAGAAACAGTGTGTTTTGCTAAAACTATTCACCGTGCATTTTCATCCCATTCTATTTAACTCAGAGTGACATAGCCGGGGGGAGGGGGTCAGCTTCCACCCCCTGTAAAACATCTGATAAATACCTTTCAATTCTGTTGAGTACCGAAGTATACTTAACACTCATAAAGACAATCAGGATAAATCTTCAAGTCAAAACTGTTAAATGCTCATTTAACCGTGTATCAGGAAGTTTTCTCTCTCATTTTGATTCTGGTCTTGTAAAATAAATTTTGATCAGGTGAACACTTTGAGCTATGAGTTTGCGGTCTTGTGAATTTTCCCCCAAATTGGAGCCCTAAACATGCTAAGTGTACATTGTATTGTGAACAAAATCTGTGGTAATTTTTACAATTCCTTTAAAAATTTTTTACTGAGTTTACATCCACTAAATATTTCCCTGATTAATTTAATTCATATCCGATCCCTGTTTTTGTTATTTATTTTGTTCTGTTTTTTGTTTTTTTTTGTTTTTTTTTCAGAAAACACTAATTTAAACGTTGACATCTAAAAATAAACATTGCTTCTTACAGTTCACTTAGAATTGTTTCTGAAGTTACAGCCAGTAAATATTTCCCTGATTAATTTAATTCACATCGGATCCCTGTTTTCGTTTTTACGTTTTGTTTATGTTGTTTTTCAGAAAACACCAATGTAAATGTTTACATCTAAAAATAAACATTGCCTCTTAAACCATTACCACCTTGACCTTTATTTTTACTAAATCCTCAAAAGCGCTGTACATATTGTTAAACTCCAACACAAAAATCTCTGTACTTTTAATTGCCCCATGCCCCAAGCTCAGTATTTTTGTATCAGCACAAACTTAAGAAAAACCACTGGAAATATCTTGGGAGTATTTGACATGCTGTTAGGGATTGGTTTAATATTTCACGTTGGACGAGCGTGGTGCTTAGAATTTGCAGTTTTCACTGGCGCTTCTGCTTTGTTTTTTTGTGTGTTGAAAAATGCACTGCATATATAGATTGCTTTTTCGACTCCCAAAATGAAATAGCAGTAGCGAAAGTAAGAAGGCGACGTCACTTGCGAAGGGTCTAGCCCCCTACCCCACACAAAAAATATTGCCTCTAGAACAGCGCCTGTTATTGAGTCCCTGGAGTTACATGAGAAAATACGTCATTACATAAAACCTTTTTTTTGTTTTAATCAAAGAACCAAATTTAAACATGAAATAATAATTATCTTACTTCTGAAGGTTTTAAACTGCATGCTACTCAACATGCAGGAACAGGATACACATAAATATATAAATTTAATTTTAATATTAATCACTGAACAATGTTGTCTTATCTCTGTTTGAGTTTAAGATGAGGACTCTATCCTGGTGCTAAGTCATTGCGTCACACGCTTGAAATTTGACTCGTCTCAGAACTTACAGGCCAACGTTATGGCAGGTGTGACGCCAGCTCATCACCATTACCCGACGACTAATTCTGTGGCCCGAAAACGATCATGTACCCGTACCTAGTTTTACGTACAACGCGTGCGCCGGGCGTCTTTAAACCAAAGCTGATAAATTACATCTGCAAGCACTCTTGTATTTATTTAATGATTTTTTTTTTACCAAAAGTAGGATTCTTTCAGTAGCAAACATACAAGAGAATACACCAAAATACTTCATTTTTTAAAGAGTTGCGTAAGAGTGGCGTGTCATGGCCGAGCGGATAAGAACACCGGACTCAAGCTCTGGTGTCTCTGATCAGCAGAGTGTGGGTTCGAGTCCCTTTCGTGACACTTGTGTCCTTAAGCAAGACACTTAACCATCATTGCTTCGTCTTTCAGATGGGACGTAAAGCCGTTGGTCCCGTGTGTTGTGTAATGCACGTAAAAGAACCCAGTGACACTTATCGCAAAGAGAAGGGGTTCGCCCCGGAGTTCTGGTTTGACCGGCTGCAGATTGCGCCACAGCACCTTGTAAACCATTACATGGTGCTATGTAAAGGAACAGGTCATACTTCAAAAACTAACTCATCATACCTCGCAGGAAAAAAATACTGAGCGCTCTGAGACGCCCATAGGGTGTGATAAAGCGCTATATAAGAACTGCGTATTATTATTATTTATTATTATTTATCATGTAGGTACATGTAGCTCAAATGTGTTGTACTTCGGATGCAGACACATGTACATGTGGTTGGCTTATGTTCCTCTTAACTGAATTGTTAACTTCAAAACGGACAAGATTTCTGACAAAATCATGCGGCTGACAAAACTACATCTGTCAAATAAAACCTCAAGCATAACTCTGCCAAAACCGTTCTTTTTTATATAATCACTAAATATCAACCCATCAACAAGTAAGGATTTATAATTCAAAAAGGGGAAATCAATTTAATAAAAGACAATAGTGCACGCACTGCGTAGCATTGGTCTTTCAAACGGAAGTAATACGTCAAAGCTGGAGTTCCAACATGTAGGCTGTGTAGAGCTCATCTCCTGATCGATCTCCCGACAGACAGCAGGCATTCCAGAAAAGTACTTCTTTCCCAACTTAACGATGTCAAGTTCTCTTCAGTGCTACAGAGGGGCTCCAAGTTCAAACTCAGTTTTCTGATGCACTCATTTTTTCAATAGATAGAGTCCTTACGAAATTGGAACAAAAAATTTACGAGTCTCTTAGTCTCTCTAGACAGCCTACCCGTTGAAACTCCAGCTTCGACATCTTACGTGTATGTTAAAACGGTGTAAAATGCCATTGTGTTTGATACCCTTCCAGTGCGAATTCTGTTTAAATCCAAAAACGTCGCATTTCAAATACTTGGACCTGTACATTTTAGCACAGGAAATGTTTGGTTCATTCTTCTTAAATGTTTTTTTTTTTTTTTTTATGGAAGTCACCAGACACACAATGCCAGTAAGCCACTCGAGGTGTGGGCTACAAATCAACTGTTTTTCCAGGGGCCATTGCCACCTACTCCTGGGCCTGAAACAGGGTTACCCCCTTTACAGTCTGTAAGGATGTAGGCTTGGGTATCATCCATCAGAAGCCTCTACCTCCCCAACTTTCATGGAGCAATTATGGTTAAGTGCCTTGCTCAAGGACACAAGTGTCGCGACCCACACTCGAACCCACACTCCGATGACTCAGCCACCAGAGCTTGAGTCCGACGCACTAACCACTCGGCCACGACACGCCACGACACGCCACATTATGGTCAATCAAAAAGGTATTGAATTTAACCTTTTGACTGACGCGAAAATTCCTCTTTTGAATGTATAGACCCCTTCTGTTGTTGATATCCGATGATGTCCTGCTTCAAATTTCACTCTTACAGAGTATCAAATAAAATGGACATTTTACATCATTTTAACTTGAGGCTAGAGATTTGTATTGGTTTCCACTTTAATAAGGACTCTATCTATTGGAAAATGAGTGCATCACAAAATACAAATTGGCCTTGGAGCCCGTCTTTAATTTCATTTGTCTGGTCTCATCTTGCTTCAGACAATTGCAATAATTCCTTAGTAACTAGGGAGCGTCTCAAAAGTCGGGCACATTCCAGGCGCGAAAGAACGTTCTCGTAGGCAATGCCTCTAATCCAGTGGATGGCAAGAACATTCTGCTGGACTGCGACACTGTGCCGAACTTCGTAAACAATCCTACACGAGTGAACAAGCGCCTTGGCATTTTAAACATACCGGTCCATGTGGGCGTGCTGGAATACTTAACCAAACCAGCCAGAGCGTTCCTACTGTTCAAACTCTTGAGACGCACCCTTACCTTGATGGGAGTTCCGGACTACCAGAAGCCCTCCGCAACGCCGCTCCACTTGATGCACTTGTAGCATCCCCAGGCCAGGACGCCAATCAGGGAGGCCCTCAAACTCCAACGGAGCACACGCCCTGACATCGACGGTGGGGGAACACTGTGGGGGGGGGGGGGGGAATAAGGAATACATTGGTAAAGCTATCATGCATTTCCCTTCTTGCTCCTTATGTTTCTTTCAAGAAGAACACCCATTATTCCTGAAACGAACTTGGTGAACTCTTGTGTTTGTGCCATTTGTATGTTTTTCAGAATGTTTTCAGGAAGTATGATTGTTTTCGTTATGATCAATTTAACCATTTTTTTAAAAGCATCTCATTGACTGAAATACGTTGCCACAATAAAGTTAAAAGATGATATTGAATGGTCAGACAGTAGGAGGGTTGACTGTGCACTGTGTCCATGACGCATTCACATGATATCATATTGCAGGCTGGCATCATTTAAAACCATGTGGATATGAGATGGAACGGTCAGGCAGTCGGAGGGTTAAACCCGGCAAAAAATGCATTGTCAATCCTACCTCATAAGTTCTTTGATTTCTTCTAACGTTGCCGGTTTGTTCCACTGTTCTGTAATGCCGGGCATATGACCAATGCCTACAACACCAACTACAACTGGGTTAACAATATCTGCAAATATAACAAAGATACAAACACCCTGTTAACCCTTTTAGTCTACAGGCCCAACAAAAAGCACTTACATGTAAACGTGTGGGTTCGAGTCCCGGTCTTGACACTTAATTGCTTCGTCCTTCAGATGGGATGTAAAGCCGAAGGTCCCGTGTGTTGTGTAATGCACGTAAAAGAACCCAGTTACACTTATCGCTAAGAGAAGGGGTTTGCCCCGATGTTTCTGGCAGTGGCTACTGAATGCGCCGCAGCACCTTGTAAACCATTACCAGGTAATATATAAATGTCTCTCATCTTCCAAAAACTTCAAAGACCTTTACAATACTCCAGTATTAAAATTAAGTGCAGAGGTGGATTTCACAAAACTAGTCCTAATTATAGGACTAGTCCTAACTTAGGACTAGTCCTATAAGTTAGGACTAGTTACTTGTTCTAACTTGAGATAAGACTAGTCCTAACGCTTTGTGAAATCCACACCAGGACTGGAATTGAAAAGAAAACATGACATACAAGTAGCTTCAATCTGGAAGCTCACTGATTATAAAATTTATGCCAATATCAATCGGCCAGAGAAACACTTTGGTCTTAACTAGTTGGTGCCGGTGTGGAAGGAGATTCTGTCCGGCAGGAGATTCTGTCCAAGCATACGGCGATTTGTGTACTCATTCCTTCTGATAGTGCCCTCTTTTGAATAAACTCCTCCAGCCCACGTTAATTTACCGTATAGTGGACACATTACCCGCAGGACAGAATACCCTATGACACCGGATGACCTCTTAACACGCAAAAATTTCCCCTGCCTGGAAGCAGAAGCGGTGTAAAGATACCATTGTGTAATTTTGGAATACCAGAGCATAAGTCCAAAAGGTCACAAACCATCTCTGAACCGGGACGGGGTGGGGGGGGGGTTACAAACTCTCAGGAGTCGATTACGCGGTGTGGGATCAAGTGTCCGCAAGGTCACAGATTCAACTATCCAGAGTCATCCTGCTGATGAAGACCGAAGTTTCGGTTGAAAATTACAGAGTTGTGATCAAAAGTTTACCATGAAATTGTTTATAATATAGGTCATGTTTATTAATTCAATACATATATATATTTTTTTTGCAAAGTTATTTCTTAAATTTTTACCTGAACACCCCAAAATAGGAACAAATGGTCGAAACTTGGTATTCGATTGGCTACTAACGTCTACCAAAAGTATTAATCAATTTGTAACAGACAGTTGTTAGTCAGTGACAGTTTGACACCTACAATGGGTGACTTTTGAGACGTTAGAGGGCGCCCTAGTAACCGGTTCTTTTCAATTATGAGAGCAATAGAAAAAGACTGGTTACCACTTACTGGGGCGCCCTCTAACGTCTCAAAAGTCTCCCATTATAAGGAGCTGTACATACATTAACTGAACCACATCAAACATCCTCGTGTAAACACAACATGTGTGCATCATCTTCTGCTACAAACGCGACCAAAGTTATTTCTTTAATTTTTTACCCCTAGGGAACGATTTTGTCCAGAAATTCTGTGGGCTGAGCCTTGTTTCATGCGCACTGAATGCTAACATTGAGTAGCAAACAAGGATTTTTGAGTAGCAACTGATGTACATCACTGACCTCCATACATTGGATGTGCCATCGGTTGAGCACACACCCTGAGCGAGTTGGCCAAGAAGACATCTCGCTCTGAGACAAAGACCTGACTCAAGGCGGGAAACTCTCCCATCATCTCCTCTAGGAGCTCCATCAAGAGATCTTTCTGCTTGAAGCGCTCCACATCTTCAGGACTGTCAGCAAATAAACAAGTAGGAGGATCAACTTTGGACAGGAAAGCTCAGAAATACATGCAGTTAATGAGTTATGCCTTGATCTATATAATCTTTTTAACCAATCATGACCCCACAACTTTTAGACACACGGACGAAAGTCGGGTAAACCCGCTTTTGTATAGACCCGCAATACCGGAGGGTGCAAGGCTACATTTCCCCCCACACACTGAGGGACAAAGGGTACTGGAACTCATGCTCGAAATCTCCCTTATTAAGAAGTAAAGGCGAAAATAGCAACACTTATTTTCTACCAGGTCATGCAGGTAGGCAATATTGCGACACAGGCTTGTGGTCAACATGCAAATTAGATTGCAGGTCTCTGATGTACATCTTCTCTTTATTGCACCGTGATTTTTGTTTTTGGCTAACGAGACAATGTCAAATTCATGCACCATGAATTGCAAAATCCTCAGCGGTGTGCCGTAGCCTTTGATTGGTACTAGTCCGAAACCAAGGCCGGATCCCCCATTCACTCGGACTTGACCTCCATTGAGCTTAAATACAATGAATGAACAATGGTGGAAGCCCTTCTACGTCTCGTAATCCTCTTCTTGAAACAAAAGGACAACGGTCTGGAATCGACGATTACACTATAATGCCTGTACAATGGCCAAAATTGACAAAATATTGAGCGCCATCTGACATGTTTGTGTGGGTGACACAAAGCACACAGCATGTGCCTTTAGTCCGGTATTCCGATTTTACCCAATGACGTGTTTCAACGTCGCCCATTTGCTGGCTCAAAAAATATTTTTGTGGATATATACGTCAGCCAGCGCCAACAGATTAACAAGAAGTTTACTACTCACGTGATTGGGTCTTTACTAGTAAGGAGACACCAGGCTAAGCGAAGCTTCTGGAAGCCTGTCAATGCACCCATGGCTCTGTTGAGAGTGATCTGAATGGGTCTGTCTCCGAGATGTACTTTGCAGCCTGGAACTCTCTGTGCCTGAGGGTCAATATCCAAACAATCTCAAATTTGTTTGCATCATTTTCAAGTTGTTAACCGTCACATAGAGATGCATGAATGAAAGTGCTCCCTCCTACCTCACTGAGCTCATCACCCCTTACAAACCTAATCCAGGCCTGATACTTCACGAAGGCAAATTTGCCTCTGTTGCCCCTGGTCATTGCCTTGATGCCCTTGAAATGTTCCAATAGAAATTTACCATTTCCTCATAGGGATGCCCTTTATCAAGAAGAAAATGCCTTGGTGCCCTTGCCCTTTCAAGAACGAAGTAATCAGGCCTGCTAATCGCACTCTCCGTTCCAACTCCAGACACCAGGATACTCACTAAGCCCAAACCCAAGTTTTGGCCATCTTCCAAAGGCTTTTATGCAGCTGCTCCAAACCTTTGGAATAACCTCTCTCATCACATCCGTCATGCCGTCTCTCTTACTTCATTCAAAACATCCCTCAAAACCCATCTCTTCCAGAGTTATTGTTTACATTAAAGCTTTCTCTTCTCCCCTCTTATTAGCTCTTTATTTATTACTTGTTGTAAAGCATTGTGATACCTCTGCGTAAGAACGCTATATAAATGCCTGCATTATTATTATTGTTATTATCAAATTTAATATTCAATCTCAACAAGTTTTCTTGTCTAGTCTGAAGCATGAATATTTTTGTAAAATGTCTCATACTGTCTTTTGTGAAGAGGAAGATACAGACGTGGCTACACCTCTTCGTTTCTCAGTAAGTAGTAATTTTTTTTATAAATAATGTTTACCACAGCCAGACCCGCCAACCCTGGTTGATTGTTTTTGTAGTACTATCAGCACAGAGTCTCGCGGACTCCAAGGCATACCACTGATTGGCTGGAAAATACCAGCGTCACTACCATTGGCATCGGGCTCTATCGATACCTCTCTCGTCACTAACCCCTGGTAGGGAAGCACTGAAAAGCAACGCTGATTGGCTCCCAAACGCCAAAAGTGACTGCTTTGCGTGAACGCTTGTTACACACTTTCGAGCCCTTGTTGACGGCTTAGTACGGAATGTCAAAATGCAAGTGTTTGATGCGATCCCACGCCAAATGAATGTTTTTACACAGTCACCACCCTAAACTGCATACAGTTAGACAGGTCACAAAATCAAAGAAGAATTAGAGGGGACCAGTCGCTCTATGACCTGGTGCCCCTTTTGAGGGCTACTACTTGAGCGTGCTCGTAGAGTGGACTGGCCACAGGCCTAAATAAAATCACCCAAGAATGATAGATTTTGAAGAGCGTGATGACCTGGTGGTAGTTCCAGGAAAACTGGCTGAGCAGTTCCTGAACTGTGACTTATAAAATGGCAAAACTTTGGTGGTTCTTGTTGCCTAGCATCGATGTTACCGACGCACGAAACGAAAGTCAAATTTCTATGATGTACACCTGATTAAACCCATTTGATTGAAGCACTGCATGGTGTGGATAATAAGAAGTAACTATAACTCGTAAACTTGCGGGTACAACCATGTATAAACTCTCTTGGGAAGGAGTGGTGCCTCTGAAATTCCCTGCGAATGCGGTTAAGTATAGATCAGGGAGACTGTCCGCAACGTATCAGCAAGAATCAAGGAACATCAAGCATACGACAGACATCTAGAAACCAGCATTCATTCAAACATTTTCACAAACAAGACCACCGCATCAACTGGAAGGAAACCAAACTCATCGTCCCTGTCAAGTTCTGACACCAACGCAGAGTCAGAGAGTCCATTGAAATCAAGTCCCACAACACAGATCCACAAGACATTGGGTTCTACATCAACGACATAGGCCTACTGGTCACCACTCCTCAAGCCCACCCTTCCAGCAGAAGCTCACCACAACACTGACACACTCAGCGCACACACATCCAGCCAGCAGTCAACTCCCATGCATCACGGGTCAAGAGCAGCTTGGATCCCTCCCGCCTAAATGTGCACCCCTCCAGCCCTACTTAAGTCTCAGCGTCATCATTCTCCTGAAGACGAGCAGAGTATACTGTTCGAAATGTTGAGACCATAACAGCTCTTTTCAGAGCCACCACTCCTCCCAAAAGAGATTTATACATAGTTGTACCCGAAAGTTTACTAGTTATAGTTACTTCTTTTCTTTTTTTTTGCTTTTTTTCAATGGCTCTAAAAACAGAAAGAAGAGAAGATGGTTTGATGAGCTGAGAAGTTGCCTTCTGGCATGCATAACAAAAAATTGTTGGTATTTATGGCTACATTTATTCAAAATCTTAGCTAGAAACAGCATCTGAGGAGCTTTGTCATGTTTGTGCTACCTATTTCATACCTCTTTGAAAGCTTTTCTGAACTCTCCTCCTGGTGCCATACCTAGCTCCTTAGTGAGATGAGCTGACATGTGCAGCAACAAAACCTGCATGACACCACCGATGACCCCATGCTAGAAAAAAGAAAAAATCCATTATAAGATATGAGCACCAAATCACAAACGACAAACCTTATGATAATACTAATTTGGGAGGCTAATCGTCCTTACTGGCAGCTGAGAAGCTGAATTGCGAAGGACTCGGCTACGAGTGTTTGAGCTGCTGGCATGCGAGGGCACCTTTGGCAGCCAGCCACACCAACCCAACCACGGAGCACAGCCAGAGATTGGAAGTGTTTGATTTTTCCAGAGGGAGAAAAACCAGAGGGCCCTGAGAAAAATCCTCGCGGCATAAGGAGAGGACCAACACACAACTCAACTCACATATGGCCCTAGCCAAGAATCGAACCAGGGTCACATTGGTGAGAGGCGAGTGCTTTACGCACACGCCACCCATGCCACCCATATCACGTCCTATTGTGATGTCATCACACTAGGGCGCCCTCCCATACATGCAGAGGTAAAAGTTACAGGGTTGCTCAGTGGCCATTCGCACTTAACCTCTTAGCGATAGGGTTTTCAAAAAATGTCCATGCCAAGGGTGGTATGCCTGTTGATTTTTTTTTTCGCAGGACCCGGAAAACACTGAGTAGACAGTGGTTATCACACATTGGTCTACGGGTAAAACCAAAAATAGTATTCTTTGTCCCTGATGCAATTATTACATACTGTTGCGGTTAGCCCGGAAGACACCACGCGGCGTGTCGTGGCCGAGCGGATAAGAATACCGGACTCGAGCTCTGGTGTTTCTGATCAGCAGAGTGTGGGTTCAAGTCCCGGTCGTGCTACTTGTGCCCTGAAGCAAGACACTTAACCATTAATGCTGCGTCCTTCGGATGGGATGTAAAAAGCTGTAGGTCTCATGTGTTGTACGTAAAAGAACCCAGTGCACTTATCGCAAAGAGAAGGGGTTCGCCCCGGTGTTCCTAGTTTGATCGGCTGCAGATTGCACCACAGCACCTTGTAAACCATTACATGGTGCTATGTAAAGGAACAGGTCTCATACTTCAAAAATGCAACTTTGAATACCTTGCAGGAAAAAATACTGAGCGCTTTGAGATGCCCATCGGGTGTGATAAAGCGCTATATAAAAACTGCTAATTATTATTATCTAATATAATAAGAGTGAAATCCTAGGCCCGTGTAAAACGTTTGTCGCACATAGCGTCCGGAACGGCTGGGTTTTGCGGGTCGAGAGGGGTACCTGCGTGTCCGGAAAAATCCAGATCCCATCACAGTCGCCGAGTTACACTAGACCCAACAACACTTTTATTAACATTATCTTGCGTATAGTATGTCTAGGGTCCAACCGAGTGAACGCTCATGTGTTTAATGGTACCTGTGTAATAATGCCTTACAAATTCAAATTTCAAAAACAGGCAGTAACAAAAAACTGCTCCAAAATCCATGAAAGACCTCAACAATATACTTTAAAATCACCTGAACTACGATGGAGATGCTGCCGCATGATGGTACGATTGTGTCAGATCAGACTAGCCACTTTATACCCCAACTATTTATCTATACCCTTCATTCCCCCTTCATTTCACCCAAACCGACGGCTCCATGCCCGATCTTTAGATCGTGCAACTTGGCTTGTTATTATTATATTACACAAGCAGACAACCCTCCGTCTACCATCTTGTTAACAAACTATACACCTGGCTCCTGCTAGGGTCTCTACAAATATCATTACCTGCTTGATAGAAATCCTGAGTTTCTCTATGTTCAGATCCTTAGCCTCTTCCAGTAATGTCTCCTCATCAAGTTGTAAGATACTAAGACGTCCTTTACACAGCTCCACCATGACGACATCAGGTTGGACCGCTTGGATTATCTGTACAAATTCAAAAAATTCATGTTACTTTAAGTTACAAATATCACTGTTCATGACACAAACTCACACCTCCAGCACATGTTGTTATAGTTTGGGAGGCTACTTCATCCAAACTCACAGCTGAGAAGCTGAATAGACCGATCCATTAAGCCCCGCCTACCATAGCAACTGCCTAGCAACAGCGCATGGTGTGACTTCCATGCCACGATCGCAGCGGTGGTTCGGTTGTGAACTAACACTCCTATCAGACACACACACACGTACATGGTTTTTGTGAATGGTATGGATTTAGTTTCGTGGCCTTTTGAGCAGTGCCTTGAGTCCAAAGAACAATGCAGACATGATCACTGTTAAACCACTTGTACACGACTGTACAAGGACCACTGCTGCAGGATTTGTACCACCAGAAAAACGAAAAATTGAAAACAAAACAAAAGCTGGTACAGTTGTGTGTGCTGCTCTGTGTCAGAACAATGGCGGCGGTCTGTTTACTTTTCTGATGGGATTTGTAACGTGTCAGACTTTTGTAAGACTTTCAATGGCATCGTCAAAGCTTTGATTGGTCAATACAATAATAGGCGGGGCTAAATGGATCGGTCAATAGCGAAGGACACAGCTTCAACACGGTCGAGCCGCAGGCATTTAAAGGCACCTTTTGGCAGGCAGCCAGCCACATATACCCATATGAACATGGAACATCTGGGGTTTCCCCCAGATCCTAATACTGACCCCTCTTAATCGCCTTCTCCAGGCCTTGATCTTAAGAAAAATGGGGGCATGCCTTTGCTGGCCAAATCAGAGAAGCTGTACAAGGGCATGCTGGCCAAGTTGGTAGTGACAGTGCAATTTTTCTAAAGGGCAGGCTGGCCAACTCGACAGGGCACGAGGCCAATGGCCTCGGTGGCCTCGGTTAAGATCAAGGCCTGCTTCTCTATGCGTGTAGGCCTCTGTAAAGCTACCAATCTACCTTGCGTACAGTTCTAGTTGCTTTCGGTATCCCTTGGTTTCATAACCAAAGGTTTTTTCAACAATACATGTACTCACTACGCATACATGTACATGTAAATGTAGTTATCCCATTATGTTCATAGAGTTCATCGCCCATTTACAATAACAGACCTTCGTTTTTAAGGAAAGCGAGTTGCAATCGCTCTCCTCCGCACTCCTTAACCTTTTCAGAGGAGTGCGAAAAAACAACCCTCCTTAAATTTTAGTGCGGATTTTAAAAAAAATCTGAGACAACATTTATTCACGGCAGGAAACAAACTACCGATGTGGGGTTTATTTGATTTGATCATGTCACAACGATAATAATAATAATAATAATAATAATACCTGAGTCTTATATAGTGCAACGCACATGAAGGTCATGTAGGTACTCAAGGCGCTTACTATGTTATTTTTAAGGCAGGTTTTTAAGGGGTTTTTTTTAATTATGAGAGTCATTTGTGTAGCACCTTGTAATGGTTTACAAGGTGCCGCAGCACATTCAGCAGCCACTGCCAGAAACACCGGGGCAAACACCTTCTCTTAGCGATAAGTGTAACTAGGTTCTTTTACGTGCATTACATTACGCGCGGGACCAACTGCTTTACGTCCCATCCGAAGGACGAAGCAGTAATGGTTAAGTGTCTTGCTTAAGGACACAAGTGTCAAGCCCGGATCTCCAACCCACACTCTGCTGATCAGAAACACCAGAGCTTGGGTCCAGTGCGCTTGACCGCTCGGCCACGACACGCCACAAATACAATCCGCCTGAAACTAATCCTGCAATGCAGTACGATATGAATCCTCATATAAACATTATAAACATGATTAAACAGTCAGATTTTCTTAAATTGTGTTTTAATTTCACTTTTCAGACTAATGTGTGAAGTTTGGCTCTGCGGAGCGCAAACAAATCTCCTTAGTAAAAGCCCCTACAGAGAGGACTCCATACATTGTTGCTCTCATTCATGTCATTGTATTTATTAAAATGAAAGACTGTTTAATAACTTGAGCGCAACGTAGGCCTTGAATCTCTTGAAGGGACATGGCAATTTTCCTCTGGCATGTCTGGTAAGGGGCACTTTTATGAGGAACATTGGATCTTTGCAAAGGGCACCACGTCAAAAGCACAGGGCACCGCGGCATTTGCTGTGGTTGCCGTGGGTAAATTCAAGGCCTGGCAATGGGTTCAGATCCAGGTCGGCGCAAGGACACCTAGGGAAGTATGTAAAATCCAACACACCTTGGAAACGTGTACAGTACAGTACATGACTAGTTCTTAACCTGCCGCGTGTTACAGCCCTATGATCCTCAGAGACTTAAGAAATTACAGTCTGTGAAAGAGTCTGGCGATAATCATGAGTGATTCATCAATGACTTGTTTGCAGCTGGTTGCATTGCGACTACACCACCAAACATGTGTACACATGCACATATGCAAGATATGATAGGTTTTCAAAGGTGGCGCTCCCTTTTGGCAGTCTGGGTCAAATTTTCACGGCTCTGCTAACCACGGAATTCTGCGCTTACGGCCCAAAGTTAGAATCACATGCTTAACGGGATGCTGTAAGCACAGAATTCTGCAGTAAGCAGTGCAATGAAGTTGAGCCCAGTTAGGTATTGTGGAGAATTGAAAGTAGTCTTTGGAACAAACCGGGGCTGTCTGTATTACACTGGGGCCTATAACCCCTTTCTCTTTATGTAGCAATACCATTAGTTCTTCATGTTCATTCTTAGAAGAAAAAAAAACTGTACAAGGTAACAGTTCTTTTATCTATTATTGTAAGGGCATTAGGTAAAATCCTTACATAGAGCGTACAATTTAGATTTTACCCTAGTCTTGGCTCATGACGCTGTCTTTAATTATTCATCATCACGATCCCGCCACCCGCAATCTCAGTACCGCTGCTGCGCTCATACCGTCCCTTTCACAAATCAAACAATAGAGGGCGCTATTTCAAAAACATGATTTTCGACAAACAGGCTATCACACTCTCGACAAACTGATTGCTGGTGGTTGAGGGTACGCCCTCTTTTGGTGGAAATTACGCCGTAATACTAAATGTAACATCGTCTTGACCAAGACTAATTTTACCCAAGCGTCGTAACTAGGGTTGAATTTTAGGGGGGGCACAAGGGGGGCACCATTTTTCCTAAGGGGGCACTTTTGGCCAATTCAAACTGTAGTTTCCGTTTGTATTTTTCCTAAACAAGCCCCCTTTTTCAGTGCTCTTTTCACTTGTTGAGGTAAAACAAAATACATTATGCGTGTACATAATAATAAAAAAGTTTTAAAAACATTGAAATTACCATAAAAACTCATAAAATGTAACATTTTATTCTGGCAATTTTGAATCTCAAAAGTCTAGATTTCAAATGGGGGGGCACCCGGGAGCACGGACTTCAGTTGGGGGACATGTGCCCCCACATGCCCTCCCCCCCATTCCCAATAAGTTACGCCACTGTTTTACCCTCACATCCATGTTTGATTTAAGCTCTGTTAAAACTTGGTGCTTTCTGACTTCTGCTAAGTGTTCAAGTTACTGCAGTTCAACCGACCTTTCTCACACATCGGTGTACATCTACATCGCATAATGCCCCTAGTCACTGCCTTGGTGCCCCTTGAAATGTTCCAATGCGAATGTTCGTTTCTCTCACCTCACACTGTTATGGCCTAATTATTTGTGTTTTACCAATAAATCGAAAGTACTGTATACTCAGTACTTTCGTACTACACTTTACTTTCCCCTTGGAGACAAGTTAAGATAAAGTCCTTTCCCCAAGTCCTGTGGGGGGAAAAAAAATAATAAACAAATCCACTCTGGATACTCGATGGGATTCGAACCAACAATCTTTGCCATTGTAGAGCATATGTCTTGCTAATAGACCACCGAGATTGCCCGGTAGCTAGTGGCAGTTTGAATCCTTTATTTTAGCATCGGGTACTGCAACGGTTTTAACATGTTAAATTTGCATCAGGGATAAAGAATATTGTTTGTGTTTTACCCAAACACCGATGTGTGTTAAGCACTGCATACACTAATCCAAGCAGCTCTTTCATGATGGTATACACAGCCGCACACGCGCACGACAGGACAACAGCACGGAAGCCATGCATATGTACCAATCAGCATAGAGGATTCACTGTGCGTGTGCGTCGACGTGCACATGGGACGGCTACAGATGGGACAAGCTGATCGTATTAGTGGACGAGCACACACACCGTTGTGGGGACATTTATACAATGGAACAAACGTCCCCACAACTTTTTTCTTTGTCAAACCCTGTCCCCACGGAGGGATTCTTTAAAAAAGGGAATAATAGAACAACAATAGGGAGTCCCTACAACTAGGTTTTGAAAAGGATGTGTGTATACTTGGTACATTCCAGAGTTTTTCACAGAACTCGGGAAAGTATTGAGTACAAAGTATTTAACAACTTGTTAATAAGGCATTACCTCAGCGACATCTTGTTGGCTTTTCTCACTGAAGTGTGCAGTGCCAACCAAATACACCTTCCCACCACCTTCCACTTCCAGCACGCTAACAGTGTCCGGCAGGATGGGGTTATCTTGCCTGGTGTTATACTTGACTCTCAACAACTCAACATTGTTATCAGCCTCGTCCGAGTCCACCCCACTACTGATGTCATATTCAGCATCGCTGAGTTCGCTGTCAGCGTCCCCGTCAACCCTATCGTTGTCTGAGTTGATGTGGTAGCTTCCGAGATCGCTCTCACTGTCATCGCACATGTCATGCACGGCATGGTCAATCAGGTCGTTCATAACCTGGTTTGGGTCGCCTTGGTTGGGGTCAAGGTCATCGTCCTCGAGATTCTCCTCGTCGTTGTGACCCAAGTCTATGAAATCGGGTTCGTCTACCGAGGGGCGGGTTCGGTACGTGCCTTGCTCCAGAAGGGAATTGTCTTCTTCGTCAAGTTGGTCAGCGTTCGGTGAGTAGCTTCCAGATTCACTCAAGCTGTCCCCGCAACTGTTTTTGTCGCTGTTTACATCGTAGTTTCCTTCGGTGTTACCGTCATCGCCGTCGCTGTAATCCAAACTCTCATCGTTATTATCATTCTCTTCGACTAGCCTTTCTGTTGGCTCCTCATTGTCTTCAGCTGCAATGGTGGTGTCGAGACCTTGGTATTGTGGAATCATTGTCTTGTGTGACGATCCATTTGTCAAGACTGGACCTGTTGATGAGAACAAAACATCTGCAATTAATTATTTCTTTTCCTTTTTTTTCACAGGCACAGGGAATTCCCCTTGGGCTAAATGTAAAAGGCCAGGAATAATGGAAATCCACGTGCCCATTGTGCTGTTAAGCTTTTTGCATTGTGCATAAAATTGCTAATGTGTATTGTACTGCACACCACCATTTCAGTGTCTACATTAAAATTAGTCTGCTCCACGGGAATAGTGAATGACAATGTTTCCCTTTCAAGATGTTGTTTTATGGTTGCTTCGCTTCATAAAATCTTTCTTAAAAACATGCTCCACCTGATTTGATAGTTTGCCGCCAGTAGGAGTTTTATGACAGATATGGCGTACTATTCTAATTTTTATTAAGAGAACAGAAGGGTGACGGGGTCTTAAAACAGCCTTTTAAGACCAGTGAAATCAGTGAAATCATGGACAGAGCCAAAAGCTAGGTCCATTATCCCAACCCAGCTTGGTCTGAAACGACCGCTTATGACGCAGTAATTACCCTTTTATTCCCATTTAAAATGATGTCTTTTATTTTATTTTAAATATGCCAAACATCATTAGCATATCAAATAATGATCATTAAAACAGAAATGCATCTTCCCCTGGCCATTTCACAATTATTGTAATTTATAATTAGTATCGCACTATAACACTAAATTTATTGCAAACATGGGAGACACAAGATTTTGGATGACCTTTTGATGCACGCGTACAAGCCAGTCTTAACCAGTTGACACCAGATGACCTGTATGTATGCAAATATTGTCCGAGCCAGTAATTAGTAGTTGTGTAGTGTGCAGTAGTCGTGTAAAATTTGAGGAAAAAAAAAAAAAAAAACATGGAACAAAGGTTGCCCAAATATTTTTGTCTCGAAGCCTGCACAGAGTATGAACTCACCGTGCAATGCTTTGTTTCACCCGCACAGAGGACAGATGGTGTTGAATATTTTGCCAATTTCTGCCCATACTAGGGTCATTGTCAAATACCCCGATTCCAGACATTTGTCCTTTTGTTCCAAGAAGAGGATTACGAGACATTGAGAGGCTTCCACCATATTTTGTTCATTGTATTTAGGCTCAATGGAGGCTAGTCAGAGAGAACCAAGTTTCCAGCCTTGGTTCCAGATTGAGGAGTTATCCTTGGCAGTTGCTCACGGCCGAAGTTTTGCGATTTACGGTGCGTGAATTTGACATTTTCTCGATAGAGAAAACAAAAATCTTGGTGCTTCAAAGAAAATCTTTGTTGTATTAGCTTTGTTAAGTCAAGGTTTCTTTGTGCCAGCGGTACTCTCACAGAAAAATGATTCTGGCAATTCTAAGAAAATAATCCCGTCAGGCTAGACGGGAAAAAAATGGTGGGAACTGGTTCTCTTTTCGATAAGTGTACTGGGTTCTTTTAAGTGCATTACACAACACACGGGACCTACAGCTTTACATATCATCCGAAGGACGAAGCGAAAATTGTTAAGTGCCTTGCTTAAGGACACAAGTGTCACGACCGGGACTTGAGCCCACACTCTGCTGATCAGAAACACCAGAGCTTGAGTCCTGTGCCCTTGACCACTGGGCCACGACACGCCACGCACAACTCCTTATTGGAACTGTTGCAGTGATCATAACCATCCTCCCCGCAGTTTCCCGACCGAACGGAAAGAAAGATTTCACCATAGACATAGAGACTAAACTAAGTTACAATCATTCAGTGAAAAACTCTATCACAGTTTGTGACTCGGCGTTAGAACTTCAGGTACGCATCTGGAAGGTGTGTGAAAGTTCCAGCATCCAGTGAAAAATATTCAAAATAAACAAGCCTGCACTTTGAACAAGATGCCGTATACTGTACCATGAACTGAAATTGTTGGTTGCTGATTTTAAAGTGTCTGGTTTAAATCCATTCCACTCAAAATACCCCAAAATATATCATTGTTTAAGCATTAACTGATGTAAGAATAAACAAACTTTAGGCCTATGCTTTGACTTATTGTTTTTCTTCCAATCTCAAAATTAAATCAGCCCTGAATCAAATCAAATCAGTCCCAGCTCCAATCCATGTTCTTCTTGTTAATGTTAGGCTATAGTCTCGATAATCACAACCGATGGTCGCAGATGGGTGGATAGAGGGTTACGTTTATCACAACTATCTTATACGTATAGAGGGTATGGCCGTTTTCCTACAGTAAACTTACGGCCGTTTCGACTTCACTGAGGGCGCTGTTGTACATAACTTTATGGGACTCATGACGTCAGAGGCATAAGGTCTATTCTTGCTTGCTAATGTAGCGTTGTAATGTTAGTGTTACATAACTAGTCATGCTAGTGTTAGTGTTTTTTATTCCTCCAGTCTAGTTGATGGTGTTACTGTAGAGTTAGTACAGTGTATGTAGTGTGAGTGTTGTTTTAAGCCCGGTACACACTTCACGCGAATGCGAAGGCAAAGCAAATTTGACATCGGTACTCTCCTACATTCGCAGCGAATTTTGCAAGAATTTCAACACGTTTTAACTTGAGCGAACGGACTGTTCGCCCAAAATTTGTGACGTCAAATTCTCTTTCGCATTCGCGTGAAGTATGAACCGGGCTTAGATAGCAATGTATAGACTCATTCTTCTTACCTTCTTCATGACCCGGTCGAAAATTAGCAGCACCGTCTTCCATGACATCTGCCATCATGACCACAAACAACACGACTAATTTAAGTCAAAAGAGCCAGGACTTCGGTAAACAAACTAAATAAATATGGCTAATGAGTAATGTGGGGGATACCCGGACCAAAATAGCTTCAAAGAGTAGGAGATTCAGCAATTCACATATGGTGCTTTACACCACTACATACATGCCATATCAAGTCCAACTTCCAAGTTCCATACGGTTCATAAACGCACACCCACTCACTACAGACAGCTCAGCTCTAGCTCCCGTGTATCGCACTCGCAGAGTCCAGTGACCGACGTCCTCGCTGCGCTGTCCACTTCAATTTGGTTTCCAACACCGGAAAGGAAGTCTTTGATCAAACCTGTTTTCTGTTCATTGTGATCTAAGTTATGTCTATCAAAATATGTTCAGAGTTAACACGAAAAGTTTCCTTGTGTTTGTAATACCTTTCTGTACAGGTGTAACTAAGTTGATTCAGACAAATAATTAATTTCAACACACAATTTGGTCAGATGTCCCCCATGTGTGGGTTTTTTTTCCTAGTACGATTATTGCAGGTGTAGTCAACATAAAACAAAATGTGCATCAGGTCGGTCGGGAGAGGGCGCTATTTAGAGTCGTAAGGCTGCACCACACTATAAAAATAGGGAGGCTCCCATAACAACCAATGCTAAAAATGCTAAGTATTCAAAAACACTAAAACACATATTTAAAAGTCTCTCAGCCGCTAGAAAACAAAGATGCTTAATTTCTGACAACTGAACTTCACATTTCTTTTTCAATTTTTAGTAGGTTAGCTGTTGAGAAATTTTGATAGGCTCGTCCAAAATAAAAACACCCTGAACGAGTAATGGAAAAATGACCCGACACCCTAGCAAAATTGGGCCATTTTTAGAGGGCTAGTGCACCCAAAATGCTCCAGGATGAAAGTCAACAACCCCAGGGGTACAATATTGGACCATTGTTCAACAATCCATAAAAACAGTGACCATCAAATCTTTCATTTACAGAAATGTTCCCATTTTTGTGTGGAGATAAATGACTTAACATTTGCCTTTTTGAGATATGGTGGACACTTAGGAGTGTACTGTTTGTTCGGTTGTTCGGAAAAGCATGGACAATTTTAAATGTTTAAAAGAAGTGTACTTTTCAATAAAATTAACCGAAAAGAGATGTGAATTAGTTTTCATGCACTTTAGGAGATTACAAATTAGCACAAAATATGTTCCTAGAAATATTCATTTTAGGGCACTATAACGGCTGATTGGCGCTATATCCACCATGTTTAAAACTCCGCTCTCGACTACAGGTGGATTTTTTGCCAAGCCTATAGTTCCCACAGACTGTACGCGTCAGTGATTTTTTTGTACTGTATTGTACTGTATATTCAATCATGTATACAGTTTTGTTCCGTTTCAGTGATCTCGCACTTTGTGCTGGAATCTCTGTGTTACTCAAAATGATACGGGAATGTCTCATAAAGCTTTGACAAATACCTGTCCAATAGACCGATTGTGCGACAATGTTGATGGCAAAATACGTGTAAAGAGATAGGCCGCGACACAGAGTGAGTACTACAGCAGTCGATTTTACTTTTGTTAAGTGATAAACTAGTTAATCAGCCCCTTTATTTAAAGTAGTATGTTGTGGCATTAATTTAAATCACATCTCTGTGTCATAATTTAACAGAAGTCTACAAAAAAAGAGGTTTTTTAGCCACGCACTACCGGCGTCGGACGACTATTTATGTAGCCACCCGCCTGTTATTTTGTTTGTAATGTTGGCCTAAATCACTGCAAAAAAAAAGGATAAACAACGTTGGCAAAGTGAGCATTAATACCTAGGCTTGCAAAATTTCAAATAGGCAAAGGAATCACACAGTTTTGGAAAGCAATTTCTTTGGATGAATTCAGCTTCAAAACTTTGAAATATTTGTGTTGAAAAGTGTGTGGCGATCGCGGTCGTCTGGCCTAACGTTCCGTCGTGCACTGTACACATCGTGCACATTTATACGTTACTTGTACAATTTTCAAGACTTGCTGGAACTGTCTCACTGGCTTTATTCAGCCACTCGAAGGTCTCTGATACAAACTCTAGAATATTTTTCACAGATTTCGAACAAGAAAAGCCTCGATCGAATAAACTAAATGCATTAATCATCGTGTACCGTACCGCACTTTCCTATGGAGGACGTCGTGTGTGTTTACATTTTTATACCCAGAAGTGGTCACGTGACGCGGGTCGCGCAATCGGTCTATTGAAATTCGTCATGTCTTAAAACTATTGTAAGATCTAGGGTAGGGAAGTCTTGCCGAGAAGGTACAGTGAGAAGAAGACGAAGAAACTAGAGTTGTTGTCTGTTTGCAAAACAGAACACAGTTTTTTTTCAAAATGTGTATGTTGCTTTTAGACTAAACTAATTACAAAAGAAACTGCATCAGATGCAACATGAGACGCCATGTTTCTAACATTGTCCGTATCCTTGATGTTATAGGGGATGGCTTGGGAATGGTTCTGTGAAAGACGTGTCCCTTACACAAATGCCAAGGAGAATGAAATCTGGCTTGATGATGTCTGTTTGGTGAACGGAGTGGCGAGCATCTCTCACGGTATATTCCTCGTCCTCTTCTCGCTCATTCTCCTGGTGGTCGGATGCTGCACGGGGTTTCGTAAAGTCCACACTAAATATCTACTGGTGTATCCTGGCCACAGCTTAAGATGGCTGATATCAGTATTACTCCTTGTGATCCTTCTTGCATCCATCGGTGAGGGCGTCATGACTGATAAGACATACCAAGTCTTGGATCAACCCGCTCAGCCTCATCTCTTTGTTCACAGTATCTTGAGCTTCGTGACATTACTGGTGTCCCTCATCTATTACCATCACATCGAACTGTGGCAGGTACCAGTGATGTCTTGCGTACTGATGTTTTATTGGTTGTGTTCGCTTGGAGACGACATAAACCGATTGTTGACTTTAGAATACCAGGATCAGATTGATGTAAACATAGTTCTGTTTGACTTGACCGTCATCAAGATTGTCATCCACGTCGTCTTGGTGATTCTGGAGCTGAATATACTCCGAATAAAGGTAACATCTTCATAACAATTAAGACAAATATTTCGGAGTTAGATAAATGGGAGACTTTTGGGGACGCTGGGTGGCAGCAGACTTACCAGGTAAATCCGTCGTTCTCTGAAATGTGCGCATACTCAGAACTACGTAGACAATGAAAACTTACCTGGTATGTCTGCTGCCACCTAGCGCTCCAAAGTCTCCCTTTTGGGTTATGTTTTTCTTATTAAAATGAACCATTAGGATATGAATGTAATTTCAAATAACCTGGCGCGGAGAAAAAGCCGTTGGGAATACAGTCAACGAATTTAGTGTTATAAAGAAACATGATGTTTATGTACGGTCGTGCCTATATCGCTCTGGCTTGTAAAGCAGCGTAGCCAGGATGGTTTCCACTGGGGGGGGGGGGGGTCACAGGGGCATTGCTTTTCAGTCGGGGGGGGGGAGGTCCAGAGCCGTTTTTATGACTTATATGCATCTGGATTTTGTGATGGGGCACCTAGGGCATTGGACAATATGGGGGTACAAGTCCCCAAGGCCAACCACCCCTTCCCCTACGTCAGAGCGGGGAAAGTATAGCCAATCAAAGTAAATACATCACAGACAATGACCATAGAGTTTAGACAAAATGGATGGCCAATGTACAACTATATACATTTTTAAAAATTCCCCTTCCAAAGTTTGGGTGCTGCTCTCAAAAAGAAGATGTTCCGATCGATCTGAAGCAACCCGAAATGACGTTCATGCATTACTACGTCAGCTTCTTCTCCTCCTTAACACTGTGGTGGGTCAACTGGCTGCTCGTCCTCGGGTACAAGAAACATCTTGAGTTGGCCGACTTGGGTATACCTCCCAAACAACATGAGGCCAAGTTCAACCACGAGAGATTTCGGAAAGCTTTCCTGGAAGTTTCGGTGAGTAATAATAACTTGTTCCTATATTATCGCATTTCACATCAACGTCTCAATGTGCTTTACTTTAGTGCCCCCTGGTCATGATCCTTTAATCTTACTCAGCTCCCTGATGGGGAGTATACAGCACTGAGCTGCCGTTGCGCTCCAAGGGCTTTTTCAAATACACCATCAACATCTACCCTTGCAGGTACCCATTTATACCCCTGGGTGAAGAGAAGCAATTGTAGTAAAGCATCTTGCTTAAGGACACAAGTGTCGTGGCCGGGGTTCGAACCCACACCCCGATGACTTGACCACCTGAATTTGAGTATTGAACGATGTCATCCACCACAATCATCTTCAAAAACACCACTGGAAAATAAATAATGTGGATTTCAAAAACTAGTCCTAACTTAGGACTAACTTAGGACTATAGTCATATAAGTTAAGGCTAGTTTCTCGTCCTAAATTGAGATAAAACTAGTTCTAGCGCTTTGTGAAATCCACACCAGGTCAGGCATTTTAAATGGTCAACAAAATTATGTCAATAATTATTTTGTAACAATACTCGATCGATTTACACATTGCAAAATTATGGTGTTCACATTGTAACTCCTCAACAGGCTTCACAGTGGGGCAGATGGGGAAAATATTTTTTTTGGGGGGGGAATGGTGCCTTTTGACGATACAAGCATGGTATTTGGCACACAGTCAGAATAATCCATAAGAAAGTACGACCGTGTCCGAATTGGTGACTACGGCTACGACGACTAAGGAGGACGTCCTATACTTCAACGCATGATGACGCGGCGATTCAGCTGTAGCCGTAGCTGTATAGCCGCCTATTCGGACACGGACATGTTTGGCTATAGAGCCATCGCAGATTCAAATTTTGGAAAAATAAAAGGCAGAATAAAACAAGCAATACTTAAAATTGTCAACATGGCTGACATCGCTTGTTATCTACCTAACATTTTTTTTTCAAAATGACAAATTTACGATGGCCTATAACCAAATATCTTTCTCATGACATATTCTGTGTGACAGATTTCCATGCTTGTATCATCAACGGCACAATCCCATTGCCTACCGTAATTGCATGCAGTTGTTCCATCACACGCAGCCTATATGCAGTAAGTGATTTCTAATTATTAATGGTAAACTCACTGCCAATTGTTACTTAGATTATGAGGTTTTCATCAACATTTTTCGCTTTTCAATTGCTATTCTCAAACTCATGTTACGTCTTAGGAAAACGCGAAGAGAAGGGGAAAGCGTGTATCACTCATGAAAGTCTACGTCAAGGTTTACGGTCGACGGCTTCTTTGGGCAGCAGTGATCAGGCTTGCTGGAGAACTAGTCTCTCTCATCGGCCCCATCGCAGTCGGATTATTAACAGCTTATGTTACCACTCTCAAGTATCCTACCGCAGTATCCTCAGAAGTAAGTTTTTTTTTCAAGGCACACAATAATTACAACACTGATGTGCATTGACTGTAATTAATTTGGTGATTTACTGGTGATTTTACGTGCAGCACATGGGTACCAAACAACTACAGTAAAAAGTGTGAAGGTCCTTTTTATGGGAGACTTTTTGAGGACGCTAGGTGGCAGCAGACTTATAAGGTATATCCATTGTTCCTGGAAATGTCTGCTGCTCTTGGAAATGGGCGCATGCTCATAACTACGTAAACAATGACAATTTACCTGGTAAGTCTGCTGCCACCTATCGTTCCAAAGTCTCCCATAGCTACGTTAGTCTGGTTCCCTGACCAAAGATTCTCTGACGACTCTTGTTAAAAATCTTTAGTCAGGCATCAGCCAAAGCTAAACATAGATTATGACGCAACATATATAAATATTCATTACTTGTCACCAACGGTGGACAATGTCATCAATGTCATTGGATAAAAAACGGAGCGCTGATGACGGGTTATGTTTACTTTCAAAAAGCCTGGGATAATCAGTTTGTAAAAATGTTACAAATATATTCAAATATAGTTTGCATTTGTTGGGGGAAAAAAGAAACGAAAAACGATAATGGGATGTATCTGCAAAATTTTTGAATTTTTATCAATAAAAGAAATGTCCGACCATCAACGACACTGTCCGAATGTTGACGACAACGAGTTCGGAGCATTTCTATATTTTCGGAAAAAGGGTAAATTCCTCCTTTTTTGTCACGTGACATTGGGTGATATTGGACCCTAAAATCGCCAGAGAATAGTCGGAGATTTTTTGGTCTGGAAACCAGACTGATTGCCACGTATGCAGATATCAACCGTAAATGTTACACCACGTATTTATGTTATTGGGAAGACCCTCACCCAGTTACTGCACGCGCCCGCGTTGACCATCATATCACAAAGGGCGCCGTCTTTATTATTCTGTGATGTGGCCGCTACTCACGTGCGTGTGCGTGCAATAACAGGTTGAGCTGTCATAACTCAGTCTAGCCACAGACTCGCTGTGATCATGACGACACATCCCCTTTAAGTTAAGTGTTCGGCACATATTCGTTGCCAGGTAAATCAACGTAAAGTTACTGAAAACATTGTACCCTGCCATACAAAGAATGTCATGGGGGTAATTGAGGGGGGGGGGGTAGAGGGTGAGACCGTGTACGTCGTAAAATTGTATAAAGATGTTGAGATTACGAACCAAAGGATCAACCAGAAAGATGAAAACAAATACCGGCAAATCTAATGGGCGGGGCTTACTGTATTAAGCATTAAACTGATGATGCAAATAGCTGCACACCCAAAAGCATATATTTACTATATAAAAAGTAGTGCTCTTTGAATGCCTTTAAAAAATGTGGAAACTTTGGAAAGCCCCTATGCTGCTACGTTGCATTTATAAAATCAGATAGCGTCATTGACAGTAGTATTCAAGGTGGCGAGTAGATTGTTTCTACAAACGATCGTTTGTAGATTATATTTCTTTTTTGGTGTGAACAAAGACAAATTGACTATAAACGGGAATTGAACGGGTACGGGATAGAACGGGGTTTGAACCTGCGACCTCCGGTTTAACGCCCCGAGCTCTACTACCTAAGCTATTTATTCATCGTATATTTTCTTTTGTTGCATTTCCAGATTATTAGCCAAGGGCATCATGTCACGTTGGAAGAGTTTTTCAAGAATGGTTTCGTCGTCGTTTTCGTCATGTTCCTCTCCAGCGTTGTCGGCTCACTTTGCATGCAGAAACATATTTACATGGTTATTTTTGAAGGGATTAATGTGCGAATCGCCTTACAGGTAAGTTATGGGTGGACGTCCGAGCAGCTCGTTCATGTCGTTTACACCACCACCGCAGCTAGCTATGGCCGCCGCACGCGCGCGTGGACGCACACGCACTGTGAGTGTGCCATGCTGATTGGTACTTTATGCGTGGCTGACGCGCTATTATAGAGTTGCGCGCGCATTCGGCGGCCATAGCTGTGGTGGTGTAACCACCTTGAACGAGCTGCTCGGATAAGTGTATACACTTTATCAAATGAAAATATTATGTACACTAAATATAAAGGGTTCAAACTAGTATTAGCCCGTTTAATTGAGCCCGTGAGGTTGCTAACCGTGATTAGGAGTCCCTGCTCCTCTTTGTTCCTATCCCCTAAAAAAACATTTAAAAAACTAACAAACGAACAAACAATCAAATTCACAAACATATAAACAAACACAAATCAAACAACCCAATAAACAAACAAACAGAAAAACTTCATAAGGACTCTATCTATCGAAATGTGAGTGCACCACAAAACCGAATTTGACCTTGGAGCCCCTCTTTAACAAAATAATAATAATAATATCAGCAATCTATTAAGGTCATTACTGATAGACCTTATGCGTCTGACGTCATGAGTCCCATAAAGATATGTACAACAGCGCCCTCAATGAGGTCAAAACAGCCTTAAGTTTACTGTAGGAAAATCGCTGTGCATACCATCTATTGGGGGATGCGACTCGTTCGTTTATTTCATGGAATTTTTAAATTTACGTTAAATAAAACTGGTCGCTTTAACCGACTTGTTTGTCCCTTGACACAGGCGATGGTTTATGAGAAATCACTGCGTCTCTCCACTGTGGCTACCACGGGCGGCACGATGGACATGGGACAGATCACCAATCACATGTCCGTGGATTCTGATGCCATAAGCTTCTTGTTTCAAATGGCAAACAACTTGTGGGTTGTTCCAATACATGTAGGTATATTAGGCCTATATATGTTTATATACCACACACACATACCCTTTTCATTTTGATTGGTGGAACACGTGTCACGTGTCACTTGGTACTTGGCTGTTGGACTCGGTACTCGGATATCAGAATACTCGGTACTCGGTACACATACTCGATGGCCCAAGTACTCGTACTCCAGCACTACGCGGCCAACCTGGTACTCGGCAGATTCAACTAAAAAGTACATGATTACAATGGACCTTTCCCATGAAATATGCTAATTGCATTCACGCATGCGTACAGACCCTGTTGGTTGGCAAACGCAATTGAAATGTGCACAAAGCAGACGCACAAAGCGCGTACGCGTCACGCGCCCATCAGTCCCATGCAAAAGGGCGCACTGTTCCCAAAATTTTGCCAACCAAAATGTAAGTTCGCACGCGCGATGTCCAATTTACATATTTCACGGGAAAGGTCTACTAATACTGTTAACAATATACAATCTTCACCAACGTTACTCTTACCGTCAGATTCTAGCAATACTGATACTACTGTACACACAAATGGGATCTTCTGCACTTATTGGCGCAAGCATCTTCTTCATACTCAGCCCAATCCAGTTGACGATTGCTTCATACATGGGTAACCAGCAGAAGAGAATATTGGTAAGGCCAAAGGTCGCTACAAAAAGCTTGCAAAATGCTCGATCATTTAAAAACAAACTGACTTGAGAGCGAAGAAAATTTAACAAAATTTACTCGCCGTCATCTGCCAGCCGTTGCTTCAGCTGCTGAAGTAGAATTGTTAAATACACGTGTAACCAAGATTGATGTATTCGCTTTAACTCGTCTTAATGCTACTGTAGACGCTTTACACATTTCAAAATAATCTTACAACACTGGCAAGCTAAACAAAACTATGAGGTAATAAGAAATTATCTTTTGCATTTCAGCGGTGCAGTGACGAACGCCTGAAGAAAACGAACGAGTTACTTCAGGGTATCAAGCTTCTGAAGTTGTACGCGTGGGAGGGACTGTACTGCAGAGCCATCGAGATCATCAGAGCTAAAGAACTCAACTTCCTACTCAAGATCAACCTTGGCTACATTTATACATGTATAAATTAGTAGATGGTTTACCCCCAAACATAACATTAAGGCCAAATACATTCTCCAGTCAAGAAAACTTCTGAAGACATTTCTTACTGGAAAACTATTGTAACTATTTTTTTAATAAGCAAAGTAAAGGTACCAACTGGGTCAATTATACCACGCTCCCTACGTCCGTGCAAGTTACCACCAGACGTCCGACAAAAAAAATGATAAACTTTACGCAACCTTTTTATTTATTCACGGAAAAGGGCTAGGTTGTCCCAACAACGGAAACAAACTATTAGACTATTAAAAGAAAATAAGGGGGAGGGGACTCAATGAGTATAATGAGGGAGGTCAAAGAGCAGTGCAGACTATTCACTTCCAACAGGATTGCACACGTATAAAACCACTGTATTCAGGGAACAAGACCCAAGATGACAAACTCGTAAATAAGGCCAACTTTAGAGTGGAATTTCCCGGTTGTTCAATGCATTTCCATGTTTAACTCACGATCTTCTTATCTTCCAGTACTTTTGACGATAACTGCCCCAGTTCTTGTGACAATTGTGGTAAGTGAGAGCTGACTAAAACTCACAGTCACATGCTTTATATCATGCGTCTGACGTCATGGGTCCCATATAATTATAGAGGTATGTAGAACAGCACCCTAAATGAAGTCAAAACGGCCGTAAGTTTACTGTAAGAAAACGGCTGTGCATACCCTCTATTAACTGAACAATATTTTTGATAAAATAGGAGAAATGGGCCATCCACTCGAAGTGCATTATTACACACGAAAGTGTTGGTTTTTGTAGGCTGATGACAGCCGGCCAGCCACTTTTTTTTTAAAGTTTGCAGATGTAAATTCAATCATTATGAACATAATCAGTTTTCGTTTGATGGATTTTCAGGGATTTGGAGCATACACCGCCCTCAGCGGCCAACCACTCAAACCGGATGTGACGTTTTCGTCTCTGGCTCTTTTCAATGCCCTCCTTAACCCGTTGACGTTACTTCCGTTAGCTTTAATGCACACAATCAACGGAATCGTCAGCACAAAACGACTTGAGATGTTTCTGTCCGCACCAGAGGTTGAAGTGACAGGGAGTGATTTGACTCTGACGAGTCAACATGGCGCAATACAGAAGGTGGGTTGGAACAGTTTCCACTTAATATTGGTGGGCAGTTTTATGCGTATTCACGGTGCACTGACTAAAAGTACCAGCAATAGAATTGCCCCCAAATAAATAACTACATCTTATTTACAAGTGTGACAAAACGAAAATGTATTCTTTTATCAAATTTTTCTAACTTTTCGGTTGACAGGTTCAACACCAGAGACTCCAATCCGAAACGCTTGCCGGTAGTGAAGGAGAATTTCTACTAGACGCTGACGAAGACGACGGGAAAGGCAAACTGCTAAGAGACGATGATACCGACATCGAGGAAGAACCAGTGAGGGTCAATCATGGATTTATACAGAATGGTGGGACTGAGACATTGGCAAATAATCTTGCCATTAAGGTAGGAATTTACCAGAAGCCTCGTAAGGTTAAGATCCCTTCTGTCTTTTCTTCGTCATTTCAAAACACTAAATTGACGGAGAAACTTGTTGATTAAGGGGATAACGGTTGAGAGAGACTCTAGCCCCAAAAGATTTGTTTCTTAAATTTGGACTCACAACAAGCTACATCATATATCCTGCAACATCACATGTTTACAGAAGACATTTTACGGATATTGCGCTGTCTGGTTTTTATCAACTTTTGATATGAAGCAAGGGGGCACATCTCAAAACTTGTCCAGCTGCTATTCTCATAACTCTTGGATTTATGTGGAAATTATGACACAAAATGTAAAAAGATTTCATGTGAAAAGTGTAACATCTTGCCTGCCAGAAAGGCCCTGGAACGTACAAGGACAATCTTTCGGTAAACAAAGGTGACAAGGTCTATAGTAAAAACTGAACACATCGTAAATATTCGAGTATCATTTGAGGTACCGACTCAAATCATTACACATACGTCCTTTCGATTCAGCAACAGCAAAACAATAGAGTTTATATATATATTTTTAATAAGTAGAATGACAATAACACGAACCCAATCGATCTTAATTTTGAAGATATCCGACGGCTGTTTCCGTTGGTATACTCCTGAGGCAAAATGTGCAACGCTGTCAGATATCAATGTGGATATACCGAAGGGTGAGTAGTGTAGATGCCGTGCATGATTTTCCATCACTTGAGACTATCATTAATACTGTTGAATAAATTATCCGAAACTTTAGAAATAATATTCAGAATTTCTAAATCGAAAACACCAAGCCTTTTGTAAAAAAAAGTTTATATTAAACGTAAGAAATACACTAGCAAAGTTTGAAATCAAGTTTGAGCAATAACTCACTAAGAGGTGGATCATAACCACCCCCCAAAAAACAACCATCCAACAAATAAACAAACAAACACCCCAGCAAGCAAGCAAAAAAAGCAAACAACCAAACAAACAAAACAAAACAAAACACAAACAAACACAACCCAACAAAAACAAACAAACAAACAACCCAACCAACAAAAGCTAACAAACAAACACAAAAAACACCCCAGCAAGCAAGCAAAATAAAAATAAAAAGGGCAAACACGTAGCAAACAACCAACCAAACAAACAAACAAACAAACAAAACGGTGTTTAGAAACTAATTTTTTGTTTATATCCTTGTATCTGTACAGGAAAACTGACAGTTGTCATTGGCCAGATTGGATCCGGAAAATCGTCTTTAATTTCAGCAATGCTGGGTGAAATGACAACTGATTCCGGGATGGTACAAGTCAGGTATGTGTGTATCAGATTCAACTAATAGAAAAACCAATTCTGTTGATATGAATGCAAACCTTGTCAGTGTGTTTTCACTTGATGTTGATACAGGGACAGGGACCAGATAGCGTTTGCTGCCCAGAAACCCTGGCTGCTTAATACAAGCCTGCAGGATAACATACTCTTCTCCCAACCACTGGATTCAAAAAGGTGAAGACTTTCTCATATTAATATTGTCATGTAAGAAAGGCATGTGAAAAGAGCTGCCCGGACTGTCTGCAATAATTTCGACGGCTCTCATGGCGAAGACATTAAGCAATTACCTTGGCAAACTTTAGAAGATATAAAATATGTGTATAAATGTATCAAGGGGCTTGCCAAGTAGACTTTGAAATGACGTAGAAATGTACTTCGATAGGCATGGTGTTAATACTAGAAATACAGTCTCTCTTTACGTTGTTTTCCCTAAACCTGATGTTGATTGGTTTAAACAGTCCTTTAAAGTTTGCCGGTACAAAGTGTTTGAAACAATATACCGCCTTCAATTTATAATTCTCCCTGTTGACAATTAAAATGTTTATATAAGTAACTGACTATAAGGTAATTGTATCCTTTATTTTTTTCGATTTTGCATTGTTTTGCTTGTCGTGATGTTTTGGGGCTTTTTTTATTTTGTTGTTTTTGTTGCCCTACATTGATGTAAAATAGCATATGCTGATCGTTGTATCCACTTTAAAGATATTGTTATCAATATTATAATAAATATTACTCATTGGAAAAGCTATGTATAAATTATACATCTCCTTTAATATGGTCAAGTACGAGCCTGTTAACTTCATACATCGAGAACATGAAGAGAACACAAAACAAATCACAATGATAAAGCTGACGTATGCACATCTGATATTCTAAAGTTGAATCAACATAACGCGTATAATGTGACCTTAACTGCAAACCTCATCAGGTATAAACGCGTGATAGACGCCTGTTCGCTGCAACCAGACATTGATATCTTGCCTGCCGGAGACCAGACTGAGATCGGTGAGAAAGGAATCAACCTGAGCGGTGGACAGAAGCAGCGTGTCAGTGTAGCAAGAACTATGTACTCCGGTAGAGGTACCATCATATTGGTGAGCTTTGGAGTAGATCGTTTACCTTTGGCTCAGGGATAAGCCCCGCTTACCTTATCAACTGCCTAGCAACAGCACATGGTGTGATTTTCTTGCAACGATCGCAGAGGTGGTTCGGTTGCGGCCACACACACGAATCAGATACACACACGAACATGGTCTTCGTGAACGGTATGGTTTTGGTTTCCTGGCCTTTTGAGCGGTGCCTTGAGTCCAAAGTACAATGCAGACAGGAACACTATTAAACCACTTTTTCTTGAATAAAATACAGGACTGTACAGGGACCACTGCTGAGGGATTTGCACCACCAGAAATACGAAAAATTACAACAAAATAAAAGGTAGTACAGTTGTCAGAACAATGGCGGCGGTTTGTTTACTTTTCTAATGGAATTTTAACTAGTCGGACTTTTGTCGGACGTTTAGTGGTGTTGTCCAGGTTGTGGTTGGTCAATACATTAGTAGGCCGGGCTTAATGGATCGGTCTATTGTAACGACTGGTGTCAACTTAATACCAAGCTGACAAGTTATTCCTGACTAATTAAACATTATGAATGGTGGCTTTATCACGGTACATTGGGAACAAGATGTCTCATTTTTAGTAATAATCTTTGTATAGGTTTGAAAAACACACCAAGATGTATACATACATTTTGGCATAAACATCTTAAATTAACGGGTTTTTTTCGACAGACAGCGAATTGAAGATTTGTTGCAAGAATTCTTAACTATCATAAACAGGAGGGATAAAGAAGTTACAGGTTTACTCATTAATTGACTTCGTTTCAGGACGATCCACTCTCAGCCCTTGATGTCCACGTTGGCCGCCATCTGTTCGAGGAGGGTATCACGAAGTTACTAATCAGACACGGACAGACGGTTGTTTTGGTCACCCATCAACTGCAGTATCTCAGCAGAGCAGACTTGGTTAGTTCCTTGGTAGATATGGCCGAGGATCCAAACACTGTTCATTAGCTGGTTGGGATGGCGCTGTACGGCGTACGTCTTACAAGAGGCTGGTATCAGCGGCCTCTACCTCCTCAGCTGTTCTTCCACCATCTTGTTGTCTTTCTTTTTTACTATTCTCCATCTCTAACTCCATCCTCCCACATCCCCTTTCTATGGACACCTTGTCAGATCAGTCGCCTGATCCATGGCAAGGTCAAAACACCACCAATATTATCAGGGCGTGCTTTATACACAGATCCCCTGGTGTCGGGAAATACGTCAAACTTCGTTCAAACACATTTTGGTCTTCTTTTATTATAACCATTTAAATTACAGATAATTGAAATGAAAGATGGTAGGATAGCCGCCCGGGGAACATTAGATGACATCATCGCTGCGGATCCTGATATGTATAGCGAGTACAGCAAGGCTGTGAAACTGGCCAGCGAGTCCGAGGCCGAGTCTGAACAGTCTGGTTACGAATCGGAGTCGACGAAGGAGGAGAGAGCGCGTCTGCAACAGCAAGTCAAGACTTTAACCAAGACAAGAAAAATTACTAAAGGCAAACTAACTAAAATAACTTCCAAGTGTTTTTCATTTTGTACTCAGAAGGTATAAATAATGAATGACGTCAGTGCGGCCCGTATTGTAGCCCCATCATACCTCGGACCTAAATTCGACAGTTGTTTGTGAATGCACTCAATCAAATGTGATTAAAAACATCATAAACTTAATGCACATTCCTGTGAATACTAATAGCAGGAAAAGTACATAAGAATGTCAGTTTTTCATCGAGAACATTTTGCCGTGTGTTTGTCACACGTCCACATTGGATTGGCACTGTTCAACCGCACGCGTTGAAATGCAAAAAGCTCAGGCAAGTTTGCCTTGCTCACGATTTAAGCAGCGGGTATCAAATAAAATATGAAACGGCGTGTCGTGGCCGGCCGGATAAGAACACCGGACTCAAGCTCTGGTGCTTCTGATCAGCAGAGTGTAGGTTCGAGTCCCGGTCGTGACACTTGTGTCCTTAATCAAGACACTTAATCAAGACTATTATTGCTGCGTCCTTCGGATGGGACGTAAAGCCGTAGGTCCCGTGTGTTGTATAATGCACGTAAAAGAACCCAGTGCACTTATCGCCCCAGTGTTCCTTGTTTGATCGGCTGCAGATTGCGCCACAGCACCTTGTAAACCGTTACATGGTGCTATGTAAAGGAACACGTGTCATACTTCAAAAGTAACTCCGAATACCTTGCTGGAAAAATACTGAGCGCTTTGAGACGCCCATCGGGTGTGATAAAGCACTATATAAAAACTGCGTATTATTATTATTATCATTATTATTATTATTAATATTACGAATAATAATCTTACGAAGTTCCCTGGCCAAGTCCTGATACTTCTGGATCTTTTCCATCTCCTTAGAATCTACCCTTATATCACCCGGCACAGCTATGTCGATGATGACACATATTCTTCATCTTATCTAAGACTACAACATCCGGACGTCTATGTTCTATAACATGAATAAAGTCTGAATACTTGTTACCACAAAGAAAATGTAGGGTTTTGTTTTTACAACAACAAATTTACGGGAGAAACTCCATGGAGCTGAATGCTCTTCAGAGACGGGTTGCATTTGTGCGCCAAAATTAGATTGAAATAATAGAAAATGTTATTGTTTGCCGGTGGCTGAAAGTGTCTCTTTTGTTTCACATGGAATGTTTCAACCATCATCATCGACCAGCTCGATTCATCGCCAAAACCCTTCAAAAGTTGTTATTATTTTTTATTATTAAATCTTTCTGGTAATGAAACCAATGAACCCTAAAAAGTGACTTGCACAGAAACCCGTAGGCCCGAAGATACCTCTGTAGAGAAGATGATGAAGAAATGTCAGTTTAAGATGTGGGAGGAAAACCTCAAATAGGGGGAAACCCACGCAATCAGGTAGGGACTGAAAACCCAATCCACATGCAAGGCTCCAGTCCAGGATTCGAACTGGGTCCATAAAGGTAAAAGGCGGGGGGGAAAACACCAAGCCAACCTAAATGCCCCAAAGTACGTAAAATACTATTATCAGATGCTAATGCTGAGAAATAATTCAGTCATTAAATGAAATTCCACTGACAGGAGGAGATGAAACAAATGTTTCTGGTGGTCTGATGGAGAAGGAAGAGATGGAGCGAGGATCGGTGTCTTACTCTGTGTATCTCTACTACGCCATGAATGCAGGCTGGTTCGCAGTCCTGCTCAGTATCATCTTAGCTGCGGTCAATACGGGGTTCTTCGTTGGAACCAATTTCTGGCTCTCGGCCTGGACCGAAGCTGGCCTCAAGAACCAAGTAAGTGGAACTTTAAAAGAAAAGAACCCACAGGTGCAAGCAGTTTGGTTAGAGATATTACCTTTTAATTTATCCCTCAAAATTTCTATTATCCATTTCGACGTCGCATGTGGCGCTCTTTCGCGACGTAGACCTAGGCACGGAGTTGCAATGCAACCAGCAACAATACACCTTGACGACATTTCCCATATAATATAAGGCTAAATATTATGTCAACGTCACGAATTTGTCCCCATTCAGGGGCGCGTGCTTCAACCCTAGTTTAGTTTATTTTAATTTTAGTTTTTCGCGATATAAATTTTGAACAAACTTTAAACTGGAAGGGAAAAAAAAGCTAAATATGGGAAAATGGTAGACGTTTTCTCGGGTATTTCGTGCGAATTTACTATCAGGCTTCTTTTCCCTCTGCGATATAATAGAAATAAACTTGTGTTAACTTTAAAATTTGGTGACCTTTGTGATATTTTTTAATATATATTTCTGGTAATGAAAGCAAGGATGCCTCAACTTAATCACTGTAGCTCTCAAGCCTGAGGAAACATGTAGACAAGGGTGCTTGATGAGAACCAGAAACACTGGGGCAATTCCCCTGATCTTCCCACGATAAATTTTCTGGGTCCTTTTAAGTGCACTACTATTCCTAGTAAACGAGACGTACGGCTTAATGTCCCATCCGAAGGACAAAGCAATTATGGTAAAGTATCTTGCTGAAGGACACAAGTGCCTCGACCGGGATTCGAACCCACACCCTGCTGCCGACAACACTAGAATTTGAGTCCGATGATCTAGACTGCTCCGCCACGACACTCCGCGACACTCTTATATGCGTATGGGGACTCTTTGGTTTATACCGGGGGGCGCAGAGGGGTTGATTTGCCTGATTTTTTTACACAGAGAAAAACACAAGTACCAATTTCTAATCAGAAGTCTTTTTATCGTTTTTTTCTTTTTCTTGCTCTGCCCGAATTTTCCTCAGCGTTTAGCCCGGATTGCTGATGGGGATGACTGCCCGCCCAGCCCCCCCCCCCCCACCCCCCGTACAGCTATGTGTATGATTAGAACTAGCAACTTCGTTTTTATTCCGCTAATTGTTTTTAACACAGACGGACATCAGCTCAGCATTTGAGGAGTACTTCAGCGGTTATGTTGGCCTGAATCTGGCCTATTTGACTCTCAAAATGATGGCATCTACTGTTCTGTTGTGGGGAGCTTTGAAGGCTTCTAAGAGTCTGTTTCAAAGAATGCTCCACAACATTGTCAAAGTACCTTTTAGGTGAGTTTTCATGTTTTTGATTGATTGATTGATTTGTTTTAAATCTCTAGACATGCAATGAACCAAAGTTGAACAGGGGCTGTCAAGGAAGTACAAAAGTAAAACGCGTTCATCAAAACAGATGTGTACAACCAGACCCTGCACCACTGTCACAATAAAACAAATGTATTTATTAGTATGTTCTTTGCTAAATCCATTCAGACAAAAAGGAAACGAGAGCAAAGGGAAAAAACAAAATATTTTTCTTTCTTTTTTCTTTTTTTTTACAAATACAATTTCCGTAGTGATTTTCTTGATAAAGCATTTATTATATTTTTTTTTTGCCTGATCAAATCGTTTATCACCGGTGTGAATTTCAGTTAAGAAAATGTGGTTTGCAGACCTGTAACAACACTGGTATAAAAAAAACACGAAATGTAGACACAAAAAAGACGTACAAACGTCCGACCATCCAACATAGCATGTGGGTACTGTAACGCAACATATGATAATAGACTGACGTTACTACATATTTAGCGTTATCTTACTGTTTAACAGATTTGTCGACGTAACACCTGTAGGTAGAATAATGAATCGATTTTCCAGTGACGTAGATCTGATTGATAAGGTAAACAAAAACAACAATTATACGACTCTGTAGTTTTCTACTTTCACACACCGTAACACTTGGAGATGTAAATTAACTGTACAACACTTATTTTAAAACCCCAGCTTAACATTGGTAAAACAGAAAAACATAGATTTTCACAGATTTGTATAATGGTAGAAAACTTTCCTTAAAATAGTTCTGCCTGAAGTGTTATCAGTTTTTTTTAATAATTAATTAAATAAGATCCAAAATTAATTTGTCTAAATGTGAGACCAAAACCCTGCCTATAAAAATGCTGAATGCATTTTTTACCGTTTTTTCACAAATGAAACAATAAAATGAGCTGACATTTTCACAGGTTGTTTTTATTACATATATCTTGATTTGTGCAAAGAATTGAAATATTTACATACACTTTACCAACGTTGAGCTGGGGTTTTGTTGGATACAAAAAGACATTAAAAAAATTGAAAAACATTAAAAAATGCTTATGATAAACGGATCAGAAATAAAGATATCATTAACAGTGTGATTTACAGAACATAGATCCAAAAGCTGTTGGACTCCTTTATAACGAGTATTCAGTACAGACTTAATCAAAACGACGTACAAAAGAAGATTTCATATTATTTTATTTCTATTTTTTAATATACATATTTTTTTACGTTCTTAATTTGTTATTCTTTTTCTTTCAGAGACTCGTCCGTTCATTTACCTCATTTATGTTTAGCTCTATGACTCTTTTATCTGCTGTGATTGTCAACATCATTGTCACGCCAATCTTTATCGTGTTCTGCATCCCCATTGCTATCAGCTATTTCTTCCTGCAAAGATATTTTTTAGCTACCTCCAGGTGAAGGAAAAAACGACATCTTGTGGAATTAATGCTTTTCATATTCATACACTGTTGCTTTGAACGCCTGCTTTTTTTCTTTTTTTTTTACTTCAAGTATGTTTCGCGAAACTTCTTTTTGCGAAGTGTAGCCTATTATAGTTTGGCTAACCTTGTTTTTCGGAAGTCTATAGTTAGCAAATCTTGTATTTTGGAAGTAAGTTTAGCAAACTTTGTTTCTCGTAAATATATTTAGCAAACATTGGGTTTTTTTTAAGTGTATGTTTCGCAAACCTTGTCTTTCTGAAGTGTGTAATAAGAAAAACTTGTATTTTGAAGGTATATGTTTGGCAAACCTTGTTTTTCTGGTCTATATTTAGCAAGTCTTTTTGAAGATTACATAAGCATATACTTACAAAAACAAGGTTTGTTAAACATATAACTGCAAAAAGGAAGGTTTTTTTAACATAAACTTGCGAAAACAAGGTTTTCCAAACATATTTGCAAAAATCAAGGTGTTCAAAACAACGTAAATGCAAATACTTTCTGATGAAGTACATTGTACGGAGCCCCTATAAAGGGACATATGATGAAAACAAATTTACGTACCAAGAAATAATTTGAGTTCATTTCGTACCTCGAAAAACATTTCGAGCGCACGAAATAAAGAACCCAAATTATTTCTTTGTAGGCTACGTAAGTTTGTTTTTCTCATGTCCCTTTCGGGGCTCCGTACACATGGTCAACAATATGGGGGGGTGGAAATAGAATCAGGAAAAACACAAAAATTGCAAAAATAAGATTTTCTTTTCTGCACAATAAACCGTCCCATACATCAAAATGTCCCGATGGAAATTTGTAATAACTGTATATTCTCCAAGCTCAAAATAATTATGGTCGAATTGTTTCGTACGTTGTTAGGGAGTTACAACGGCTAGAAAGTGTTAGCAAGTCGCCGGTTTTCGCTTATTTCTCTGAAAGCCTCAGAGGTGTCAGCACGATTCGGGCATTCCGGTAAGTCAGTGTTTGCTGCTCATCAAATGAGTGTGCCTTATTAAGGTAAAATGATATCGTTTAAGTTCACTACTGGATGTAAGACATGGTGTTTATTAAAACAACTGAGATCGGTTTCGATTAAACCTGCAGTACAGAGGGTCTCCAAAGGTCAAATTCAGTCTTGGTGATGGACTCATTTTCCAATAGATAGTGTCCTTATGAATGTGGGGTGGGGGGAACATTACATGTCTCTAACATCACGTTAAAACGACGTAAAATGCCATTGTCAGTGGCATAACTAAGGGGAGCGGCACAGGGGCACGTCCCCCCACCTCAACTGATGTCCGTGGCCCCACCCCAAAGGTGCCCCCCCCCCCCATTTGAAATATGGAGTTGAGATTAAAAATTGCAAGAACAAAATGTTACATTTTATGAGCTTTTATGTAGTATAATTTCAGTGGGTTTTTTTTTAACTGTTATTGTTATTATTTACACGCAGAATGTATTTTGTTTTACCTCAACACGTCAGAAGTCTGCTGAAAGGGGCTTGTTTAGGAAAAATATAAACGGAAACAACAATTTTAATTAGCCAAAAATTTTACCCTATATACGGTGTTGGCCATTGTATTTGACGCCCTTTCAGTGCAAATGTTGTCAACCACCAAAAAACATCCAATGACATCACATTTCAAATACATTGGTCTTTACATGACAGGAAAGTTTTAGTTTATTCCTAAATTTCGTTGATATTCAATCAAAGCAGCATTGAATTTAACCTTTTAACTGACGCCAAAAAAAAATCATCTTTGGAATGAACAGACCCAATTATTATTGATACCAATGACGTCATGTTTAGATTTTCGCTCTGAAAGAGTATATACTGAAAATTGACACCATTTTAATGTGAGGCTTTTCGAGGTTTGTATTTTTTCCACTTTCTGAAGGAATCTATCTAGTATTGGAATATGAGTGCGTCACAAAAATGAATTTGACCTTAGAGCTCCTACAAAGCTGATGCTAGTGAAACTGTTACTTTTTCTGTTGTGAGCCGATTTCATTTTTAAACTCAATATCAAAATATTATTTAGAAGTGTAAAATGTTTCAGTCCTTGCCCAGAACACTTGTAAAACAAACATTGTATACGTAACTTGTCATAAAGTGTTTAATTTCTTCATTTCGTAACTTGTTTTGGATCCACATTTGAGCGCAAACGAGAAGATAATGTATCAACCAATCGTGTTGCTAATAGACCGATCTATCAAGCCCCGCCCCTTGCGTGTTGGCCAATCACGACCTTGGCTATGCCACCGAAAGTGTGGGCATACTTATAGCGCGCGCGTTCATGTCGTGCAGTGTGGCATTGAAGAGACGCCCTCTGTACTGCCCACGTGTACAGTGGTGATGTAGCCATTGCTGTGATTGGTCAATATGTTTAGGGTGGGGCTGAATGGACCGGTCTATTAAAATTGTCAATTGCACTATATCTGTTCTGCTGAACTCTTCCAGGCAAAGTCAACCTTTCTACGATACTATTATCGAGAGGATCAATGCAAATCACGTGGCCTCATTTTACTTAACCGTAGTGAATCGATGGCTCGCTATCAGAGTGGTAGGTGCATTTTTTTTTTGCCGAAAACTAAAATCTTTTAAATGTTTTCATACGGTATTTACGTAATAATAAGTTGACAACATAGCTAACAATTAAGTATTCCTTTTCGCATTACAGATGGTTGTTATCACAACAATGTATTGTTATTACTATTTTTTTGAATACAGTTTTTAAACAGGTGTTTTTTGCTGTTGTTCTTTTGTTTGTTTGTTTTTGTTTATTTTAGTATTTGGCATGAAACAATGACACTACTGATTATGTTGTTTACATAATAGGACTTTATCGCTTCAGTGATGGTGTTTGTAGTTGCCATGACAACGCTAGTTTGCTCATTAACTGTGGGTCTGGATCCCAGCCTCGTAGGATTACTAGTCGCATACACCATACAGGTAGGTTTGAACCTGACTAAATACGGCAGAGTAAGTCTCAGTTTAATAGCCCTTTTATGGTAAGTTTTTTGAAAGCCCCGAACAAAAAAAATAAAATAATATAAAATAATATAAAACACCTACAAAATAAAAATAAAAATTATAAAAAAAATGGAATGTTAGTTTTGAAAAATATCATTTACATTCGCATGTTTCGTTAAAACTCATGATAATAAATGTGAACAATCATTTAAATTTTTGTCTGATCTACAGATTTGTGGTCAGGTAAATCTGTATGTGCGCGCAACAGCAGAAATGGAGATACAAATGAATGCCGTGGAACGAGTCAAGCACTACTCACAAGTTGAAACTGAATCGTATGAAGGTAAAGGAACAACAGATAATTTTTTCTTCCACGGCTAAATTGAGGGCTCCTATCTTATAAAAAATATAGATTTTTATTCCTCTTATACTTGCCACTTATTCCTGATGGAGTTAAAAGATATGTTACATCTTTGGGAAATTAGTTCAAATCCACTATATATAAAGTTCTCATTAACAGCACATCACACCATACGCCTACAACAATTTTCATCATCTAATCTACGGTAGTTGCATTTTCAAAAGATACGAAATAACTGTCTCTTTTTTTTTCTTTTTTTGTTGTCCACGTTGATCTGCTTATTTCACGTGTCAAATCAGATGAGAAATTGTTTATACTCTTTTTCGCAAATATCTGTTTAGGCCATTTTGGAAATATTTTAACAGCACCTGTAAGAAGAAGAAAAAAACTCCTACAACTGGTTGCGTTTAGGCAGAAGATGTAAAACAAAGAACAACTTTTTGATTATATTGTAGGCATCGAACCGCCTGAAGATTGGCCAGTCTATGGAACGGTGACACTTGAAAACGTATCCGCGCGTTACTGCTACGGTATGTACCCAGTTCTACGTGACGTATCGGTAGAGATTGGAGCAAAACAAAAGGTACCACAAAATCATCTTCTTTATTTTCTTTACCCACATTGCATCCCTATAAATCAAACTCATCTTTTGGACGACTTGACCTTTTACCCCGGCAGTGGTTCTTTCATGCAAATTTTAACTTTAATGTGTTGATGCAAGCACACGATCTGGAATTGGAATTGTTCATTTGCTCTTTGTTTTTATCACCAGGTTGGGATTTGTGGACGAACAGGAGCTGGAAAGTCTTCCCTCAGTCTCGCATTATTCCGCGTTTTGGACGTTTTTAAAGGTAGGCGTGGCGGGTTAGGCTAAACGAAGCGTATACGCTACTAGCTAGAAACAAAAAGATCAATCACACGCAACAAACCACAGGAAACAATTGACATTCCACAACCCTAAAAAATAACCTACAAAGAAACAGATAAACAAACAAACAACAAAACGCCCCCTAACCCTGTGGGGGTACAATGAGGTAAAATTGGTTCAATCGAGTTAGGACCCCACAAGAACTGACTGTACGTACATTGTGACGTGACAGTATCATAACAGAAAAACATAATACCATTATTGGTGTAGGTTTGGCCGTTACTTTGACAAGATCACAAATACAAGTTGGTAATTATAAAGTAAAAAATAAAACATACAAAAATGACTACATTCACTCTGAAAGCATGATCATGCAGTTTATACGGGTACTAATGTGACCGTGCGTGACTTACAATACGCAGGCGGTGTCTTTATATCGTGTTTCCCCCTCGTTCATTTGCACTCGGCTACAATAAGAGCAGCAGATGAAACTACACAAAATATGTAATTAGATTATACTCAATAAATATTAATATTAATCATACATCAAAGCGCTCAATGAACAGTTACACAGAATCTTCGATTAAAGACTGATTAGAAATGAAAGTACTTATTCGGATCCAAATGAAAACAAACAAACTCGAAATCAATCAGATTGATATTAGAAACAGTTATATATTGGAAACAGTTATTAAAAATATTACAAATATATTAAGCACAAAACCGTATTTCACAAACGCACAAATCGTTTGCGGGAAAAGAACCCTAACTCACAATGGAGTCAACATGCATTAACATGGGGGTACACACAGGTTTACATAGGTATACGGGGATTACGGCGGCATTCTGATAAATACAAATAAATACAAATAACCAAATTAAGTCAATAAACCTCAACAGTACCACGGATCCATGATAATACAATACCACCTCCCCCTACAAATGGCACTAAATAATCGGCAATCCTTTGTAATCAGCAATAAACGCAATACTTCAAATATCACATGGTATACTCGTGAAAATTCAATGAAAATTTTACGCCGTGTATCCACAAGCTGATTTTTTATCAACACCCTGTCTTTTAGGTCAAACCCCCCTATGCAAGCCCAAAGCTACACTAAATGACCATGTGGAGTGCCAGTCAAGACTTAGACTTGTGTTATTTACGATCAGTGTACAGCCGCAAGTTGTTTTCACAAAGTGCATACCGCCTTGTGCCAAGGACCCTTAGCACAAGGGTCAATCAATTACGGCACGGAGACAGGTGGCTGCTGTCTTTCAACACTCCTTACTCTGTAGTGGTTAGGGTCTGGCCAATGAAAGTTTACAGGCTTGTGGGGTATACCAGGGGTGAGGTTTACATGAAATCTTGGCTTTTTTGGCCCATTGAAAAAAGGTTATTGCCATATTTGGTAGTACCTGCTGAATTTAATCATCTGGTGGCTGACAAAAGGGTTTTAACAATATCGGTAAATAAAGATAGCTGACCCAAGATTTATTGCAAGCAGAAACCCAATTTGACCTGTCCCAAAATACTCTCAAACTCTACAACGAAGTGGTAAAAATACATGCACAGAATGCAAGATAAATATTGAACCTTAATATAGCAAGCAAATGTAAAACAAACTGTTACTTACGAATTTGACTACAAAAATAACACGACGAAGACGAACTGAAATCAACGAAGGCTTGAACAAAAATGAAAGGGTGTGGGCAAACCCATGACGTAGGACCTGGCATACCTCACGATCACTGAGTCGGGGGAATGCTGATCTCTGACGGTATGCAAAATAAGTTACTCGCTAAAAGAAATAAATAGGCTATCGATCGCGATAACAACTAATCCTCTACAGAATTTAAACTCTAACAAGTTGCTATAAATATCCTTGACTTTAACAATTGTTAAAGCCGAGGGAACATTATTTATTTCATTCATTTGTTTTAAGATTTAAAGGTAAAACATAGCGATGGTCAAGATGATATTGCAGTGTTCTTAATTTGTGTGATCAAAGATGTGTCTATGATGTGTCAGACCCAATAAAAATCCTATTTAAATACACAAAATATATATAACTACCGGTATCTGTGTCAAAATGACCTAAAAATAGGTCAAACTGACGCAGAATCCGAGTTACAGTCCAATTTTTAAACCAGTTTCCGGGTGAACCTGACCAAAAAATGGGAGTTTCTAGAGTGAAAATCTAAGAAAAAATACAACTTGTGTTTTTTATTTTAACTAACACATAAAAACCTATATTTTGCCAAAGCTTTCTCGAGCTGGTTGTATGGTGTAGTTTGTTGAACATTAGATAGATAATGTACCCATAAAAAAATTTAAAAAAAAATAAAAATGTATATCAAAAAACAATGATCTCTTCAACAATCATGACAAGGACTCGACTCGACTTCATTTACTTAGATCGATTATTCAATGAACTGTTTCAGGTCGCATTATAATCGATGGAGTCGACATCAAGTCTGTTCCCCTGACTTCTCTGAGGAGTAAGATTAGCATTATCCCGCAGGATCCTGTTCTGTTTGCAGGAACGTTAAGGTAAAACAGAAACAAAACAGATCAGCAAAAATTAATCATGTCTTAACTGATCGTGTCATGTCTTACAACCACATTGATTTTGGTAGTAAATAAAGGAACATGTTTAAGAAATATGTTTAACCAGTTTCCAAAGTCAAGTACGGCTCGTATGTAACCTTGTAACCTTTGTTTACAAAAGGAGTGACCTCATACATTCCAGGGCCTTTCTGGCAGGCGAGATGCTGCACTGGTCATAATAGGGGAAATCTTACATTTTGTGTCATAATTTCCACATAAATTCAAAAGTTATAAAAAGTAACAGCTGCACAAGTTTTGAGATGTGCCCCCTTTCTTCATATCAAAAGTTGATATCAAAAACGGACAGTGCAATCTCAATCAAATAAACAATTAAATGTAATTCCTTCATTGGGCTGTGTACAAATCGTGCCTGCAGGAAGTCCAGGCTCTGTGGCTCTTGTGTAAACATGTGATGTCACAGGTTACATGGTCTATAGAATAACAAGCAATGGGAGCAATTTTTTACCTAAAAAAAAGTTACTTGTTCCCAACATTTTTCCAAAGGACAAATCTGCGATGGTCCTTAAGCCAAATATCTTTCTCATGACATACTCCGACTGTGCGCCAAATTTCATGCTTATGTCATCGAAAAAGGCACAATTCCACCACATTTTCCCCACATTTTTCCCCCATCAGCTCCACGCCACGAAAGTATAAAGTACGGTAAGGATATATCTTGAAGTTTCCACTTATGATAAAACGGTAAACCAATAAACCAGTTAAGCGTTATGGCATTAAAACAACAGCGTACGCCAGTCTCTTTCGCAAATTTTTGTGTTTTTTTTTACTTAACAGGCATAACTTGGACCCATGTGGTGTGATTGAAACTGACGAGGTCCTTTGGCGTGCCATAGAAATCGCCCAACTCAAAGATATCGTTTCCTCATTTCACAATGGACTGGGTGAGTTACCGCTGAAACATGACTTTGTATTTATGCTGATTTCACTGATGTATTTGGATACATAGTTGAACTATGATGTAGTATCCATGCATTGATAATGCTCTTGATGTTTGTACAACAGGCTTTCCATACATCATGTTAAGGTCAGAGGTCGGGGGAATAAATAAGTAGTTACATCAGGTAGTCAGAACACAGTACTTCAGTGACCATTTATAGTTTCATCAACAGTCATCCAGGCTAGAACATTACGATCACCACAGAAATGTCAACATTTGACCTGCGTGCGTTCTTCACAGAAATAATCATTAAGAAACTCTTCATTGTCTTTTCCTGTGCTTGGTTGTATGTTGTTGTTTTGAAGTGTTGTCTTATTTTGTGTGGGGAAAGGTACAACAAAACATTTTTCCCACAGTAAAGTTATCGTATGTAAACCTAATTATTATGTATATGCAATACATACTGTAAGTCTGCTGTTGTAACCTTTCTTATACATCTATATACTGTCATTGAAGATGTCAATGTTAAATAGGTCGTGTTGAATTGAATTACGCAAAAAACACGTTATTGTGTGTACAGTTTCTATAGACCGATTGCGCGACCAATGTTGACATGCGGTCACGTGACCCCTTATGGGTGCAACGCCATACAGCTGATGGCAAAATACGTGTAAAGAGATATGCCGTGACACGGACTGACTACAAAAACAGTCGATTTTTTTACTTTTGTTGAGTGATAAATTAGTTAATCAGCCCCTTTATTTAAAGTAGTATGGTGTGCCATTAATTTAAATCACATCTCTGTTTCACAATTTAACAGGATTCTACTAAAAAGAGGCTTTTTAGCCATGCACTACCGGCGTCAGACGACTATTATGTAGCCACCCGTGTGTTGTTTTGTTTGTAATGTAGGCCTAAATCACTGTAAAAACAAAATAAAAAAAATAAAAAAGGGATAAAGAACGTTGGAAAAGTGAGCATTTATACCTAGCTTTGCAAAATTTTAAATAGGCAAAGGAATCACACAGTTTTGAAAAGCAATTTCTTGGGATGATTTCAGCTTCAAAAATTGAAGTTTTTGTGTTGAAAAGTGTGTGATGATCGCAGTCGTCTGGCTTAACGTTCCGTCGTTCACAAGTACACATCGTGCACATTCATACGGTACTTGTACAATTTTTAAGACTTGCTGGAATTGTCCTTACTTGCTTTATTCAGCCACTTGAAGGTCTCTGGTACAAACTCTGGAATATTTTTCACAGATTTCAAGCAAAAAAAGCTTCGATCGAATAAACTAAATGCAACAATCATCGTGTACCGTACCGCACTTTCCTATGGAGGACGCCGTGTGTGTTTACATTTTATACCCAGAAGGGGTCACGTGACGCAGGTCGCGCAATCAGTCTATTGTTACTCATCACAGGTGATTGTTATTTTGAAGAATACATTGACTCATTTGGCTTTGTTACAAGACTGTCACGGCACACGTTTGTCTTGTCAATTATTCTACAAGTGTATTCTATAACACCAGTACATTTATTAATATTATTTCATCGTAATGATAATAATAAAATAATGACAACTGATATAGCACCGCTATTCAACCCAAAAGGGGCGTTCACAGCGCTCTTCGTGTTTACAACAAAGAAATATAAACCATGAAGTACATTAAACAAAAATGTATACATAATAATAATGAGATGGGGTCAGATGAGCAAAAGGCAAATAGGGAAACAGCATGTCCGACCTCAAGCCTCAGTCGAAAGCTTCCTTAAACATGTATGTCTTCAACTGAGTCTTGAAAACAGACATGCTATGTGATGTCCTTATGTTAATGGTAAAGAAATCCACAGTTTGGGCGCTGAATTCATGAATGTTCTGTCTCACCAATGGGAGTTGGCAAACCGTTGGCAACGCTTCGTGAAAGATACATTATTCTCCGTTTCGAGACAAATTAGTGTAATGATCGGGCCTGATCATTACACAAAGAAATTTTAAGGAAAGAACTAAAATTATATGGACGTATTGTTCTGTTTATGTTTTCGACTTTTTACGACCCATAGATGCTCTAGTGACTGAAGGTGGTGAGAATTTCAGCGTTGGTCAGCGCCAGTTGTTCTGTCTGGCTCGGGCCTTCCTCAGGAAGTCTCGTATCCTCATCATGGACGAAGCCACCGCCTCAATCGATCTGGAGACGGTAAGATGTCTTTAATCTCTACGTGCTATGGCCTGAAGTATTTGGTGTTTTTTTTTTTTTTTTTTTTTTTTTTTTTATATTTCATGGTGATAATTTATAAATTATCAAGTAACAAGTAACAAGTAACAAGTAACAAGTAACAAGTGGAGTGTCGTGGCCGAGCGGTTAAGATCACCGGACTCAAGTTCTGGTGTTGTTGGCAGCAGAGTGTTGGTTCGAATCCCGGTCGTGGCACTTGTGTTCTTGAGCAAGATACTTCACCATAATTACTTTGTCCTTCGGATGGGACATTAAGCCGTAGGTCCCGTGTACTAGGATAGGTAGTGCACGTAAAAGAACCCAGAACACTTATCGTGGAAGAGTAGGGGTTTACCCCGGTGTTTCTGGTTCACATGGCAAGCACCCTTATCTACAGGTTTCCTCAGGCTTGAGAGCTACAGTGATTAAGTTCACTTATGAGGCATCCTTGGTTTCATTACCATAAATATATAATAATAACATAATAATAACAAACCACTTGCAAAGAAGCGTTTATGCCTTGCAAATCAATACACACGAACGATTTCTGATCTTTATTCTCTCAAAATAAAGAATGCAAGAAAGATCCAATAACGGTTTGCTAATTATTCAGATGCAGTCCCCCAAAAAAATGCCCCAAAAAATTACTCGCGTAGGAGCGAGTGCTGATTAATTTGTCTATAGAGCGTGGTAAGATTGTGCCTGTAGTTTCAATTCAAACACAATTAGAAACACGGTAATACAAATAAATGTATGAAATATTTTTATTCCCTCTCACTAATTCTACAGAATGTGTTAATGTGGGACTTCGAGGTACATCAAAATTATTGAGATATAAAATACGCAGCCAGCCAAGCCAGTGAATCGGATATTCGAAATTTCCCAAACCTGAATAACTATTGAGGAATGGTTGGTTGGTGCCAAAGATGATTGGTGCCTAAAAAATGTATTAAAAAAAACAACCCTGTGATATGTGGTACCCTGACTTCCATTTCAATAATTTAATTTGTGGTCTGTTAAAACAGGATACGATTCTTCAGCGTGTTGTAACAGATGCCTTCGCTGATTGTACCGTACTGACCATTGCTGTGAGTGAATTTTTGACACTTTTTTATTCCCCAAACCTGTAATAACAATGGGAGACTTTGGAACGTTAGGTGGCAGCAGACTTGCCAGGTAAAAAATGTCCATTGTTGAATATTTTTCATTCGCCAAACCTGTAACAACACTGGGAGACTTTGGAACGTTAGGTGGCAGCAGACTTGTCAGGTAAATGTCCATTGTGAAAAATTTTCATTCGCCAAACCTGTAATAACAATGGGAGACTTTGGAACGTTAGTCGGCAGCAGACTTACCAGGTAAATGTCCATCGTTGAAAATGTTACATTCGCCAAACCTGTAATGACAATTAAACAATACTTTATCCACACTTGTTACCAAAACTAGACACGACTGCGTCCCATTGGTTACAAAAGTAAATACTACGTAAACATACAATGAGAAACAAGATGATAATAATGTCATTAGAACACAATTTGTGGATCGAATTTTGGGACAATAGTACAGATAGGGAAGAAGAAAAACCGGAAGATTAATTTTCACAAAACGATGGATTAGTTGAAATTTCTGTCAAGAAACTTCGTCACTGGCTCACCTAGAAGTAAACAAAGTTGCCACCGTTTTTGTCATTTTGACTATTTAAGAGAACACCATTCACAGGCTTTTGTTGTTTTAATTAATCGAACTGTTTCGGGTAATCTCTTCTGTGATTAATGTATTCAAAGTGTTGGCTTCGAAGGCCATCAAACACCTCCTCCTATACAAGAGAGATATGTACCCGAAAGAATTACACTAATGTCCACTATGCGAAGCCTTAAAGCCCCAGCTCAACATTGGTAAGAAGAAAACCATAAATGTTCACAGATATACATATACCTCACATGGTATAAAGATAATGACGATAGAAAACGTTCCTTTAAATAGTTTTGCCTAAAGTGTTATCGTTTTTAGATAATGAATGAAATAAGATCAAAAATCAGTTTTGTCTCAGTTAGACGAAAACTCTGCCTATAGGAATGCGTACAAAAATGCTAAATGCAAAATGAGCCGACATTTTCACAGGTTGGTTTTATTACAAATATCTTGATTTATGCAAAGAATGGACGCATTTACAGTCAGTTTACCAATAGTGAGCTGGGGCTTGAAAACCTACATTATTCGCGATTATAAACATTTTTTGGCTTATTGTATTGACTTAAGTGCCATGGAATGAATACAATTCTCGCTTACAATTTGACTTGGGCTGTCTTTCTCTTTATGCAGCATCGCATCGCAACCATAATGAACTCTGACCGGGTTCTGGTTCTGGAAAGTGGCAGAGTAGCAGAGTATGGAACGCCCAATAAACTCATGGGAAAAGAAGATGGACTGTTCGCTTCACTCGTACGAGACACTAACCTCTGATCGGCTTTCTCTTTGTGTGTGAAATGTAACCTCTTTACAAGGTTAACGAACGACATTACCTTAATATAATCACAATTCAAACAAAAGTTATGACTCTGACTGAACTCGTTGAGCCTATTTAAAAAAAAAATTGTTAATGTTTCAATTAAAATGGGCCAACTGGCTCATTTACATTTAGCACATTAAGAGTTAAGCCAAGTCATGTTTGACTCCTTCAAGATTGTATTGCTTCCCTGTCATTTACTCCATGTATCTGCACCTGAAGACTTCACCGTGGTGCTACCTAGATACTAGCCTGCTCGCAACCTTCGCTCCTCACGATCCATCTCAGTTGTTGTTCCTCGTGTGTACCGCTCAAGGGGATCTCAAGCCATACATCATTCTGCACCTACAATATGGAACAAATTACCGGGCACAATTGCAAATGGCTATATGTAAATATGTGGACATTTGCAAGAAACATATAAAGACTCACTTATTTAGTGCTGGGTTTTTATAAATGATTGGTGATGACGGTATAATGCCCTTTTAATGAATGATTTTTTTTTTAATTAAATTTGAATGGCCAGTGTATGGTTTGTTTGGGTTTTGGGGTTTTTTTTTAAACGACTGCAGTCGTTTAAAAATAAAAAATAATAATAAATTACACAGTCGACTATGTAATTTATTCTTACTTTTATGTATATTTTCAAATTTTAGTGTAAAGCGCCTTGGTTGTTAATTTGACGGGATTTGTCAAAGTGACCTGCAATCCAAATCAAATGTCAAAATTTCTACCAAATTACGGGTCACATGGACACACTTTCCGGGTCGAAACTGACCTTGAAATGGATCAGCCCCCCCCCCCCCCCTGGGAGCCAGGATTCGGGTCAACTCTGACCCGGAAGTTTTTGGAGTGTATATCCATTGTTGGACTCTTAAATGATCATCTAAAATTGACAAAGATCGGTCAAGTTTGACTTTCGAATGATAGGTACACTAAGGGCCTACTGACTTGATTCAGAGCCAAAGGAGAATTGTCATATTTGGGTTATCTATTTATTGTATTTATTTGCAGTTTTATTTAGACAGTGTAGCCTGATCAGTATTACAACTGATATCCTGTTATACAAACAGTAAAAAGTAAAATTGTAAAATACAGAGAAATTCAGAAAAGCCTTGAATCCCAAACAGAAAACTGAGTATAAAACAAAATAAAAATCTTACAGGGTAAAATGAGAACAATTATACAAATGTAAACCACAGGCAAATATTTCAGAGTTTGGTAAACTTTAAAACAAGTTCAGATAAACAGAAGCCAGTTACAATCAAAACGACAACAGTGCTAACCAACACACACACACTAAAATCGGAACTAACACCATTTAAACAGACATCCCATCTCAGTAACAAAGACACATCATTACAGTAAGTGAAAACAAGTATAAAAAGGACAAAAACCAAACCCAAAGAAACAAATCTAAAAATAAAGATTTTTTTTTTTTTAATGAAACGAATGTTGTCTGCACTAGAGTGAAGGTAGATTAAACATATGTGACTAGCGTAAAGAATACCCCCCCCCCCCTCTAAACTTCTATTCTATTTATTTCATTGTGTCACTTTATAATTATATGAATATTCATTATATCAATTCTTGGATCCACCTACTTACCGTAGGCGGCGGGCTCTCCCGCAGTCATTCAAATTCTGGACGAAGACGGAGAAACATCATTTATATTTTCGCCCGTCTTCTTGTATTTTCAGGTAACAAATCTCTCATTTTATAATTCATAATCTTATTTCATTTTTTCATAGACGCAAATCATTTTCTTTTACTTTAGTATCTTATAATTATTGGTTTATTGTTATTTAGTGATCTTATGAGAAAAGCCTTTCTCTCAGCAAGTTAAGTCATTGCTATAGTTTGTATAAATCACTATGCTTTGTAACTTTGTTATTTCATAGTTTCTATCTACATCCAACTATGATGATATCCGTTACAAGTTGCATTTACGATGTTTTGACATCGAGTTATTTTGTATTTTTCATTATTTTCAAGATGGCGGCCGTCATAAAACTTTTGGCGGGAACCGTCGCGCCATCTTAGTTTTGGTTTCGTAAATTGTCCATTTCGATTAAGTTATTTAATTGTTTATAATATCTTTATGTTTTATTAACATCTTTCATCAGTAATTTATTGTTAACTAAGTCATTCAAATTCTGGACGAAGACGGAGAAACATATAAACATTTATATTTTCGCCCGTCTTCTTGTATTTTCAGAATAAACAATTAGATCTCCAATCAAGAACAAGCCGTGTCCTCTATTCTTCATTTGACTCAAATAACACACACAAGGGTCACATATATGGAGTTAAACGACAGTGGGGTGTTCTAATACTCAATATAAATTAATAACGTTTGTTGGACGTAACATTTTTTACATGTAATGTGGATTTATTGGGTAAATAAACATGATTGAAGTGTTGAAGATCCCATGAGGTGGTATGCTCTCATCGGGCGCTAGCTCACTTTTTGAAATCAGGACTTTTGAGAGTACAAATTACCAGAATAAAATGTTACATTTTATGAGCTTTTATGTAGTAATTTCAATGTACTTCAAACTATTTTTGATTATTTACATGCATAATGTATTTTGTTTTACCTCAACACGTCAGAAGAGCGCTGAAAAAGGGGCTTGTTTATAGGAAAAATACAAACGGAAACTACAGTTTTATTTGGCCGAAAGTGCCCCCTAGGAAAAATGGTTACGGCGCTGCTCCCATAGCAGCCAATGCTAAATGCCGAATATTCAAAAATACTCAAAAAATATTTAAAAGTCTCTTAGCCTCTTGAAAACAATTCAAATATATTTTCTGACAACTGAATTACATTTTTCTTTTCAATTTTTTGTAGGTTAAGTCATTGGGATTTTTGGTAGGCTCATCCAAAATAAAAACACCCCAAAACAAGTAAATTGGCAAGACTCCATCTTGAAAATATGACCCGACACTTTTTAGCACAATAGGACCATTTTTAAAGGCTAGTCTACACAAAATGCTCCAGGATGAAGGTCAACACCCCAGGGGCACAATATTGGATCATATAAAAGGATCCATAAAAGCAATGACCTTATCTTTGATTTACAGAAAAAGTTGTGGGTTTACATTTTATTAATTGCTCAGCGCATGGATTTTTCTCTATTTAGTGTAGCGCACCCTGGAAATTTACCTGGTGGGTATGCCGCCATCTAGCGTTTAAATCCAATCTTTTGAGGGGATTTGTTCACTCTTTGGGAACGTGAAGGTGAACTGCTTGTCGACGAGGCCTAGAAGCTAGAAAACCTTTCAAAATGGCCTTGAAGATCAGTTTGATTCAGGAACGCCTGCTGGTGGCACAGATCTGGTACGCAACTGGACTCAGTACAATTCCAGGGACTCCATCTAGTGAGGGGATTGGTTCACCCTTTGGGAACGTGAAGGTGAACTGCTTGTCGACGAGGCCTAGAAGCTAGAAAACCTTTCAAAATGGCCTTGAAGATCAGTTTGATTCAGGAACTCCTGCTGGTGGCACAGATCTGATAACTATTGTTTTCATGGGGACACCATCTGCACGTTTAAAATTGCAATTTAATATTGAGGCAGTTGCATGGCAACTTTATGCTAGAGCAGTAGGCAGGAGAGCTGACGAGAGAGCATTAATGACGTTGTTACTTAGTATTTAGGGGGAGCGCTAAAACAATGACTAATAATTGATTAAGAGTGTTGTTCGCACACTAAATCGAATGTAAAGCGAGTACTAAATGTCAATTTTAGTAAGCTGAGAAAATACTACCACCGTTTGATCACCGTTTACACGACCACCACACACTTGCCACAGTCACCAACTAACGACTTCATGAAGCATGGAAGGTCTAAATTAATTTCAACACATAATTTGGTCAGATGTCCCCCATCCCATGTGTGGGTTTTTTTCCTAGTACGATTGCAGGTGTAGTTAACATAAAACAAAAATGTGCATCAGGTCGGTCGGGAGAGGGCGCTATTTAGAGTCGTAAGGCTGCACCACACTATAAAAATAGGGAGGCTCCAATAACAACCAATGCTAAAAATGCTAAGTATTCAAAAACACTAAAACACATATTTAAAAGTCTCTCAGCCGCTAGAAAACAAAGATGCTTAATTTCTGACAACTGAACTTCACATTTCTTTTTCAATTTTTAGTAGGTTAGCTGTTGAGAAATTTTGATAGGCTCGTCCAAAATAAAAACACCCTGAACGAGTAAAGGAAAAATGACCCGACACCCTAGCAAAATTGGGCCATTTTTAGAGGGCTAGTGCACCCAAAATGCTCCAGGATGAAAGTCAACAACCCCAGGGGTACAATATTGGACCATTGTTCAACAATCCATAAAAACAGTGACCATCAAATCTTTCATTTACAGAAATGTTCCCATTTTTGTGTGGAGATAAATGACTTAACATTTGCCTTTTTGAGATATGGTGGACACTTAGGAGTGTACTGTTTGAAATGACATCACGGCAACAGCGCCCTCGGTTGTTCGGAAAAGCATGGACAATTTTAAATGTTTAAAAGAAGTACACTTTTCAATGAAATTAACCGAAAAGAGATGTGAATTAGTTTTCATGCACTTTAGGAGATTACAAATTAGCACCAAATTTCAAACTCTGTGTATTTAATTCAAACATGGATTGTCCACAGTTGAATACTAGGCTACCTATGGTCCACAGTTGCTGGTGTAATAAACTCCACAATGGGAGAGAAATTTCAAACTGTATTTAATTCAAACATGGATTGTCCACAGTTGAATACTAGGCTACCTATGGTCCACAGTTGCTGGTGTAATAAACTCCATAATGGGAGAGAAATTTCAAACTGTATTTAATTCAAACATGGATTGTCCACAGTTGAATACTAGGCTACCCATGGTTCACAGTTGCTGGTGTAATAAACTTCACAATTAGGGAGATATTTCAAACTGTATTTAATTCAAACATGGATTGTCCACAGTTGAATAGTTTACTAAGCTACCTATGGTCCACAGTTGCTGGTGTAATAAACTCCACAATTGGGGAAAAATTTCAAACCGTATTTAATTCAAACATGGATTGTCCACAGTTGAATACTAAGCTACCCATGGTCCACGGTTGCTGGTGGAACATTTTGATCCCCGTTTTGATATTGAATGAACGAAGTCCACACTTGAAGCCTAAAATTCAAAGTCCCCGGTTGGAGGTAACCTGACCAGTGATCAAAACTAGCTGTTCAAAACAGTAATTTATGAAATTTTGTGATTTGTTTTCTTAGTGACATTATTATTAAATAATAATTATGGTGAAATTGTAAAATTCCTCAAAATAAAGAAGTCCACATTTGTATAGTATCACAAACAGGTCCCCACTTGCAGGCCTTTACGAGTATGGGTGTGTGTATAGATTTTTTTGGCTTAGTTAATGTTTATATTATCGTGCTTTGTACCATGCTTTGTGATGTGGTTTACATTTTTTTATTTTTCTCCTTTTATCCTATAATATTTTTGCTTAACTGCAGAGCGTACGGTGTACTCCTTTGGGTGTGTAAAGTTTTTTTTGTGGCTTTAATGCTGATATTATCATGCTTTGTACCATGCTTTGTGATGTGGTTAACATTTTTAAATTTTTCTCCTTTTATCCTGTAATATTTTTGCTTTGTTTTACACTCAGTTTTCTGTTTTTGATTCATGGCTCTTCTGAATTGCTCTTTAGTTTTTTTTATTACTGTGGCCGGTTTTAAATGAACGATTGCGGCACAAATAACTTGTCTTCACTCTGTCATTTATTGTGATCTGTCAGGATAAATAACGGAGCATAAGTCAAGATGCATTTCTCCCGACGTCATGGAACAGAATTGTTTTCATAATTAAAAGTTACATATAATATTACTTTCTCTTTCTAATAGTGTAAAAACTTAAAATAATCAATAAGGAGAAGATTTGATTAACTCAATTTGGAAATCTCAGGTCCTTAACTTGATTACTTGAGAAAAACAACTTAAAAACCGGCTAAATTCTCTAGCCAAAGCTAAGTAGTAAGTAAAACTTAATGATTGGTTTAAGGTAATACAGGTGACGAAAAGTATAGAGAAATACCAAATAAATTAAGGATCATACCTGTCGGGATAAATAACGGAGCATAAGTCAAGATGCATTTCTCCCGACGTCATGGAACAGAATGATCCCGCAGGGTTAAATTTAAAATGGGCTGCCGCCGGGGGGGGGGGGCGCTCAAACAGAGTGAATAATGAATAAATGAATAATTACGGAAACATACGTTTTTTAACTGTCACATTACAATTTTACTTTTTACTGTTTGTATAACAGTGCCCTTAGGGATATCAGTTGTAATATTGCAAATAAATAAATAAGTATATACATACATAAATAACCCAAACAAGTCAGTCGGACCTTTGTGTATCATTCGAAAGTCAAACCTGAGCGATCTTGGTCAATTATAAATGTTCATTGTGGAGTCCAACATGGCTATGGCGCTCTAAAAACTCAGGGGTCAGAGTTGACCTGGATTCCCGGTCCATTTCTGGGTCAGTTTTGACCCGGAATCTGCGTCAATGTTACCCGTAATTTGGTTAAAATCTGGACATTTGATTCGGATTCTGGGTCACTTTGACACGGTCTCCGGGTCAAAGTGACCCATAAAGGGATCAGTCCCCCTGTGATCCGGAATCCGGGTCAATTCTGACCCTCGAGTTTTTGGTTGAGTAGTGTGACTTGACTATTCTTAGTGAGTCAACTATAAACGACCCGGTGTAATCGTTTTTGGCTTTAGAATGATTTCTTGTGGGCCAACTGTTTTGGCTTTAGAATGATTTCTTCCCCACAAGAAATCATTCTAAAGCCAAAACGATTACACCATGTGAGTCAATTATAAATCTGCAACACGGTCGGGGTCGGTATCACTCGAGAGTCAAACATGACTAGGCCTTACTCTTAAATGTTTTCAATACAAATGAGCCAGTTGGCCCATTTTAATTGAAACATTAAAAATATTGTTGTGAGCAAATAGGCTCAACAGTTCAGTCAGAGTCATAACTTTTGTTTGAATTGTGATTAAATTAAGGTAATGCTGTTAACCTCACAACGAGGCTACATTGCACACACAAAGAGAAAGCCGATTAGAGATTAGTGTCTCGCACGAGTGAAGCAAATAGTCCATCTTCTTTTTTCACGAGTTCATTGGGCGTTCCATACTCTGCCACTTTGCCACTTTCCAGATCCAGAACCTAGTCAGAGTTCATTAGGGTTGCAATGCTGCATAAAGAGAAAGACAGACCAAGTCAAATAAAATTGTAAGCGAGTATTTTATTCATTCCACGGCACTTTGAATCAATACGAGGCCTAAAAAATGGTTATAATCGCGAATAATGTAGGTTTTAAGGCTTTGCAATGGTGGATATTATTGTGATGCTTTCGGGGACACCGTTCTGTTTTATAGGAGGTGTTTGCTGACCTGCGGAGCCAACAATTTGAATAAATTAATCACATGAGAAAATAATCTTGGTGTACCCAAAATAGTGTGGCGAATTCTCCCTGCTACGGTCACCACTCCGGCAACCACACCAAGTCTCGCGGGCGCGCTCCCTAGATGCGGGGCGCCGGGGGCAAGTCCATTTAGGCTGAAGTATACCGCCTCACGCACAGAACCTCAAGTTTGGGGATCAATCCAGTCCAGCGGTGCGGGGATGGACGAGGGCAGGGGAGGCACACCAATAAATAACCCGACAGAGAATCCACTTCTCAGTTATCAAGTATTTTATTGTCACAACCAACTCAGCCTCACCTTAATAAGGGCCTCACGATCCGCACACTACTTGCGATGTCACCACTGTCAGACCAATCCTTGTACTGCCTTAACTTGCGCGCTCTTCCCCCTTTTATACTCGCTGCTGCCGCCGCTGCGTGCCTAGCGCCCTCAATGTTGCAATTACCCCCTAATCGTTTGATGTACCGCTTGCAACTATGCATGTGAACATTGCGCACTAGCCAATTTACGCCATACATTAGTAAAAAAAAAAAAAAAAAAAAAAAAAAAGTTATGAATGTTTTTCTCTTAGATAGTTAAACTATTGTCCACTATGGTGCGTCAAAAAAAGTCCAAAACGATGGTAACTTTGTTTTCTTCTAGGGGAGCCGATGACGAAGTTATTTTACATAAAGTTCAATTAATCCATCGTTTTGGGAAAATTAATTTTCCGGTTTTTCTTCTTCCCTATCTGTAATATTGTCCCCAAATTACCCAGCATTTTTTCTTCTTCTAATGACATGCATTCATTATGCATTCATCATTATCATGTTTCTCATTGTATTTGTACCCAATATTTACTTTTGTAAAGAAAGGGACGCGGTCGTGTCTAGTTTTGGTAACAAGTGATGATGTAAAAGCATTGATTAATATTGCTACTATGTATGCGCGGTACAAAAATGTCAACAGTTCACTTACAGCAATGGTCAGTACAGTACAATCAGCGAAGGCATCTGTTACAACACGCTGAAGAATCCTATCCTATTTTAACAGAACGCAAAACAAATTCGTGAAATGGAAGTCAGGGTACCACATAGGCAGCAACCAACTATTCCCTCACTTTTTTTTAGGTTGAAGAAGTTTTGGACAACCGATTAAAATGTCTTAACTGGCTGTGTTTTAACTCAATAATTTTTATGTTACTTTGAAAGCCCAAAATAAACACATTCTGTAAAGTTAGTCAGGAGGGCATTACCGTGGAAAGCAAAACGCCAAATACATTGTTTTGTATATTATCATGTTTCTGATTTTGATTAAATTGAAATGACAGGCACACTACCCTATCGCAGTCTGGACAAATCCGCACTCCTGCCATACGCGAGAAATAGATTTTGGTGCATATGAATTATGTGAGTAAATAACAACAAGCCATTGTAGTTATTGGATCTGTTAGCATGACAAGTGTCATGACCAGGACTCGAACCCATACTCCGATGACTCGGTCACCAGAGCTTGAGTCCAACGCCACTAACCACAACACGCCACAGCGGCGTTTTTTAAGGGACGAGCCTGTAATTGGAGGGGCGAGCTTGCTAGTTGGCGACTTTGCAGGGGGCGAGATGACTGGCATTCGTACATACATGTACATGTCAACTGCACGTTGCTGATAAGCCCATGACATGAAACATCCCTAACATAACAGTGGCCCTGAAGGGACATAACAAATGTATTTGCAAATTTTTGCAAAGATACTTGCAGTAATATTTGCGACATCGCAAGTATTATCAAAGATATTTGCGATGTGTGATATGACCCTTCAGGGCCACCATGCTGAATGTAGTGCAGTCTACACTCCCGTTCTGCACATTGCCCCCTATCGAGCACAATGAGAAAGTCATACTTCTATGACTGAATACAATGCAGTTCATGCAGACATACTATGTTAGCATTCGTCTATGGTGGTAGCTTTCTATATGTATGCTTTGCTTATCCAAACATTCAGAGACTTCAAAATCATGACGAGAATCCAGGAGTTATTGGAAGTTTTGGGCTTCCAAGCGGCCATTATTTTCCTGGTGGTTTTCCTGCTGGGGTTGTACTGTATTCGTCTACCAAGGAATCTCCCACCCGGACCGTCGGGGTGGCCAATTTTTGGTCATTTGTTTGCCTTTCGCCATACACCATCGTATGTCGTTTTCACTGAATGGTCCAGGCAGTACGGGAAAGTGTTTAGCGTTCGAATTGGGCCAAGTCTCTTCGTTATTTTGAACGATTTTCGCACGGTCAGGGAGGCTATGCATAAGCAAGCTGACGTCTTCTCTGACCGGAGACCTTCCAACATAAGTAATCTTTTTGGAATCAAGGGTAAGCTTTGTTTTCACTTTCTTTTTTTTCCATTTTTTCATGAAAGAATTATTATTAGGCTTATAATAAAGAGCATAGGGCTGACACTTCTAAGAGGCATCGGAGGCTATTAATTGCCTCCGTTGACCCTGGTCGTTGCCTTGGTACTGGAAATGTTTACAATTTCCTCATAGAGGTGCCCTTCATCAAGAAGAAAATACATTGGTGCCCTTGCCCTTTCAAGAACGAAGCAATCAGGCCTGAGCCTGAGCCTGATCGGAATTTTTTTGCGTTTTTGGTGTGCCATATGTATGCCTGTTTGGCGTTCCATAGTCATGACGACAGTTTGTAATAGTGCATAGTGGCTGTTCCTCTCTGCATAGGCTAGCCGTCGTCATGGCTTAGACAGCTATGTAGCCGCGAAGGCCAATGTCAGTGAGCTCGATCGAGTGGCGAAGCCACGATACGATGCACCCCACTAAATGAATTCAAATAGCACACAATGCAAAACGCTAAATATTCAAAAATACTTTTAAAAAAATACTTAGAAGTCTGACAGCGTTTTCAAATAAAAAGCAAAGTATTCATTGAGTCCCAAACTTCCACCCTCTGGTCAATTTGACATGGCCATAGTCCCAAGGCCCGTCGAGTTATTCTCCGTCCAAGTAAAAACACCCCTACACTTGTGAAAAGCGTCTGAGCATCGATCTTGAAAATGGCCCTACACCTACGAGCAAATAGGATCATTTTTTCAGGGCCCAGGTCATCCAAAATACCTCGTTAGAAGCCAACAACCCCAGGTCACAATTGTGCAAAGGTTTTTACTCTGTACCCTTTTTAATTGGCCCTCAGATCTTTCTAGTATCCCTATTTAGTGGGGTGCACCCACGAGGGTCTTTTCCAACTTGATTTCGCGTTGTTTATTTTTGTTGTTGAACTATTCATGAAGTTATTCAAACATAAATTATTCATATTTTTTCCGCATGCAAATAAGAAAACGCCGAAAGGTTAACCAACCACAATGCGGATGAGGTTAATGCATGCTGACCCCATCGCCTCTGATTGGCTGGGATTTTTGCTACCCTGTTAGGGAAGCAATAATCGAGAAATCAAGAAAAATTTTAGAACTCCCTGACAAGTTTAAAAAGGCCCTCGTGGCTTCTCCACTCGTGCGCGCGGACTTGGCCTTTGCTGCAGTGGCTTCGCGGCTACATAGATATCTAAGCCATGAAGGCCTTGACGAAAGGCTATGCATAGGCGTACACGAGCCTGTGGGCGTGGGAGGGGGCAAAACAGTGGTGAAATTTTGGACAAATCAACCCCTCTGCCCCCTTAAAGCCCCAGCTCAACATTGGTGAGAAGACAACATAAATGTTCATAGATTTACATATACCTATAGTACAAAGATAATGTTGGTATAGAAAACTTCCCTTCAAATATCTCTGCCTGAAGTGATATCGTTTTTAAATAATGAATGAAATAAGATCCAAAATTAGTTTTCGTTTCAGTGAGACGAAAACTATACGAATGCGTAAGAAATGCTTAATGCATTTTTACCGTTTTCTCGGAAGCGAAACAACAAAATGAGCTGACATTTTCACAGGTTGGTCTTGTTATAAATATCTTGATTTGTGCAAAGAATGGAAACATTACAGTCAGCTTACCAATGTTAAGCTGGGGCTCTATAACCCTATTAAACAGTCAACGATGTAGGGACCGGGAATCAGTTTACAAAAACAATGACAATTTATCTGGTAAGTCTGCTGACACCTATCGTTCCAAAGTATTCCATTAAAGTATCGTGTACCTCCATCATATTCTGCAGGGTTAAATTCAGTCTTGACATTTTTCCGGTTTCTGAAACAGGCAGTATTGTTTCCGCAAACGGGGCCATTTGGAAGGAGCGCCGCCGCTTCGGGCTCGGTGCCCTCAGAAGCTTTGGTATGGGCAAGAGGAGCGTGGAGCATTCCATCAACGAGGAATCACGCTACCTCCTCGACTGCTTCGCCGAGCAAAAGGGAAAACCCTTTGATCCCACGCACCTAGTCAACAACGCTGTCTCCAACATCATTTGTAAAATATGCTTTGGCGACAGGTTCGACTACTCGGATGAGAAGTTTGCTCGTCTCATTGTGATGCTCCGAGAACAGTTGAGCCACAGTCCAACATCATTGATTAACATAATTGCTTTGCTAATTCATACCCCCCTCTACGCTCGTTTGCGAGAAAGCACTGGGTACCTGAAAGAATTCATCTCTAAAATCATTCAGGTAAACTGCACTATTTTTAACGTCTTGAAATTTGTCAAGTGTATTTACAGTGATCAACTTTTTCAAATCGAAAAACATGCAAAACTTTCGCATAACATTACGCCACGGACAATGCACAAAATACAAGTAACCTGCAAAATTGTTCATGGATGATGGACGTGAGATGATCCCGACAATAGTTCATTCTTAGTTTTTAATCAACCACCACTTATCAATGGCGGATTTTTTTCGTTCAACACCTTGAATGAAAGCTTTTACCTTTCTCCAATCTATAAAAATAGCTAATTAAATTTAAATCTAAATTTGGGGGTTTAATCAGCCAAAACAAAAATCCGTACAAAATCTTTACTGAGGGTAAACGTTCGTCTTTATTTTTGTTACTTTATCTCGGATGAGAAGTTTGCTCACCTCATTCTGATGCTCCGAGAACCGTTGAGCCACAGTCCAACAGCTTTAACTAATTTAATTGCCTGGCTAAGTTATACCCCCTCTACGCTCGTTTGCGAGAAAGCAAAAGGTGCCTGAAAGAATTCATCTCTGAAATCATTCAGGTAAACTTATATTGTTAACGTCATGAAAATTATCGAATCTATAAAAATAGCTAATTAAAATTTAAATCTAAATTTGCGGTTCCAATCGGCCACAACAAACCCTCAGACCTAGCATCTTTAATGAGGGTAAACATTCGCCTTTATTTGTTGAGTTCATCAGTTGCTTTAATACTTTGGCGTCAGGAAATTCGAGACTTTTAACAATAGACCTTTCCCATGAAATATGTAAATTGGACATCGCGCGTGCGCACTTACATTTTGCTTGGGACTGATGGGCGCGTGATGCACATTTCAATGGCGTTTGCCAACCAACAGGGTCTGTACGCACGCGTGAATGCAATTAGCATATTTCATGGGAAAGGTCCATTCATATACACGATTGAAGTTGCAATGTCGAATATTTGAAATGGAATTTAAAGGTAGAACACAGGATTAGAATTCGTCGATTTAAAAAAGAAATAGGATCAGTCAGAAAGCTCGCTGATTATGAAGTTCATACCAGCACCAATCTTCCGTAGAATTGTTTCTGCCTGAAACGATGTCAATGTCGAGAAAAGTAGAATTTGGAGACCCCGATTTTAATTTCGATTGTAACAATCGAAAATAAGGACAACGTGTTTGCATATGCTGGAAAGTGTGCACGGTTTTTCACCATTTTCTCCAAACTCAGACGACGAATTGAGCCCAAATTTTCACAGTTTTGTTTTTTTCATGTATATAATATTGAATCACACAAAGTAAGAATAATGAACTTTCAGCTTTAACTGCCCTATATATTCTACCTTTAATAAGTTCATCCCTTTCAGGAACATCGGGAATCTTACGATAAGAATGACCTTCGGGACATCATTGACATGCACTTAGCAGAGGTCGAGCGGCGGGAAAACAGCGGCAAAGATGACGATGGATTTGGGGAGGATGCCCTCGATGACGAAGCCCTCACTCGGACCATTTTTGACTTGTTTGTTGCTGGTACCGACACGACCTCTTCCGCTTTGCTTTGGTTAATGATGTACATGGCCTTCAATCCAGACATTCAAAGGAAGGTAACAAAAAAAGTTTCCAAGTTCGCACAAGGACCATTTGTCGACTAGAGGTCGATATTTATTGGTACCCAGCACATGTTTTTGAGCACGAGTACCAGTTAGAATCAGCCGCTAGTCGACAAATGGTCCTTGTGTAGACTTGGCCAATATTGTGAAAAATATTTCTAGCCACCAATAATTTTAATAAAACTCTTTAATTCAGGAGGATCATATCTTAACACGCACACAATGGTCTCTTTGATTTTCTTTATCAATTCTAAAACTTTAAGTGGTTTGGGTAATGTGATTGGTAAATCAAAGGTCCTCAAACTTTTGACCTTGCGCTTCTTTTACATGATAAAATTAATAACAATTTCAAAATCACCCCACAGGTTCAATCTGAGATTGAAGGCGTCATTGGTAAAGACCGCCAACCATCAATGGCAGACAGTCCTAATATGCCGTACTGCAATGCCGTCATTTTGGAGTTTCATCGCATTTGTCCCGTAGTTCCTCTGGCTGTGCCGCATCTGACTTCAGAAGAAACCATTCTAGATGGCTATAAGATTCCTAAGCAGACACGTAAGGGATTCCTTCAGATAGTACAACTATTTAGAAATGCATGATTGACAATTTTCGAGAGAAAAAGTGGGAGAAGCGTATTGTTAATCTTGTTGGTGAGATTAGTTTGGGACCATCGATACAACCTCTTTCCCACCGTAGGTCTGTAGTCAGCCTCTGTCTTTTCTACAGATGATTTCATGGTAAATGTGCCACCAGTGTGTCCGATCTGGTTCCTCCTGTATCCATATGCGTATGGAGACTGGTTAAGGGGGGCAGAGGGGTTGGTTTGCCCGAAAAATGTTCACATAGAAAAAACACCAATTTCTAATTTCGGCTTTTCATTTTTCTTCAATTTTCCCCACTGTTTTGCCCGAATTTGGGGGGCAACTGCCCCGCCCCCGGCTTGTACGCCTATGCTCCTATCAGGGTGTTTTAGTGTGAAACCAGGCTTTCTGTCTGTTTTCACTCATACACTATGGCTTTGCCGAGATGTAGAACAAAAAGCCATTACAACAGCTTGTTTCCCTCCTACCGCATCTCTTTGGAGCTCCTTGCGTGGAGCATGTTTCCCTCCATCTTACAATCTAGACAGCTTCAAGAGGAATATCAAGTGCTAACTTCAGCTTCCCCGAGTTATTTTCATCTGGACGTCTTCTTCTTGTAACCCCCTTACCAATGTTGGCTTTTAGCCTTGTTTATGGGGCCAACTTGCATCAAAAAGAAAAACAAGTATAATTACTTTTACTGTAATTTGCTTTTAATAAAATAAAAAGCCAAAATTTGTTTTGAGAAAACCAAGCTGAATAGTTTGATCATTTTACATATGTTTTATAAGCCGAAAGCAGAAATGGAAAGCATGGGTAAAAGCATGGTAACTTAAACACTAAATTAAGAGTATAACATTTTAGCAATATGTGTTTCATTCAGCGCCGTAACTAGGGTAAAATTTTAGGGGGCACAAGGGGTGCACCATTTTTCCTAGGGGGGCACTTTGGACAATTGAAACTGCAGTTCCCGTTTGTATTTTCCTAAACAAGCCCCTTTTCAGAGGTGTTGACGTAAAACAAAATACATTATGTGTGTAAATAATTCAAAATAGTTCTAAAAACATTGAAATTACTACGTAAATGCTTATAAAATTTAACTTTTTATTCTGGTAATTTTTAATCTCAAAAGACCAGATTTCAAATGTTTCAACGTGTGAAGGGCCATGCAGGCTTATACTGAAAATAATTTGAGTTGAATAGGACAAATAATTTTGTAATTACTCGCAATTTTTTTCTTTCCAAAAACGGACGGAAAATGCATGCAGGTAAATTTTCCATCCAACTTCGATGACATTTTGAGGTTGATTTTAAAATGAAAACTAAAAACATCAAAATGAATCAACTCAAATTATTTTCAGTATAAGCCTTCATGCCCTCCACAACATTGTCCTTAAAACCCCAGTCTTTCTGAATCCTTCACGTTGGCAAAGATGATATACAAAACAGAAGGATTTGGGCTAGTTGGAGGTTTATTAATAAACCAGAATTGGTAACATGACGTTTCACCATTCTCGCATTTAATCCGTACAGGCGTGTTGATCAACGTGTGGGCATTGCATTACGATCCTGCCACGTGGACAGAGCCGGAGAAATACAACCCAGCTCGATTCCTCTCTGCTGATGGCAAGACTGTAGTTCACCATGAATCACTCATCCCCTTCGGCACGGGTAAGATTTTTTGCTGATAAAAAGGCTGGCCAACCATTCAATTTTACCAGTTGTAAAATAGGTTGCTAAAAGTCAACTGATGAGTGGTGAAAATGTCGTCTTGAGGGCCTATAAATGAAATAGAATGACTGAAACGAATCTGAATGAGAACAACGAAATCATGTGTGCACGAAAACGAAATTGAATGCAATAGCAGCTGAAAAAACATATAGTTTGAATGAATTCGGGAAACAAGTGTGAATTTGAATGTGTGTTGATGAAACTGATTTAATTTTTGCTGAAATTTACCGGGAAAAACTATATTATATTCTTCTGTCTTATTACATACAACATAAACTAAGGGTTTGAGAAAAAAAAAAAAAAACAGACATGAAGAGTTCCAATCTGAAAGCTAGACCTTATGCATTGACGTCATCCAGCCGCCATCTTAGAGGTAAACCGATGATAAAACAATGGAAACGCGCAAAATTGTACGCGCGGTGCACAAGATTGGCCAATGAACAGCCTCCTTTTGACCTCTAGGCTAGGGCGCCCTACTCAAATGACGTCATGTGCATAAGGTTATATCAATTAATATTGATTAGTATTTCCCTCTGAATTATGTTACTATATTTTTCACAATAAAGTTATCGGAGTTTGTATTTGGTATTCGATTGCCTGTAGCCTGACTGGGACTCGTAAGCTTGCTCCCAAAGTGTTAGTCTGGTTCCCATACCCAATAATCTCTGACTATTCTTTGTCGACTTTAGGGTCCGGTATCACCCAATGTCACTTCATTTTCTGGAAATATCCCAAACGGTTCCAACTTGTCAACATCCGGGTAATATCGTTGATGGTCGGACAATTTTGTTGTCTTTATTTTGGGTAGTTTTACGCTCAAGTCAAATCACTCTATGGCGGTTGAAATTGTTTCAACTATTAACTAAGAAAGAAACTCGCCTGCAACCATATTCATTTCATAACAAACGCTTTTCATAGCCCAAAAGGGCCCTATCCCAAGGCAACGTGTCCCTTAAGGCCCACTTTTTAGCGCCAGTTTTTACCTTGAAACCTTCACCAAAAGCGTTTTGCATCAATCCTGACAGGACGCCGTGCCTGCATGGGTGAAGGTCTCGCCAAGTTCGAACTCTTCATTTTGTTCGTCAGCATGCTCCAGCAGTTCACCTTCACGTTCCCAAAGGGTGAAGCAATCCCCTCACTAGATGGAGTCCCTGGAGTTGTACTGAGTCCAGTTGCGTACCAGATCTGTGCCACCAGCAGGCGTTCCTGAATCAAACTGATCTTCAAGGCCATTTTTGAAAGGTTTTCTAGCTTCTAGGCCTCGTCGACAAGCAGTTCACCTTCACGTTCCCAAAGAGTGAACAAATCCCCTCAAAAGATTGGATTTAAACGCTAGATAGCGGCATACCCACCAGGTAAATTTCCAGGGTGCAATTAATAAAATGTAAACCCACAACTTTTTCTGTAAATCAAAGATAAGGTCATTGCTTTTATGGATTCTTTTATATGATCCAATATTGTGCCCCTGGGGTGTTGACCTTCATCCTGGAGCATTTTGGTTAGACTAGCCCTCTAAAAATGGTCCTATTTTGCTAAAACGTTTCGAGTCATTTTTCCAAGATGAAGTCTGGCCAATTTACTTGTTTTGGGGTTTTTTTTATTTTGGATGAGCCTACCAACAAATCCCAACGACTTAACCTACAAAAAATTGAAAAGAAAAATGTAATTCAGTTGTCAGAAAATATATTTGATTTGTTTTCAAGAGGCTGAGAGACTTTTAAATATTTTTTGAGTATTTTTGAATATTCGGCATTTAGCATTGGCCGCTATGGGAGCAGCGCCGTAACTAGGGTAAACTTTTAGGGGAGGGGGCAAAAGGGGGAGGCACCATTTTTCCTAGCGGGGCACTTTCGGCCAAATAAAACTGTAGTTTCCGTTTGTATTTTTCCTATAAACAAGCCCCTTTTTCAGCGCTCTTCTGACGTGTTGAGGTAAAACAAAATACATTATGCATGTAAATAATCAAAAATAGTTTGAAGTACATTGAAATTACTACATAAAAGCTCATAAAATGTAACATTTTATTCTGGTAATTTGTACTCTTAAAAGTCCAGATTTCAAAAAGTGAGCTAGCGCCCGATGACAGCATACCACCTCATGGGACCTTCAACACTTCAATCATGTTTATTTACCCAATAAATCCACATCACATGTAAAAAATGTCCAATTTGTATTGAGTATTAGAACACCCCACTGTCGTTTAACTCCATATGTGTGACACTTGTGTGTGTTATTTGAGTCAAATGAAGAATAGAGGACACGGCTTGTTCTTGATTGGAGATCTAACTGTTTATTCTGAAAATACAAGAAGACGGGCGAAAATATAAATGATGTTTCTCCGTCTTCGTCCAGAATTTGAATGAATTGGTTAACAATAAATTACGGATGAAAGATGTTAATAAAACATAAAAATATTATAAACAATTAATTAACTTAATCGAAATGGACAATTTAGGAAACCAAAACTAAGATGTCGCGACGGTTCCCGCCAAAAGTTTTATGACGGCCGCCATCTTGAAAATAATGAAAAATACCAAATAACTCGATGTCAAAACATCGTAAATGCAACTTGTAACGGATATCATCATAGTTGGATGTAGATAGAAACTATGAAATAACAAAGTTACAAAGCATGGTGATTTATACAAACTATAGCAATGACTTAACTTGCTGAGAGAAAGGCTTTTCTCATAAGATCACTAAATAACAATAAACCAATAATTATAAGATACTAAAGTAAAAGAAAATGATTTGCGTCTATGAATAAATGAAATAAGATTATGAATTATAAAATGAGAGATTTGTTACCTGAAAATACAAGAAGACGGGCGAAAATATAAATGATGTTTCTCCGTCTTCGTCCAGAATTTGAATGACTGCGGGAGAGCCCGCCGCCTACGGTAAGTAGGTGGATCCAAGACTTAATATTATGAATATTCATATAATTATACAGTGACGCAATGAAATAAATAGATCAGAAGTTTAGAGGGGGTATTCTTTACGCTAGTCACATATGTTTAATCTACCTTCACTCTAGTGCAGACAACATTCGTTTCATTAAAAAAATAAAATCGTTATTTTTAGATTTGTTTCTTTGGGTTTGGTTTTTGTCCTTTTTATACTTGTTTTCACTTACTGTATTGATGTGTCTTTGTGACTGAGATGGGATGTCTGTTTAAATGGTGTTAGTTCCGATTTTAGTGTGTGTGTGTGTGTTGGTTAGCCCTGTTGTCGTTTTGATTGTAACTGGCTTCTGTTGATCTGAACTTGTTTTAAAGTTTACCAAACTCTGAAATATTTGCCTGTGGTTTACATTTGTATAATTGTTCTCATTTTACCCGGTAAGATTTTTGTTTTGTTTTATACTCAGTTTTCTGTTTGGGATTCAAGGCTTTTCTGAATTTCTCTGTATTTTACAATTTTACTTTTTACTGTTTGTATAACAGGATATCAGTTGTAATACTGATCAGGCTACACCGTCTAAATAAAACTGCAAATAAATACAATAACCCAAATATGACAATTCTCCTTTGGCTCTGAATTAGGCGTAGGCCCTTTGTGTATCTATCATTCGAAAGTCAAACTTGACCGATCTTTGTCAATTTTAGATGATCATTTAAGAGTCCAACAATGGATATAGCCTACACTCCAAAAACTTCTGGGTCAGAGTTGACCCGAATGCCGGCTCCCAGGGGGGGGGGGGGGGAGGGGTGCCTGATTCATTTCAAGGTCAGTTTCGACCCGGAAAGTGTGTCCATGTGACCCGTAATTTGGTCGAAATTTTGACATTTGATTTGGATTGCAGGTCACTTTGACAAATCCCGTCAAATTAACAACCAAGGCGCCACTTGTTTCATCACGCATTGTCTTCATGATTTATTTGTACAGTACTTATCTACCGTCACATAAAAAAACAGTTTTTCCAGTAGTAACCTTGTAAAGAGGTTACATTTCACACACAAAGAGAAAGCCGATCAGAGGTTAGTGTCTCGTACGAGTGAAGCAAACAGTCTATCTTCTTTTCCCATGAGTTCATTGGGCGTTCCATACTCTGCTACTCTGCCACTTTCTAGAACCAGAACCCGGTCAGAGTTCATTATGGTTGCGATGCGATGCTGCATAAAGAGAAAGACAGCCCAAGTCAAATTGTAAGCGAGTATTGTATTCATTCCATGGCACTTGAGTCAATACAATAAGCCAAAAAATGTTTATAATCGCGAATAATGTAGGTTTTAAAGCCCCAGCTCAACATTGGTAAACTGACTGTAAATGCGTCCATTCTTTGCATAAATCAAGTTATTTGTAATAAAACCAACCTGTGAAAATGTCGGCTCATTTTGCATTTAGCATTTTTGTACGCATTCCTATAGGCAGAGTTTTCGTCTAACTGAGACAAAACTGATTTTTGATCTTATTTCATTCATTATCTAAAAACGATAACACTTTAGACAAAACTATTTCAAGGAACGTTTTCTACCGTCATTATCTTTATACCATTTGAGGTATATGTATATCTGTGAACATTTATGGTTTTCTTCTTACCAATGTTGAGCTGGGGCTTTAAGGCTTCGCATAGTGGACATTAGTGTAATTCTTTCGGGTATACATATCTCTCTGGTATAGGAGGAGGTGTTTGATGGCCTTCGAAGCCAACACTTTGAATACATTAATCACAGAAGAGATTACCCAAAACAGTTCGATTAATTAAAACAACAAAAGCCTGTGAATGGTGTTCTCTTAAATAGTTGAATTATTACCCACTATAGCCTATGTGGTACGTCAAAATGACAAAAACGGTGGCAACTTTGTTTACTTCTAGGTGAGCCAATGACGAAGTTTCTTGCCAGAAATTTCAACTAATCCATCGTTTTGTGAAAATTAATCTTCCGGTTTTTCTTCTTCCCTATCTGCACTGCTCTGGCTTGTAAAGCAGCGTAGCCAGGATGGTTTCCACTGGGGTGGGGGTCACAGGGGCATTGCTTTTCAGTCGGTGGGGGGGGGGAGGTCCAGAGCCGTTTTTATGACTTATATGCATCTGGATTTTGTGATGGGGCACCTAGGGCATTGGACAATATGGGGGGTACAAATCCCCAAGGCCAACCACCCCTTCCCCTACGTCAGAGCGGGGAAAGTATAGCCAATCAAAGTAAATACATCACAGACAATGACCATAGAGTTTAGACAAATGAATGGCCAATGTACAACTATATACATTTTTAAAAATTCCCCTTCCAAAGTTTGGGTGCTGCTCTCAAAAAGAAGATGTTCCGATCGATCTGAAGCAACCCGAAATGACGTTCATGCATTACTACGTCAGCTTCTTCTCCTCCTTCACACTGTGGTGGGTCAACTGGCTGCTCGTCCTCGGGTACAAGACACATCTTGAGCTGGCTGACTTGGGTATATCTCCCAAACAACATGAGGCCAAGTTCAACCACGAGAGATTTCGGAAAGCTTTCCTGGAAGTATCGGTGAGTAATAATAACTTGTTCCTATATCGTATTTCACACCAACGTCTCAATGTGCTTTACTTTAGTGCCCCCCCCCCCCCCCTGGTCATTCCTGTAATCTTTCTCAGCTCCCTTATGGGGAGTATACAGCACTGAGCTGCCGTTGCGCTCCAAAAGCTTTTTCAAATACACTATCAACATCTACCCTTGCCGATACCCATTTATACCCCTGGGTGAAGAGAAGCAATTATAGTAAAGCATCTTGCTTAAGGACACAAGTGTCATGGCCGGGGTTCGAACCCACACCCCGATGACTTGACCACCTGAATTTGAGTATTGAACGATGTCATCCACCACAATCATCTTCAAAAACACCACTGGAAAATAAATAATGTGGATTTCAAAAACTAGTCCTAACTTAGGACTAACTTAGGACTATAGTCATATAAGTTAAGGCTAGTTTCTCGTCCTAAATTGAGATAAAACTAGTTCTAGCGCTTTGTGAAATCCACACCAGGTCAGGCATTTTAAATGGTCAACAAAATTATGTCAATAATTATTTTGTAACAATACTCGATCGATTTACACAATGCAAATTTATGGTGTCCACATTGTAACTCCTCAACAGGCTTCACAGTGGGGCAGATGGGGAAAGTATTTTTTTTTTTTTTTTTTTTTTTTGGGGGGGGATGGTGCCTTTTGACGATACAAGCATGGTATTTGGCACACAGTCAGAATAATTCATAAGAAAGTACGACCGTGTCCGAATTGGTGACTATACGGCTACGACGACTAAGGAGGACGTCCTATACTTCAAAACATGATGACGCGGCGATTCAGCTGTAGCCGTAGCTGTATAGCCGCCTATTCGGACACGGACATGTTTGGCTATAGAGCCATCGCAGATTCAAATTTTGGAAAAATAAAAAGGCAGAATAAAACAAGCAATACTTAAAATTGTCAACATGGCTGACATCGCTTGTTATCTGCCTAACAATTTTTTTTCAAAATGACAAATTTACGATGGCCTATAACCAAATATCTTTCTCATGACATACTCTGTGTGACAGATTTCCATGGTTGTATCATCAACGGCACAATCCCATTGCCTACCGTAATTGCATGCAGTTGTTCTATCACACGCAGCCTATGCAGTAAGTGATTTCTAATTATTAATGGTAAACTCACTGCCAGTTGTTACTTAGATTATGAGGTTTTCATCAACATTTGTCGCTTTTCAATTGCTATTCTCAAACTCACGTTACGTCTTAGGAAAACGCGAAGAGAAGGGGAAAGCGTGTATCACTCATGAAAGTCTACGTCAAGGTTTACGGTCGACGGCTTCTTTGGGCAGCAGTGATCAGGCTTGCTGGAGAACTAGTCTCTCTCATTGGCCCCATCGCAGTCGGATTATTAACAGCTTATGTTACCACTCTCAAGTATCCTACCGCAGTATCCTCAGAAGTAAGTTTTTTTTTCAAGGCACACAATAATTACAACACTGATGTGCATTGACTGTAATTAATTTGGTGATTTACTGGTGATTTTACGTGCAGCACATGGGTACCAAACAACTACAGTAAAAAGTGTGAAGGTCCTTTTTATGGGAGACTTTTTGAGGACGCTAGATGAGGAAACTTACAAGGTATATCCATTGTTCCTGGAAATGTCTGCTGCTCTTGGAAATGGGCGCATGCTCATAACTACGTAAACAATGACAATTTACCTGGTAAGTCTGCTGCCACCTATCGTTACAAAGTCTCCCATAGCTACGTTAGTCTGGTTCCCTGACCAAAGATTCTCTGACGACTCTTGTTAAAAATCTTTGGTCAGGCATCAGCCAAAGCTAAACATAGATTATGACGCAACATATATAAATATTCATTACTTGTCACCAACGGTGGACAATGTCATCAATGTCATTGGATAAAAAACGGAGCGCTGATGACGGGTTTTGTTTACTTTCAAAAAGCCTGGGATAATCAGTTTGTAAAAATGTTACAAATATTATATTCAAATATAGTTTGCATTTGTTGGGGGAAAAAAGAAACGAAAAACGATAATGGGATGTATCTGCAAAATTTTTGAATTTTTATCAATAAAAGAAATGTCCGACCATCAACGACACTGTCCGAATGTTGACGACAACGAGTTCGGAGCATTTCTATATTTTCGGAAAAAGGGTAAATTCCTCCTTTTTTGTCACGTGACATTGGGTGATATTGGACCCTAAAATCGCCAGAGAATAGTTGGAGATTTTTTGGTCTGGGAACCAGACTGATTGCCACGTATGCAGATATCAACCGTAAATGTTACACCACGTAATTATGTTATTGGGAAGGGCACACATATCAAAATAACGTAAGTGTTAAAGGGGATGTGTCGTCATGATCGTAGTCTGCCTGTTTCTGGGCCCAGAAACATGAACTCTCACCCAGTTACTGCACGCGCCCACGTTGACCATCATATCACAAAGGGCGCCGTCTTTTTCTATTCTGTGATGTGGCCGCTACTCGCGTGCGTGTGCGTGCAATAACAGGTTGAGCCGTCATAAGTCAGTCTAGCCACAGACTCGCTGTGATCATGACGACACATCCCCTTTAAGTTAAGTGTTTGGCACATATTCGTTGCCAGGTAAATCAACGTAAAGTTACTGAAAATATTGTGCCCTGCCATACAAAGAATGTCATGGGGGTAATTGGGGGGGGGGTAGAGGGTGAGACCGTGTACGTCGTAAAATTGTATAAAGATGTTGAGATTACGAACCAAAGGATCAACCAGAAAGAAGAAAACAAATACCGACAAATCTAATGGGCGGGGCTTACTGTATTAAGCATTAAACTGATGATGCAAATAGCTGCCACACCCAAAAGCATATTTACTATATAAAAAGTAGTGCTCTTTGAATGCCTTTAAAAAATGTGGAAACTTTGGAAAGCCCCTATGCTGCTACGTTGCATTTATAAAATCAGATAGCGTCATTGACAATAGTATTCAAGGTGGCGAGTAGATTGTTTCTACAAACGATCGTTTGTAGATTATATTTCTTTTTTGGCGTGAACAAAGACAAATTGACTATAAACGGGAATTGAACGGGTACGGGATAGAACGGGGTTTGAACCTGCGACCTCCGGTTTAACGTCCCGAGCTCTACTACCTAAGCTATTTATTCATCGTATATTTTCTTGTGTTGCATTTCCAGATTAGCCAAGGGCATCATGTCACGTTGGAAGAGTTCTTCAAGAATGGTTTCGTCGTCGTTTTCGTCATGTTCCTCTCTAGCGTTGTCGGCTCACTTTGCATGCAGAAACATATTTACATGGTAATATTTGAAGGGATTAATGTGCGAATCGCCTTACAGGTAAGTTATGGGTGGACCTCCGAGCAGCTCGTTCATGTCGTTGACACCACCACCGCAGCTAGCTATGGCCGCCGCACGCGCGCGTGGACGCACACGCACTGTGAGTCTGCTATGCTGATTGGTACTTTATGCGTGGCTGACGCGCTATTATAGAGTTGCGCGCGCATTCGGCGGCCATAGCTGTGGTGGTGTAACCACCATGAACGAGCTGCTCGGATAAGTGTATACACTTTATCAAATGAAAATATTATGTACACTAAATATAAAGGGTTCGAACTAGTATTAGCCCGTTTAAATGAGCCCTTGAGGTTGCTTACCGTGATTAGGAGTCCCTGCTCCCCTTTGTTTCTATCCCCTAAAAAAAAACATTTAAAAATTTAACAAACGAACAAACAATCAAATTCAGGTTGGCTCGGTGGTTTCTTTTCCTGCCTTTCACCTCTGTGACCCCGGTCCGAATCCCGGACTGGAGACTTGCATGTGGATTGGATTTTCAGTCCCTACCTGATTGTGTGGGTTTTCCCTATTTGGGGTTTTCCTCCCACATCTAAAACTGACATTTCTTCATCATCTTCTCTACACAGGTATCTTCAGGCCTACGGGTCACAGTGCAAGTCACTTTTGAGGGTCCCTTGGTTTCACAGAAAGATATAATAATAATAATAAATAATAATAATAATAATAAATAATAAATAATAATAATAAATAATAATAATAAATAATAATAATGATAATAAATAATGCTAATGCTAATGCTAATGCTAATGCTAATGCTAATGCTAATGCTAATGCTAATGCTAATGCTAATGCTAATGCTAATGCTAATGCTATTGCTAATGCTAATGCTAATGCTAATGCTAATGCTAATGCTAATGCTAATGCTAATGCTAATGCTAATGCTAATGCTAATGCTAATGCTAATGCTAATGCTAATGCTAATGCTAATGCTAATGCTAATGCTAATGCTAATGCTAATGCTAATGCTAATGCTAATGCTAATGCTAATGCTAATGCTAATGCTAATGCTAATGCTAATGCTAATGCTAATGCTAATGCTAATGCTAATGCTAATGCTAATGCTAATGCTAATGCTAATGCTAATGCTAATGCTAATGCTAATGCTAATGCTAATGCTAATGCTAATGCTAATGCTAATGCTAATGCTAATGCTAATGCTTATGCTAATGCTAATGCTAATGCTAATGCTAATGCTAATGCTAATGCTAATGCTAATGCTAATGCTAATGCTAATGCTAATGCTAATGCTAATGCTAATGCTAATGCTAATGCTAATGCTAATGCTAATGCTAATGCTAATGCTAATGCTAATGCTAATGCTAATGCTAATGCTAATGCTAATGCTAATGCTAATGCTAATGCTAATGCTAATGCTAATGCTAATGCTAATGCTAATGCTAATGCTAATAATAATAATAATAATAATAATAATAATAATAATAATAATAATAATAATAATAATAATAATAATAATAATAATTTTGTTGCTGTGGCGCTTTAGTGGTGCCTTGTAATTTTGACACTGACAAAGCAACACATCATAAAAGAAAGTAAAATTTACGAAAGCGAAACATCGTAAATTCTGTCAACTCTTTGTGTATTGACTAATATTGTAACATTGAGGTTTTTGCATGCCCGGTATGGCATCACACTTTTTGCTTATGGAAATTTGCATGAGCATAAAAAAAAAAAAAAAAAAAATGGATCAAAATACTTTTGAAAAATGGCAAAATGAAAATTGAAAGAAAGGTTAAATGGGACACAAAGGTGCATTTCCAATGATCACAAAACGACTTACATTACTTATGTGCCCTTTGAAATAAATCATTAATACTTTCTTAAAATGAAAGTTGATGTTTAGAAGATCTACAGTTTGCTCAGACCACACAATAACCCGTTGGTTTTATTCTTAGATTAATATTTGTCGGTTATTTTTAGTACCTCAAGTTTGATAAGACGCTGCAACTGAACTGATGCAAGTTGTTAATTAAAGTTTACCTGCTACCCTCTTATGCTCGGCTACAACTACACTCGGTGCACGCAGTGAAACAGTGAACAATATTATAATACGTATACGAGGCGGATGTCAGACGAAACGCATTCTGCCAGTAATGGAAATGATTGGTTTGTGTACTGTTGCTGTTTAGGCGTAATCTGTCAAGGGTTGTGTTGGATCGAAACGTTACACGCAAAAACACGTGAACCATGTGGTATTGACAAGCGGCAATTATAAGACACGCCCACAATTAGAAACATTTCGTTGACAGAGTGGAACCCGTAACTCAATCATCGCAACTAATTGGTTTGCAATTAGTTCGAGGATTAAAATAGTAATTAACCGTATGCTCTTCATCCACAAAGTTTAATGTCGCTTAGTTTTGCGGATGTTGGTCCAAATAGATTATTTAACATACGATTTGTTTTTAATTTTTCTGTTACGGTATTAAATGGCTTTTGTGGAACTCGTTAATAGAATAGGGCCTTGAAACCATCCAAAATGAAAACAAATATAGCAACACTGAAAGCTTCGTTGTATAAACCTTATGCATGTGACAGGTAGAAGAAAACACATCCGGGTTCATATATAATTTTCAAATATTCAAATACCGATTGGCGCGCCCTCATCGGAATCCAGCTAGTTTATTGTACTGGTACTATCCCGCTCTGGGGAGGCTAATTACACGTTTTTCATCAAATAGTAATTTTATATTTGAAGCAACTAAACCTGTAAATTGCAAAGCTAAAAGTATTAACATTCAATTATTCAAACCGTTAAAGTTTAGTCTATTATGGGGGGATTAGCAGTAATGTTCGCTCAAGCATCGATTCCACTCTTTTGTGTGTGTACTTATTAACTATGATGAGCAAAGGAGAGCTTCGTTACTATTTGTTATATACTTGCTATATAATCGGCATTGCCCAGCAAATTCAGATGAGGGAAAGTTTAATTGTGATTGACAAACGTAGAGCATAATCACATTCAGGCCATGCATGGATTACTATTTTAAAGAAAAAGAGCCCTTCAGCGTTGTTTGAGTTCAGTCGCGTCCAAAACCTAATCACAAACCTTACAAGTTCTTCTTCTAAACAGCATAATCAAAAGTAGTATTAAAACATAATCATGTTTCTCGTCAACCTCGTACGCCTGCTTCTGTTGGTCGGTGTGTTGTATGAATCAGGAGTAGATGCAGCTGAACATCAGAGGGAACAACCAAGTGATCTTCGAGGTGAATATTACTATTTAACTTTAATAGTAGAGTCTTATAGATTGTTTTAAAGAAAGGGTTGGGTTTGGTAAAAAAAAAAAAGTGTCAAATTTAAGTCGAAATCTTTTCAAGTATACTAGAAGATTTCCTTAAACATCAACCGACATTGTGTATTGGAAACGTAGGACTGGACGTGGAACACAACAAGATTGTCATAATGAACTATTGAAATTAATATTTCTCCTTAATTAAATTAAATAAAACAATAAATATAAAAAGGTAAACAGACTGTAGAACAATACTGAATTAAAAAAAATAAATAAAATAAAAATGAGATTGCAACATTATTGTATTAAGTGTTTCTTTTAATGTTTTTACTGTCCACATATTTATTCTTCATTAAGACTTTATATAGACCCATGTAACGATGACGTCAAGCTTTGTTTACACGTGCTCTTTCTTATGATGGGGACCAGGGAATGAAGGGGGTCTACGAATTCGAAGCTCCCATAAGAAAACACATATGTAAACAAAATGTGACGCCATCAGTACCGGGGTCTATTGAACAGAGTTACCAAACATAAACATTATTTTGGATTCCCAGGAACTATGCTGTCCCTTATTAAGAAGTTCATCGAGTACAGCAACATGCGTGATACAGATGCGCTGTTGACCATTCTTCACCCGGATTTTCAAGTATTGCTTGACGGTTTGCCACCTGTCACTGAAGAAGACGGTACTTAGGTTGTTTCTGTCACGAATTTATATCAAGAAATTTCAGAACAGTAATCAAAACACAAAAATGAATATAAAGTGCACACAATTTGTCAGACTTTAGCGTTCAAACTAGTCCGTTAAGTTACGGTTGGAATTGATTATGTTCTGAAATAGCCAGATCCTCAACTGTTTTTCTAAATGACTAATATACCAGTATTTCTTGGTTCAAAGTTTCAAAGTTTTTTGCTAAAAGGGACACATTGCCTTCAACTCTCTTAAAATGTTGCTGTTTGAACTCCTTATCCCTTTTTAAGAGTTGTTCATGCAATAAAACTCCTACAGTGTGTTGTTTATCAGTGAGTAGTGATTCACAAGACATAAATTTGCCTCTCGGATACACAAACCAGCGGAACCACACTCTAAGTAGAAACATTCAGTCCGCCATTTTGTGGAGTCCAAAATTTAGTTCTACAAAATGGTGGATCGTGTTCTGTCACGAAAAAAAAAAAAACCCAAAACCAACAATTTCAAGGGATAGTTATTTGAATTATTAGTTCCACTTTTGAAATATCTTTCCAACGATATTCATTTAACCCTCAGTTCATCTCCATTAATCAAAAACTTCGCTTGATCCAGGAGGATAAAATTTCGTCCACCCTGTCTTTAAGGTCATTAACCCAAAGCCCAAAGCCATTATAAATCACTGTGGGGGTGAATTGGAGTGCCAGCAAAGCTTTAGACTTGTGCTGTTTAAGATTCACGTGCCGCACAAGTTGTTTTCACAAATTGCATACCGCCCTGTGCCAAGGATCCTTAGCACAAGGTCAATCAATTACTATACTGAGACAGGTGGCTGCTGTCTTTCAACACTCCTTGCTCTGCAGTGGTTAGGGTCTGGCCAATGGGAGTCTACACGCTTGTGGGGTATACAAGGGGTGGGGATTACATGAAATTTTGGCCTTCATGGCCCATTGAAAAAAAAAATGACTATATTTGGTAAAATGTGGATTATTTTTTTAACCTCCCCGCTGACGCTTTTTATAGCCCGAAAGCACCCAATTCGAAGACAACAAATCCCTTTAATCATATCGACAAATATGTCTGTCTGAATAGACCGATTGCGCGACCACGTCACGTGACCTGTAGTGGATTTTAAAAGTAAACAAAGATGACGTCCTCCATCGGAAAGTGCGGTGCAGTACATGATGATTGTTGCGCTTGTTTATTTGATCACGGAGGTGATTCGATCAAGGCTTTTCTTTCTCGAAATCTGTGAAAAATATTCCAGAGTTTGTACCAGAGACCTTCGAGTGGCTGAATAAAGCCAGTAAGGACAGTTCCAGCAAGTCCGATTGAAAATTGTACAAGTGACGTATAAATGTGCACGGTGTGGTAGTGTAGTTGCACTATGGAACGTTTGGGCCAGACGACCGCGATCACACACTTTTCAACGCAATAATCTTTCACAGTATTGAAGCTAAATCATCCAAAGAAATGGCTTTCCAAAACTGTGCGATTCCTTTGCCTATTTCAAATTTCGCAAGGCTAAGTATAAAAAGCTCACTTTCCAACGTTCTTTACCCCAGTTAGTGAGGTATGTCACTAGTTGTGGATCTTCAGTGTGGGAGAGTGGACAGGTGGGTCCTGTCACGGCACACTCAGTCATGACATGTTGGTGGGTCTGAACATAGAGCTACAACCCAACGACATGTTGGTGGGTCTGAACATAGAGCTACAACCCAACGAGTTAAAACTCTCCTACTTCTAAGACAAAAATATAATCATCGCCGCCCACAGCCCGAGGTTATTTTATGACGGTTTTACGACCTTAATATAAACACCAATTAGCTCGCACCCGGCTGGAGAGCTCATCAATTGATGCAATGCATTGTGGGTGCTACTATTCATGACGCGGTATACGCCCGCGCAATGACTCATGGCATCTTTCAAGATGGCGAAAGTTTCAACAGATTCAGCGGCTATTCAGACCTCTTTTCAGACGACTTTTTCGACTGGTCTGATAGTGAGTTTGATCCTCAATATGACAAGAACGTGCCCGATGGTCACGATGAAGATATAGGCGGCGCTTCTGTGTCTGCAGCGGCATTATGACGACGGACATGGTAACATGCGGCAACGAAACGTGGGTTGTAGCTCCATGGCCTGAACCTGTCCGCAGGGACAGAGGTTGCTATCTAGGATGCCCCCATTTTTCGAAGTTGACTGCAAAGCGACCAGCGCCAGACCGTAAAGTCTGTTCAGTCGCACCCAGGCCTTCCTAGGGAGACTATGACCCGGTGGATGAGCTGACCAAGACTCCATGTATGGATTTAGTCCGTCTGGAACAGATACGTAAAAAAATCAGTCTTTGCTTCCAGGCTCTCTATACATGTATATGTAAGGAACGCAGGGGCTTGGCTTAGTAACTGTGTTATTATTACTGTAGTGAATTAACACTAGATCTGATGGTTCAACTCAGGAGATGGGGGGATGAGCCTCAGTAAAGGGGTAACACTGTGACACTGACAACTGATCTTCTGCAGATGATCATTGATTAGAGCAAATTCCAGACAAATAATTTAAGGAACCGAAAAAAAAACCAAAAAAAAATAAAACAAAAAAAACAGCACCACACCAAGCGTGATAAATGTTCTCCAATGAGCCCTTAAAATTATAGCAGTGGGACGACCCTTACATTGTCCAAGGAAGAACTCAAACCTGACAAAACAGGGGCTTTAAACTCCTTTCGCACGCAGAGAGTAAGCTTGCTTGCTCGCACAAGGATCAGAAAACCAAGACAACCAAACCTTCCCAGCCAATCAGAGGCTGACATTACCGCCCTCGGTATAAATAATTCATGAGGTCACTACATTACCAAAAGCCGACTGTGGGTGTGATTCTGTCGGTCACAGCATGTATTTGCACGTAGTTTGCCATCAGCTGAGATGACGTAGTACCCACTACAGGTTACGCGATGACATGTAAACGTTGGTCGCGCAATCCGGTTTATTTCGAACTAACATGTTTTTCTTACACGGTAGAAATTCGAGTTCTGCTAAAGCTTATGCCCGAGAGAGCCTCTCGCATCAAATTTAACTTAGTAGAGGTGCATCCTATGGATCAAGATGCAAATTATGTGGACGTCGTGCTTCACTTCGACTATGTCGACGAGTCGGGTAATACCTACATGAGTGGGAAGTAAGTATGCCTACATTTCTATAATTATCGCCTGGTATGAACTCTTGAGGACGTCCTATATTATGATAGTCTTTATTACGTAACTGAGCAAAAATCAGCAAATAGGACCGCTTTTTTTCAGGGCCTAGGTCATCCAAAATCTTAGTAGAAGTCACCAACACTAGTGTCACAGTTGTGCAAAGTTTGTACAATGTGCTCCCCCCACACACACACCCTCTTTTTCTTCTTTTTTTTCTCCCCCCCCCCTTTCAAATCTGTCCGGTTTCGAATTATTTCAGGGCCTACTAAATACTTATGACGCCTAGAGACGGTATTCTCCCTTTTTTTTGGTTGTATCGTGTGATGGGGCGTGATCCCTGGCTACACAGCCGGCAGTGCGGTTAAATGACTTCTGACTGGCACCCCCCGAACAAAGATATTGATAAATATATTATTTTTGTGGCTCTTTGTGTAAACTCAATTAATGTTTTACTATTTTGAAGCTATCGTATTTTAAATATTTTAAATATTTGTAATGTTTGTTTAGTGACATTTCATAAGCCCTATGCTGTCATTGTTTTTAATAAGGAGCTGTCCAACCAAATGTAATTGCCTATTAAGGCTAAATAAAGTTTGTTTTTCAAATTGAATTGAATTGTATAGACGACGAGGGAGACCACCAACATTAGAGCTGGATAGCTTAGTTGGAAGTGCGCCGACGTCCGGGGGTCACTGGTTCAAAGACCGCTCTAGTCAATTTGTTCAGTTCACCCCAAGGTTGAATTAGAATTAAGCCAGCTAGGCTTAAAATAAGCTTATTACAAAGCTTAAAAATATTTCGTCTTCTCACAGTCAATTGACCATCATGAAGAAGACTACGGATGGATACAAGTTTTACATAACGATGGTCAACAGACACAATCAACCAGCTTAATCTGTGTCCTACTGTACAATCCTGGTACCATAGAGCTCCGTGGTTGTACTTTGATGTCCGTCATGATCGTCGTCAACTTTTGCTGCTGACTGAAAGAAATATAATATCAATAGTCTAAATAAATTAAGATTTAGTTAGATAGGTGTAAGTTTACGTAAATTTCCTTATTTAGCGTAGTAAGCTTTAAATGTATTATTCAATGAACTATTATTATTATTATTAATATTTGTTTTGACGTAGTTGACCCTTTGCATGACGCGGAACGCAACTCCACACAGTGCGCCTCTACCATTTCTGCCTTTCTGTGAGTCAATTTCTTTGTGTACATTTTGACTAAAAAAAAAAGAAAATGGTGGACCGGAGAAGCATTAATTTTGAAAGTGCGCTGTGCATCATAAAACAACAACAACAACAACAACAACAACAACAACAACAACAACAACAACAACAACAACAACAACAACAACAACAACAACAACAACAACAACAACAACAACAACAACAACAACAATAAAACAAACGGCACAGCACGGCTGGGCACGGCACGACAATTTCGATAAGCTAACGATAATATTAACTTTAATAGTGTAGCTTTAATAGCTAAATATTATGACATCATATGTTGCAGCGCATTCTATCAACGTGCGTTAAATCTACTTGAAAGGGTAGAATCTTTGTCTTTTTAGACCTTTCGATCCCACCTTAAAGCTTACAAAAACTTAGTACGAAAAACATGTTCTCGTCGTCGTGAAGTCATGTATTTAGTAAACAATAATAACAACAACAACAACAACAACAACAACAACAACAGCAGCAGCAACAACAACAACAACAACAACAACAACAACCACAACAACCACAACCACAGCAACCACAGCAACCACAACAACAACAAGCGATTTAAAGGTAAACAATAATAACAACAACAACAACAACAACAACAGCAACAACAACAACAACAACAACAACAACAACAACAACAACAACAACAACAGCAACAACAACAACAACAACAACAACAACAACAACAACAACAACAACAACCACAACAACAACAACAACAACAACCACAACAACAACAACAACCACAACAACCACAACAACAACAACAACAACAACAACAATAAAACGAACGGCACAGCACGGCTGGGCACGGCACGACAATTTCGATAAGCTAACTATAATATTAACTTTAATAGTGTAGCTTTAATAGCTAAATATTATGACATCATATGTTGCAGCGCATTCTATCAACGTGCGTTAAATCTACTTGAAAGGGTAGAATCTTTGTCTTCTTAGACCTTTCGATCCCACCTTAAAGCTTACAAAAACTTAGTACGAAAAACATGTTCTCGTCGTCGTGAAGTCATGTATTAAGTAAACAATAATAACAACAACAACAACAACAACAACAACAACAACAACAACAACAACAACAGCAACAACAACAACAACAACAACAACAACAACAACAACAACAACAACAACAACAACAACAACAACAACAACAACAACCACAACCACAGCAACCACAGCAACCACAACAACAACAACAAGCGATTTAAAGGTAAACAATAATAACAACAACAACAACAACAGCAACAACAGCAACAACAACAACAGCAACAACAACAACAACAACAACAACAACAACAACAACAACAACAACAACAACAACAACAACAACAACAACAACAACCACAACAACAACAACAACAACAACCACAACAACAACAACAACAACAACAACAACAACAATAAAACAAACGGCACAGCACGGCTGGGCACGGCACGACAATTTCGATAAGCTAACGATAACATTAACTTTAATAGTGTAGCTTTAATAGCTAAATATTATGACATCATATGTTGCAGCGCATTCTATCAACGTGCGTTAAATCTACTTGAAAGGGTAGAATCTTTGTCTTCTAAGACCTTTCGATCCCACCTTAAAGCTTACAAAAACTTAGTACGAAAAACATGTTCTCGTCGTCGTGAAGTCATGTTATAAGTTACATTACTTCAAAGCTTATTAAATAAGAAATCATATCTCTTGAACCACATGTCATAGAGTCTTATTCTTTGTGTCGTTTTGTAGCTAATAATAATAATAACAACCAATTTTTATATAGCGCTTTATCACAGCCCGAAGGGCGTATCAAAGCGCTTCTGAAATTACTACCCCTGGTCACTGGGCCATTTATTTCATTCCTTAAACCAGCTCAGCTCCCTGGGGAGTATACAGCCGGTGCTGATAGTAACCGCCCTCCAAGCTAATCATTCACATGAACCATCTCTGCCCTCAAAGGTACCCATTTACTCCTGGGTGGAGAAAAGCAATACAGTAAAGTGGCTTGCTCAAGGACACAAGTGTCACAATCGGAATTCGAACCCACACTTTGCTGATCAGAAACAGCAGAGCTTGAGTCCAGTGCTCTTATCTGCTCGGCCACGACACCCCACATGTGGCATTTTATTTTAAAACATGACCCATTTTGATATTTTCTTGTCCAGACAGGAAGCCCTAAAAAACATAAAAACTCATAGTCTTTGTACCGTCTCATAATTTACAGCACATTTTACATTTTATTCAAATGCTGACCCCACTTCGATTTTTCCTCCTCTTTCTAACCAGGAAGATCAACTATTGATTAAGTAACAAGGAATTGAATAATCCATGAGCCCCAAAGCTTTAAAATAAATAGGTTGTGTTGTGTCACACCTTGTTACACCGCAGTCAACCAACATCTTTAATATCCACGTTCAAATTCTTATCTCATGAACTACATGATATAAATTCATATCGTTTGTGGCATCTTCTGGTTTATAACCTGGGTGAATATTTGTATATCCACACGAGTCCACTCAACCGTTCTTTCCCGTCCAAACAGGAAGTTCCGACTAGGGTTAGGGTCACGGAGATGGTCGTTGTGTTCAGAGTTAGAATTGGAGTCAGTGTATGAGTCAGGATCAGGTTCCAAATCAGATTTCTGATTAGGGTTGTGGCCACAGTTACAGTTTAAGGGTCTGTGTTAGGTTTTGGGTCATGGTCTGCCTTAAAAGTTTTGGTCATGTTCAGGGTCTGTTCGGTCTATGAATCATGTAACAGCAAGGACACATTAATTGGAACAGCTCTGTGGTCGTTTTTAAGGGACAAACAATTTCTAGTTGTTCTGTTTGTAATAATGACGGAGGGTCGGGGAAATGCAAAAAAAAAAAAAAAAAAAAAAAAGAAGGTTTTATGCAACAACATTAATATTATAGCTGTAAACTGTAATATCAGAAGTGAGGATCGATTTAAGATGGTCCAACTCTAAAGATTCAATAATTTACAGCAACTGCAAGACAAGATTACAGTGTGGTGCTAATGGTCATGTCTTTCATCACTTGATATCGCATGAAGCATGATGCATCGATTGACCCTTAATTGTGTTTTCCCTCGGTCTCTCAGTGTGAATCGGTCTGTCAAAAGTGGCATTGTGTACCCCGTTAGTACTTCTTTGTTTTTAAAATGATGCTCTTTGTGTCAGCACGGCTTAACCAATAAATTACTCAGACAATTATACCCCTAAGCGCAAATATTATAACCAGTTACGTTATATGCTCTGTGCTCGATTCCACAATGAGTTAAGATTGATCTTAAGTGCAAATCAGTCTTTATTGCTAAGCAAAGTGTGATGTCACAATACGAATCACTATGGTAATACTGACAACTAATCTTAAGATGAATCTTAGTGCTTTGCGACATCGACGCCTGAGACGATAAGGATGCACACGCTGACACAGGATCGAGGGTTGAATATACTTTTAATGTACGTCTTATGGCGGAGGCTCTCACTCTCCTCAACATGAAATTACGGGAGTTTGTATATGATGAAGAAAGACACTTTCTCACTGAAAGTCTATATAAACCATATAAGGGATTGTTTCATACGTCATTAATAGGTCATTTAAATAATTCTACCAATACTAGAACATGTTTGGTTGGATTAAGGAAAGGGGTTGTACTAAACAAATGAGTGGGGGCGATTGACCATATTTGGACTTGGCTTTATCCTGTCCAGTACCTCCTGCACTCTAAAACTAAATTAGTCAAAACAGCGTTAATTAGTCCTTTTAGACCACATTTTGACTACAATTTGTCAAAAATGGTCTAAAATGACTAATTAAGGCTGTTTTGACTAACTTTAGTTTTACAGTGTGTCATTGCTCAGGAATGTGTAAGGTGGTAAAGATAGCCCCTCTGGACTTGCCTCATACACAACTCCATTGTAACAACTAAGAACAATCGAATTCTTGTAAGGTATATACTGTGTTGTATATATACAGTGTGTTAAACAGTAATACTTCCGTTCGAAATATTAATAGTTTTCATAAAGATGCAAAGTGTCACCCGGTGATAATATTGGAGTCTTTTGTTGGTGGTACTTGTGTTGATGAAACTTTAAATAAAGAATGATTCACAATACAACCATAACATTGTTTTAAATTGTATACTGAAACACGCCATAAACACCAAAGCAGGGTAAATTATTTTTCCACATTCTCCACGAACCTCTGTTACGACCATAATTTTTTTTAAAGCCCCAACTCAACATTGGTAGGAAGAAAAAAATGTTCACATATTTACACATCCCTTACATGATATAAAGATAACGGTGGCAGAAAAGTTTCCTTGAAACATTTCTGCCTGAATCGTTATAACAATAATAATAATAATAATAATAATGGTTGGAGCACTTGGCACCATTCCGAAGGCACTGGAGAAGCATCTGGATCAAATAGGCACAACTGTGAGGGTAGATTTGCTGCAGAAGGCGGCACTTTTGGGAACAGCTAGGATCCTGCGAAAGACCCTCGAGATCTAAGGCTACGGGACGTATAGCCCGAATCGAGGAGTTACCGGCACAGAGGAAATTGAGATCTTTCTTTTGCATGCTGTGATATCGTGAAATAATAATATAATAATAATACTACTACTACTAATAATAATAATAATGATAATAATAATAATAATACTAATAATAATACTACTACTACTAATAATAATAATAATGATAATAATAATAATAACAATAATGATGATGATGATGATGATGATGATGATGATGATGACGACGATGATGACGAGACGATGACGATGACGGTGACGGTGACGGTGACGGTGACGGTGACGGTGACGGTGACGGTGACGGTGACGGTGACGGTGACGGTGACGGTGACGGTGACGGTGACGGTGACGGTGACGGTGACGGTGACGGTGACGGTGACGGTGACGGTGACGGTGACGGTGACGGTGACGGTGACGGTGACGGTGACGGTGACGGTGACGGTGACGGTGACGATGACGATGATTGATGATGATGATGATGATGATGATGATGATGATGATGATGATGATGATGATGATGATGATGATGATGATGATGATGATAATAATAATAATAATTAATAATAATAATAATAATAAAATAAACAAATAAACAAACATATAAACAAACAAATCAAACAACCCAACAAATAAACAAACAAACAGAAAAACTTCATAAGGACTCTTTCTATCGAAATGTGAGTGCACCACAAAACCGAATTTGACCTTGGAGCCCCTCTTTAACAAAATAATAATAATAATATCAGCAATCTATTAAGGTCATTACTGATAGACCTTATGCGTCTGACGTCATGAGTCCCATAAAGATATGTACAACAGCGCCCTCAATGAGGTCAAAACAGCCTTAAGTTTACTGTAGGAAAATCGCTGTGCATACCGTCTATTGGGGGATGCGACTCCTTCGTTTATTTCATGGAATTTTTAAATTTACGTTAAATAAAACTGGTCGCTTTAACCGACTTGTTTGTCCCTTGACACAGGCGATGGTTTATGAGAAATCACTGCGTCTCTCCACTGTGGCTACCACGGGCGGCACGATGGACATGGGACAGATCACCAATCACATGTCCGTGGATTCTGATGCCATAAGCTTCTTGTTTCAAATGGCAAACAACTTGTGGGTTGTTCCAATACATGTAGGTATATTAGGCCTATATATGTTTATATACCACACACACATACCCTTGTCATTTTGATTGGTGGAACACGTGTCACGTGTCACTTGTTACAAAGTGGCTGAGGAGTAAGATTAGCATTATCCCGCAGGATCCTGTTCTGTTTGCAGGAACGTTAAGGTAAAACAGAAACAAAACAGATCAGCTAAAATTAATCATGTCTTAACTGATCGTGTCATGTTTTACAACCACATTGATTTTGGTAGTAAATAAAGGAACATGTTTAAGACATATGTTTAACCAGTTTCCAAAGTCAAGTACGGCTCGTATGTAACCTTGTAACCTTTGTTTACAAAAAGAGTGACCTCGTACATTCCAGGGCCTTTCTGGCAGGCGAGATGCTGCACTGGTCATAATAGGGGAAATCTTACATTTTGTGTCATAATTTCCACATAAATTCAAAAGTTATAAAAAGTAACAGCTGAACAAGTTTTGAGATGTGCCCCCTTTCTTCATATCAAAAGTTGATATCAAAAACGGACAGTGCAATCTCAATCAAATAAACAATTAAATGTAATTCCTTCATTGGGCTGTGTACAAATCGTGCCTGCAGGAAGTCCAGGCTCTGTGGCTTTTTTGTAAACATGTGATGTCACAGGTTACTTGGTCTATAGAATAACAAGCAATGGGAGCAATTTTTAACATTAAAAAAAAGGTTACTTGTTCCCAACATTTTTCCAAAGGACAAATCTGCTATGGCACTTAAGCCAAATATCTTTCTCATGACATACTCAGACTGTGCGCCAAATTTCATGCTTATGTCATCGAAAAAGGCACAATTCCACCACATTTCCCCCCACATTTTTCCCCCATCAGCTCCACGCCACGAAAGTATAAAGTACGGTAAGGATATATCTTGAAGTTTCCACTTATGATAAAACGGTAAACCAATAAACCAGTTAAGCGTTATGGCATTAAAACAACAGCGTACGCCAGTCTCTTTCGCAAATTTTTGTATTTTTTTTTTACTTAACAGGCATAACTTGGACCCATGTGGTGTGATTGAAACTGACGAGGTCCTTTGGCGTGCCATAGAAATCGCCCAACTCAAAGATGTCGTTTCCTCATTTCACAATGGACTGGGTGAGTTACCGCTGAAACATGACTTTGTATTTATGCTGATTTCATTGATGTATTTGGATACATAGTTGAACTATGATGTAGTATCCATGAATTGATAATGCTCTTGATGTTTGTACAACAGGCTTTCCATACATCATGTTAAGGTCAGAGGTCGGGGGAATAAATAAGTAGTTACATCAGGTAGTCAGAACACAGTACTTCAGTGACCATTTATAGTTTCATCAATAGTCATCCAGGCTAGAACATTACGATCACCACAGAAATGTCAACATTTGACCTGCGTGCGTTCTTCACAGAAATAATCATTAAGAAACTCTTCATTGTCTTTTCCTGTGCTTGGTTGTATGTTGTTGTTTTGAAGTGTTGTCTTGTTTTGTGTGGGGAAAGGTACAACAAAACCTTTTTCCCACAGTAAAGTTATCGTATGTAAACCTAATTATTATGTATATGTAATACATACTGTAAGTCTGCTGTTGTAACCTTTCTTATACATCTATATACTGTCATTGAAGATGTCAATGTTAAATAGGTCGTGTTGAATTGAATTACGCAAAAAACACGTTATTGTGTGTACAGTTTCTATAGACCGATTGCGCGACCAATGTTGACATGCGGTCACGTGACCCCTTATGGGTGCAACGCCATACAGCTGATGGCAAAATACGTGTAAAGAGATATGCCGTGACACGGACTGACTACAAAAACAGTCGATTTTTTTTACTTTTGTTGAGTGATAAATTAGTTAATCAGCCCCTTTATTTAAAGTAGTATGGTGTGCCATTAATTTAAATCACATCTCTGTTTCACAATTTAACAGGATTCTACTAAAAAGAGGCTTTTTAGCCATGCACTACCGGCGTCGGACGACTATTATGTAGCCACCCGTGTGTTGTTTTGTTTGTAATGTAGGTCTAAATCACTGTAAAAACAAAATTAAAAAAATTAAAAAGGGATAAAGAACGTTGGAAAAGTGAGCATTTATACCTAGCCTTGCAAAATTTTAAATAGGCAAAGGAATCACACAGTTTTGAAAAGCAATTTCTTGGGATGATTTCAGCTTCAAAAACTGAAATTTTTGTGTTGAAAAGTGTGTGGTGATTGCAGTCGTCTGGCTTAACGTTCCGTCGTTCACTAGTACACATCGTGCACATTTATACGGTACTTGGACAATTTTTAAGACTTGCTGGAACTGTCCTTACTTGCTTTATTCAGCCACTCGAAGGTCTCTGGTACAAACTCTGGAATATCTTTCACAGATTTCAAGCAAAAAAAGCTTCGATCGAATAAACTAAATGCAACAATCATCGTGTACCGTACCGCACTTTCCTATGGAGGACGCCGTGTGCGTTTACATTTTATACCCAGAAGGGGTCACGTGACGCGGGTCGCGCAATCGGTCTATTGTTACTCATCACACGTGATTGTTATTTTGAATAATACAATGACTCATTTGGCTTTGTTACAAGACTGTCACGGCACACGTTTGTCTTGTCAATTATTCTACAAGTGTATTCTATAACACCAGTACATTTATTAGTATTATTTCATCGTAATGATAGTAATAAAATAATGGCAACTTATATAGCACCGCTATTCAACCCAAAAGGGGCGTTCACAGCGCTTTTCGTGTTTACAACAAAGAAATGTAAACCATGAAGTACATTAAACAAAAATGTATACATAATAATAATGAGATGAGGTCAGATGAGCAAAAGGCAAATAGGGAAACAGTATGTCCGACCTCAAGCCTCAGTCGAAAGCTTCCTTAAACAAGTGTGTCTTCAACTGAGTCTTGAAAACAGACATGCTATTTGATGACCTTATGTTAATGGGTAAAGAAATCCACAGTTTGGGCGCTGAGTTCATGAATGTTCTGTCTCACCAATGGGAGTTGGCAAACCGTTGGCAACGCTTCGTGAAAGATACATTATTCTCCGTTTCGAGACAAATTAGTGTAATGATCGGGCCTGATCATTACACAAAGAAATTTTAAGGAAAGAATACACATTATATGAACGTATTGTTCTGTTTATGTTTTCGACTTTTTACTACCCATAGATGCTCTAGTGACTGAAGGTGGTGAGAATTTCAGCGTTGGTCAGCGGCAGTTGTTCTGTCTGGCTCGTGCCTTCCTCAGGAAGTCTCGTATCCTCATCATGGACGAAGCCACCGCCTCAATCGATCTGGAGACGGTAAGATGTCTTTAATCTCTACGTGCTATGGCCTGAAGTATTTGGGGGTTTTTTGTTTTGTTTTTATATTTCATGGTGATAATTTATAAATTATCAAGTAACAAGTAACAAGTGGAGTGTCGTGGCCGAGCGGTTAAGATCACCGGACTCAAGTTCTGGTGTTGTAGGCAGCAGAGTGTGGGTTCGTATCCAAGTCGCGGCACTTGTGTCCTTGAGCAAGATACTTCACCATAATTATTTTGTCCTTCGGATGGGACATTAAGCCGTAGGTCCCGTGTACTAGGATAGGTAGTGCACGTAAAAGAACCCAGAACACTTATTGTGGAAGAGTAGGGGTTTACCCCGGTGTTTCTGGTTCACTTGGCAAGCACCCTTATCTGCAGGTTTCCTCAGGCTTGAGAGCTACAGTGATTAAGTTCACTTATGAGGCATCCTTGGTTTCATTACCAGAAATATATAATAATAACATAATAATAACAAATCACTTGCAAAGAAGCGTTTATGCCTTGCAAATCAATACACACGAACGATTTCTGATCTTTATTCTCTCAAAATAAAGAATGCAAGAAAGATCCAATAACGGTTTGCTAATTATTCAGATGCAGTCCCCCCAAAAAATGCCCCAAAAAATTACTCGCGTAGGAGCGAGTGCTGATTAATTTGTCTATAGAGCGTGTAGTAAGATTGTGCCTGTAGTTTCAATTCAAACACAATTAGAAACACGGTAATACAAATAAATGTATGAAACATTTTCATTCCCTCTCACTAATTCTACAGAATGTGTAAATGTGGGACTTCAAGGTAACATCAAAATTATTGAGATATAAAATACGCAGCCAGCCAAGCCAGTGAATCGAATCTTCGAAATTTCCCAAACCTGAATAATTATTGAGGAATGGTTGGTTGGTGCCAAAGATGGTTGGTGCCAAAGATGGTTGGTGCCTAAAAATGTAAAAAAAAAAAAAAAAACATCAACCCTGTGATATGTGGTACCCTGACTTCCATTTCAATAATTTATCTTGTGTTCTGTTAAAACAGGATACGATTCTTCAGCGTGTTGTAAGAGATGCCTTCGCTGATTGTACCGTACTGACCATTGCTGTGAGTGAATTTTTGACACTTTTTCATTCCCCAAACCTGTAATAACAATGGGAGACTTTAGAACGTTAGGTGGCAGCAGACTTGTCAGGTAAATGTCCATTGTTGAAAAATTGTCATTCCCCAAACCTTTAATAACAATGGGGGACTTTGGAACGTTAGGTGGCAGCAGACTTGCCAGGTTAAAAATGTCCATTGTTGAAAATTTTCCATTCGCCAAACCTGTAATAACAATTAAACACTGCTTTGTCCACACTTGTTACCAAAACTAGACACGACCGCGTCCCTTTTGGTTACAAAAGTAAATAATACTACGTAAACATACAATGACAAACAAGATGATAATAATGTCATTAGAACACAATTTGCGGATCGAATTTTAGGACAATAATACAGACAGGGATGAAGAAAAACCGGAAGATTGATTTTCACAAAACGATGGATTAGTTGAAATTTCTGTCAAGAAACTTCGTCATTGGCTCACCTAGAAGTAAACAAAGTTGCCACCGCTTTTGTCATTTTGACGTACCACATAGGCTAGTGGGTAATAATTCAACTATTTAAGAGAACACCATTCACAGGCTTTTGTTGTTTTAATTAATCGAACTGTTTCGGGTAATCTCTTCTGTGATTAATGTATTCAAAGTGTTGGCTTCGAAGGCCATCAAACACCTCCTCCTATACAAGAGAGATAACCCGAAAGAATTACGCTAATGTCCACTCTGCAACGCTTTAAAGCCCCAGCTCAACATTGGCAGGAAGAAAACCATAAATGTTCACAGATATACATATGCCTCACATGGTATGAAGATAATGACGGTAAAAAATGTTCCTTGAAATAGTTTTGCCTAAAGTGTTATCGTTTTTAGATAATGAATGAAATAAGATCAAAAATCAGTTTTGTCTCAGTTAGACGAAAACTCTGCCTATAGGAATGCGTACAAAAATGCTAAATGCAAAATGAGCCGACATTTTCACAGGTTGGTTTTATTACAAATATCTTGATTTATGCAAAGAATGGAAGCATTTACAGTCAGTTTACCAATGTTGAGCTGGGGCTTTAAAACCTACATTATTCGCGATTATAAACATTTTTGGGGCTTGTATTGACTCAAGTGCCATGGAATGAATACAATACTCGCTTACAATTTGACTTGGGCTGTCTTTCTCTTTATGCAGCATCGCATCACAACCATAATGAACTCTGACCGGGTTCTGGTTCTGGAAAGTGGCAGAGCAGCAGAGTATGGAACGCCCAATGAACTCATGGAAAAAGAAGATGGACTATTCGCTTCACTCGTACGAAACACTAACCTCTGATCGGCTTTCTCTTTGTGTGTGAAATGTAACCTCTTTGCAAGGTTAACGAACGACATTACCTCAATATAATCACAATTCAAACAAAAGTTATGACTCTGACTGAACTCGTTGAGCCTATTTTTTTTTTTTTTTTTTAATGTTTCAATTAAAATGGGCCAACTGGCTCATTTATGTTTAGCACATTAAGAGTTAAGCCAAGTCATGTTTGACTCCTTCAAGATTGTATTGCTTCCCTGTCATTTACTCCATGTATCTGCACCTGAAGACTTCACCGTGGTGCTACCTAGATACTAGCCTGCTCGCAACCTTCGCTCCTCACGATCCATCTCAGTTGTTGTTCCTCGTGTGTACCGCTCATGGGGATCTCAAGCCATACATCATTCTGCACCTACAATATGGAACAAATTACCGGGCACAATTGCAAATGGCTATATGTAAATATGTGGACATTTGCAAGAAACATATAAAGACTCACTTATTTAGTGCTGGGTTTTTATAAGTGATTGGTGATGACGGTATAATGCCCTTTTAATGAATGATTTTTTTTTTATTAAATTTGAATGGCCAGTGTATGGTTTGTTTGGGTTTTGGGTTTGTTTTTTTTTAAACGACTGCAGTCGTTTAAAAATAAAATAATAATAAATTACACAGTCGACTATGTAATTTATTCTTACTTTTATGTATATTTTCAAATTTTAGTGTAAAGCGCCTTGGTTGTTAATTTGACGGGATTTGTCAAAGTGACCTGCAATCCAAATCAAATGTCAAAATTTCTACCAAATTACGGGTCACATGGACACACTTTCCGGGTCGAAACTGACCTTGAAATGGATCAGGCCCCCCCCCCCCCCCCCCGGGAGCCGGGATTCGGGTCAACTCTGACCCGGAAAATTTTGGAGTGTATATCCATTGTTGGACTCTTAAATGATCATCTAAAATTGACAAAGATCAGTCAAGTTTGACTTTCGAATGATAGATACACAAAGGGCCTACTGACTTGATTCAGAGCCAAAGGAGAATTGTCATATTTGGGTTATCTATTTATTGTATTTATTTGCAGTTTTATTTAGACAGTGTAGCCTGATCAGTATTACAACTGCTATCCTGTTATACAAACAGTAAAAAGTAAAATTGTAAAATACAGAGAAATTCAGAAAAGCCTTGAATCCCAAACAGAAAACTGAGTATAAAACAAAACAAAAATCTTACAGGGTAAAATGAGAACAATTTATACAAATGTAAACCACAGGCAAATATTTCAGAGTTTGGTAAACTTTAAAACAAGTTCAGATAAACAGAAGCCAGTTACAATCAAAACGACAACAGGGCTAACCAACACACACACACTAAAATCGGAACTAACACCATTTAACCAGACATCCCATCTCAGTAACAAAGACACATCATTACACTAAGTGAAAACAAGTATAAAAAGGACAAAAACCAAACCCAAAGAAACAAATCTAAAAATAAAGATTTTTTTTTTAATGAAACGAATGTTGTCTCTCAGCCTCTTGAAAACAAATCAAATATATTTTCTGACAACTGAATTACATTTTTCTTTTAAATTTTTTGTAGGTTAAGTCGTTGGGATTTTTGGTAGGATCATCCAAAATAAAAACACCCCACAACAAGTAAATTGGCCGGACTCCATCTTGGAAACATGACCCTACACTTTTTAGCAAAATAGGACCATTTTTAAAGGCTAGTCTACCCAAAATGCTCCAGGATGAAGGTCAACACCCCAGGGGCACAATATTGGATCATATAAAAGAATTCATAAAAGCAATGACCTTATCTTTGATTTACAGAAAAAGTTGTGGGTTTACATTTTATTAATTGCTCAGCGCATGGATTTCTCTCTATTTAGTGTAGTGCACCCTGGAAATTTACCTGGTGGGTATGCCGCTATCTAGCGTTTAAATCCAATCTTTTGAGGGGATTTGTTCACTCTTTGGGAACGTAAAGGTGAACTGCTTGTCGACGAGGCCTAGAAGCTAGAAAACCTTTCAAAATGGCCTTGAAGATCAGTTTGATTCAGGAACGCCTGCTGGTGGCACAGATCTGGTACGCAACTGGACTCAGTACAATTCCAGCGATTCCATCTAGTGAGGGGATTGGTTCACCCTTTGGGAACGTGAAGGTGAACTGCTGGAGCATGCTGACGAACAAAATGAAGAGTTCGAACTTGGCGAGACCTTCACCCATGCAGGCACGGCGTCCTGTCAGGATTGATACAAAATGCTTTTGGTGAAGGTTTCAAGGTTAAAACTGGCGCTAAAAAGTGGGCCTTAAGGGACACGTTGCCTTGGGATTGGGCCCTTTTGGGCTATGAAAAGCGTTTGTTATGAAATGAATATGGTTGCAGGCGAGTTTCTTTCTTAGTTAATAGTTGAAACAATTTCAACCGCCATAGAGTGATTCGACTTGAGCGTAAAACTACCCAAAATAAAGACAACAAAATTGTCCGACCATCAACGATATTATCCGGATGTTGACAAGTTGGAACCGTTTGGGATATTTCCAGAAAATGAAGTGACATTGGGTGATACCGGACCCTAAAGTCGACAAAGAATAGTCAGAGATTTTTGGGTATGGGAACCAGACTAACACTTTGGGAGCAAGCTTACGAGTCCCAGTCAGGCTACAGGCAATCGAATATCAAATGCAAACTCCGATAACTTTATTGTGAAAAATATAGTAACATAATTCAGAGGGAAATATTAATCAATATTAATTGATATTACCTTATGCACATGACGTCATTTGAGTAGGGCGCCCTAGCCTAGAGGTCAAAAGGAGGCTGTTCATTGGCCAATCTTGTGCACCGCGCGTACAATTTTGCGCGTTTCCATTGTTTTATCATCGGTTTACCTCTAAGATGGCGGCTGGATGACGTCAAAGCATAAGGTCTAGCTTTCAGATTGGAACTCTTCATGTTTGTTTGTTGTTTTTTTTCTCAAACCCTTAGTGTATGTTGTATGTAATAAGACAGAATATAATATAGTTTGTCCCGGTAAATTTCAGCAAAAATTAAATAAATTTCATCAACACACATTCAAATTCACACTTGTTTCCCGAATTCATTCAAACTATATGTTTTTTCAGCTGCTATTGCATTCAATTTCGTTTTCGTGCACACACGATTTCGTTGTTCTCATTCAGATTCGTTTCAGTCATTCTATTTCATTTATAGTCCCTCAGGACGACATTTTCACCACTCATCAGTTGACTTTCAGCAACCTATTTTACAACTGGTAAAATTGAATGGCTGGCCAGCCTTTTTATCAGCAAAAAGTCTTACCCGTGCCGAAGGGGATGAGTGATTCATGGTGAACTACAGTCTTGCCATCAGCAGAGAGGAATCGAGCTGGGTTGTATTTCTCCGGCTCTGTCCACGTGGCAGGATCGTGATGCAATGCCCACACATTGATCAACACGCCTGTACGGATTAAATGCGAGAATGGTGAAACGTCATGTTACCAATTCTGGTTTATTAATAAACCTCCAACTAGCCCAAATCCTTCTGTTTTGTATATCATCTTTGCCAACGTGAAGGATTCAGAAGGACTGGGGTTTTAAGGACAATGTTGTGGAGGACATGAAGGCTTATACTGAAAATAATTTGAGTTGATTCATTTTGATGTTTTTAGTTTTCATCTTAAAATCAACCTCAAAATTTTATCAAAGTTTGACCGAAAATCTACCTGCATTTTCCGTCCATTTTGGGAAAGAAAATTGCGAGTAATTACAAAATTATTTATCCTAATTCAACTCAAATTATTTTCAGTATAAGCCTGCATGGCCCTTCACACGTTGAAACATTTTTGGGTGGTTTTAGGTACTTGGGTATACGACTACTGGAAAAAAAACTGCTTTTTATGTGACGGTAGACAAGTAGTGTACAAATACATCATGAAGACAATGCGTAATGAAACCAGTGGCGTAACTAAGGGGGGAACGGGGGGTCACGTTTTGTCAATGTTGATGTCAAGGCACCACTGAGTTCATCTGATCATTCTTCCATTAGCATCCGTTTGAACCTGAGGCAAAGTGTTCCTTTGTACACTGTTACTAAAGAAGTTTATCTGAAGACTCGGGTCAATTGGAACTCTGTCAGAGAAGAGGTGTCTGATATTCGCTTAGGCGCAATTTTGAGAAACACAGACCCAATGTCTGCATTCAACAACGAACAATCATATCTGGGGAAAGTTCCGGTGGAAAAAATCTCCTATCGCTTCAACGATAAGGCATGGTTTTCTTCAAAGTGTCGAGCTGCCAGAGATGCCAAACAAGCGGCGTATCTTCGTTGGCTACGTCAACGCTCTAGAGAGTCTTGGGTTGAATACACCCAGGCGAGATCATTCGCAGAAAAAAACATACCACGATGCTGAGAGAGAACATGCCAGTTCTATTCGTAGAAAGCTGTCCGACTCTTCCAATCCTCACAAGTGGTGGTCCACTTTGAAATCTGCTGTGTTCGGTTCAAGCCCTTCTCTTCCCCCCTTGATTTCTGAGGCTGGGAAACTTGTCGCAAGTCCTAAGGGTAAAGCTGATCTTTTTGATGGCTCATTTTGATTCCAAGCTCAGTTGAAGCCAGGTGCAGCTTGGGGAGGAGGTCGGTGTGAGACCTGAGTTCACCAAAGTTGCCTTCAGGTCCAGAGATGTGGAAAAGTTGCTGAACGCACTCGATACACATGGAGGGACTGATCCGCTCGGGATGTTTCCACTGTTTCTTAAAGAAACCTCCAGAGTACTGGCTCCTAAGCTGAGTGCTGTGTTCAGATGCCTCATGCGATCTGGGTCCTTTCCGAAGTGTTGGCGGGTTGCTAATATCATTCCAATCCCTAAAGGATCTCCTTCGGCAAGCGTTTCCAACTACCGGCCAGTTTCCATCACTTCATTACATTCCAAAGTGTTTGAGCACCTGGTGTCGACCCGTCTTTCCAGGTTTTTGGAACGTTCTAGTCTGTTGTCTCCCAATCAGTTTGCTTATCGTAAGAATCTTGGTACCACTGATGCCCTTCTCACAATTTCTCACAAATTACAGTCTGCTTTTGATCATGGTCATGAAGCTAGAGTTGTCCAACTGGATTTGTCTGCAGCCTTTGATCGAGTCAATCATGACGCTTTGTTGTGGAAGCTACGTGGTGTTGGGATCGGTGGACCAGTGTTGTCGATTCTTACTCAATTTTTGAAGGGATTGAGGCATCGATGGCAGCTTCAGTGATTGGCATAGTGTCCATTCAGGTGTTCCCCAGGGTAGTGTGCTTGGACCCTTGTTGTTCAACATCTACACTGTTGACCTGTTTAATATTACTAAGAATTCCCTGTATAGCTATGCTGATGATGTTACTCTCTTCTCAATTGTTGATTCCCCTCAGTCACGTCGTGCCGTCTGTGAATCATTAAATGCTTATCTCTGTTGCATATCTAGATAGTGCGACAAGTGGAATATAAAGTTGAATTCATCTAAATCAAGAAGTTTATGCTTTTCCAGATCTAACACTCTTCAGCCCCCACACGGGGATCTTTTTCTGGACGGTTCAATCCTTACAGCTTGCGACGAACTGAAAATCCTGGGAGTCACGTTCGACCCCAAATTAACATTTGAGCGTCATATTCGGTCTCTCGTCAATTCAGCCTCTCGCAAACTTGGGTTAATGAGGAAGGCTTATACGATCTTTAATGATGTTTCCATCTCAGGTAGATGTTTCAACTGTTTCGTTCTCCCACTTCTCGAGTATTGTGCCGTCCTCTGCTGCTCCCTCCCATATCCGTTTGATCGGCAGGATTCTTAACACTGCTCGGTTTCTTTGTGATGGCAATCCTTTATGTGACCTGGATCATCGTCGTAATGTTAGCAAGGTTTGCATGCTGTACAAGATCCGTTCCAATCCAAGTCATCCACTGCACTGTTGTGTCCCAGGGCAGTTTGTTCCTGCAAGAAACACTCGACTTGCATCGTCGTTACATGCACTTACTCTGCAGCCGATGAGATGTCGGACCAGTCAGTCCCAACGTTGTTTCTTGCCCAGTGCTGTTCGTCTATGGAATTCCTTAGATGGTGACATATTATGTGCAGCTGTTAGTTTGCATACCGTCCAGTCTAAGGCCAACAAATATCTTAGGTCCATTTGAATTGTTCACTTGTGTGACATGTTCTCACGTCCTGATCGTGTGTTGTGTGCATTGTTGTCTTTGTTGATGCTTTAGGCAACGTATAGTGGGTTCATTTTTCCCACTCTACCTAATCCGTCTTGTAATAATAATAATAAAAATTGAGATTAAAAATTACCAGAATAAAATGTTACATTTTATAAGCATTTACGTAGGAATTTCAATGTTTTTAGAACTATTTTGAATTATTTAAACACAAAATGTAAAGCACTGAAAAAGGGCTTTTTTAGAAAACGAAAGTACAAACGGGAACTGCTGTTTTAATTGGCCAAAGTGCCCCCCCCCCAGGAAAAATGGTGCACCTCCTTGAACCCTCCTAAAATTTTACCCTAGTTACGGTGCTGAATGAAACACATATTGCTAAAATGTTATACTCTTAATTTAGTGTTTAAGTTACCATGCTTTTTACCCATGCTTTCCATTTCTGCTTTCGGCTTATAAAACATATGTAAAATGATCAAACTTCTCAGCTTGGTTTTCTCGACACAAATTTTGGCTTTTTATTTTATTAAAAGCAAATTACAGTAAAAGTAATTATACTTGTTTTTCTTTTTGATGCAAGTTGGCCCCATAAACAAGGCTAAAAGCCAACATTGGTAAGGGGGTAACAAGAAGAAGACATCCAGATGAAAATAACTCGGGGAAGCTGAAGTTAGCACTTGATAATCCTCTTGAAGCTGTCTAGATTGTAAGATGGAGGGAAACATGCTCCAGGCAAGGAGCTCCAAAGAGATGCGGTAGGAGGGAAACAAGCTGTTGGAATGGCTATTTGTTCTACATCTCGGCAAAGCCAGAGTGTATGAGTGAAAACAGACAGAAAGCTTGGTTTCACACTAAAACACCCTGTACGCATAGGCGTACAAGCCGGGGGGCGGGGCAGTTGCCCCCCAAATTCGGGCAAAACAGTGGAGAAAAATGAAAAGCCGAAATTAGAAATTGGTGTTTTTTCTATGTGAACATTTTTCGGGCAAACCAACCCCTCTGCCCCCCTTAACCAGTCTCCATACGCATATGGATACAGGAGGAACCAGATCGGACACACTGGTGGCACATTTACCATGAAATCATCTGTAGAAAAGACAGAGGCTGACTACAGACCTACGGTGGGAAAGAGGTTGTATCGATGGTCCCAAACTAATCTCACCAACAAGATTAACAATACGCTTCTCCCACTTTTTCTCTCGAAAATTGTCAATCATGTATTTCTAAATAGTTTTACTATCTAAAGGAATCCCTTACGTGTCTGCTTAGGAATCTTATAGCCATCTAGAATGGTTTCTTCTGAAGTCAGATGCGGCACAGCCAGAGGAACTACGGGACGAATGCGATGAAACTCCAAAATGACGGCATTGCAGTATGGCATATTAGGACTGTCTGCCATTGATGGTTGGCGGTCTTTACCAATGACGCCCTCAATCTCAGATTGAACCTGTGGGGTGATTTTGAAATTGTTATTAATTTTATCATGTAAAAGAAGCGCAAGGTCAAAAGTTTGAGGACCTTTGATTTACCAATCACATGACCCAAACCACTTAAAGTTTTAGAATTGATAAAGAAAATCAAAGAGACCATTGTGTGCGTGTTATGATATGATCCTCCTGAAATAAAGAGTTTTATTAAAATTATTGGTGGCTAGAAATATTTTTCACAATATTGGCCAAGTTTACACAAGGACCATTTGTCGACTAGTGGCTGATTCTAACTGGTACTCGTGCTCAAAAACATGTGCTGGGTACCAATAAATATCGACCTCTAGTCGACAAATGGTCCTTGTGCGAACTTGGAAAATTTTTTTTGTTACCTTCCTTTGAATGTCTGGATTGAGGGCCATGTACATCATTAACCAAAGCAAAGCGGAAGAGGTCGTGTCGGTACCAGCAACAAACAAGTCAAAAATGGTCTGAGTGAGGGCTTCGTCATCGAGGGCATCCTCCCCAAATCGATCGTCATCTTTGCCGCTGTTTTCCCGCCGCTCGACCTCTGCAAAGTGCATGTCAATGATGTCCCGGAGGTCATTCTTATCGTAAGATTCCCGATGTTCCTGAAAGGGATGAACTTATTAAAGGTAGAATATATAGGACAGTTAAAGCTGAAAGTTCATTATTCTTACTTGTGTGATTCAATATATACATGAAAAAACAAAACTGTGAAAATTTGGGCTCAATTCGTCGTCTGAGTTTGGAGAAAATGGTGAAAAACCGTGCACACTTTCCAGCATATGTAAAGACGTTGTCCTTATTTTCGATTGTTACAATCGAAATTAAAATCGGGGTCTCCAAATTCTACTTTTCTCGACATTGACATCGTTTCAGGCAGAAACAATTCTACGGAAGATTGGTGCTGGTATGAACTTCATAATCAGCGAGCTTTCTGACTGATCCTATTTCTTTTTTAAATCGACGAATTCTAATCCTGTATTCTACCTTTAAATTCCATTTCAAATATTCGACATTGCAACTTCAATCGTGTATATTAATGGACCTTTCCCATGAAATATGCTAATTGCATTCACGCATGCGTACAGACCCTGTTGGTTGGCAAACGCCTTTGAAATGTGCACAAAGCAGACGCACAAAGCGCGTACGCGTCACGCGCCCATCAGTCCCATGCAAAATGTAAGTGCGCACGCGCGATGTCCAATTTACATATTTCATGGAAAAGGTCTATTGTTAAAAGTCTCGAATTTCCTGACGCCAAAGTATTAAAGCAACTGATGAACTCAACAAATAAAGGCGAATGTTTACCCTCATTAAAGATGCTAGGTCTGAGGGTTTGTTGTGGCCGATTGGAACCGCAAATTTAGATTTAAATTTTAATTAGATATTTTTATAGATTCGATAATTTTCATGACGTTAACAATATAAGTTTACCTGAATGATTTTAGAGATGAATTCTTTCAGATACCCAATGCTTTCTCGCAAACGAGCGTAGAGGGGGGTATGAATTAGCAAAGCAATTATGCTAATCAAGGCTGTTGGACCGTGGCTCAACTGTTCTCGGAGCATCACAATGAGACGAGCAAACTTCTCATCCGAGTAGTCGAACCTGTCGCCAAAGCATATTTTACAAATGATGTTGGAGACAGCGTTGTTGACTAGGTGCGTGGGATCAAAGGGTTTTCCCTTTTGCTCGGCGAAGCAGTCGAGGAGGTAGCGTGATTCCTCGTTGATGGAATGCTCAACACTCCTCTTGCCCATACCAAAGCTTCTCAGGGCACCGAGCCCGAAGCGGCGGCGCTCCTTCCAAATGGCCCCGTTTGCGGAAACAATACTGCCTGTTTCAGAAACCGGAAAAATGACAAGAATGAATTTAACCCTGCAGAATATGATGGAGGTACACGATACTTTAATGGAATACTTTGGAACGATAGGTGTCAGCAGACTTACCAGATAAATTGTCATTGTTTTTGTAATCTGATTCCCGGTCCCTACATCCTTGACTGTTTAATACTAACAGGATTATAAAGCCCCAGCTTAATGTGACGATCTGGTTGTTTGCCACAGTGCGCATGAGCACTTTTCCGCTAACAGGTTAACTACCTCTATGTAAAACAGTGTACTTCCGCTCCACAAAAGTTAGTTCCATCTATTGTTTATATATCCCCTTATAATGTGCCGTCATCATATGGTTGGTTCTGTATTATTACCATATCAAAAAGTTATTATAATTGTATCTGTTTATTACCCATGAGAGCTGTGTGTAACGAGAACCTATTTACCCAATTGAATATAGGCGGTGTAATATGTAAACCGTTGGTGGGTAGTTCGATACCTCGTTTCGCTCTCTCTCTCTTTCTGTCTGGAGTAACCGTGATGACGTTCCAATAAACTTATCATCAAGTTCATCGTTTTATAGTACAGTGGGTTCCGAATATCCATATTAACCACTTCCATCTATTATACAGTATCCAGGATTGGGTGAGTGTAGTTTCATGGGTTATTTTGGGGGTTTAGGGGTCTTAATTTGAGCTATAATGGTCTGATGTCAAATCACTGTTAAACTCTTTTGAGACGACGACATTTCCACATGTAGGCATGTGGGTCGGTTTCTTGCTGCACAGTTTGTTTATGCATACGTTGTTATGGTCGCTAACGAAAGTATTACTTTTTACGATAATCGTGTAGGCTGTATAACTACATGGCAGTCTTCTGTAGTTTAGGGTAATATGTAATGGTGCTGTGCACTGTGTACTTTTCACAAGTTAAACATTTTGTGAATCGATCTCTGTATTATGTATGTAGGGTGTAAATTGGTTGAGATACAAAGTGGGGAAGATTAAAGCCAAGCACTCAAAGTTACAGTCAACATGTTGCCTTCAAGAGTCATTTCTCCAGTTTAAGTTCACCAGTCTTCTCAGTCCCTTACCCCCTGAAATACTTCAGGACTTGGCAGAGCTGACCCTCTGTTTGGCGGTCATCAGTGTCCGTCACACTACATTAACATAGGTAAGCTGACTGTAATGTTTCCATTCTTTGCACAAATCAAGATATTTATAACAAGACCAACCTGTGAAAATGTCAGCTCATTTTGTTGTTTCGCTTCCGAGAAAACGGTAAATGCATTAAGCATTTCTTACGCATTCGTATAGTTTTCGTCTCACTGAGACGAAAACTAATTTTGGATCTTATTTCATTCATTATTTAAAAACGATATCACTTTAGGCAGAGATATTTGAAGGAAAGTTTTCTATACCAACATTATCTTTATACTATAGGTATATGTAAATCTATGAACATTTATGTTGTCTTCTGACCAATGTTGAGCTGGGGCTTTAAGGGGAGGAGGTTGATTTGTCCAAAATTTCACCACTGTTTTGCCCCCTCCCACGCCCACAGGCTCGTGTACGCCTATGCATAGCCTTTCGTCAAGGCCTTCATGGCTTAGATATCTATGTAGCCGCGAAGCCACTGCAGCAAAGGCCAAGTCAGCGCGCACGAGTGGAGAAGCCACGAGGGCCTTTTTAAACTTGTCAGGGAGTTCTAAAATTTTTCTTGATTTCTCGATTATTGCTTCCCTAACAGGGTAGCAAAAATCCCAGCCAATCAGAGGCGATGGGGTCAGCATGCATTAACCTCATCCGCATTGTGGTTGGTTAACCTTTCGGCATTTTCTTATTTGCATGCGGAAAAAATATGAATAATTTGTGTTTGAATAACTTCATGAATAGTTCAACAACAAAAATAAACAACGCGAAATCAAGTTGGAAAAGACCCTCGTGGGTGCACCCCACTAAATAGGGATACTAGAAAGATCTGAGGGCCAAGTAAAAAGGGTACAGTGTAAAAAACTTTGCACAATTGTGACCTGGGGGTTGTTGGCTTCTAACTTGAGGTATTTTGGATGACCTGGGCCCTTAAAAAAATGATCCTATTTGCTCGTAGGTGTAGGGCCATTTTCAAGATCGATGCTCGGACGTTTTGAAATTTTCACAAGTGTAGGGGTGTTTTTACTTGGACGGAGAATAACTCGACGGGCCTTGGGACTATGGCCATGTCAAATTGACCAGAGGGTGGAAGTTTGGGACTCAATGAATACTTTGCTTTTTATTTGAAAACGCTGTCAGACTTCTAAGTATTTTTTTTTTTAAGTATTTTTGAATATTTAGCGTTTTGCATTGTGTGCTATTGGAATTCATTTAGTGGGGTGCATCGTATCGTGGCTTCGCCACTCGATCGCGTTCACTGACATTGGCCTTCGCGGCTACATAGCTGTCTAAGCCATGACGACGGCTAGCCTATGCAGAGAAGAACAGCCACTATGCACTATTACAAATTATAACACCTCTTCCTTTGATTCTATCTGTTGATTGGCCGAACGTGCATCACGTGGTGTTGTGTATTTTTACTATCACACAGCACACCGACCAAAAGAACTATTAAATGGTACTATCCAACGACAACCTCGAACCCCGTGAAACGATCAAATAATACGTGCATTTGAAATACGATATGAGAACGAAGGCAGTGTGGTACCCCTCTTTCCTTTTGTCAAGATTTCCTGTCAGATTTTATACAGTTGTACGCACAGTTGTTTAACGAATATTACCACAAAATGGATGAAATTGAGGTGTTATAAAACAAATATTGACTGCTTTATCTCGTGGCGTAGTAAAACTAGTCACTCTCGGTGATCCCCGGAGCCGCCTATCTTCCCTCGGCTCCGCCTCGGGAAGATAGGCTGCTCCGGGGATCACCTCGAGTGACTAGTTTTACTACGCCACTCGAAGCAGTAAATGTTTGTATACTGTCGTCATGACTATGGAACGCCAAACAGGCATACATATGGCACACCAAAGAGGCAAAACATTCCGATCAGGCTCAGGCTCAGGCCTGATTGCTTCGTTCTTGAAAGGGCAAGGGCACCAATGTATTTTCTTCTTGATGAAGGGCACCTCTATGAGGAAATTGTAAACATTTCCAGTACCAAGGCAACGACCAGGGTCAACGGAGGCAATTAATAGCATCCGATGCCTCTTAGAAGTGTCAGCCCTATGCTCTTTATTATAAGCCTAATAATAATTCTTTCATGAAAAAAATGGAGAAAGAAAAGAAAGTGAAAACAATGCTTACCCTTGATTCCCCAAAGTTTACTTATGTTGGAAGGTCTCCGGTCAGAGAAGACGTCAGCTTGCTTATGCATAGCCTCCCTGACCGTGCGAAAATCGTTCAAAATAACGAAGAGACTTCGCCCAATTCGAACGCTAAACACTTTCCCGTACTGCCTGGACCATTCAGTGAAAACGACATACGATGGTGCATGGCGAAAGGCAAACAAATGACCAAAAATTGGCCACCCCGACGGTCCGGGTGGGAGATTCCTTGGTAGACGAATACAGTACAACCCCAGCAGGAAAACCACCAGGAAAATAATGGCCGCTTGGAAGCCCAAAACTTCCAATAACTCCTGGATTCTCGCCATGATTTTGAAGTCTCTGAATGTTTGGATAAGCAAAGCATACATATAGAAAGCTACCACCATAGACGAATGCTAACATATGTCTGCATGAACTGCATTGTATTCAGTCATAGAAGTATGGCTTTCTCATTGTGCTCGATTGGGGCTAATGTGCAGAACAGGAGTGTAGACTGCACTACATTCAGCATGGTGGCCCTGAAGGGTCATATCACACATCGCAAATATCTTTGATAATACTTGCGATGTCGCAAATATTACTGCAAGTATCTTTGCAAAAATTTGCAAATACATTTGTTATGTCCCTTCAGGGCCACTGTTATGTTAGGGATGTTTCACGTCATGGGCTTATCAGCAACGTGCAGTTGACATGTACATGTACATTGTATGTACGAATGCCAGTCATCTCGCCCCCTGCAAAGTCGCCAACTAGCAAGCTCGCCCCTCCAATTACAGGCTCGTCCCTTAAAAAACGCCGCTGTGGCGTGTTGTGGTTAGTGGCGTTGGACTCAAGCTCTGGTGACCGAGTCATCGGAGTATGGGTTCGAGTCCTGGTCATGACACTTGTCACGCTAACAGATCCAATAACTACAATGGCTTGTTGTTATTTACTCACATAATTTATATGCACCAAAATCTATTTCTCGCGTATGGCAGGAGTGTGGATTTGTCCAGAGCGCGATAGGGTAGTGTGCCTGTCATTTCAATTTAATCAAAATCAGAAACATGATAATATACAAAACAATGTATTTGGCGTTTTTCTTTCCACGGTAATGCCCTCCTGACTAACTTTACAGAATGTGTTTATTTTGGGCTTTCGAAGTAACATAAAAATTATTGAGTTAAAACACAGCCAGTTAAGACATTTTAATCGGTTGTCCAAAACTTCTTCAACCTAAAAAAAAGTGAGGGAATAGTTGGTTGGTGCCTATGTGGTACCCTGACTTCCATTTCACGAATTTGTTTTGCGTTCTGTTAAAATAGGATAGGATTCTTCAGCGTGTTGTAACAGATGCCTTCGCTGATTGTACTGTACTGACCATTGCTGTATTAAGTGAACTGTTGACATTTTTGTACCGCGCATACATAGTAGCAATTAATCAATGCTTTTACATCATCACTTGTTACCAAAACTAGACACGACCGCGTCCCTTTCTTTACAAAAGTAAATATTGGGTACAAATAAAATGAGAAACATGATAATGATGAATGCATAATGAATGCATGTCATTAGAAGAAAAAATGCTGGGTAATTTGGGGACAATATTACAGATAGGGAAGAAGAAAAACCGGAAAATTAATTTTCCCAAAACGATGGATAAATTGAACTTTATGTAAAGTAACTTCGTCATCGGCTCCCCTAGAAGAAAACAAAGTTACCATCGTTTTGGACTTTTTTGACGCACCATAGTGGACAATAGTTTAACTATCTAAGAGAAAAACATTAATAATTTTTTTTTTTTTTTTTTACTATTGTATAGCGTAAATTGGCTAGTGCGCAATGTTCACATGCATAGTTGCAAGCGGTACATCAAACGATTAGGGGGTAATTGCAACATTGAGGGCGCTAGGCACGCAGCGGCGGCAGCAGCAAGTATAAAAGGGGGAAGAGCGCGCAAGTTGAGGCAGTACAAGGATTGGTCTGACAGTGGGGACATCGCAAGTAGTGTGCGGATCGTGAGGCCCTTATTAAGGTGAGGCTGAGTTGGTTGTGACAATAAAATACTTGATAACTGAGAAGTGGATTCTCTGTCGGGTTATTTATTGGTGTGCCTCCCCTGCCCTCGTCCATCCCCGCACCGCTGGACTGGATTGATCCCCAAACTTGAGGTTCTGTGCGTGAGGCGGTATACTTCAGCCTAAATGGACTTGCCCCCGGTGCCCCGCATCTAGGGAGCGCGCCCGCGAGACTTGGTGTGGTTGCCGGAGTGGTGACCGTAGCAGGGAGAATTCGCCACACTATTTTGGGTACACCAAGATTAATTTCTCATGTGATTAATTTATTCAAATTGTTGGCTCCACAGGTCAGCAAACACCTCCTATAAAACAGAACGGTGTCCCCGAAAGCATCACAATAATATCCACCATTGCAAAGCCTTAAAACCTACATTATTCGCGATTATAACCATTTTTTAGGCCTCGTATTGATTCAAAGTGCCGTGGAATGAATAAAATACTCGCTTACAATTTTATTTGACTTGGTCTGTCTTTCTCTTTATGCAGCATCGCATCGCAACCCTAATGAACTCTGACTGGGTTCTGGATCTGGAAAGTGGCAAAGTGGCAGAGTATGGAACGCCCAATGAACTCGTGAAAAAAGAAGATGGACTATTTGCTTCACTCGTGCGAGACACTAATCTCTGATCGGCTTTCTCTTTGTGTGTGCAATGTAGCCTCGATGTGAGGTTAACAGCATTACCTTAATTTAATCACAATTCAAACAAAAGTTATGACTCTGACTGAACTGTTGAGCCTATTTGCTCACAACAATATTTTTAATGTTTCAATTAAAATGGGCCAACTGGCTCATTTGTATTGAAGACATTTAAGAGTAAGGCCTAGTCATGTTTGACTCTCGAGTGATACCGACCCCGACCGTGTTGCAGATTTATAATTGACTCACATGGTGTAATCGTTTTGGCTTTAGAATGATTTCTTGTGGGGAAGAAATCATTCTAAAGCCAAAACAGTTGGCCCACAAGAAATCATTCTAAAGCCAAAAACGATTACACCGGGTCGTTTATAGTTGACTCACTAAGAATAGTCAAGTCACACTACTCAACCAAAAACTCGAGGGTCAGAATTGACCCGGATTCCGGATCACAGGGGGACTGATCCCTTTATGGGTCACTTTGACCCGGAGACCGTGTCAAAGTGACCCGGAATCCGAATCAAATGTCCAGATTTTAACCAAATTACGGGTAACATTGACGCAGATTCCGGGTCAAAACTGACCCAGAAATGGACCGGGCCCACTGGGAGCTGGAATCCAGGTCAACTCTGACCCCTGAGTTTTTAGAGCGCCATAGCCATGTTGGACTCCACAATGAACATTTATAATTGACCAAGATCGCTCAGGTTTGACTTTCGAATGATACACAAAGGTCCGACTGACTTGATTGGGTTATTTATGTATGTATATACTTATTTATTTATTTGCAATATTACAACTGATATCCCTAAGGGCACTGTTATACAAACAGTAAAAAGTAAAATTGTAATGTGACAGTTAAAAAACGTATGTTTCCGTAATTATTCATTTATTCATTATTCACTCTGTTTGAGCGCCCCCCCCCCCCCCCCGGCGGCAGCCCATTTTAAATTTAACCCTGCGGGATCATTCTGTTCCATGACGTCGGGAGAAATGCATCTTGACTTATGCTCCGTTATTTATCCTGACAGATCACAATAAATAACAGAGTGAAGACAAGTTATTTGTGCCGCAATCGTTCATTTAAAACCGGCCACAGTAATAAAAAAAAAACTAAAGAGCAATTCAGAAGAGCCATGAATCAAAAACAGAAAACTGAGTGTAAAACAAAGCAAAAATATTACAGGATAAAAGGAGAAAAATTTAAAAATGTTAACCACATCACAAAGCATGGTACAAAGCATGATAATATAAACATTAAAGCCACAAAAAAACTTTACACACCCAAAGGAGTACACCGTACGCTCTGCAGTTAAGCAAAAATATTACAGGATAAAAGGAGAAAAATTAAAAAATTGTAAACCACATCACAAAGCATGGTACAAAGCATGATAATAATTATAAACATTAACTGAGCCAAAAAAAACTACACACACCCAAAGGAGTACACCGTACGCACTGCAGTTAAGCAAAAGAGGCAAATATTTCAGAGTTTAGTTAACTTTAAAACAAGTTCAGATAAACGCAGGTTAAGATAATACGCACTGCAGTTCAGCAAAAGAGGCAAATATTTCAGAGTTTAGTTAACTTTAAAGCAAGTTAAGATAAACAGAAGCCAGTTACAATCAGAACGACAACAGTGCTAACCAACACACACACACTAAAATCGGAACTAACACCATTTAAACAGACATCCCATCTCAGCAACAAAGACACAGTATTAGAATAGTAGGTAAAAACAAGTAAAAATTAAGACACAAACCCAACCCAAAGAAACAAATCCAAAAATAAAGATTATTATTATTATTATTTTGGGGTTTTTTTTTTTGCTTTTTTTTATTGAAACGATTGTTGTCTGCACTATAGTAGAGGTAGATTAACAAATGGAATTCAAATGTTCTAACAATACTCATTATACATTGATTACTTTAGTCCTCGGTTTGAATGCGAGGACCATGTACACACTCATCCACAGTCCTTTGTGACATACACTGTGTCGACATTTCTTTGTCATCGTGCAGTTGAGAACAATAATCTTTAAAACCACCGCCATTTTGATTAGAGAGTGTTTTGAGAGCTGGTTTTCGGACACCAGGTTTGGGAACGTGAAGGTGAACTGCTTGTCGACTAGGTCCAGAACCCAGAAACATTTCCAAAATCTCCTTGAAGCTCAGTTTGACTCAGATCTGCTGGTGGCACAGATCTGGTACGCAACTGGACTCAGTACAATTCCAGCGACTCCATCTAGTGAGGGGATTGGTTCACCCTTTGGGAACGTGAAGGTGAACTGCTGGAGCATACTGACGAACAAAATGAAGAGTTCGAACTTGGCGAGACCCTCACCCATGCAGGCACGGCGTCCTGTCAGGATTGATACAAAACGCTTTTGGTGAAGGTTTCAAGGTTAAAATTGGCGCTAAAAAAAGGGCCTAAAAGGATACGTTGCCTTGGGATTGGGCGCTTTTGGGCTATGAAAAGTGTTTGTAATGAAATGAATACGGTTGCAGGTGAGTTTTCTTTATTAGTTAATAAGCCTAGTTGAAACAATTTCAACCACAATAGAGTAATTCGACTTGAGCGTAAAACTTTAACAAAAAATGTCCGACCATCACCGATATTACCCAAATGTTGACAAGTTCGGAAGATTTTGGATATTTTCAGAGCAGGAAGAAATCCTCCTTTTTAATCACGTGACATTGGGCGATACCAGACGTTTTATTTTTTTCTGCAGTCCGAAATTGCCACTGTCGTAAATGATTTTCAATGGGGAATTTTTGTTTTGTTTTGAATCGATTCCAAAGAGGGAATCCTTAAAAAGAAATAGATTTTTTTTTCGAGGATAGCCATTCTGAACTGCAGAAGAAAATAATTGCATACCGGACCCTACAATCGACAGAGAATAGACAGAGATTATTGGGTATGGGAAAACTTTGGGAGCCGGTCCCAATTTGGCCGGCCAAGTTACCGAGTCCCAGTCAAGCTACAGGCAATCGAATATCAAATGCAAATTCCGATAACTTTATGTGAAATATTTGTAAAAATTTAACATCATGGCCACCCAAAAAATTATAGCAACATAATTCAAAGGGAAATATTAATTAATATTAATGATTGGTATTAATAATGATCTTTAGAACTGGTGAGCTTTCAGATTGAAAGTTTTAATTTTTAGTTTAATTATAGGTTTTCACGGTCAATTTCAGCAAAAAATAAATCAGTTTCATCAACACACATTCAAATTCACGCTTGTTTCCCCGAATCCATTCGAACTAGTTTGTCCAGTGAATTTTAAACTGTTGAAATTGAATGCTGATATAGCGGAGCATTTATTTTCAAACGAAATTGAACGAGTCGGTGTAAATTGATAAACGATTTTTTTTTTTTTTTTTTCAAATTGGCTAGGGAAAACTTTTAGTAACGTTCAGGTAATACATGTATAAGTAAAGATCTAATCAGATGGGTTTGTTTTTTTTTTACTTGGATGAAAAGGCTTAATGTGTCAAAAAATAATCTTACCTGTGCCGAAGGGGATGAGTGATTCATGGTGAACTACAGTCTTGCCATCAGCAGAGAGGAATCGAGCCGGGTTGTATTTCTCCGGCTCTGTCCACGTGGCAGGATCGTGATGCAATGCCCACACGTTGATCAACACGTCTATACGGATTTAAACGCAGGAATGGTGACACGTTGTTACCTATTCTGGTTTATTGATAAATTCCCAACTAGCCCAAATCCTTCTGCTTTGTATATCATCCTTGCCCATGTGAAGGGTTCAGAAGTACTGGGGTTTTAAGGACAATGTTGTGAAGGACATAGGCGTACGAGACAGGGGGGCAAGGGGGAAAAGTTGCCCGAAAAAAAATCGGGCAAAGAAGAAGAATGGCTCTTTGTTCTACCTCCCGGAGTGTATGGGTGAGAACAGACAGAAAGCCTGGTTTCACACTAAAACACCCTAGACGTACAAGCCGGGGCGGGGACAGTTGCCCCCCCCCCGGAAAAATCGGCCAAAACAAAGGGGAAAATTCGGGCAAAGCAAGCTGAAGAAAAATGAAAAGACGAAATTAGAAATTTGTGTTTTTTACTTTTCTTTCTCTGTGAACATTTTTCGGGCAAACTAACCCCTCTGCCCCCCTTAAAACCAAAGTGTCTCCATACGCCTATGGATATAGGAGGAACCAGATCGGACACACTGGTGGCACATTTATCATGAAATCATCTGTAGAAAAGACAGAGGCTGACCACAGACCTACGGTGGGAAAGAGGTTGTATCGGTGATCCCAAACTCTTCTCACCAACAAGATTAACAATACCTTCTCCCACTTGGTTTTCCTCTCGAAAATTGTCAATTATGTATTTCTAAATAGTTGTACTATCTGAAGGAATCCCTTACCTGTCTGCTTAGGAATCTTATAGCCATCTAGAATGGTTTCTTCTGAAGTCAGATGCGGCACAGCAAGAGGAGCTACGGGACGAATGCGATGAAACTCCAAAATGACGGCATTGCAGTACGGCATATTAGGACTGTCAGCCATTGATGGTTGGCGGTCTTCACCAATGACGTCCTCAATTTCAGATTGAACCTGTGGGATGATTTTTCTTTTTAATTGTTGCTTTGTTTGAGGTTGAGGATGTCATAAAATGAAGAACAACAGAGCTTGTACGATTTTTTGCATTCAAATGGACAGGCCGCCAGACCATGCCGTTGTCATAGGGTATTCTGTCCTCCGGGTAATGTGTCCACCATACGGTAAACTAACGTTTATTCAAAACTAGGAGTTTATTCAAAAGAGGGCGCTATCAGAAGGAGTTAGTACACAATTCGCCGTATGCTCGGACAGAATCTCCTGCCGGACAGAATCTCCTTCCACACCGTACATAACAAATAATTGCGTTTGTAAATGTTAGCACTGCAAGTATTTTTGATCAGAAAAGCTACCCCCTGTGCCATTCCGTGCACATACTGCAGCGAACACAAAACTGTATGCTGTGTTTTGGGAGGATAGCCCCGCCGGTGTGGAAGGAGATTCTGTCCGGCAGGCGATTCTGTCCGGGCATACGGCGAATTGTGTACTAACTCCTTCCGAAAGCGCCCTCTTTTGAATAAACTCCTGCAGCCCACGTTAATTTACCGTATGGTGGACACATTACCCCAGGACAGAATACCTTACGACACCGGCAGTGCCCTGTCGGATCATAAAGCAATATGTTCTCACGGAAGCTGGTGTGAACTTCGTGTGAACTGTACCGTGATTTGACGAATTCACCGCGGCCAATTCACTAACGTATAACAATGTATAACAAATTGTATGAGGACCAGAGATTAACCAGGTGCGCTGGAGTGGAAGTAGGTCAATATTGTTTGGCGCCCTTTTCTAGCAATGTGTTGCGTGTATTTTCTGTTGTTAAGGAGTTGTGGAGTTGAAGTGTCCGTTTGAGGACGTGTTAAATAAAGTTGCTTGGATTGAACGTTGAATTCTGATTGTCGGTTGTGTTTATGTTAGCGTTTTGCAGCAGTGAAACCAAGAACACAGAGAGTCCACGCTACAATACCTATCATCATCGCGTACAAACAGCTTGGATGTATTTTGACTAGGCCTATATACTGCTCCCATGAACCGAAACCCTGTCTAGCTAAACCTACTGCGATCCCATATTTATACTTTTTATGAACATTTCGTACACTCGAGGCATTTTGTGACAACATTTTCGAAGTTGAATGCTGCCCACAATGGGTTAAATGTGAAAGTTTATCATACCTTATTTCCTGTTTAAATTACGATTTTTACTTCTTTCATCAATAATGTAGATAATTTCTGATATTAATAAGAGCTTTAATGAAAATTTAACATTATCGCTGTCCTACATTCCAAAAGGAGGTTCAGAAATTGTAATTTATCATGAGAAAAAGTGCAAGGTCAAAATTTCAACGACCTTTAAAGCACAAATCACGTGACCCAAAGCACTTAAAGTTTGGCTTTTGTAGTTACTCATACTTATGAACAGTCTTAGCAAATATAAAGAAAATCAAAGAGACCATTGTGTGCGTGTTGATTTGTTACGGTATGATCCTCCTTCGATAAAGAGTTTTTAAAACAATTTTGGTTGCTGGATACATTTTTTCGCAATATTGGCCAAGTTTGAAAAAGGACCATTTGTCGACTAGCGGCTGATACTTTAAACTGGTACTCGTGCTCAAAAACATGTGCTGGGTACCAGTACATATCGACCTTTAGTCGACAAATGGTCATTGTGCGAACTTGGCCAATGTTGTTGCTACCTTTTTTTGAATGTCTGGATTGAGGGCCATGAACATCAACAACCACAGCAATGAGTTGGATGTGGTGTCCGTACCGGCGGCGAATAGGTCAAAAATGGTCTGAGTGAGGGCTTCGTCATCGAGGGCATCCTTCACAAATTGATCGTCATCTTTGCCGCTGTTTTCCCGCCGTTCGACCTCTGCGAAGTGCATGTCAATGATGTCCCGGATGTCATTCTCGTCGTAAGATTCCCGATGTTCCTGAAAGACGGAATAGCATATTAAAGGTAATATTTAGAGGATCTGTAAAAGCTGACAGCGCAGTGTGATTCCATGTAGAAGAAAAAAAACTGTGAAAATTTGGGCTAAAGTGTCTGAGCCAGGAGAAAATAGTCAAAAGCTCCGTGCACACTTTTCAGCATGTAAACACATTGTCCTTAATTTAGTTGTTACAATATAAAACTAAATTGGGGGTCTTCAAAAAAAAAAGTTTAACTACATTGACATTATTTCAGACAGAACTATTTTTTCATTGAAAAAAAAAACTGGTATGAACTTCATAATCAATCAGCTTTCTGACTGACGCTAGCTTTAAAAGAAAATCAAGGAATACCAATCCTGTATTCTACCTATAAGTTGCTCTTCAATTATTGACATTACAATTTCATTCGTGTACATTAATTTGTAATTGTCTTTTGAAGAAACAGAACCTCTCAAATTTCCTAGAGCCAAAGTATTAAGGCAAACTAATGAACAAAAATAAAGACGAACGTTTACCCTCAGTAAAGATTTTGTACGCGGTTTTATTTTGGCTGATTGGACCCGCAAATTTAGATTTAAATCTAATTAGCTATTTTTGTAGATTGGAGAAAGGTATAAACTTTCATTTAAGGTGTTGAACGAAAAAAATCCGCCATTGATAAGTGGTGGTTGATTAAAAACTAAGAATGAATTATTGTCGGGATCATCTCACGTCCGTCATCCATGAACAATTTTGCACGTTATTTGTATTTTGTGCATTGTCCGTGGCGTAATGTTATGCGAAAGTTGTGCATGTTTTTCGATTTGAAAACAGCATCATCAAAAGTTGATCACTGTAAATACACTTGACAAATTTCAAGACGTTAAAAATAGTACAGTTTACCTGAATGATTTTAGAGATGAATTCTTTCAGGTACCCAGTGCTTTCTCGCAAACGAGCGTAGAGGGGGGTATGACTTAGCAAGGCAATTATGTTAATCAAGGCTGTTGGACCGTGGCTCAACTGTTCTCGGAGCATCACAATGAGACGAGCAAACTTCTCATCCGAGTAGTCGAACCTGTCGCCAAAGCATATTTTACAAATGATGTTGGAGACGGCGTTGATGACTAGGTGCGTGGGATCAAAGGGGTTTCCCTTTTGCTCGGCGAAGCCTTCGAGGAGGTAGCGTGCTTCCTCGTTGATGGAAAGCTCAACACTCCTCTTGCCCATGCCAAAGCTTCTGAGGGCACCGAGCCCGAAGCGGCGGCGTTCCTTCCAAATGGCCCCGCTTGTCAGAACAATACCGCCTGTTTCAAAAACCGAAAAAATGACAAAAATGTATTTGACCCTGCGGGGAAAGGGTGGAGGTATGATAGATCTCCAGCACGTGATCTTGTTACTCAACAAGATTAAAATTTGTATACTACTAACGGCAGGTTAATGTTAAGGCATATACACTACTACAACAGGAAATCATCCTACAATTTCTCCAACAAAATGACTACACAAACCAAAACATTACGCACTGCTAAACATTAGGCCTATAAAAAAAAATGGTGAGTTGCCATCCAGTGAAAACATTTGAAGGGGTCGGTCGATTTTTGTTTTTTCTCTTTTTTCTTTTTTTCTTTTCTCCTTGACTGTCATTTCAAACGTATTGGAACTGATAGTATACGACATACCATGTTTTTTATGTTTTTCAATCTTGTACAAATAAACATTGGAAAGATCCATTCAGACTGATTCGGAATACTTTGCTGAAAAGTGTGATAAACCTATCGCTATTCTTTGACAGCAAATTCATCAATTTTTCAAGCAATGTTCAACGGGCCATTCGATTAAAAAAAAGTGTAGATTGAGTCATGGGTAAATGGGAATAAATAAAATAATTTTTTTTAGCACTTTTGGGTCGGTCGGTGGGGGGCAACAACCTTTTTTATAGGCCTTAGGAAAATAAGGAGAATTATAACATCAAATTATTATTGCTTAAAACCATCGGGAGACTTTCTATGGTTAAGGAGGGTGGAGGGGCTGATTTGCCCGAAATTTTACACAGATAAAAACACAAATACCAATTTCTAACAAAAAGGTTTTTTTTCTTCTTCTTCTTCTTGCTTTGCCCAAAATTTCACCAGTGATTGTCCCCCTCCCAAGCCCCCGCCTCCTACGCCTATGCAGAGATTAACAGACACTTTGAACTATTACAAAGTGTCTTCATGACAAATAAGTCATTTCTAGGTATATATGGTGGTCTTGTTGACACCTGCCTCCACTCGCTAAACGCCATTTTAATTCCTCTGGGCACGAGTGAGCCCTTGTTTTTATTTTTCTTTGTTGAAGGTCAATTTTAGCCTTTTAGCTTCCAACATCCATTATAAAATCTACCCTTACAAAGTGGCAGTCGGAAAAGGTAACTTTTCCAATAATTATTTCAAGTGGGAACAAAAGCCAGCCTAAGAATGCGTACAAAAATGCTGAATGCATTTTAACTGTCTTCTCGCAAATGAGCTGACATTTTCGTAGGTTGGTATTAGTGCATTCTTGATTTGTGCAATGAATGGAAACATTTACAGACACTTTACGAATGTCGACCTGGGGCTTTAATAGATGGTTTGCTCTTCATAAGCCTAATTCTAATTCTTTCATGAAAAACAAAATGAAAACAAGAGAAAGTGAAAACAACAAGTACATAAGCTTACTTACCCTTGATTCCAAAAAGTTTACTCACGTTAGAAGGTTTCCGGTCAGAGAAGACGTCAGCTTGCTTATGCATGGCCTCCCTAACCGTGCGAAAATCGTTCAAAATAACGAAGAGACTTGGCCCAATTCGAACGCTAAACACTTTTCCGTACTGCTTTGACCATTCAGTGAAAACGACATACGATGGTGCATGGCGAAAGGCAAACGAATGACCAAAAATTGGCCACCCCGACGGTCCGGGTGGGAGATTCCTTGGAAGACGAATACAGTACAACCCCAGCAGGAAAACCACCAGGAAAATAATGGCCGCTTGAAAGCCAAAAACTTCCGATAACTCCTGGATTCTCGCCATGATTTAAACGGTCTTTGAATGTTTACATAAGCATACGTATATAAAGCTGCCACCATTGACGAATGCTCAGATTTGGCTGTGTGAACTGCATTATAATGGCCACGGCGTGCGGCGCACCTTTATTGGTGCTCGGTACACGAACTGCATGGTGGCCCTGAAGGGACATATCCCACATCGCAAATTTATCTTTGCAAATATTTGCGATATCGCAATAATATGTCGCAATATATACTTGACATGGTACTATAGGGCTTTCGTAGAAACTATGATAACTGGTCACAATAGAAAGTGGAGTGGTTGACATTAAATGTCATAGTGCGCCGAACCCTGGTTTCGTCCCAGGACAGCTAGCTCTACATTATGTAAAGTGGTGTCAACAGGAATCATGCATTGGAGGGGCAAGAAAAGGGTGTGTTTTGTTTTGTTATTTCCTTTTTGGGTGTGGACATTTAGGACTATCTTACTCCAACTCCTTATTTTCCTTCACTGAAAACAAATATGGTGTTGGAGTAAACAAAATCCACGTTTGTTGATATTTAGTTTTTAAAAAGGCTATGAAGTGCCAGGGCAGCTCAGGGCTGTTTACGATCCCCAGGGAGCTGAGAAAGATTACAGGAATGTTGGTGGCCCAATGACCAGGGCTATATTAGGACTGGTTGTTATTATCATAATTATAGTCCTCCAGAATTAGAAGCGGTAATTTATTCTCCCTGTCGTCGTCGTCGTCGTCGTCGTCGTCGTCGTCGTCGTCGTCGTCGTCGTCGTCGTCGTTGTTGTTGTTAATGTTGTTGTTAATGTTGTTGTTGTTGCTGCTGCTGCTGCTGCTGCTGCTGCTGCTGCTGCTGCTGCTGCTGCTGCTGCTGCTGCTGCTGCTGCTGCTGCTGCTGCTGCTGCTGCTGCTTGTTGTTGTTGTTGTTGTTGTTGTTGTTGTTGTTGTTGTTGTTGTTGTTGTTGTTGTTGTTGTTGTTGTTGTTGTTGTTGAAACAAGATAGACAACAAGCAACTCACCGACTGAATACACATGGAGTTGTGTATGTATAGCTTACAATAAGTAAACGGACATCTCTCATACAAATCATGTGCGTTGAAAAACACGCTGCAGTACGCACACAGAAAAGTATAGGCAAATGCACATGCCCTACTTTGTATGAAACCAAAACTCCCAAAAGAAACTCTTATTGAGCAATAGTAACTGTTTCACATAAATAATCAGGTTGTGTACTTGCTGTACAAACCCAAAAAGGTTGGTTTTAGAAAATTTTTACACACGTACCAGTCAAATTCAAAACGACAACTTTTGCACATCAGTGCTGCGAGAGCTGTATGAAACGACATTAACAAAATACATGTTTCGCGGTGGCCGATACACTCCACCCACATTGCTCCAGTGGGCGGTCTATTTGCAGTTCATAACACTGCTGTTCATCAATAGTAACTGCACAATTGATTGCTATGGACCCTAATGAATATTCACACAAAGTTTCAATGAAATTTACATACTTTTACTGTATGTACCTATGCAATATTCAAAAACCAGTATGAAGCCGAAGTTGAGTGACTGTAATCTAATGACCTAGTTGCCGCGCCGCGTGCAAGTTTTCATGGCGCTGCAAGGTCACGCCATCCACCACACACACACACACATCACGTAAACACACGCGCGCACGGCGTGATCACTAAGAATATTCATTGCTTTCTAAGCCGCTGCGTGCTGTAATTGGTTCATGTAAATGACATGCATGACGTCGTATAGCTCATTAAAGTTTGTCACCGCGCCCGTGCAAACTTATTGTAATGGAGTTGTGTATGTGAACAATAACCCATATTTAAAATGAGTGCAAAACGATAAAATACTAAATTCTGATACCACATCCTGGCCATAATTCCCGAACTAAAGACACAAGTTTTACCCACATTTTAGCCTGAAGAGTCAGCGAGGAAGCGCGGATGCTAACAGTGGTCTACAGAAGCTTTTCATGGGGATACTGGAAAATCTTGATTTGGTAAATATTCTAGAGTATCCACTTTTACGAAAAATGTAATGCCGTCATGTTAAGATTGTGATAAGGTATTTGTATATCAATTCATTTTGTCAAAATTATTTTTATTTTTAATCCCCTCCCTATTTTTATGCTTGAAAACAAACAGTTACAAATCCTACGTTTCAAATATCCAAGCTACTAAAAATGCATGTGCCGAACTCACGCTGTCCCGCTGATTTTTTTTCTTTTGTTACAAATATGCCAGAGTATCCGCATTTAGTGTGCCTTGCAAGCTGACAAAACTTATGAAACTCACGCTGTCCTGCTGGGTTTTTTTTTGTTTTTGTTTTTTTTCTTTTCTTACATCGGCAAATATGCTGGAGTATCTACATTTAAAAAAATTGTAATGCCTTTATGTTCGAAGTTTGATAAGCTTATTGATATATTTTCTAACATCCTTTCTCTCTTAAAATGTTCGATTGAAATTTACTCTTTTCGATTGAAACTAGGGAAAAAAGGGAAAATATTTGTCCTTGGCCTCAATCGAAAAAAAAAGTGAATTGAAATCTAACTATTTTATTGTTGCCGTCTCCCCTATATTTCTGCTGGAGAACGAACAGAATTCAATTTTGCAAAACCCTACCGTTTCAAAAATCCAAGCCGCCAAAAATCAATTTACCGATGTAACTCACGGTGTCCGGTTGAACTGTTTGGTTACGTCGGTATTAAATATGATAGAGTACCATAGAGCTGTATAGAGTACGCACGCGTAGTGACCTTGCAAGCTAACAAAACAAAATTACCGATGTTTTTCATAGGTAAATGTGCAAGTATCTACATTTATTAAATTGTAATTCTTTCATGTTGAGAGTGAAAGCCATTTATGAATTTTCTGACGCGCTTTCGTTTACGTTATTTTTATTTTTAATCCCCTCCCTATATTTACGCTTGAGAACGAAAAGCATTACATTTTACAAAATCCAACCGTTTCAAAAAAACAAAACAAGCCGCCAAAAATGTATGTGAATGATCAATGGCCCACGGTGTTGATCAAGTCGCCCACCTCTTGGGCCATAACTCCGGAAACATAGATGCTATAGAGAAAGAATTTGTTTACCTACAGTTAGCTTTAGTGGTCCTGTATCCGAACTTTAAGGGTCATCCTGCGGCATCTTCAGCACCAAACTGACAGGCGGGGGTACTACGGATGCTGTTCAAGAGCATGTTCTATGGGATTTTTGTGCACGCAGCTGTCAGGGAGTAAAGAAAAAAACATTATCAATGGCCTTATCTATCTCCATGTTGGGGGGATCCGGACAATTAGTGTGACACTGTCCCAACTCAAGGGATCCCTGGCAATGTATAGTTTGGCGGTGGAGACAAGCAGAGAGGTTGCGATGAACCGGAGGACACCCGAGGACACGGGCTTGTGTGTACGTGAACAGAGTGGCCCAGGGTGATGAACTCGAACGAACCCTGAGCAGACCACAAATCAAGTCGCCCACCTCCTGTGTCATAACTCCTGAAATAATGATGCCAGAGAGCCTTCTTTTTTACCCGCAGTTAGCTCTGGTAGTCCTGCATCCGCAAATCAAAGTTTGATGGCCATCTTGTGGCATCTTGAGCCCCGAAACGACGAGCACGTGGAGATGCGCCAAATGCTTTTCAAATGTGTGTTCAATGACAGTTCAAACAACAGACATCAACGGTCATATCTCCCTCGACATTTGGAGGACCTGGGGCCGATTTCAAAAAAAGAGTTAAGATTCATCTTAACTATGTATTGCTATATAAGCAGAGTGTGATGTCACAATGCAAATCACTATAATGGAGATATTGACAACTCATCTTAAGATGAATCTTAGCTGTTTGTGAAACCGACCCCTGGACAAGTTTGACACTGTTACCAGCCGAATGATTGGCAGACATGTGTTGCCCAAAATGCACCTTGGCAGACATGTGTTGCCCAAAATGCACCTTATCTTATCTCTTTACAGAATGATGTAATAAAGTTTTTACTTTGTACACGAAAAACCCATGACTTTTCTACGGAATTCCGTGATAAACCTAACCGTTTCCCACTACCTCACATTTGAAGCTATGTGGTTATAGAGAGATTTCACGTGACGTCACCGCAGACGACGCGTCAGCCATTGAGTTTGTACATAGCTGGACCCAACATGGCTGCGAAATTAACTTTTTCCGGGGTCATGCAATCTCTCTATAGACCTTATGCACATGACGTCATTTGAGTCTAGGGCGCCCTCGCATACTGGTCAAAATGAGATTCCTCATTGGCCAATACTGTACTTGGTGTCTGCTGCTACCTGGAGTTCCAAAGTCTCCTTTTATTCATTTCTTTTCCTGGAAATAACAGGTTCGTTCCCTCCAAATACTATTTCGAACGAACAAAATATCATTTCGAGGGGACGAGAATATCATTTTGGGAACGACATACTATTTCGAGGAAACTGGATGATTTCGCGGGAATGCCCCACTCAACGGCTCTCTGAATATAGTTTCTGATATTAACATTTTGTAAAAACAATACCATTGAGCTCTGTTACAAAACATTCTACAGAACTCCGAAATATCAAAACATACAGATTTCATACCGGTGTGATGGACATAAATGTACCCCACCACTGCATATCGTGGTTCCACGCTTGTGGTTTGTTGCTTTTAGTCTCACAAACTTTTCATAATATTTCGGCGAGCATGCTCGAAAACTGCGAGTACTAACCTGCTTGCTTCCGAATAGGCCAAGTAGTTGTTAGTCTTGGAAGAAGAACCGACATCCTATTACCAAAGTTGGGATTTCAACTAGGGCCTTGTTGTACAATGGTCAACCTGCACGATGAATCGGAGAATTTCTCGCTGAAAATTATGTTCTACAAGGTTCACGTGTCCCACCATTACCTCTGTGTTTACGTGTTAATTTCTCCCTACTGTGAAGACAATCTTGTGCACGAAATAGAAGAGAGTCACTTGGTCAAGTTTCAAACGTGTAGAAAAATAGCGGTGGTTAAACTATTGCATAACTCAGTCTTCAAATAATGGTGTTTATTCCTCAACGGCGTGTCGTTGTGAACATTGAAATCTGTTGGTTCACAATGTGCTGCTCACAAGCTATCCGAGTGTGACAAGATTTTAAAACACCATTATTGTTTACATAATACACAGTGAAGTGGTCCTTTTTGTTTTTATGCAAAACATAAATGACATTTAGATGTCTGAGCTGTTGGGGCGATTGCAACGTGGGCATTATTATTCGAGTGCCTGTCAAGATCTCTATAGCATTGATGTCATCATGCCGCCATCTTAGAGGTAAAACGATGACGAAACAAAGAGTGCGTTCGACTAGCTTGCCCAGGTCGTCCCAGTTTGCTCGTCCGGGGTGAGCCCCAACGAGAGTTTTCAGAACGCCAACTTCCCTTTGTATTCATACCAAGCATCTTGGGACAGCTGACCGGAACTACTTTCATTGTTAGCATTACGTCCGAAACTCTTCCTGATTCACGCAAAGATCGTAAAATAATTATTCTCATGATGAAACTGCAACGTTAGTTTATTTTACAAGCCCAGCTTAAATCACTATAAAGTGAATTCACTTTAAATGTGTGTCAAACTTCTCGAAAGTGTTTCGCTGAATAAAAAACAAAAAATAGCGGCCACTGAGAAATGTCTTGTCGTGACGCTGTGCACCGGGGTCAGCCCCAATGTTACCTGCTCCAAAAGTAGGTTTAATACTGAGGGCTAACCCGGCAAGCCGAACGCATCCATCGTGTAGCAATGCACCGTGTCCAACTACAATTATTAGTGCAAAACGAAGTACGGGCTTGGACTAGGTTTGACAAGGACGGCCCTGCATGAGCCAATTATTTCATGTATCCATCGTTTTCAGTAGCTTTAACGGGCCTGAAAGAGATCCCGATGCTTCTGTTGTATCAAACCATTCATTTGTTTTCTTTATAAATCCTTTATAACAAAAATCAGCCTTATCACAATCAATTACTCCTGTCATACTTTTGTGGTATTTATGTTCTTGGAACTCGCTAAAAACTCAAAGTTATCAGGAAATATGGCAGGGAGACATATTGATGCCGTCCATTTTGTCTTAACATATGAGCGGCAAAACCCGCTGCGCGTGTCACGTGACCCTGCAGGGCATTTATAAACTAATTTGCATAATAAAATAATCATGCGTCCCCATTGGACGAATCACCACTAATTGGTCATGAACAGTTTTATTCTGAAATTATTATTTAAAAAAAAAATAAGAAATAAAAAAGCATGAATATTGTTTTTTAAAGTATGGCACAAAATTGATCAGAAAATTGTTCACAAGGCATCACTTGAAATGTGCGGCGTAACTGCCAGACTTCAAGAAACTAAAGCAAAATCCTTCTCATTGGGAAAATCATCGTTATTGGAGAGTTTTGTCTTTATCTGAAGTTACTATACCCCTTTACATAAAATAAACAATAACAGTCAATATAAATTTCAATTTGCCTTACACCGATGTGTGATAAGCACTGTAAACTCAGTGTTTCGAGTCCTGTGGCAAAAATCACACCTTTTGACACCTTTTTGGGGGTGTCACTCCAGACGAATTTACTTTATTTCTACACAGTCGTCACTCATCAAGAAAACCCCCACAGAAGACCTATTTGACAATAGTACATGATTACATGTAATAATCTCCATAACAATAATGCACTACTCATAAACATGAACGTCTTATTTTTATTAATATTCATTCCAGGCTACCTTACAAAATTGCTAAATACATGGTTACATGTTCAACACACAAACGCACCTGAGCAACAAACCCGTGCAAAAAACTTTGGCAATTTATACAAATTATTGTTTTGAAACTCACCAGTCAATGCAGAAACCCTACATATGAAATCCAGGAACTCTCTGTGTGGCTTACAGATCCATTTGGGGGCATTTGTGGCATAAATATGCCAACAAAAATGAAAAATGGATCGACGATGCAGCCCTGGCCAATCTTCCGGGGGAAACGTGTCAGAAACGTTTCCGAGTCGAGTTTACCTCATTTATATATCCATACGCATAAAATCCTGAATTGTTACCAGTAACCTACTACAGTTGTTCCCTCTTGCAGAGCTAAGGTAACTATAAAATACAAGTGAATTATCCTTAACCTATCCCACTAATTAGCTGGGTTTTTCCACATCTTTTTAACAAATTAGTAATTAACTATCCCCAACGCACTAAGTTGTTATACTTTTTACAACCCTTGACCTTGCATGTCACTACGCGGTCATGTGCATGATCTGTTCAAGTCCATGTTCATGTACGTGCAGGATAAACAATCATTATGGCACATGAAAAAGAGTTAGGCCGTGTCCGAATGAATGGCTTCGGCAGTGGCTAAGGCCGGAACGCCGAGGATTCCTAATCTTCAACGTCGTCGTTGCAGCCAGTGGCCATAGCCGTAGCCGAAGTCGCTTGATTCGGACACGGCCTTATAGGCCTACCCGTGATTGCCATCACCACATTAAACATACTACCAAATAAAAATTTGAACATTTCTTTCAAAGTGATCATGTTTTAGTGAGACAAATAGAAATTGTTTATGTTCTGGGTGGGATTATGAGCACATTCATCTGCCTTTTTCCTACTTTGACAATAAGTAGTGGCAGAAGTGTGAAAGAGCTGAGAATAGCGGCGATTGAGAGGTGAAGGCGGCGACCCCGGGAATGCGCCCCCAGTACAATCTGAGGACGATGCGGCCACGGACGCAAGTCTACGCCGAGTGATGATGACAATAAAAACAGACAGAGCTATCGGCCAATCCTGTGCATTTCCATTGATTCATCATCGTTTTACCTCTAAGATGGCGGCATGATGACGGCAATGCATAAGGTCTTTTGAAAAGCCCCGTTAATTTAGGGCAAACAGTTGACCCCAAAATGCCAGCCAAACAACCACTCACTGTACAATTACCATATGCCTTACACTACAGACAAATGAGTAGGATGGCATAATATTGTGCAAGCACATTGTCCCTTGGGCATGTATAAAATTTTGTTTGGGCTTGATAATGTTTTTCTTGAGGGACTCTTTTTATCTGTCTATACCATTTGAGAAGGGATTGTGTTCACCAGAACAACGCATTGCACGCTAAGAGGCCAAATAATTTAATTCGATGACGTAGCCGCGTTCGTATACAATGTGACATCACCACGCAGGGTTAACTATTTATTTCATTGGTAGTTGCCTGAACAAAGACACTTTTTATTCCCTAAGAGGCATTTACGGTTATCGTTTAAAGCAGAAATAGATTATATGAATTTAGCAACGATAAACTAAAGCTAAAGCAAAACAACAAACAAAGCATTATTGTAATAACTTGGTACATAATGCTCTCCGCACTACCATTGATGTTTTTTTTTTAGTCTTGATGTTAACATGTTGATACAATGTAAATCAAATTTGTGATAACCGAGAAAAAAAACCTAAATATATGCCCCTCACAAACATGCCCCCCTTATACCACCACCCATCCCTCAGCTCCCCCTAAAATTGTAGTCTGGGGACGCCATTGCCCCGTTACGAACGCTTGGTAAAACAAATTTCGAATGGACCAGGAGTAAGTACAAGTCCGGAAATTCCATCTTGTGAGGGAATTGGTTTACCCTCTGGGAACGAGACAGTGAACTGCTGGAGGGTGTTGACGAAGAAGATGAACATCTCGACTTTAGCGAGGTTCTCACCCAAGCAGGAGCGGCGACCTGTCAGGAAGTTGAATATAATTACAAACTTTTCAGACCATAGATTAATACCAGGCTGTGTATCCAAAATCTCAGCCAATCTTCGTTTTTCCCGCACATGCAATCACAAATCCAAAATGTTATCTAAAAACAATGGCAGTATAGTGAATGGGGGGGGGGGGGCTAAAAATCTAAATCAAGCTTGCTTGATCTGTAGACCTTTATAATGGCCTTTTGATCATTGGTTTTGTCCCCTCATCGCATAGGCCGCCATCGCCGAGGTCAAACAATGAGAACGCAAACTTGTGTACGCGCGCTATCATGCACAACTCTCAACCAATGATGGGTCTTCTTTTGACCTCAGTGAGGGCGCTGTTTGAGCCTGTGACGTCATATGCAAAGGGGCTATTTGGTAACTGATACTAGCGTAACCCTTACTAATTTAAGCATTTCAAGGCCAGTCAGATAAACCACATTGGTAAGTCAAAGCACGGAACAACAGCGCAGTGATATTTTATTTCAGTGTACCGTTTTCAAGCACTGGAAGTGTTCAGATGTTAGCACTTGATGATGCAATATTTTAATATACAGTAGTGACCTGATTTGAACTTGCTTCCTTTACAAACCGGAAGTTCAAAGAATTGTTTGAATCTCAATTGAAATGAGTTGAAATAAACTCATTTTGAGTTTGAACAAGACTTCGTTTACTTTTAAAGAAAGAAAAAAAACTGATAGTGATCTTACCTGTGCCGAAGGGGATGAGTGATTCATGATGAACTACACTCTTGCCATCATCAGAGAGGAACCGGGCCGGGTTGTATTTCTCCGGCTCTGTCCACGTGGCAGGATCGTGATGTACTGCCCAAACGTTGATCAACACGCCTGCAAATTATAAATTGGCAGAATGAGAATATAAAGAACGCACGTGGTTATGCATTCGGTATCTTATGGTGACCGAAGACGAACGAAAAGGTCTCCAAAAGCATTCTAAAGTATGCTCCATAGGGAAATTGCGTACAAAATCTATGGCCGGGTGTTAAGTATAGGGAAAGTAGAAAAAACAAAAATGAAAATCTCCATAGCGCGCATATTTGAGATTGTGTAGATCGAAAACTGTTTAACATTAGTCGATTTGCTATTGTGGTATACTGCAGACGGGCTCTTATCATTCGGAGAGTTCAGCTGTATGCTACGGGACCTGGAAAGGAACACCAGGGGGGAAACACCGTTCTGTGACCCGTGCGAATGATTCACAAATTCATTCGGACGGTCCAGTTTTTATTCATCCAAAGATCTAGTGTGAAGCCCCTACGATCAGATTTTCACCCATGTCCCTCTCCAGACTCCGTAGTATTTTGCGTTCGCTTACTCTTTAAAGCCATGTCACACGAGACAATTTACAGGCAACCAGTTCCAGGCAATCTCCAATAAGAACAGTCGTTCACATTTCACTTCTTTCATCATTATTTTGGGGGGATGGTAAGTTACAGCAAGAAGAATATCTTTTGCGCTGCCAAAATGTTTCTTTTGCATGCAGCGCAGTTGATTGCCTGCAAGTTGCCAGTAAAAAATTGCCCTGTGTGATATGGCCTTGAAAATATTTGTCTGGGTTCATTTACATGTGTGTTTTGGAATTGTGTATCCATCCAGCGTGGTTTTGTTGCTTGTGTAACGAGGCAAACCTAGGGGACCAACAGGGCGGACGCGCTGAATTTCCAAGATGACGGCGTTTGTGTACGGCAAGTTTGGACTGTCAGATGTTGACGGCTGGCGGCTCCCTCCAATGATGTCATCAATCTCGGACTGCACCTAAAAGGGTGATGTTAAGTTTTGTGTAGTACACTCAATCCTCGTTTTAAAGATTCATATTCAAGGAGCAAAATGTCCCAAAGCTATACATGCAGACCCCAAATAGCTGTTGGCCAAAATGTTACGTCATGAAGTCTAATGGGAGACTTTAGATCAGTCTTTTTTTTCACGGTTCTTACCAGTATAGTACGCACGCTCAGGACTACGCTAGCAATACTGAGCATGTGCGGGCATGCACGGGCATGCACACGGAACTGTCAAAAAAAGGACCGTTGTGTCTGCTGCCGCCAGCGTCTCAAAAATCTCCCATTGATGACGATTGATAATCAGTTCAGACACTGTCCGTAAAAAAACACTGATGACCTGGAAATCTGTGGGGCTAATTTGAGTGAAAGCTGACGTGGTTTTTAGCTTCTTCCGGTACACAGGCGTCAGCGTTTTGATAAACAGCATCAGTGATGTAAGCCCGACTTAGATTATCATAAAAATTAGATACATTTTTAATGAAAAATCGGTCAACTTGGGAAGCTGTTTTTACAGTTCCTTTGCAAAATTCATCCCGAAACAGATTTGAAAAGACATATAATTCAACCTCCACCATTCATGTACCACGACTTTTGGGAACAAATTTGAACGAAGTTTGAGGCACCCTGAGAGAATTGAGCGTTTTCACACTCTTGATCCAGCCTGTAGAGGTCGACCTCCTTCCTTGAGCCACGAGGTCCTGGAAGCTCCTAGACTTGATTTCAAGTCTGAGAATGTTGTTATTTTGTCTATACCGCACAGTCCTTTAGAAGGCCCTCTACCGGCTTATATCGGTTCGAACCGAAATAAGCCGGTAGAGGGCGTTCTAAAGGATTTCGCGGTATAGAGAGGTTGCAAGACCGCGGGAAACGTTCGTTTCGCAGCCATGTTGGGTACGGCCATGTACAAACTCAATGGATGGCGCGTCGCCTGCTAAATGAGTTCCAGCGTCTGTTTGTACACACGGCATTAGAAAAAGGGCTCGGGTGACGTCACGTGAAACCTCTCTATAGACAAAATTAATAACCACATTCTCAGACTTGAAATCAAGTCTAGGAAGCTCCAAGATGATGAGGATAATGAAAATCAGATAAGTTATTTGTGGAACTACCTTCCTTTGTATGTCTGGGTAGAGGGCCATGTACATCAACAACCACATTATTGCGTTGGATGTGGTGTCTGTACCAGCAGCGAAGAAATCAAAAATACCGCGACCCAAGGTTTCGTCGTTGAAGGCGGCCTTCCCGAACAGAGCGTCATCTTTGCCGCTGCATTCCCGCCGCTCGACCTCTGCGAAGTGCATGTCAATGATGTCCCGGACGTCATTCTTATCGTAAGATTCCCGATGTTCCTGACAGAATTAAAATGGGTATGATTTGTGAAAATTGTTCGAGCATTTCCATCAACCTTAGAAGGGGACACAAACCAATGCAAAATACATATCAAGTTCTGGTGGCTTAGTCATCATGGTACGGGTTCGATTCCCGGTCATGACACTAGTGCCTTTGTGCAAGATGTTCTACCACAATTGCTTCTCTTCACCCAGGAGTAGAAATGGGCACCTGTAAGGGTATAGACCTTTATCATGGTGCGGCCATCTTGATTTTCTCCCATTCAAACAAATGTAACCAAACCGAGGCTGGAAGGGCCTTTTTGTCCTTTTTGTACAATGAATATTAGCATTATATATCCTATATTGGATACAGGGAACATGACCAAGATGGTTGCAGCATGATAAAGGTCTATGGAGGTTGATGCTGTTATTGAAAAAGCATTCGGAGCGACACAGCAGCTCGGGACTTTATTCCCCAGGGAGCTGAGAACTAATGTAAAGTGCATTGAAATGTTGTTGTTTTGTTTTTTTAATCTGAAAATGTGTTAAATTACCTGAATGATGTCATCTATGAATTTATTGAGAGAGCTAATGTTTTCTTTCACGTGCGAGTACAGCGGCGTGTGGATTAACCAAGGAATCGAATTGCCCAAACATGTTGAACTAAAGCTCAACTGTTTCCTGACCCTTAACAGGAGTTGAGCAAACTTCTCATCCGAGTAGTCGAACCTGTAGCCGAAGCATATTTTACAAATGATGTTGGAGACAGCGTTGTTGACTAGGTGTGTGGGATCAAACGGTTTTCCCTTTTGCTCGGCGAAGCAGTCGAGGAGGTAGCGTGATTCCTCGTTGATGGAATGCTCCACGCTCCTCTTGCCCATACCAAAGCTTCTCAGGGCACCGAGCCCGAAGCGGCGGCGCTCCTTCCAAATGGCCCCGTTTTCAAAGACGTAACTGCCTGTTTTCACGATAGGGAAACAACAACGAACATTTACAGTGCGGAACTCATGAACATTTAGTGGGTTTTACGAAACTGTGTCAGAAATTGTTCGGGCCCCCGAGTTTTTAGAGTATAGCATAGTGGGCGCAAGGCAGTTTCTCGGGATCAAAATTACCACCTGTCGTGGACAGGTCGGGCAGGGGAACAAAAGTAGGAAGGAGGATCCCTCCACAAGATGAAACAAGTCACACTTGGACATTATACCATGTCCAATGTGGCAGAGGGACTCCTGCCCCACCCCCAACAAAAATAATCATTGTTATACTCTAACACAGTCTTCCCCTTCTGTACAGAAGTACCCCCAAAATATCCTCGTTTTTTTCGAAACCGGCTTACCTGTAACTCCAAACATTTTGGAGATGTTCGAGAGAATTCTGTAGGAGAAGACATCAGCTTGTTTGTGCAGGGCCCTTTTGATGCAACCGATATCATTCAAAACAATGAAGAGCTTCAGACCAAGCCGAATGCTAAAGACTTCTCCGTACAGCTTGGACCAGTCAGTAAACACGACGTGCGCTGGTGCATGACGTAGGTCCAGCATGCTGCCGAAAATTGGCCAACCCCGCGGTCCCGGCGGCAGGTTTCTCGGCAGGCGAATCCAGTACAATCCCAGCAGAAGAACTACCAGGAAAATGACGGCCGAATTTAAACTGGTCAATTCGAATAACTCAGTGAATGTAATCATAATTCTGACCACAGGCAGCGTGTGATATCTAGCAACCTTCTTAGGTAAAATTAATACCGTTGCAAAGTGGCCTCAACGAAACTGTAGTTCATTTTTAAAGGTCATGTGTATTCGGTACTATAGTGTATCACCGATACACTCTGACTACAATGTTATGATTCAGGTGGACGACAAGGGCCGCCTGTGAATCAAGTGACTTTAAGCTACAACTTTTTAAGCCGTTGGCAGCAGCGACACCGTTGAATAATTGGTCTTTTCTGTGTTCCGGCCATATCCACTGCCGAGGCCATCAATAATTCGGAAACGGCTTCACGACCAATCTGGAAGGTAAACATCAAGGTCAGGATGTGTGTTTTTAAGGGCAACAGTTTCTAAAGAATGGGAACATGCAACAAATATTACACGACAGTATTTTTGGCTGGTACCCGTTTTCTGGGTAAGCTTTGTAATTGAACCAGCTTTATTCGAGTCCAGCAATGTTCTTTTATGTAACCGACAATAAATAAATAAATAACAAAAAGGGTGAAAGTACGAGAATAAGCAAGAGAAAAGGTAATAACACGTCAAGGTATCAAATAATTATTGAAGTCATCGATTTAGCATCAAAGTACAGTCTAGTTGACTTTTAGATTTGAAATCCCCCCCCCCCCTACACTGCAAAAACTGGGGTGTTAAATTGATTCTTTTGGTATCTGTATGTGCCACACCGATGTGGTGTTAATTTTACCAACAATAAAGCAATGGGGATAATTAACACCATATCGGTATTGTCACATATAGATACCCGACTGTGACCCAAACAACTCATTTTTGCGTGCACGATCTGTGGCCGACTTTGTCGTGCCCAAATCGGCCTGATCTCTCACATGAGATCACACCAACGACAGTCTAAGAAGTGACTTGGTATCTGGAAACAGTCATCCACACATATAGATACCAAGACGATCAATTTAACACCCCAGTTTTTTCAGGGTACTGTCAAAAAGAACTTTAGTAAGAACGGTAGCAGTAAAGAGGATTCCCTTGACAATGAGCTGCAATTTAAAGGATAGTTTCAGCAGGGGGGCAACGGGCTGAGGAACGTCCAGCCCGGCACCCACTCTTCAGCATTGTTAAAAATGCTTGCCAAATAAATCCTGCGTTGGTGCAAAGTGCGACCAAATTAAATAGATGAACATAAAATAATAATTCAAAGGCAATGGTTTCCGCACACTTTTCAGTAGCCCTATATTGTATTAAACACTTGTCGAGAACTTAAACGTACGCACCCCCCCCCCCCCCCCCCCGGTTCCGGTGGCAAATGAATAATGAATCAATGCTTAAAAAAAAGTTACAACAGACAATGGACGGGGAAAAAACACGTTGAGTAACATAATATGGAACCCTGGTAGCCGGAAACTACGCTCCACTTAATTGACCTTTCGCCTAAAAAAAATAGTTCCTGTAGAAACAAGGAATGAATTCACGATATAAAGTCAAGTGTACAATAGTGCAGGGATTGTTTTTATCAATATATTATTGATGCTTTCTTCTCTATTATTGGGACATCCGTCAACCTAGAAGGTTGCTGTTATCAATTTTAGCTGGTTTTTTTTAGGTCGAGTCAGTTTAGCCTACTTTAGTAATGATGGTCCCCCACAAGATATAATTTTTGTATTGTACTGTCAATTCCCCGTAATGTGTTATAGGTCAGTTAGGGAGTTTGACTCCAATGTCAAATTCAGTTTTGTGATGCACTCCTTTTCCAATAGATAGGGTCCTTATGAAAGTTGGGAAAAATACAAGACTCTAACCGCACATTAAAAACAATGTAAAAGGCCATTTTGTTTGAACAGGGGAAAGTTTGAAACATGAAGTCACTAGATATCAACAACAAATGGGGCTGTACAATCCACAGAGGAATTTTTCCATCCGTCAAAAAAGGTCAAATTCAAAGCATTACTGATTGAATATCATCCATATTAAGGAACTAAAAGAATTCCTTTGCAAAAATGTACGGACCCGTAATCTTTGAAATGTGACGTCATTGGACGTTTATGGATTTTGACAAAATTCGCACTGGTAGGGTATCCAATGGCATTTTACACCGTGTTAACGTGAGGTTAGAGAGGCTATTTTTATTCTACTTTCAGAAGGAACACTGACTAATGGAAAAAGAGAGCATCACAAAACGAAATGCGACCTTGGAGTCCCCTCTTGAAAGCTAATTTCTAAGTTTTCATTACGGCCCGTTTCGTTTTTCACGACCGCCCCCAATTCTGTAGATTTCTTTTGGTTTGTTTTCCCCTCTCCAAATGTGTCATTTTTCTCCAACGGAGAGTATTTTCAGACAGAGTTGTCACCGAATCCTCAGGCACGGTCCTATTGACGTGTAACGCAAAACCTTCAGTTTGATTTTGGGATGCAGTAGGTACACTGGGACTGGCAGGGCTCCGTGGTGGTCTGGTGAGGCAATACTACCGTGGGCAGTGAACTACGGCAGTCGTACAGCCCTAAACATTTTCCGGGTAATGGTGCAACTGCCTCGGACAAGGCTGGAAGAATTTCAGTTTGTGTTAATTCACTTTCAATACTGGTTCATATTAGAGGTCCTCAATTTGCTCTACTAGCCTCTTCCAGTTAGTGGACACATTGTGACTGCTCTGTGTTCCGACAACCCTGACGGAACATAGGGGTGACGGAACATAGGGATGATGGAACGTAGGGGTGTTGGAACATACAGGTGTTGGAACATAGGGGTGTTGGTGTGTAACCGACACAAAAATAGCCCTTTATCACACTGCAGCCATCTTTGTCAGACTCCCTTTTACACACAATGACACTGACAGTCTTAACTCTCAATTTATAAAAAAGGGCCCAGCCTATTTTTCCCTTCCAGTCTCAGTTTGGTTACATTGGTTTGAACTGAAGAAAAACAAGATGGCCGCAACATGCATGATAAAAGTAATTGTAGAATGGCAGGTAGGTGATGGTATTGTGCCTTTGATGATACATGCATGAAAATTGGCACACAGAGTATGTCATGAGAAAGATTTTAGGCTAAAGGGTCATTACTTTGAGATATGGTGGACACAATACTTTGACACCATTAGGTTTGGGTAAATCTGTCTGTGGACACTCAAACCAAACAGTGCACACGCATAGTGTCCACCATATCTCAAAACGGTTAATTGCAGATTTGTCCTTTGAAAAACAAATGTTAGTAAAATAACAATTTTCAAAAATTTCAAAATTTTTCTAAACTTTTGTTTAATGACAAATCTGCGATAGCCCTATAACCACATTATCTTTCTCATGACATAACACTGTGTGCCAAATTCCACGCTTGTGTCATCACAGGCACAATCCCCCCCCCAAAAAAAAATAATAATAAATAATAAATAAATAAATAAATAAAATACTTCCCCTGTCTGCCCGACTATTGGTAGATAGTGCTCTCCAGTTGTGTTCATAGTTACTCTTGTCCGTGGTTTGTGTTTCCTCATAATCGTGTTTGTTTAGGTTTGAGAATTGTCCTGTAAAAAAAAATTAAACAAATCTATCCTACCATGCTACCAAAAATGACTGGAAGACAAATTAAAGAACTGACCACTTCATGGTCTTGAGACACAAAACTACTGAAGCAACATCAAATGTTATTCGCATTGGCACTTGCCCAAAAACTCTGTGTATATCACACTTCTACATTTAACAAAAAACAAGTACATTATCAACGAATCGTGCTTATGCATGACACAGAAAGAATACATTTTAAACTTTTGCACAGAAATCACATTCGGCCTACAATACAAATATTTATGATATAAAATTCTTTAACAATTATACAGTATTATGGGTTTTGGACAATTAGTAACAGTAAGTATGCTTGCTTATGAAAATTGTAAAGCCAAACAATTTTCATTTTAAAAAAGCACTATAAAAGCATTGTCACACAAGGCATTTTTCACAGGCAACTTGGAGGAAACCAACTGCTCTGTCTGCAAGAGGCACACTGCCAAAACTCACAGTCCTTTGTGACATACACTGTGTGGACTTGCACGGTTGTCATCGTGCAGTGAAGAACAAGAAATCTTTAAAAACCACCGCCACTTCTATTAGAGAGTGTTTTGAGAGCTGGTTTTCGGACACCCGATCCCTTCAATATAATACACGGTTTTTAGCTATTCAATGCTGTACAGAAAATGCTTTCTGTTTTGAGTAAAATGAGTATATCTAATTCGCGAAAACACAGTATGGACGTGTGTAAGTCCACACAGTGTTTCCAGTTCCTACACAGTGTGGACATCTTTTATTGTCAGGTCCACACTTCGTATGTGGCGCATTAACAACTTCTGTGGTGGTGTCTTTGTACTTCCAAGCACATTCTTTGAAGACTTAAGTGAGGTTTTTTTTTTCTTGGGCTGTGTCTGAATTTGCGGCTACGGCTAAGGCTACAGCTGGATCACGGCTGGGTCACCCATAGAAACCTCCTCAGTAACAGCCGTAGCCGTAGCCGCCATTTTGGATACAGCCCTAACAGTTGCCCGCACATGGTTGCCTATAAAATGCCCTGTGTAACATAAGCCTCTGTCATGCGATTACCGACAATGAACAATGAGGGCGCTTAGCGGAAATATTTCAATATAATTTTTATGTCAACATTCAAAAATAAAAAAAAAAATACTCAGAAACGGCTCACCATGTTGAGCGAAATACTCTTAAGGTTTACTTCTGATCTGCTGATGGTAACAAAGTGTACAACTGTCAAATGGGTAATTCAGCTGGCTTGGAATTAGGTTCTTGATTTTATAGAGTGCCGGGCTGACCTACATGCACATAAACATCAAAGTTTTATAGACTTTTCAGGCTATTCAGCAACACTTTTGCTGATTTATCTGAGGGCAAAAAAAAAATTCGAAAATAGGATTACAGTAGGGAAGAAGATCAAGCCTGACTGTTCAGTCACTTTGCCTTCAAGATTACAACACTTTCAAGCAAAAGCATCTTCCGGGGAACATACAGTTAAAATGATGTTAAAATTAACCCTTACCCTCGCAAATCCTTCTATATCAAATTGCCAAAGTGAAGGATTCAGAAGGACTGGGGCCAGTAGGCCCAAGTAGCAATTGCTTATCACTGGGTCAGGCATTACAGTCTTATCCAAGTCCAAACATGTTGGTGTGGAGAACAATAGGAGTGGAGGATATTGGAGGATTGAGGTCATCTGTAGGCAAGTGGGCCCAGGGAGCAAATCTTAAAGTTGGGTTTCTTCTGAATTTAACTTGCTCCCCAATTTGCTCACAATTTATCCAGCTGGTACAATTAAGAATATTCTTTATTTTTAAAGAACAATATATTTTAAATACTCTTGCTTTTGCATCCACAACAGCATTGTTACTTGAAACAAGACAACAAATGTGAATGGTATAATAAGAAAAACAGTAAAGTCTGTCCTGAGCCTATATGGCACATCAGGCTGATGTTTTTTATCCGGTTTCCGTGGCATTAAACAATTAAGAATATTTCTACTCCCCCTGGACTGGATGCCAGTCCATCGCGGGTTAACTCCTCAGCTCTCACCGGTACCAATTTTGACTCCTGGGTGGAGAGAAGCAATTATGATAAAGTGCCTCGCTCAAGGACACAAGTGTCTCGACTGACTAGGCCAGGATTCGAACCCACACTCTGTAAAATTACCGAATTTGAGTCCATCGCGATAGACCAGTCAGCCACAACACCCCATGGTATACTATACACCTACTAATCAACGATGAACACCAACTATTTTATGAATGAATTATGGCTAGCTAAACAGCAAAAAACACAAGACCACTGTTATGTAAAACAGTCTATTATGTACTAAAACTTCTCAATAGGTGGTAAATTTGCATCGAGGGGTATCACTAAAACTTCGATACAAAAAAAAGACCATTCCCGTCCAATCCGTTTTAATCAAACATGGCCTGAGCAAATACAAAATTACAATGGTCCAGCTCACCCCTTCTTTCCTTAAATCGGTGGGAGAAAGTAAGAACTACATCTGGGTAAAATTGCCAAGGAATGATGGATGTACAATTTTTACACTTACAATGATCATAGAGTATGTGTTATCACAAGCGCATAACATTCCTAGGTTTTCTTATTGTGCTTTTTACATGTGTGAAGCGTCATTATTGTTAAAAGTCAAAAATATACAAACAATCCAACCAACTGCAAAAACTTGAAAAGAGGAGAGGAAAATCTAAAGATAAAATAATTCGCACTTGGAAAGATGACGATAAAAAGGTATTTCTTATCAAACAACTTCCATTACTCCTACATACACTAAAAGTTCCAACAAATACGACTCTTTAAACTGATTGCAGTGAATAGTCTGTGTATAACCCCAAAGGCTGATATGTCCAACAAACCATCTATGCATAAATACCTACATGCACTGGGTACAAATGAAAAAAAAACCTACAAGTGAGTGATCTGGTGGGAGTTGGTGTGTAATAATAGTATCTAGTTTTTAGACTCAAAGCACTTAATGTTATCTTTTTAAGACAGGCTTTGAAGTTTGAGACTCATTTATGTAGCACCGCCAAAAACAAACGGGGCAAACACCTTTTCTTAGCGATAAGTGTAACTATATTTTATATGCATTACACTACACGCGGGACCTACGGCTTTAAACACCAATGGTTAGTTGTCTTGCTTTAGGACACATGTGTCAAGACCGGGACTCGAACCCACACTCTGCTGATCAGGAACACCAGAAATGATTTTCAAAATAAAAAAAAACATACATACAAACTGCAATTAGTGCAAACCTCAAAACAGCGGACAAGGAATGATGGATGTACATTTTTTACACTTACATTGATCATAGAGTATGTATTATCACAAGCGCATACCATTCCTAGGTTTTCTTATTGTGCTTTTTACATGTGTGAAGCGTCATTATTGTTTAAAGTCAAAAATATACAAACAATCCAACCAACTGCAAAAACTTGACAAGAGGAGAGGAAAATCTAAAGATAAAATAATTCGCACTTGAAAAGATGACGATAAAAAGGTATTTCTTATCAGACAACTTCCATTACAGTTTATGCTTTCCCAAAAAGTGCACATACTAATGCAAACATAATTTGAAGACATAGGGTCCAATCAAAACCAATGTATTAGAAAATAAAACAAGTCTTTGATGATTTTAGTCTCTGCCGAGTTATATTTTGTTCACATTTTGCTGGAGACCAGCTACAAACGGCGTGCATTTCAACCCATTTTGGCTGGTGCCCTCCTTATGCTAGACAAGACTTAACATGTATCAATCTGCGCTTGGCAAACTTGCATGATGGCGGCCTTGCGGTGGCTTCCAATTTATTGCATTTACATCAAGGGCCGCATTTCATATAGCCGTTTAAGCAAAAAATATCACGTTACAATTTTCTGCTAAGCAAAAATACGTAGAACACCAGTCATAGATTGCATGTGTTACATGGTATTTTGGCTGGTAACCCTATTATGGCTTAGTTTTGTGCTAAAGCAGCTCTTTGAAATTGGGCCCATCTTCTACACAACATAAGCTCCCATTGTACAAGAAACATTGCTCTGCGATGAAACATGTAAATCTAATTTTTTTAAACTACCAGTACAAGGCAAAATAAAGCTATTTTACAAAGCTTTGCCAATCTTTGTCCTTGGGCTCAATTTCACTAAGAGCTAAAAAACACTCTTAATTGCTAAGCAAAGTGTGGCGTCACGATACAAATCACTATGGTAATACTGACAACTCATCTTAAGATGAATCTTAGAGCTTTGTGAAATCAGCCCCCTCTTTGTGGGTCACATTTTTTCTGCTAAAACAACTCTAAATGAGAGTCATTTGTGCATGCCGAGTGTAATAATATGTGACTCAGAAAACAGGAAACGGCTCGCTGAACTTGTTACATGAAATAACACATAAAATCACTCAATCCCAATCAGATTTCCACAAGGAATTCCTGGACGCCACAGTACTTAAGCAAATTGTTAAGGGCGTGTTGTGTAATACCTAGGCATAAGTCTCATATGCAGCAGTGTAGCAAAGGGGGGCCTTGGAGGCACTTCCTCCCCCCAAAAAATTTCCAGGGCCCCCCCCCCCCCAGGTGCCCCCCATAAGAAAATATAGATACATGTAGTTCATTAAAAGACATCTGGGCACCCCCCCCCCTCCCACCCACTAAAAATCAATGCCCCCCCACACTAAAAAGCAATGCACCCCACCCCACCCCCGTGCCTCCCCCACCCCATCCCCGGTGAAAAAAATCCTGGCACAGTGCTCATATGACATAGCTGACTTATCACACTACTACAAGTTCCTTAAAGTCAAATTACAGGGTTGGTAATTGTCGAATTGAAATTTGCTTACTTTTTATAATCTGAAAGCGCATAGAGATTATAAATTCATACCTGTACCAACCCCGAGTGAAATGTATGGTCAAAATCAAGGACAAAGAATTAAAAGACCCCCCCACCCACCCACCCACACACAAATCAATTTTCAAGTGCCACAATCAAAATAAACCCTATATGAGTATGCAAACAACTTCTGACCAAACTTTTTTTTATACTGTTTTCTCTAATAACACATGGCCACCTAATGAGAAGAATTTTCACGGCTTGGTTCTTTATTGTCATTATTTAAAACTAGAGGATCCAGGAACAATCGACTCTTCCTACTTTCCTTGGCTGTTTATCAGCTTTCGCAAGCCGTACTTTCCCTTTAAAACATTCCAAAAGTGCTTTGTACATATGCTCTGTACATATACTTTACGGAGTGTTGTGGCCGAGTGGTCTGGCACCCTGGATTGAAGTTCATACGACCGACTTGTTAGAATGCGGGTTAGTTTTGGTGCAAGACCTTCTCGTTTTGTTTTGTTTTGTCACTGTTTTTCCTACGAGACGGCTGTAAAGCTAGTTTGTAGATATTCTTTGGTTTTTTTTAAGAATGGTAATGGCTTTTGGTGTCTTACATTTAAAATTTATGCTAATTTGCACACTTGTATCGTTATTAATTAGTGGGACAGGTTGGTCTTGTGGTTTCTTTCCCTAAATTTCACCTCTGTGGACCCCGGTTCGAATCCCGAATTGGAGCCTTGCATGTGGATTGGGTTTTCAGTCCCTACCTGATTACGTGGGTTTTCCCCATTTGGGGTTTTCCTCCCACATCTAAAACTGAACATTTCGACTTGTTTCATATTCATCCTGTTAATGGATGTGTAATAAAATTTTTAAAAAACACTAAATTAGGACTACTTTTTTTATTACCAATGATATTCAGTGCCAAATACATACATCTATTTGTACCTGCAATACCTTCATGCTGTACAGGAACAAGGAAATAGTGGTGTATCAAAATATATCAACATTTACTTAAATGATTGTACCAACTGAAAGTAAATACTACAAATCGTTTTTGTTTGTTGTTTTGTGGGTTTTTTTCCCCCTCTACTGCCATTTTTTCCTGGAAGTGTTATCAATCGTATCGTCTAAAAGCAAGATTGATACTGGCACTTCACTTAAAAACTAACCTCAAAATATGCAGCGTTTGTTTTACTTTTTTGTTTGTTTCCTTAAGGAAACGGAACTTACTGTTGTGAAATTTATTCATCATCTTCAACAGACAGGCCATCACCAGTGAGGTGAAGCAACAAAATTGTGAATGGTGCACGTGCCACACACACTTCTAAAAGGTCTTCAGTGAGGGCGCTGTTTGATCTTCTGACGTCATGCAGAAGAGGTCTATCGTCAGTCTTCCACTGCTGATAATTTGAAAACTTTGTCAAAACCTACCACCTCGAAACTGAGCCTAACTGAGCCGGCACTTATAGTTTGGTCAGAACAACTTCCTCATTTTCCGAGGAATTGAACTTGTTTAACAAATAACCATAGCACAAACATTGCTCTGATCTGGGTCATCATCATATGCACCCTGTACTGTTCTTTCTCCATTCAAATTAATGTCTGATCTTCTCTTCTTTATTTTACAAGAATTTGAAACCTTATTATTTGTAATTTTTTCCCCATACACCGATGTGTGTTAAGCACTGCATACTCAGTACTTTCCCCCGAGTCCTGTGAAAAAAAATCACAGGCATTTTCCTTGGGTGGGATTCGAACCCCCGACCCCTGCCATTCTAGAGCAGATGTCTTACCAACTAGACTACTGAGACTGCCCGGTAGCTAGAGGCAGTTCGAATCCTATTTTAAAACCTTGTTATTGAACATACAGGGGCCAAGATAAAATGGCAACGGTATTAGAAAGGAGCTTTAAAGATACATGTGCAGTAGTTGCAGACTCCTATTTTTTTAACGGCCAGATAACAAACTCACAACTCCTGGTATGCCCAGAAGAAGGTCGTAAGGCTGTACGACCTTTTTCCGGGCCCACAAATTACAACTTTTGTTCCCCAGCAGACGGTCACAAGCGATAACATGGCACTTTCAAAAAAAAGTAGGGCATGACTGTTGTATATCTGTTGCTAGAATTACACCCAAGACATGTTTTCCTATTCCAAAGCGGTATTTGACTTTCCCGAATGACTTAAAAATAGCAGAAAAACGACCACACTTTCACACTCAGTTTTCTTGAAACACATTTTTAGACAGTAATTGTTGACGAACTTTTGTCGGTCACACTTTCGTTACGCCCTTATTCCAGGCACACAACGAACTGGTTTATGATATCGTCACTGGTTTCGCGAAGTGACAAATGTGTCCAAAATCACAAAATTTTGCAAATTGGCTTTTATACAGATTCTTACAATCTTGTAATACACTAACTAGCATGACTGACGAATCACTAGATTTGCCTTTCCACGAAAGTGACAAATCAAGATTCGCCTCTTTATCCATTGGAATAATGTACAAAGCCCTGGCACGGTGTCAAACGCGCGTGGTATGACTTTTGCATTTTCACAAAGCAACAATTCTGTTGACAAAAAGCATTCGTTATGAAATGAATACGGTTGCAAAGATATTTTAAAAGTAGATTATAATGATTCCTATAAATATCCCTGTAAATTGTGTGGTTTTTGTTTAAATTTGTGACAAAACCAGTCTGCCATTTTGTAGAACCAAATTGTTTACTCCACAAAATGGCGGACGGTGTTTCTATGTAGAGTGTGGTTCCACTGGTTTTATTTCCAGAGGCAAATGTACGTTTTTGGAATCACTACTCACTAATTACAACAAACTGCAGATGTTTTATTGCATGAACAACTCTTTAAAAGGATAAGAAGCAATTCCAAATAGCAAAATGTTTTGTTTTTTGTTTTTTTACGCAAGTCACAACACATCACAACCCCCAAAGGCCACTCGAGGTGTTGGCTACTTTTTGAAGGGATATAAACCTACCCCAATGCACAGAAACAAGACATGGGGAGATATAAACGCCAGTCTCTTCACAGCACAGCTAAGAACAGGGAGGGGTAAATGACTCCGTTAAGAGACAAACATAACGGCCTCTTGCCCTGTTTAAAGCAATTATAGTTAAGTGTCTTGTTTAAGTTTGACCGGGATTCGAACAAAAGACATTTGCTAAGCGATTTGAAGGCAATGTGTCCCCATAAAAATGATTTTTTTTTTCAGACCACTTTTACAAACCATTAGAGACAAGCGCTAGCCGATGCAGAAGTCCGTGAAAATGCACTCAGGTTGTGCCGGGCAGCTCCTCTGCTGACAGAAGTCTCGTCTCTCCGTGCTTTAGGGTGAAGAAATCCTCGTCAGTGAGTCCCTCCTTGTCTAAGGCAATCTTGAGATCTTCCCTTGGGGCCAGGTAGTGCTAATTACAAAGGTTAACGACAACCAAAATAGAAACTATAAATAGATGACCAGCTAGCTGCAGCTGACAGATGCGCGGAGGGCAAATTATAAACTGGAGCAGTGTCATTTCCTCATTTATTCACTAACAATTAAATGTATCATTTGATATGCAGCGTTCTCCCTTATCTATAGTCCGCTGGCCAAATGCATATTAAAACCCCTTGAGGAGTGTACAGGTTTTCTCCTGCTAGCTACTATAACAACTTGGTTTTACCACACAGTGATTTGTGATAATATACAAATATAACATGGTTTGAGGGTGGCCAGTCGATATCAGCTCCCTGAAGTATTTGAAGTTGACAAGCTATAGTCCCCGAGGCTGAGCCAAGGGAACCAGTTTGTCAACTTCCAATACCGAGGGGAGCTAGTATCGACTGTCCACCTGAAATAAACCCTGTTAAAAGCTTGCCCTGAATCCTGTGACAAAACAACGTCTTTATGGTCAGAGGAATTCAAATTTAAGTGGTAACTTGCGACTAAGCAAGTCGTTCTACCGGCTATTATTCCAATGGCCCAGAATCGACTAGCATGGCCTAGAACCTTGACTATAACATACCTCTTTGCCTAACTCAAACGTCCCCCAGTGTATGCCCAGAGACTGCTTGGCCTGGATGTCTAGGTGAATCTGCACGGCTTGAGTTGGATCTACATGCTGTGGACTTAGGAACCACCTGAGCGAAAAAAAAACAAAATGTACAGGGATGAGATTTCCCGAATGTGAAAATTCCTACGAATGGCTTGCGGAGTCTGGGTTTCCCCCTTATTGTAGACCAAGAACATCTCAGATGTTACAATTCAAGAGGTTTACAGACTGTGCATCACCAGGAAGAAAAAAACTACAGGTGTGGACATAATGTTGACTATTCCTTTCTCCCTTTGGTGACTCCTTTACTTCTTTCCAGAAAATTTGACGGCTAAAGGAGATTTTGAGAAAATCCTGAAATCAGGAAAAATCCTGAGAAATCACATGCCTGAACATAACATTCGTACTTTATGTATTTAATTAATGTATTTTATGTATTCACTGCATATGTAAAGTAGTGCTGTCCATTTTTCTGACATTTTTGATAAGCAAATGATAGGACTTGAGATTTGAATGAGTATTCAATATTTGAAAACAATTCTGAAAATTAATATGCATGTGACCGGCAATGCACAATTCACTGCAGGGGGAAGAACAACTTAAAATGGAGATCACAAAAATTATGATATCATATTCAAAACACCTCTTGCTGGTTCTCTATCTCTAGTGCATAAAATTTGCGCTGGCGTGAACGTGACATGCGTCAAGACATCGCACATGCAAAATTTCCGCCGAATATAGTTCCCGCCAAACCAGGCAATATACTCAACACTTTTGACTGGTTACAGGGGCCCTCTCATGATGTGAACAGTGAACAGCAACTAAAATTTAAAAACTTAATCTAGGGAAATTAAAAGCGTTCCTTCAAATGTTGAATTGCTTATATGAGTTAATGGTTGAATTAAAACAGTTTAGCTATAAGACCCTGAAAATATATATATATTTTTGTTTATCTCATATTTTGGACTGAGGTGTGATATAAAACAATTAAACTGTCAGAATTCCATCACTGTTGCACGTCTATCTCCCTCGGGCCTGTGAGCGAACAGAAGAGGGTCCTAGGGTGGCATGGGTGGCATGTGTGTAAAGCGCTCACCTCTCACCACTGTGGCCCTGGTTCGATTCTCGGCTAGGGCCAAATGTGAGTAGAGTTATGCGTCGGTTCTCTCCTGTTATGTGACACAAGGGTTTTTCTCTGGGCACTCCAGTTTCCCACCCTCCGTTAAAACCAAATTTGATCTTAGGCTGTGGTCCGTGGTTATTTATGATGTGGCTGGCTGCCCAAGACGCCCTTGCATGCCTGCAGCCCGAACACGTTGTAGCTGCGTCCTTCGCAACTCAGCTTCTCAGCTGCCAGTAAGGATGATTAGCATCCCAATTTATAATTATCAGCCTCAGGGGTGCATCGGTGACCTCAATCCAAAGACATTTCACATTGAGTCTAACTATTTGAAACAGGAACCATAAAGATTTCTGATCACCCCCCTGTGGCCTGTGAGTGACCAGAAGAGGGTCTTATCGGCCTCGGAGAAATAGGAGCCTCTTCTGGTCACTCACAGTCCCTCAGGGTAGACACAGACGTATACTGGTGACCTCAATCCAAAGATATTTCACAATGAATCAAACTATTTGAAACAGGATCCATCAACATTTCTGATTACCCCTCAGGACTGTCAGTGACCAGAAGATGGTCACTCTCTGCCTCGGGGAAATAGGACCCTCTTCTGGTCACTCACAGTCCCTCAGGGTGGACGAGCGCACCCACCAAGGTCCCCACACCTATTTGAAACAGGATCCATCAAGATTTCTGATTACCGGTACAGAATTTTTACATAATATTTAGCCAAACCACATGATCTCATACAATGTATATTGAACGTTATTAACAGCTGAAGCTGAACAGCACTGTAGACTGAGTTTCGTTTACATTTAAGTAGTGTGGACAATCGCTATTACAAATACTAACAAGCATTAATTCCATGAAGAGCTGGATGCCCAAAACTTTTCAAAAGATGTCTGCAAACTTAATATGACAGATGAAACGGAATACAAGCAATAATCCATCATTATTTTTAACCCTCCTACTGCTAGACCATTCAAAACCATTCAAAATTCCAACTCTCACATTTCCCCGTTGCTATTGTACACTACATGGTATTATCATTTGAACAGTGTTGATATTAAGCTGTACTACCATTCAAAACCATTCATAGCATAGAAGGTCCATTGATTCACCACAGGGCGGGACTACCAATTACAACAATCCTCACAAGGCTTTGTATCGGCTTACCTACCGTTCAAAACCACTTGGGGAATCAAACACTTTACACAGTTATCTCACCATTCAAAACCACAACAGTGAATGGTTTCAAATGGTGCATCAATTTACGCGAAAAAGGCACCAATAGTAGGAGCATTAAGGCAATGAATTTTGGCCAATAAAATACTTCTATAGAAAACAACGTGCTTGCAATAGGAGACCTTGAGCTGCTTGGTGGCAGCAGATAAGGTAGGTAAATTTCCGTTGTTTACGAAGTTCTGAGGATGCATCCATTTCAAGAAACAACGGATTTACCTGGTAAGTCTGCTGCCACCTGTCTCCTCTTTAGGACAATGGCTAAGCAATGTACCTTGGTATGTAAGCCCCAATTGGTATAGCAGCTACATCAAACGGGCCATAGCGCTGTCCGATCTCCTTGAACGCCTTGCAGTACCCCGTGTCCCCAGCGAAGAAGAAACTATGGTTGGGTCCGATGATTGACCAGCTTCCCCACAGACTCTTCTGCTTGTCGAACGCCGTCCTCTGCGACCAATGCTGGCTGGGTGTGAACGCAAACGTCACATCACTGTGGTCCGGGATGCAGTTCTCCTGCCACCAGTCCAGCTCGATCACGTTCTCCACACCGGTCTGGGTGAACCAATCCCCAAGACCCAGGGGTACAAACCACCGCAGGTGGCTCCCGAATCGGTTATTCAGAGCCACCACCGTCGGCAAGTCCAGATGGTCGTAATGAGAGTGGCTTATGACCACGGCGTGGATTTTGGGCAGCTGGTTGACAGTACAGGGTACCGGTCGGAAGCGGTAGTAGCCGATTAAGGACGCAGGTCCACAGTAATCACTGAAGATCGGATCTGTAAGGATGGAGATCCCATCCATCTGAACCAGAGCGCTGGCATGCCCGATCCATGTCACGTTGATTCCTGATGGAGGAGGAGCATGGATCTTGTGGGGGTTAGGGGTCAACACCGGTAGCTCTTCATCAAGAACCTGTTGGAATGAAGAATAAAGAGGAAAGTTATAAGGCGACTCATTTTAAGTCAACTCAATTTCGTTTCTTTGCTGTACATGGTCACAATGGAAAGGAGATGGATGATTACTTAGCAGTCACAATCACCGTAGAAATGGAAACCCAAGACAGCTAGCTCTTTATGTGTGCGTTCGACTAGCTTCCCCAGGTCGAACCAGGTGAGCTCATCCGGGCGAGCCCCAGACAAGTGCTACTTAATGCCAACTTCCCCTTAAATCCATCGCGGGACAGCCAACCGGAACCTCATCGTGAACTACACTATACATATCAAGTATTTTGCGATCACTGATGAAAACATCAGCGTCTGAATTTCAGGCTTTCAAATGGTCCATCTTTTGAAGAATCCACCATATTCAAACACTTGAGGAGTGTACAGATTTTCTCCTGCTAGCTACAATAATAATTTGGTTTTACCATATACAGCGATGTGTAATAAATTGAAATATCAAGCTTGAGCTACTTTTAATGCTTCCATCAATCATCACTTCCATCAAGTTCCAGAAGGGCCACGAAATAAGCCATTTGCAGGTCAGATTTGAATGTCTGGTACAATGAACTGCTCAGTCACAAGTAACTGCATAAAGGCAAAGTATACCTTTGGTTTTTGGAACCGTACATTTGCCTTAATGCTATAATAATTGTAGATATATGCCATAAAACTAACCTGTGTAAATTTCAGTTCAAAAGGTGGCAGCGTTTTTGAGATATCACCAAAAATCTGGAGCGGTTGTGTTCACGCAGAAGAAGTATCCGTCATTGGAATACACATTCTGAGAAGCGTTACGGCCATAACGCTTCTCAGATTCAAATTTTTGGGGGATAAAAAGTGATGTATTTTTCCATAACTACAATTTTTTCAAAAGGTGGCAGCGTTTTTGAGATATCACCCAAAATTTGGAGCGGTTGTGTTCACGCAGAAGAAGTATCCGTCATTGGAATACACATTCTGAGAAGCGTTACGGCCATAACGCTTCTCAGATTCAAATTTTTGGGGGATAAAAAGTGATGTATTTTTCCATAACTGCAGTACTTCGAAGTGAAACGTTTCTCAAAATGTATTATTCTATCCAAAGCTGCTGTACTTCTTACCAAGTGAGTTATTATTGCCATAAATTTTCAGAGTCATTACCAAACATATACAGACCCTTTAAACTTGAATTTTTCAGACTATACAGACAATTGCTCTGTCAAATGGTTCAGGGTTCGACTTTTCTTTTGTTTACAAACACAGACCACCATTTTGTATCCATGGGCAGCCTCGAGTATCAAAAAATGTATAACTTGGTTGGCACAAATCTTCCATGTTAATAACACATTTAACACCCTCTTTTTATAAGGGAATAACAGCGTGGCGAAATGGTCTTACACAGCCGTTTCAAACTGATGCCATTTTACTACCAGCGCAGGCAAACTTTTGCAACACGAGTGCTCACATATGATTAACACGCAAATAAGGTCTCCAATAATTACCGAGTGCCGTGTAAAGGGTCGACAGATGACTTTCTAATTGTTTTCCCTCTGGAAACGTAAATATGCCCCGTAGCATGATTCATTTCCCTGGGTGCAGCATCACTGTGAGGCATCCACTACCCTGACCCTAAAGGGTAAATGTACACATCTGTACAATGCCATTATCCCTTGCACTAATTATCGTACAACTCGCCCAAGAACCAGAGAAAAACAAATGAAATTAGGTGTGCAGGTTCTCAACAAACTGTTGCGCCCACACAAACAGGACAGATACTGAAAACAATGCTGAAATTCTCCCTATTCTTTTTTGCAGGGGGGGGGTTATTGTGTAATCCCCGATTCCAGACCTTTGTCCTTGTGTTATAAGAGGATTACGTGACATCGAGAGACTTCCACCTATGTTCATCATTGTATTTCGGCTCAAGGGAGGTAAATCCGATTGAACCGAGGTTCCGGCCGGATGTGGGGCATGGCCGAGGTTTTACGATTCATGCTGAATAAATCTGATATTTTCTCGAAAGAGAAACGAAAAATCTCGGTGCTTCATTGAGAATCTTTGTTCTCTTGGTTTTGTTTAGTCAGGGTTTCTTTGTGCCAGCGTTATCTCAAAGAAAAACGATTCCGGCCATTCCAAGAAATTCATCCTGTCAGGTGGCACGGACAAATTTCAAGAACCCCGGCACTAAGTGGTTAAAGTTGATGAACCTCAAAACTAACGATGTACGTACTTTCCCTTTAAAGTTGATGGACCTAAAAAAAACAAATGTCATTTCCTTTAATGTTGGTGATTGCCACTTTACTCATGCTTTCTTGGTTGTAGAGCGACATCGTGTAGAGACACTGCAACCACATTCATCTAGTATTGACCCCCTTGCAGGCACGTCACACGCTGCGACTTGACCACCACCATTTTGGGAGTCAATACATGTAGGTATACACGAAAATGCCGCGACCCCTAAACTGCATACTACACTGGATAACCACACAGTGACATTGACTCCCACAATGGCGCAACCCAGATAATTGCGATGATGACGTCACGTGAATTGGGTCAAGACATGTGTATAGATGCACATGAACCTGATGAAAGAAATTGCGTCAGGCCCACAAGGTAACTCTGTCATCCAAATGACTCGAACCAATGGAACATGAACACAAGCTCCAGAGACTCACTTGAAGGCCAGCTGAGTCACTTTTAAAGGATGATCAGGGGTTGTCGGTTGTCAAATTGACTAGCCCAGGGGGATGGTGATACAATGACACACAGGGTGTCACGATACATTACTGATTACCGACACCTTAACAGTACTGCGCACAAGCATTGCACTGGTGACTTTTAACATGTTTGACTTCGGCTCAAACTTGGATGGCAAACCACCGTCAACAAATCACCGCCGGAAGACGTGTAATACAGGCAACCTTTTTTCTGGACACACAAATGGAAGTCTCATAAACCCATTTTGAAAAAAAATGTCCGGAGATGCCTTCGGCAGCCGTGTAAACACGCCCAGACATTCCATTGTCTAGCGTGCGTAGTGTACAAATTTACCGCGTTAAGCTTCGTTTGCCCCGCTACAAAGAGCGCCAAAGAGTACTGGAATTTATGCTCAAAATCTCCCTTTATCAGGGGTTATTGGGTCATCCCCCCCCCCCTAACTCTAGACCTTCGTCCTTTTGTTGAACAAACGAGGATTACGAGAAACTGATAGGCTGCCACCATTGTAATCGGCATGGGAGGTAACTCCCAAGGTTTGGCCGATTCACCGTGAACAAAGTCCACATTTTCTCAAAAGAGAAAAGAAAATCCCGGCGCATTTCACGAGAACGTTTGCTGTCTTTACTTGGTTAAGTCAGTGATATTCTTAAAAAAATATATTATTCTAAAAATTCTGAAAATTAACCCTGCGGTTGAGCACGAACATCTTTTGGGAATTCCCGGTGATAAGTGGTGAAGGGTGAACACTGCTTAGGTTTTAAAATACTGGTATGCACCCAAACCACTGTTGTAATAATGTGCCAAACATCCAAGCGCCATGTTCATGGTGTTCTTATTTTCTACTGTGTTTGGTCCAGTGTTGTTTTCTGGGTTTGGGTGCCTCGGATTGGTAAGGAAATGGGGATGGGATAAATTGTGTGTATTTTTTTATTTCTGTTGAGTCTATATTTTGTTTGGTCTCCTGTGGTTTTTAATTGTATGTTCTTTTTTTCTATTTTATTTGATGTGATTTTGTCCGGTGATTTAAATATTTTTATTGCTATATGACTATGCTCGACAATGCAATTTTTCCATTTTATGGACAATACCGGTAAATGAGTGAATGAATACTTACACCTTTGGATGGGAGGCTTCCCTGTTTTCTCATACATGCCCATCGTATGGCGTTGCTCAACTTTGGATCACTCCAGGTTTCCCAGGGATTCACAAAGCGCCCGTTCACAAGCTTAGAAGGAGTAACATCTTCTAGCTTTCTGGGATCGAGGGTGCCGAAACGTACTTTATCATTGCGGATGACCTTTTGTCTGCTTGTGTTTATATCAAAGGGCGAGGTGCAGGTGCTGTACCGTGCCGTTTTATCGGTGGGATCCGAGCCAGGTTTCGCGTCACTCCCACGGACTTCTGGGTGAGTGGCCCCCGGGGATGCTTGGTCATCCTCCTTCTCAGTTCTATATTTACTGATGGTGGTGTAGCCGTCTTCGATGTAGCCAAGGGCATCAAATCCCTGGTTGCTCTGGTTTGTGTTGCCACACTCCTGTAAGCTGGCAATCAGCTCACTCTTCTTGTCCATTATCAACGTGTCCTCAGACGGCTTTGGTTGTCTTCGACGGACGGACATGTAATTCGGCACTGGCTTGGCGCTGTCTGTCGACTCTGAATCCAAGTAACCTTGTTCGAATGCAGGACATCCTCCACTGGCAACACTGCTCCTGATGGTGGATGGAGGACGACCTACAACCGCGGGCGGCTCCAAGTGAGGTTCAGGTATTTCAGCATAGGGATCCATAGTATCCAAGGGATCGCCTTGATGCGGATTATCTCCACCCCTCTCCTCAACCGGTAGATCCACAATGCTGAAGGGATCAGGGTCTGAGCCTCTGTCTGAATCCAGGGTCCCAGTGGAGCGTATTCCTGCATGAACTGTTGCCACTGGACTGTCAATGTGTATGTGATCGATTGAGCCTGAGATACTGTCCCCCAGACCCGAGACGGCCGTGTTCTCTAAGCCCTCCAGCATGCTCAACGGGTCAGCATTTGAAGCATCCATCCCACCTTCCATGGGGACTGCTGGCACTGGTTCCTCGTCCCCTGGATCAGGGTTGTACACATAGTACCTGTCCAGAAGAGAGTCCTGGAAGCTGCTGCCGCCTAAAGATCCCAAGCTTTCGAGGTTGTCCAGAGGGGCTGGCTCATCATCAATGTCATCCATGGCTGAGAGTTGCTCTTACTTCATCCACTGAGGAAATAACCAGAAAAGAAAAATCACAGGTTAAATTTACATCGTTTAGAGGAAGAGCACAAATCTTCACTCGCTTGTCCAAAATATCCGTACACCGACATTCCACAGGACAGAGTACTCGACAAAGTCCTGCAGACTCTTCGTTGGAAGACACTTCTGTGTCCTACTCCACTCCAGGAGTGAGTAAACCGCCAAGTACATCCTTCAGAACGACTTTAGAATCCATTAAGACTTGCCCATAATTTCCAACAGATGGGGCAAGGAAGTTACCAATCAAGGCTACAATCGCATACTGACATTCTGCTATTTATAGAACGGGTTTCTCGATACTTCCACCAAGCTCGGAAAGCATTTCACACAAGTCGAGATTTGACAAAAGGGCACAAAAGGTCATCCATATTTACCTTTCACGTTGTGTTTTCCCCCTACTTAAGTTATGGTTATGGCCACTAGCCCGGTGCATTAACACAAGTGATGTCAGTTTGCCCATATGATTCAGTTTACTTTCCGATACTCTTAAAGGGTGAACCATAACACTCTGCTTACTTTCACTCTTTAAAAAAAAAACGGAAAAGTCATAAGTGGAATTCTGTATGAACTTTGGAAACATCTACATCGCCGGTCGTCTCCCAGGAATAGAACCAAATGTGATACTATTGGTGCAAAATGGCACGCAGGGATGTGACAGCGGCTAGACATTTACCGACCCGCTGAATATGCATGAAGCGTACGCGTACGTGTAGCTGGCGTTAATTGATTTGCAAATCCCGAGGTGCATTAGCACGAGGTGAATCACTTTCCTGGCTGGCGTGCACATGATTTTGACCGCTGTTCGTGAAGGCTGCTGGTGTAGCTGGTTTAGGGACAAGTTTTCAGATAAGGTTTTGTTAGATATTTACCAGTGACTGGATTGGCATGATAACAGTTACGATGAATAGACTGTACATGTAGTTTCTTTTCACTGCAGGGAACAAATGCACATGTTACATTTTGTTTATGTACAAAATCATAAAGATTTTGAGGTCCCATTGAGTGGTATTTTTTCACATTACTTTTTTTCGGGCTTAAAGCCCCAGCTCAACATTGGTATTAGAAGAAAAACACACATGTTCACAGATTTACATTTCCCTTACATGGTATTAAGATAATGATGGTAGAAAACTATCTTTGAAATGTTTCTGCCTGAAGTGTTATCGTTTTTAAATAATAAATGAAATATGATCTAAAATAAATTTTCGTCTGAGTGAGACGAAAACTCTGCCCACAGGAATGCGTAGATAAATGCTGTATACATTTTTGCTGTTCTCTCGCAAATGAAACAATGAAATGAGGTGACATTTTCACAGGTTGGTTTTATTACAATTATCTCTAATATGTTTCACTGCAGCTGTCCAAATTCATCAGTATTTTGGATCCGACGGGAATCTGTGCAGACTGACACCATCTTTAGTAGTGCTGCAAGTAGCAATAATACACCTCGATGGCATTTTCCACACATATTGCATTTTTAAATACGTTTTGTCTTAAAATACTTTTTGTCTTAATGTTATACTTGACTGTTGAAATGTTTAAATACATTTGAACTCATACTTTTATCGCTAACTTCCAGTTTTTATTATGACTTTGTTTTGCAACTTTCTTATAATACTCTTTTAGGCCTACTGTATTTATTTCATTTTTAATTTTCTGTTAAGCGCCTTAGAGCATGTTTTTTTATGATTTCGGCACTACATAAATTCTGCATTAATATTATCATTATAACAAAAGCCAAATATCAAGAGATATGTCTAAAGTAACTTAGCGCATGAAATTACATAAGTTTGCATTTTTTATATCACACCCACATACGTGTTGATCGCTGTGCAGCCATTGACAACATCTGCATCCCCTTTCACCCCTAAGTTTACTTCTTTTTTTTGCGATATAAACCTCCTTTAAACTTTAAACTTTAAACTTTAAACAACCTTGCATTTATAGGTTAATATGGGCATATTTTATAGTTTGAACTGGAAAAAAAAGCCTTTAACAGGTCTGGCTGCAAGCTAAGAGGATCCAATCTGTCATTTCTTGTTTTAATATTTAATTATTAATTATTGTTTTTTTTCTTTTTGACATCATGGCGTATTTTGTATTCATCGTAAACAATCTCAGATATTTAAGTAGAGTTTTGATCACAGTGTATGTCAGGTAAATATGTTTATAAATAAAGAGTTTAAACAAAGTACCAAGCCAGAGTTTTTCACAGATCTACATAGTTTTAGAAAGTATTATGGCTCAAGTTGTGCATAAAACCTTCTTTTGTAAATGGAAAATCTAAAAGTTTGTTGATTTTTTGTTTGTTTTTAATCTACCTACCAATCAGAGGGATTAGTTTTATTTAAAGTCACATGGCCCGAGTTTTCTTTTGTTTCTTTTTGTTCTTTCTCTGAGAGAATTCTGACAGATGGTGCCACTTCAAAAATGAAAAACATTTACTTTCGCATACATGTATAATACCATGGACAATGTACAGAATACATGTACATATGTAACATGCAAACATGGCTAATGGACGTGAGATAATGTCTGAATCCTGACAATAACTCACTGTTAGTTTTTAAATAACAACTACCACTAATTATTGGTGGATGTTTTTGGTGCTACACCTTAAATGAAAGCCTTATAGCTTTCTTGAATCTGTAAAAAGAGCTCCTGAAAATTCAAATCTAAATTTGGGGTCAAACGGGTCAAAAATCGGACCTCGCATCTTTAAAGACAGCCCTGTGATTTCTGTAAAGTTCCAAGTAAATCATTCTCACGTGTTAACTTTAAAAAAAAATTCAAATTAATAATCCCTATAATTTTTTGTTGCCTTAACTGTACTTTCCACCCAGATGATAATCTAATAATCCAATCACTGATCTTCAAATCAACACCTGATCCAAATCTTGATAATCTTTGTCGATTGACAGATCTTGACTGTTGGGGGATTATTAAATTTAATTTCACACTTCCTTTTGGTTAAGCCTTTCCTACATGTACTGGTTAGCCAAAACAATCTTTTTTTTTATTAATATTATTAACCGTTTGAAGTATTGCTTGGGGATGGCATCTGGGGACTTCTTTATCACTGAAGCTCAGAAGACAATGCCAGAACTGGAAATCTGTTATCCCTATCGTTACGGAATTCTTTTGACATAAATAACCACTGGCGACCGTATTGTTTGACCACTCTTAAGCGTGAAGCACACATTCTTACACAACAGAAAGCTTTCATTCAAAAGCCAATTTTACAAACTCTATCATAACCTCATAGTTTTTGTCTGACAGCAGTATAAGTAATAAAGAATGTGTTACTTGGCGTGTCCTGGCTAAACGGTTCAGTTCACCGGACTCAAGCTCTGGTGTTTCTGATCAGCTGAGTGTAGGTTCCAGTCCCGGTCGTGACACTTTTATCCTTAAGCAAGACACTTAAAACCATTATTGAGACCTAAAGCCTTGTGCTGTGTTATGCACGTAAAAGAACACAGTGCACTTATCGTTAAGAAAAGGGGCGTTGCCCTTTTGTTTCTGGCAATGTTGGCAGCAGATTGTGCTGCAGCACCCTGTAGACCATTAAAAGGTGCTATATTTAAATGGGTCTCACAATTAAAAACATAGATCTGCTTATCTTGTTGTAAAACAAATAATGAGCACTTTGATATGTCCCTAGGGGTGTGATAAAGTGCTACATGAACCTAGTATAGATGTTACTTATTGAATTCCCTTTCATATGATTCAAAAGTCATGGAGATCAGCCAATAAATATCAAAGTTCTTGGTCTTTGTTTCCTCAGTGTGATCTATAAACTCAAACACTTTTTTGTACACAACCATACATGATGCGTTGTTGGTGTGTTTTTTCGGCTCTTTCAATTCCAGTCTGAAAGGATTGAATAACAACACCTTATTTGGAAATCATCATCGGAAAGATCCGATCTTTCTCTTTCCAACCATTGTAAACTTGGGTGTATGGAGGGCAAACATGGACAAAACTACAGCTTTAAAATTAGTGGTCTTTGTGCACAGGTTTGAGTGGGGTTTTTTTCTGTGTGAGCTTGGACGACAAAGTCGCCAATGGTAAAGAAGAGGGGGGTATGAGTGCAGTTGATAAAAGTCGCCTATAGTATGGAAAGGGTTAACTTGAGTGTTCGTGCAGTGCTTGCTTCATGTAGGCCATGATAAGTGCTTGAATTTCAGGAAAATCTCCAGTAGATCACAGGTGTTAAATCTCAGAACTTTTTCACCGAATTTTCACTTCCATAACTATTTCTTTCTTGCTGAACTTTTAAGTTTGTTTTGGTGTGTTTTGGTTTGTTTTGGGGGGTTTTTTTTTTCATTATATTCCAAAGTTAGTATGGGTAATGACTCAAAAGGAATCTCACTCCAAACTGAAAAGATGTCTGGTCACAGATTGCCTGAATTTTTCAGGCCTCTTGATCCAACCGGTTCGCCTAGCCCCCATCACTTATAAGCGAGCCGACAAGCATGACCGCCTGGCTTATAAACCTCCCATGATACTATCATGGTATCATGATAGAGCATCCACTTAAGCCAGGCGGAGTGCGTTGTCTTGATACGTGACGTGCCCGCCTGCTTGTAAGCTACGATGGCAAGTCGAATCAGGTGATTGATCCCCACGATAGTCTCAGGGAGAGACTTCCAAAGCTAGGTGTAATATGGTGTGAAGGATCGCTGATGACTTGCAGTTCTGGATACCACCTGACTTAAAGTGAAGGGATGATCAGAAGAAGAGAACTACGCAGTGATCTTTTGCGTTGACGGAAGTCAGGAGGAGGTTTGGACTTGAGAAAGTTTTAGTATAAATTAGTAAATCTTAAAAAGTATGTCTGAAGAGTCAATTGCTTTTAGGGAAAAAAATCTACATTTTTAGGTTTACTTTTCTTGTTGGTTTTTTTTTTTTTTTTCTTCTTCGGAGGGTGGGCATGGCGGCAGGTCATGAAAGAGAGCACTCTTTATAGGATTGTGAAAACTTTTACAATGTTGAACCACCCCTTAATAACTATTCCCAAAACAATTTTGTTCATTAAATGTTTGAAGAACAAATAATAAAAACAAGTTTCACAATTGTGTCTTCTTCTTTTTTTAAGGTTGAAACATTTTGTACTGTTTTTAAATAGGTTTTGTAAATAAAATTCCTATTTTCATGGCAGATACATGTAAATGTGTTGGCTCTTTGCCAGGCAATTAGTCTTAATTGGGGCAGCAACTGAGATCACTCCGTAATGTGCCTGGAAGAAGGACGTAACAAAAGTGTGGCCACCAAAAGGTCGTAAGCAATTACCGTCCAAAAATTGTGTTTCATTTTCAAGAAAACTGAGTGTGAAAGTTTGGTCGGTTTTCTGTTATTTGTAAGTCATTCAGGAAAGTTAAATTCCACACAGGAATATGAAAACATGTCTTGGGTGTAATTCTAGCAACAAATACCAATAATTATGCCCTAATTTTTTCAAAAGAGTCATGCTATTGCTATATTTTTTTTCTGTTAAAACACAATTGACATAAGCCCCAATATGAACGTGCACAAGGTCCCTGATCATAAACTGATTTTCACTTTAGCGTGATCACCAAATGTGATAAAATTGTCACAGGTTTTTGGTTGTGTCGTTTTAAAAAAAAAAAAAAAACTAGAGTATGGGTTTAATTTACTCTTTCAAAAAATAAAAACCAATAATTTACTGTACTTTTTCCTTTAGCATCGATTACTAGATGCTCAGTTAAAGTACACCGTTGAAAACAGAACGAAAATACGGGGAAGTCATTTTCAAAACGACACATTGTTTCATTATTTACCTGCCTTGACAGCCACTGTAGTAAAGATACATTGGGTCTGATGCTACATGTTTACATACGTTTGGTAATATTTGTTCAAACACACACTTGTATATTTACCCATAATAGAGCAAAGACCTTGCGATTTACCTAAAACTCAAAATGTGAATGTCAGATCTTGTCAAGACTTTCTCTTTGTAATAAACACAGGCCATCATCTTGTACGGGTATCCACATGTTCACAATAAAAAGTGCTGGTATACATAATAATAATAATAAAAATAATAATAATAATAATAACAATAAAGGGACTTGTAATACCCACATATCCACCCTGCTGGGTGCTCAAGGCGCAGTAAACCAAACAGAAGGAAGCTGAGGGAAATTAATTTTCAAAATACAAGTACAACTGGCCTATTCATGGAGGCAATGGAGGCAATTGCCTCCGTTGCCCCTGGTCATTGCCTTGGTGCCCCTTGAAATGTTCCAATAGAAATTTACAACTTCGTCATAGAGGTGCCCTTTACCAAGGAGAAAATGCCTTGGTGCCCTTGCCCTTTCAAGAACGAAGCAACCAGGCCTGAGACGGAGACGTTCACGTGAAACTTTTAGCAGTTGTCTACTGAATTTCATGTTTCCAAGTGCTTCTTAAAAACCTGCATCTTGCCAAACATGTCACACTGCTTGTTTATTTCGCAATGACTGATGCGCTGCCAATAGATTTACTTACCACTGGTTTGACATTCACTCTACGGCTGTGATGACGTTACGAAAGAAAGGTCTCCATGAAAGATCTGTACTGCGCCTAGAATCAATAATTTTTATCGGACAAAATTATTGCTTATACATGTATCATAATGCAGGCATCTGTGTACATTTCTACATTCATGGTGCTCCAAGCAGTGGCAAAATTCGGGATTTACACATAGAATATTGCAAAATATCAGTCAAAGGGGGGATTCCCCTGGCCCTGAGGTACAATGTCAAGTCTACATGTACTTACATCATCATCATGCATAGTGATGAGACTGCCACAATGGTATGGGTCAACACACTGTACATGCACGTACATCTGGGAGTATTGTGCAATACATTGCACTGGATGTTAACATACAGACCGATCCAATAAGCCCCGCCTATCTTAGCAACTGCCTAGCAACAGCACATGGTGAGACTTTCTTGCCCGGATCGCAGCGGTGGTTCACCCACGGCCACACACAGGTATCGGATACACACAAGTATGGTTTTTCGTGAAAGGTATGGATTTAGTTTCAGTGCCTCAAGTCCCATTCCACTCAGAGCCACTCAACATTTGTATACGACATGCGTGTATGCACCTTGTCTCACTGCATGATACAGTACATGTAAATTACGTGCGTACATGTTCACATTAAGCAATAGTTGCACGCTGTGAAGGGGTCCATGGTGTTGTGTACACCCAAGGGGGCAAATGGCACCCAAGGCAGAGCAAAACACCTCCTATGTGCACACTAGTAATAATAATAACTAGTTCTTACTGGCCTCGATCTTTACAAAAACGGGGGCAGGCCTTTGCTGGCCAAATCAGAGAAATTGTACAAGGGCATGCTGGCCAAGTTGGAAGTGACAGTGCAATTTTTTTCTGAAGGGCATGCTGGCCAACTCGACAGGGCATGAGGCCAATGGCCTCGGTGGCCTCAGTTAAGATCAAGGCCTGTTCTTATACAAGTATATATCGCATTTCACAATAACGTCTCATGCACTTTACATTAGTGCCCTGGTCACTGGGCCAATAACATTCCTGTAAACTTTCTTAGCTCCCTGGGGAGTACACAGCCCAGAGCTGCCGTGGCGCTCCGTAGGCTTTTTCAAACACAAAACCAACATCTACCCTCGCAGGTACCCATTTATACCCCTGGGTGAAGAGAAGGTATTTTAGTAAAGCATCTTACTCAAGGACCAGGATTCGAACACACACCCCAATGACTTGAAGACCAGGACTTTACCACCAGAACTTGAGTCCGTGCACTAGACCCCACAGCCATGACATGCTACAAAGTAGCACAAATTCTCCCAAATGCTATGCCCACAACCATGAGGTAACCCATGCCATTCTCTCCTGTCACTTTATTTGTATGACTATGAGTGATCCATCAATGCCACAGATTGCCGCTGCAGAAATCCTCCAAGGTTGAGACCCTTATCTCTTCCCACTGTATTGGCATCTTGGGGAATGGGCGGATTTTGTCAAGAAACACACAGCTCATTGGAGGGTTAATCTATAGCATTTTCGCAAAGTAAAGAGGAACTCCCTAGCACACAAATCGTAGAATGATGTTTTCCAGCTTTCTATGGCACTAAAAAAAGAGGAAATCAGCTGATCAGTTGAAAAGTTGCAAGCCTGTGTTTTGGGGCCTGCATTTAGAACATTTCCTGCTATTGAAATTGAAATTGAAACCCTGCTAGACAGGGCTTTGAATTTGCAGTGCCTTTAAACAGTAGGCACCGGGATGACACGAATACACACAAATGTTTCCCCTGCCTGGAAACGGAAGCCGTCTTAAGGCGCCATTATGTAATTTTGGACCACCGAACTGAAGGTCGCCCGCTCATTCAACTGCGGAGCATGCACAGACCACACACATGCCATCTAACGCTTCGTTTCATCCACACAAGGACAAAAAGGTCTATATATATTGGCATTTTGTGGCCATTCAGAGGTAGTTTTTATGTAATCCCCTATCATAGACCTTTGTCCTTTTGTTTCAAGAGGGGGATTACGAGACATCGAGAGGCTTCCATCATTGTTCATTCATTGTATTTCGGCTCAATGGAGGCAAGTCAGAGTGAGCCGGCAATCGAGCCATGGTTTAGTTCCACTACTATGCCTTGGGTAAAGGCCGATGTTTTCCAATTCACACAGAGTGAATTTGACATTTTCTTGGTCATGCAATAAAACGGACGATCCAAAAAAAGATAATCTTTTTTTCTCTTGGCATTGTCAAGTCAGGGTTTCTTTGTGCCAGTGGTACCCTCAAAGAAAAAATATTTGGGCAATTCTGCCAAAAGAATCACGCCGGGGGAAGGGACATAAAACAAAATCCTGGAGGCATCTGGTAAAAATCATTCACTGACACAGTGCAAAATGTTGATTATGTCAACATATTTAAGCTGGTGGTCATGTTTAGTGACAAGTGAAGTATGTTGATGGGTTAATAACTGATGGCATAAGGTCTATTGCAAAAATACTGCCTGGTTGATTTTGCACAATGGTCGAAAGATAGACCCAGTAACTGTTAGTGTCGGCTGCACAGCGCTGGTTGAAACGCACGCTCCTTCTGTGTGTAGCCATTGTGGGGGGGGGGGTGGTCGTTGACAATACACAGCTGGTATCCTGCGTTGACTGCACAAAACAATATGCAAGTCAGGGCATCAGCGAACACGCAATCCTCGCAGTATTAATACAACTTTTGACACATAAGGAAACAGTCGTTGAATATCACATTACAATCATGACAATTAGTAGTAAAACACAGATTGTAACGGCTGCACTTTTAGTGGGCTAAAAAATCATCGATTTGCAGGACATTTGATTTGATCGTGAGTACAATTAAATGCCTTTCATTTCATCTTTGATATCTTAAGAAGCCAGTAGGCAATTTTCCAGCAATTCTGTTGTTTCTTTGTCATAATTTTGGCAATTTTTTGAACAGGGTATCACAGATTCGTTTTAAATCCACTTCGTCACAGCGCCAATACGTACTAGTTACTGAGGCGCTAGTACAACCGATAAAGTCAAAATCAAAAAAAAAAACGAGTCCAGCGCACGCCCAAATTACTGGGTCTAGTCGAAAGACACTATGGAAAGGAAAAGGGAACACTTTTTGTACCTTTATTTGTCCTTCCCGACAGTGACTTTTGATCATTGTGGAAAGTTAACCGGGCAGTATTTTTATAGTTATACTATTTGCGATAGATCTTAATTGAGAAGTTCAGTATCACTATCAGTACTATCAGGAAGGTCACAGGTACCATGGCCTCTGGTTCCCTGACCCTGGATTTCTCAATCTTACTTAGCCTTGCCCTTGGTGCCCCTTCAAAAGTTTCCTCATATCAGTATCACTCATCAATCAGATTTTCCAATGGAAGTGTCCTTTTTTTTGCAAAATGAAAATGGCCTTGCCCTCTCAAAGATAAAATTCCAGGCTTGAACTGAAGTAGCCTAGCTAGTCATGCAAGTCCCACTCCACTAGTGTGGCGAAGGAATCTTGACATAGGATAAACCTGATGTCAAGAATCCTTCGCCACATTAGTTTGGGGCTAGAATTAGAAAATAGAAGTAGCCGGGGAGTCCCAGTAACTGGGGCGCTGTACTCCTTTTTGAGATTTTGACATTGTCGGTCGTACCTACTACTGTATCTTGCACGATCGATAATGTCAAAATCTCAAAAAAGGAGTACACTACAGCACCCCAGCCAGTTACTGGGTCTAGTCAGGACAGTACGTCTTCCCGTCAGTAGACCGTCACAAAGTGTCAGTGGTCATTGACGACTCTTGATGATCAAGAAGTCATTGTCAGCCTCCCTTGCATGCACAGCTGAGTGACACTGACGCATGACATTGTTGCCAGTGTCACCATGGGCATTGATGGTGTCACTGACCCACGCTGACACTGTGACACTCAGCGTGTACAACGGAGACTGACGACCTAGGCCTACCACATACCAGGGCTAATTATCGGACTAGCATTTATGGGAGAGGGACATAAACATACCAATCAATAGGACCTAAGAATAATATTAATAATACTGGCTAGCTGTGTACTCACCATTTACTGGACAAATCGGAGAATATGGCCCCTTGGCAAGCAGCAGCCCGCTGATGTCGAGCTTCGCCGGTTGTCAAAAAATGTTGTTACGTAGAAAAATTGTCGCAAGGTGGCGCTATCTCAGTTCCCACATTATTGTTTTATTTCTTTGTCATGGCCAAAATCGACAATGCGAAGATACGTATCATTGGTTCGGTTGTAAATTACTTCTGCAGGCTATTGAAACTGTATTGTAATATAACCAGCATGATTCAACCGCAGGCTATCCAAGCCTCTTTGACAAAGTTTTCAACGATAAAAAGCGTTTGTTTTGAAGAAACTAATTTGATTGGAAAAGGTATTTTAAAAGTAGAGTGTAAATGATTCAAACACATATTCCTTGGGATTTGTGGGTATTTGTTTATTTTCGTGACAGAACACGGTCTGCAATTTTGTAAAACCAAATTTTTGACTCACCAAAAATGGCGGACCGTGTGTTTCTATGGTTCATCTGGTTGTATTTCCAGAGGCAATTTGTTTTTTTGTAATCACTCCTCAGTAATTGCAACGCACCGTATGGTGTTTTATTGCATGCCCTTTAAAAAAATATTGAGGAGCAATTCCAAACAGCAGTGCAAGAGATTTGAAGGGACTGTTCCCTTTAAAGCCCCAGCCTCAACATAGGTAAGAACAAAAAAAATTAATGTTCACAGATTTACATATACTTTACATGGTATAAAGATAATGATGGTAGAAAACCTTCCCTGAAATACTTCTGCCAGAGATCCAAAATTAGTTTTCGTCTCAGTGAGACGAAAACTCTGCCTATAGGAATGCGTACAAAAATGCTGAATGTATTTTTAACGTTTTCTCGCAAAATGAAAGAACGAAATGAGGTGACATTTTCATAGGTTGGTTTTATTACATCTATCTTGATTTGTGTAAAGAATGGAAGCGTTTACAGACACGTTATCAATGTTGAGCTGGGGCTTTTGGACCCACTTATCATTTCTGTTGCAACGATCACCATCCCGATTACACAGAATCGTTGACACAACCGTTTTCCGTCACTTGTTTTCATTAAACCATCATGAAATTTCCAACGGTTGGTTGCGAGTGTTTACTGAAAACAAGAATTTGAAATAATAATTTAATAATACACTCTTCAAAAAAATCTTCCATAAACTCTCACGAGGCCATCACCCGCTTCCCAGAGACCCTGCCGCAAGCAAGACATGTTGTGACATGCAACCAGTTGACAATAATGTTGATAAAGTTAATAGATGATGAACACCATGCAACTTAACTATCACAGGCTATACAGCTCACAACAGCTTGGGTAAATATTAGTAAACACTCGCATGTTTGTGATTGAGTTCCACAACGCGTTTTGTACGAAAAATACAACTTCTGAGTTTCACAATTAATAAGGTACACTCTAAAAGCCAAAGTGTTAAATTATTTGTAGTGTTATTATTATTACTATTAAATCAACACTTAATTAAGTTCGGTCAGGGAAAACACTTTAAAAGAGTTAAGTAATTGAAGAGTTGACTTTAAAAATTAAATTTCACCTTCTTAAACGGTATAGTTTGACACTATAATTATCATGTGTTGTCACTGATCGAACCCTTTATTTTAATTATTGATTTAACATTTTCGGTTTTAAGAGTGTAATTGTTAAAAGGTTGAGGGACCGTAAAGTTCTTGACAAAAAAATGCTTCGACTCTTAAAACTAAAGAAATAAAGGTGGCTTCAAACATATCAAAAACTCTAGAAAACAAAAGTGTTAAATCAACATTAAGGGTTCGATCAGTGACAACACAAAGTTAGATTCAACCAACACCAAGTGTCAAACTAGTATTTCAGAAGCTGAGGTTTAACTTTTAAGTGTAAATTCAACTCTTCACTTGAGTTACATGTAACACTTTGGTTTTTTTTTTATAGTGTATATTAATTACAGAATGATCTATGAGTTAATTTCTCATAAACCCGGCGCACATTCTCTGGGACATTACACCAGAAAATGTTGACAAGGCCATAGAGACGAAAACAATTTCGCTTTTAAAAGTCCTCCACGGTGCTCAAACTGAATTAAAAATTGCAAGATCTAGGTTTTACCGATCAGCTTCCCACACAAAATCTCATTCCATTTCACCTGGCTCGTTCAATTTCGTTTGGAATTGAATGTTCTCCGACGCATCAGCATTCAATAAGCTAAAAGGAGTAATTCAATTTCACAGTTTTTATAGCATTATCACTGGTCAAAATAAGATCATCAAATTCATTAGACCGCAAAGATCATTCAGTATTTCGCAGAAGCCAACAGCAAGAGGCTGGTCAACCATTCAATTTCATCAATTGTAAACAGGTTTTTAGTAGAAATTCAACTGAAGAATGGTGAAAATGTATCATTGAATGCCTACAAATGAATATGGAATAACTAATACTTGAACGAGAAGAATGAAATCATGCGCGCACTAAAACGAAATTGAGTGCAATTAGCTCAAACCATAGTATAGGGTAAACCAATTCAGGGGAAAATGCGTGAATTTGAAAGTGTTTTAATGAAATTGAATTCGTTTTCACTGACATTGACATCGAAATTTGTTATGATCAGATCATTATGATTGTCGAAGTCACTTTTATCATGCTCATAATATTATACACTGTACGGGGTCGATGGTAGTTGAAGTTTTCAGACGGTTTTTTTTCAGGATACGAGGGTGATTTTTTTTTACAAAGCCCTATAACTGTTATGTTTGTGTAATGCAGTTTTCAGATTATCATTCTCCACTTTCAAAATAAATGATGAGCCCATAAAGAACCTCCCACAACCAGAGGACGCTAAACTGCTATGGCAACCATCGACCAATGGTAATGTTCAACAAAGGCGGATTTGAATATGCTTCAGATCATACACGACAAACAATAATAATTGACCTCGGTAGCGTGAATGAAAAGCGTTACACGGTTGTTGTGTTCGCGTCAGCGTTGGCGAATAGCGTCCCCCTCAAATACGTGGACTGAATGGGAAAATAATCATTAAAAGAGTTGACCGTTGGATGCACTGCAGCTCAATTGGCTTTCAACACAGTTACATTTTTTTTCTCGTCCTCACTTGATATATTCACCCAGATACACCAATCATGCCACGTAAAAGTGCCGCCGCTAAGAAGCCTGCCAAGAAGGCAGCAGTCAAGAAGGGCGGTGTAGCCAAGAAAAAGGCACCGAAGAAGCCGGCTATTGCTGCCAAAGCTAGTCTGAAAAAGAAGGTTTCGAAGACCAAGGGAAAGAAACCCAGCAAGAAGTAACTGGAGTAACTATAATGACAAGAAACTCAGGGGCAACCGGTTTCACCGCTGGAGTTTTGTTTTTATCTGGATAAATCTAAAGTGTGCTTCATCTCCCAACAAGAGTCCCGTGCTCACAGGCAGTTCTACAATGATGTCTGGAACATCCAAACGTCAACCTGTATCATCCTACTCCTCGATTCGGACATTTGGATGAAACTTCTTCACATGATTGATTGGAGACAATGTTCGAAAAATCCGAGTGCAACCACAATTTGGACATCACAAAGAAACCATCGATTATGATCTCTGCGTCAACCTTCTCTCGTGGGTCAACCTTCTCGTGGGTCACTACGGTTCGAGGATCGGTCACAAGCAACACTGAACAACAACGTCGAATTGTCACAAACTTTGAAACGGATGCCTGGCCGGAAGCCAAAACATCTTCAAGAAAAAAGTGGGTCACCTACCTCATCTGGACTTCAGCACGCATGGGAATATAGAATGGAACATGGACAAAACTACGAAAGGCCTCCTTCAACAACTCATCAAAAAGTGCTGGATTTTACCGCGACAGGTTTGTCAGAAACCGCTTCGTGGTATCGAAATACTGACTATAGCTTCATGCAATACTGAAATACTTGTTTGTTTAACAGTTGCATTTTGTTATTTCTTATAAAAATACTATATCAAACCTCACTGGTAATTTAATGTAAAAGTTTAAATCTGGTATCATGTTAAGCCCATTCTTATTCTGAGATATGTGCAGTTATCCAACCATAGAACTGCTGCACTCTGCACCTGGCAATGCTATGCCATAATTTTGTCTCAACACTAATCCGTATAACCCTGACCCCACTGGGCTGCATATAATTATACGGGTTGTACGTTATGACCCTGTTGGTCTTCTTATCAAAACACATAGCTTGAACATCAAGTGTTTACTCCATCATAGAAGTAGAAATACTGACCCCTTACTTTAGAGTTCACAAACAACATTCAGAATATAATGTGGATAGGCCCAACTGTTTCCCAGTATATAGAACAAGCATATAAATAACTGCTAATGAAATTTGACAATGGCGTTCTTAGTTTGTGGTTTGGGATGTATAGGCACGCGTGGATACATTTTGACACAATTGTACATTTTGGCACCTGTCTTACTTTCAATGGTGGGTCTTATCTTTTGTGGTTTGCGGTTGTTGTTTTTTTTATAGAATATTGTGTATGAGTGTTATGTTTGATGCTGCTTAAACCGTTTGTATTTCACATGTTTGTTTTATATGTATGCTCCCGGTGGCCCCTGTGATAAAAAAAAATCTTGTTCGGTGCCAATGACACAGTAGTTATTTAAAGGTAAAATTTAGGATTGGTAAAACTGTGTGATTCAATACACACACGAAAAAAAAAAACGTGAAAATTTGGGCTATACTGTCTTCCGAGTCCGGAAAAAAATAGTGAAAAGCATGCACACTTTTCAGCATGTAGACACATTGTCCTTAATTTCGATTTTCAAATTATATTTTCTCGACCTGTGACAGTATTTTGGACATAATATTTATATATGGAAGATTGGTGCTGGTATGAACTTCATAATCGCCAAGCTTTCAGATTGATACTAATTAAGACAAATGTTTTGATGAATACCAATCCTGTATTTTACCTTTAAAGGATGGTGTTTAATTAATGTATAAAAATACTTTCTGACACCTCTGAGACTGATATTGATGAACATACAGCGTTGATTTCAGATGATGTATCATAAAGATTGATTGTGACATGTCTCAGAACACAAAATCCTCGATCTTGTGTCTGTGAAGGAAGTTATAGATAGGCCTAGATTTTGACACTTTTTATACGGTTTGAAACATGCGGTTGGAACATACGTTTTACTTGGTCGTAGTTTGATTTGAATTTTAAATAGTTTTCTTGTTGTGTCGAATCGTGGTCGAAAAGCAAATAGGTTTTTTGTTACAATATCCCAATTGGGGAATTCGGAAGTTCTATAAAAGAGTATCATTTTATTCAACAAAGAATTGAAACATGAGAAAATAGAACAAGCTGTTGCAAACTGCTTACCAACGAAAATGACATACAATGTCACTTTTTTTCTATAGTGGCCTCATGTTTTGACCCTAGCAGTGTCTGTCTCATTGAGCCTTTGCGAAAGACTCTGCCAGGGTCGAAACGTGAGGCCATTAAAAATTTAACAGTAAAGAAACATGTACGAAGTTCAGATAAATCAATGTCTACGATTTGACTGTTATCTGTTATAATGCACAGATCAGTTGACACTTTAGAAAGCACCGTTGCTTTCCCCCACCCTCAAAAAAGCCTCACCAATGTTGTACGTAAACAGTTGATTTTATGAGGGTTTTTTTCCATGAAATCACAAACTATTATTTGTTCTTCTAGTAACAGGTTGACAAATCTGAAATAGTTATTTTACCGTCTAGTCTACGTCTATACACTATTTATTCAACTTGGCCAACAGTATTTAGGCCACTCTTATTTATGGAAGTACCGTTTTAGAGCAATTCAGTAATGTTAAAAAAAACAACGTATTTGTATGTAGTGTTATGAAGAAAATACATATTGCGGTTTGTACTGGAAAATCAATCCGATGTATTTTTGTATTGTTCCTCATTCATTCCAGTTGAATGCCTTAGCTCGGGTCCGTATGGTGGAAACGACAACCGATAAATTCACACCAAAGTCCCTGTTCAGTCAATGGGAGACGAGGCTGTGTTTTTTTTAACGCTTGTTTTTGTTTAAATAATACTGAGTTTTCTATTGTCTGTGCGTGTGTACTGTGGGGCGAGGGGGCTGCTTCCTTTTCAACGAGGTTACTCCCCGGTGAGCTCGGTTTATTGAATTCGATTTAACGGCCCACAGCCCAAATGAAACTGCACCACACAGAACACAAAGGAGGCTCCTTTAGCGCCCTCTACGTCATTGTCAAACTGATGAGGGGAGTCGGTTCCTGACTCGAAACACACGTGTCCAATCAAAATTCTTTCAGGCCATGGGAAGGGGAACAAGTTACACTGAGTCGATACCGGCGGTATTAGACGCGTGTCATGGTTCCAGATAGTATGTTTTTAGATTTTATAAAATAGTAGACTTCGGCAAATACAAAGACATCTTCTGTGACAAAAAACTACTAACATCCCTGAAGAAGATAATGTTTGACCTATGTGTGCTCCCAACAATATTATGTGGATGCCAAACATGGTCAACAAACAACCAGATTAACAAAATTAGCTACCACGCAAAAGGCAATGGAAAGAAGGATGCTTTAGGGATTAAACTGAGAGACCAAATGCCCAATCAAGTAATCGGGGATACAACGAAAGTTAAAAACATAATCAAATATATCAGCAAAATGTAATCGAAGTGGGCAGGTCACGTGGCGAGAATGACAGACAATAGATGGACCATTAGAAGCGCAGAATGGCAAGCCAGAGTAGGAAAAAGATCCAGGGCAACCAGACGAAAATATGGAGGGGTGACATAACAAAACTGGTGGGGGAAACTTGGACAAGGACTATATACCATGCCCGATATGTGGCAGAGGGAGCCCCCCCCCCAAAAAAAAAAAAAAAAAAAAATGTTCAAATTCTCTAACACACTCTTCCCCTCTTGTACAGAAGCATCCCACTAAAATCCTCAAAAGAATTCCAGGGATTCCCAGAACACTATGAAGACACAATAGGAGGGGGGTACACCCGGCCACATATCGAGCACCAAATGACAAGGACGGCTAAGGAACGGAACACCTGGAAATATCTTACATAGGGGAGGGCTATACATCCTGCAGTGGATGGACAATGCCTATAACGGGGGGGGGGGGGGGGGCCGCGATGAATAAGTGGAAATACAGAGGAACTCCAGATTACGGACAGGTTCCCTAATTTTCGCCGACTGACTTTGTCAAGAAAGAGAGCAAAGGGGGGAAACCATCACAATCAACTCACACGAAATGTCTCTGGCCCTTCAATGGATAGTCCGGGAACCCACACCCTTGTATGCTTCTCAACGGATACGGTCTGTAATCGATATTTTCGCCCATTGTCTAGAAGAGGCCAAAATTAAAGAGGAAGAAAAAAATCATAAACAGTTCAATTTAATCCTGCTCTAAAAGAAAGACCGAGAATGCACCAAAGAATATCCGAATCTTCAACATTTTATCAAGGCCCATACTATGCTTCTTGATGCGTGCTAAGTTGCAAAAAAAAATGTTTTTATTTCTTTATTTAAAACCCAGAAAAGTTCAGAATGCACAAGAGATCGTCTTCATTTTCTGAAGAAAAAAAATGGTGGCCCTTGAGCTTCGGCCCTGAACCCAGCCAACGACTTGGTTGGCTTTGCGAGGCACATCCGCACGTTTCCCATGATTTTCGCTGAATGGCGTTTTTTTTCTTCTTATATAAAACAAAAAGGACAAAACTATTTTTGCTCAAAAGATAACCCATAAAGCAGTGGGATATTTTCATTGGAGGGGGGGGGGGGGGGTGGGCAAATATTTTTTTTATGGGTGCTATTAAATGTATCGAACCAAGTTCATTTGTGCATTTTTTCGATCTCATACAAGTAAGGGGGAAAGGATTCTGAGCAGGGGGGGGGGGGTGCTCCCGCCTCCCTTCCCATCCCTGGCTTAATGCAAAATAAGGCATTGTCAGGCAGGGTCCCAATGCTGTTTGGTTCGCTTTGCTCCTAGAGCCGCAAGAGTATCCGCCCCTTTGCCAAACGCTGATCACACCGGCGTAGTACGGGAGGGGGGAGGGGCTCGGGTGTGTGAATTTCCACAGACTTCCATTACCCCACCCGAAGTGCCCCTCCCCACGAATATTGCACCGGGGTCGGATAAGATAGTTCCCCCCCCCAAAAAAAAAAATAATAATAATAAATAAATAAATAAATTAATAAATTAATAAAATAAAAAATACTAAAAAGGCCGTTCCTGATTTAGTCTGAGTTGCGTTGCATACATTATACGTCTTAGATTTTTTTCAACGTTTGTAATGTGAAACTTTGGAACGCTAGGTGATTGCAGGCTTACCAGGTAAATTTCCATGAGAAAAGGTAAAAAGCCTTGAGCTTGCTCAAATCATCCGAGAACAATGGATTTACCTGGTAAGTCTGCTGCCAGCTAGTGTCCACGGAAAAATCTCCCATTGTGTTAAAGAAAACATGGCCCCTCTCCCCACCACCACCACCCCTGAAAAGCCAACCCTGCAGCCCCTCCCCGGGCTGCCCCCTGCAAACCCACTCCCCCACACCTCACCCCTCCTTTGTCTTTGCCTCCCCTCCCCCCCCCCCTCCCCCTCCCCTCCCGGGTCTTCCACTGAAAAAGTCTGGCTACGCCGCTGCCTGGTGCTCGTCCTACCTCGACAGTAAATAATGATTGATAGGCATACATTTTTTCACACACTGGTTAAAATCAATTTCAAAATCACTCCCTCTCCCTCTCCCTCTCCCCCCCCCCCCGGCCCCGCCCCGCCCACCCACTTTTCAAAACAGATGTTAAACGCCCGCTGAATGCCTTTATGCTTTGAACGAGACTGTACGATTATGAACATTATTGTAATCCATGACGGTAGAAAAGTTTTTTTTTTTCAATATGATATTGTTGTCGAATACAGTTATCAGAACTCCTTGTCGAGCAAGACATTTTCTCCTTCCAACGTAGCACGATCGACTTCTGGCAGTTATTTGCATGACGATTGAACAGACTGATGGCCAGTCTACCAATACACAGACATTTAAACCGCGCGGTATTATGGGTACATTGGTGAGAAAAATGGCCGCCCCTATGTGATGACGGGGAGGAAGAACATGTCAATAACTCCATTTTAAAGGTCAGTTTCAGCCCCGTCTTATGCGATTTTTCTGATTTGTGTCTTTAATTTAACTACAGTATTTAAGAATATATATGTTTAATTATAGGTGGCTGTTGAGCAGTTGAATTGCTAGAAACGGAAACATAACGGTAACCGGTTTTTTTACATGCTGATGAAACTTACATGACTTACTTTTAACAAATAACAGTACAGTAAACACTACAGTAACACACTACGTCTACAGCTTAAAATAAGTTGACAAAACGATGTGTAATGTGTAAACTTCATCAAATCTGTTGATGAAAAGAAAACTTATGAGTAAGAAATTAATAGTAGATTAATAGTGGGTGAAGAAATGACCGTCATAATGGTCATCTAATGCTTTGCGGAAAAAAAATCAAGGAATTGGGGTACCGAGGAATTGTCTGAAATTAAAAAAAATCGAAGGGCAGATGATATCAGTTTATTACAATAAAATGTATTAAACTATAGTCCGAGCTAGACTCAGTAACTGGGGCGCTGTAAGCCGTCCTTTTTTTTAGATTTTTACTTAAAGGCATTGCATACGTTTGGTAATGACTCTGAAAATTTATGGCAATAAAAACTTACTTGGTAAGAAGTACAGCTGCTTTGGATAGTATAATGCATATTGAGAAACGTTCAATTCGAAGTACCGCCGTTATGGAAAAATATATCACTTTTTATCTCCAAAAATTTGAATCTGAGAAGCGTTGTTGGCGGTAACGCTTCTCAGATTTTGAACGTTCGAATTGACTAACGCCCTCAAGTGTCTAAGATTAACTGCTTTGTAAATTGATTCCTAATTGGTCGTTTTCGCCGATCGATCTCTGAATGGGCAGTTCGCCCCTGGTTCAATCGCCCTTACACGGAATCGCCGTCTTGGAAAAATGACAGCGAGTCAACACCAATGCGAATTTACTTTCCAACAGTAGATAAAGGCCCAGTTCCCCATCTTGCGCCTACGGCGCTGTATAATCTTTGGTCACCACTGACTGCTGATCTCTATTGCACGAATTACGTAATTCATAAACATGTCACATTTTGACATTGCTGTGTGCCTGACGGATGAGTTGTCGTTTCATATGTTCCCAAAATTTAACTCTCTGAGAAAGATATGGATTAGGAATATACGCACAGATCCTGGATGAAGTTTCAAGGTAAGTCTCAGACATTCATTGTCAAAAATGTTTATTTAAAACCATACCATGGAGGTACGTTTCGTAACTAGAGTAGGCTGTAACTCGCTCTTATCTTATTACTAAATACTATTTTATTTACTAAGTATTACTAAACAGTGAGTAACGTTCAGACGTTAGTGCACGCATACCGTCGAAGAAGGAAGTGTACTCCATATGTCTGCTCTCTTCTATGTTCTAAGTAAGGTCAGACTGCACGAACATGTGGCTCATGGAGTCGAGTGTACAATAAAAAGCCTGTACAAATAAGTTATACTACTATAGGACTCAACCATTGTCAACTAATTAGTCTGGTGGAATCCCTGAGGGTTTTCCTGATTTCACTGGACAATTTTGTAAATTTATGATGTTGAATTGCTTCTTATCTTGAATTGAACCATGGGCATAGACGAAGGACGAACTAAACTGACAAACTCAAAACTGCTTATGTTATAGTCTTTATATAATGTCCTCAGAAGTTACATGAATGGAGGTCTTTAACTCTGAATATTCTAAGGTCTTTCAGGGATTTTCTTGGTGCTTTACTGATTTTCTTAATTTGTTTTTATTTTTGATGTTTTGAATTTCAGATAACAAGATGCACACATGTTTGTTCGACTCACTTTAAAGAAAATGAGTTTAAAAACCACAATGACTGGGAAAAGGCTTCTTAAATGCTCCAAGCATTTTTCCTTGGACTGTGGAAACTCCTAAAAGGCGGCAACTTAGAAGAAACAGAGAGTAAGTATTTTATTTATATCAACTGAACACAATTAACTCTTTCTAGGGATGTGTTGACTTACAACTTAGTTATGCAAAGCATCTGTTCATTCGAAATCTTCATTGTGCTGAAAGCACTAGCTAAATTGTATGTTTGGCATTGTAAAACTTTTTAAGGCCTCTCCCCCACCCCACCCCACCCCTTAAAAAAGGGTTAGTGGGTGGTTGCTACTAAACCTGGGAAAATGAAGATATAACATGAAGTCCCTCCTGATCCATTTTTTTTTAAAGCTTTGCTATCATTACTCTACAATGCAAAGCTTGAAATCCTATAAATGTACGGGTAAGTTTCATTATTAAAATTGTCAAAATTATGTGTCATATTGACAAATTTCTTTACAATTAACAGGTGTCCAGCAACAGCTGTGAAACATGGAGAGTGACTGTGGTGTGGAGAAGCATTACCAAGTTACCGGACCATGATTATCTGGATCACATCCCCTGTAGAAGACAAACTTTTAGGCCACGCAGGAACGAATTGAACAACTGGAAAGCAACTTGATAAACAATGCCGTCCAGAAAGACATTTTTCGGAAAGGTATTCCAAAGATCCTGCATAGATTTACACGGCATTTCCAACATACACACTGTTGATGGAATTTTTTAATTTTGTTTTTCCTCATGCATCAACGATGACCCGATGGAGCCAAGTGGTGTGTTCAAAAAGAGGAGAAAGTTCATCAATGCGTGCTGGCTTTCGGTCTGAACTGCCACTTATTGACCAGTTTTTTTCTTTTCCTGAATAAGGTCAAATAAGGTTCATTCGATGAGGACTTAGGAGATAAATTTGGCATATCTAGTTCAACAGTCAGCAGATTTAGTATTACTTGGGCTAACTTTCTGTATGCTGTGCTTGGGAGTATTCCTTTGTGGCCAACAAGAGAGATGGTCGACCGACATATTCCAGATGCCTTCAAACAGTTTTCAAAATCTTGTGTTATTTTAGACTGTACTGAACTATTTGTGCCAGCACCGTCAAGTTTGAATTTAAATTCAGAATTTTTTTCGCATTACAAACGTCATGAAACATTTAAATGCCTTATTGGAATATCACCAGGAGCAGGAGGCCTTGTTACATTTGTAAGTAACCTCTATGCTGGTGGAATTTCAGACAAAGAGATCACCAAGCAGTCTTGTATATTGAATTTACTTGAATCTGGAGAAGAGGTAATTGTAGATAAGGGATTTGTAACAGAGTACCTGCTTTGTCCTGTTGAATGTAGCTTGGTTATTCCACCATTCCTTACTGCTGAAAGTGGTCAATTTTCCAAAGAAGAAACTGAATAGACGCAGACCATTGCAAGACTCTATGTGCATGTAGAGTGAGCTTTTCGTAAAGAAATTTCATCTGTTTGATGGCCTCGTACCAATTTCCCTTGCTGGTACAGTTAATCAAATGTGGACAGTCTGTTGTAATGTAACAAATTTTCAAGGGCCATTTTTCTAAGTCAGTGTAGAAGTCTAACAGTCAAGTGTATAATTTTATATTTATGCATGAACCATTGAACATCATTTTATGAAGTAATCCTGTAAAAAAGGCCGTTTGCATCATTATTGGAGACAGCCTAGAATCAGTTGCCTGTAAATTGCATCATGTGACATGACTCTTACGAGTGACAGCAGGCATAGATTGAAGGAACCATACCTCTGTATCTTCTCCAAGAAATGGCTTTCTGTGGCATTTCCCCTACATATTTAAAACAGGTGCTGGTCAGCACAAACTTTGACCTAAAATGTGCATGTATTATAAAATAAACTAATTATGCCATTGCACCCCAAAATACTAAAAAAAGGACTTAGTTTCTGCAGTAGCACCATGTAAATTATCGAGCCCTGTGGACATTTTAGATTCCTTAATTGTTTCTTGAAGGATCTGCGACACACTCAAAAGCAATTACTGTATGTGGTTCTTCATTGTTTTATGTCAATAAACAGTGTGTTTAAAAAAAAATAAAAAAATCCCGTATATTGATTTTGTTTTGTTTTCTTTTATAAATAATGGTTTTCAGGAACCCAAACAAAATTCACATGCATTACACAATATACTTTGTGGCTACTTTTGTGAAAGAAACAACACTCTCCTTGGACTTACAATGTATGTGGCTCAGATTATTGTCCTCTGAAATGCCCATGAATAGCTCCAGAATGAATTACTCAATGATAATGGGAACCACAATGTGTAGAGGGGGGAAAAAAAGAAAAGTTGGACTAAAGGACAAGAACTATTTTATGTTTCAGTCTTTTTTAACCATCAATTCGGTATAAAATCAGGAGATGCATCTTTAAGTAATTACAACTTGTTATCACACAAAGCTGGCAGCAAGTACTGGAAACAAAACGCGCCAGTTATGAATAGTCTATCATCAATGAATGTTCCTTCTACATGAAAGTCATTTGTTTTCCACACAAAGAAATCACACCATTTTGATCCAGTTAAACCCATCATCTGTCCCATAACCTGGACATAGTAGTTATGGGACTTTCTCAGTTTATATAACCATGGAGGTAGGAATTAAACTCATGATATAAACCATTCACACAAGACTGGTACTGAACTTCCGTGAATGAACCCTTCATTTTGGGCATTTATTTCGAGGTGTTTCTCTGGGGTCGTAGGCCCTTTTCGAAACCACGGCTTCGGCTCCGGATTCGGCTCAGGCTAACTTGGCCCCGCGGTTGTTATGACAATTGCGCGTGCTTTGCGAACGCGCTCATGGCCAGCTTCAGACGAGAGGACGGACCCTGAAGCCGAATCCAAAGCCAAAGCCGTGGATTCGAAAAGGGCCATAAATCCTTCCGTCTGGGGAACATGCCAGATGTACGCATGATGGGTTGATTACTATTTTCCTTTGTGCCGGTGTCGCGGTCTCAGGTTTCCGGTGTGCTCAGTTTTCCAGATGACCAAATATGGTACAATGACGTCATGCCATGTCTGCGCACAGCAGACGAAAGTCGTCCGTTTCAGTGCCGTGCTGAGTCGTATGTACGTGTCAGGATCGCATGCATCGGATCAGGGTGTTGGATCACGCAGAAGCTGTCATGGCGGCCTCCTCGAGCAAAGGACGTCCGGATCGTTTTAACGAATTTCGTGAGAAGAATGCTAAAATTATCCGTGACTTAGACAGCGGTCTGTATTCAGACGGGTCGACGGATGGGCAGAAGAGGTTGGTTCGTTATCAAACCAATAATTATTCATATGATGAGGCTACCTCCATGGTACCATGTTGTCACTCGGAAATTCAAGCACGCCGGAATACTGAGACCATGACAACCGCGTGCTGAAATGCCCGGCTACGTCATCCGGAAAACTGAGCACGCCGGAAACCTGAGACCGCGACACCGGTAACTACTCCGGTCGACGGGCTACGTCCCGTAGCCATAGATTATTAATTGGGGGGGGGGGGGGGGTCAAGTTTGTTTTCGGTTTGAAACATATTCAAAAAGGAGTTAACATGATTCTTGTAAATATTAGCACGGAGCAATAAACTGATTTATTGCTTCATGATAACCACAAGTCGGGCATGGGCAAAGATTATTTACCAAACAGTACATAGCAAATGATTTGATTGAGCTTGGATTTCCTCGGTGATAACATCAGTGAGCACAATGTGTAGGCCTACTATACATGACACTGCGTTGTTTATTACATGTCCATTTCGATTACAAAAGCTACCGAGCGACCAAATTGGCCTAGATACTCTCAGTTCACAATTTCACCACAGTACACGCATACGTACTGTACATGTGGTACCTAGAACACAGTACAATGTACATGATGTGTGTGTGTGTGTGTGTAGCTTACTCCATCACGTCCGCTTGCGGTCAGTCGGCTCTGCTGCATATATTATCATAATGTTATGGGACCTGCCAAACCACAGTGGAGAGTTCGTGACCCCGTTTGGGGTTACACGAAGCCGTCCCACGGCTGGCACACGGACCCCCCGGGCTGGCCGAACGAACCAATTTCAAACGGCCCATATTGGTATTTTTAAGATAACGACCACAGGAGGGCGGTAGTACTTTTTCAACGAACTACAATATGAAATGTCGAAACTATTTACTAACTGTTCTCCGGCGTGAAATAACCGTTCTAGTTTGTCGCCGAAATCTCAAAAACGCTACTACCTTTTGAAATGAAACTTTCACAGGTTAGTTTTATGGTATATATCTACACTTATATTGGTTTGAAACAAACAGTAGGCTCAAATTACCAAACGTATGCAATGCCTTTAATTGGACATACTGGCTAGTAGTGCGACTGTAGACCCAGTAACTGGGGCGCTGTACTCCTTTTTTTAGGTCTTGATATTATCGGTCGTACTAGCGCCCCAGTCCGTAATGTACATGGGAACTGTGGCGAAGCTGATTTTTTATGAATCTGTTAAAAAAAATTCAAAAATAGACAAAGACTCAACAGAATTGCTGGAAAATCGCCTACTGGCTTCTCAAGGTATCAAAGATGAAATAAAATGCTTAATTGTACTCATGATTATTTTCTGTCCTCCAAATCGATGATTTTTTTAAGCCACCTAAAATGCAGTTGTTACATTTTACTACTACATGACATCAACTAAAACTGTTTCCTAAACAAAAAGGATTGCGTGTTCGCTGATGCCCTGACTTGCATATTGTTTTGCGCAGTCAACGCAGGATACCGTATAGAGCGCACTCGGCCAATCATGACCACCAATGGAAAATTCTATACAGTGTGGAATTGCCTGTTGGCGTATAGAGACTGGTATCCTGTCTTGACTGAGCAAAACAATATGCAAGTCAGTGCATCAGCGAACACCTTTTTGTTAGGAATTAGTAGTTGATGTCAGATTTGTAAAAAATCTGCTTCATCAGAGCGCCCGACACATATACCGGACTGGGGCGCTAGTACGACCGATAAAATCAAAATATCAAAATCTCAAAAAAGGAGTACAGCGCCACAGTTACTGGGTCTAAATCTGAGCTACTGGACCCAACAATGCTTTTTTAACATTTGGATGATAACATTGATAGGCACAATCAGTCGATCTGCAGGATCATTCAATCATGACGTTTTATCGGTCAATCCCACTCACTGCCACCAGTCAAACCCTTTTTCTTTACAATTTACAATTCTGGAGGATTTTTTTTTTTTAAAGGTAAGTAAAGTCTGAGATATCCTTCAGAATTGACAAATTGGCAACGCGATCAACCGGTCGCGCAGATCTGCCGATCGCGTCCAACCTGGATACTATTTGGTGTTAAACCCAGTAGGCCTAACTGGAACGCTGTACTCCTCATTTTGAAATTTTGACTTGGCTGGTCGTACTAGTGCCCCAGGGAAGCATGGGTGTTTTGGCCTCGTATGATTTTTTCAACACACCCCTGTTAAAAAAATTGCCCAAATGACAACAAAGATTCAACAAAATAGCTGAATAATCGCCTAGTGGCTTCTCAAGATAGCAAAGATGAAGTAATTGTACTCACGATCATTTTCTGTCCTCCAAATCGATGGTTTTTTAGGCCCACTGCCTGCCATGCAGCCATTAGATTCACTATGTAATTGTAATTTGCCAAAGTGGAATAAACAGCCACTTAGTTGTCAAAATATTCACAAAATAATTGTTACTTTGATTAAGTCGGGTTCACTCCCTGTATGTGATCGTTGGATTATAGGTTTTTTCTGTTGGGGGGTGGAGTGGAAGTCTGACAATGCCAGCACTAAGTGCTGCTGCGTTTGCCTTGTCTGCATCTAGCTAGTGGCTTTAGCAGGGGTGTCTCAAACTCGTTCTCTCCCTCTTCCTTCTCAACGAGGACTGGTTAAACTTCCTCCGTTCTCCAAGGCCATCTTTGAATTAAAATTATCAATTAAAATTAAAATTAACAGCAACTTCAAAATTCAATAAACAGCGGTTTCAAACTTACAATTTTTTTAATGTGACAACATAACTTTCAAGTTGTGCTGGTTGGCTCATTGCTGCCTGCAAACATGCATACATGGCCAGTATGCCACGCCCAAGGCTAACTGAGACTTGCCCCAAGGAGTGTTTCCACTGAGCAATGGCTTTGACATTACAAACTAGGGCCGTGTCCGAATCAAGCGACTTCGGCTTCGGCTATGGCCGCTGGCTGAACTGACAACGTTGAAGAATAGAAATCCTCGGCGTTCCGGTTTAGCCACTGCCGAAGCCATTCATTCGGACACGACGTAGTGTGTCAACTGGTGCACAAATTCACCACTGGATCAGGGGCCCAATTTCATAGAGCTGCTTTTAAAGCACAAAAAGTAGCTAAAAAGCACAAGAAAATTATGCTTTTTAAAGGGTCTGTACATGTATATGTTTGGTAATGACTCTGAAAATTTATGGCAATAAAAACTTACTCTGTAAGAAGTACAGCAGCTTTGGATAGTATAATGCATTTAGAGAAACGTTTCACTTCGAAGCACTGCAGTTATGGAAAAATATATCACTTTTTATCCCCCCAAAAATTGAATCTGAGAAGCGTTATGGCCTTAACGCTTCATAAAGAATGTGTATTCCAATGACGGATACTTCTTCTGCGTGAACGCAACCGCTCCAGATTTTTGGTGATATCTCAAAAACGCTGCCACCTTTTGAAATGAAATTTTCCCAGGTTAGTTTTATGGTATATATCTACAATTATATAGCATTAAGGCAAATGTATGGTTCCAAAAACCAAAGGTATACTTTGCCTTTGGGCACAAAAAGTAATTAAGCACAAGAAAGTTATGCTTACCCGAATAAGGTTACATTTGTACCAGTCAAACTACATTGTCACATGTGCAATTTGTGACTGGTATTCTGCTCATTTCTGCATAGCAGAACACTTGTAAGCAATATTTACTTCTTAAGCAGCTATATGAACTTGGGCCCTGTGTCCAATTGCATAAAGCTGCTTTTAAAGCACAAAAAGTAGCAAGGCACAAGAAAATTATCCTTAACCAGAATAAGGTTACCAGCCAGACTACATTGTCACATGTACAATTTGTGACTGGTATCCTGCTCATTTTTGTAGGCAGAAAATTGTTTAAGCAATAGTTACTGCTTAATAAGCAGCTGTATGAAATTGGGCCCTGGTGGCCTGGCTAACAGTCCCTCACAACCTCTCGCTCCCAATTTGTAGCACACACTGAAATTCACATCTCCTTTGCCTCCACTCACTCTCTGTACCACTGAACCGTGCCCCCCTATTACATAACTCAACTAATTCTGCCACTGCATGTATGTTTTTCCTCCACCACTAGAGTATACTGAAAAATCAGGACGAATGCAAATTAAGTTGGGCAACCTGGGGTTGATTAGGCTAGTTGTACACACAATGTATTACAATTCTCTTGTTACTCTAGAAATTCTTCCTTAAACCTTATATAACCCCAGCTGAAAGATTTAAAAGAACTCTACAATATATCACCAAAGTACATGTAAGTGCATGTGTGTATGGGTGACATAAGACTGGGTTTCAACAAAAGGAATGAAAACTGCAGCTAGCACATTAAAAAATCCATTCCTGATTAACATATAATTGGAGTCAAAGTTCATAGTTCATCATGCAAATTAGACTGCTCCATTAAGTTTAAAAGGTAAGTTGAACTAAGGGGCCGACTCATTTTGTACACAGGTAAAGAGGAGTCAAAGAAAGCTATGATGCTGTGACAAATTAAGACAATTTCAATTGTCAAAACTGAAACCTGTTACTTTTGTTATTTTAACAGCAGATCTAAAACAATGGCAGGCCGAGCGGGGGAGACTGTAGTGACCAAACGTCTTGTTGAGAACCTTCAAACAGATCTACGTGGTCTCTCCAATGAAAGCAAAAGGAAATTTCCACCTGTGAAGGAGGTAATGTGTGATTTGAAATATCATTAAGTGTGTAAACTCAACACCAAATTCAATTATTATTTATTTATTTATTTTGTTTTTTAAAATATTTATTTGTTTATTTTATTTATTTGTTTATTTGCTTATTTATTGATTTATTGATTTATTTATTGATTTATTTATTGACTTATTTATTGATTGATTTATTTATTGATTTATTTATTTATATTTATTTATTTATTTATTTATTTATTTATTTATTTATTTATTTATTTATTTTATTATTTTTTTTTTTACATTTATTTTTTTTTAACATTTATTTATTTATTTATTTATTTATTTATTTATTTTTTATTTTTTATTTTTTTATTTTTTTATTTTTTTGGGGGGTGGTTTTTTAAGGAAATAGCTAATAGTATACGTACTTAAGGAAAATTACAGTTCAGAGAAGATTGGCTTAACAACACTTGACTCTGTGACATTCATATAGATTTTTGTGGCGTGTCGTGGCCGGGTGGTTAGTGCGTCGGACTCGGGCTCCAGTGGCTGAGTCGTCAGAGTGTGGGTTCGGGTCCCGGTCATGACGCTTGTGTCCTTGAGCAAGGCACTTAACCATAATTGCTCCGTAAAAGATGGGGATGTAGAGCCTTCTGCTCTACCAGCCAGGCTTCTGATAGATGATACCCAAGCCTACATCCTTATAGACTGTAAAGGGGTTTACCCTGTTTCAGCCCCAGGAGTAGGTGGCAACGGCCCCTGGATAAAACAATTGATTTGTAGCCCACACCTCGAGTGGCTTACTGGCCTTGTGTGTCTGGCGAATTCCATAAAAAAAAATTTAAAATAAAAAAAAAATAAAAAAAAGAAAATCACTGAGAATTTATTATTTGTTTGTAGATATGGAAAACTGTGCTTTTATTAGGCAAGTTGACGACAGTTGGGAACAAGTTCAGAGAAAAAATTATGGGTATGGGTCACAAATGATGCCAATTACCCCTGCATCGTGTACATTGTTAACGTGATGACATGATATTCAAGAAGTATCATCAATGCTGTTAGATCCACATTATGAAAAATATTCCAAGCTAGACCAAGTGTAATAGACATGTATTTTATCAATCTATTTGTGTTTATTATATTTAGGGTTTTGTTTTCTTTATAAGATAAGATGTGAATTTTTGTTTTTGAAAACGATAACTATTGGACTAAGTCAGAACCGAAAATAAAATGCATGATAGATGATCGACATATTATGCAGTTGCAGGTAATTGACCAGTCCATCAAGCCCCGCCCACCACAGCAACTGTATATCAACGACACCCTTCATGCATTGACCAATCACAATCACGAATGAATCGCAGAACAATGCGCGTGGCACACATGCATGTTTCCATTGTTTGACCTCAGTGATGACGGTCTATGCATTAGTATGCAATAGGCCTAGGTGTATTATCACGAAAGGGGCTCCATAGAAAAAAAATGTTGTTTCTCTTTGTGAATCCAACAGGCGGCAGAGGCAGGTATTCTCAAGATACGAACCATCGCTGCACGTAATAAAAACATATTGCCTGGTAAGTGATTTGTAAATCAGGTTGGGTATTAAAGTTCACACAGTTCTTCGTTCGTGTTGCATTTTCTTTCGTTTTTCTTTTTATGACCTGGATTTTTCTTTATTTGTACATCAATGATAAATAAGCTTTGTAGCGGCCCGATGTAGGCAGTAAGGGAATTGGACCACCACTCCCTAGAAAAGATTAATTTCACACAGTTGTCAACCACAAAGTAATTATTTCTTACATGAATGATATTTGTATGCGTAACATGGTTTCTTTGAACACACCATTGTGTAAAATCGGAATACCGCAACAAAGGTCATTCTGTTTCGGAGCGTGCACAGAGTATGCACTTACCGCGCAATGCTTCGGTTCACCCACACAAAGAGGACAGATGGTGTTGAGTATTTTGCCTATTCGCTGGGGTTTATTGTGTAATCCTCTATTCCAGACCTTTGTCATTTTGTTCCAAGAAGTGAAATACGACCATTGGCTTCCACCATTGTTTATTTATCGTAATTACACAAATCCATCTCGGCTCAATGCGCATGTATGCTCAGGGGCCCATATCTTTACAAGCTTTGCTTCTTTATGGGTCCCTCCGCAGTGTCATCAATTGTCTATACCTATTCTCTACTTCTGTTTTATCATTATGTATCCAACTTTTAATATTCATTATGTTTGTCATTGATATAATTGTACCTGTGGAAATAAACTGAAACTGAAACTGCGCTGTATTTCAGCTCAATTGAGGTAAGTCAGAATGAACCGGGGCTCCAGCCTTGGTTCCGGATTTAGTACCAACCTCAGCCATAGCTCATGGCCAAGGTTTTGCAGTTCACAGTGCCTGAATTTGACATTTTTGCCAAAAGAGCAAACAAAAAACCTGGTGCTTCGAAGAGAATCTTTGTTCTCTTGGCTTTTTCGAGTCAAGGTTTCTTTGTACTCTCAAAGAAAAAATGATTCCGGCAATTCCGAGACAATAATCCCTTCAGGGAGGCTTGAGGGGACAAAATGGAAGATTCCGGGCGGGAACTCGTTAATGTCGGCAGTGGAGTGGGAGGGGTGTTCCAGTGATTCCTGCATGTTGGTTTGTCCATAGTTTCAATTGAATGTGGGTATGTACACCTGTACATGTGAACGAGGAAGACTAGAGCAGGCTAGTGGAAACGTGGAGACCAATATATTCTCTCTCTGCAGCAGGGAAGATAATTTGAGAAGTAAAATTGATCCACTCAGTGAAATTTTTTAGTTCCCTCCGTTTTGTTCTATCTACTCCCAGGTAGTAGACATCAAGTTCTTAATCACAATTAAGTAGTCTCCCTTTTTTTTCAAATACACTCCGCGGTGAAAGAAAAAACAGTAGGGCAAGTTCTTATTTGAATGCAGAATTCTCCCAAGTTTTCCGAATCTACTCAGAAAAAAGAAGAAAAAAGAAGCTGTACAAGCTCTTGACCTCAGTGAACCTCATGAACTCAGTTGACTACTGATTCCTAATCTACTCCAAGGCAGTAGATAAATAGCCGGATAGCTCTAATACAAACAATCTACACAGCAAAGTAGATATCACCATATGGTGTTACCGCAAACCAAACATACATTTATACCTCACCATGCAATGCCTCATACACATTGGTATGTACTTAGGTCTGTTTGTTTAGCTAGCAGAAGAAACATCTAACGGACACAGTTTAGTATTAAATCCATTTGCTAAGTAACCTGAGAAGCAAGGCTTTTTCTTTGCCGAGGCAATTTATTTTTAAAATGAAGACCTCAACAGTCCCGATTACTTCTGTATCCAATTGCCAAAGAGAAGGATTCAGAAAGACTGGGGCCGGTAGGCCCAAATAACAATTGCTTATCAGTGGGTCAGGCATTCCAATCTTACCTAAAAGTCCAAACAATCTGGTGTGAAGTGACATTGGAGAGGAGGATATAGGAGGATTGAGGCCACACGCTATAGCCAAACTGCCCAGTCTGTATGGGGTTTAGTTTTTTGGTTCAACTACGTGGTGAAAGACCATTTTCATTAATTGGTTTTCAGCACTTGTAGCGTGCAGCGGTGAGATCCTCCAACCGTTTCTACTAGGATGTGACACCAAGAACCTCAAGATAGTCCAGCTATGTCTCGGCTCAGTTCAAAGGCTTATCACTCATGAAGCATTATCTGTGGTAAGTACACCCATCCGGCTGTCAATTCCAGAGTATTTCAATTGAATTACACTGTAGTGCTAATTTTACAAACCGTTTACTACATGGTGTACATTCAAACTGACAGGTAAACCAGGGCGCTCAAATTAAAACGTGCACTAACCAGTTGGTGCGGGATGTTCTGATTACACGCAAATGTTTCCCCTGCCTGGAAACAGAAGCCTTGTACAGATGCCATTGTGTAAAATCGGAATATCGGAGCAAAGGTCGCCCGGACATTCCACTGCTGAGCGCACACAGACCACACACACACCGTCCAATGCTTCATTTCACCCACACAGAGACAAAACATGGTCTTGAATATTTTGCCATTTTCTGGCCATTGGGATGTGGTTTCTGTGTAATTCCCGATTCCAGACCTTTGTCCTTTTGTTCCAAGAAGAGGATTGCGAGACAGCTAGAGGCTTCCACCTTTGTTTATTCATTGTATTTTGGCTCAATGGAGGTAAGTCAGAGTGAGCCGGGAATCAAGCCGTGGTTCCGGGTGTAGCACCAGTCCTATGCTGCAGGTAACGAAAAAAAGGGAAGATTCACGGCGGCATCTGGTTAAAATAAACAAAAAAAAACGCCCTGGGGTTGGGTCTTAAGACAGGTTGCTGGGAATAATGTAATGACATTAACTCTTTCACTACGGCGCATCGCTTACAGCAGCTCAGTGAATTACTTACTTTATACGCCGGAGAGCTGCTGGCAGCGTTTCGAAATTAACAAAATATTAAACAATTCTGTCACAGCTGTAGATTATATTCCGTAGTGAAAGAGTTAACTCTTTTCATTCATAAAACCTGCCACACTATAATTATGTTATAACAATAATAATTATTGTAATATATATAGCGCTTTTTCACGACTGACGTGCGTCTCAAAACACTCATTATTTTTACAACAGTGCTAAGTTTGAAAGGGACCAATTTATATAGCACCTTCTGAAGAATTTACAACGTGATGTGGCGCAATCTGCAGCCAACCATGCCAAAAATACCGCGGTAAACCCCTTCTCTAGTCTTGACGACAAGTGTACTGGGTTCTTTTACGTACATGTACATTAAACAACACACGGCACCCATGGCTTAACACGTTGACTGCCACGCATAATTTCACATGGAGTTCCCATTTGCCTAGCCTTATGCGCATGCGTGCATATTTAATAGGTACTTACTTAAATAATTTGAACACAAACCTTTTATGGCAGTGGTGATGAGGATGTCCTCACCACTGCCAGCAGCGTATTTGTGGCGCCCTCAGTGACGCCAGTGTATTTTATTTACAATGCAAAGACCTTTCATTTTCTACGAGGATATTCGCAGTGGCAGAATCCGGTGCACCTGTTAGTACGAGTATACTCGTAGTCGGCAGTCAAAGTGTTAACGTCCCATCTGATTTTGAAATGTGTGCAATTTTTATGAATCTGACCCATCAGGGAGCTGCCAGCAATGTGATTAACATGCTGTGGAATCTCATGGAGGGAGGCATCGAGGACCTGAAAGTCCTCCAGACAGCTGTGGTCATTCTCACTTCCAACACCATCGTCAGGGGACCAGCACTCGCTAGGGTGAGTTTTGTAATTTTACGTCGCACTGTTGTAGTTTTCATCATGCCATTACTTACTTAGCAGCATTCTCCCTTGACCCTATTACTATCAGTATACTCTCCTGCCCAAATGGTCCATGCCACACAATAGACCTTTCCCATGAAATATGTAAATTGGACATCGCGCGTGCGCACTTAAATTTTGGTTGGCAACATTTTGGGAACAGTGCGCCCTTTAACATGGGACTGATGGGCGCGTGACGCGTACGCGCTTTGTGCGTCTGCTTTGTGCACATTTCAATGGCGTTTGCCAACCAACAGGGTCTGTACGCATGCGTGAATTTAATTAGCATATTTCATGGGAAAGGTCCATAGTAATAATACGCAGTTTTTATATAGCGCTCAGTATTTTTTTCCCTGCAAGGTACGCGAAGTAATGTTTTTGAAGTATGAGACCTGTTCCTTTACGGAGCACCATGTAACGGTTTACAAGGTGCTGTGGTGCAATCTGCAGCCGATCAAACCAGGAACATAAGTGCACTGGGTTCTTTTACGTGCATTACACAACACACGGGACCTATGGCTTTACGTCCCATCCGAAGGGCGCGGCAATAATGGTTAAACGTCTTGCTTAAGGACACAAGTGTCACGACCGGGACTCGAACCCACACTCTGCTGATCAGAAACACCAGAGCTTAAGTCCAGTGTTCTTATCCGCTCAGCCACGCCACGCCACAAGAGACTGTGGAGACCAAGTCCACAGTACACAAGCCATTGGATTTCCCGATAATACCAGCTGCACAAACAGAAGAAACCATGCACCCAATGCGAGCCTGGACGGTGTATAGGATTGTATACGAGGGTTAACCAGTCGACGCCTGCAATTTCCCAATTTTTACTGTACCACCTGAGGTATTATTTTTGGAAATCAATCTAAAAAGTATTTTTTTGTGGAACGTTAATATTGTCGAAAGGAAACCCTGACTATCCTGTTGGTATGTGATGATGTTTTGGAGCCGGAAGTGCAATGTAACGAATGTTCATGGACATGTATGTATACCATTCATACTTCCAGCTCTTTAACGTCATCACTTACCAACGGGATACAAAGTAAAGACACCAAACTTACTGGTTGTTACGTGTCTCTCGATTTTTATCAAGTGTGGATGTTTCACGATGCTTTTACCAGATTCTGTACTTCCCTAACATTCTCCTCATGGCCCATAAGAGAGATTAACCTTCAAAATCTTTTTTTCTAAGCTATACTTGTTGAGGGCTCACTTCAATAGGTCTTATTTTTTACTGCAAGAGGGCGCCCTTTGGGTGTAGATTGGAGGTCAAACCATAAAAATAGAGTGGTAAACCAGATGCAATTAGACTTAAAGCAGTTAATATACAACTTTTGAGGGGGTTTTTTTTGTTGACAATTTTACAATGCAATCAGTGTAAGATATTTGCTTGAAAAGTTTGTATTTTTTAATGTTTTTAAATATTTTTGTACTTTCAAAATGAAATTAGTATTGCGCCCTCTTGCTGTCAAAAATAAGGCCTATTAAAATGACTCGTTATTTTGCAGGCTATCGTGGTGTGTTTCCGACTACACTTTTCGAAAGACAACACGACGAGTAACACAGCATCAGCCATCGTGCAGCAAGTTATCTCAATAGTCATGGAGAGGGTACTGGCCGAGGATGATGCAAACGCAGGTAATGACGTCTGATTTTGAATGTGTCAGGCATTCCTCAGCTGATTTCCTCTTTATTTGTTCTTCTTTCTTATTAGCGATGTAGAACACACTACAAAGTTTTACGTGCTTGGTGGTTACACACCCATGTTCAGACACCCCTATGTTCAGACACCCCTATGTTCCAACACCCCTATGTTCCGACACCCCTATGTTCCTACACCCCTATGCTCCGACACACCTATGCTCCGTCACCCCTATGTTCCCACACCCCTATGTTAAGACACACCTATGTTCCGACACCCCTATGTTCAGACACCCCTATGTTCAGACACCCCTATGTTCAGACACCCCTATGTTCAGACACCCCTATGTTCAGACACCCCTATGTTCCGACACCCCTATGTTCCCACACCCCTATCTTCCGACACCCCTATGTTCCGACATTCCTAATGTATTTCCCTAATCCTAATCCTAACCCTAGCGTGTATATCACGAGGGGCTATATGAACATAGGGTTGTTGGAACATAGAGCAGTGACCGTGCCGGACAGTTATCTCTATTTTGTTATTACAATAAAACAAACCACTCTGTCTGATGTGTATTTGGAAGAAATTGGGGTTGGGTTGTTAGCTCAGACCAAGCTTTGACCTCGGAGACTGGTGTACAGAGAGGAAGATGAACATCCACTTGAGTGATGTTGCTTAGTGGACAAGCTTTAACCCTCCTACTGTCCGACCATTCAATATCACCCCCTGTGGTTTAGAATGATAGATAAAACTATTCCAGCCTACAATATGATATCATGTGATGAGTGCATCTACACAGTACACAGTCAACCCTCCTACTGTCTGACCATTCAATATCACCCCTGTAGTTTTAAATGATATATATATATATATATATATATGCCAGCCTGCAGTATGATGTAATTTAGTGGATGCAATTACACAATAGACACAAAGTACACAGTTAGTTCTGTGCACAGTTGGACTCCGAACACAACCCGTTGCAGTTGAATGGTTACAAAAAGTTGGTCAACTCGCTGGAATTTTTTTTACCCACGACGAGGAGTGTTTATATTTACCTTTTCTCATCTCAGATGGAGCCGAGTCTGACGTTGATTTAGAGAAGTTGAAAACCAGCACTACAAGCAGTAAGGCAGCGCCGAAGTCACTCCGGCCTTGTGCAACGGATGCTTACTTACTCTTTCAGGTATGGGAGGAAAACAAACCATTCCTGTAAAATTTATTCCTTAATCCGTTGATTTCATGCTGCAGGGTTTGACATCCGTTTCATGTGAAGATTAGTGTCCCTTAAAGGCATTGCATACGTTTGGTAATGACTCTGAAAATTTTTGGCAATAAAAACTTACTTGGTAAGAAGTACAGCAGCTTTGGATAGTATAATGCATTTTGAGAAACGTTTCACTTCGAAGTACTGCAGTTATGGAGAAATATATCACTTTTTATCACCCAAAAATTTGAATCTGAGAAGCGTTATGGCCGTAACGCTTCTCAGAATGTGTATTCCAATGACGGATACTTCTTCTGCGTGAACACAACCGCTCCAGATTTTTGGTGATATCTCAAAAACGCTGCCACCTTTTGAAATGAAATTTACACAGGTTAGTTTTATGGTATATATCTACAATTATATAGCATTAAGGCAAACGTACGGTTCAAAAAACCAAAGGTATACTTTGCCTTTAAATTAAACGAGACAATCTTTAAATCTGGGCTTAAAACATGTTTACGTAAGACTTACTGCATTTAGGTTTTATCAATATGTTTTTGTCTGCATCTGTATTGCCACTATGCTTTAATTGTCTTTACTTCAACTGCCTGTCTTTGGTTGGTTTTGGTTTTTTTTGTCTTCAGATTTTTTTTATTTTTTTTTTATTTTTAGTATTTAAGGTTTTTTTTGTATTGTGACTTTTATAATTTTTGTATTTGAGTACTAACTTTTTTATTACATTTTCCTTTTTTGCCGTTAAGCGCCTTATTCATTGTGATTTATACAGTTACACAAATTTGACCCCAGCTATTTTCTTTGATGGGCATGTTACTCCCAAATAATCTCCTATGCAATCAATACCCCTGGGAAGGCTTATTGTATGTCACGCTGACATTCACAAAGCTGTCTGAAAATGCCTAATCCAAAGAGAAAGCTTGATGGAGAGTGTGCCCCAGTGCTGCCACAATATCGGAGCACGGTTATCTTTTTGGATCACACCATCTTGTGAGATGAGAAGAAGCTGCAAGCCTTTGAGATGCGTTGTTCTAGGAGGATCCTGAACATCTCTTGGAAGGACAAAATCCGAAATGAAGACGTCCTGACAAGAATTTCACCGTGTGTAAAAGGTCCCTTAAAAGCCGAATCACCTCCTGTATTCATTAAACACAGTTATCCTGGTTCAGTCATCGAATCGGAATGAATAACACCAGTCTTCCCAAACGCATTCTGCTAGAAACGGTCAGTGGTACTAACAATTGCGGGAGACCAAGGAAACGTTGGGAGAGCATAGTTCTTGTCAGTAGCACCCTCTACCAGGCTTACAACACCGCCGGGAACCGACAGCAGTGGAGGGAGACCATATTTGCAGGGCCAACGCCCTTGCGGATATGGCAACGGCTTAGCTTATCTTGTGAGTTGTTCTGACTCTTTTAAAACATGAATAACTCTTGTCTTCTCTGTGGACAGGACCTGTGCTATCTACTGAATGGTGACCATCCATACTGGCTGGCTGGTATGACAGAGCTGACCAGGACATTTGGCCTGGAGCTCCTGGAGTCAGTCCTGAACAGCTTTCCCCAAATATTCCTGAGGGTGAGTAGCTCATTTAGACCATTACACTACGAGCTTCCTTATCCTCATTCACTCCAAGTCCTCCTACATCCACCTGGTTCTGCTTGACTTTGATAACTACTGCACCCCCAAAGGGTATTCTCTCTTAGCATGAGGCGTACCAATCTTATGAGTGCTATCTGCTACTTCACCATTTAGATCCCATAGCGGCCACAAGCGGCCTGTACCAAAACGCCCACAGCAGCCGCAACCGGCCTCAAGATCTGACCAACTTCCACTCACCCAAAAGTAAAGGTCATATCCTGAATTGATGTTTTCCAATGTTTCCCATGTGAACGTAGTAGCGACATTCTTTTAAGCAAAACCATATTTCAGTTTCATATTGTTTTTCTAAACATTTTTACTGAAAAAGTAAAACTCAACAGTCTTAGCTATGGCTGGGCCTAGGGTGATACGGATACAAACTCAGCTCTGCCTATCTGTCCAAAAATTAATGAGTGCTTTGAAAAGCCTGTTGGATGTGATAAAGCACTACATAAGAAGTGCGTATTTATTGTTACTTAATATTATTGTTATTGTTTATATTCTTAAAAGGTACCCACAAGTTGGTAGTTTGTTTGTATAACCAATTGCTGAGTGGCTGCCTGAATTTGAGGTTTAAAAATTTGAAGAACGGTTTTAGTATGCCTGATGATCCGTGATAATAGTATGTCCTTATGCCGAACTGTTTTTCTCTTTAATATTATTAATGTCAAGTATGTATCGACTTCAAGTAAGTAGGTGGATTAATTTGACTTCAATCCTATTCTCTGCAGCACAAGGAGTTTAGCTTCCTTTTGAAGGAGAGAGTCTGCCCTCTCGTCATCAAACTCTTCTCACCAAGTATTAAACATCGTCAGGGTATAGTAGCTCCTTCACCTCCAACTAGTCCGGAGAAACCATCATTTCCCATCAGTATGCGACTGCTCAGGGTTGTGTCAGTGCTCATCAACAAGTACTATACATTACTGGTAAGTAATCGGTGGTGCTACCATGGGCAGCGCGCCGTATCACCCTCTCATCACTAACCACTGGTAGGGATGTAACAAAAACAATCCCTGATTGGCTCCCAAAACTGACTGCTTTGAGCGCACACTTCTTAAAAACCTTCCAGCGCTTGTAGGGTGCTTAGTACACGTGTGTCAAAATGCAAGTATTTTGATCAATCCCACTTCAAATGATACATGTCCCCCTAAACTGCATACAGTTAGACATATCACAAGATCAAAGAAGAATGAGAGGAGACCAGTTGCTGTACAATTTTGTTCTGCTGGAGACGTGCAAACTTGCTGCAAGCAAATAGCTTTCATAAAATCAGGCCAATTTATTGCCCAGTTTCAGGCACGTAGACTGTCGTGATAACGTTTGTTATTTTTTGGTGTACAGGTGACAGAGTGTGAGATATTTCTATCACTCCTAGTCAAGTTTATGGAGAGTGATAAGTGTATGTGGCAGCGAATCCTAGCACTAGAGGTCATGTACAAGCTGTGCTCTCAACCCAAACTACTCAGGTGAGTCTTCGCCTCAACCCTCTTTCTGTACTGAGTCAGCAGGAAGGCACAGGAGCTGTTTGCTTTTTTTTTTTTTTTTTTAATTTATTTTTTGTGTGTTTGATGGGGGGGGGGGGTGTTAAAATTTCACCGTTTTGTATAATTTTTCCTATAGTACGGTCTGATCGGTCAGTTTGGAGGCAATAATATTGAGATCAGGTTGGCTTAGTGGTTTCTTTCCCTGCCTTTCACCACTGTGGACCCCGGTTCGAATCCCAGACCGGAGCCTTGCATGTGGATTGGGTTTTCAGTCCCTACCTGATTGCATGGGTTTTCCTCATTATTAACCTTCTCACTACTGTAGCAGTAGAACTACTAACCTTCCAGCCTGCAGTATAATATGGTGAATGCATCTACACAGTACACGATCAGTTGTGTTATCAGTTGTGTGTGCAGTTGTGATACCATACACAACCTGTGCAATTTAATAGTTCTCGAATGGTTCATCAACTCAGTGGAATGAGAGTAGGAGGGTTCAAGCCGGAGTAAGCCAAATTGTAATTTTTGTTTGTTATCTTGCATTCGTGCAGGTGTTTTTGCCAGAGTTACGACATGAAGCCTCACTCAACTAAGATCTTTGCTAATATTGTCAACGCTCTAGGCTCGTTCATCCAATCTCTGTTTGTTAACCCAGTGGTGGAAAGGCAATCATCTCTTTCATGTAAGTTTATGTAAATGTTCAACTCTTGTCATAGGCACTGAACGTTTGTAACGGTAGACTCAGCAACTACATGTAGTTCTGTAGTCCTGTCCTGAAGGTTCGAGACCAAGACCAAGACTTGAAGATTTGAGACCTGAAGGTTCAAGACTGAGACGGAGAACTGAAAGTTTTGGACCTAGACCCAGACCCAGACCCAGAGGTCCGAGACGGAGACCAACACCCGAAGGTCTGAGACTTAGATCTAGACCTAAAGGTCCGAAACCAAGACCAAGACCTGAAGGTTCGAGACCCAGACCCAGACCCAGACCTGAAGGTTTGAGACTGAGCCCAAGACCTGATGATTCAAGACCCAGACCCAGATCTTAAGGTTTGAGACTGAGCCCAAGAACTGATGGTTCAAGACCCAGACCCAGACCTGAAGGTTTGAGACTGAGCCTAAGACCTGATGGTTCAAGAGCAAGACCCAGACCTGAAGGGTTGAGACTGAGCCCAAGGCCTGAAGGTTCAAGACCCAGACCCAGACCCATTTAATGGAGGTTAAATTGTAATGGTAAAAGTATGTTTTATTTTGAAGCTGATAAACAGGGCAAAGAGATGGGCAGTAACTCATCCATGCAAGTTGGCAATAATATTGGCGGTAGCAGTGTAACACCGCACACAGCATTCTCATACAAAGGAGTCTGGATACCACTACTACCCGTTTCATACTCCAAACCGGTCTTGTAAGTTCTTTGTAAACCCCTTCTCTTAACGATAAGTGTTACTGGGTTCTTTTACGTGCACTATACATCACACAGGACCTACAGCTTAATATCCCATCATCCAAAGGACAACACGATTATGGTGATGTCTTGGCCAAGGACATGAATGTCATGACCGGGACCTGAACCCACACTCAGACAACACCAGAAAGTGACAGTGTAACCTTTAAACTTAATGTAAAATACAAACGATGTTCTCTGTTTTTTCAAGTGTAGCCCCAAAAGGAAGGGATTATCAATCACAAAAGATGTTAAATTTGCATCGGGGATAAAGAATATTTTTTATGTTTTAACTATAAACTGATGTGTTTAAGCACTGTATACTCTGTACTTTCCCGAGTTTTGTGGAAAAAATCCACGGGCATTTTACTCGGGTGGAATTTGAACCCGTGACATTTGCCATTCTAGAGCAGATGTCCTACCAATGAGACCATCCAGATTGCCCGGAAGCTAGAGGCTGTTTGAATCCTTTTTAGGAGCGGGTGCAGTGGGTAAAACATAAGTAATATTCTTCATTCCCGATGCATGATTAACATCTACTGGAAACCATTGCAGTATCTGCTGCTGAAAAGAATTCAAACAGCCTCTGGCTACTGGCCAATCTTGGTGGTCCAGTTGGTAAGACATCTGCTCTAGAATGACAAAGGTCATGGGTTAGAATCCCACCCGAGTAATAGGCCTGTGGATTTTTTTCACATTTTTTTTTCACAGTGCATAAACACTCCGGTGTTTGGGTAAAACATCAATAATAGATTGTCAAGTAATTTGTATTTTCAATTAGTTTCTTGCATTTCATTTTCCTCAGTCTCGAGATGTTAGACAAAGCTGATGCACCTTCGATACCAGAGGGCTATGGCATCTCAGTAGCCTTTGCGAGTCTCTTGGACGTGGTTAAAGGCGTGACGACCATCGTGACGCAAGAGATGGAAGGAGAGGAACGTCGCCTGCGGAACCAGGCCAGGGACAGGGCTCTCCATGTCGTCAACTCCGAAACCAAGGAAAAGGACACCACTGATGAGAAGGAGGAAGATGCCAACAGTTTCTTGACTCAGGTTGATGAAGGTATAAGAAATTATAATGCATTTTTTCCTCACTGTAGAACACGCTGAAAATTTGATAATAATAATTATAATGTTCTCATAGCCTTATATAGCGCACGTATCTACCACTAAGGTAATCAAGGCGCTGGAACAAGGAGAAACAAGCAGGTGAGAGATTTGTTACGAAGGAATGGGAGACTTTTTGGCGGTCCTTTTTCACAGTTCTTACCAGGAGTACGCATGCTCAGAACTACATTAGCGATATTGAGCATGTGCGCGCATGCACGGAACTGTCAAAAAGGACTATTGTGTGTGCTGCTGCCAGCGTCTCAAAAGTCTCCAATTTTTTATCTGAACCTTCAAAGCATCCACTAGGGAAGCATGGTGGTGCAACTTGCTGTCAAACCTTGACAGAAACACTGGGTCAAGCCCCGTCTCTCCCATGAGTTAGTTCTGGTTCTTTAACGTGCGTTACACAAAACACCAGACCTACAGCTTTACATCCCATCCGAAGGACGAAGCAATTCTGGTTAAGTGCATTGCTAAAGGTCACGTGTGCCATGACCGGGACTCGAACCCACACTCTGCTGCCGACAACACCAGAACTTGAGTCCGGTGAACTAGACCGCTCGCCACAACGTTCCCTTTACCTCATGGCTAAAATGCTACATGATTCTACAACGCTGGACTATTTCCCATCTGTAACAAATTGGTCAGGATGCCGAGTTAGTAGCCCACACCATTGGAACAAGCTCTTAGAAATTTGCTAGTCCAAAATCAAGTTCAAGAAACCGTTGATAACTAAACTCTGTGGAGATGATCAGAGCACACTGACCGAAACAAAGAGATGTTGAGCCATCCATTCGTTTCAGAATCACCACAACTCACGGAGAGAGTTTTATGTGCAGGGTACCTCACAAACCTCCCTAGATATGTAGAGCCGGTTCATTTTTTTTCTTTTTTCCTGCTCTGTTGTTGAGCACCTTGATCTATTTTATTGATCTCGTGATTCCTTTTTCCTTAAAGATCTTCGCCAGCTGTGGGAGGAGATAGTGAACTCATCTTGGTGCGGCGTCCTCGCAGCCCTTACACTGCTCCTGGATGCATGGTAATCAACATAAACTTATCAAAATATGCAAAGTTGATTTTCACATTCAATCTCCTGTTGATGACTAGGAGCAAGCGAGTCGAAACATTGAGACCAATTAATAACTCACTCCGCAGCTGTGAATTTAATCATGGGAAGTCCCCTCAATCCACTAAGCGAAAGTAGTAGCAGTCCCGGCCGATTTCCTACCTTCCTAGTTAGTACTTAATAAGTAGGACAGTTCTTTTCAGAACTAAGTAGCCCCCCCCCCCAATTCTGAAATCTACTCCGCGGTAGTAGAATAAATAAGACAAGTTCTCACAAGGACAATCTACTCAGCAAAGTAGATACATGCACATGGTGTTACCGCAAACCGAATACCTCACCATGCAATGCCTCAAAACCCAAACACATTCCAGTAGCTTGTTTGGTTAGATGATCAAAGTTAGGAGCGATACATGCTTCTACGCTTTTTAATCATATTGCAGCACAGGCAGCTGTTATATTTTATTTGTAAACTGCTGGATGAGTGGGCATTTAACCTAGTGACTGGGATTCATCATTGATTCTACACTACTTTTTTAGTGTTACAAACGTTTAAATTATATTCCAACCAAGAAGAAATCTGAAATATTCAACTCACATTGATGGGTAAAGAAACATGCAAAACAAACAGTGATTTACTTCAACCAGCACTATGTTTTTGCAAATTTTAAAATAGATCTGATCAAACTGAACAAAAATATGTATTTCAAATGATTTGTACATTCTATTGTTTTGATAGTAAATGTTTTCATTTTCAAACAGAACTTAGTGATAATAGTTATTTTTTACCTCATCACTGAAAAGGATCAGTTATTGTGATTTTGTTGGTCCATTCTTGCAGTCGAGTTCTCAATTTTCGAGTCCCAGTCCTCAGAGTGAGTCATTTGGGTCAAGTCATAAAGGTTGAGTCTGAGTCGGAGTCACACAAGTCACAAGTCATTTAAGTTTTTAAAAAAGGCAATAGCCCCAATACAAAAGGGGAATTTGACTGTTCACTTTTTTCACTATTGTAAGAAATTAACATGATTAATAGACCGATCCATTAAGCCCCGCCTACCTTAGCAACTGCCTAGCAACAGCCATGGCGTGACTTTCTTGCCACGATCGCAGTGGTGGTTCGGTTGATACACACACAGACATGGTTTTTGTGAACGATATGGATTTAGTTTCGTGGCCTTTTGAGCAGTGCATTGGGTCCAAAGAACAATGCTGACAGGAACACTGTTAAACCACTTGTACACGACTGTACAAGGACCACTGCTGTGGGATTTGCACCACCAGAAATACGAAAAAATTAAAGCGAAACAAAAGTAAGTACAGTTGTCTTTGCTGTTGTGTGTCAGAATAATGGCGGCGGTTTGTTTACTTTTCTAATGGGATTTTTAATATGTCGGACATTTGTCGGACTTTCAGTGGTGTTGTCAAGGCTATGATTTTTCAATATTTCAGTTGGCGGGGCTTAATGGATCAGTCTAATAAGTCAGGAAGGTTTTGCTGTTGAGTCCTGAGTCACAAACTCCTCTTGAAGTCCGAGTTCAAATGGTTGAGTCCATGACATTGACCATCATGTCCCAAGTCCCAGTCGTCAGAAATGTGACTGGATTCGGACTCGAGTCCCAGTCACGAATCGTGCTACACTGGATTTTGGTAATACAGACTAATGATGCATTTTTACAGTGAGCCCTTCTGGAATATGCACCTGCGTTCTGCTATTGCTTATACAGACAGGTAAACCTGAGGTGTTAATAGATCAGCACGGACCATGAGGGATGGGGGGGGGTTTTCCAGGTTCCATGCTGCAGGGAACGTCATGGTTGAACTTTTCTCATGTCACCAACTTCATAAACATTACGATGTCGATTCTTGCATGTTAACATGTACTTTTTGTGGTGGTTTCTGTGTTACAATTTTGGGCGCAAATCTTTAAAAAAAAAAATACAATACAGCAATCAGACCAAAAATTATAAAAACAAGAATATATGGAAAAAAAAACAAAAAAAAAACAGCAGCTTAGGGATTGCCCTAAAGCGAACTAAATCACTATCTAAAAGGGCAATTGCCGTAAAAAATGGAGGACCATTAGGGGCGTGTCACACGAGGCAATTTACAGGCAACCAGTTACAGGCAATCTCCAATAAGAAAAGTCATTCACAGTGGAACGTTCACATAATTTTCTTGAGGATTGTAAGATATCACTAGAAAAATAACTCCTGTGCTCCTAAATCGTTTCTTTGGCATGCAGTGCAGTTGGTTGCCCCCAAGTTGCCAGTAAAAATTGACCTGTATGACAAGGCCCTAAGAACAATCAATAAAATATCAAAAACGCAAAAGGGATCATTGACCCAATTCACCTGACATCAACATCACAATAATTTTGGGTTGCGCCATTTTGGGAGTCAATGCCCTTGTGTTTTATGAAGTGTAATTGGCATTTTAGGCCACGCGGTGTTTACACATTTACGTATGAGTTGACTCTCTCAATAGCGAACGTTGGCACAAGATGTTAATGTACACTTTTATAAAATATTATTTAATAAAAAATTTAAAAAAGAAAAGGGCTGAAGACTCAATTAGGTAATGTCCCTGTCTTAGAGAACATATTGAATATGATAGTTTTATACTTAGGTGAATCAATAGCTTGTTCTTTTAACGATGACGGTAAAACATTCCAAATATAAGGACAATTTTAATAGTTGAAAACGAAAAAATTGGAAATGGAAATCATTGGCATGGTTTAAGGTGGCTAGTCTGGGGCATGTTTAGTTTAAGCATTATTGACTGTGGTTAGCCCTTGGGTGGGAGACCATTTCTTGTATTGACATGGTTTAGGTGGCTTGTTTGGGGCATGTTTACACATCTTTGAATGGTCACTAACTAGAAGGTAGACCATACCAGGTTCAGATGGCAAGTCTGAGGATATTTAAGGACCCTTGAAAACAATTATGTGTAAGGTAATGAATGTTTTTAAGAAGATATGGGATAAACACATACCTTCATCTTTTGAAATTTTTGCGCATTCAAATTCCATCCCATACAAACCTCATAAGTGGTCTTTAGTTCACTAAAACACAACAGTTACCATGGTGTTAAATTGTTTGTTCTTACATCATGGTGGTCCTACCTCATTCTCATGAGTTATTCATTTTATTTCTGATGGTTTTTTCCACCATTTAAAATTGCATGAGTTCATCAACTGTCCTCCCACCACTTCATGTTCCTTTTTTCTTACAATTTCCATCTATGAGAGACAAGATGTCCCCTGTTTATCCAAGCTAACTTCGATCTCCCAAGGTCATACACACAAAAATAATATATCAGAAGAACAGAGGCCTTCATTTTTGTTTCCATTTTTTTTTTTTTTTTTTTATTCTTTGGGGTGGACTACCAGTGACTAAAAAGAGAAACTTATTATTGTTCCAGTTTACTTTTCGAATGGTGTGACCATCTTGCTTCCTCCTGTAAACAATTCTGACGTCATGGCAAAACAAAACAAACTTTCTGCCCGGCGGTGTGCGCACGTATCGTGTTTTGCATAGATTTGGTTAAACCAATGTTATGTAAAAAGGAATCACCATAAAAGTCGCATCACCCTTATGGTGATCCCCGTGCTGCCGCTTCCCAGGTTATATCCATAGAGCTAGCTCTATGGTTGTATTGTATAATGGGGTGTGATCCCTGGCTACACGGCAGTAACCGGTTGAATGGCTTCTGACTGGCAATCCCCCCCCCCCCCCAACAAAGATATTGAAAAAAATAGGGAGACCTCCAACATTAGGGCTGGATAGCTCAGTTGGTTAGAGCGTCGGTACGTATAGCCGGTGGCAAGTCCTGCTCCTGTCAATTTTTTCTTTGTTAACCCCAAAATTGATTTAAAATTTACCCTGTCAGTTTTCCCTTGTAGTTTATTGCTTGATATTTGAAGAAAAAAAAATTACACGCATTCAGGCGGGTAGATTTCAATAGAGGGCAGTTTAGATGCAATGTAAGGGCACATGATCTATTCAATCTCACCTAACCAAACAGAGACTGAAAATAGTCCTTGCATGAAATGAGAATAAGAACTATCAACGTCACTGTGTATTCAGGGAACCAGATGAAGATAGCCACACCGTAAAAGCTTGTCAAGCCTTGAGGAGATATCTGGGCTTTTTATTGAACCCTTAAAAAACCCTTGGAAAACTAAACGCAATAAAAGTTTTACTCGAAAGTAGAGAATGAGCGCCCCATGGTTCCTCTCTGACATCAGGTGATTGCAGACCTGTGATTTCTTTAATTTTCCTTGCTTTCATGGAAAAATTCAGGATTTGTTTTCATTACTTTTCCTTTTGCCTTCAAACCTACTCGAATGAGATGTGAACTTGTGTCCAAGCTTCTAGATCTTCATTCATATTGAAGTAGAGGGTTTTTATAAAATCCAACTCTGTAACACCCACAAAGTTTTGGGGGGTTTTTATCTCTCGACCAAAAGGAGACTGCTGCCAAATTTCCATTTTTTTTTTTTCATTTTTCAACAATCACAACCCTGTCATTAACAGTATCCTGACCAGAAACTTGATTTCTAAGGGTTGAATTAGCCTTGATGTGAACCAACTCTTGTTTTTCTTTCACGCCATCCAGCATGGAGGAATCGGCCACAGAATCCATCTTGAAGTCGCAGGAGTTATACGCAAGCTTGTGCGGTAAGCTGGGCCTGACTGTGCCAAGAGATGCCTTCGTGACGTCGCTCTGCAAAGCATCCTTGCCTCCTCACTACGCACTTACTGTACTGAATATCGCCGCACCACAGACGCCATCTAATCAACCCAGAGGTACGTTCTGAAAGACCTGCTGCTATTTGTCTTGTTCCCTGTGCGAAATAGCCGAAACTAATGCAGATTCTCATTTTACCGAAAAGGGTTCCGACCATTGTTTACTCCTCATGCCTAAGTGTGGTTAACCTTGATTGAAAAGATTTCTTGAAGGATTGAGAAAGTTCCAGGTATTTGTTCTTGTATGCTCTGAGACCAGGACTAAAAGTACCAGTGTCACATATTCTCTGGCAGTTGACACTTTATCAATCTAGGTTTTCATAAATATCTTGGCCTGAGTCAAGGTGATTTTATTATCATATGTTTAAAATAATTCTCTGGCATTACATGAAAACACATGTGGAGAAAAGACGAGGAACTGGTCAGTTTTAGATGTGGGAAAAAAAATCCCAAACTGGGGAAAACTCCAGTAATCAAGTGGAGTGAGTTAACTAACGTAGACTTGGTAGACCAACACTTTTCATACTGAAGAAAAGAACATTTGAGTAAATATTTCTAGATAAGGTGGGCTTCTTGTAAATTCTACAGCAAAGTTTTGTTCCGAGGCAGGTTTCAAACCAGGGTCGACAGAGTTGAGATACAGGGAAAGGTGCCACCTGCCAACCTGATCCCTAAAGATTGAGCTCACTGACCGATGATATGTTTTTTTCCCAAAAGGTCATATGCGCTCACACAGTCGCGATAACTTCCTTCAAAGCGGCCAGGGGTCTGAAGGCGGCTCCAGCGAAACAGACGGTAGGAATCAGGTCGTAGCTGTAGGCACGCCCCTAGCAACGGTGGTCGGTACGCAACAAGGACCAGTCATGGTAAGAGTTACTGTAGTGAAATGCTCTCCAGCAAACCCTCGATGCAGAGTTGATCACGGCTTGAACAACGACGGATTGCAGTAATGAAACAATGTAGATTGCAAGAATTTGTTCAAATGTTGTAAATGTTGGTTTTTGTCACTTTTATGATTGTTACAAAGGACGGATCAATAAAGCTCTGCCCCTTTAATGAACTAGCCAAGCACAACCCTGACTGCACACTCAAAAGTCTCATGAAAACTCTGTCACACTGGAGTAGGCGTTCATATGTTGTGAAAGAAAAAAGCATGACAGGGTTCAGTTGGGAAGGATAGTCATTATTAGTAATAAGGAACATTTTGAATCAGTTTGGGAGTTGCTAGTCCTCCTTCAACAGCCTTAAATAGGTGTAATGATTCATGAGATGCTAGATTGCTGTCTCATCCTACGTCCAACACAAGCCTTGGTTGAAGTTGGTTGATGATTTGATCCAATGAATACACAACTAACCAGTTCGTCAATCCCTTCAACCTTTACTCTTGCAGCTGACGGCCAAGAACATCCAGTGTATGCGCGCCATCCTGAGCCTAGCCCATTGCCACGGTTCCATCCTGGGCACCGCCTGGCATCTGGTCCTCACCACCCTCCAGCACCTGGTCTGGATCCTGGGTCTCAAGCCAGCCACGGGGGGTAGCTTGAAGGTGGGCAGTGCAGCCGAGGCCCCCAACACGGTCATCACGACGGCCGTCATGGCGGAGCTGCCCGTACTATCTGCGATGCTGTCCCGTCTGTTTGAGAGCTCGCAGTACTTGGATGATGTGGCTCTGCACCATCTGATTGATGCATTGTGTAAACTGTCTACAGAAGCAATGGACATGGCCTTCTCTAACAGGGTAAGGAAGACTGTGTGTAAATTTCAGAGGTTGAAATAGAAGGCTGATCCCAATAACTCCCATCATTTTGCAGACAGTTTCATGTTCCGTACATGCGTTCATCACCTCCAGACTGGACTTCTGCAATAGCCTGCTTGCTGGCCTTCTGCAGAGCACGCTGCAGCGTCTTCAATCTGTCCTGAACGCTGCAGCACGTCTCTTGACTGGAAACAAAATGCATGACCATATCACTCCCATCCTCTATAAACTACACTGGCTTCCCATCAAACAGCGCATCCACTTCAAAATAATCACTCTTACTTTCAAGGCACTTCATGGTTCAGCCCCACTCTACATACAAAACATGTTGATTCCCCGTATTTCAAGACCGGGTCTGAGATTCACCAGCAAATATGCTCCTTGTTCCCCGGTCCCGTTTAGCCAGCTATGGGGACAGGGCTTTTTCCAGCATAGCGCCCAGACTCTGGAATTCATTACCTGAAAACCTTAGGGGAAATACAAAACATCTCTCTTTTCCATCAACGACTGAAAACACACCTCTTCACACTTGCTTTCCCTACCATTTGAGAATGTTTTTCCTTTTGTTTCATCTTGACCGGCGCCTTTGATGAATGTTTTTTCAACAGATTTAGTGCGCCTTTACAAATGCTGTGTTATTATTATTGTTATTATGTTCTGTATTACTGCGCTGAATCCCTTGAGGTTTTTTTTGTACTATTTCAATGCAATCACATTTCCCAAGTCCACATTTCTGAACCCTGTTGGTGAGTGTCTACATCACACACACTGGTATCAGTGGGATGCGCAAGGTTTCGTTTCTCCCAGCTTAAAGGGGCCTATGAAGAGCAATTTTTTGGGATACATTTTTTATCAAATATCTATGCTTGGGGACAGTTTAAGGAAAATGAAAAATAGTTTTTGTACTAAAATGAAGTTTTAATGTACTAATTGAATCTTCCAAAATGACCTGTCTTAAACTGGACACATGAGGGCCCTGTTGTGTGACTCATGATAGGAACAAAGTCTCACAGCAGCATTAAAAATGTACAAAATCAAAATCCCAAATTTTGCACAGAAAACAGTGGTCACCCCAAAACATGTACTGACAAGTTTAAACACTCGTCAATAAGACAACACCAAAACAGATACAAAATCTGTAACTTTTTGTGCACAAACCAGCCATGATGTTGCAGCTTTGCCTTCGATGACATTACACATTTGCTCATAAATATGCAAAATTCAATTTGCATAAAACACAAAATCCAGAACAAAAGTGTCAAAACACCCGAAATTTGGCAATCAAAATGTGAATTTTTTTTTTATCAGAATGAATGTAGAGTTGTTTTAAGTAATAAAAAATCCTATTTCATAGGCCCTTTAAAAGCTTTCATACATTTCTGTGTAAATTTTACCTTACATCTCTAAGGTCATCCCTCCAGGGTATTTCTTCTGAAAATTGATACTTCTAGTGAGTGTTTGCAAAAATATGCAAAAAGGAAAGTCCTGAGATTTGTAGTTTCTCTCATAAATCCTCAACGAAAAACTAGCTCGATGCATTTTCAATTGGCTGATGATGATAATTGGGAGCCAGTCTTTATAAAATTGGCCGTGGTTTATGATGGAATTGCATCACACTTGCGGACTGGATAAATTATTTGTTACAAGTCTGTAAAATGTGTTTCTGTCACCTTTTCTAAAGGAACCCTCACTGTTCGCGGTCGCCAAACTGCTTGAGACGGGTCTGGTGAACATGTCAAGAATGGAGGTGCTATGGCGCCCCGTGACTGCTCATCTGCTTGAGGTATGCAGTCATCCTCACGTGAGGATGAGAGGGTGGGGCGCTGAGGCAGTCACTGCGTTAGTCAAGGCATCGCTGGGGTTTAAACATGAACCTCCTGTGCATCAGAACCTGGTAAGTCATAGAATGAATCAAACCTCATGTGGTCTCAGCTGAGGCAGTTGATGGTCAGTAAATGAAGACCCTGACCCAAATATTTGGCGAGAGATCCCTTCTGCCAATATTCTGCGTCTCTCGGCCATCATTTAGTATTGTAGCGTGTCGTGGCCGAGCAGTTTAGTGCATCAAGTTCTGGTAGCTAAGTCATCAGGATGTGGGTTCGATTCCTGGTGATGACACTTGTGTCCTTGAGCGAGACACTTAACTATGTCTGCTTCAAATAGGGGAAGAGGCGGTTATGTTTGTCTCACAACAGATTCATTTACCCCTCCCTGTTTTTAGCTGTGCTGTGAAGAGACTTGCGTCTATATCTCGCCATGTCTTGTTCCTGCGCATTGGGGCAGGTTTCTCTCCCTTCAAAAGAAGTAGCCCACACCTTGAGTGGCCTTTGGGCCTTGTGATGGGCGTATTGCCTAAAAAAAAAATGTTTTTAAATAATAATTGGTCTGAAATGCATGTGATGCTGATAAAAGATAAACACTGGGCACACAGTATGGAATAATGTTGCCCAGTAATGGCGGCACATAATTGTCGCTTGAATTTGCTCCACATGTACTTTTCAGAATGCGATGTTAAATGTTTTTTGTTTTTTTTCGTTGTCCCCCCGTCAGAGGCTCCAGGCACTGTTGTTGGGTCCACTCCAGGAGTTATCCTCCATCCCCCATGCAGATATAAGACAGAAGCAGTTAGAATGTGTCCACCAGTTACTGTCTAGTAATGGTGAGACCATGGTCCACGGATGGCCTCTGGTGTTAGGTGTGATTGGCGCTGTCACTGAAGACCAAGGGTAAGGGACGGTTTGTCCAAATAGAAGTTTGCAGCAAGGTATTGCAGTCACCGCATCACTTGACATATAGACTGATCCGTTAAGCCCCGCCTACCTTAGCAACTGCCTAGCAACAGCGCATGGTGTTTCTTGCCACGATCGCAGCTGTGGTTCGGTTGTGGCCATACACACGTGTCGGATACACATACTTACATGGTTTTCGTGAACAGTGGATTTAGTTTCATGGCCTTTTGAGCAGTGCCTTGAGTCCAAAGAACAATGCAGACAGGAACACTGTTAAACTACGTTTACACGACTGTTGTACAGGGACCATTGCTCTGGAATTTGCACCACCACAAATACGAAAACATTTAAACAAAACAAAGTTGGTGCAGTTGTATGAACTGCTGTATGTCAGAACAATGGCGGCAGGTTGTTTATTTTTCTAATGGGATTTTAACATGTCGGACTTTCATTGGCGTTGTAGGTGGGGCTTAATGGATTGGTCTATTCTCACCATTATCACAAAGAGACAATTTGGCCCATGTAGCAAAACTGTTCTGTTTTGAAAAAACATTTGAAGTTGAACCGTTCACCAATAAACATTTAATCTTTTGCTATAACAAGTGAAGCAGATATATTTTCAATCATACAAAATGTCTGGCTTGGTGAAAACAGTTGCATTATGTTTCCAAATGAACCATTCACATGGTTTAAGCCTAGTAAAAAAACTGTATCAAGCCCAGTTCGTACTTCACGCGAAAGCGAATGCGAAATGAATTTGGTGACGTAACAATTTTGGTGACATAACAATTCAGTACGCGCTGTTGGGTAACTGTATCGCAAGAAATTTGCTTCACTTTTGGTTTTTGTGAACAGTGGATTTAGTTTCATGGCCTTTTGAGCAGTGCCTTGAGTCCAAAGAACAATGCAGACAGGAACAATGCGAAGTGAATTTGGTGACGTAACAATTTTGGTGACATAACAATTCAGTACACGTTGTTGGGAATTGTATCGCAAGAAATTTGCTTCACTTTTGCAATATGCGTTAAGTATGAACCAGGCTTGAAAGGGGCACCAGGGCTTTCAACAAAGAACACTTTCCATATTGCTGAAATGTACGCTTTCATTTTGCTCAAATTTTTAATGGCATGACGTTTGGACCCTCATAGAGTTTTTGTGTGTTGGAGTTCCCTTGGTGATCCATTTTCTTTTGGTTTTTGGCTTTTTGCAGTCTGCAATAACTAACTCTTGGGGTTTTATCCAAATTGTTGAAGTTTTTGACGCAGATTTTTATTTGTCTCCCTACACCTCAGGGAAAGTCTAATCAGGACGGCCTTTCAGAGCTTGCAATTAGTAGTCACCGACTTCCTACCCATCATGCCTTGCTACTGCCTTCAAATCAGCGTTACGACAGCAGCCAAGTTTGGTCTCCAGCAAGAGGAGCTGAACATCAGTCTGACTGCTGTGGGACTCCTAGTAAGTTCATTTTAGTCCTTCTCGTGACTATCAATATTATTTTGTATTATTATTATTATATATTTGTTGGTAATGAAACCAAGGGAGCCTCAAAAGTGCCTACGACTGTCACCCGTGGGCTTGAAGATACCTGAGTAGAGAAGATGCTGAAGAAATGTCAGTTTAAGATATGGGAGGAAAACCCTGACAGGGGAAAAACCCACGCAATCAGGTAGGGACTGAGAACCCAATCCACATGCATCGCTCCTGTCGGGGATTTGAAGCCCTGGGTTGTGAGTGTGTTTGTTTTTAGTCGACGGCTTTTTCGGAAAATGGCCTCCCCTGGGTGAACAGTAGAGAGGGCACTGTATTGTGAATGGCTCTTATTGGTACTGGTGTAAAATTTATAGACCTTGTGCAGGTGACGTCACCGACTGCTTGCAACCATTTTGGTGATCACCAACCCGAATTTCAGTCGCGTGCAACTGGTACAATTATCCGGTGTACGACGCAAGGTGCGTTATCGAGCCAATCACTGCAATCTTCTGCGTTACGCTAAATTATGTGCATAATGTTGCTGCGCGTTAGGTTGACACATTTGTTGATAGGTTTTGTGTAATTTTACCACATAAAATCTTCTTTGTACACTCAAAATTCAAAAATCTTCATTATGAAAGTAAGCTTGGTATAAGTAAATTCTTTAAGTGACATAGTAGTTTTCAGTTTTCGGAAACGATCACAAAACTCCCGCTCGAATCTGTTAAATATTTACAATAAGCATAAACCTTTTGTACTTTTCTTATGGCGAGATGATCACCAAAATGACAATGCTGGAAGCACGTGTGTGAACTGTGACACAAGGTGTATGTAGACTATTTTTATAAGATTACAACTTCTTTATAATTTATTTATCATTACCAATTATGTATCACACCTTGAAAATATAAATACATCTGGCTTAATTCCTCCACAGTGGAACATCTCAGACTACCTCTACCAGAATAGGGACAAGATACGCGAGGGTCTAGAGAAGGAATCCCAAGACATTGAGGCTCAGCCGGAGGGCTGTGAGCAGCCAGTACCTCCCTTTGATGCCCTGTGGTTGACCCTGTACTCCCGGCTGGCCGACCTTTGCGTTGACCCACGACCCGCTGTCCGGAAGAGTGCTGGCCAGACACTATTCTCTACCATCAGTGCTCATGGGGCACTCCTTAAGCTATCGACTTGGCAGATTGTACTGTGGCAGGTTGGTGAAATCACAAGCTTCACAAGAACAATTAAAACGTTTTTACAAGAGCTAGTTTTGGTCCCATATTTGTCTTTGATACAGCAACCCATTTACTCCTGGGTGAAGAGAAGCAATTATAGTTAAGTGTTTTGCTGAAGGACATAAATGCTATGACTTGGATTCGAACCCAAACTCTAATGACTTGGCCACCAGAAATGGAGTCTGCTGCATTATTTTTATTATTATTATATCTTTGTGGTAATGAAACCAAGGGACCCTCAAAAGCGACTAGCACTGTGACACACAGGCCTGAGGATGACTGTGTAGAGAAGGTGGTGAAGAAATGGGTTTCAGATATGGGAGGAAAACCCCAAATAGGGACAACCCACTCAATCTTGATCCTCATGCAAGGCTGCAGTCAGGGATTCGAACCACGGTCCACAGAGGTGAAAGGCAGCAGTGGTGTAACTAGGGGTGGGGGGTGCACGTGCCTCCCCAATTAATGTTCGTGGCCCCCCCCCCAGTTGAAATCTAGACTTTTGAGATTAAAAATTACCAAAGTGACATGTTACATTTTCTAAGCTTTTATGTAGTCATTTCAATGTTTTTGTAAAAAAAAAAATTCTATTTACACACAGACATTTTACCTCCATGTCAGATTATCTTATAAAAAGAATTGTAAACGGCATAACGCGAGTACTGGAAAGGGGCTTGTTCAGGAAAAGTGAACATTTTTAATTGTCCAGAAGTGCCCCCCCTAGAAAAAAATGGTGCACCCCCCTTGTGCCTCCCTAAAATTTTACTCTGGCTTTGCCGCTGAAAGGCAGGGAAGAAACCACAATGCCCCAAAATAGACTGCCCACCATGTTGCACCTTCAGTTGCTCCTGAGATTTATTTTTTTGGTTTAAATCCCATCTCTTTTGTTCTCGTTGCACCAGGTGCTTTTCCCGCTACTAGACAAAGTGAAGAAACTCTCAGGCACGGCAGGTCAGGACAAAGTGGAAGGTGTTGTGAGCGGTAACATCTTGATCCACCACTCCAGGGACACGGCCGAGAAGCAGTGGGCAGAAACCAAAGTGCTCACCCTCGCGGGGGTCGCCAGGGTCTTCAACACGTGGAGGCATGCCCTACTCGCTTTAGGTCAGCACTCGTATCATGCGAAAGTGAAACAAAAATAAGATTATTATTTCATGAAGGGGGGGGGGAATATTTTCCAATGATATTCAGGGGAAAGGAATAATTTTACATATGCTGGGAGGAAGTTCTTGTGAATTTAAACTCAGCACATTAATCAGAAATATCTTCTTTTTTATGATTTTCTTTACTTAATATGTTGAAATTGGCCATTGTTAACCCGTATCTACCTTACTGTGGGATTTCCTGTGGAACACACAACACTGTCTAACTACAGGAAAACTTGTAGATGAACAATTAAGTTTGCGTCTTTCTTTATGCTCTCATTGCTAGTGGTGTCAGACGGAAAACATGGCAAAATATATATCATATTAAGGAGAATTATATGCTCTTTCTGACGGTATGTATTTTGTCTGGGGATGTTTGTTTGCAAGGCAGTGAATAATGAATAAAAGTTTATTGTAATGCAGCACTAAGCACTGCATGGGCGTGGGCATGAATAGCATTTATTTACTGTCACCAATCAGGCGGATATACTTAACTTAATTTCAACATTTCAACATTTGCAATCGGTGTCTCTTGAAAAGAAAGTCAGCCGAGGTGCTTTTTTTTTTTTTTTAAGATGATGTTATCTCAACTTGGATTTCAAGGAATGATTGAATTCTGATTAATATACTTCACAGGTGATTTTCCACGAGCCTGGGCGTTACTTCTTGAGCACATTGAAGCCTCGTCGCTGAGTCAGAGCAGTGAAGTGTCCCTGGCGGCCCTTAAGAGCTTTCAGGAAATCTTACAAATTCAGCCAGCCAAGATGCCAAAGTCACTCAAGTCTTCTAGTCAGGTTGCAACCGGCTTGCCCAACGACCTCCCAATACCGGGAGAGGAAAACATCAAGCGGACAAACCATAAAGACACTGTCCCAGACCAGACAAAGCCTGTCAATGGGGCCACGGCAACTCTGTCGTCGTCGTCCACGAGCAATAAAGACACATTTGATGATGCAGCGATGTGGGCGACGGCATGGCGTGTATGGCACAGCATCGGTACCACCAGCACCACGCCGCCCAGCTCCCGCACGGCCAACTCGCTCCCAACTCAGCCGTTCCTAACGGCGCTGGTGCAGATATTCCCGCCCTTGTTTGACCACATCAAGCCAAGGTTCGTCGCCGCTGATCTGCAGAAGCTGTGTACGGTGTTGCAGTGTGCGGTCTCGGTGCCAGTGCAGGCTGACGTGTCCGTCTTCATTATACCATCGTTGTCTGATTCGGATCTCACTCCGCTGCAAGAGGCAGTACTCCATTGTCTGTATGTTGTTCAACAGGTGAGTTATAAAACACTCCCTCGCTGGTTTAAAGAGGCCTATAAGCCTTCTTTGTTACTGCAAGAGGGCGCCCTTTGGGATAGATTGGGGTCAAACCATGGAAATGGTGTGGTAAACCAGATGCATGTAGACTTCTAATAAAGCAGTTAATATGCAACTCTACAGGCCAGTTCAAATCTTGTCGGAAGCAGTGGTCACCACAACGATTTAAAAGATTTGTAATAATTGGATATAGAATATTATTTTTGGTTTTTTACTCTACACCAATGTGTGATACGCACTGTGTGATCAGTACTTTCCCCGAGTCCTGTGGAAAGGATTCGAACCCATGACCCCCTGCCAATCTAGAGCAGTTGTCCTGCCTGGTGACAAAAAGGCCATTTTGAATCCTGTAGTTCAAGAATTGTCTGTGTTTTTCTTCATGCCAATTTGATCAGGCCATAGGTGGTGGGTCCGAGTTCATGCAGTCCATGTATCCAGCAGTATTTGATCAACTCCTGACCTTTGTTACGTACTCGTGTCAAGCGCCCTCTTTTGGCCAGATTGAGACCAAGGTCGTCACTAAAGCATCATCCAAGCAGGTCAGTTGTTCATTCTGTGTTAATATATCATTGCTTTTATGCATTTTTGATAAGATGAAAAATGTTGATTATATGGTTAATCTCTTTGAATCAAGATAAGGTACATCATCGGAACTGCTTGCAAAACTCTCTGCAACTGGAACGCTTACCCTATTTGAGTCGGTATATGGTTGGTGATGCTTGAAGAAATGCTGCAGCTGGTATGCTGTGAAACTGTCATGTCTAGCACAGCATTGAAAGTCAATTTGTCCAGTGTTAGTGTGTAATTGTATCTTTAAAACCAGAGTTTCATTTTGTATTCTGAATTATTCTAAGTGGATTTTTCTCCTTGTATGTCTCTTTTCTAATCATTTCATGACAAATTAATATATCCTGTTTCTCTTTGTCAAGCTCCTGAAATCCTTTCTATAACAAACTTCATTTTTCCCATACTTCTTTTCTTCGCATCCGTTCTCTGTCGCATTTTCATCCTTTCTAATAAATTATAGAGTTATCTGTGCATTTTTTATGTGAAAAACAATTTTGTGGATTGTTGTGGGCAAGAAGACACGTGCACTGGGCCCTACTGGCCACTTAGATTACACATTTTCTAAGGTAGATTAACTACAGTTAAGACATTGTTTATTTAATTATGATATATAGCGGGTCTTGGCCGAACGGTTTAGAGCACCGAACTCAAGCTCTGGTGTTTCTGATCAGCAGAGTGTGGGTTTGAGTTGCGGTCTTGACACCTGTGTCGTGTAGCAAGAAACTTCAAACCATTATTGCTTCGTCCTTTAGATGGGACATATAGCAGTATGTCCCGTGTGTTGTGTAATGCACGTCAAAGAACCCAGAAGGGGTTCTCCCCAGTTTTTCTGGCAGTGGAAGGTGAACGGGCTGCAGCACCTTGTAACTTGTAAACCATTACAAGGTGCTACATAAATGGGTTGAAAACATAGCTCTGCTTATTCTGTTAACCTTCGCAGCATCCGCGAGACAAAAAATAATCCAATTGTTACCAAATATGGTCATAATTTTTTTTTTAATGGGCCAATAAGGCCAAGATTCCATGTGAACCTCACCCCTGGTATACCCCACAAGCCTGTTGACTCCCATTGGCCAGACCCTAACCACTGCAGAGTAAGGAGTGTTGAAAGACAGCAGCCACCTGTCTCAGTGTAGTAATTGATTGACCCCTGTGCCAAGAATTCCCTTGGCACAGGTCAGTATGCAATTTGTGAAAACAGCTTGTGCGGCACGTGGATCTTAAATAACACAAGTCTAAGTCTTGACTAGCACTCCAATTCACCCCCCCCCCCACAGTGATTTATAATGGCTTTGGGCTTGCAGGGTGGGTTATTGACCTTAAAGACAGAGTGGACGAAATTTTAACCTCCTGGATCCAGCAAAGTTGTTGATTAATGTGGTTGCTGCGAGGGTTTTAATAATGAGCCCTTTGACACACCCCTTGGGGTGTGATTAAAGCACTTTATCCAATCAGATTGCTCAACGGGAGTGTGATAATAAACCATATCATACTCCCAGTAGTCTATATTGCACATTCATAGTCTAAATTTGCACATTGCACGTTTTGCTCTTCATCAAAGTTGTATTATCTTCCAGTTGACTGGAAGATAAATTCGTTATCACACTCGCGCCTGTGGATTACGGGAAAATGTAGTGCGTCTGCGTCCCATATCCCCCCGAGACCGAAGGCGCAGAAGCGCTGTATTTTCCCGTATTCCACTCGCGCTTATAATAAAAGAATCCAGTGTTATTATAAAAATTAATAAAAACGCTAACATTAATTTTAGTATTCAAAGCTTGTAAACACAAAAGACGGCGCTCTGCTGTAGCCAGCTTGGATTGGATCTGAGCCAAAGACATCCTACATCTGCCTACAAATTTGTGAAGACATTTTTCAGGTGTCATTTTAGGCATACCGACTGCAGTAAGAAAACAGCAAACAGAAACCAGTCTACCGTCTGGAAGCTGTTTGGAAGATTTACTCTGGTGACTAGCGACGACCCCTCCCATGTTTGTCTAGTGTGTTATTATGTTGTAATATCTGTCTTACCTCTCCGAGACAGGCATGGTATTCTCCCTATTTTAATCTGATGTCTGATATGATATCCCCTGATATGCCCCTCTGAAAATCAAATTTTTATTAAAGTCTTTAAAAATGCCTATCAACTCTTAAACAGATAGGTCGACCCTTGTTCTCAATAAAACTGATTTTTTTTAAGGGTCATACAAAATGCCAGATACCACCACAGGTCTTTCAGCTCAGACCGTTCACGAGCCCACCGAGACCGAAACTGCTTGGTTATTTTTTAACTGACTTTAAGGAAGATTTTTTGACATGAATATCAATGTAAAATATAAACAACCGATTCGCCTAGCCGCCGTAGGTTTATAAGCTTGCCGCCAGGCATGACCGCCTCGCTTATAAACCTCCCACGATAGTATCATGGTGTCATAGCAGAGCATCCATTCTTTAAACGCCCAGCTCAACATTGGTAAAGAGTCTGTAAATGCTTCCATTCTTTGCACAAGTAATCAAATCAACCTGTGTAAATTTCGGCTCATTTCAGTGTTTCATTTGTGAGAAAACGGTAAAAATGCGTTTGGCGTTTTTCTATGCATCCTTAGGCAGAGTTTTTGTCTCAAAAGATGAAAATTCATTTTCGTTCAAAAACGATTACACTTCCGGCAGAAATATGTATAGGAAAATTGTCTGCCATCATTATCTTTATACCATGTACGGTATATGTAAATCTGTTCAAAATGGACGTTTTTCGTTCTTACCAATGTTGAGCTGGGGCTTTTAACGAGGCGGATTGCCTTATCATGATACGTGACCACCTCACTTATAAGCTATGGTGCATAGTCGATTCGGGTATTAATGTATAAATAGGTTAGTTTTTAATACGGACCATCAAAAAAAATGTGGACTGTCAGACAAGATCGTGAGTTTTCTCAGCCCACTGCTAAAAATCACTCTATCCCGTTGGTAAGTGGTGACGTTTTAGAGCTGGAAGTGCAATGTAAACGAATGGTATACATACATGTACATGAACATTCGTTACACTGCATTTCCGGCTCCAAAACATCATCACTTACCAACAGGATTGGCCCAGTGGTCCTGAGAGTATTTTGAGTATTAATTTGTTTTAATAATTTGGTTTTTGTGGAAATAATTTTCATAAAGCCATTATTAAGAAGGCAAGTTGAATATAAGTATGTAATTTTTGAGTAAATCACTGTATATTTCTTGTAGTTTCCTCTCAAGGAGTAACAAACATTGGTGTTCTTTTTTGTCCCCATCCTATCCACACGTGGATCTGTGTAGTTTGATCGGGCAATCTTTGAATGGAAGGTACTGTATCCCCCCCTTAAACAAATCATAACATCGTATGTGCTGTGTGTCATTCCACCCCATAAAATTTTCATTACTCGGAGCTGCTTGCACCTATCATGTAGCCTGGTTTCACACATTCTGCATGTTTTTGTTTTTTTTTCTGCCTGTCGGTAAAATGGAATTGGTTTTTTTTTTTTTAGCATTTTCCTTTCCCAAATAAGTATGCAAATCGAAGACTACATTGCTGATGTGACTGGCCGCTTTCGTTTGATCTTTGTTTCTCGTTCTCTTTTTGGTTATATATTTATTTATTTATTTATTTATTTTTTTTAGATTGCAGTACAGCATTGATTTTCAAAGAACTCAGGCTCATTCCTGATTTCAGGTTTTTTCATTGACCTCCCTTGGTCTTCAGATTTTCTCGAAAGAGACGAACTTGCCATCACAGAGATGAAATACTCTGCTCTTGCTCTAGTCAAACCTGTAGATTTTCTATTGGTGATGTGGAGAGTCTATACACTAATCCGAACAGCTCATTCGTGGTGGTTTACACCACCGCAGCTATGGCCGCCGCTCGCGCCTGTGACGCAACAATAGCGCATCAGCCGCACATATGTACCAATCGGCATGGAGGATTCACAGTGCGTGTGCGGCAGCCATAGCGTGCGGCAGCCATAGCTGCGGTAGTTCAAACCACCATGGATGAGCTGCTCGAAATAGTGTATGAACCTCTGAAATATTACTTTCATCAGGAAGCTTTATCTCCAAACATAGAGGATATTGTTATCCAATGTTTCGGATTGTTCATTTCCGTACAATCTCACCCATGAACAATGTCATGATGGTTTAATAGGCTTTCAGAATCTGACTTCAATTAATGTTAGTGGAAACACCAATTATTCTGGGATATTTCTGCCTGAAGTGCTCTCATGGAAAGACGATAACTGAATATACCAAATCAAAAAGAGGTCATTTTTGTATTTATTATGTAAACATCTGATTGTGCAATTGCTATACATAGTTTTGCTGTTTTTTGGGTTTTTTTTCTTGTTTTCTGTTTTTTTTTCTTCAAAAATTTCACTTTTGAAAACTCTTATTCAGTGCCTTCTTTCAAAAGCAGAAAATTAACCATTGCTTCGGGGAAGTATTTTGCTTCATGCAGTCTGAATTAAATGAGAAATGCTGCTCATTTTGAATGAAGTATCAGTAACACATAAGAGACCGAAGTAGCCGCAAGTGGCTTGTACAAAAATGCCCATAGTGGCCACAAACGGCCGCAAGATTTGACCTTCTTCTACTCAACCTAAAATGTCATGGTAAAGGTCACGTCCTGCATTGAAAACTTGTCCGTTGTTTCGCAAATAGACAAACAAAACATAAGTTCTTTTTCATACCCGTTGTCTGGGAATTTTTATTGGGAAAATCTTGTCAACAAAATCGGCAATATTAGCAATGTCTGGATGCATAGTAATGAGTACACAGAAATTATCGCTCTCCGGAGGGCTTTAAACAGTGAGGGAATGGTACCAAGTTGAAGCCTAGTAGGCACTAGTTGAACTCAACCAATTAAACATTCCCCGATCTACCAAAAGGGACACTGCAAGATACAAATTGAGTATTTTATGATTTGGAATAGTGCAGTCATGTTTTGAATGTGCAGTAGTCAGTACTCCAGACCAATTCCATCCCGTTTAATTCCGTTAGCTGTGACCATCAACCCCTCTAAAAATGTGTAATATTTGGTTGGTATGCATGTCAACAATGTAGATGGGACCAATTTCACAGAGCTGCTTTAAGCACAAACAAGTAGCTTAGCTCAGTAAAACTATGCTTACCAGAATAAGCTTACCAGCCAAAATACCATTATACATGAGTTATCCGTGACTGGTATCCTGCTTGTTTGTGCTGAGCAGACAATACTCTTGTGAAAGCAGTGTTTGCTGCTTAAGCAGCTCCATGAAATTGGACCCTGTACATGATGGTGTGGTAGAGTAGGTAGAGTGAATGGTGTGTGCTGAGCCACTATCATGTTAGCTTGCACAAAAGTTATGGTAATTGCAGTATTAAATACTACAAGGTACTAAAAGAACGACACAGCATTCTTTGATTGAATTTAGACATGGGGGGGGGGAATAAAAAAAATGCCACTTCCAACATCACCAATTTACATCCAACACAACCGTAACATTCAGACAAGATTGATGGTGTTACCTCATTGCACTTGCCCAGAAATAAAGTTTTGAATCACATTATTTTCTTTGACCAGATCAACTAGTTGCATAAACGATGAGCACTGCAAATGTTTGGCAGATATAATAATCAGGGATAAAGAATATTATTTCTGGTTTTACCCTTACACCGATTTGTGATAAGCACTGTGCTTACTGAGTTCTACGGTGGAAAAAATCCACAGGCATACCACTCTGGTGGGATTCAAGCTCACTATAAATGTTAGCCACGTTTGGGTAAAATAAAAGAACTACTTCAACAAAATTGTGTGTGAAAGTTCAAAGAGGACAGCACCCTTTTAAAGTATTAAAACAAACCCATTTTAGTATACACTTGTACATAGACAACTTCGCAAATACTTTTTACACGTAGTACAGTTATATAGGGGTGCACGCATCAAACCGCGGAACGAGGTGCATGCTGGTCTAGATAACGACAAATTGTGTCCCCATATCACTGTATTGCGCATAAAAAGTATTTCCGAAGTTGTCTATGTAGATACTAGACTTGGAGATTCAAGGATGTACGCAAGAATTTGTTGATGGACAATGAGGCCGTGACCAGGGAAAAAGAGACATAAGGCCCCGGCCTCTCTGTGTGTAATTCCAGGATTGAAATGTGTCGTTAAATACACATATATACACATATAATACTGTAGTTCATAACCCATCAGTTCAACTTGAATGCATGGACCATACATGTAGTTGTACATGTGAGGCTACATAACATGTATATTTGTTACCGTTAAACAAATTAGATTGTAGTTTATTGCTACCATCCCATGCCCCCCCCCCCTCCCCTGTAAAAACATAGAATGGGAGACTTTTGAGGACACTAGGTGGCAGCAGACTTACCAGGTATATCCATTGTTCTCTGAAATGAGCGCATGCTCATAACTACGTTAACAATGACAGTTTACCTGGTGGGTCTGTTGTTATTTATTGTTCCAAAGTCTTCTATTGTTGTGCAATTTGTTTTTGGCAGTCAGAGTTTGTGCTTGTATAGAACATTGTATAGAGTCTTAACGCTAACATGCAAACATCCTCAAACTATTTGGTTTCTTTGGCAAGAGACAAGTATGTGTTATTGTGACAATTGATTTTAAGTACTAAACTTTTTTTTTCATTGCCCTGGTGCCCCTTGAAATGTTCCAGTAGAATTTTACATTTTCCTCAAGAGGTGCCCTTTATCAATGAGAAACTGCTAGGCCCTTACGGGAACACAAAAATCAGACCTGTTTTTTGTCATCATTTGCGTTGTATTGGCGCTTAGAAGTTTAGCTCAGCAAGATGTTACTTCTTTTTTTCTTTTTTCTTTTTATTATAGACTGTGTAAGTCTCGCGCGTATTCGAATATTTTTGGGACCATTTTGGTCCCACACACATTGCTGTAACTGTGTGAAGGAAACAAAATCATGCGCTTTAATGGACCCTTATGTTCGAATACGCGCGAGACTTATTGATTGTTGTGTGTCTGTGCATTTGATGTGAGGTCAGCTGTTAAGCAGCAATATCTGTATTGAAAACACTGAAAAGGGGCTTGTTTAGGAAAAATACAAACTGAAACTACAGTTTTTTCTAATTGGCCAAAAGTGCCCCCCCCTAGGAAAAATGGTGCCCCCCCCCTTGTGCCCCCCTAGAATTGTACCCTAGTTACGGCGCTGCACACATCTGAGAGCAATGCATATAGACCAATCCCTTTTTTTAGCATTTCCATCCTGTACCCGTTTTTACCAACCATTCCTGGGATGCAATTATGCTCGATTTCGCATTGTGTGTAGATTTTTTATCTCACGTCGAGTTGGCATATACATAGTTGCGTCAACATCTTCACTCTAGAGTGCGTGTAATGCTTGTTTGTTAAATAAAGGCTGGGCGCAATGTATGGTTTAGTACCTACCGAGTAATGACAACACATGATTGTCCCTTGGATTTGTCAAATACCCCCGGTTAGTCTGCACCCCCAAAAGTTTTCATTGTTACTCAATTATCATCTGAGCACACATTCCTCACAGACTCCTCACCAAAATGGCAATACCAGAAGCATCTCAGAGACTGTAACGAAATGTTGTCGCACCATTTGTATGCAAGTTTTTTTTCTGGTTTTGGATCATACAATGTTAAAAGAAAAGAGAGACGCACCCAAAAAAAAAAAACCTTCTCCAAAACGGGTAGGTTGATTTGACTCTGGACATTGTTGGCTCGAGATGGTTGTAACCTCAAGCAACCCCATCATGTCTTGATAAGACATCAAGGGTGCACCTTGCTCTTAGGCTTCAACTTGGGCTCTGTCGAGAATTTTGAAAATGTGCACTTTTGTTACTGGACTTCAAACAGGCACACAGAGCCTTAGCCGATGGGCTTAAGCCTTAGGGTTTCGATAATGGCCTGTGTACCCTCTCATCTTCACCCTTGGTGGGATTCAGAGAAAGAGCGCATTCATTCCAATCCTCAGTCTTCCAAGACATACATCCTACAACTAACCCGTGAAAATTTCATCACACTAGGTACCGATGTTGACCGGAAAACAGCACACGATGGTAAAAACATTTCCATGCTTCTAAGCTTTCGCATAATCGTGTTGACATTCAACTACCAAATGGAAACTTTGAGTTTCTTAATCATTGTTGAGGGTGAAACTAAAACAGCCCTAACATTTCTGTTTCGGAGTGACTGGTACTTGTGCTAATGCTGCATAATTACTGCTTGGGATTACTAATTGGTTTACTACTAATAGCTATGGGTGTTGCTAATAATAGTTATTCTCAAAAAAAAAGTAAGGGATGTTCTACTGTGGCTACCGGTTAACTGAGGTTGAACAAAAACTTAGTGATAGAATAACAAATTTACCAAAAGTGCACACTAACGTCATTGATGTCAAGATAATGTCAACTTGGCTCACATGAATAATACATGCAAACTTTTTAATTATTTTTTTTTTTACTTTGTGCTCCAAAAATCATACATTTTTGTAAATTTTCAATTAAACTCCTTAGTTTCAAAGCGATAAACGATTTAGAAAAACTTAAGTGAAAATTTCCTTGGGTTGTTTTTGTGTATTTCATGATGACACATACCTTATGCATAGACTCGCTCACAAATCATTTTAACCAAAACTCAACATTTCCTTTGCAAAATGATAGCTAGGACTGTTCTCGGTTTGATTCAAACTCCATCAACATCCCTCAATTCATCTTTTCATTGGGAAAAAAATATGTGGCAAATCCGTCGGGTGTGGAAAAAGGAAAGTTTCCACCCCATCTATGTTTTCCTTCACCATTTTCTGTGTGTCCATGTGTGTCTCATTACTGCCCAGAACAATCAGAGCCAAACTGCACAGCACTTCTTGCCGTCCATGCTTATTTTGGCGTGAAATTCTCCATAACATTCATGTGTATGTGACGTCCCACGCCCAAATCAGGCACTTCTCATGAATAGTGAAATGGCATTAAAAGTGAAGACGAGCGAAACATCAGCCGTGATATCTACGTGATGTGATGTCTTAAACATTCTAATTGTAGACACTAATTAGGTGTTATTTGAAAGCTCTAATTCTCATCGATCAGACGAGCAAATAAACCCAGTTTTGAGTTTTGGCAGGGAGTGCGTGGTTTCAGCATGGAGCGTCACATACGTGTGTCTTTTGAGTGAGCCAGGCAATTCAGCTAGCTAGTGCACTTGCATTCCTTCACATAACCTAGGTGGTAGATACTCGTTAATACATTAAGCTCATCAGTTTGTAAGCTCAAAATGTCTTGGTTAGCAACGCTGTAGAATTGGCCCTTGCTGGTGTCACACCTTTACAGTTGAGGTATTATGTTAAAGGGGCTGTGTCGTCATGATTATAGCAGGCCTGTGGCTGTGCATGGAAAGATGAACTCTCACCCAGATACTGCACATGCGCACGCTTGTGGTCAAATCACAAAGGGTGCCGTCGTTGTCAAACTATGATGTGACCGCTGGCGCGCATTTGCGCATCGTAACTGGGTTACTCCATTTACTGCTATAATCATGATGACACAGCCCCTTTAAAGACAATGTACGGGATTTGTAATTAATAAGAGTGACAAAAACAAAAATTAATCTGAAAGCTCACTGATTATGAAGTTCATACCAGTACCAATCCTCTAGAGAAATATTTCTGTCTGAAGTACTGTCAAGGTTGAAGAAAAAGCGTTTTGAAGAACCAACAAATCACCTTTGCTTATTTCGATTGCAGCAATTGAAATAAGCATGATGTAGATGCTCAAGATCCCTGACAAAACGTTAACTTTTTTTTTTTCTTTTTTTTTTTCCCCCACTCAAACGTGACCGCCAAATTTGAAGAAATTTCCACAGGTTGGTTGCACGGCGTGTTTATTGAAAACTAGATGAGGCACGAATTCACTCAAACAAACGATGTCATTAAGGTTGAGAAGTTTTGTTAACACAGAGTTGGCTCATAAAATTGTAAGCGCAAAATGCCTAGGTAAGCAATGCGGTGAAGTAAGCCATTTGCGGGTTAGATTTGAATAATTTGTGGTACAATGACTTGCTTAGTCACAAGTTACTGTTTAAACTTTTGACTGGAGACAGTTGGCTATGTCACATGGTTCGGGGCAAGCTTTTGTGTAGCAACCTCCAGATGAGCAAACCCTTGGTACCATTGTGCCATACACATTCATTCAAAATTGTGTCTGGGTGTTTGCCGTCTCTTACGTAACTATGCAAAAGCTTGCCCCAAACCATGTGACATAGCAATTGTCAATGTGGTCTGAGAAATTCACATTGAAGCGGTAACTTCTGAGTATTTGAAATATTACTCAAATATAACTTGCAAATTAAATGGTTTATTGGCCTGTATTAGATGCCACACACAGGGCTGACGTGTGCATTTGCATCCTTTAGAAATCTTTAATTGCTTGTCCGCATTTGAATGCTGGGAAGGTTCTTGCAGTATCCCTTCTTTATATCTGGTACATGCAAACCTTGGCTCATTTTTCCCCCTCTAATTTGAACTAATGTAGTGAAATGCTTGGTTTGAAAAATGTTTGATTATTATTTTTATCAACCCAATTTGTCTAGGGCCAATTTCATAGCGCTGCTTAACGGTAAGCAATTCTTCATGCTAACTATAGCAGAAAAACTTGCTTAAGTGTAAGTGTATTTTACAGGTTAGCAAGAAAAGTAGGCGGCCAGCTTGCGCGTTCACTAAAGATTTGCATTGGTACACCATTCATTTTTCTATAGTAAGCGCCAGAAGGTTAGCATACCTTTTCCTGTGCTTACGGTTAGCAGCACTATGAAATGGAAATCACACAGTTAAAATCAGCCATTAAGCAACTCTATGAAATTGGGCCCTGACGCCATCACCCATGATGAATCCTGGGCCCAATTTCACAGAGCTGCTTAAGCACAAAAAGTAGCTAAGCACAACAAAATCGTGCTTACCAGAAAAAAGGTCACCAGCCAAAATTAACCATGTCACATGTACAATCTGTGACTGGTATCCTGCTTATTATTGCTCAGCCATTAAGCAACTCTATGAAATTGGGCCCTGACGCCATAACCCGTGATGAATCCTGGGCCCAATTTCATAGAGCTGCTTAAGCACAAAAAGTAGCTAAGCACAACAAAATCGTGCTTACCAGAAAAAAGGTCACCAGCCAAAATTAACCATGTCACATGTACAATCTGTGACTGGTATCCTGCTTATTATTGCTCAGCCATTAAGCAACTCTATGAAATTGGGCCCTGACGCAATAACCCGTGATGAATCCTGGGCCCAATTTTATAGAGCTGCTTAAGCACAAAAAGTAGCTAAGCACAACAAAATCGTGCTTACCAGAAAAAAAGGTTACCAGCCAAAATTAACCATGTCACATGTACAGTCTGTGACTGGTATCATGCTTATTTTTGCTCAGCAGAAAATGGTTAAGCAATATTTTCACCTGAAGCAGCTCTATGAAATTGGGCCCAGGTTCCGCCATATTGGGAGTTAGATTCCTCAAGTCAAGTACTCATTCTAGACACCGCACGCGCGGTTAGAAGCTTATCTTCATATCTTCATGTCGTCATAATGCAATCTGACTCCCAAAATGGTCGACCATGAACAGACAGTAGCGGCATGTGACATCATCGGTGCAATATGCACTCGCAATAAGAGAAGTGAACAGGCATGTCGGTCCATAATAATTTTATAACTTGGGGGGTTTAAGCATTTGGGTAGAGCTTGAATTCCTTTCTTTTTGTTTTCTTTTGGCTGTGCAATTGAAAGGTTTTGGGTTTTTTTTTTATGCAATTTGCCCATCACAAGGCCCAAAGGCCACTCGAGGTGTGGGCTACTTTTTGAAGGGATAGAAACCTGCCCCAATGCGCAGAAACAAGACATGGCGAGATACTAATGCAAGTCTCTTCACAGCACAGCTAAGAACAGGGAGGGGTAAATGAATCCGTTGTGAGACAAACATAACCACCTCTTCCCCAATTAAATAGTTGATCAATAGCACTTAGTTTTACCATTCCATCCCATCCGACCTCCCCAATCCCGTCCATTGGAGTAACTGCAATTTGTTTAAAGGTTGAAATGAATCTATTTGAAATATCTAACAATGGAATGTGTGTATTTTTTCTTTTGTCCGCCTTGCTTCTGTACAGGAGAAGTGGGATAATTATAGAGGCAATACCCAGGTATGTCAACCCTCACAGTTTAGACTGAAGGAAAGATAGTATCAAATAGCATTCCTAGATTATTTGAGAAGGATGAGGTGAATCAATGTAGAAAACTTGGTTATAGTGAGGCAAGATACTGAGCTTTGTAAAACACTGTTATTAAGCTAGCCTGATGCACACACCGTAGCATCGTTACCTGCATCTATAACCTTGACATTTTCATACCAATAGTGAAGGCATTTTGCCTTGGAGTTGTGTGTTTTATTATGTATTATAAGTATTATAAGTCGATGTTGTGTTTTTTAGAAACCAGTATTATGGTTATTATTACTCAATTTGTTTTATTTGTTTGACATGATTTGACTTTACATCTTCTGTATTGTTTATTTTTAACAACTTTGTGTGATTCTTAAGCCAGACCAGTAAACTATACTTTTTACATAATTTCTTTACATTAGTACCATTCCTTGACATTCTTAAAACACTACTTTTTGTTTCTCCCTTCTTAAATCATTTTCTGTCATCATTCTGTTCCACTTTTACTGTCCCTGTATTCCTATTCTCTAATCAATCTGTCTCAATCATAAGTTTTTCCTTTTCATGTTCTTACTGTTCTAACTTTGTCTGTGAAGTTGTTCAGACTAAGTACTAAAGTCGGTTGAAAGTAGGTTTAACTTATTTTAAACCACTTCAGGTGTAACGCTGTGTGTCTGAACCGGTTAAAAGTTAGACCGAATTGGGCTTTACTACCAAAAGTTAGTGTAACTGCAGCAATGCCTTCACACACATGTACAGTGCATGCTAACTATACAGTTTGTACAAACTGTTCTGCCCATAAAAAAAAACTAGAGAACTTGTACTTCGCCGCCATTACTGTCGTCTGTGGAGCACAAAATTGTGTACCCTCTGCATGCCTCGGCTGTACCGAAACATGTTTGGTTACCGTCGCTGTGAATAGATATCATGACAAAAACATGTGGAATGGCATTGAACACCCGCACCACGATAGCGCCACGCATTTTTATGATTGCGCTGGACATGGGCGCGCTAAAGCTGCTGATCACGCGTAGAAAACTTGCAATATTTTTCAGGCCTGCTATTTTGATGCGCTATCTGCCGTTCGATTTCGGCAAATGTCGGGTTTTCCCAGAGTGTACACTATTTGAGAGGCCATAAAGAAGGACGCGGTTACACGGGGCGGTATAGGAAGTACCGGTTCTTTGGTTTATTTCTATGGTACAGCCACATGTATAATGTATACAGCTGCATGTACATTTGATGTACACACATGTATGTGTAGGCTGTGTGCACTTGAGACAGACAAATGATTGCACAGACCGAGAATTCAACAAAATAGAAAACAAACATCTAATAAAAAAATTGGCAATAAAGACAAGAAATAGTATCAGAACTGCAAGGAAGAATATCACGCAGAGTGGCCATTTAGAATGCGATCCACCTGCTGTTAGCATGTGAGGTCACGCCACTGTTTGACCTCTTAAAACCGAAGATAAACCGGATCACGTCTAACCAATTAATGTATAATAATAGTGACTGGTTCACTGCAAATTTCTGCCGAGCAAAATATATTGCTGAGCGCAAGTTTCTGCATGACAATGCTGTGAAGTTAGGCCCTGATTATTTATCAATTATTTGCACTTCTACTGAGTGGTTCAAAAGTTCAAAAGACTTTCATCTCAGTTGCGGAACTCCCCACGAGTAGTTTTTTCGCTGATCTTATCGTCGCGTTTTGTGAAATCTTATTTTTATTTACTGCTTTGTATTTTTATTATTTTGTTTGTAAAGGACATTGATATTTCTTTCAGTGGCGGCGTCAGTTAGTGTTATCCTTATTTTGATTATTGTCATTTAATTACCAAGTATTTTATTTGTGTTCAGTCTGATTGGGTGTCCATGAACTACGTACCATTTGCCGAGAAGGCCCTAGAGATGACTACAGCATTGTATAAGACCACTGCGAGTCACCCCCAAGTGGTGAGACTCCACGTGCTACAAAATATCCTCAAGGTATATAAATTTCTGTCCTTTGTCATCAATTTATTTGTTTTACTTGATGAAAACGTACTCTGTAGACTCAGTGCCTGATCAGCTATAAACCTTTGACTCACAAGCCTCAAAATGAACTCTCTTATTACCCGTCTTTGTATTTTTCTGTTGCCCATTTTCAAAATTTTAAGAAAATCTACCTGATTTTAGCATTCCTATTAACATCTCTAAATAGAAAAACACCTGCCCGTCAATTTAATGTTTGGGAATCACTTACATGCATGTTAAAGGGTACACACAAAACATTGGTAAGGTTGAAAAAAATAACAATTAACACATTTTCACATAACGTATACTGTATACAGATGGCAAACTTCCCTTGAAACATTTTTGCCTGAAAATGCTACAGTTTCTGAGAAATGAGTGAAACAATTAGTTTTGATCTCACGAGACCAAGACTCAAATGTTCTAAAACAGTGAAAACGCACAGGGGTTTTTCACATTTTTCTGGTGACTCCATTGACCGATTGAGCCTAAATTTTCACAGGTTATTTTATTTCTTGTGATGGGTCACATAAAGTGTGTGTACTGGTGTGTACTGGTGTACTGGACAATTACTAATGTTGTACATGGGCATTAAGAAAACAAAAACACTTGCCAACAGGTTGTTGGTAACGTGTCATGGCCGAGCGGTCTAGTGCACCGGACTCTGGTGGTCAAGTCATCGGGGTGCGGGTTCGAATCCCGGTCATGACACCTGTGTCCTTGAGCAAGATGCTTTACTATAATTGCTTCTCTTCACCCAGGGGTATATAAATGGGTACCTGCGAGGGTAGAGGTTGATACTGTGTTTGAAAAAAGCCTTCGGAGCGCCACAGCAGCTCCAGGCTGTATACTCCCCAGGGAGCTGTGAAAGATTACAGGAATGTTATTGGCCCAATGATCAGGGTATTAATGTAAAGCGCATTGAGACGTTCTGGTGAAATGCGTAATATAAGAACTAGTTATTATTATTACTATTATTAAGTTTTAACCTTGAGCCCTAACTCCCTATGTGTTCTGACCAGACGCTATCCTGTCCCAAATCCTGTCCCAATAAAGTTTGAACTCTGATAAAATTGATTTGCCTCGCCTCACACCAAGGGTGTACGGTTGGGAGATATACTTCCAAATCCATCAAACTCAAACAACACCTTGACATGGAACTTTGGAGAATTAAGAGCAGACAGTGTTAATACAGTTGTGATTTACACCACAGGTTCTTCAACTGCCCCTTGGCCTGAAATACGCATGCCCTTCCCCCACGACCTGGAAGCTAGCCATCAGCTCACTGCTTGAGATCCTACCAGTGGGGCTGCCTGTTGCAAGACAACCATCAACCGCGAGTCACTTTGCAGACATGTGGCTTGACCTAGCGGCTGCTTTTGAGTTGTTCCTCTTCTCCGATCAGTAAGTGTTTCAGTTCATGCAGGCCAAGAACTCAGTTAATATTATTCAGTAGGTTTGTGTACTTTACGTTTTTCCAGCTGCTCTTTTCTCTTGATCTAGTGAGTGGCCAGGAATGTTCCCATCTCCTCTAAAATCACAACACCCAAACCTTTGGATTTTGTTAGAGTTACTATTCTTCTTGTTCTTCATGTGCCTTGTCAAAGCCTGACCTTTGGCGACCATACATTTAAAACCAATCCAATCTCTAGCCCCACGTATAATAATAATAACAATTTGCAATTGATTTGATACACTGACGTCAGACAGCAACAGACTGCAGCCTTTTAAAGGATTTTGATTTGAAAAGTGTATAAGGTTGTAAAGAGATTGATGAATCTTGACATTGTTCCGTCTCCTCAGCCCTGCCCCTATATCAACATCTGTGGAAGAGCAGCAGCGTGTAGAAGCCATAGACGTACAGGTTGTACAGATGGTGCGTCAGACCATATTGCCCCACTCAGCAAACACGCCGGAGCTGTTCACCGCTAGGATCATGACCCTGCTGAACAGGGGGTCAATTCATTCAGCTAATACAGCCAGCTTCTTAGGTATGTCTAGCACTTAACAATAACAATGTCAGTCCTTAGAGCGCTTTTGCCGTAGAATTCAAAGTGCTGTGACATATCGTCGTGTGCCCCGGTAAAAGGGTGAAGGCCTTATGCCCTTTTACCGGGCACATATAGTATTTCATCCCAGTATTAAAGAGATGTAAGCAATCAAATGGCCCCGACATGAAAAATATGGCATTATTGTTACATTTTTGTTGCTAGAATTAACCCAAAGACATGTTTTCCCATTCCCATGCAGAATTTAACCTTCCTATAATCACTTTTGAATGGCAAAAGAATGGATCAAACTTTCCCGCTCAGTTTCCTTGAAACACAACATTTCACATCAATTGCTTACGCCCTTTTACCGGGAACTTGGCTTTACTTCCCATCCGAATGGACAAACAAATGATGTTATGTGTCTCGCTTAAGGACACAAGTGTCCAGACCAGGACTCGAACCCACACTCTGCTGTTCAGAACATCGGAACTTAAGTACGGTGTGCTAGACCGCTCAGCCACAACACGCCACAAATATATACTTGTAGCTTCACATGATGCTCATCACAGTTCCACTTAAAACTTTACAACGACACTACATTAATGAGAAGTGGATGGTAATTTTTGCAAAACAGTGAATTGTGAATGTATTTTTTGAACAAAAACTGTTATTCATGTATTTGATGTTCCTGCTATAATAATTCTTTATGCAATTTACCCACAAGCTCTTGAAGTCTTGGACTGTCAAAAGTAAAATATCTTTGCCTTAGGGGTCCAGGTGTGGATTTCGAAAAAAAGCGCTAGCACTAGTCTTATCTCGAGTTAGGACGAGTAACTAGTCCTAACTTATAGGACTAGTCACAAGTTAGGACTCAACTTAAGTTAGGCCTGGTTTTGTGAAATCCACCCCTGGTCGCTGTTTCGGCCAGAGACTTCCAGGTCTTGACTGTAACACAGCACGCTAACTTCTTTATCTATCCGAATGTTAGATGTGGACAACCGCCAGTTGAGGGAAGAGTTTGCCAAATCCTGTTTTGAGACGTTGCTACAGTTTTCGTTCATTGCGCATGACTTGAGCAAGATGACAGACGAGGGCGGTCTAACTAAGATGGCCCTGTCTGCGCTGTTACAACGTTGCCAAGAGGTATTACAGAAGTACGTAGAGGACGAACGGCTGAGTGGAAAATGCCCGCTTCCTAGGTGAGATGGCTGGGTCTTGCTTCCCTTTAACCAGTTGAGGCCAGCTATTGTCCATTTTTTACCGTACTACCCACAGCACTATTTTGTCTGTCACATATTGGAACAAAGTTTTGGTAGAATTTTGAGCTAACATAATGCCAAGTTTCGTGACCACTCAGTTGTGTTTGGTGATGTTCGGCCCACGAAATGAGCTACTAAGATCTAGAAGTGGTTGAAGATTGTGTATTTTTAGGGTTGACAGAAATCTGATTAATTTATCAAGTATTGTCTGTGGACATAACTTTGTTTTTTAGATCTAGGATGGCTGAGATGTCCTTTGTTCTTCAGGCTATAACTACCTTGATACATTCCCTAAAGAAAGCCAATAGTGGCAACGGTAAGAGCTAGCCCTTCTCTTAGCGATAGGTGTACTGGTTCCTGTTACGTGCACTACACAACTCACAGGACCAAACCTTCATTTTTAAAGAGATCGAGTGCAATAGACCAATTGTGAGACCTGCATCACGTGACCTGTAGTGGGTATTAAATGTAAACAAACACGGCGTCCGCCATAGGAAAGTGCGGTACGGTACATGATGATTGTTGCATGTAGTTTATTCGATCGAGGCTTTTCTTTCTCAAAATCTGTGAAAAATATTCCAGAGTTTGTACCAGAGACCTTCGTGTGGCTGAATAAAGCCAGTAAGGATAGTTCCAGCAAGTCTTGGAAATTGTACAAGAAAGGTTTAAATGTGCACAATCTTCTAGTACTAGTTGTGGTGTGTCGTGGCCGAGTGGTTAGTGCGTCAGACTCAAGCTCTGGTGGCTGAGTCATCGGAGTGTGGGTTCGAGTCCTGGTTGCAACACTTGTGTCCTTGAGCAAGGCACTTAACCATAATTGCTTTGTAAACGTTGGGGAGGTAGAGCCTTCTACTCTACCAGCCAGGCTTCTGATGGATGATACCCAAGCCTACATCCTTACAGACTGTAAAGGGGGTAACCCTGTTTCAGCCCCAGGAGTAGGTGGCAACAGCCCCTGGAAAAACGGTTGATTTGTAGCCCACACCTCGAGTGGCTTACTGGCCTTGTGTGTCTGGCGACTTCCATAAAAAAAAATTTAAAAACAAAAGTACTAGTTACACGATGGAACGTTTGGGTCAGACGACCCCGATCACACCTTTTCAACACAAGAATTTCGCAGTTTTGAAGCTGGATCATCCAAGGAAATTGCTTTCCAAAAATTGTGTGATTCCTTTGCCTTTTTGAAATTTTGCAAGGCTCGGTATAAATGCCCACTTTTCCAACGTTCTTAACCCTTTTTTACAGTGATTTAGGCCTACATTACAAACAAAATAACAGGCAGGTGGCTTCATAACCAATCGACGCCGGTGGTGCATAACTTAAAATAAACCTAATAGAATACTGGTAGTATATGAAACAGTAATGTGATTAAAATCAATGTCACAACATACAACTTTGATAAAATGGCTTAGTAACAGTGTTATTATTACCAAAAGCCGTCTTTTGGTGTGACTCTGTCGGTCACAACACGTATTTGCACGTAGTTTCAATTTTGCCATCAGCTCATATGACGTAGTACCCACTACAGGTCACGCGATGACATGTAAACATTGGTCACGCAATCGGTCTATCGCTCTACTCCGCACTCCAACCTTGTAAAGTTAAAAGTGGATATATATTTTTTTTTAATGTGAAACATTTTATTCACTGCTGGAAATTGACTGCTGGTGTGGCATTTGTTTGCTTTATGATAACAAACCATCAATCCAATCTTGCAATGCAGTACACGCATACACAGGTATCTGCTTTAAAATTAATCATTATGAACAGTCAGAAGTCGTGTTTTAATTTACTGCATGTGCGCGAGCTGGTCGTCCCATTCATTTGAGTCTCCCCTTTTTTTCAACAGTGGACCATTCCACCTGGAGCCAAGTCATTGACCTGTACCCCTATCTGGTGGACTGTACCACTTGTACCTCCTCGCAGGTGTGCAACGCACTGAAGGAAGCCCTGAGTCAGTACCAAGACCTCCTGGTTGTCCCTGTCAACAGACTCCTCAACGGCACGTGAGGGTTTTTTTTCTTTTTTTCTATAAAATTGTGCAAGGCATATATATTTCTATTGTATAATATTAATATATGAAGTTTTAAGTGGAATTTTATTTGGATTAATTGGTTTCTATATTAATGAAGTTAATACTGATTGATAAATGTTTCTTATAATCAATTCTGTAACTAGGTTTTGTCGTATACTCGCCGAAAATTGTGAGTAGCAGTTATTTTGATCCAAGTTCTGTGACCACGCAACATTCTCCTGGTCCCCCTCTCCTAACCCCAGGTTGGATGTAGAGAGTTTGTATGTGTACCAGTCAATAATTTATTCAGTTGATGCAACTACTTGTCTACTGTCCATATGCAAACGGTGGGAAAAGTATAGGATGTGTTAACTTCTCTTGGGGAAGGTGGTAATTTAGCGTAACTCCAACATTGAAGCTTCCCTCCCAGTAACTTAATGATTATTAACATCTAAATTCCTGTGAGCAAGTCATGATGGGGCGCAGGTCTGATACTTCGTGGAGGCAGCGGAGGCTATTGCCTTCATCGCCCCTGGTCATTGCCTTGGTGCCCTTGAAATGTTCCAGTTGAAATTTACAGATTTCCTCATAGAGGTGCCCTTCATCAAGAAGAGAATGCCTTGGTGCCCTTGCCCTTTCAAGAACGGAGCAATCAGGCCTGTGGGTGGGTGGGTCAGTTTAACTCGTTCCAGTCACGGTACAAGAGACTCGATTTAATCCATGTGTGATCACTTTGTAACTTACAGCAACTGTGTAAGCTAACACTGTTACAGGATAAAATACTGCATCCAAAAAGACCAATATGAACGCAGTTTAAAGATGCAGGGTCATCCCCTATTACCTGACGGCCATTTTCGTGGCACGAAAGATCATGTAGAGGTTTTTGCACACACGGTACAACGTGAAACAAGTCGCCTTTCTCACTGAGAGAGATTCCCGACGGCTACTTTTTTCCTGATGAGCCTGTATCTTTAAAGTGCTGTTTGATTTAAATCTATTTGCTGATAGACTGAACCCCCCCCCCTAACCCATACCCCAGTCGCTTCTCTCACTGCAATCGATCCCCGACGAGCCTGTATGTTAAATGTGATTTTTGATTTAAATCTATTTGCTGATGGACTAAGCCCCCCTCCCCTCCCCCCCGTACCCCATACCCTTAAAGGTATAATATCAACCCATAATCAAGCCTGTAATTTGTCAGGTTTTCGACCTGGGTTTAGGGTATCACCACAAATGTCCAATTGCATTCCAACTGCCCTGTGTTTTTTTTTACAAAGTACACCCCTGAGTGTTGTTCCCAGCCGATCTCAAAGAGTACATGGTGTGTGTTGTGAGACTCAATGTGTGGAGCCCTATGTCTATAACCACATATAATAATCTAAATTGTTTCAACTGACGGGTTCCTAACTTTCAGAACAACAAAGTCACAGGGGTTTTTTTTCTTGTTGGTGTGATAACTTGAGCATCGGTGTTTTTTTTTTTAACCTAAAGTGTGACACTGCAAGTCTGAAGTTCCCAAATTGTCAATGTCATAGACCTGCTTAAGCAGAAAATATTGCTTTAAACGTTTTTGCTCAGCAGAAATAAGCAGGGTACCAGTCACAAAGTGCACAAATGACATGGTATTTTGGCTGGTAACCTTATTCTGGCAAGCATAATTTTGTTGGGGCTTATTATCTACTTTTTATGCATAAAGCAGCCATATGAAATTGCTCCAAAACTGATAACAGAGCGCAAGTGGAGGTTTGGAAAAGGCCCCAGATAAGTTTGCTGCCCTCTAGTGCCACACCTCAGGAGACAGTCAGGAGAAAATCTGTCCCAACTCCAACCCTTCTTCATGATCTCTCTACCAGCTGGTTTAATTATAGCATTGTACAACTCAACCTCATATCATGTGAAATCGATTGAAGCATGCATTCATGACACATACATTTTCAGACTTTTCTTTTCAAGGAGACAACTGTCATAAAATGGGATATAAGACAACTATGTTAGTAAAACACAGCAGCACCCTCTGTTGGTCGAGATCAGAAGGAATTTGTCTTGTCTGGGGATTGTGATATGCTAATAGCTACCTGAGTAATATGCCTGTGGGTTGTTTTTTCACAGGACCGACTTGGGGGGGGGGGGGAGAAGTACTGAGTACATCGTGCTTAACAAACACACACCGATGCTTAGTGTGTTTTTATTGAGTAGTGAAATTCAGTGCTAACCCTGTTAGTAGAGAATGACAATCGCTAAGCAAAGAATAACTACAGTAAGCAGCAGCCTTACAAAATTTAGCCCTGGGGGCAATCTCACAGAGCTGGAAATGCTGCTTAAAAGTTCTCAATTAATAGGAAGCTAAGCATGAAACCAGTCACATGCGGTACACTTGACACGGTAGACTGGTTTCCCTAGTCTACAGAAACGTGTACATCAACATTTTGTGTAGATGTTAATATTTGCATCGGGGGAACGGATATAAATTTCAATTTGCCTTACACCGATGTGTGATAAGCACTGTATACTCGGTGCTTTCGAGTCCTGTGGAAATTCGAACTGGCCCCTCGTCACCGGGCGTGCTCGGTGGTCTAGTGGTTAAGACATCTGCTCTAGTCATGCGGGAGTCGTGGGTTCGAATCCCACCCGAGTTGCCTGTGGATTTTTTTCCACAGGACTCGAAAGCACTGAGTATACAGTGCTTATCACACATCGGTGTAAGGCAAATTGAAATTTATAACATTTTGTGTGTTCACGTGACGCGTAACCGTTAGCAATGGATACGAGTGTTCATATACGTATTCGAAAAACGGGTTCTAGTTTTGCACAATTTTAGTTGTATATTTGTCCTGGGTTAACAACATTTACCAGTACACTCTACTATTATATATTTGGAGAAAGAAGGATAAAAAATAAAACCTTCGTCGTATTTTTGAGTGCAATGCTTAGTACTTCATTCACTTCTGGTTATCGCTTTGTTGAACACTTGCACGCCCAAGTGAAACATAACTCTGTGAATGTGAATCAAAGTCTGACAAGTGTATAACGTGAACGGTTACAGTTATCAGATCTTTCGAAACCCTCTCTGGTATTTTGGTTGCTTACCTTATTCTGGATTAGAGCTGAAGCTTATTTGTGTTTAGCCTGATATGATTTGTCCGGGAGAAGCTCTATGAAATGTGAACACAGCTCTTCAGACTATGGGTTACTAAGACCGTGTTGGAATTCACGGCTTGGGCAGCAACTATGGCCTTTATCGCTGAAAAGGTCTCCTCTTCAACACTGTCGCTAAAGCCAACGGCAATAGTTGTAGCCGATGTAGCTTGCATCAGGCGCAGCATTAGCTGCTTTTGTCACCCTACACAAAATATTCCAGGCTTTTGTTATTGTTTGGAAGATGTCAGTTGTGTGAGAAATGTTTTCTTTTTATGTGTAATTTTTTTAATAGCATGAGAAATTATCAAACGGGTGCCGTGTGGGAATGATCTGGAAGCAAGCATTACCCAAGCCTCGGCATATATAAAACTGTTTATTTCTTGCGTTGAAACCTATTTTTTTCAAGATATATATATATATTAATTGGGGTGAGCAAAGAAAATTTTGCTGATGCCGGACTCGAACCCACGACCTCTCGAATACCGTACAAGCGCTCTAACCAACTGAGCTAACCAGCCCTATGTTGGTGGGAGGTCCTGTCAGAAGTCAAACCGTATCTGCCGATAGTAGTGATGGCCTTGGCTTTCGATCCAAACTGGACCTTCGTCAGAGGCAAAAACAAGCACAAACATAAAACCCTATAGTATATACACTGTATATATATTAAACATAACTTCCCCGTACTTGGTATAGTTATAGTTTCCATGTATGATAACACGCAGTTGCTGGAATTGTTGTTGTCTTTTTTGCAAGTAAAACCACAAACATTTCCTGGTGACATGTTTGTTGTGGTGACATGTTTGTTGTGGTGTGACTAACCTTTTGTTGACAAAGGCGCAACCTTGCGATGGCCTTATTACGAAAAAACTATCATTTGCTATTTTGTGTTTCGTTGTGACTGTTTACTTTTCAAGATCACCACTGACCAACGTTTCCTGTAGTTATTTGTTTAAAAACTTGGTAGAAAACTGTTCATTTCCTTCTCCATATTTAATCCCCCGAACTGGAGCTGACATGAAAGTCTGTTAATTAAAATTTTGTTAAATTTGTTAGTTTTCTCATACTTGAGCGAAGATATTTTGTTACACAGTTAGTTTCAAAGTTACCAACCGAAATCACCTGTGGTATAAATGCAGCAAATTTTTTAATGGCTTCGCGTTTCGACCCTAGCGGAGTCCATGGGACAAATCACGTTATATTTATGGTTCATGTTTACGGTTAGCGTTCTCCTGCTAGTCAAATTGCTAGTTAAAACACCTGAGGACCAGTCAGAATTCTCTCCAAGTGGTCCGGCTGGCTAGTTGAGTGTTGAAAAGCATCCCTAATTAATATGAAATATGGACTTAGTGAAAAAGCTGACGGACTCGTGACATGACCAGCTATTCTGGTCCTGCTCGCTGGCCCCTATTTTTTCCACTTGCAGATGATGCAAAAACTTGACAACCTATCAAAATCCAACTGCATGTTTTGTTTGCTTCTGTTGGACTATGAGGACTGTACTAGTAAACTTCACATGGAATCAGGCATACTACCATAATCAGAGTCCAAGTCACAGTAAGGAAGGATCCTAGTAAATCACTCTGGGGAGTTAGGGTTTAAAGTAAAATTGGAATTGTCCAATGTGCTTATAATGCTATTATGTTTAAAATAGAGGGTATGCACAGCTGTTTTCCTACAGTAAACTTGCGGCCGTTTTGACCTCAGTGAGGGCACTTCTGTACATACCTCTATGGGACTCATGATGTCAGACGCATAAGGTCTTTTGTAGGTTCAAGAAGTTAGCTTTCAATTCACTGTACAAAATTCCAACCCGATGGAGGTTACAAATTTACCCAGGATAAAATCAAGCCTTTTAAGATGAAGTTCATGGTCTACTCAGTTCCAGACCTCAAAGTTCACTTTTTAGTAGAACCATGGAGGGAAAAAAAATGTTCTCCATGGTAGAACTGTGGCCAAGGGGAAGCTTCACACACCAATCTATCACAAGCAAAGAAAACATTGCTGTACAGAGACTGCAGACCAGAACGAAAATAATAAATTATTGTGGTTTGGTGCTTACTGTTGCAGGGTATACCCCTCTTCGTACTTAGTGCTTAGCAGGTGTGTGAATTTGCTCCCATGGCCCTATTTCATAAAGCCTGTAAGCAGACTTTTTCTGCTTACGGAGCGGCCATTAGCAGAATTTCTATTTCATACTCCCTGCTTACCGTAAGCAATGCAAACGGCACGCTAGCTTGCCAGCGGTTCTTGTAAGCAGATGAGTGACGCAACAATGCAAATCCATTGTGAACGCACACACACGATGTCAAATCTTCTCGATCGTTTAAGAAATACACTTTCTGCTCTCGCTCGTTTTTCTGCTACAGTAAGCAGACAAATTTGCTTACCGCTAAGCAGCTTCATGAAATTGGGCCCCGGGGCACAGTGAGTCAGCAAAAAAAAAAAAACAGAGAAGCGGACAGTCACAGTTTCACTTGCTGCGGAACCAATTATAATTATCTGTACTTGAAGCATCCGACAGGAAATTACGTTAGGAAATAATGGGCAGTACCTGATACTAGGAAACTGATAATAATCCCTTATTGATGGGCGGCTGTGCTTTGTTTAGTATTATCCGTGATGAGTGCAATGTATTAGCTTGGAATGTATGGTAGGCTTACGGAGGTGTGTGTGTGTATACCGTTTATTTCTCAACCTCAAAACCAGGGCCCAATTTCATAGAGCAGCTTAAGCACGTAAAGTAGCTCAGCACAAACGAAATGATGCTTAACCAGAATAAGGCTACCAAAATACCATGTTACATGTACAATCTGCAACTGGTATCCTGCTTGTTTGTGCTCAGCAGAAAATTTTTGAGCACTATTTTCCACTTAAGCAGCTCTGTCAAATTGGGCCCAGGGCACAATTTCAGAAAGCTGCTTAAGCACATAAAGTAGCTAAGCACAAAACAACTTACTAGAACAAGGTTACCAGCCAAAGTTACCTTGTCACATCTACCATTTGTGACTGGTTTCCTTCTCTATTTTTTTTTTTTTTTTTTGCTTAGCAGGACATGTTTACGCAATATTGTCTGCTTGAGCAGCTCTATGAAATTGGGCCCTGACCTTCAGGCAGTTGACCCTTTTTTTTTATATACGGCACGAGGACGCCTTCAGCGGTGAATTTCCTTGCATCACAGTCGCAGTTTTATCTGATTTTGATTGCCTGTACATTTTCTCGTATCAATAGCCAAATAAATAATAACAACAATGGAGAGAATTTTTTTTTTTTCCTATCACGTTAATTCTCGTTAATTTGGTCGATACACGCCCTGACGCGGTCAAAAAATTCTGCGATTTGGGCTCTTGACCTTCCTGTACTCGTCAGTTTCTTTAAGCTTATTATAATTAACACCTAATAACACGCACTGCTTGATGTATTTGTTTCCGGACATTGTTCAGCCTCAAAAGTCATGAGTAGCTTTGTATGTGAAAGCATTTATTGTGACAAGCATTTATTGTGAATTGTTAAAGTGTGATTGTGGAAGGAAAATAATTAAGTATTGGCCGAATAAGTATGCGTTTGTGGAAAAGTGAACGTTTTGTTGCAATCGGTCGCTTAAGCTACAGTCATAATTCAGTTGCCATTTTATCATAAACAGTTTTCAGTTTTTGCTACGCGGAGACATGATTTAGCAATCCATAAATGCAAGGTTTGGATAATTTTTGTACTCCAAATACTGTTTTGTGCATATTTGTTTTGCACTGAACAGATGTTAATGTCGTTTCTTTCTAAACATTTAAGACTTTAATATGATAAGTAACTAATCATTTATAACATTTCTATGTGCTAGCCATTTTGCCTGCTTAAAGTTTATTTCATTTCCTAGTTATAAAATTTGCTATTATTTGACATCAAACGTGTTCCAAAAAGTAAATCTTGACATCAACCACAAATAATTTTAATAAAACATTTAAGGGGCTTGTTGCCTTCGGACTAGGCGCTTTTGGGCTGTAAAAAAGCGTTTGTTATGAAACGAATATTGATGGAAAGGTATTGTAAAAGTAGAATATAATGAATCACTTAAGTTTCCCTTGAATTTGCGGGGTTTTTGTTTTAGTTTCATGACAGAACACAGTCTGCCAACTTGTAGAACCAAATTGTTGACTCCACGAAACGGGGCACTGTATACATCTGCTGTTGTATTTCCAGAGGCAAATTTAGGTTGTTTTTTTTTAATTACTACTCACTAATTACACCGTATGGTGTTTTATTGAATGAACAACTCTTAACAAAAGGATCAAGGAGCAATTCCAAACAGCATAAGTTTAAGAGATTTGAAGGCAATGTGCCCCTTCAAAATATGTAGCATTGTTTACAATTTTGAAACAATATTGACTTCCGAAAAGGCAAATCGAAACCCCATTCTGTTGCCTTGTCAAGGCTTCAACAATTTTGGAGCATGTAAATTGTTTCAAACAAAATTTCTTAACGGATGTCTTATACCCTGGTGTTTGTGTCTCTTCTTTAATTCAAGAAAGATTTACTTGTTTTTTGTTGTTGTTTTTTTTAATTTGATTTAAATGTGGCGGGGACAATATTAGAATATCAGACATTCTTGTTATTATTTAATGAAACATTAAAAGTAAAGAAGTTAATTAGTTTTTTTTTGAAAGTTGATAAATGCATGTATTATTGATGGTGAGACATTGATCATAGTGTACAGATTAGAAATGTATATTAACAAAAACAGTTATGAAATAAATTATTTACAGAGGACAAAGTTTATCATGGGTAATTTTCCTTTATTCCACTGGCCATGCAGAAATATGATGGGAAAACTTTGTCGACCCATCGCTTAAAAATCGCACAAAGTCTGCCAGATCTTGGTGAAGGGTTTTCAATCACAGAGCCATTACTGTGTCATGGCCGAGCGGTCTGATGTTGTAAAGAGTGTGGGTTCAGTTCCCAGTCATGGAACTTGGGTTCTTGAGCAAGACACTTGCTCATAATTGCTTTGTTCAATCTTGTGTGTTATGTAAATGCATGTCAAAGACCGTAGTACAATCGTTAAGAGAAGGGGGTTTGCCCCGGTGTTTTCTGGCTCGGTTTGCTGCTGATTGTGCTGCATCACCTTGTAAACCCTTTACGAGGTGCTTTATAAATGGGTCTCATAATTCACACATAGCTCTTCATACCTTCATGAACGACTACTTTCAGACATTTTGCCCAGTGCTTTGGGGTAGTCTCTACTTGAGGCACTCTATAAATTGCACTATTATTATTATACACATTTGGACTGGCAATGAGGGAAATAGTGCACGTCTATGCGAGGGCCTGTGAGTGACCAGGAGAGGGTCCCCCTGGTCACAGGCCCGAGGGGTGCATAAACGTACACTATTGCCCGAATAATGCCAGTCCATATGTGTTTTATAACACACTTCAGTCCAAAACGTCGGTTAGAAGAGTAAATCGCGGCTTTACGATCCGCAGACGCCGCCATTTTCGTTCTCTTGAGGGCGCTGTTTACCAGTCAATAGTTTTGGGGTTTTTGAAACTATTTCCCGCTTTGCGAACCAATTCCCCCAAATGAAGCGCGTGCGGTGCGTGTGGTGCAGATTTCATGCACTAGGCTGTACAAGTTCATCCCATGCGACCGTGTTTCCACCAATCAGGATAAAGAATCAGGGAGAGGTGTGTTATAAGATAAATTATTTTACCTAAAATGTTCCAATGGAATTTAATTAATTTAAAAAAAAAAATGTTTTTTATGGTGGTTTATTTAAAAATTGAGGATGGGAATTGACTCTCCCAAAAGATACCTTTTTTACGCAAGCTGTTCATGCTTTTTAGAGTCCCAACAAAGCTTCTGCAATCATAATCTCAGTTTTGGAATACTCGAACCGGTGTACATTTCGAGTACCATCTTGATGGTTACTGTGAGACTCGTACTCGGCTAGCTAAATTCTCGCACTCGAAGTCCATACTCGGTACTTAGCTGACAAATAACCTGTACTCAAAGTCATGTACTCAATACTGAAATACTCGACTTAAAATGTACTCGGACTCTGATTGTAAACACTCGTGGTCAAAATTCCACTTTCCTGTACGTGCAATGATACAAAGGAATATAGGAATGAAGCTCTGGGAAAAGTAAAATTGAAGTTGTCTTTAATGTATTCATGTTTAAAAGAAAGTTATAACAAGCACAAGGAATATGACTGTGGAATTTCCTTTTTACAGGACTCGGGGGGGGGGGGGGGGAGTATACAGTGCTTATCACACATCAGTGTATGGGTAAAAAACACAATATTCTTTATCCCTGATGCCAAATTAACATTATAAGCACACATTGTCGTCTAGAAATTATTTTTAAAAAAATAACCGTTTTCATACCTCATTTGCAGTATTTGTTATATACAGTACTCGTACTTGCACTCGGAGATCCAAGTACTTGGTACTCGGCTGTTGGACTCAATACTATGATATCAGATTAGTCGGTACTCGGAAACTTGTACTCGATGGCCCAAGTACTCATACTCGAGTACTACTCGGACACCCTGGTACTCGGTAGAACTTGGTACTTGACTGAAAATTACTTGACTATAACACTACTTAATACATGTGCTTTTTTTTTGGGGGGGGGAGTTCAAACATTTAAAGTTTGAATTTTCAAATAACAAAAGCAGAAGCAACGTACGGCCAGTTATTGTTAAACATTCCTTTAGTGTCAGATAGTTGTGACGCTCCATGCCAGAACCAGGCACTCTCAAAAATCAAAAATCAAAATGGGTTTATTTGCTCATAAAATAGATGAGATGAAGAGCTTTCAAATAACATGTAATGAGGGCCTATGCAGGTCAACATTTCTCTACATATACACTAATCCAAGCAGCCCTTGTTTATGGTGGTTTTTTACACGACCACAGCTATGGCCACCCCAAGCGCGTGTGACAAAACATTAACGCGTCAGCAATCAGCACGGAGGATTCACAGTGCAAGGATGCGCGTGTGTGGCGGCCATAGCTGTGCACATGAACAAGCCGCTCCGATCACTCTATAGAATGTTTAAAGACATCACTCCTCACGTTGGTATCAAGGCTAATTTTGAGTTGTTTTCACTTTTATTGCCATCACAATTATGAATTATAAAACTGCTGAATGAAATGTCAACACTTGAGTCGTTGCTTGCACATTATTCAAGACATGCTCAATAGAAAGAAAGAAAAAAGTAACGGTTCACAAAGTAAAATAAGCTCTTGGTTATATACACAAACTATACAACAAATTGTTTAATTATTTACATAAAGATCATACATTATATACTTTAATGTTTTTTTTCTTCTTTTTTTGCATAGAGTGGTTACTTGTTAGGAATACCTGTCATTATAAAGGCATCAGCAATTAATTTTAAATTATATATAAATTAAGAATACTGGAGGTTGTTGTATGATTGGTTAAAAAGTTATCTTAAATGTCCTTTAGAATCAAAATCTGCCATGACTATGAAGAAAATAGGAGGGTTGTGACATCTAACATTGAGGACAAAAATCCAAATACTCAAATTCCGTATTTGATACTCAACTAAAAAAGGTATTCGGACTTGATTTCAAAATGCTCATAGTTTTTGTTAACCCAATGTGCTGAAAGACTTTATGCAATGCAATGGCCGCCTGCAATCAGACCAACCATTTGCCATATGTAGAAAATGAGTAACCGAAACCAGACCATTGCAAGCCGTGGCCGTGGAAAAAGTATCAACTGAAGCCGTCTTTGATGTATCACCAGCGACGACAAGCACACAATCATCCAGAAATTAGACAACAACCAATAAGTGTTTGCAGTACATTTCAGTTTAAAGTACTTATACTCATACTCAGAGATCCAAGTACTTGGCACTCGCCTGTTGGAGTTAGTACTTGGATATCAGAGTACTTGGCAGGGGCGGATACAGGGGGGCATGAGGGGTGCACGCCCCCCCCTATTTTTCCTTCCGAAAAAAAAATCAAGATATCATCCCATCCACTTGCAATGAGAAAGAAACTTTTGATATTATACTACATGCTCGCCGTGTAGCATCATCTTGCGGGAATGTCAACCAAAATACCTCAGGGTTTTTTGACTTATTGCGTGTACAGCCACCCACAACACACGAGACGGCATTTTACAGTATCAACACACTGAAGTACGATGCATAACTTGGAAAATAAATAGAATATATAAGAATGTAAGTGGAGAAATTAACCGAACTTCCAGTCCTCCGATGAGCAAGTTGAGCAGCCGAACACACTGCGTTGTGCACAACTTTTACCGAGCTGGAAAAGCGTCACGTGACACGAGTCCTGTTTATGACGCTTTTGGGGTCACTTGCATAAACTATCATAATGTCTCAGTTTCGCGTTTGGGGCTTGGAGGTGTCGCTAGACCGCTGGGTTTGTCACTTTTTTTACCGGAGTAAAAACACGGACAGCGGTAAAGTAATATTATATTTCGAATCAGTAGGGCTTGTTTTACAAGATCAATATTTTTCCGTTCCTAAAAACAAATCACTGTAATCCCACTTTAACTGTAATGTCAAACAATCAGTGTCTCCATATAATAAGGGCAGCAGCAACCCGTGAATGTCGGTAACCTCTGATTTGCCACTGCTAGTGCAAAGTTTCTGGAAGCTTGCCAGGCCAATTAGGGACATCTGAGGGCCCCGGACCCCACGCTGTTAGGGCTTCCCGCTACGTGCTTGCAGTGGCCACAACTTGCCTTCAATCATCATTTGCTGCTTGATCGGTAAATTTCACGCCCCCCCCCCCCCTTTGGAAAATCCTGGATTCGCCCCTGCTTGGTACTTGGATACTTGTACTCATTGCTCCATGTACTCGTACTCGATTTCCCAAGTTCCCATACTCAACACTACTGGGACACCTTTGTACTCTTTGCCAATTCTTGGTACAAGGTTAAAAAGTACTTGACTACACCACTGAACCTTACCCTCACCTCAATGTATGATAAAAACATTTTGGGAAGACATGAGTTTGAACTCGATGAAATCGGTGAGTGCGAGGGTGTGTCTGACTGTAAAGTGGAAGGAAGTATTTGTGCGGGGAAATTTTATTTTATTGATTTGACTTGTTTAATTGGCATTTGCGCCAGAATTGAATAGCGTCATTGGCACATCAGGTGAAATTCACAATGTGACCCTGCCGAAATCACCGCAGCGCCCCATCACAGGTGGATCATAAATTCAATGTCTCTACGTTGTCCGATTAAAAGAGTCTACATCTTCTCCTCTTGGGTTTCTTGGTCATGAGAGCCGCCCTGGTAGCCGTGTCAAACACCTCCCTGACACCATCCATCGTCTTGGCGGAGCATTCCAGATAGACACAGGCGTTGATCTTATCCTTCATCTGCCTCCCTTCCTCAGTCTTGACTGGCTCCTGCTTCATCCGAGCGAGCTCTAGCCTTGTGGCCTCGTCGTTCCGTAGATCCTTCTTGTTGCCCACCAGAATGACAGGAACATTGGGGCAGAAATGTCTCACCTACAGAGAGTTGGAAGGAAAGTCCACATTTAGCATAAAAAAATCAATCCAAATCCAAATATAGAAACAGAAAAGCTGCAAACATTTACAGTTAGTCATAATAAGTCATAATTATTTACAAATAGTGTAATCGTCAATCACACATTCCTCAAACCACATAAACCTATTTTTAGACAATACCCAAACAGTGTTACCCACATTAAAGTAAACAAACGCAGCGCGAAAAAAACAAAAACAAGAAATGACCCTGATGGTGAATGTAGTAAGTCAAGCCAGCCTATTTTCACAACCTCCCTCCCACGGTTCAGCAACAACCCTGTTTTCCCAATTGTTATCATATACAATGGTTGGTATGTGGGGTGGATCCTGTATGGCCCCAGCGAGCCAACCTAACACATTCCTAACATTCTCTGTCCTTTGTTATCTCCAGATGATCTGACTACCTGAATATGTTCAGGCCCAGTGGTTCAGCCATTGAGGAATACCACATTTAGCCTTGTATTGTTTTGTTTTTTTACAAACTTTTTATTGTATCTAAATCAACATTCTTTACTGTACTGCTCTGTATGTACTTGTGGTTGTATTCATTAAATTGCTGCAACTTTTCGATACACCATTTATCAATCCATTGAGTTCTGTGGCTATTGGCCCAAAACCAGGGCCCAATTTCATAGAGTTGCTTAAGCAGGAAACTTTGCTTAAAAATGTTCTGCTAAGCAAAAAGGAATAGGATACCAGTCACAAATGGTACATGTGTGACAGGGTAATTTGGCTGGTAACCTTATTCTGGTAATCTATGAAATTGGGCCCAGAAGACCTCGGAAAGTAAACCAGAGAATCAACACAATACAGTCTCGGCTCATTTCGGCCTACTAGCTTGTCCACCATGGGAGGAGAGTTGGCAGTATAGACCGATACATTTAGCCCCGCCCAATGTGCGCATGTGCCGTACTTACCCACCAGTACTTGTGGGGTCCTGACTACAACAGAACAATGGACCCCTACAAGGAATCTCAAAGGGAAGAATGGACCCCCCACAAGGAAGACCTATAGAAAAGGGACAATAAGTCCAACAATGCAGGACCCCATAAGTCTGGGTGTGTTGTGATGAGTGCACTAACTTGTTTGATGGACTTTTGTCGGACTTTCCGTTGCGCAACCATGTCTGTGATTGGTCAATACAGCAAAGGCGCAGGGCTAAATGGATCGGTCTGTTCCTATCTCTGAATTATTGTGTGCACTGCTGTTGAGATGGATCACAGCCGATGATAACTCTTGACACGTGTACATAGTAATAATAATAACAACACTAATAGTTTATTCACCCGAGTATATTGCGCAAATCCAGAAACACCAGGGCAAGCCCCTTCTCTTTCACGATAAGTGTCACAGTTCACGATAAGCATTACACAATTCACACTAGACCTACAGGTTTACTTCATCTGACAGATGCTGGCTTATCAGCCCTATCACGACCCAGAAAAGCCACCAACAATGACAGTGCATAGAACCAGAACGGTCTCCCATACAATTTACTGATCACAGTCAATGGTGCTGAACTTTGCAGTTATACCATTTGCTCTTCCATTGAGCAAAATTGTCTGGGACATACCGTACTGCCTTTTGAAGGTTTATGTTTTTAATAAACTACTGAAATTTGCCAGCCACACATAACATACCTGCAAAGCTTTCTCACTTGCACAAGCACAAAAGGAAAACAGCCGATTAAAAAACTAGATGAATATTCCCACTCAAGTCGAGTTGAAGTAGAGTTCCTTTGAACATAAGACAGTTGGAAAACGAACCCTGGGAGTTCTGCCCAGACCTTAATTATCCCACGTTCTGCAAATCTGCCCAGCCTCGGGGTGTTTCAGGTCACTACCACAATCCAATTGCTTGTCGGGGCCAGGGTTTAACCAGACACGCCTAAACCAAGATCCACAACCCCGCCCATCCCTGGAGAACGTCTCAAGTACTATGAGGGAGTCACGTTGACAGCTGTTAATCCCAGCCTAAAATCTTAATCTCATGCTCGAGTGTGAGCTGGTGAGATCATAGACTCTACATCAACATAGCCCCCCCCCCTTTCCTTTCAACTTTGAAGACATAACCATGGGATCTTACAGTAAGTGACTCATGAAGAGTCGATCTGCTCGAGTTGTTTACTCTTTAATCTGATCCAATAGCAGACAGTTATTTCCGTACTTCATCCTCAGGAGTCTCGCATTCACAACAATGCACCACATGCCAACCTCAGCCACACCTTAAACGCTGAAATTATTCCCCCCAGCCCATGTGAATGGTAAAACATGATCTCTTGAAATAGTAACTATGTCCCTACAATATCGGGGAGGGGGGGGGGGAGGTCATTTTAATGCAACTCTTCAACAGTGCACAGGTGGTGGTTTTAAATTGTCGTAGTTATTATTTCGTTTCAGATAAATGTATAGGTGACTGTAAGAGGTATGGCATGAATGAAATTACTGTCTGGATTATCGACAGAGAAGCACATTCTGATGACGTCTGTATCTGGATATGACAGAAGACGAAGACGATCGTAACCTTCCTGGCCTGCTGTATCCCGTAATTCTATGCCATGAATTTCTCTGTTATTTGTTCTCTCATATTTTTTATTTTATTTTTTATTTTTTTTTTTTTTTTTTGTACTTTTATTAATTTTTTTTTTTTTTTTGGAGGGGGGTGGGTGGTTGTATTCATGTTTCACTTTTCAATTTATAGAAAAAGTTGTTTAAGTCTCGCCTGAGAGGCTAGATGTTGTGCCCAATGAGTGAAAAAAAAGGTCTGCACCCAGCAAGAGGAGCCTGTTTGGGCGTAACTGGGTTGTCTGAATAGACCAGGCATTATACTGTCATGGGGCAGTTATAATCTAATTCAATCAAACTATAGCCTGCTATAGAGGATGGGTTACACCCTTTTAGATTAACAATAAAACGGCAGGTGCTTTGGGTGGATTTAATGGTTAATACAGTAGATGTGACCTTGTGGTCAGATAGACCTGTCACGTCTGTCAAAGTCACTACTATAAAGGGTGGTCACACCACTGGATAAGCTGAAATGTTTTGTTTTTTCGTATACTTTCATCTGAAAATCATCAATAAACCTTTGATTTTATTGTTTGGGAGCTGTACTTTCATGATGACGTGACTGGATCGTTATTATTGGCTTGGCTTGGTTTGGCTTGATTTATGGTGACTTGACTGGATCGTTATTATTGGCTTGGCTTGGCTTGGCTTGGTTTGGTTTGGTTTGATGTGGTTTGATTTGATGATTTTATTTCCCAAATAGTAAAACAGCAGCTGATGAAATCACAATGGTGAGAGAAAGGGGAGATCTATAAATCGCTACAGCATCAATTTGTGTGGATGATTTTTGTAGATGCCAATGGTAGGGAGAAACTACTTGTTGAATAAGACTATATAAATAGACTAATCGTTTGGATTGAACAGTGGGGCAGGTCAATAGGGGAAATATTTGGGAGAATTGTGCCTCTGATGTGATACAAGCATGGGATTTGGCACACATTCAGTATATGTCATGAGAAGGATTATTAAGGGGCCATTGCAGATTTTTTGTTGTTGAAAAAGTACAGGTAGAATAACAACCAATTTTCAAACTTTTCGAAATGGCTGCTTATTGCTTGTTTTTTTACCTGTGTGTTTTTTTCAAAAGACAAATCTGCGATGGCTCTACACAGCCAAATATCTTTCTCATGACATTCTCTTGAATGTGTGCCAAATTCCATGCTTGTGGCATCAAAGGGACAATCCCATCACCGTCCTGCCATACTGGAAAACCAAAACAAAAGGAAGACAGATTGCAAAGGGAGATACTGAGGGGCCTTTCTGACTCTACCAGTGGTAAGTACAAAAAGTCAATTAAAACACTGAAAAACACAGACGGACTTTTCTATATCGGACAAAATGCAGGACCTATCATTCATAGACTTCATAAAGAGGAGACCACACTTTAACACTTGTTGAAAATTGACCCCCTTCTTTGAATTTCACAAGCAACTTTTGTTGTCCTGTTCAGCGATTAAATATCAACCAAGATAACAAGAATTCCAACTAAGTTAAAAAAAATTTTAAAAAAGATTCCGCCGGACAAAAAATCATCGAATCTTACCTCTGGCGTCCATTTCTCAGAGATGTTCTCTAAACTGTCTGGATTATCAATAGAGAAGCACATTAGGATGACGTCTGTATCTGGATATGACAGAGGACGAAGACGATCATAATCTTCCTGGCCTGCTGTATCCCATAATGCTAATTCAACCTGTAACGACAACAAAGGAACGATGGTGAGAAATCAAGAGCATACTGAGGGTGTTGTTTTTTTATCCACATAAGTTAATTACAATATATCTCTAGTGCTATTTTTTATTATTTTTTATTATTTTTTTATTGTGACATAGCTCTCTCAATGCAAAAGAGTGGGGAAAAAACACTTGTTTTGTCCACCATGCCACTCTTGCAAAGAGCCATATGGCCGATAACTCTTGTTATAGCAAAAGACGGGTATTTTCAACTTGAATTAGAGTGAAGTTCACTCCAATTTCACTCAAAAAGGGTGATGTTTCACTCTCAAAAGAGCCAAACTGACACCACTCGGGCTAGAGAGTGACATTTTCAGTCTTTTACATTTAGAGAGTAGAACAGGTGCTGGCCAGGATCTGGAAAAAGGGTGTCCAAAACAAAATACAAAAGTCCCTCATTTATATCTAATAATCAGGTCGTAATCTTGAAGGCGAATGGCAATTAAAAAAAAAACAACAACAACACACAATTTTTTCATTGGAAATTTGAACTTGTTGCAAGTGCTTAATGCCAGTAGAGGTGTGTTTTTCTTTTGTGCAAATATTTTTGGGGAACTGTGTTAAGTGTTTAGGCCTGCCTGATTTAAAAAAAACTAGCTGCATCAGAGTGTAGACCTATATCTACCCAAACAAAATTACAACAATGTTTAATAAAGTGTTACAAAAATTTCCAAGAACAAATTGGACAATTTTAAGTAATGAGCAATATGTTTTTTTAAAGGGTAAGTAAGTTTATATGTCAATTATACATACATTGGAATACTTTGGAATATTCTTAAGTGTTCTAACACTATTCAAATCACGCTATTCAAATCAAAACTAACCACATCAAAATTTAAGAAATTTCTGAAAGGTATCATATGTTGAGATCCTGTGGTTTACCCAAGCAATGTAAAAGATCAGCAGCATAGCCGGGGGGGGGGGGGGGGGGGGGGGCAGAGGGCATGTGCCCCCTGCCCTCCAACACAATTTCCCAGTGCCTCCTATTAAAAAAAATCCAGGCTACGCCGCTGTATGAGATACTCCCCAAAATAACGTTTAATTGATTTATATTTGCCACATCAATACCTCCTCAAATTGAATGGGTTTTTGTTTAAAATGGGCAGGAAAACCTATATTAAACCAGTATGGTACGTTTTCACTGGCTCCTCTATCCACTGTTTTTGGGGTTTCTGTACCAACAATTCTGTTCTAAAGTCAGTGACTCCATAACACCCAGCAGGGAGCAGTCAAGCACAGGTAGGTCTCCACACACAGTGGATGACTGTGTTGGTATAGCTTTGGACAAATCACTACTGTCAGGCCAAAGTCTGGTGACAATAGGCGCACCAGTGACTCATGCTGAAGTAACACACAAGGGCACCCTCCCTCTATTCTTAACCCACACTCTGTAAAGTCACCATTGTGCATGTTGTCTCTGCTGTTTGCTTGATTGTTATGGTATCAATTTAAACTTTGTTACAAAAAAACAAACACAGACATTTGATAGCTTTAAAGGGGAGATCTTGTTGCAATTTCACTTACAAATTTGGATCATCAAATTCTGATCTTGACTTTAGAACAGTGGCATAGCCAGCATCTTTTTTGACGGGGGGCAAGGGGGGCACAGATATTTGTAAGGGGGGCAATTTCAGTTAAAATTGCCTGATTATAGCAAAACACTGTGTCCAGAGGCTGACAGCAGGGGGGGGACAGGGGAAAAAGATGTTCCAAATGTGAAAGATGTTCTACAGGAGGAGGGGCGACTGCCCCCTTTGCACTCCACCCCCACCCCGCGGCTATGCCACTGCTTTAGAATGATGCTGCAAGTCTGAGCAATGCCGGCAGCGAACATAGTTTCCAATGCCTAGCACAAGAGTACTCTTCTGTGCGTGCTGATCTTGAGGTCACTGTACACTCTAAAAACCAAAGTGACAACACTTTGAAAGAGTTGAACGTAACATCAGTTGAAGAGTAAAATTTACACTATTAAAGAGTTAAATCTCAGCTTCTGAAACGCTAGTTTGACACTTGTATTAGTTGAATCCAACTTTATAAAAGTGTTGTCACTGACCGAACCCTTAAATGCTGATTTAACACTTTCACTTTTCAGAGTGTATAGTTGCTTAAATTATGCCTGCAAAAGATATTACTCAAATTCAACACACTCAGCTTATTTAGCTGCATAAATAATGCGCTCCACCCATCAGGCCGGATCAAACACACCCAAATCAGGGGTGTGTTTGCTCTACTTTTCCAGCTGTAATTTTTGAGCAACCAATCAAGCCATCAAAGGCAAGATTTCTACCTTTAATTTTGAAGATAATATAAATTACAATATAGTATTTTACAATCAAAATAATTAAAAGCACGATTAAAATTTCTGTTTCATGTTATTAAGTTGTTACAAAAACTTTTGTGGCTTTACATTTAATTTGAAAGCATCAAAACAGTGTATGATATTTCAGTGGTCTGCCAGGGAAAGTTGGGTAGTTTATGGAGTAGAAAAAAGGTACGTTTGTTCTTTGCAGAGAATTGTCCTAGTTTCAAGGATTTTGTAAACTTTTATTTTAAATAAGAATTTTATTTGCTAAAACCATTATCTGTCTGTCTGGGAACTTGGTGCCTATAGAAAAAAAGCTAAGCCAATAAAATCACAATATTTATGGTGTTTTTGTCACACTCTTTCTTGATCAGGCTTTGGGTTTTTTCGACCAGACTTTGGATATTGCAACTTGGAGTACAATTCTTCTGTAAACATAAAATTAATATTAACTTACACATTTTCCATCGACTTCAATGTCTGCGACGTAGGTCTCGAATACTGTGGGTACGTAAACTTCAGGGAAATGGTCTTTGCTGAAGACAATGAGGAGACATGTTTTACCGCACGCCCCATCGCCAACTATCACCAACTTCTTCCGAATGGTCGCCATTTTGTTCATAGAGCAACCTGGTTTGATTTAACGGCTTGAGAAGCAACTGAAACAAAATAAAACAAGAAAGTAAATATATATATTTTTTTAATCATGAAGAAAGACTTTTTGTTTAAAACATGCTTAGTAAGTTACAAAAGCTACATCATTTGAGGTCCAGTTTTAAGGTTTATGATTTGATGATTTTCAACTGAAGAAAATGGAAAGAAAGTCAATTTAATTCAATTCATTTCAGTTTATTTATGTGAAATCACAATGAAATTGCTTTTCATGCAGTAAAATATTACGCAAAAACCTGAAAACAAAACAAAAATGTTACAAAATTATAAAGCAGTGATTTTACAATAAAAGAGAGAACACAATATAACAAAATCAGTTCTGGTTTTACACATTTAAACAAGGAGTCAAAAATATCTTATAAAACTGAACTTATAAATGGCACTGGGTAGGAAATAATTTTTAAAACCTGTTCGTGAAAAAAGACACATCACAACAAAAAGTTACACAGTCAAAAGAGAGCTTAACCTTACATGGTTTATTGTGCACAGAGTAAAAAATTATCTGATAAAACTGCAGTTAAAACTGTGAATGACACTGAGTAGATTTTTGTGAAAAAAAATGTTCCTATGAAGGCTGACGAGTCACGTATGGTCCTACTCGAATGCGGAGGGTGAACATTACAAGATCTTGCCAAGAATGTACTTTCTTTTGTTAACAGTTATATCAATAAAAGCTTGCCCGTTAAGGTTGAACTTCGTGGATTCTGAGTTTATGATTTAAAAAAGAGGTTTTTTTTTAATTTTATTACGTGTTAATAGAATAACGACTGATAATATCATGCACAATATCCATGATATATTTAATGTTTCATACACATCCACATGGTAATAATTACAATATGCACCTGTCGTCGTTAAACTTAAAGTTAATTGCTTGCTCTGTGGTTGGTAATGGCAACTATTAAATCTCCATCCACGCGAATTTGCAATTGACAACATAGCTTCAGACATTTCAAATGAACAGAACTCTCAACCACATTTGTATGACTTTACTTACCTTGCAAGAAGAAATAACACCGGTCACTGTCTGGCTGGAGTCGGAGCTGCTACCACACGCCCACTGTTCATTGAGCAAGAGTTCGAAGCTCATGGGCTTTTATACCCTCGGCCAGCCGTGCTAAAAATAGACAGGAACTTCCTCGGGAACGCTGAAGTATACGTCATCATTAAATTAACATACTATTGCATGGTGAGGGCCCGCCGCACTCAAGCTCTGTGCGTGATTCACTTGCATTTTCAGATGTGCAATAGGCAAGTCCGCGTAGGGCGGTAGTGTCTATTGTATACATTCATTTATACATCCTATTTGAATAATTTGTGGGTTTTCTTGCTATTGTGCTGGTTTACATTTTGTTGTGGTTTTTGGATGATTGTGAAGTTTCCCCGATAAAAAAAACAATTATTAGAATTACTAATAATTGGTGGGAAAACGACTTCCAGACGAAGGCTCGACCCTCAGTGGCATATGGCCCAAATTAATACTGGGAACTATTGAAACAATTATAAATATGACCATCTTCCCCAGTTACAATGCACAATATGTGCCAGAGGGAGGCCCCTCCCCACCAAAAAAAAAAAATCAATCAATCAATAAGTAAATAATTGTTTAATTTATTCATTATTTCATGTTCCCTTCTTCACCTCTTGTACAGTAGTACACACCCCTGAAATCATCCAGCTAATTCTTGAGATTCCCAAAACACAATGAAGACTCAATAGGAGGTGGGGTAGGGCGGGGTACACCATGCAACATATCCCCAGTACAGGCCCCCTGGACATTGCAGAACGGTGCATCCAGGATTTGGTTATTTCTTAAAATGCTTTTTTTTTTCCAATTTAGTTATTTTCATTTGTATTATTATCTTTTGAACAAATATCCTCTTTTAAACTGTTGGATAAAGCAGCATAACAAGGGTAAATTTTTAGGGGGAGGGACAATATTCTTTTTCAAGGGGGGCACTTTTGTCTTTTGTCCAATTAAAACTGTAGTTTCCGTTTACATTTTTCCGAAACAATCCCCTTTTCAGCGCTCTTCTGACGTGTTGAGGTGAAGCAAAGTACATTGTCTGCGTGCAAATATTTTTTTAAAGTTTTAAAGTTTACTACATAAAAACTTATAAAATTTACCATTTGATTGGTATTTTTTAATCTCAAATGGGGAGGGGGCATGGACATCATTTGGGGGCACCCCCACCCCGCTTTTTTCCCCCCGTGCCCTTCTTAGTTACAAGTGACAATAATTACGTATTTAAGATTTTAAAAAATCAGCAGGATGGCTGGGGGAGGGTGGGGCCAGCTATGTATATAATATATACATGTACACCTTTTATACCTGAAAAATCTGAAAATGCAAGTGAATCACGCACAGAGCTTGAGTGCGGCGGGCCCTCTGTAACATGCAATAGTATGTTAATTTAAAAATTAAAAGTTCTCTGAAATTTCCATACCGTGTCTGGAATCCGGAGACCTTCTTTTAATCACTGCTTGGCACTGTCATCAATCCGGTTAAAGTGGGGAATTTCCCTCGCTGTCCCCCCAAGGGAATTATTTAATTGTCTGTAGAAATTGGTACCAACTTCGGTGGGCCACCATTTGCGGTTGTACTTATCCGTTTGTTTTGGGGATTTAAAAGCCACAGCACAACTTTGAGCGCGATAGGGAAAACAGATGGAAAACTATTATTGCAAAAGCTTATACGTAACATTGGTAAACCTGGTGCGGTGCAGTGTTGTTACTTTGTGTGATTCAATAGATACATGTATATGAAAAACAAACCTGTAAACTTTTGGGCTCAATCCGTCGTCCTAGCCGGGTGAAAATAGTGTAAAACCAAGCATTTTTTCAACATGTATATGTACAACACGTTGTCCTCAATTTTGATTGTTTCAACCGAAATTAAAATCAAATTCTATTTTTTCGACTTTGTCAGTATTTCTGACAGAAATATTTCTATTGAAGATTGGAACTGGTATAAACTTCATAATCAGTAAGCTTTCTATTTAGGAAAATACAATTTGAACAATTTTTGATGAATACAAATCCCTTGTATTCTACCTTTAACTATTGTTTTAGTAACTTGGAACTATACGGGCCGGTCATGAGAGAGATGTTTTTTTTTGTCTGTATTTTTATTGACAGATTACTTATTCATGTACAGTGATGTCGAGGTTTGCAGTAAGCTTTTCCGAAGTCATTGCAGTTGGGTTGGTGAAGTTCACACAATATTTGTAAGATAAAGTGGGGGTCAATGTCACTCCTCTTGGTTGGTGAGGTGTGGGTGGTTCAAAAATAACAGAAAACTAACTCTTTAAGAAATAAAGGACATTAGTTTGGAGAGCAAGATTTTTCCATTTTATCTGGAAGCATTATTTGTAAAATCCAAGTACTACTAACACTATTTATCCTGGGGTGGATTTCACTAAGCTAGTCGCAACTTAGGACTAGTCCTAACTCATGACTAGTCTTATAAGTTATAGGGCTAACTATAGTTACTCGTCCTAACTCGAGGTATGACTAGTCCTAGCACACCTGGTGTGGATTTCACAAAGCACCAAGACTGGTCTTTATATCTCCAGTTAGGACGAGTAACTAGTCCTATCGTATAGGACTAATCATAAGTTAGGGCTAGTCCTAAGTTAGGACTAGTTTTGTGAAATCCACCCCTGGGAAGATAAGCATGGATTTGTCAACAAATTGAAATGTTTTTCAGATTGCCTGGCCATTGGATGAAATGCCACTACTTTCCATGTAAAGATTTCGAGTTGGAGGAAAAAATCTTGAACATGATTAACACAAACTGTGCACAAAAACCATTCCTTTCCATTTAAGAATAGCTTTACTTTACACTAACACACAGAACACGTTGAATCTCTCTTTCTCACTTGGTTTTATATAATAATTATGATAAGTGCGATTTAAGTATAGACATACACAAGCTTTTAATGACAAAAAAAAAGCGGAATTATGGTTTTTCAAATTAAAACAGAAATGACTATCTAAAGGGTTAAACTTAAAAATGTTTTTATACAATATTTGATGACAAAAACTGACGAGTGCATATTGTACTTTAATCTATAGGAATATACAATTTGATTGTTAACATGTTCTCTAATCAATCAGTTTACACACAGAAAAAGTTTGGTTGCATAATTTTTGATTTCAAAGGACTGTTCAATAGTGTTTTACTTCGTTTCGTACTCATCTTTTGTATCTATTATTTGCACACATAAAATAGACTACTGAACAAGCCAACCCCAATTACTTCACCCAATACTAAAATTTGCAACAGAATGGTTAAGTAACTCGAGCTTTAGTTATGAAACAAAAACAAAGAACATTTGACAAAATATCCTACATAAAGAGTACCCTACATAATCTGATGAAATGTAGAAAAGCTCAGAAAAGTTAACTTGGTCAAACTCTTAAGTTAGCATAGAGGTTAGCCATATATTGACCGTAAATATACAGTGAAAAATGCTCGACAACTAGTCAACTATAGCACAGAAATTACAGATAAAGGAGATACAGTTTTGTCATGCATGACTGCACATTTCTATCACAGCCAGCCAATCATGTGGCTTGTTATGTTATGAACACAGTCATAGCCTTGTCGAATTCCATCAAGCCAGTGACATCAAATGTCAACAATACCCAGGTAATTATAATTGAGTTCAAACATGAATGTTGGCATACGTTGGCGGCCTGCTTTTTTTCGCATTTACACGTACCACTTGAACCATAGTGCCATTAATATTAGTGTATGTACATGACCTAATTCTACAATGTTAAAATGCGACTTCTAAAGAATGGCAGATACATTCAATGACAGATTAGTTGAACCCCCTAAAAAAGGCACCGTCTGTCTCAATACCTTACCAGTGCACACAGTACTGGGTCTGAAACCCAGACTGCCAAGATTGGTTCATACTCAACATGAATGTGTTTACAAAGCACAACTTGTTTCAAAAATTTTGAAGCTAACCACTCACCCAAATTCACATATATTCAGTTTTAGGAACCCTTTGTATAAATGCTTTATATGTTGACATCAAAAAACCTGTTTCTAGTTTACGTACATGTGATTTATGAACCGCTCTTACACTTCAAACATCTCGAAAAGGCCTTTAGTCGCTTTACTGGCCAGGCAACGTTGCTTGATACAGCATTAAGTGACTTACAATTTTACTTGTGAGCAAATTTTGATCGCTTATTCTACCCTTCATTACCTATGCCAACTATCAAATCAATATGCAAAATTCACATTTGGATCAGCTGTGTAAACAAAATCAAGCCTTCCAGGTTTTTTTTTTATTGTAATCTAAACATTAAAATCAATGCCAGTGTGTGACATTTTTCCATTTTTCATTTCGCAACGCGTTTCACTATGTCCTATGTTTAAATTGCTACATACTATTCCCTCCCACTTTAACTGTACCACAAGTGAGGCTATTTTCTTTGTTAATTTTCATCCACACTTTAAATATTCACAAATATTGATACAAAAAATATGCTGCAAGTGGACACAGTTAGGCAAACGCCACCTTGCTGTTTAACAACAAAAATGGGAAGCAAAACCTGCTCACCAATTTCTCCAGTAACAGGCAATATCTGTTCATATATAGTTTACATGTTGTTCCTGTTGTTAAATTCAGGATAGGCAGCCCAACAAGCAATAGGGAATCTGACCATTTGGAACAGATACCTTGCAGCTCTTGAGGATAGTGCTGAAATTGGCCACTTTAACCCAGCCAAGACCTTTTGGTTTTATAGTTTAATCCCAACCACCATCAGGTGTCTTCTAGGCACCCCGCTAAATGCATCAAAATGCAACACGGTTGAAATGAAGACCCTGCTAGATGCAGCAAAATGTGACAGAGGATTCTGCTGCATTGTGAAGTGAACTGGTTTACACGCCAGCCTTGGCACTGGGCATGTCCCCTGCTAAATGCACCAGCATGCATTGAAGTTTGCTGGGGGGTCTGGGATTGCCCATGGACATGCCAAGGCCATGCAGAACCGTAAGTGCAGCACCATGCTTTAGAGTATGGGATTTGAGTTGACTGCTTATTGCGACAAGATACGCCACTTTCACCATTTGGCGCATTTTGTTGTATTTGGCAGGGATAGGGTTAAAGTGGTGTTTTGTTGCACCCGTAGTACGTGTCCAGATCAAATAGTACAAGTGGGTACCAGTACAAAGACGAGACAATGAGCGCCGAAAAATCATACCGAATAACAAAGCTCTTCTTTCTTTTAAACTTATATCAGCACCCTGGAGAACCCATTGCATTACAATAAAGCTGTGCTTGTTAGCATCCCTATACGGTTACATAAAACAAAGTACAAAAAAAGGCCCAAAGCCGTGTTCAGCTGATGCTTTTCTCTGCGTTCTTCATAAACTACATGGAAACAAATTACCCAACTTTGAATAGATTAAATGGCTTGTCACGATCCCAGACAACACCAAGCATTACTCAAATTGCAACCAGCTGAACTCAGCTTTCAATAAAGAAATATTGTATATTGAAACCCTCATCCCCCGGGCAGGGACTGCGTAACATCCTTGCTTTACAACAAACTACACTTTCCTTTCTTCTTCTTTTTCGTTTGCAGAGCTGCCCTCGTGGCCGTTTCAAACACTTCCCTTACACCCTCGTTGGATTTGGCTGAGCACTCGAGGTAGCCGAATGCACCAATCTTCTCAGACATTGCTCGGCCTTCGTCAAATTTCACTGGTTCCTGCTTCATTTTCTGTAGCTCCCGCTTTGTTGCCTCGTCATTTCTCAAATCCTTCTTGTTACCGACTAAGATCACTGGTACATTGGGGCAAAAATGTTTCACCTGCAAGTACAAGGCAAGACAGAAATGGTTACTAACTAAATTGCTTGTTATTGTACAGCACATTTTCCTGTTGGTATGTGATGATGTTTTGGAGCCGGAAGTGCAGTGTAACGAATGTTTATGTACATGTATGTATCCATTCGTTCACATTGCACTTCCAGCTCCAAAACATTTTCACTTACCAACAGGCACCATCCTTTTAAGAGGTTTGATTCAAGTACCATCATACATGAATGTAAACCATTACACAAGCAGACAATAACTTGACTCCCTAAAACCAATAGACTATCCTGCTGCATATAAACAATCACGCATTCCGTGAAACTTTATTTATTTACATTTATTTATTGATCTTATTTATTCAGGGGCTCCATCAGTGATTCCACTGTCTTTCCTTGGACTCCTGAGAAAAACATGTATAAAATCACAACAAAGAACAATAAAAGAGAAAATAAATAAGTACATGTACAACAAAAACTAACACTTTTATATACCCCTTGCATATGGCGTCATGGCAACCTACATATATGCAAGGGGTTTATTGGGTTTTGATGGATTTGGTGAGGGGATTTTGGTGAGGGGATTTTGGTGAGGGGTAGGCTTAAACGTGTCCATCAAAATCCTTCACTCCATGTTAACTTCGGTCTATGATCAAGTTGTGTGTGGCAAGCTTAAGTGGCTTGGCAGTCCAAACACATTAAGCCCTAACCTTCCCAAATCCTCCATAATCCTCCGGAGGATTTGGAGGATTTTGGCTGATTGAGACACATTCGAAAATCACCAGTTGGAGGATTATGAAGGATTGAGGAAGGTCGACATTTGATACATGGGGGATTGAGGAAGCATCCTTCAATGAGATCCTGGAGGATTGTGGTGGATTTAGGGCACTATGAAAATTTACTATGGAGGATTCTGGAGGACTTTGGAGGATTTCGGACTTTGGAGGACAATGAATAATTAGGGAAATGTATTCCTGTATGTATAATGGTATGCTGGGTACATGTGCTTTTTCTTGCAAATTGTACATTTTTATATACAAAGGATTTTTTATGCAAAAACTAATTCTGGAGGATTTTGAAGGATTGAGGCTGTGAGTTTCATGCACAACTCATTTTGGAAGATTATGAAGGATTGAGGAAGGTCCTTAGTAATTAAAGCTAGGGAGTTAGGGTTTAGGGTTCTTAGGGTGAAAAAAAAAGAGATTGGTAGTAAATTCCTACCTCTGGCGTCCATTTCTCTGGGATGTTCTCTAAACTGTCTGGATTATCAATAGAGAAGCACATTAGGATGACGTCTGTATCTGGATATGACAGAGGACGAAGACGATCATAATCTTCCTGGCCTGCTGTATCCCATAATGCTAATTCAACCTGTAATGAAAAAACAAAAACATAACAAAACAAAAACGTAAGAAATTAGAAGTTCAGTATATTTTTATCCACATAAACTTGATTAAATACATCTCCAGTACTGTTTTTTGTTCTTTCTTTCTTTTTTCTCTTGCCTGGAAAAAAAACAGGTGTCCAAAAAATGCTGCAAATTGAAAAACCAGGTATAAAACATCCAACCTGCTCCCCGACGACATTTTTACATATGTACATGAAAGATAAAACTGGGTGTCCAATGAAAATCATGAATTCCGTTTCATGTTCTTTTCCCTAAATCAACGGCCAGCTCACTTTTTGGAGTTGCAATTTCTCAAAACTGCACTGATCGCTGCAACCACAACATGCTTAGAAACATGCAAAAGTCGTTTACGGCATCAGCTGCACATACCTGCTCTAGTAGTTCTCTAGGAAAAAAGGAATCGTCTGCCATTTTGTTTTCGCTTGGCGATAAAATCTGGATAGTTTACTGTAGCTTAACCCTTTAGCACTCATACCGCCCGGAAGTGCCCCACCTATTACTTCGCAAACCGCCCTTGAAGTTTGACAAGTTTGATAAGTTGCAATCTCAAGCTTACGATGGTCTAAAAATAATACATGGTCCCCATAAGAAAAAATGACATTGTTCACCTCCAAAGGTTCAAAGATCGGAAGTCCTATCGTCAAACCAATGCATGTACCCATTTGCAACACAGCGAGTGGTTGTTTCTGTTTGTGTTTTGACAGACCGTATTTTATATACAATGTATTTCACGCGCAATGTACACAGTAATGGCGACCGCTTTTGTTTTCACTCTAAAACTTACGGTTGTTTTTACATGGAATACCATAAGTTGGAAGTATTTTACAGACAGTTTTAGGTGAACAAGTTGTTCTGTAGATAACAAAGGCGTTTAATCTTACTTCCAAAGGTATGTTGTGATTATTTTTAATCTTTTTCTTTACATTTTATTTCTTTAAGATGACAGTACAGTTGAGCAAAATTGTGTGCACAACTTTCCATTAACAAACGTTTACTTGGTACACAAACAATGTTTCCTAATTTTAGTTGATGTGTCTTATCTTTCCAACCTCATTGCTTTGATTTGGTAAAGCAAACAACTGTGCAAATCATTCAAAAGGTAATTTCATCCTCTACACAATAAACTAAACTTGTAACACAAGAAAATAATTACAACGAAAGTTATCTAAGGATTTCTATGCACAGTAGGAAATCTTGTGAATTTTCGTGGCGCGTTCAAGGAGTAATTGACACAATGTTCAATTGTGCGCAAGTGCTAAAGGGTTAAGGCCTTTGTGAGTGAATAAGCAATGCTTGAGTTTCTATATAGCAGCAGTAAGCTGTTTTATGTATGGTTGATTAAAAAGAGGAAAAAAAACAGTAATAGAACAAAAGCAACTGCGAGAACGTGCTGTCAATGTGATGATTTTGTCACAGTCTGCTGACCGAAAACAACAGCGCAAACTGGGTTTGTTCATTTGCATACGGTAAGGGTCTGGTAATTTTACGTACTGATTTCTGATGTTTTCTGATAAAAAGAAAGTTTGGTATAGAATACGTTCTTTATTTGGCATGCTTGTTTTTGTTCATCTAAACTTATTTTCAATGGGTTTGGAATTGACAAAAATTTTTTTAAATAAAATACAACGTTTTTGGTCAATAAATTTGTTCCCCTACAGATTCAAATTCCGTTTTCCATTTCAAGGGACAGATTCCACAAATTCCTTCCATTCTTCGCAATCGCGGAAAATCATTGGCACTAGCTACATACACATGAAAAGATGGCGGCACACATAAATATCAATATCACTATCATCTAAACTATTTGGAGTGATGACAAAAATAGTAAAGTGATACAAAGCCAAGTTGTCATCAGATCTTTTCAGAGGAAATAAAGAGAGCACTACTTCTCATGACCCCACAAACTCACCTCATGAATTGGCATAATGCCGTTTCAATTTCATGGTCTTTTCCTGCATTTCCCACTACTTGAGGAAAGGGCAACATAAATACGGTCTTTCATCCCTAAACACCCCAAAACCCTTCAAAATTAAATTTTGTTTGGTTCTGTTGGACTGAAAGCTCACTAGTAAACTGATTATGACTTGCATGGGACCAGGTCTCCATAATCAGAGTCCAAAAGTGTTGATGTTGAATTACCATTTAGTGTTGGATTTTGTCAGAGTGAGGAAGGACCCACTGTAATAACCCAAAGGACATAAGGCCACAAACAGGGCAGGGCCATCTTCACCATAAAAGTTTAAAACTCCAAGAAACCGTCTTTCAACCTCCTTTCCTTATAGTAAATGTACTTTCTGAGCTGCTGCAAAAAGGTTGACAATTACGTAGTGACCGAAACTGTGACGCCATTATTTCAAAATGGTGTTTGATTTGTGAATGAATCCTCATCATTGCTGCTCCCGATAGTTTAGGCTTCTTAACCACTTCACATCAGATGACGTGAATACAAGCCAAGTTTTTACAAACTGGCGTACAGCTCACGTTTTACATGCCCAGAACAACTTTGGAGCGCCCTCTATTTTTTGCTGTCAGCCGGTCTGCTGTGTATATTCACCCAGAAGACATTCCATTGTGTAGCGTACACAGGCATGCACCGACAGTGCTACGCTTCGTTTAATTTCCCTGAGACAAAGGGGCAGAGGGTTTTGGAATTTATGCTTAAAATATCCTTCTTTCAGGGGCTTATTACATAATCTCCGATTCCAGAACTTTTGTCATACAAATGTGGCTTACAAGAATGGACAGGCTGCCACCATTGTTTATCATTGGATTCTGCTCAGGAAAGTCCTGAGGGATCCGAGATTCCAGCATACCATGGAAGACTATCGGCCATGGTTTTGCGATTCACGGTGAATGCATATTCATATTATCTCGAAAGAGAAGAAAAAATCCTGGTGATTATTATGAGAACCTTTGTTGTCTTTCCTTTGTCAAGTCAGGGTTTCATTGTGACAACCATATTTTCAAAGCAACATGATTACTTTGGAAGCTCCAAAAACATCTGCACAACAAATACTGCGGGGGCGGCACAAATTTGTTTTGGCATACCAATGTCAAGTGGTTAAGGCTATAGGCAAAATTTTATTCTGCACACCAGTAATAATTACTTACACATTTTCCATCGACTTCAATGTCTGCTACGTAGTTTTCAAATACTGTGGGTACATATACTTCAGGGAATTGGTCTTTGCTAAACACGATAAGAAGACAAGTCTTTCCACAAGCGCCATCACCAACAATCACTAATTTCTTTCGTATAGCTGCCATAATGGTTCTGAAAAGAGAAAAGAAAATGTGGAATATCCATGTAAAAAATATAGGTTTTTACAGATTGTTTTTTTATATTGTGTAAGAATATTTCAAGAGTTCACCATGTTCACAATGTCAGTACCCATAACTTCCATTGGGTGACTGATATATTTTGGTGTAGCAAACTTACAACCAAACCTGGGATCGATTTCACAAAGCACAAAGAGTCATCTAAAGATGAGTTGTCAGTATTACCCATAGTGATTTGTATTGTGACATCACACTTTGCTTAGCAATTACAAAATTGATTTGCAGTTAAGATCAATCTTAGCTCTTTGTGAAACCAAGCCCTGGGCTCAATTTCACTAAGAAGAGCTAAAAATCACTCTTAGTTGCTAAGCAAAGTGTGATGTCACAATACAAATCACTATGGTGATACTGACAACTCATCTTAAGATGAATCTTTGGCTTTGTGAAATCGAGCTATGTGCTTATGAAATTTCTGATTGATTTGGTTTATAGCAATGCATGACCACGTGACAAACATAACATTGGTTTTAGCAAATAGGTAGACCAATCCAACCCTCCAGGTCAGAGGGTTAGATTGACACGAGTTCACAATAATACAATGTACTAAATGTAGGTATAATGAACATTTTGTACAGCCTTATAAATTCTTTTTTTTACGTCGCATTTCTACGACCAATGATGTTGACGCAACTGTAAGACACAACTCATGATGCATTCATGCAGGTGTTATGTCAAACTGAGCAGGGGTTAACTACATGTAGCTCATTCTGTTGCTCTGGTTCTGGCGACTGGTTCTGCTAATATATAATTTTCACTCCTGGCAAAAGCACTGACCAACTAATGCCTGCTTTTGACAAGGAGAGAAGTTAAATAAAGATGAGCAGATCTGTTAGGGTTATGCTACATAGTGGTTGTGATGAAGCAGTAACTCCACAGTCTTTTCAATGATGCTACCTAACCTGCATGTCAACTTCAAAACTTTTGCTTAGCCATGAAGATAATATTTCTGACCTACACAACCACACAAACAACTTGATATGAAAATACACAAAATTGATCTCCAATACATGTACTGAAAATGTAAATCCTAATTGTCATTTTAAAAGACTGCCTAGTATTCAAGAGTGTTTCCTCCTTGTCAGAAATGGGCACTTCAGTAACACGGTTCTGGTTGTGAGCTAGAAAAAATGCTCATCTCCCTCTGACTGTCTGACCACTCTGATCATTTAATATTGTCAACTGTGATTTCGCATGATAGATAAACTATACTAGCCTGCAATATGATATCATGATGTGGAGGATGCATCAACACAGTACACAGTTGTGATAATCGTAACCCTCCATCATCCTGACAGCGAATGTCGGTAGGATAGGAGGTTACGATTATCACAACTACACAATACAAAGTCAGCCCTCCAACTGTCAAACCATACAACATCATTCATTAACTTAGCCCAACTAGTGTGGCGAAGGTTTTTTGACATCAGTTGAATCTTAGCCACACATCCAACCCTATCTTTCGTGCAACATTACCAGCAAATTGCCGCCTCCAAACCTTACGGGTGCAGTGCTGGATCTTAACCTACTAAATGTGACCCCTTCCCTCCTAGCTTCCCTCAGGTGCTTTGAATGTTGAAGTTTTGCATCTTTTTAAAAGTTTTTGCAAATCGTTTTCAAATAGCTCAGAGACTTCTTGGCGGTTGCATCGTAGCATCGTAAAATCCAGCGCCACACCCGTAAGGTTTGGAGGCGGCAATTTGCTGGTAATGCTGCACGAAAGATAGGGTTGGATGTATGGCTAAGGATTCAACTAATGTCAAAAATCCTTTGTTACATTAGTGGGGCTATCAACTGTGCTGTAGCGCTGAAAGATAAACTAAGCCAGACTGCAATATGAATCATAATATCACCTGCTGGTAGAAAATGCATCTAGTAATACACAGTACACACATCAGTTAGTTCTGAACAAAATTTTAAAATAGTCATAACTCATAACAGTTGTGCAACCAAAAATTTTAAATAGCCAGGGATGTATGTATACACAATCACTAACAATGTACAAATATGAACGATTGATCCATTTACTGCTTTTCAATGAAAGTCATTATCGCTAAAGTAAAATTAATTAAAATTTCCAAAAGTTTTGCTACTTTTGCCTTCCCTTCTTCCTTTGTTAACTGATTTGAATTAGGTCATGTAGGTAGGCCTATGTTGTATATAAAAAGTATATCGATTGTTAAAAACTAAAGTAAAGGATTGGTTAATTCTGGGGTTATTTTGCAATGCGATGATTATCTATCAACAGTCTCTGGCCTACATCAATTAAATTTAACAATAATTAATATTGAAGAAATTGTGTAGCTAAATAACTTCACTTCTTGAGGCCCATTTTGATTCTTATTTCAAGTTGCATTCTTAATCTTTTTAACGACAAGCAATTCAAGCCGATGTCACTTTTTAGTCATAAATTTAACAAGTTTATATAGTTATTTATAATTAACAATTAACACACGGACACTTAAACTTTCGATAAAACACAGCATGCAAAAAACGACCGACCACATTGACTATGTATTGTAATGTGTAGTTATTCGTGACCGACAACTAACAACATTAACAATAACATGAGTAACAAAATCAAACAATAATGAATTGGGAAAAAACGTTCTTTTTTCACCTTCCTCGATGAAATTTTAAAAACTCCAACATCCTACCAATTATTGAACGTTGTCTGTACTTTAGAGAATACTTTTGGTGTAAATTAAGACACTACTTACCCTTAAAAATTACCTAAATTTACCAGGAAGCGTTAGATTCAGCGGCTCTTCATCAGACAAAATTCACAGTCCAACAGCTAAAAAAAAGATGGCCACACCTCAATAGCTCCTATAGGGGCTACCACAATTGATCAATTGCTCAGTACCCCGAATGACATCACAGATGCATCTTGGGTAAAACTGTACTATTCATGACTTTTTGCAGCTTGTTGTTATTGGCCACCGTCAAAATGACGTCATCCGTACAAAGTAATTCACATTGGATTGTATTCAAAACTGATGAACTCACAGTTTAATTAATGAGTACAACAATATAACAAAGAAAAGGAAAAACATGTAAATGTTCTATGAAATCTAAGTATTTTTTACCAATGGCTGTATAATCAACTCAAATTATTTGCAGCATAAGTCTGTATTGGCATTCACATTTTGAAATCTTTCTTAAAACAATACAACCAAACTTATCCGCCATTTATTGTTTCTCGTCACAATCAATAAGTGAACAGTGTAAGCAACAACAAAAACACTTAAGCCTTTTCGCGTTTTTAAGTTCACAGAAATAATTGGCTCGACCACAGTCAAAAGAATATCAAAGATGACTCACTGTTTTTCATCTGGCGACAAAGACCAACAGGGGGTTGTTGTGTGTAGGAGCTAAAGCTCATCAGTCGCTAAATAAATCCTTCTTTGGTATCTTTCACTCACCGCAGGGGAGGAGGGCGTTCGTTGTCGGGCTGTGAAACTGAAACTGTGTCCATCGGCGCGCTGACTTATATAGGGGTGTGCGCTCTGATCTATAAATAGATACCCGTAGCCGTATATGACACGATAATGTAAAGACTTAAAAAAGTTTTTTCTGTGGCATGACTGAGAGTGGTTTTAAAAGGGGTGTTAGTACAAGTTGCGTGCAGCTTAATTTGTACACGTCATCAATAATTAATAATGAAACACGATAAACATTCTAAGTGTATGAATATCCGGATCCGCACCACCGGGGCCCTCGATCGTCCCCCTTTCCCAAGATTTACGCACACGGGGAAATACACAAACTCGAATGAAATATGAATTCGAATATTAATACTCATCAGGAAACTTGGCAATGGCATACACCGACAGTTTTTGGAGGAAGTGATCTAGGCTTCATAGAGTAAGATGACTCGATAATATTCCACTGGTTTTATCACTCTGACTCGAAAGCCTGTTTTTGTGGACTCTGTGCTTCTGAAAAAATAGCATGGATAGATGCTCTTCATTATTAACTTTGTGTGATTAAATATGTACATGTACTGTGAACATTTGGGCACAATCCGTCGAAAATAGTGAAAAACTGTGCACACTTCTCAGCATGTGAACACATTGTCCTTTAAGTTCGATTGTTTTAAAATGGAAATTAAAATCAGGGTCTTTAGATCATTTGACAGTATTTCAGACAGAACTTTTTTCTTATGAAGATTGGTACTGGTATAAACTTCATAACCAGTAAGCTTTCAGACTTGAAATATTTGGATGAATACCACTCCTGTACCTCTACTTGAACATTGAAGTATCATCGAGGGGGCAAGAACCCCTTCTAAGAGAAAAAGACTCATGATTGTAATTGATTGTCTAATTCAGGTCTATTCAAAAACATTAACATCTCGCGACCCAGGTCCGACGTTTTGAATTCTCAAAAATAAAACATGACAAATTATTTAGTTACAAAAAAGAGATTAAAATCTGAAATTAAAAGGACCCCTCGAATAAAGGGACACCAACACAAATCGTAAGCTTTTAAAAAGTAGTTTCAATGTGTTTTTTTGTTTGTTTATAAACTTTTTTTTTTTTTTCATTTACACGTAGACAGCGTATTTGTTTTTACCTCCGCGTCAGAATAATCTTATAAAAATAGTAAACGGCATAGCAAGAGCTCTGAAAAGGGGCTTGTTTAAGAAAAGTGAACATTTACAATTGGCCAGAAGTGCCCTCCTAAAAAAAATGGTGTACCCCTTCTGCCCCCTAAAATGTTACCCTAGTTTCGCCGCTGTTTTGGGGACGATAAGATAGTGTTAGGAAAAATGTCTGTTGTACCTCTGAAGTGTTCGTTGCATGCCTCCAAATTGCCTGTAAAAATTCACCTGGGTGTGACGAGGCCTTCGGGAGGCGGGTTGGGTTTCCACGCTCTGAATTTCACGGCAGCAGCATTATCGCTATAGTGATTCAGTCAGTGGCATCATACATGCTGTTTAGCCCATTCGCCCATTTAGCTCCATAGCCTAAAGCTATCTGTAATTTAAAAAAAAAATCGTTGATATACATGTACAGTGATTTATAGAAGAGGTCGATTTTCTTCTGAATTTTTTGTCGTGACTTTTGGAAGATTGACCTCTTTCGAAACTAAAACATGTGTACAAAATCTCTGGAGTCAATCTTGTCTAACCACAAAAATGTTAGTTTCAAGGAGCATGATTATTGCACCGAGCAAACACTGCTTTCTTAATTATGATTATTGGAAAGAGTTTCGCTGTTATTTTTTTTTATTTATTTAGTTATGAAAAATTATTCTCAGATCAGTGTGACAACTTAAGTCATTTATTTAAAATTGAGCTTTCCAAAGGTGCGGTCATTGCTGTCGATCATCTTGCTTTCCATCTCAAAGGTACTACAAATTCTTTTAATTAATAAAATGTTGTACTAATAGACCGATTACGCGACAATGCGTACATGCAGGCACGTGACCCCCTATCGGGTATGACGTCATACAGCTGGTGAAAAAAATACGTGTAAAGAGATAGGCCGTGACACAGAGTGAGTTCGAAAACAGTCAATTATACTTTCGTTAAGCGATGAATTGGTTAATCAGCCCCTTTATTTAAAGTAGTATGGTGTGGCATTAATTTAAATCACATCTGTGTTTCATAATTTAACAGAATTCTTCTGAAAAGAGGTTTTTTAAGCCATGCACTACCGGCGTCGGACGACTGTTATGTGGCCACCCGTCTGTTTTTTTGTTTGTAATGTTGGCATAAATCACTGTAAAAAAAAAAGGATAAACAACGTTGGAAAAGTGAGCATTAATACCTAGCCTTGCAGAATTTCAAATAGGCAAAGGAATCACGCAGTTTGGGAAAGCAATTTCTTTGGAGGATTTCAGCTTCAAAACTTTGAAATTTTTGTGTTGAAAAGTGTGTGGTGATAGCGGTCGTCTGGCCTAACGTTCCGTCGCGCACTGTACACATCATGCACATTTGTACGGTACTATTACAATTTTCAAGACTTGCTGGAACTGTCCTTACTGGCTTTATTCAGCCACTTGAAGGTCTTTGGTACAAACTCTGGAATATGTTTCACAGATTTCGAGCAAAAAAAACTTGATCGAATTAACTAAATGCATTAATCATCGTGTACCGTACCACCCTTTCCTACGGAGGGTTACGTGTGTGTTTACACTTTTAACCCAACAGGGGTCTAGTGACGTAGGTCGCGCAATCGGTCTATAGACCGATTGCGCGACCAATGTTGACATGCAGTCACGTGACCTCCTATGGTATAACGCCACACAGGTGATGACAAAATACGTGTAAAGAGATATGCCGTAACACGGAGTGAGTACAAAAACAGCCGATTTTACTTTTGTTAAGTAATAAACTAGTTAATAAGCCCCTTTATTATTTTGAAGTGGTATGTTGTGGCATTAATAATTTAAATCACATCTCTGTTTCATAATTTAACAGAATTCAACTAAAAAGAGTTTCTTTTAGCCATGCACTACCGGCGTCGGACGACTTTTGTAGCCACCCGCCTGCTTTTTTGTTTGTAATGTAGGCCTAAATCACTGTAAAAAAAAAGGGGGCGGTAAAGAACGTTGGAAAAGTGAGCATTTATACATAGCCTAGCCTTGTGAAATTTCAAATAGGAAAAGGAATCACACAGTTTTGAAGCAATTTCTTTGGATGATTTCAGCTTCAAAACTTTTAAACTTTTGTGTTGAAAAGTGTGTGGTGATCGCGGTCGTCTGGCCTAATCCGTCGTGCACTAGTAGACATCGTGCACATTTATATGTTACTTGTACCATGCTTGTACAATTTTCAAGACTTGCTGGAATTTCTACCTCCATGCTGGAACTGTCCTTACTGGCTTTATTCAGCCACTCGAAGGTCTCTGGTACAAACTCTTGAAAATTTTTTCACAGCGGATTTCGAGCAAAAAGGCCTCGATCGAACAAACTAAATGCAACTATCATCGTGTACCGCACCACACTTTCCTATGGAGGACGTCACGTGCGTTTACATTTTATATATACCCACTGATCTCTTTTATACTGAGTATAATAGAGATCAGTGTTTATACCCCATACAGGTCACGTGATGTGGGTCACGCCTTCGGTCTATTAATACTAGGCGGCGGCTACGGCCACTGCGTAAAACTATAGAGGGCAGTATTACGTTGCTATAAATAGAATGATGTAGCGTTTTATTTACGGTATCGACTGATTGATTGATCCTTCTATAGGGCGAGTATTGTTGCACTTTGAAGCTTTTACAAACTTCATTTTATGAATATGTGCCTTTAAATGATTAAAAGCATCGTAAGTACATAGAAAAGTAATTAAATGAAAGGTTCCAAGATGTATTCTATTCTGGTGATGTTTGAAGATGGAAATAATACACTATTTAGTTTACTAAGATAACAAATTACCCCTTGTAATAATGCACTATGCCGGTCAAGGGTCATCACAACCATAACAAACAACTTACATTGCACAACATGTCTGAAATCGAGCTCGCATTTTTTAGTACAAAAGCAACACAGTTGTCAAGATTTCCATTTCCAATCAGAACTGGGAAGTTTTGCTAGGTTGGACGACTTCATCTTGGAAAGAGTAACATTCTTCAGCAAGTGCAGGTAAATATTTGTTAAACAATATTCATAAAACAGCCAATGACTGAGGGACGTCACGACTCACGGGTGTACGATCAGACGATTGCAACTGTCAGTGTCACTAAAGTCAGTCACAGATCTGTCAAAATAATGATCATGTCAATCGAAATATTACATTCATTTTACGGATGAAAAGGTTTCAATACAATCAGTCCGGAAATTGTGTTGATTTAATCAACATGATGCACTGCTAAAGTGCTAGGGATAAAGCCAATTTGATGTATCATTTTCCCAAGAATTCCAGAGTTTCTTTTCAATAGATCAATCCATTAAGCCCCGCCCCCTTACGTGTTGACCAATCACAGCCTTGGCTACGCAACCGAAAGTCCGACAAAAGTCTGAGACAATAAAATCCTATTGGAAAATGTAAACAGGTGTGTGTACTTATAGCGTGCGCGTTAATGTCGTGCAGTGTGGCATTGAAGAGACGCACATTTTGCTGCCCACTTGTACGGTGTGATGTGGCCAATGCTGTGATTGGTCAATATGTTAGGGGGCAGGGCTTAATGGATCGCTCTTTTAGGGATCATAAGCCGTGTCCGAATCAAGCGACTTTGGCTACGGCTATGGCCGCAGGCTGTACTGACAATGTTGAAGAATAGGAATCCTCGGCGTTCAGCCGTAGCCACTGCCGAAGCCATTCATTCGGACACAGCCATATATATTTTGGTTGAAGGGAGAAGAGTGTCCTTATCGAAATGAACAAATGAACATGCACCCAAACTGGGTAATAGTAATAATGTTAAAGAATCTGTTAACCTGTAACGGTGGCAAGAAAGTTTGTGCCATTCATTCTTTTTTTCCCTTTGACTTTCATAAAACAAATTAGGATCCTGGCAGAGACGGGGGACTTTGTTCATCAACCAGTTAGTGTCAACAACACAGGAAAGAGAATGTCGAACTTCAGACAAGAAGAGCGGTTTGGTCGGGTCACAGGCAACACCCTGAGACGGAACACTTTTCCCAGCTACTACACCGATCAATTCGTCTCTAAAAAGAGAAATCATGCAAGAGCTGGTGTGGCCGCCCAGCCGCTACCGCCAGTGGATGATGAGGCAGATTTAATGGATGAGCAGTTGGAGGAGCTGATACATGATGGAGATCTACAAGGGTCAGGTGGGTAAGAAGAAAAGAGAAGTTGAAACATGGCGAAAATGTTGTGATTGTAGAAACAAATTCACTATTTTGTATCCTGAAAGCTTACTAGGTAAAAATGGCCGTGATGAGCTAATCTTCTGGAGACATCCTTCAGTCTTTAAAATCTTGTCTTCAAGAACATTGTTCATTATTTTGATATTATTTTGTTGAATCTTGCAACGCCCACGTGATATCATAGGAGCAATGTGGTCATGCTCATAGCCTAGAAAATAGGTGTAAATTTGGTGTAAATTTGTACTGTATTGGACTTGAATGGATCTTCTGGCTAGTTGTAGCTCAAATTGTAGATGTGTTTTTTACTTCTAGCAACTTTCTCTGATCTGAAATTTTGCCTTAAAGACGCCAGCTCGTCAGCTTAACCCGACGACTATTTCTGTGGCCCAAAATGATCATTTACCCGTACATAGTTTATGTACAATGCGTGCGCCGGTCAAAGGTGATCTTTCGTGGCATGAATTTGTTTGTCGCGCAATGATGAGTTTGCGTCTTTTAAGTTAACTGCTGTGGGTCATGTTCCAGAGATATTTTTGTAGGGTTTTTATTTCTGGATTTCTGATTTGATATTTTTACATCAACAGGTTTTGTATACTCGCTAAATAAGCGTAGACGCTGGGAACTACCAGGGCTTTTGAAGGAGACCATCTGTAACGATGACCTCCATCAAGATTTGAACTTCAAAGTAATGCTTGTTGAGCAGCACCTCGATGGCCAGAACGTCTTCAGGCCTGCCTGCACTGGCCTCTATGAAACGCAGACTTCACAGGCTGAGAGGCTGCCAAAGCGGAAGTACGCCCGTGAGCGGGACCTCCACAAACGTACCGACGAGAGCAAGGCCAAGGAGGAGGCGCTGCGTCAACACATCAACAAAATCCGCTGCATGAAGAACCGGGGAGGAAAGAAGGTCGATTGGAGGGGTTTGATGGATGCGATGCGAGAGGAGATACGAAGGGAGGAGCAGGTTGCTGATGAGGAGGCAGATGCTATGTCGCAGGTACGCTACGAGATCACCTACCATCGGCCAGAAAATAAATATCACTGGAGACCAGAGATGAAGAACAATATGTGTACATCAAAGGGTAGGTTTGAATTCGATATTGAATACCAAAACAAGTTTAAAGGCAGATTGATTTTAACAATCCAAAACGGTCAACATTTAAGTTAATAATGACGTCAAATTTTCCTACAAATTGGGTTTGATAAACAGTTGCACTGTTTTAAGGAAAGTAAAAAATTGGCCAGATTGCAATTAGGAAATTTTCTAATCCAGATAATATGACAAAGGAATCTATATTAATCCAAGATTTTTTCATTTATTTTTATTTTGTTCTTCACTTACCTTGAATGGTCCAAGTACATATTTGTAGCAGCAGTTTGATTAACACCTTACCTGAAAGAAGTGTTGAGTTTTACGGTAAGACATTTGGGGTGGCATGGGTGGCTAATGCGTAAAGCCCCCGCTTCTCACCACTGTGGCCCTGGTTCGATTCCCAGCTAGGGCCATATGTGAGTAGAGTTGAGCATTGGTTCTCGCCTGTGCCACAAGGGTTTTTCTCTGGGTCCTCTGAAAAAATCAAAGACTTTCAATCTCTGGCTGTGCTCCATGGTCATAGGCTGACAAAGGCACCCTTGCAAGCCTGCGGCTTGAACACATTGTTGTTCAATCCTTCGCAATTCAGCTTCTCAGCTACGAGTAAGGATGATACCTCCCAAAGTACATCTGTTAAAAAGTTAACACAAATCACCAAGTGCATGTTTCGACACAAAATGAGCTTTGTTTGTAAACAAATTTTTAATTAAGTTATTGCTGATGCAAGTTATTTTTGAAAGGTACATATTAATGAACAGTTCCACAAGGTTTTAACAGTTCCACAATAGTTTAAATCAGGTTTCTTCGTTCATAAAAATGTGAGTTCATCAAATATAATCTTTTATGGTTTAGGTCCAAGAGCCAGCCAGAAACGCCAGAAAATCAGTTCAACATCCTTCTTAGAAGACACTTACGATATGTATGACATCGAGGGTGATATGATCCAGGATGTCATTGACCACTCGGAGGCTGTTCAAGATGTGGAAGAGAATGCTGACTGTCATCAAATCAACAAGGAAAACCGCCCCGTGACCACGCTAGAAGATGCCTTCATTGGTCTCGCCAAGAAATCCAAGAGGAGGAGCAAGAAGCGAGGTTCTAAGTCCACTCTGGACCACCAAGCAAAGAAGACCGGTGCTAACCAAGCCACATCTACCTTCGTGAAGAAGCATGACAAGGGCAGCTTTGTTTATGACCCGGCCGCTGTGTCGTACAAGTACCTGTCGATGCCAACTTCTCAGCCTGAAGTTACCGCAGCTGCTTCCACTGATGCACAGCTGCAGAAGACAGAGTCTCAGCCCTCATTGCATCTGCTTGTCGACCATGCGACACTGGACCCATCCAGGCTTGAGGCAGACTTTGGCAAGGCGTATGCTCAGGCCCAGTCCACGCCACACAAGTTTGCAATTGAAGCCCTTAACTGTTCTACCGAGTCGGCCGAGGACCCTCTCAACAGCGTGTATTCCTTGTTTGAAGTCGAGAGTGATGATTGTGTGATGGTCGAGTGCGAACAGTCGGAGAAAGCCTGTGATGATTGGCAGATGGTGAAGAAAGGTGTGCCAATAAGGTATATATAAGATTGGCAAACTTGTAAATTGATTAAAAAAGTGGTTTTTTTTTTCATCAAGAGGTTGTTCATTATTAATATTTAGGTGGTCAGGTTGGCGCAGTGGTATTTTTCCTCGCCTACCACCTCTAGGACCCCGGTTCGAATCCTGCAGGGGGCACTATGTGGATTGGGTTTTCAGTCCCTACCTAATTGCATGGAAAAGCTCTCTGAGGTTTTCTTCCGACATCTAAAACTGAAACTTCCTTCCTCGGCTTCTCTCCATGAGGTTCTTGGCTAGTATAGTGATTAAGTTCGCTTTTCTGAGAATCCTTGGCTTCACAACCAGAATTAATAATTGAAATGAAATGAAATATTCAGAAAGGCATGTCCAAACCATTTTTTTTCGTTATTTCCAGCCAGATAGCTTTAGCCAACCCCTGATTGTAGGTGAATTATAAGTTCTCATAAACCCATCATTTTGTTTTAGAAAATGTTGATAGAAGTCATTAAGTCAGGAAAGACCAGACCACTGACTAAAATATTATTTCAAAATGTTTTGTTATTAGAATGACTCTCTATGGCCGCATTGACGGATTGAACACAGATCGCCTGATTGAGAACATGGCAGCCCTGTTTCCAACAACCACCGTCTTCTCTATTCAAGAGGTTATGGTATATCTGAAAGATGAAATCCGGTTGGCGACCAGCTTCAACAGAGTGTAAGTTTGGTTCTTTTGGACTGAAACTATTTCAATTGGGGTGTGGGTTCGAATCCCGGTTGTGACACTTGCGTCCGTGAGCAAGATGCTTTACTATAATTGTTTCTCTTCACGCAGGGGTATGAATGGGTACCTGCGAGGGTGGAGGTGGATATTGGGTTTGAAAAAGCCTTTGGAGCGCCACGGCAGCTCAGGGCTGTATACTCCCCAGGGAGCTGAGAAAGATTAAAGGAATATTATTGGCCCAATGACCAGGGCACTAATGTAAAGCGCATAGAGGCGTTATGGCATTATATATAAGAGCTAGTTGTTATTATTGTTACTATATTCTGATTTGATCAGAAATTGGCTCCAAAACAATTTGACATTAATTTGTCTCAGTTAGTTCAAGGTGTCATTGTCCCCATTGCTTTTGAATGAGTCTTGTTCCATGATGTTTGTTTTTAGAGATTCTATTTGAAATTAAAGCTGATCAAAATAATAGTCTTGCTTGAAGTTAGGTCACTTTTGATATTGTGTGGTTTGAAATTGAAATGGACAGACAATGTTTTCCAGTGGGAAACTTTCCGGGAGGCAAGGCGGCTGTGGACTTGCCATTTAAATCCTTTTTTCTTAGAATTGTAGGCATACATCTACATTCATATCAAATACTCTAAATTAACGTTGAATTCCTGTAATTTTTGTTATTCAAGTCCAATCAGAGAAATCCGCGCCAATTCAAGACTGCTCTCTTCAGATATACCAACTGTGAGGGCAGCGTTTGGCTGGTCTTACAGCTTCAGCACAGCCGATGAAGCTTACAGAGATATTAAGAGCTCTCAAGTGAACCAGGTAAATTTTCTCAAATTACTCCTGAAAAGTTGCAGTTCCTTTTCTGGAATGAAACTCTAGAGCCTGTTCCAGCAATAGTCATATCCTTTTGTACTTCTTAAAAAATTTTTTTTTTTTAAATTGATTTTCTCGTTTCTAGTCCTGTGCTAGTACCGTCGTTGAAGTCAAACCAGCAGCATGGTCAGACACTTGTGGGATCTGCTGCGAGAGACTAGCGCCCCCTACAGCTGCCAGCAGAGGAGATAGAGCGCCACACAGCGTGGAGGATCAAATGGAAGGCACATCTCTTACAGCGTGTGGTCACAGTTTTTGTAACGATTGCTGGCGGCGTTACCTTTCATCAGGCATCCGGCAGGGAGTGACGGATATCACTTGCCCAGTAAGTTTGGAGACGGTTTTATGGGATAAAATACACACCTCAAGAATTGTGAGGCTAAACGTGTGCCTCAATTTCTAATTGAAACACAGAACTCCGGCAGTAGACGGTGTGAGGGCCATGTCACAGAGTTTGCGGATTGTCGCATAATGCGCCCTCTTTGAGCATGGAGTATAGTTTTATGTAATGCGCATTTGAACATATCGGGGAAGAATTTGCGCAATATACATGATCATTTTTGTCAAATTGATTTATTGCAAAGTTTGGACATCACAACTTCAATGTCAAAACTTATTTTGAAGCATCATTGGCATCAGAGATCCTAGAACAGTGTGTTGATAGCAGAAATATTGTGATATTTATTGGCACTCTTTGATCCGAAACTATCCAGAAATATTAAAATGAAATTAATTGTCATTCTTCTGCCAGGAGTACAACTGCAAGATTCCAGTTGATCCTGTCACAGCTATGGCGTTCCTCAGCCCCACCCAATTCCACGCCCATTACAGACGAGCAAGGGACACAACCCTTGCAAGCTCTACCAAATGGCACAGGTGCCCCAACCCACATTGCGGACGCATCGCTCTGGTTCAGTCGAGCCAATGGAATTCCGCGTCACACAACGGTGAGGCTGTTGCAGTCAGGTGCGGGTGTGGATGGCTGTGGTGCACTGAATGTAAGGAGCCAGCTCATTGGCCAGCTACTTGCAAACAAGCTGAAACCTACAGACCCCTTGTCGAAAAGAGAGGTATGTGGCCATTTTCAAACTTTACCTCTCACTCTTCCTGTTCAGAAATGATTATGTAAAGCCCCAGTTCAACATTGGTATAAGAAGAAAAACATAAATGTTCACAGATTTACATATACCTTACTTTGTAATAATGTGTACAACGGGCAATGTAAGCAAGGTGACAAAAGTTTCAACTTGGCAGTTCTAAGATTTAATAAGTATTTGCAAACTGTTTTTTCTACTGACACACTCATGGGATGATTGTGGAAAAAAGGACAAAATACTGTCCCAGCCATTTTGATTATACTGTAATTACCCACACGTCCAAATTTATTTGCTGTTTCCCCTCCCCCCCCCCCCCCAACAGTGAAAATGACTCCAGATAACAGGCCGCTTATAACTCAAGTAGAAGTGAGAAAGTGCCCTGACTGTCGCACTCGATGGGAGAAGAATGGTGGCTGTAACCAAATGGTCTGTGGGAAGTGCCAACTCTTTTTCTGTTGGAAGTGCCTGCAACCATTTCGCAGTCATGACTGGGATCTTTGCCAAAGGACAATCAGGGAGAGTAAGGTGTGTGGTTCTTCATTTTGTTTGATCAGTTGCCGTCGAGATTCCTCCCACTTGTTTACGTCCCCCTGGCGGGATTATATTGTCGGAATTGCTGGAATCATTTTTCTTTGAGAGTACCGCTGGCACAAATAAACCGTGACTTGACAAAACCAAGAGAACAGAGATTCTCTTTATTGCACATTTTTTTTTTCTCTCTCCCAAGAAAATATCAAATTCATGCAGCGTGAACTGCAAAACATTGGCCGCTACCTACGGCCATGAGCTACGACATAGGATTGGCACAAAACCTGGAACTATGGCTGGGTCCTCAGTTCACTCAGATGACTTGCCTCCATTGAACCGAAATACAATGAATAAAAAATGGTGGAAGCCTCTTGATGTCTCATAATCCTCTTGCAACAAAAGGAAAAAGGTCTGGAATCGGGGAGAAGAAAATAACCCCTGCATAATAGCAGAAATTTGTCAAAATACTCAAGCGCAATCTGGCACTTGATGTGGGTGAAAGGAAGGGGTACATGGCGCGTGCATGCTCCTTTTTAGTGGAATGTGCGGGCGTCCTTTGTTCTAGACTTGGAATTTCACACACACACAAAAATCCACCTCATCCGTTTGCTGGCTCGGAAAAGGTTTGCGTTGATTCACAGCATCCAGCACCTACTGGTTAAGAGTACAGCGTTAATTGTCCAATATCGTTGTAGGGAAAAACATAAATAATATTCGTTATCCCTGATGCAGTTATAACATCTATTAAATTTTTGCGGTACCCGCTGCTATATTGTAAATTTTGATGTAAATTTTGATGTTTTTTAAATATTTGTCTTTATAAGAGGGGCCCCAAATGATCAGCATTGCTGGATGGGTTACCCTCTGTGAAGATGGTTCTAAATAAATGAAAAATGGAAACATACAGGATTCGAACTGGCCTCTTGACACCGTACACGCTCTGTGGTCTAGTGGTAAGACATCTGCTCTAGAATGGCAAGAGTCCTGGGACATTATTTTATTCTTACTTTGTGTGTAAAGGTCCTAATGAGTTTTTGTTTTAATATTATTTTTTTTTCAATTTCCAGGTGGTCCATTTGGATTTCCCAACGCAAAGCAAAGATTTTATGATCAAGATGGCTGTTGAACATCAAAAGAACCGATACCTCAGCACTCTGACAAAAAGCTTGATGGGCGCCGCAAAACTTGCCTCAAAATCAGTAAGTGATGAAGAGTATACAGGAGTTTGAAGAAACTATAAACCATTGGGAAACATGAAGACTGATTGATCATCAAATGACAATTTCTGACACTGCTTTTTGAAGACCACAGCTTTGGTTGTCTTTTCATGTGCTCCTAGTCCTTGCTTTGATGCCCCTTACATAGCTCCTGTGGAAATTCAAAAAGTCCTCTGAATCATTACTTGCCGCAGAGGACCCCCCCCCCCCAATCAGCAGGGCCATAATGTAATACACCACACTGACAAATTTGTCAAAGGAGCACCCTCTGCTGCCCGGTTGTTGTGTAACGTCTGTGGCTATATAGACTTGCCTTGGCGACGTCCCTTGTTTTTCCGTTAGACCTAAGCCAAAAGACTAGCTGCCTCTTTCCTGAGCTGCGGGGCTGACCTTTATGAAAATTGCTCTTAATGTGACCAATCAGGTTGCAAGGTGGTAAAACAAAAGCGTTGGTATACATCACTCAAATGCGGGAAGGCTTTAGTTCAGCTTTCAATTGGGTCAACATTAAAACATTTCTGAAGAGCAGTAGTGTACTTTGTTGAAGACATTTTGGCATGTTACATATTTCCCAACAACCAGGGCCCAGTTTTATAGAGCTGCTTAAGCGCAAAAAGGAGCTAAGCACAAAACAATTATGCGTACCAGATTTAGGTTACCAGCCAAAATACCTTGTCACACGTACCATTTGTGACTGGTATCCAGCTCATAGGAGAAATTTGCTAAGCAATGTTTTCTGCTTAAGCAGCTCTATAAAATTGGGCCAGAATGGTTATGATTATTCTCCTGTAAGGCAACGATGTACCATCCTTTTGAAATGATTTTGACACTTTGTGTTGCTGCAGATCATGCTACACCTATCCAGACAAGATTCGGGAAAGTTTTGTTTCCAAACATCCTTCCTGTTATCAACCGATGCTACGGCAATGGTATCGCAAAGCAACAGGCTCCTCCCATTGACATGGGCAAGGACTCTGGAAGATCTGGAGATCATAAATAGGAAAGAAGCCCAGTGTCTTGAAATCGCTGTCTTCTGTCAGGAGGTAAATAACCCTATTGGTAGAATGTCATTCCGTCATACTTGAAGACACCGGTAGCACACCTGAGCTTCTTGCCAATTAATACATACATGTACATACATACATGTATATAGTTTGTAATTTAACTTAAATTCAACATTAAACAGTGATTGTTTTGACAGGAGTTGACATTTTGAACGAAACCTCAAATCTTTGCAATATACATGTGAAAAGCAAGTCTAGAACTTCACAATTTCTTGAGTGAATCCTAAAAGAAAAAAATAGCCCATTACATGTCAATAAACGCAGGAGGCAAACTGTGTGAGATGGGCATTGTTTGAAGTTGAAGTTAGAACCCCGAGATATAAAGTCTCTGCCTGGCAGTGTGCGCATGCATCGTACTTTGCATAAATTTAGATAAGGATTAACGTCATGGGTGAGATCGACGTTAAATTATACGACCTCTGACATCACTCCTTAACCAAGCTTATGCAAAACAGGATACGAGGGCACACCAGCAGGCAGGTTTTCACTTGAGGGGCGGTTTGGATGTGAACAAAGGGCAGATATATTAGTCCGAACTTTCTCTCCCTAATGAAGTGGTCATCATCTTTTACCCACAGACCAATTTCGTGTTGGAGCACCTGACGTACTTCCTTTGGGGGAAAACGCGTCGTCAAAGGAAGGCCAAATGGTGGAACGCGATGTTCAGACTCAGATTCATCACCCGACATCTTGAGGAGGTATGGATGTCACTTTGTCTAAACCCTAAACGTCTTTGCAGCCCCGATGCTTTGTTATTGAAAGGGCAAGGCAGTTTTTCTTAGTACAGGGTACATTTTAAGGGGCACCAAGGCAATGGCTAGGGGCACTGAGACAACCAGTGCCCATTTCATGGCGTTGCTTACCACCGAAATCTGCACTTGCGGCTCCCTGTAAAGCGTGTGGATCGAAACGCCGTAAGCGCAAACGGGATAAGCAATGCCATAAAATTGGGCCCAGGGCTTTTTGTCTTTCGCAAGAGCCCCCCCCCCCCCCCCATATCCTCCGAAGTACTCCGCTCTGTGTTGATTAAAGACCCAAATGTATGGACTTGGAGAACATTGGTGCTATGCCAGTTCTAGATGTTGTTAACTATCATCGTGTAGGTCTATAACTAGTATGCCACGATGGCTAAAACTATACTTTCACACAGTCCCCCTCATAAGCAAGTAGTGAGACTATGTAGAGTTTTCTAAACAAGTCAACTCGTGGCTGTTTTCAACCTTCCAACACACACTATTAACTAGAACATAGTTACACTTATCCCAAGGAGAAAGGGTTTGTCCTGGTGTTTCTGGCAGTGGCTGCTGAATAATAAATAATAATAACAGCCTTTGACAGAACACTCTTACACTGGGTACCACGATGCTTAACAAGAAAACAATACATTAAGCGAAGTAAATGGCACTAATAATAGGAAAAGACAGTTGGTCTTTAGCAATCAAGCTTTGAATAGAAAGGTTTTGAGATGTTTCTTGAAAACTTCCAGTGACACTGCAGAATGGATTTGATTAGGGAGACAGTTCCAAAGGCGTGGGGCATGTGCGCCACAGCACCTGGTAAACACTTTCAGGGTGCTAAATAAATGGGTCTCATAATTCAAAAACTTTAAAAACATGTCTCAAAAATAATATAAGCGGCTTGATTACCTAATTGTTGGTAGATATGTCCGCTATAGTGGTCGTCAGAGTTGATGTGCACGACATGAAAATGATATTCTTATTTTGCTTGAATTTTGTTTAATTTAAAAAAAAATTTTTTTTTTTTTTAATGCAGACTTTAACAAATCTACAAGCTTTAAAGAAGTCGGAGATGGCAGCCACTTTGGACAGACTTTGTAGCATGATGTGTGCCGGTAAGAAATGCCTCAGACAACTAGCACGCAGCATCAGCACGGACTTAACCACCAAGTCCCTACCAGTCAATACCTCCAAAAAGACAGAGTAAATTTGAGATTTTGGTGGTCTTATAATGATAATAATAATAATAATAATATGAACATTTATAATGCGCTGGTATCCATCGAAACGATGCTCGTGATGCAGCGACTCATCAATAGAGGGGAAGATGGGATTAAAGCAGTCCTCATTAAGTGATCATCTTGAGGGAAGTTTTGAACGAAGCCAGTGATGGAGAAAGTGATCCGGTAAATGATTCCACAATGAAGGAGCAGCAGAGGTATCTCTCCCCCCATGATGTCTTATATACCAGGGTGCAGGTTGGTGCAACTTGCTCCCAGTGTTGGTGGCAACTTTGGTTAAAACGATAGAGCAGGCTAGTTGGAACGCTAAGCACAACAGAAATATGCTTACCAGAATACAGTGACTGGCCAAAATACTTTGCCGTATGTATCCTCTGTGACTGGTATCCTGCTCATTTTTGCTCAGCATAAAATTGTTAAGCAATATTTTCTGCTTAAGCAGTTCTATGAAATTAGGCCCACAAGTTAATTTGATAGATGAGATGAAATAAGTTAACCATACTTTCATAATTACATTATCATCAACACTTTCAATAAATTCAGTTATGGTTTGTTATACTACGGTAATGGACATAACTTAAATAATGTAATAATAATAATAAATAGATTTATAAAGCGCACATTCTAACTTACATTACTCATGACGCTACAGCAGTACAAATTAATGTTAATACGTTAAAATTATGTTTATTTTATTTTTATGTATTGATTGTTGTGGGGATGCATTAATGTTCATTTTGCACGGCAAATAACATACATGTAAACCTATTCACGGCCTTGAAGCATATGATACATGCAATATAGTACTTTGTGCCTGGGCATAATCAGATAAAATCTGTTTTGCCAAAGGTTGAAGGTCAAAGTTTTGACAAATAAATATTTTTTAAACGATTCCTCAAATAGATTTTATTTGTATGCAACTGTTAATATACATTTTCAGAAATCGAAAAGATTTTAAATAAAATGGTCTCGTCTAGTGCATGCTTCACACGACCTAATTAAGAAATCGTGCATTATCCCGCCCAAGCCCATAACCACAGTTTCTGCCTGAAGCCTTGTTCATACTTCACGCGAATGCGAACGCGAAGCCAATTTGACGTCACTAAATCGCTACGAACAATTCACTCTAGTTTAAATAAGTTTAACTTTTGGCGAATTTCGCTGCGAATGTAGGAGAGTGACGTCACATTCGCTTCGCGTTCGCATTCGCGTGAAGTATGAACTGGGCTTGAGTCCATGAAGCATTCACCAATGCACTAATAAATATTCTTTATTTACTGCCTTGCAAATAAAAATATCCCCAGACTGTGAACTGTATACTGATGGAAGGAGCACATAAATCCGTTTGATGTGATACATATACTGCCATATTTCCAGCTTCATATCACTAGTAACGAGAGTATCAAGAAAGGCAATAATTTTTTGTTTATATACAGGGTTTCCTGCAGTTGGGAATTCAGACTAGCACAGCGATTGTGTGTTCTATGGGAAATCCTGCATATTCATATAGCTCCTGAATTTTAATTTGCTTTTTTATTTAGTAGACCCCCTTTTTGTTTGACAGTCTTTATTGTTTTGTCTCTTGTCTGTATCTTGTCTGGGTGTCAATAGGTTAGGGCTCAAAAGCTATGCTTCACCCACACCTTAATGTTTTCCAGCCACTAACCGTACCTTTCATAGCTAGTACTAAATTACCATCAACAATTTCTATAAATGCATTTATTTTTTTATGCCACAGTAATTGATGTGTTACAACTGAAATGACAGCAATAAAGTAAATGGGAAAGAAATAAAAGTACTAATATTGTTCAGTATGTCGGATTCTTGCTAATCTCAGCAGGGGACCAATTTCATGGTATTGCTTACCGTGGAATTCTGCCCTTACAGCTCATAGAATCAAACACTTTCATAAATTGGCTCATTTTTACAGACCTAGTCAGTTTGGCTAGCATGTGGCCCACTTCCTCCAATATCCTCTTCTCTTATGTCACATCACACCAGGGCCCAATGTCATCGAGCCCGTAAGCAGCTGATTTTTTGCATACCACATGATTTCCATTTCAGAGGAAAAGGCTTGCTAACCTCCCAGCGATTATTTGCGATTAAGTTTGCATGATGTAACAACGCAAATCCATGGTGACCGCGCACGAGCACCGGTTCATTTCTTCGCTACCTTGTGAAATAAGCTTATGCTTTAGCAAATTTTTCTGCTTAAGTATGCACACAAGTTTCCTTACAGTTAGGCATTGCTATTAAATTGGGCCCTGGTTGTTTGGACTTGGACATTCTTGGACATTCTGCAAATCCCTTCACTTTGGCAATAGGATTTAGAAGGATTTGGGACTGCAAGGGGTTAAAACTTGACAAATCACACTGGGAAACATAGTTTTGTCATTCTTTATTGCAAAACGAAGAATTCATCAATGTAAATGACATCTTATTTATATTTCAAATTGATGTGTTGGAAATTGGAATGATTATTGTACACTTTCCATACCCTATCAAGTATAAAACTCAAGTCAAATCTACTCACTGTGACAGACATGTATAAAATTTTGTAAAAGAAATAAAGTATTTTTTATGTAAAAAATAAATTGGAGTGTTGACATGATTTGTAATAAATGAAAAAGTGAATGATTTTAACAGGATGTGAATAAATCCATACTGAATCAATATAGAGATTGAGTAAACGTTAACTGCTGATAAAAAAAAAAGGCCAGAAAGACCACTTGACGTCAAAGACGTCTTATTATGCAAAACTTTTTAAAATTTAGAAACGGACATTTCAGAACAGTTTCGGAACGTCCTCTTTTAACTGGGTCAGTCATGTCGGATAACGTATAATTATATCCGGCCATTCCATTGTGTAGCGTGCTTAAGCATGCACTCTCTATGCTACGCTTTGTTTCCCCTACACAAAGAGGGACAGAGGGTACTGGAATTCATGTGCCAAATCTCCTTTTTCCCGGGGGTTATTGTGTAACCCCCGATACCAGACCTTTGTCCTTTTTTTGTCCAAACGAGGTTTATGAGATTGCCACTATTGTTATCATTGTATACGGAGTATGGGAGGCTAGTCCGAGATGCCAGCATACCAGGCAGATAATCGGCAGTGGCTTACAGCCAAGGTTTGGCCAATTCATTTTGAAGACATTCCATATTTTCTCGGAAGAAATCAAAAAAATCATGGTGCCTTTTATGAGAACCTTTGTTGTCTTTACTTTGTTTAGTCAGAATTTCATTGTGACAACGATACTCTAAAAAAAAACCAAGAAGTTATCTGGAAGTTCTGCGCAGGTGTTATAATACCGTGCAGAGGCTCAGTAAAGATTTTTTTATACTGTCGTAAAGTGGTTAACAAAATTAACACCAACTCAAACAGTAAATGTTTTGCAAGTTTTACCTATTAACCCCTTGCATGCACGTCACACACAGCAACTGTGCCACGATCACCATTTTGGAAGTCAATAGGTATAAGTGTAAATGCTGTGTCGCCTAAAATGCACACTACACTGTTAACACACGGAGACACTGACTTCCAAAATGGCGCAACCAAGATTATTATGGTCAGGTGAATTGGGTCAATGCCAACCTCGTCCCCATGGTTTACTATGTAAACCCTGGGATGGAAACTCCTTACTTGGACCCTGATTGGACAACGGCTTTATAATAGAAACAAACGTTAAACTATTAAATCTGGTATCGGGCAACGAGACTATGACGAAGATGTGAATTTCGAAAAGCAGCCAGACTATTCTAATTTGCATACGTATCCAAAAATTTTGTATTATATGCAAATGATCAAATACCAGGGTGAGAGAGCGGTCAACCTCGTACTGCTCGACACACCCTGGGGACGAGGTTGGGTCAATGCTGAATTGAATTTTTCAGCTTTCAACAACTGTAGGGAGCAGCAAGACCCAAACTGTTTGATACAGTGGACAATTTTGTCCTTTACGGCTAAAAGTATTGAAGCAAAAGCAGATGAGGATAATGTGTGCCTCCATATTAGGTTCCTATGTTAAGCATCCATTGTTATAATGGGTCAAAGGTGATAGTATGAGGCGTGGGATTGTTCAATAAGAGTGCGATGAATTAGCACCTTAAAATAAATTGTCTTAAAAAATTTCTCCTTTTTACTCTTAAAAAAGAAAATATAATCTGTCTCTTATCATCTACATCCATTACTTTACATATTTGGAATAATTTAGTATTAGCGATATAAACATACTTTATTGATGCTATTAAAATTTGGGAATAACTATTATTATATTTCTGGTAATGAAAACAAAGAACCCCCAAAAGTGCCTTGCACTGTGACCCGTAGGCCTGAAGATATCTGACATATAATGTATGTAGAGAAGATGTTGAAGAAATCTCAGTTTTAGATGTGGGAGGTAAACCCCAATTGGTGAAAACCCAGGCAATCAGGTTGGGACTGAAGTGCCCAATCCACATGCAAAGCTCTGGTCCGAAGCGGGACTCCAACCGGGGTCCACAAAACCGCTAAGCCAATCCAAAAGCACAAAATATATCAGGGTCTTCACAGAAAACCCCCAACTTATTTTATCATGGTTTTTAGACCTTATGCATTACCCTTTTCCCACAGTAAACTTACGCCCGGCATGTCGCTGTTGCATGTCGCTCTACGGCAGTGATGACATCACATGCATAGGGTCTATTACAGTCTTGGTGCTCTTTCTCCGTACAGTTTGACCAAATTATAAAAGAGACCTTCCGAATGTGTTACATCAATTATAAGATGGAATTATTTCTTTCCATTCATGTGTAATACTGTTTATACTCAGCACAAAATCTTCCTTGAGGCAGCATCATTTGCTTCATAAGATATACTTTTAAAACTAACCTTTGGCAGCGAAGCCACAATACATGTATTACTGAAAATGGGAGCAGCTGAACTTGCCAATCAAAGAATAATTCTTTACACACTAATCCGAGCAGTGCTCGTTTATGGTGTTTTACACCACCGCAACTATGGCAACAAGACAATAGCACGTCAGCGCACATATATACCAATCTGCGTGGAGGAATCACAGTGCATGTGCGTCGACCCACGCATGTGGCGGCCATAGCGTGGAGGTGTAAATGCCCATGAACGAGCCGCTCGGATTAGTCTGTTGGCACAGTTCTTGAATAAATCTTTATTGGGGACATACGGTTGCTGCAGGCATGCCGATTTTGTTAGTCAATTCTTTGCTTCCATTTCATGTCTTAAATATCTTCCAATGTTCTTGCGTTTGATGTCACAAGCTTAAACAGCGCCCTCAACGAGGTTAAAAGAAGACCCATCATTGGCTGAGAGTTGTGCGTGGCATGTGCTTGTTTATATTGTTTGACCTCAGCAATGGCGGCCTGTGCAAGGGGGGGGGGGGCCTATAAAAATACACAATTATCAAAAAGGGATTTCCTTTAGGGCAAATGTTCACAGCGAGATGGTGAATTGAGGTGGTTGCTGCGAAGAGCAAGGTTGGCTGCCACATGTTTGAATGGGCAGGGGGAAACAACTGGTACGGTGCATCTTGTGATCAAGACCTCAGCCTGAGAGGTCAAAAGCTAAAGACAGTGAGTACTTATTAGATTCGACAAACATAATGTCACATTTATTATCTTCTACAATACTAAAGGTCAAATGCATCTTTACACTGGTATGGTCAGGGGTTTGAGTGGCCATATACATAAAAAAAAAAGCTGAAAACAGCTAGCAAAAAGCTCAAATTTAAAAAAGTTCCGATCATTGTGTACATAGCAGGTGTACAAAAAAGCTGAAATTCAGAGTAAAAATCTTCTAAAAAAAAAAAAAAAAATCTGAAATCAGCTTAAAAGCTGAATTCTCACACCCCTGTAAGGTGTTTGACTGTCACTTAGTTATAATGGACCCCTTGCATAACGAGCAAAGCTGCCAGTATGCTAAGGTCATGCGCACATTCTCACACACCACGAGCAGCTGTCGTCCAATGATAAGCCCCCTTTTGCCTCAGTGAGGGCGCTGTTTGATAGTGTGACATCACATCCAAGGGGTCTATGAGAATAAATCCAAGTGAATAACCTCAAGCAGCGATACAAGTTGGGGTGAAGGCACCTAAAGCAGCAACGGCACTGGAAGACCCGTGAGAACGCTCGATATTGGCTACGAACACACTACATTATAATTTGAGGCTCGTTTACTGATGCACCGATTGACTTATGCGGGAGGATACGTCCACCGTTGATGTACAGCTCATCTTTAACGATGACGTCTTCACCTAAGACACACACATTCTCCATCCGAACCTGAATAAGACAATGGTCAAAGACAATGACAATGACAATGCGAGTCACTTCTTTGGACACAGCTTTCAGGAATTGTAATTAACCTGTTCTGTGCAGACAATCAGTCTGTGAATCAAAGCTAAGACTGACACCACCAGGCTAGCATAGCGAGGACCTTATAAGATGTTATGAGCAAGTTTCAGACAAGAAACCGTGGTTGAAATTTAGGTATTTTCAGACTGGGTTTGAGTCCCGGTCATGACACTTGTGTCCTTTAGCAAGACACTTAACCATAACTGCTAGATCCTTTGGATGGGCTATTATTATGCCCCACAGGCCCTGTGGCTTGTGTAATGCATGTAAAAGAACCAAGTATGCTTATCACTACGAGAAGGGGTTTGCCCCGGTGTTTCTGGCGTGGTTGGCTGCAGATTGCTCCGCATCATCTAGTAAACCCTTACAAGATGCTATATCAAAAATGGGTATAAAATATAATGATTGTGAGACGCCTGTTGGGAGTAGTTAAGCGCAATGTAATTACCACATATTATTGTAATTTCAAAATAGCCATCTTACCCATTGTCCCACATGACATGCCCAGCCAATCAGAGACGAGTCTATCCAAGCATGTGACTTGATTGTTGTATTTTTGAGGACAGTGGTACGTTTGATGCAGACTCCGTCCTCTATCGTCACATTGGGGCCTATGACAACATTTGGACCTATCCTGCAGTTATCGCCGATCTTCGCGCTTGGATCCTGCAACAGCGGAATGTGTCAATTATTAGTTTCATTTCATTACATTTGTTTCATTTCCTTTTATTTATAAATTCTGGTTGTGAAGCCAAGAATTCTCAGAAAAGCGAACTTAATCACTATACTAGCCAAGAACCCCATGGAGAGAAGACAAGAAGGGAAGTTTCAGTTTTAGATATGGGAGGAAAACCCCAGAGATTTATTTCAGGTAAACCCCAAACAATCAAGTAGGGACTGAAAACCCAATCCACATAGTGCCCCCGCAGGGATGCGAACTGGGTTCCTAGAGGTGGAAGGCAAGGAAAGTTACCACTACGCGAACTGACCATCCAGTTTGAACTCTCACGTCCGTTACTCGAGGAAATATTGTCTTAAATAACAACATAATGTTACTCACCACTAATACATTGCCTACTATGCCTGGCCCAGTGTGTAAAAATTGTGGGTTGTTCTGTTTGAGCGAGTTCAGGTACAGGCCCATGCCAATCAAGAAGTCTTTAGGCTGACCTACGTCCATCCAGAACCCTACACGGAGTCAAATAAATAACACAATTGTCAACATCATGAACATTGTCTTCAATACTCCTCCAAGTCAACAATGAGAAAGATCACTACATGTACAATACTAGCTTCAAGGTTCATAGTCTTAAGTTATTCATAAAATATTCAGGTCAGATAAGAACTAAAGTCAGCCGTACCTTTTAGATTCATTGCAAAAAGCTGTCCATCAAGGGCCATCTGTGGGAATACTTCTCTCTCAATTGACGTTGGTCTCAACTGAAGAAAAATGTAATAAGGAACAGAAATTAAAAATTAAGTGTAACTGAGCTCAGAGGTCTCAATCAGTTAGACACCTGCTTCAGAATGTGGAAAGGTTGCGGGTTCCAATCCTGTGCCTGTGCATTTTTCTAGCAGGACTCGGAAAGCATTTAGGTGTGCATTGCTTTATCCCACCTTGGTGTTGGATACCAAAAACAAGAAAAAGACAGATTCTGCATGAATGAATACAAATGACAAAAAGGGCCTTCTCATTGACTTCACATTAACCTCAGCGACAAGTCTGCTGGTCTGGATGACAATTTACGTTAACTCTAGCAGTACCCTGCATTCAAAACCTGTAATAGTTTGGGGGGGGGGGGGGGGCTAATCATCCTTACAGCTGAGAAGCTGAATTGCAAAGGATGCGGCTACAACCTGCTGGAGCATCAGGCATGTAAAGGTGCCTTTTGCAGCCAGCCACATCGACCTACATATGAGCACGGAGCACAGCCTGAGATCGAAAGTGTTTGATTTTTCCGGAGGGAGGAAAACCGGAGGGCCCTGAGAAAAACCCTTGTGGCACAGGAGAGAACCAACAGACAACTCTACTCACATATGGCCCACGACAAGACTCGCAACAGGGCCACAGCGTCGAGAGGCGAGCGCTTTACACACTATCCACTCATGCCACCCAAAATGCCATGAATTTCAAACCTATGCACATGTCCGAGTAGAGCGCCCTCGCCAAAAGGTCAAAAGGAGGTTGCCTATTCGCCCAATTCTGAGCACCACATAATGTAGATATGCATTTTTCACCGTTTCATCATTGGTTTATACTGTACCTCCAAGATCATCAGTGGACAATTGATGACTGTAAAATGACCTGTTCAGTTGAATGAATCCAAATGGTTGGTCAACTCACTTGTAAACCAAATGTGGAATCAGAGGGTTAATATGGGTAATAAGATCCCCAAAATGTAACCACGCCCGTTTCAAACCTACCTCTATTCTGTCCAATATACCAGCGTTGAAGATGTACATTCCGGCATTGATCTTATTGGATACAAACGTCTGCGGCTTTTCTACAAATCTCTGGATTTGTCCCGTCTCGTTGTAAACTACTACACCATACTTTGAAGGCTCTTCTACTTTGGTGACCTGGATGGAATAAGGAAAGAATTCACACAGGAACATAGTCACTCCCACATGAACATTTCTAAATGCATATGGGGGACAATAATTGATTTTTTTTTGGGGGGGGGGGGTGGGCAATTTCATCACTGACACCCAAATGATAGTTATCCTGTTGTTGTTTTTACATAAAAATGATAATATTACATAAATCTAAAATTAAACATGTCATAAGAAATAAAATTAGCGACAAAACCGTTGATACATAAAAATAATGTAATAATAAACCATATGTTCCTTAATAAAACTTAAATAGATATAATAATAATAAAATAAATAAAGATGAAAAATAACAAGATAAATTAATAGTTTAAAAGTGAGAAACTAAATTGCACAATTAAATATACAGGTGTTATATTAAAATAAGTAAAGTTTAGTTTTTATAAAATGGGAATGGAATGGAATACAGTTAAGTGATGAATATAAAATACAAAATTTGAATTACAGACTTGGAAAAAGTGGTTTTATACCAGCCACAATTCAATAGATGTAACAGTAGCATCACAGATATAATTTTTTTCCCACTGAAGTGGTATGACTGTGGGGATATTTGTCTGCAGGACTTGGGAAAGCACTGAGACAGAGCTTATCACACATCGGCTTGAGGGGAGAAAAACAAAATAACAACCAGCACAGTACAAAATGTCAATGCAACGAGCTAAGAAAACTGATGTCTTTGAATCGTTCTGAGAAAACAAAAGTACCGACAAACCAAAGTATAGACCTTTATCATGGTGCGGCCATCTTGATTTTCTCCCATTCAAACCAATGTAACCAAACCGAGGCTGGAAGGGCAAATAGTCTGGTTCCTTTTAGTACAATAAATATGAGCATCTATTACTGTTATTGGATACAGGGAACATGACCAAGATGGTGGCAGCATGATAAAGGTCTATACGCTGAGTCAACCAGTAACTTACAACAATTGTTCCCTCTTTGCCATGTCGTTTATGAAAGTCCAACATCTCTTTGAACGGAAACTCACAACTGATGTCACTGTTTAAGACGAAGAATGGTTCACTGTCTTCCTTTAAGATGTCACGTGCCAACGCCAGGGGACCAGCTAAAACAAGAAACAAAAACACCCGATAATAACTTTTGTGTTTTTTCTCTTCACATTATAAAAAAAAAACGGATTTATATTATTTCCTTTTTATGTTTAAAAGTGGGACGTGCCAGTGAACGATTTCCCTTGCATAGCATGGCAAAATGCTACTCAAAACTCATCGTTTGCAATCTCAATGTTAACATTCAGTGTGCACTTAACACGTTCAGTCTAAATATTTTGCTGTGTAAAATTGCTGGACAAAAGCATTCCCTGTGTGTAAATTCCGGAGGTAAATCAAATCAAGAAAGAAAGGGCCGTCACAGGACGGGAGTGGTTTAGAATCACTACGCTGAATGAAGATGTCGTGATGACTATAATTACTTCGATTCCAAAAGGTATCTAAAATTATCGTACTGACTGTTGACATAAATCTTTACCTGTTCCCAACGGCTCCTCTTCATGCGACGTTGTGATCTTGATTCCCAACTGCACTCAAAACAATCAATGAAATTATCCATCAAGAGCAAGTTTAACTGCTCATCAAATAGACCGTTCTGGCTTTGGCAACAAGCCCCGCCCACACACCTTAGTTTGTGCACGTTTACGCTGCATGTGTGACCGAGTTTGACCGAGGTCACATGACCAAATGGCGTGATCCAATTGGTCAATGCGCACAGTTTGATTGGCAGGCTGGAACGGTCTATATAGACATACTGAATGGCAGTACGGATTTGTGCTACCCACAAAGACCACTACTTCCCAGAGCCCAAAGCCAGAAGGCCAGAGGGAAATTTAATGTGGTTTAAAATGGTTCATTAATAATCAACCATGGTAGCCAAAAGCTGAATTGTGGCCAGACTACATAATAAGAATATTGAAAAATGTGCACTGAGATAATTAACAAGAACAATACAAATACAATTTAATTCATTAAACAATAACAGTCAATTATTAAAAGGAGCTTTTAGTATCGATAAAAAGACAGTATTAGCAAAGAAAACTACAAATTTGCATAACTTTTGTTTGACATTCTAAGCCGAGGAGGTCTGGGAAGTAAACTTACTCACGAAATCTAAGATTACATGAAAACATCAAACACACATGCTACACATGGTGCACACAAATAATGGCCTTTCGTGGTCACTCACAGACCCAAGCGACACATAGATAGGTACAAGAGGCCAAATCATGCCAGCCAATGATATTTGTTTTACTGCTTTTCAAATTAGAATTATAAATGCAAGGGAGTGCATTAGAGTTGGCCACTAGTCACCGGGCCCAATGTCATAGAGCTGCTGAAAAACAAAAACTAGCTTAGCAAAAAAAATATTATGCTTAACAAACTAAGGGTACCAGCCAAAATACCATGTTATATTTGTGACTGGTATCCTGCTCATTTTCACTAAGGAGCTTAAGCAGCTCAATGAAATTGGGCCAAGATCATTATGTAGCTGTTCCCTCAATCACATTTGAACATCAGTGTTCCCCAACCACTCCAACGTGTCATCAGCAAGTTGACCAGAGGCCAACAGAACCACGAGGAGGCTCTCGAATGCCAGGCAAATCTGCAGCATGGTCTGCTGTGACCTACAGTCACAAAAGTCAAACTTTCTGAGAGCTTCAAGACAGTAAACTGTAACTTCTGTTTGCAAATGTGGGTGTTTTTTTTTACCTTCTTTTCTTGTTCTTTGAGTTCCTGTTCAAGAAGTTCTGCCCGGTAACTTACAGCAAGTATGATCTCTTTGACCCCAACCTGTATACTCAAAGGAAGTAGAAGGATTTTCTTGTGACCTCTCAGGAAAAAGGTTTATGCAATGTATAGCCAAGTAAACTTCTTTGTTTACTCGAGTTAAAGGAAATTCATACTAGTTTACAATAAATGCTCTTGGCTAACTCCTCTGTTGTGATGGAAACGATATTTGTGTTATTTAAACTATTGTTGTAATCCTCTCCCATATTTCGGGGGAATGTTCCGATTGTGGAATAAAATGAGAAATAAATGAAAACATTTGACAGTATAACACTGTATAAATGCAGAAAACACACAAACAATATCAAATCAAAGCCATTAACGTCTACCCAATAGATGGGTTGCACATGACGTCAACAATGGGACAAATCAGCCATCTTCGATTTAGGCCTTTGCCAGGTACCCAATTCATCACCCGGTTCCATTTTTCCGGTTCCATTACCCGAAACTTACATTGAAAATGTAATTATCATTTCGGACACAAACAAAAAAATCAAACAAAACTGTTAAGTTCTTACAAACCACGCTGGCAGGTGGGCAACATGCGGGATTGGGCAGCTGATTGGGCCGCACAACATCAACCATTACAGGTATCGTCAATGTCCGACTCATGCATATATGCGCGTGCAAAACATGACAAGCTCGTCCCCCAAGGGTCTTAGAGATTCCACATTCTTTAATAGGAGCGTGAACGACTAAATGTTGGGAACGAGCCTGCAACCATGCGTCATTGGGAAATCACAGTCACTGTCGGCTAAGCACACGCCATGACGAATGCTTATGGGACAACACACTTAAGGTTATTGGTTTGCATAAATGAAATGGGCGGGATCAAATCGAGAAAACATTTGATTGGACGTCGACCTGTTGACCTGGTTAATATACAACTTTACATTAACACAAATCATGCTGGGTAATAAGTGTCTCCAATACAGTAACATGGGGCTATAAACGATAATTATGAAAAATAATGAAGAAAAGCTACCGTTAATTTGATTTGAAAAATGTTGTAAATTATCACTTCAAAAAAGAAAGATAGCGATTGTATCATATCGAAAACATTTAGCACTTCAAAATTAGGCGCTATGGGTAGAAAGTGAGACCTGTATAATATGGTTCTCGCGAGCTCCCTCACTGAAACTAATTTCTGAATTCTTACAAGCGTGGTTAAGAAGTTGTGTTGATGTGTGGAATGGGGGTGTGGTTTTTGATCCGGCCCTTCTCATACTCCTCATTCCTTTTCACATGCCTGCTACCCCTATTTAATCCCAGCCTAAATGTGTGTATTTGTATATAGTAGGGGCCTAAAACATTCTTTTAACGGGTACTCCAAAAACGTAATGCAGTGACAATCAGGTACCCGGAACGAAAACAATCCGAAAATGCCCAGGCCTATTGACAATGATTGCACATTTTCGAGAGCACAACTGTGCGTTACACATATGCACTTGGGGCAATTAGGTGAGAGGGCTAGGGGGATACAACTAAAATAAGCCACTTGCCAGTAAGATCTGCATGATGTCTGGTACAACGCCTTGCTCAGTCACAAGTGAATGGTTTTATAGGAATTTCTCAGACTAAATCCAGTGTTGCTGTGTCACATGGTAAGGGGCAAGGGGACGACCATAGAAATATATCCCGGAGAACGCCGAGTGTGTCATTGTGCGTGCAATTTCGTTGTGAGACCACTTTATGGACGCGCCTCCGCCATTTTTTTTATGCGTGCATGGCAAAATTAGCACATTGAAAACACACAGAAACGGTCTATGTGCGTTGCCATTTTGCCATACACGCTTGTCACGTGATGATCATTTTGCCATACATGCGTGTCACGCATATCGATACGTCGCGTCTACAGACGACACAGAGAGCGGTCGGGCTCAGCGTTCTCCGGGATATATTTCTATGGGGACGACAAACACCCATACACAATTTCCCATTGTGGCACAAAGGATACCAGTCTTTTCTAATCTGGAGGCTGCAATGACACAACAGCTTGACCCGAATCAAGTGATGTAGAAACAGTATTCTAAGTCTATGAAATTCAAATTGAGCATTTGATTGTGACCTGGCATGTCTCCACACCAGACATCGTTCAACTTTAACTCACAAATGGCTTTTCGATAAATGTTGTACTTACTGCAGCCAGGGCTTCCACCTGATGAAGAAGCATGGGTTTGTTGCAAAACTCCACCAATGGTTTAGGACGACTTAGGGTCAAAGGTCGTAGCCTCGTTCCATACCCACCGACAAGGATTAAAGCCTTCATTGCAACAGCGTTTCTTGTTAACTGACAGCACAAAGGGGGTAACAGCCCGTAAACAGTAATAAAACATACTACATTTAACATTGAATGTCGATAGTACAAACACTGTGCAAGTGTACTTTGGGAATTAAAAGAAATTATTCAGTTTTACTTTATAACAAATCATACATCAGTGATCTGTGTACGGCAAAACTAAAAATAAATTATGACACCTAAATTTGCCATTGGATACATTTTTCTTGCCTCCCATAATGCTACATACAATGACAAACAACCATGGCAGCCTACCAATCTCTCGTAATCCTTGTTTGTACAGAAAAAGGACAAAGGTCTGGAACCGGGGATTACACAATAACTCCCCGAAAAAGGGAAATTTGGAGCATGAATTCCAGTACCCTTTGTCTCTCGTTGTACGGGGGAAATGTTAATATACATCAAAAGAGGACATTCCGAAACATACGTCTGCCATAATTCAGTTTTGAAAAATCATCAGCTAGATTTCTGAATGATTATTGTGCCATGATACTGATAGTGATTTCGGGCCTGTATGCTTCGTTCTTGAATGGGAAAGGGCACCAAGGCATTTTCTCCTGGGTAAAGGGCACCTCTATGAGGAAATTGTAAATTTCTATTGGAACATTTCAAGGGCACCAAGGTAGTGACCAGGGGCAACAGAGGCAATTGCCTCCATTGCCTCCGTGAAGTATCAGGCCTGTGATTTTCAAACGAGATTTACCAGGTTTTGTGATATTACCATACAATGTGCAAACTACACTATTCAATGGTGTACTAAAATTTTCCCTAAATAAGCTTGCCTTCCACAATATCAAAATTGCTGCTCAAGTCCAACAATTGTACCCACCCAGTGACACTTGTTGTTCAGTTGTTGACCCTTGACCGTAACAGGATATTGATGACACAGTGGATTTGCATAGAATCAAAGTACCCCTGCCAGTTTTGCCACTTTTCAAGGTTTGATCTTTTAGCTCAACAGAGTTAGCTCTGCAGTGCAGATGCAACTAGAGAGAAGAAAGCATCTAGTACAGGGCTAAAGAGGATTAATGAGTACTTGTTTACATTCTCTCTTTTCTCATTCATGTGGCTTCACCAACAGAATGCATACTGAAGAAAATAACATACATGTAGTTTATAAAAGCTGTTTCCCTAAATAATTTAGCACCAAGTGTGATAATTTATTTTTACAGATAAAATTAACATTATTTTTCTTTTTCTTCTCGATCCATTAAATAATAATAATAATAATTGAAATCATGAAATTGTTTCTAGTATACAGGATGCGAACTGGTCTCTTGTCACAGGGCACACTGGGTGGTGTTGTGGTATTCAGACATTCTGAACTATGGCAGGGTTGTGGGTTTGAATTCCAACCGAGGAGTGTGTCTGAAGATGTTTTATTTTTTGACAGGACTCGGGAAAGTACTGAGTACACAGTGCTTGTCGCACATTGGTGTAGGGTTAGACCCAGTAACTGGGGCGCTGTACTCCTTTTTAAAAAATTTTGACATTGTCGGTCGTACTAGTGCCCCAGAAAAGTATGTGTAAGTTGGTTTGAAAAGCTGTTATGGTGAAGAGGATTTAAAACACCTCTAAAAAAGTGGCCAAAATGACCACAAAGACTGAATCAGTAGTAAAATGGTGATTGTAACGGATGCATTTTGAGTGGTTTCAGTGGGCTGAAAAATCATCGATTTGGAGGACAGAAAGTGATCGTGAGTACAATTAAATGCATTCTATTTCATCTTTCATATCTTGAAAAGCCAGTAGGCGATTTTCCAGCAATTCTGTTCAGTCTTTGTGGTCATTTTGGCCACTTTTTTAGAGGTGTTTTAAATCCTCTTCGCCATAACAGCTTTTCAAACCAACTTACATATACTTTTCTGGGGCGCTAGTACGACCGACAATGTCAAAAATTTTTAAAAAGGAGTACAGCGCCCCAGTTACTGGGTCTAGGTGTAGGGTAAAAAACCTAATTAATAAAATTCTTTATTCCGGATTAGTCCGAGTAACCTGGACCCAACAGCGCCTTTTTTAATATTTGGGCGTGATTTGGCATATGTAGGGTTCGAGTGAAGTCCCATCAAAACTTGGTACCTGTGTACAAGTTTCTAACTTTTAAACTAGAGGGTGACAAAAAATTGCTCCAAAATCAATCAACCATACAAATATGTATACATGTACTATCAACTTGAAAGTCACCTCATGAACATTAGGAAATACATGTATTGCTGGTTAATTAGTGGTACGATTGTGTCAGATGCCCTTCTTAAAAAGGAGAAATTTTAAAATTGGTGTTCATGTCTGTGTAGGGTTATGGCACATAAATAAAAAGGCAATAAAAAGTCTGGTCGGACTATTTCTATTGCCTGAGCTATTGCCACATCATATTTTCAGGTATGTCGTCCGTAGTGTCAAGTGTTTCTTCATGATCCCTATTCTGTTATGGATTAATCTGAAATGAAAGTTTACAGGTTCACAATCACAGGGCTCAACAACAAACGTAAAGGGGGCGGGAGCTCAGGCAATAGAAATAGTCCCACCGGACTTTTTATTGCCTTTTTATTTATGTGCCATAACCCTGCACAGACACTGACGACAGCGACACTGCCACTGACAGTGACTACTCTGACAAGAAAGTGTACTCTTCTGTATAGTAAAGTGTTACTGTTACTGTGTTAGTAACTGTAGTGTAGGTAAGTGTAAACGTCATGTACAAAAGTCACCATACGACTACGACTAACGAGTACGACTACACGACTTGTGTGGTAGTTAGGACTGAAGTTTACTTACCGCAAAATGAAATAACGTAGCACTATAGCTCTACGAAAGACCAAGAAGATAGTACTTAGACTTTAGTTCATGGAATAACGAAGAGTTTATTTTTGTATGCTTCCTAGAGTAGAAGTTACTTAGAAATAGGAGTGCAAATCCAAAGACATTACCAAAGTGTAGCCGCCACGTCGAACAGCAAGGAGCAATATCAACCTTTGACCTGTAGAACTGAACCATTTTAAAGAAGGGAGCAAACTCAAACTAGGCTTGTGTAAAACACAAATTACTGTTATTTAGAGAAATTCATATAAATAGACATTAACATTTCTTTTAGAAATTTCAAAAACTATTTATCATTGTTTAATAAAAATACATTATATTTTCAGGTATGTCGTCCAAAGTGTCAAGTGTTTCTTCGTGGTCCCTATTCTGTTATGGATTAATCTGAAATGAAAGTTTACACTTACAGGTTCACGGGGCTCGACAAACGTAAAGGGGGCGGGAGCTTTTAAAATTTCTAAACTGACTGTGTTTTTATTATATTATCTTAAAATAAAAACGATAAATTACTGAACTTTGATTTTGAACAAATTTGACAGATGTGGTTGACATTTTGTAAAACCCGCTCCCATGGAGGTAGTGCTTGTATAATTTTCAAGATTTGCTGGAACTGTCCTTTATTCAGCCTCTCCCGGGTCTCTGGGCTGGTACAAAAACTACAAACTCTGGAATATTTTTCACACATTTCGAGAATGAAAAGCCTCGATCGAACAAACAAATGCAACAATCATCATGCACCGTACCACACTTTCCTATGGAGGACGTCGTGTCTGTTTACAATTAATACCCACTCCAGGTCACGTGACATGGGTCGCGTAATCGGTCTGTTGCACCGTTTTGCACGGTTTAGTAGCAGATGTAACGCCCTTTTACCCATCTACCGCATGACTGCCCTGCCCCATGTGTCAATTTCGCTAGGATTATTGGCACAATTTATGGCCGGACACCAAATTTTCAATTGCTTTCACTTTTTTAGTTGGTGGTATCGTTTGCCCTAAGTTTTTCCATATTATAGTAGGCCCTACTTTCCGCACAAACGATCTTTGGTTTTCCCTTTTAGTAAACAAGTTTATGTTTATGTGAGACAAAAATTCGCTCGTTCGCATGTACCCCTCCCTGTGAAGTGTAGACCTTTGAGATTTGATATTCTTTTCGTATAATTAAATCCTTCACAAAAATTATCTAATTACATGCAAGGGTGAAATTAGGCATACCAGACATTGCATAGATTCAGATCTTGATTAAGAAAAAAGCAAACCAAAACTAAGGTTTTAATTGGCCAAAAGTGCCTAGAAAAATTTACTTCATTTTCACTGCTGCCCAGAATCCCAAACGTTGGTTTCGCCACGCAGCTTCAATAAGAAATACCTGTGGTTCACATACAAACAGTAATAGGTCTAAATAAATAAATACACCACAATGACAACACATTTGCAATCTAGACTGTTCCCTTTCAAATTCATGCCATTTTATTGACGATGCTTTTGCCTTCCTAAATCATAATTTCTTGAAGAATACGAATTATAACGTCAATTTTGATGAAGAACACCCAATTTCTCTTGTGCATCAAGATTTCCACGAAGAGAGAGAGGCTTAAATTCTTCACAGCGGCAACCCCTTCAACAGAATGTTATTGTTGCATCAAAATTCATGCCTTTGTATCTGTGTTTTTTCTTTGATGGTCATAATTAAATTTTTTACTTTCATACAATTTTGAAAAGTGATAATGTTTTGAGGGCACTTATACCAATGGTGAACAATTGTCCATTGATGAAGTCTACCAAAAATACATCGGTTTTCAACTGGCACGTGACAATAAATGGGTGTTGTCTGATTTTATTAATGTACACAAGTCCGTGAGTGCGTGTTAACAAATTACGGGATACGAATGTCTGATATTTAAAAAGAAAGTGTTACATAACGCACAAGTAGATTCTTGTCATGTGATTGGAGGATTGTACGTCATGAGGCATTAACCAAACCATTACACGGTCTATGTCAGAACCCAGATAATCAGAGTTTGTAAAAATGTTACACAAGTACTCAAAAATAGTGTTGAATTTGTTGGAAAAAAAATCAATAATGGGATGTATTTTCTTTAAATAGAAAGTTTGCAAAATTTTTTTTAATTTGGTCACGCCGTCTGTCAACATGATTGAATGTTTTGCCAACATTATTTTGGCAGTCCATGCCAACCAGCCAGCGCATTTTGTTTATCAACAAAAGAAAGGTCTGTTGCATGCCAGACCACACTGTGCATCATACACAACAGCACAAAGCACTCTTGAAGTGGATGCCACACACAAAAAAAAAACTTATCCGTTTTGTTTAAAATTTTATCCTCCAATCAAATGACAAAGATCTAACTTGGATGTTGCATAAAACAAATAATTAACAATTGGCATTCGTGCAATGGAGAGACCACTCTAATTCATTGAACTTGGCTTTGCCTCGTTGAATGAAACATTCCATATTTACACCCATGAAAATATCTCCACCATTGCACTCATAAACACTCATTATTTGTGCAACAGTGTATTTTAGGATTTAACTGTTGAAGGCCAACTAAGCCATGTTATGGCATTTTCGTTGCAGATTGTCATTTATGTTTTCAAAAATCTGTGATTCCGCTCCTATGTGACAATAATTGCAATAACATAATTCCAATTCTGCATTTCATACAAGATGGTGTATTATTATGCCAAGAGCTTGTGACAAGGAGTGCTTTTGTCAGAGGCGAACAAAGTGTGGGCTTCACTTTTATCCTAGACTCCAACCCAACGACAGAGAAGATTTGCTCCATTTAAAAATTCATTTGACGGAGACACTTTAACCGAGTCAAATACTACGTAAATAACTTGAAGCAGGTCGTTTCGTACCCAGTCATTATTATGTTGCACAAAGGAGATAAAGCCAGTCATGCACGCAACCTGCTGCCTCTAGGCGCAGTCAGCTGAATCTCAAAAAGCCTCCATAAAATGAGTTTCGCTCCAGCAATCGCGGGACGACATTTTGTTAACAGATTTAGAAACAAAAATTACCAGAGAGAGAGAGAGTATAATCCAAAAAAGTTCTCCAACAGAAATGCTGTCAAAGTAGTCTAAAATTTATGAATCGCCGTTGCGAAATTACTTCACGGCATGTAGCATGCTGTTGCTAGCCTTTCTCCAAGGCAAAAATTGTGATTGTGCACTGTGCTATGAACCCTGGGTACGAAACGACTTGGGTTTGAAACGACCGACATTCCAATAACTGCCCTTCAGTGACTGGCGGCTGTGGCTGTTGCTATGGGTGTTGCTATTGGCATCCTTTGCTTAGCCGCTTGTTGACCTGATGATCAAGCCACAGCCGCTGATTCAACGTGGCCTTACAAACCCTCTCATTTCAACCTCATGTATCAAGCAAACCCTAAAATAAAATAATTTAAAAATAAGAATAATCATGCAGAGACAAAAACTATACAAGTCTAAGAAATACGAGTCTAAGAAGGAACCCCGCCCCTTACCACCCCAGGCTGGGCAACCTCCTTGCTTGTGCGACTGGTTTCGGAACAAATGTTGAGCACAAGCAGTGATTTGATTAGAAACTCATTTCTATGAAGGAAAGAGATCGAAATTAGAAGAATATCAATTCATTTCTAACTTGTTCAACACAAATAGAGAACGGTCTATACTATAACTTTACACCACAATATATATTGAAAAATATTTCACAGGATTAAAAATATACAGTCGTTACAAAACACAACTTTGTATCATTTAGAACTTTAGGAGGTTTTTGGTCTGTCAAAAACAAACAATGGCGTCAACTCGATACAGTCATTAACTGTCCCGAGTAAAGATTATTACTTAGGCCTCGTCCAAATTAACAGCTTTGGTAGTGGCTATGGCTGGAATGCCTGAAAGTCTTATTCTTTAATGCTGGCATTGCAGCCGACAGCCATAGCCATAGGCAAAGTCGCTTGATTCAAACGTAGCATTAGTCCAACCAAAATAAACATTTGAAAGAAACAGTTTCTTTTACAATTCAATAGACCTACTACACACACAGCGCTCGGTAAACATTGGAGACCAAATATGAATATTGTTATGAGTGACCGTGTCACAACACTGGTTGGAAAATGACACCCTGAACTTCGTCTTTTGTCAGACAAATAGAAGCCAGATTTTAGGCCAAGTTGAGTTCAACCTGTATTAGCAACTTCAGTCATGAAGTACGTATCCCACCTCTGCAACCAAAAATCTGTGGTTCCAATAATATTTTCAAGTCTGCTGGCTTTTGCAGCTCAAACCATTGCCATTGTTTGTGCTTACATGAGACTCGTTTCTTGTTGTTCCAATTGGTGAACATACACTTCATGATAATTGCACGATGCCATATAGTAATTAACTTTAACTACCCGTTACATATCGTGTTAAAGTTTTGGTAGAACTTGGTAGCCAATCGATTACCGAGCTTTGTGACCGCTCGTTAACATTCCGTTCCATTCGGCCATGTTATGGTCTATTATTTGTTTAAACCCACAAAACCTGTCCATGTTTTGTTTTGCATTGATGAAGTAAAGGGAACGTCTCAAAAGTAGGGCACATTATGAGCAGGAAAGAACGTTCCCGTAGGCATTTGCCCGCAATCCAGTGGACCGCCGCTACATTCTGCTGGGCCTCGACATTGTGTCGAACTTCGGGAACAATCCTACACGAGTTAGCATTTTGAACGTTCCAATGGTACGTTCCGGCAGTCCAACGAAAATTGGAAAATTGCAGTTTGTTTTTTGAAAATTGCATTGAGTAAGAAACGAACATGGGGTGGCCGTGAGGTCAAAACTCCCCAGGAATTTCCTGGGGTTTTATGGTTCATGTATGCGTGCTGTTCCTACCGTTCGGAATTTCGAGACCCTGCCTAAGTGGAATGATAGTGACAGAAGCCTAAGTAACCACTTTTTTAAAAAACTCTCTCAACACTGACTTGAACCGATTTCTCCCACCATGTTTGTGTAGCAAAATGTTTTAGACTGAACATGTTTTGCGCCCAATGAATGCTAATACTCAGTTAGCAACTGATACTTTTTGTGTGGCATTCTGCTCTGTTGTACAAGGGGAATTTGTTCACTGATTGAAGGATGGTCATGGTACGACACACGATTGGTTTTTAGATCAACGGGCAAATTCATTCCAATCACCTAAACTTCAATAGATGCATTTCAATATAGAGGTTGCGTGATCCCGGGAAGTTTGTTTCGCAGCCATGTTGGGTACAGCCATGTACAAACTCAATGGCTGGCGCATCGTCTGCTGAATGATTTCCGGTGTCTGTTTGTGCACACAGCATTAGAGAAAGGTCTCAGGTGACGTCACGTGAAACCTCTCTATAGGGTGTCTTCAAAACATTTGTCACAGACAACAAAACCCATGGGAGATGGTGCTACTCCACCCTCCAGAGATGACATGTACATCGTTTTACTCCAGTGAAGTATAGAAAAAGCCCCCTTTCCCACTAAACAAAATCCCCAGGAAATGCCCATAAAAACTTAGTTGACCTATTCACACTTGAATTGGTAACCCTTGCAAACTCCTGGAAAGTTAGCCATTTCCCGGGAAAAAGTTACCCCTACTTGGGAGTAGGATCAAGCCAAGTAACCCATGGGGTTAGCATGCTGAGTGTTCATTCTTCCCAGGAAAATTGCATTGAGTGTGAATCGAACATGGGGTGGCGCTGAGGTCAAAACTCCCCAGGAATTTCTTGGGGTTTTATGTCCCTTGAATTGCCGAGCTGTAATGTGAAAAGGGTGAAAGCTTTCACACACAAATTCCTTTGGGTGGTCGGGTTGGCGTAGTGGTTTCTTTCCTTGCCTTCCACCTCTAGGACCCCGGTTCGAATCCCCAGCTAGAATCCCGCACTGGGGGCACTATGTGGATTGGGTTTTTCAGTCCCTACCTGATTACGTGGGTTTTCCCTGGATTATTTTTCTAGGGTTTTCCTCCCACATCTAAAAACTGAAACTTCCTTCCTTGTCTTCTCTCCACGGGGTTCTTGGCTAGTATAGTGATTAAGTTCGCTTTTCTGAGAATCCTTGGCTTCACAACCAGAATCAATAAATGAAATGAAAAATGAAACCTCAACGTCATCCTCAAGAAAATACGTTTCCTTGCCACAACCCGAACCTGACCCAGCGACGACATCATTGACCATATGTATCCTTCCAAGGTATGTACTTCTCTAAACACTTAGTGCTTATACTTCTTTTTGCCTTTCTTCTTGTTTGGCACTCGACATCGAGGGCAGTACCAATTCTGCTCCTTGGGCTCATCCTTGATACCTACACAGGGCCTGAAAAAAAAAATGTAAATAGAAGGAAAATTTAATGACGGAGTAACAGGTGTGGATTTCACAAAGCGCTAGGACTATTCTTATCTTGAGTTAGGTCGAGTAACTTAACTTGACTTGTAGGACTAGTCGTAAGTTGGGACAAATCCTAAGTTAGGTCCAGCCCAGGCCTGATGCTTTTGCTCTTGTTAAGGACAAGGCGGTTTCTTATTGACAAGGGGCACCTCTTTGAGGAAAACCAGGGATGCCAGAAGCTCTTTGCTCTAGAGCTGGCAAAATATTTTGTGTAATAACAATAATAATAATGAACATTTCTAATGCGTCATATCTGTCAAGAATGACACTCCTGGCGTGATCTACAAGAGCTCTGCTGAAAAGCCTGAAGACAACCCAAAGGCCACAGCTATGATTTGAGAAATGGGTCTGTCCACACTAATGGACCCATTTGAACCCATTTGATAACTTTTGGGCTGTGACTGGGAGGGTACCAAAAAGACAATATTTTGCACTTTATTTTTTGGGGGTACTTTTCTTAGCTGATACTGATTGTGCTTACCAAACAATATAAAAAATGGCAGATTATTTAAGAAATTATAGGGTTGTCTTTAAGACACTTTGTTTGTAACGAGGACAGACATTTTGCATTAGGACTGACTGGAAAGCAATAAGAAAAGTAATTTATAAATTGATTTCCTTAAATATTACTTCATTTAGACCCATGGCCCCTTTTAAAGAGTTATCAGTCAAAACAAACAGAACTTGTAGAATTTAAGTTGGTACAAATGTTAGTTTGTAACATGGACAGACATTTTTGAGATAAACGTCTGTCCATGTTACAAACCTAATATCTTCAAGATAATCCTCTCTAGTTTCTTCAAATCCCACACAGTTGTCTTGGTTTTGCCTGGAAACATTCTTAACAGGGACTGTATTGTAAAGGGAAATTTTTTTTGTGAATTTGTTTTTATTATTACCACTCTCTCTTTATTTGCATTTGATATGTCTGTCCAACATTTCCATGTTACAAACATAACAATCTTGAAGCTTATCCCCTGTTCTTGCTAAAATACAAGGACATTTGTCGTGCTCTTTGGCAAACACAATCCTGAATTGATTTGGAACGTGCATGGAAAACAAGAAAGAAGCCTCTTCCTCTTTTATTTCTACCTCCCATTTTGTTAAAAAATGTCACACTATATGGACCCATTAGTGTGGACAGACCCAAATAGGTTCTAAGAGTTGTTTTTAAAGGAGAGGAAGTGTCTGCTTGTCTGAGTTGGAGTGGGAGGCTGTTCCAAAGAGATGGCTCAGAATGTGAGAAACATCGATCACCCCCAAGAGTGCAAGGGACGTGGAATGTCTAGGAGCAGGCTTATTGAGGAGCGAAGTTGTCTGAGAGGTATGTACAGAGCACAGAGCATATTATGTATGCTGATTACCGGTAACACACATTACAATGTATGGTGTACATGTACAACATTCGCCCGGAGTGTTCACACGTATACCTACTGACTTCCATAATGGTGAGCGTGGCACAGTCGCTGTGTGTGACGTGCGTGCAAGGGGCCAATAGCCAGAAAACTGGCATCCCTGGGAAAATGCAAATTTCTACTGGAAAATTTCAAGGGGCACCAGGGCAGTGACCGGGGGGCATTCGAGGCGATTGCCACTGTTGCCTCCGGTAAGCATCAGACCAAGGGGCACCACGGCGGTGACCGGGGGCATTCGAGGCGATTACCACTGTTGCCTCCGGTAAGCATCAGACCAAGGGGCACCACGGAGGTGACCGGGGGCATTCGAGGCGATTGCCACTGTTGCCTCCGGTAAGCATCAGACCAAGGGGCACCGAGGAGGTGACCGGGGGCATTCGAGGCGATTGCCACTGTTGCCTCCGGTAAGCATCAGACCAAGGGGCACCACGGCGGTGACCGGGGGCATTTGAGGCGATTGCCACTGTTGCCTCCAGTAAGCATCAGACCAAGGGGCACCACGGCGGTGACCAGGGGCATTCGAGGCGATTGCCACTGTTGCCTCCGGTAAGCATCAGACCACATCCCTATTTCATAGAGCTGCTTATGAAGAGGAAATTCTTGCTTAAAGATTTTCTGCTGAGCAGAAATAAGCAGGATACCAGTCAACGATGGTACATGTGACATGGAATTTGGATATAGAGGACACTGTATGACACATGGGAGTCTAGCTTACCAGTGGTACCAATCATCACACGTATCACATCCCACCATTGCACTGCCGTCATCAGGCAGTTTACAGTTTGGACAAATCCAGATCCTCTCTCCTGTGTCACTCTGATAAAACAGAAGCAAAAATACAACAATCTAATGGAAAAAATTCTATCAAACAAAAAATACACCAGGAAATCTTCAAGTCTTTTAAAGTAAACCCATCTGAATTCGAGTAGGGTAAAAAAAACCCAGAATACACTTTGCATAGGTGGCCATCACTCAGGCCAATGAAAACATGCATGCATGTACACGCCATGCACAACTCTCGGCCGATGATAGGTCTTCATTCACCTCAGTGAGGGCGCTGTTTGAACATGTGATGTCATATACACTAATCCGAGCAGTGCTTCCTTTAAAATCAGTGAAGCTGGTAACCTCGCATAAAACGGGATTAACACTCCACACATGACAGTTGGTAGTTGTGAGTTCGAACGAACAGCTACAGCTTCTATCTCTGTGGGTAGTAAGTTTATCAGTTTAGATCTCCCATAAGGCCCATCTTGGGGACCAAATTCAACAAAAGGAGGAACACAGTCTGGCAGGGAGAAACAACACAAAGATAACATTTCTTACCACAACAGTCCCGACGGTCTCCAGAATGACGCTACGCTGGGCGGAGCCTCCCACTGACACACCCCCACCTGCCACGGGAGCACCAGGTGCCTTCTGCGTAGTCGCTGCTTTGCCGCCTCCCTTGGACGTTGCCGGTTTCTCAACGGGGGCCTTCAGAGAAGCTTTCGTCGGGACGGAGATACCCTGACGAGCAGAACAGAATCATCAAGAATAAGGTGAAACTTTGAAGTGAACATTTGCATGATCTAGTTCCAAATTTCATGACACGATAGAGCATATAAAAGTTTTCAAGCAATGAAACAGTTAGTTGGCTACAACAGTTAATGTGAATTGTCCAAATTAAGCACTGACCTTGAGAACACACTCTCGCAATAAGCCATTTGTGCGTTAGATTTGACCAATGTCGGTAACAATGACTTGCTTAGTCACAAGTTACTGCTTAAATTTGAATTCCTCAGACCATAGGGACAGTTGGCTGTGTCACATGATTCTGGGCAAGCTTTTGCGCAGTTATGTAAGAGACGACAAACACCCATACACAATTTTGAATGAGTGTGTATGGCACGATGGTACCAGGGTTTGCTCATCTGGAGGTTGCTACACAAAAGCTTGCCCTGAACCATGTGACATAGCAACTGTCTCTATAGTCTGAGGAATTCAAATTTAATTTGTGGCTTTGGCTTCATTGCCACGTTAATACACGTTGAAGCATAGGAGACCCATAGCAACACCCTTAGCAACAGCCACAGCCAATTGGAACATGGCATAAGAATGGTCTAACAAAAATTAAGTGCATAATGATATGTTATCACACATCTAATGACAGACCTCGCCAACAACCATTCTTTGAAAGTACAACATAGTGAATTCTTGTTGGCTGCTTCTGAGAATGTCTTACCTTAATGGGAGTGGTTGGCTGGGAGGTAACCGATGACACTGCTGGGACACCCTTGGTCGGCTTAGCTATTGCTGAGAAGGCCTTAGAAGCTGCTTTCCTTACCGGGGGTGCAGTCACCGGTATCTTAGGGGTTGGGGGAGACTTGGGCGGAGACGGGGACTTGGGTACTGGCGGGGAACGGGGTGGAGAGGCCACCACCGTTTTCTTGGGCTGTGATGCTTTCTTGGATTGGGATGCCTTCTTGGCAGCTGGCGTCTTCTTGGGCGGGGGGCTGGGAGAGCTGGCTGGAGGGGACGGTGAACGGGGCGGAGGCGTAGGAGAACGTGGGGGCGGTGAAGGGGAGGGTGATTTGCGCCTGGGGGATGGGGACGGTGAGGATGAAGATGATGATGATGAAGAAGATGACGGGATGCGAGTCCTTGCTGGTGGAGGTTTGGGGTTTTCTGATAGCTTCTTGATAAATCTACAATCAGATAAATTGAAAAATACTTTGATATTTGATAAATGAAAGAAATAACATCTGCCCTCATATTATTGTTTTGCATAATAATGGCGATTTGCTAGTCTGCAATAGACCACATGATGGCAATTAAGTAGGCTGCCAACGTGTAGAGGTCAAAAGGAGGTTGCTCATTGGCCCATCATATGCACCATGCATACAATTTTGTGCATTTCCATTATTTCATCATTGGTTTACCTCTAAGATGGTAGCTTGATGACGCTAATGGAAAAGTCTATAGGATGTTATGTGTTGAATACATCTGTACAGCTCACAGTTCATCATTTTAGGAATACTTTAGTATTTAAAAACTGCTGTCTAGTTTAAAATATTGAGTCAAAAAACTGAATCGGTTTTGGCACAGAAAGCTGGCAAGCTGGCACTGCCAGTCTCTCTTCTGTTTTCAGTACGGAAATGGTTACCAATTTAAATTGGGTAATAGGTTGGGACACGGTGGCACCCAGTGTCATGCCAGTGCAACAAGGTCATAATTCAGTCTGGGAAAGTATTGTATCCTGTACAATTGAAAGCGTTAATTTTACTCCGCGCACCAGGGTTGTGTCTGATTCTCACCCAGTGGCTTTGCACATATACACATGGAGATTTTTTATAAAAAAGATACAAGCTCACTGCATTTCCAAAACCATGTGATTACAACTGGGTTTTGAACGACCGTGTGGCGTTGAGGCAAATATATTGGGTCCGTAAAGACTGGTTTATAGTCCGTCGTGCGATGGTTGCAAGGCTGTAAAAATTGACGAGCGGCGCAGTTTCTAGTCGACGCTGATGCCTCAGCCACCATGGACTGCAATGAAAATAGACTGGTTCCTGGTTCCTTCATAATTTTCGTTCTGACTGAATACAGGGACCGGTAGTGGGTAATGGAAATTAGCATACACCTGGCAGATTTCCACCAGGTATATGCTAATTAGAATGAGCATATATGTCTACGTAATCCCATAATGCAATACGGCCTTACACAAAACGTGATGGACACAGAATCTCCCATCGTGCAGACCATGGAGGTAGAAATTATGCTAGTTAAGATGTTCTTCTAAAGTTAGCTTGAATTTTGATGTAGAAGGTTGGTTCACTATATGTCCGGGTGAACGGTTACGATGCACACGTGTGCTAGAGTCAAACAACAACATGCACACGTCACGAGCATAGCAAATGTCATCTCTAAAACTAGAAAAATACTACTACGTCCGCCCAATCCAGGGCCTATCAAAAGCGCCACATCGGTAGTTGCTATTTACAGACAAAAAGTCCCTATTTACAGACAAGAGAATGATGTAGGGACCGGGAACCAGTCTACAATGAAAAGGCTCAGTATCTAGCGTTCACAGCGTCCTGCGATTATCATCACGTCACCGACTATAAACCAGCCTTAAGGCATTGTGTCTTCAAAGAGAACCATACTTTGTTAAATTATTATTATTCAACTCCACTGAGCACTACTCACATTTTTGTGGCCTCTCCACTTGATGATGCACCACCCATCCTTAGCGTTATCTTGGGCACTGTTAACTAAAATTAAAACCAAAACAAAGTGGACAATCATTACTGGATGTGCTTTTTTCTGCAAACGCACTAAAGTCACTAGGCAAGACAACTTGTTATACATATGAACCAGTAATGCCTCAAAACTGCTCCAAGTTTTTGGCATGGCATGATATATAAAACTAGCATATAAATCCTTTTCATTTGATTGGTCGAACATGCATTAGGTGTTACTCATTTATATCAGCGTTGTTCCAAAAATCATCACGCCCCTCCCGTTTGTTTTTTGGTGAAGTATGTCGCAATGTGATAAGGATGGCATCGAGCATGTGTGTACATCAGAGTAGTGTGTACACACTTCCACATAGCTCATGCATAGTTTGGGTACAAGCCTGTCGTAGTGAGCACCAAGTGAACACCAAGTGATGCGAGTTGTATTGCAATATACAAATACTGACTAATTTGAGTGCTACGGTTAAAACTATGACTCCCAAGGTGATCCCCCGAGAATTAATAGAACGCTCCAGGGATCACCCAGGTAAAAACAGTCACTGTTTGGTTTATAACACCGCATACACAGATTCTGCCTGGATGTCTAGGTACCAAGAAGCTGCCATTGCTACAGGAATAGTCCATTGGTTGCTAGGGGTGTAGTGCACTGATTGCTAAGGGTATAGTACATTAGTTGCTATGGGTATAGTACAAAGGTTGCTACAGGTGTAGTGCACCGATTGCTAAGGGTATAGTACATTGGTTGCAATGGGTATAGTCCATTGGTTGCTATGGGTATAGTACATTGGTTGCTACGGGTGCAGATCACTGATTGTTAAGGGTATAGTACATTGGTTGCTATGGGTGTAGTACATTGGTTGCTATGGGTATAGTACATTGGTTGCTACAGGTATAGTACATTGGTTGCTATGGGTATAGTACACTGGTTGCTACGGGTATAGTGCGCCTCATTTGCACCGCTTTCTAGTGTGCCATGTTTGCACCGCTTTCTAGTAAAAATCAGATTATCATGTGACGCACTCTAAACCAATCACAAGGCAGAATCTTTGTATGGGGTGTTGTAATTTTTATTATATTATGGGGGTCGTAATTTTAACCATAGCACGAGAATGAGTTAATATTTGTATGCTATGCAAAGGTACATGTGTAAGGAGACGGATTGATGGATTACCTTAGCTGTTTTCTCAGATGGTTCCTCTGATGAGCTTTTGTCATCCTTCCCTCTCTTCACTCCAGTATTGGTGTTTCCATCTTTCTTCTTGGCCTTCTTGAGAGACTCCCTGGCTGCCTTCACCTTGGCCTTTCTCTCCTTGTCCTTCCGCTTCTTCTTCTGATTCATCTTGTCCTTCTGTTGCTTCTCGTCCGCCTTGTCCCGGCTTGGACTGCTGGAGGCGCTCTCCGACTGCGACACCAGACGCACCTTCATGGATTTGGGATTCTTGGTGATGATGTTGAGCTTGGCAATGGCCGGCTGCTTCTGAGAGTCCATCTCCGTTTCTCCGTCCGGTGAGCATGGCCTCTTAACGCCCAACTCTTGCAATTTCCGTTTCTTCTCCATTTTTTTCTTTTTCAGTTTGTCTTTTTTCAATTGGTCCTTTTTCCGTTTTGAACGCTCCTTCTTCGACACTTTACCGACGGACTTGTCATCGCTGGACTTCTTAATTTTGTCTTTCTTCTCTTTACTCTCCCTCTTATCTTTTGCATCAGACTTATCTGTTTTGATGAGAAGTTTTAGTGCTTGCCCTGGTGATGTACCCATCTTAATCGCAGATGTTGTAGCCCCTTCACTTTCCCGCCAGGCATGTTTAAATAACAGCTTCGGGGGTAAAGATTGCCCTTTACTACTCGACTTCTCCTGAGCAGTTTTGTTTGCCATATCAAGAAGTCCACCCTTACCCTTCTCCAAGTTTTTATCTTTACCCTTCTCTTTGATTTTTTCCTTGCCCTTCTCTTTAGTCCTCTCTTTTTCATCTTTACCATTCTTTTTACCGGGTTTAGCGTCACTACTTCGAGCCATTTTGGATATCACGGACTCGATAGTGTCGTTAATGCTGGCTTCATTTGCCACTACCTCCTCTTCGTCGTCAACTATTAACCGCGCCGATGGGAGGACAGCTTTCGACGGGTCGGGCAACTCTCCGCACGGATCAAACGTCTTGGAGGGTCTGGGCTTTGTGTCCTCATCTTCAAAGTCATAAACGTCCAAAGCCGATGGTTTCTTTGGGCTGGGGCTCTTGTCGTCGTCACTATGGTGCGTGGGCGTGATCGGGGGAGTTTCTGCTTGCTTCTTAGTTGTGATCAGTAACGTTCCGATATTAGGTCCAGTCACTTTAATACTCTTGCTACCCGATGGCATTAACTCCTTCACTTTGTCCATGATAACTACAGCTGGACTCTTTGGCTTCACTTGAAACACAGACGGCGCACCACTTGGCGAGAAAAACAGATGCTTAGGGGATTTGGGTTTCGGCTTCGGTGGGGTGATACCCTTGGCTTTTGACGATTTGGGATCAATATTACCACTTGGTCGAGGAGATTTGGGGACTTTAGTCAGCAGCCCGTCCATCTTCGTATCTAGTTTTGAGAGAGGAGTTTGGGGAAGACCACTCCTACGTTCCACTAATGGCTTACGGGGAGGGGTGGTGGCAACAGGGAGCCTTCCTTCTCGCTTGGGTGTGATTTCACCATTGATACCCATGGATATTGCAGTCAGCTCGCGGGGTGTGCCGTCGTCCATCAGCCGGAGTCGCTTGTAGGCAAAATCGCTGGAGGGACTTAGAAGATCACGCTTGTCACCTCGCGGGGAGTTGGGACTCATGAGGGGAGTGTGTGGCTCGTAGCCGTCGATGTCGATTGACATCCGAGAGGAATGTGAAAGGTCCATTGCATCAAGACCTTCACCGAATTCTACACAAATGGACACAAATAAAAAAAATTATATCCATGGGAATTGCAGAATTTAGCAGGTTATTAATCACATTAACAGCTTCCTTTTTAACCAGTTCGCGTCGGGGATCTTTCATTTGTTCCCGTCCTGATGAGATTATTTTCTTGGAATTGCCGGAATCATTTTTCTTTGAGAGTACCGCTGGCACAAAGAAACCCTGACTTGACAAAGCTAAGAGAACAAAGATTAAGCACCTAGATTTTTTGTTTCTCTATCAAGAAAATATCATATTCACGCACCGTGAATCGTAAAACCTCAGGATTGGTCCTGAGACCGGCACCAAGGCTGGAGTCTTGGTTCACTCAGACTCACCTCCATTGAGCCGAAATACAATGATCTACAAAGGTGGAAGCCTTTCGATGTCTCGTAACCCCTTCTTTGAACACAAGGCCAAAGGTTTGGAATTGGAGATTACACAATAACCCCCGCATAATGGGTGAGTTTCAGCATAAGTTCCAGTACACCTCGTCCCCTTTATGTGGTTGAAAATCAGAACTGATAATCGCGGATACACAAAAGTGGCCCTGTCGCACCAATTAGAAGTTTGGAACTAGATACCAGAATCTGATACCAACTGGCACCATCCAAGTTTACTAACTACCCTCTGCTACGTGTTATGTCAACTAGTATGATTACAAACCCCCCAGTGATGTCCACTAACTACCTAGGTGTACCTACCCCCTGCAATGTCGACTAATGGTGGCATGTGCTCTGGGATGTACTCCAACCTCTCCCTGCAGTCTTTGCTCCCTGGCTGGGGGATCTGGAGATTGTTCCTCTTGGGGATCGGGAAGGAGGGAAGCGGATGAGCGAAGGGGATGGGTTCAACCTCTTTGAGGTATGTCTCCAGCTCGTTTAGGCGGACACGCATGTGGGAGAACGTCAGACCGACATCATCCAGGTTGGGATCAGTGCGACCATCTTGTTATGAAAAAAAAAATAAAAATTCAAATAAAATTATGTCATACAAATACTACTAGCCCTCCTTTGATCAGTGTGTTTTTTGACCAAATCAACCCATGCCCCAAAATGCCAATACGGTGGCATTTTGAGGCACACACATACTTATTCACAGATTACAGCCATTGCAAAAGGTGCTTCAATAAGAGTGGTAAATTGGAGAAGCCACCCAAAAAAATGTTGGAAGAGACAAGGTCCTCAACCTTGGTCAATTTCTGCAGTGGCAATCTGTGGCAATGATTGATCACGCATACAAATACAGCATGAGGAAAGTGTGGCATGGGTTTCTTCACCATTGTATGGAAGACTTTGAGAGGAATAATGCATGTATAGGAAGGTTTAAAACAACAGATTTTACATGTTTGCTTTCAACAATTTCCTTTCACAATGCACAATTGCTTGTTGTGGGTTCTTTTGTGAAGGCTGCACAGACAATAAAAATTTGGTTCTCCGTGTGTGGCATGGTGTACTCCCACCTCCTCCTGTTGTGTCTTCGTTGTGTTCTGGGAATCTCAGGAATTTTTTAAAGGACCTTCGGGGGTTGGGGGGGGGGTATTTCTGTACAAGAGGGGAAGAGTGTCTTAGAGTACTGAACCAATTTACCTGACGTCATCATCACAGTAATCTTGGTTACCCCGTGTAGTGCGCACTTTGCACGTTAACCAGACAGTAGCCGCATGTGACGTCAGAGCAACTGGTCAATTTAGGAACATTTGGTGGGGGTAGGGGGGGGGCCTTCCTCTACCACATATCGGGCATGGTATAGATAAGTTATAGCCATAGAGCTATAAACTAGAGCGCTAACTCTACATTGTATATGCACAACCGTTTTGAAGTCACGCTGCACGCAGACATGTTTAGTCATTGTGCATTTGCCCGCGGGTATTCTGCATGTCTTGCGTGCGCGCGTGTACGGCTGCACGACGCTACTCAAGCACGTGTCACAATGCAGCTTGAAAACAGGACGCGACGATCGAGGGGTGAGGAGATATGCCGGCACCAAAGAGACAGCTCCATGGCCGGCACTGACGAGAAATAACAATAACAATTTTGACTGTATAAAGACATTAAGTAAAAATATAAGTAAATGTAGGCTATATCGTGAATCTTAGACAGTTCAGGCTAAATGTTTCTTTCTTTGAGTAAATGGTGCAAAGTTCTTCCCTTCACTGCAGAAAATCAAGCAATGCAAGAAATTAAAAAAAATCGAGCACATGCAGTACTAGATACGCGTGCGTTGAGATTAAATCACGCTCATTAACTGATTGCGCGTCTTATTCCTGGTATAAGTGATTCCATAACAGAAGGAAAAGGAATAAAGCAGTGGTATGCAAATAGCCATAACCCAGCCGTACAAGATTTCAAGTTTTCCATAGGTTTGTACACAAACATGGATGCGCCCGGCTGGCTTCAACGTACCAACAATGCTAGCGCTCTAGTCAATATAGCTCTATGGTTATAGCATGACTGGAAGACTTTTAGAACCCAATAAGCCTTCTAGTGTATAAATAGTGCTTTTCTTAGTCAACGTTTAGCAAACCAAAGTACAGTGTATCATTTACTTGAACTAATGATGGAATCTCGTCACTAAGTCATTTTTCTACTGATTTTGGCAATAATTATTTTAGAATGGTGAAGGTTGAGGGTTGGTGTCCTATATTCAGAATTGGTTCTGCTGAACTCAGGGGAATAACATAGCATACAGCGTTCTCCCTTAACAGTGGTCCGCTGGCCAAATGCCAGTTAAAACACCTGAGGACCAGTGAAAATTCTCTCCCAGTGGTCCGGCTGGCTACTTCAGTGTTAAAACACGTCCCTATTTAGTATGAAATATGGACCAGTGAAAATGCTGATGGACCAGTGAAATGACAAACCAACTAGTCCTGCCGGCTAGTTTTAAAAAAAGTAACTTTCACGGCTGGACAATTTAAAATGACTAGTACCGGCCCTCATCAACTCAAATCACACACAAGCTTGACTTACATTGTTCAGCGTAGCGGTGCGAATGTTTTGCTAGATGTTCCAGGTACCTCTGCAAGACGTCTGTCAGAAGGTCGCACGGCGTTGTATGTACAGCGTGCCACCCCAGTCCCTGGCACAGCTGGGCTACTGCAACCTTCAAAAGACTACGGCAGTATTCGTCTGCCATACTGGCTCAATCTATAACATCAGCTGGAAGAGAAAATGAAAATCAATTTAGAATGATTAGTAACAGGCTTGATACTTCACGGAGGCAATGGAGGTAATTGCCTCCATCACCCCTGGTCATTGCCTAGATGCCCTTAAAATGTTCCAATAGAAATTTACAATTTGCTCATAGAGGTGCCCTTTATCAAGAAGAATATGCCTTGATGCCCTTTCCCTTTCAAGAACGAAGCAATCAGGCCTGTGGTAGCTATCAGAAAATCCACATTTTGATTTTGATTTTGGAGGCCTACTTGGTATACAGTTGCCACAGATTCCTTCTGAAAAGCTGTCAGTTTCCAAAATACTGTGTTTGCTTGAGTATTTCCTTATGTCATGTATGTTCTTAATTAAGACTAGTTTGTAGTCGGTGGCACGATGGTTGCAGGGCAGTAAAATTGACGCGCGACACTGTTTATAGTCGACACTGACCCCTCAGCGCCCATAGACTGCACTGAAAAGGCTCAGCATCCAGTGTTCACAGTGCCAGCGATTATCATCGAGCGACCAACTATAAACCATCCTTTAGACTGCTTCCTTACTGGACATGTGGCACTACTGGACACTACAAAATAAACAAAAAGTATAAATGATACCATCTTAGATAATACATTTGCACCCACACATGAAAATGAATAGGCCTATTTCTTTAAAACTGGAGGATTAGAATTAATCCCAAATTAATCCTAACCAACCAAAATCCATCTAATGGTTTTGCTTGATTTTGAAGGATTTGGACTGGTAATGGATCCCAAGCCACCAAGCGTTACTCTTGCATGCCTGAAACTTTACGGAGGGAACAAAGGCAATCACCTCTATGTCCCTGGTCCTCAGGCCTGATCTTTCACAGAGGCAATTTCCTACGTTACCACTGGTCATTGCCTTGGTGCCCTTGAAATGTTCCAGGACAAATTTACAATTTCCTCATAGAGGTGCCCTTTATATCAGGAAGAAAATGCCTGGGTGCCCTTGCCCTTTCAAGAACGAAGAAATCAGGTCCGTTAACCTCCCATGATTTATCATGGTATCATGATATAGATCATCCACTCAACAAGTGAGGGGGATTGTGTTATCGTGATACGTGACTGCCTGGCTTATAATAAACCTACAATGGTATCATGATACGTGACCGACCACTTACAAGCTACAGTGGCTAGTGGAATCAGGTACTGCTAACTAGTACTAGAATTTAAAATCTAAGTAGAAAAGTCTGCCATTGAATTGAACTTTGCCAATGTTCAATTCAACAGCAGGCGTCATGGAGATTATTGTCATGATGGTGGATTCCACTGGTGGATTCATATAGCCTAAGCATGCTAAGGGGTAAGGCCAGCACGGTAAGGCCAGCTATAACGTAGCCAGGCCTGGGCAAACAAACAAAAAGAATTGCCAAAATTGACAGTAGAAGTGAACAAAAGCCTAATTAATCCTGGTCCCTGGTCTAACTGTAAACTGAGTAAAAGTGTAAAAAAAAAAGTTAGTAACTACATAAATTTACAAAATTGTGTTAACCTGAAAACCTGAATCCAAAAAATTAAATTCAATATTCATTCACACACAAAAAATTCTTTTGTAATTTATGTATCAGAAAAAAGGGTACACATTTTACAATTTGTCTCGTTTTTATATCATGCACTTTTATGAAACGAAGTGTGACATGAATCATTTGATAATTTTACACGGATTATAAAAATATATGGAAAGATGTAGAATTCTGGTTTCGCCATATGTTTGTACGTTGATTTGTTTTTCCATTGGCCTACACACTATATTCACAGTCCACACTGCAAAATAAAAATACATTCATTTAATGCAATGATTTGCCAAATAAAACTGGTTTGCGAATGCCTTGTTACAACATATTGAAGTACATTATACTTAAACAAATTAACTGTGCATGCATTGTTCTTACCCGAATGAAAATGTCTTCATTCGACACCAAAATTTTCTATTTCGGCAAAACAAAATTGCAGCTAATTGACGGCAAAGGCGCCATCACCGCCGTCAAAAGATCACTAGTGCAACGTTGAGGGCGCTGTCATGCAGAAAATATTATTTTATCAATCATCAACAAGATCGTGATCGTCAACACATGCAAGATTCTGAAAGATTGTTTCTTATTTAACTTTTGCTTTTTAGGTCTTCCAGCTTTTGGCAAAGCCGTCAACGAAAATGACAGATGAAAGGTAAGTTTTAAATGTGAAAACAAATAAAGATGGCTTTAATTACCCCTCTTCCATTTTGTCTTCCGGTTGGAGGACACTGAAATGAAAGTGAAATCTTGATCAATCAATGGACCTTGGGTCCTTTATGCGTCTGACGTCATGAGTCCCATAGAGATATGTACAAGCAGCGCCCTCACTGAGGTCAAAACGGCCGTAAGTTTACTGTAGGAAAACAGCTGAGCATATAACCCTCTATTGATTGACCATCTTGATGACATGATCATGATGATTTAGTTACGAGTTGATGCATGGATGGTGGTAACCCTCAATCCTGCCTACCCGGCCTCTAGGACCGGACGGGGACCGTCGTCGGGGAAGGGTGTGTGATCATTGCACTTGAACCCAACTGAACTACATCGGATTTCTCAGACACACGGTAAACAATCACACAAGTCATTTAGACCTCTACTTACAATACTAGTCCAACTTCTTCAAAGTTCAATCCAATCAAATCAAGGAGGGTGGGTTGGTCATACGTACATATGGTCATTGATTGGGAGTTTGACTCCTCATCTTTGCAGCAGTGCAGTAGCATAGCCAGAAAGGGCAGGGGGCAGGGGTGAGAGCCCCCCCCCACCACCACTCAGAACCTTACCCCCCCCCCCAAATGAGATTAAAAAAATGCATGAATGAATGGTTCAAAGACACATTAAATAGCACCCCCCCCTAATTATGTATTTACCCACTATTTATATGGCTAGGTTTGGGGGATCTTTTGACGTCACTTGTAATACTTCTAAAAATTATTTAAACAATCAACTGGTGATGTAGAATAGAATAAGAATAAGAATGGTGGCTCAAGCTGTTATTGTTAGGATTTTAATTTTTTTTTTTTAATAAAAAATGAAAGTAATAATCTTATTAATCAGTTTTGATCTAATTAATCAGTATTTTAAGGTCAAAAACTATTTCTTTTGTTCATATGAACTTTGTCATGATGCTATTACTCGGCTTACAACACATGCAACTACTACCATCCGTGGTAAAAATGCTTGTTATATTATTTTTTAATTACTGGTAAAAATCATACGAATGGAATATAATTTTATTTTGTTGTGGATTTTGCAATTTTTCTTTAGTGTTGCCATGGAAACCAGCAGGGCAGCCGAGCAAGATTGGCCGGGGAGGTGGGCTCATCTCCGAAAGTTGTTGGAGAGAAGTGGCCCTTTTGCCCATCCAGATTTTGAACCTAGTCCAGAGGTAAATGGATCCCCAGTGATATCCCTAAAAACTTCTTTTTTTAAAAAAATCTTCATGTCGTTGAGAGAAAAAGCTAGTAGCTAGATCAAGGCACTTTAAAACATCATCCCTTTTCATGAGGCATACTTTAACCAATCCACAAACTTTCTCAACTCCCTGGGGAGCATACAACACCAAGCTGCTTATATTAGTGTTAATAAGGGATGCATCCAACATAAAACTGTCTCAGCCCTCGCATTTATGCACCTGGGTGAAGAGGAACTATTTATGGTTAAAAGTGTCTTGCTCAGGGACACGAGTGTTCATGGCTGAGATTCAGACTTTACACTCTGATGATCAGGCCACAGAACCCGAGTTCGATGCGCTACAGTGCATGATCCACGACATGCAGTCATTAAAGTTAACCATAATTTTGTCTTTTGTTTCCCACACTGTCTTCTCAGATTCTTGACTTCATGCTGAATAATTGTAAAATTTTGGTGGTTGGAGCAGGAGGCTTAGGATGTGAAGTCCTGAAGGGTTTGGTAAGCTTCTCAGCTAATCACTAGCCACTCTAAAACCATCAAAATACAAAGAAAGTTTGGTTTTATTATTTTTTTTTATGCATTTCGCCCATCACAAGGCCCAAAGGCCACTCGAGGTGTTGGCTACTTTTTTTGAAGGGATGGAAACCTGCCCCAATGCGCAGAAACAAGACATGGGGAGATATAAACGCAAGTCTCTTCACAGCACAGCTAAGAACAGGGAGGGGTAAATGAATCCGTTGCAAGACAAACACAACTGCCTCTTCCCCTATTTCGAAGCAATTATAGTTAAGTGTCTTGCTCAAGGACTTAAGTGTCATGACCGGGATTCAAACCCACATCCTGATGACTCAGCCAGCAGAGCTAGAGTCCGATGCACTAAACCGCTCGGTCATGACACGCTACACTACGAGTGCTACTGAACCATTATTGTTATTTTAATCTTTATTCATGGTTTATTTAAATACCTTTTCAGTGGCAGCCAGGGTCTGAATTAGAGACAAATAAACAGTGGTTCTTAAGAATAAAAAAATCTAAAAAGCAATTAGATAAATTACAAATTTCAATAATCAACAATTTTCAATTTTAACACATTTTTTGACATAAGTTTTAAGAAAAAACAAACAAATTAATGCAATAAGAAAAGAAACAAGTCAATACCAAAATAAAATTTAATTTGTTACTGACTCTTGATTGCAGGCTCTGATGGGTTTCCGTCAAATTGATGTTATTGACATGGACACTATAGACTTATCCAACCTCAATAGGCAATTTCTATTCAGGTAAGATGTCAAAAGTCAATTTCATTGACAAGTGAAAAGTCGGTGTTTGTGGACGCAGACAAATTATGCTCTTATAAAAAATGTGGGCATATTTCACAGGTTGGCATGGAATTTTTGCTTGTGCACTTGCATGCTTACTAAACATTCTTTGCTGACATAGTGGAGAAATTTGCCACTCCCCCTGTAGGTGGAAAATAGACCCATCCATTAAGCCCCGCCCCCTAAACATATTGACCAATCACAGCATTGGTTACATCACCACTGTACACGTGGGCAGCATATTGTGCATCTCTTCAATGCCACACTGCACAACATGAACGTGTGCGATATAAGGACGCGATCACATGTTTACATTTCTATTGAGATATATACACCGTGAATTGCAAAACCTCGGCCATGAGCCAAGGCTGGATCCCCGCTTCAGTCTGACTTACCTCCATTGAGCTGGAATACAATATAAACAACGCTGGAAGCCTCTAGTTGTCTCATAACAAAAGAACAAAGGTCTGGAATCGGGGATTACACAATAAATGAGCGAAAATCAGCAAAATATTCAAGACAATCTCTTTGCGTGGGTGCAACGAAGCGTTGCATGGTGAGTGCATACAGTGTGCCCGCTCCGAAACAAAATGTCCACCAAAAAGGCGACCTTTGATCCGGTATTCCGATTTTACACAATGGCATGTTTAAACGTCACCTGTTTGCTGACTCGGACAAAATTGGCGTGTACACATGACATCTGGTGTCTGTCGGTTAACAGTGGTCCATCAGCCAAACGCTAGTTAAAACACCCGATGAGGACCAGTCAAAAATCCTCTCCGAGAAGGGTTCCAGCTGGCTGGTTCAGTGTAGAAAAATGTCCCTATCTAATATAAAATATGGACTAATGAAGAAGCTGCAGACTAGTGAAGTGACAAGCTACCTCTAGTCCCACTAGATACTGAAAAAGCTAACGGCAAACCCTGAGTCTTCACCGAACTGTTGTTTTTCTTATTGTACAGATTGAAGGACGTCGGTAAAGCCAAGGCTAATGTTGCAGCAGACTTCATCAACACAAGAATACCTGGCTGCAATGTCACTCCGTATCCTTTACACGTAGATTAAAAAAAGAAGGAAAAAAAAAGAAGCAAAAAACGCTCAACAAATTTGACATCTTAGTGTAGCAATCTGCAACTTTCCCAGAGTCTACAAGGTACCTACCTACTAGTTTTTCATCAGTTGCCAGTTAAGTTGTTCATAGACCCTTATGTGTATGACACTACTATGAGCATGTAGTAAATCAAGGGGCGCCCTCACCCAGAGGTAAAAAAAGCTACTGCGCATGTTGGATGCTGCGTTCGACCTCAAAGATGGCGACGAATGCATGAGGTCTATTGTATGTGGAAACAGGTTTTACTTTTCCCCACCGATCAAGAACAGGGACTTTCCATTGTTGTTAATTATGACATCCTTAATAATTCACCCTCTCAGACATTTTAAAAAGATACAGGATTATGACGATACATTTTATAGACGTAAGTAAAGTATTGCTGCCTGTAGATATTCTTCCGATTTTAATGAAATGTCTGAAATTATTTCTGAAAGTCTAAAATGTCTGAAAGTATGTAAGCTTGATTAGAATATTTATTTTTGTGGAAAGAGTCAAATATCATGCCTGCTGTAATGTAGTGGTTATGCTTCTCAAGACTTTCAACCCTTATCCAGAAGTATTTGATTATTTTCAGAGTTTCACATCGTGGTTAATGGTTTGGACTCGATCATCGCAAGACGCTGGATGAATAGTATGATGGTAAGTTACAATCAAATCAAGGACTGCCTTGTTACTTAAAATTGTGTTCAGTTTGTTTCGGTGTTCAGGATTTACTTTTTACCCTGTTATGCAGTGGCCGAGCGGTCTGGTGCATCAAACTCAAGTTCTGATAGCTGAGTCATCAGAGTGTGGGTTCGAATCCTGGTTGTGACCCTTGTGTTGTTGAGCAACACGCTTAGCTATAATTGCTTCTCGTCATCCAGGAACAAATGGGTACATGTGAGGGCAGATCTTTTGATTAATTGAGCTTGATGAGCTACAAATTTGCGGTTGTCATATTGGGGCGTGTCGTGGCCAAGCGGATAAGAACACCAGACTCAAGCTCTGGTGTTTCTGGTCAGCAGAGTGTGGGTTCGAGTCCCGGTCGTGACACTTGTGTCCGTAAGCAAGACACTTAACCATTATTGCTAGCGTCCTTCGGATGGGACGCAAAGCCATAGGTCCCATGTGTTGTGTAATGCACATAAAAGATAACCCAGTGCACTTATCGCAAAGAGAAGGGGTTCACCCCGGTGTTGCTGGTTTGATCAGCTGCAGATTACGCCACAGCACCTTGTAAATCATTACATGGTGCTATGTAAAGGAACAGGTCTCACACTTCAAAAATGTAACTCCGCATACCTTGCAGGAAAAATTACTGAGGGCTTTGGGACGCCCATCGGGTGTGATAAAGCGCTATATAAGAACTGCGTATTATTATTATTACATTTGGTAGTACAGGGTGGAGGGTAGGTCTTCAAACTGGGTCACTTCTCTAGGCAACAAGTGAATTTATCCGAACACCGAAGCTGGTACCACAGGCACAGTGCTTCCTGTGCTTAATTGCTATAGACCTTTATCATGCTGCCACCATCTTGGTCATGTTTCCTGTATCCAGTAAAAGTAATAGATGCTAATTTTCATTGTACAAAAAGGAACCAGACTATTTGCCCTTCCAGCCTCGGTTTGGTTACATTGGTTTGAATTGGAGAAAATCAAGATGTCCGCACCATGATAAAGGTCTATTGATATCACTGATGTTGCACTGTCCATTTTGTTTGTCTGTTATAGTTGAGCTTATTGAATTATGAAGATGGCGCCGTTGACCCAACATCCATCGTACCAATGGTTGACGGAGGAACGGAAGGGTTCAAGGGAAACGCCCGTGTTATCTTACCGGGAATGACAGCTTGTATCGAGTGTACACTGGAACTCTACCCACCGCAGGTAAGGAACAATTGGAGATTTTTTGGGGATGCTAGGGCCAAGTTCACACAAGGACCATTTGTCGACTGGTGGGCACCAGGCAATATCGGCCTCTAGTCGACAATTGGTCCTTGTGTGAACTTGGCCTAGGTGGCAGCAGAGTTAGTAGGTACATCCGCTATTCTTGGTAGTGTGTGCACTTTCAGAACTAAGTAAACAATTGAACTTTACCTGGTAAGTCTGCTGCCACCTAGTGTTCCAAAGTTTTCATTTGACTGAGGAGTGGAAGGGTTTATAGGAAATGTATTGCAAATCTTCTTTTTTATAATTCTTGTGAAAATTTATTAATAAATAGTGTTCCTGGTTTGATCGGCTGCAGATTGCCAGCACTTTGTAAACCGATACATGAAGGAACAGGCCTCATACTTAAAAACGGAACTCCGCATACCTTGCAGGAAAAAACACTGAGCGCTTTGAGACGCCCATCGAGTGTGATGAAACGATATATAAGAACTGCGTAATATTGTTATTATTGATTGAGGAATGGAAGGGTTTTCAGGAAAAGTATTCAAGTCTTTTTTATATAATTCTTGTGAAAATTTATTCATATTTAGTTCACCTGGTACCGGAGATTGTTTATTTGCCGGGTAAAACTGCATTTCCCCCACAAATTATCAATAGGTTATTGGGTTTTAATTATTACTTGACCGCTTGTTTTAGATGATGCTTATTTTTACAGACACAAATTTTTACCTTCTACAATTTCCAGATCAATTTTCCGATGTGCACCATCGCTCACACGCCAAGACTACCAGAGCATTGTATTGAATATGTCAAAGTTTTACTCTGGCCTCAGGAACATCCGTTTGGGAGTAAGTCAAAATCAACTTAGTTCATTCATTTAAGAGATTTTGTTCACCAATTGAATGCTAGAATTGAACTAATGTATGACCCTATTTGATTTGTAACAAAATCAGTACCACGACTGTTTTCACAAAATGGCGAATCCATCCTTAACCAAGTGTCCATTTTTTAAGAAAAATGGCGGTTGAAGTTTTTGGACGGTTTCGCCACTTTGACTGAGTTGACTACAACTCATAAATTCTCTTTGTGTTTTTTTTCCGTTACCAAGACGATGTAGCTATTGATGGTGATGATCCAACACACATTCAGTGGATATTTGAAAAAGCGCAAGAAAGAGCGGATCAATTCAACATCATGGGAGTGACATACAGGCTAACACAAGGTGAGACAACTAGGGTAAGGGAAATGGTGAGACAGTCACGGTAAAGGATAAGGTGAAACAATTAGCCCTTCCCACGAGATATGCTAATTACATTCACGCATGCGTACAGACACTATTGTTGGGAAAACGCCATAGGGTTGTGCACTAGCCAGACGCACGAATGCGTATGCGTCACGCAACCATCAGCCCTGTACAAAAAGCGCGATGTTCCCCCATTTTGCCAACCAGTAGTGTTAGTGCGCGCACGATGTGCAATTTACATATTTCATGGGAAGGGTCTATTGCAGTCTGTGAAATTTGACAAAGTGACTGACAGAAACAACGTGGTATAATTGGGTTGAGATGGGAGGATATATTTGATGGGGCAATCGGGTTGACATTTACAGTTGTTGGCCCTGTTAGACTTGGTTTCATTTTTAGCGGATTTCACAAACTAGCAGAATTTTTTTTCAAATATTTTTTTTAAGCAAACCAATTCACTAATGTTGATAAAATGATAAAGACTGAGTTCCATTACTTGAAAATAAAATGAAGGCCCTGTGTTTTGAGAACATTATTTCAAGAGATGTACCTACGTCATGAACTGTTTCTGGTTACCGACCCGTTTTTGCGTAGCTCTCGGAAATCGTTTTGGTCTGTAAATGTTACGCCAGAAACTTGTTTGTGGTCAGGGTCACCCAAACACGCCCCAGCATTTCAAGTCACATATTCAATTCAAATTCACATTTATTTCCATACTTCAATGAAAAAAAACGTCAAGTCCATGTAACTATGGAGTAAAGCAAAAAATTAACATTAAGTAGCAGTAAGCAGGATAAATGTAATAAAGTATGAGGCTGTTTTGATAAGCAGAAGCTTGTAAAAAACAGCCAGACCTACAAACAAACAAATAATTAAACAAACAAAACAAACAGACAGACACGCAAACTAAAGGACAGACAGACACAAGACATGACAGCTACTCTGACACAAGATACATAATATAGATCAGAGATGATACAACGAATATTCATTCAGAAAAACATAATTTTGAAAAAATTTTGTCAATTTAACGTATTAGTTATGATCAAATGCCTTCTACTGACTGATTGTGTTTTCACTGTCAATGTATAACCAGGTGTCGTAAAGCATATTATACCAGCCGTTGCATCTACTAATGCAACACTAGCTGCACAGTGTGTAACGGAAGCGTTCAAGATTGCATCAAGGTAAGTGGACTTTCAATTTGTATTGTACATTTTTGCTATTGAATTTTCAACTTTTACAAATATTTTCTCAGCGAACATGGACATACTGTGTGAGTCGGATTTATCTGGGATACTGATTTTAGCCCTTCAGTCCTCAAACTGCCTGCAACCGCCCTGCCTGTTACTCCTGAAACTGCCCGCAACCACCCGCAACCGCCCTCGAAGTTTAACAGCTTGTATCTTGAGTTTTACACAAGCGATTGAAATGCAGTAAACAGGCTGTAGATAGAGCGCAATCTCAAGATAGACCTTCTGCACATGACGTCATTTGAGTAGGGTGCCCTCAGTTAGAGGTCAAAAAGAAGGTTGCTCGTTGGCCCATCCTGTGCGCCATGCTTTTTCCATTGTTGCTTCATCGTTTTACCTCTAAGATGGCGGCGTGATGACATCAATGCATAAGGTCTATTACGATGATCTGAAGACAGCACACAGTTCCTAAAAGAAAAACAAAAATGATGCTGTCCACCTCCAAAGGTTCAAAGGTCAGAAGTCCTATCACCAACACAAGTAACTCCATGTGCAACACAATGAGTATTTCTTCTGTGTGTATGCCGACCATATTTTATGTACAATGTACTCAGTAATGGCTTACTTTCCTGATAAATTTACTGGTGTTTTTACACACAGAATACCATGATTTGACAGAGAGTTTTAGGTAAAGAAGTTATCTGTAGGTAATAGAGGCATTAGTTTTTATTTCCAATGGTATGTTTAAATGATTGTTTTTGGTCACTTTTTTAACATTTTGTCTCTTTGAGATGACAGTACAGTTGAGCAAATTCCTGTGCATCCTTTCCACAAAACAAATATTTCCTTGAATGTTTCCTATTTTTAGTTGATCAGGGGTGGATTTCACAAAACTAGTCCTAACTTATGTCTAGTCCTATAAGTTAGGACTAGTTAATCGTCCTAATTCGAGATAAGAATAGTCCTAGCGCTTTGTGAAATCCACATCTGGCTCATGTTTCCAACCTCAAAGCTTTGACTTCTTACAGTAAACAAAACAACTTTGAAAATCATTAGAAAGGTAGTTTGATTTCATCCTCTACAAAATAAACTCACTCGTAACACATGGAAAATAATCACACACGAAAAATTATTTCAGGATTTCTATACACAGTAGGAAATGCTGTGACTTTCTGTGCCGCGCCCAAGGAGTAAATGACTCACTGTTCACTTGTGCGCAAGTGCTGAAGGGTTAATAAATAAATCAATGAACAACTCACAGATTACTTGTCAAGCATGACCATGTAAATATCAGTCCAATTGGGACAATCAGTTTTCATTTTTACCAGCCTCTCCTGAGATATGAAATATTATATGCCCACACACACAGTTCCTTGTCATTTGGGGCGTGTTTTGGCGACCTCGACCAGAAACAAGTTTGAGCTTCGATCATTGGTTTGGCATTTTTATGCGTTCTGTTCAACCGCAGTGACGCAGCTGTTCCGACCAAACCGTAACCAAGATGTTGGCTCGGTTAGGCTTGATTTCAAGATGGCTGATTCCACAAACATACAAAAAGTGTCAACAGAATTCTTTTAAAAATGAAAAATCTTAAAGCATACCAATCCAACAATGTTGATAAAATTACAAAAACTAAGTTCCATTACTTGAAAATTAAAAGAAGGCTGTGCATTTTGAGAACATTAATTTCTAAGAAATGTACCCACGTCACAAACTGTACCTGGTTACCGAACCGTTTTTGCGTAGCTCTCAAAAACTGTTCTGGTCTGTGAATTTGACGTCAGAAACTTGTTTCTGGTCGAGGTCGCCAAAACACGCCCTTGATTGGTAGAACACACGGCACGTGTCATCCATTATTTTGCCATGTAGTTTTTACCGCGACGCTGCAAAATTTAGTGTTGGATAGGCCTGTCCAATTGCACTCAGCGTCGGTTCCAAAATAGTCGTTCCCTACCTGTTTGTCTGAACGAGGTTGTGTCACAGCGGACAAGGTTGTTTACATGGAGTCGTCCACATTGTTTAGAAGGGGTTTGTAGAATTTGTGTGTTTATTGTGAAAATATTTTGAAATGGCAAGAATCTATGTGTGAGTTACATGAAACAAATATTGAATGCATTTCGTTTTGTGCATTGTCGCAGAATATAATCACTCGGTGAATTCTGGCTTTTCCATTTCACTCAACTTCAAATGGAATAGTCCATATTTCATCTTGTGGTTATATTCTGCGACAACGCACTCAAGTGCATCCAATATTCGTATATTATTGCGATCAGCAATGTTTCCAAAATAATCGTTCCCCACCCAATCATCCCATCGGGGCAAGGTCGTGTCACGGCGGACAAGTTTGGTGTCCGCATGTAGTCTTTCTCATAGAAGAGGTTTGTAGAATTTTCAGTGTGTGGGGTGGAAGATTGTCCGTGTCTATTTTGTGTTTATTGTGAAAAAAATTTCAAATGACGAGGATCTATGTGTGTGTTATATAAAACAAATATTGAATGCATTTCGTTCGTGCATTGTCGCAGAATATAATCACTCGGTGAATTCTGGCTTTAACTCGGCTACGCCTCATGAAATGGAATAGTCCAGTTTTCACCTTGTGATACATACTGCGATGATGCACTCCTATGCATCCAATATTTGTATAAGATTTAATTTGTCCTCAATCAACTTGAATCCTCACGACTGAAAGGTCAAAAGCAACACGGCATATTCTTCTGGCCCACTCCTAAATCCTGTATTTAGGTCTCTCTGAGCCAGTGCGAACATTTGATAACTTTTGAAGGAAAGGCATGTGAGAGTGAGATAAAATCAATCACATTGTTCTCGTTTTTACCAGTTCATGGTAATGCTGTTAACCAGTTGCTGCTGGGATTCTTACATTTTTTCCCCATCCAGCCTGACTGGATTATTGCTGGAATCATTTTTCTTTGAGAGTGCTGGCACAAAGAAACTTTGACTTGACAAAGCCAAAAGAACATAGATTCTCTTTGTTGCACCGTGATTTTTTGTTTTCTCAATCGAGAAAATGTCGTAATTATGCACCATGAATTGCAAAACCTTGGCAGAGTGCCACGGCGTACAATTGGTACTAAATTCGGAACCGTGGCTCGATTGCTGGCCCACTCTGACTTAACTCCATTGAGCCTAAATACAATGAATGAACGATGATGGAAGCCTCTCTATGTCTCGTAATCCTCTTCTTGGAACAAAAGGTTCAAAGGTCTGGAATTGGGAATTGCACAATAACGCCTGCACAATAGCCATAAATTGGCGAAATAGTGAGTACCATTTGTCCTGTTAGTGTGGGTGAAACGAAGTATTACATGGCTTGTGCAAGCTCTGTGCACGCTCAGTAGTGGAATGCTCGGGTGACCTTTGTTCCGTTTTTTCCAATTTTACAAAACAGTGTTTTTTAACTTTGCCCTTTGCTGGCTAGAAGATATTTTTGCGGACACATGTCAGCCGGTACCAACTGGTTAATGATTGTTCTAACCCCAAAATAGAGAAAAATGAATGAGTTACAGGGTACTTAAAAAAGGTTAACATTTGTCAGAGTGACAGACAATCAGCTGAGCTGTAAAGCAAAAAATGAGCAACCTAAGTTTATTTGTATTTCTTACTTTACATCCTTAGCTTTTCATAATGGTAGAATCAAAATTTGATACATTCATCTGTGTATTTAGACAATAATAAGGTGAAATAAGTAACGTACTAAAATATTTCATTTTATAAAATTGTACCTTACAATATTTTAAACAATCAGAGAAATGTTTTACTTGTGGCTGGTATGGTCTCCTTAAGGGTCAAGAAACAAGTCATATACTGTTTAGATTAACTTCAAAAGCACCAATGTATTAAAAAAAAAAAAAAAAATTATGAAAGTCGCCAGACACACAAGGCCAGTAAACCACTCGAGGTGTGGGCTACAAATCAACTGTTTTTTCCAGGGGCCATTGCCACCTACTCCTGGGGCTGAAACAGGGTTACCCCCTTTACAGTCCGTAAGGATGTTTGCTTGGGTATCATCTATCAGAAGCCTGGCTGGTAGAGCAGAAGGCTCTACCTCTTACGGAGCAATTATGGTTAAGTGCCTTGCTCAAGGACACAAGTGTCATGGCCGGGACTCGAACCCACACTCCGATGACTCAGCCACCAGAGCTTGAGTCCGACGCACATACCACTCGGCCACGACACGCCACAAGGTTGTATGTTACAATCTTAAAGACTGTGTCTATCAATTTCCTAAAATACTCATGACACGGTCTTTTTGTCAAGTACGATCCTCAAGACTTCTGAATGAACACATCAAACATTGAGAATCCTGCAGTACAGTGTTAACTTTGTTTTCTCCCCCAGCTTTTCCTAGGGAACCAATCAGCTCACGATCGCAGCAATTTGCATAAGTTATCATGTGACCCAGGGTCATGCTTGCAGGCCTTGATCTTAACCGAGGCCACCGTGGCCATTGGCCTCATGCCCTGTCAAGTTGGCCAGCATGCCCTTCAGAAAAATTGCACTGTCACTACCAACTTGGCCAGCATGCCCTAGTACAATTTCTCTGATTTGGCCAGCAAAGGCCTGCCCCCGTTTTTTCTTAAGATCGAGGCCTACATGCTTGTTAATAAAACTAATTTCTGTAAATGTATTTCTACGATCGTGAGCTGATTGGTTCCTGAGGAAAGGCTGGGGAACAAAACAAAGAAAAACTTAACCCGATGCCGCAGGATTCCTAAGACGTTAATGAGAGCTGGTCAAGTTGGTTAAAACATGCCGTAAGAGGGAGTGCATGGTATTATGAACATCAACCGATGTCGTGGGCCAAGACTAGGCAGTGTAGGACATGTGGCATAGTTTTTTTTTTTATTAAACTCTTTCAAAGAGTATCTTATCTCCCAATATCATAGTTTTATCCGTTTGGTTTGTTCTTGAGAGTTGCCTTGTCCCTTGCGGATTTATAGTTTTTTGTTAGCAGTCACTAATATCTTAATATCTTTCTGGTCAGATGATTTGTCCCCTCGTTTACCTTTGTCTTTGTCTTGACTAATTAACCAGTTAATTATTTCATGTCTTTTGTTTTCTCTTCTAAAGACACACCACTACAAACCTTGTCTTATTACGATAATGCCTCCACAATATTGTCTTTTGCTTTCTGTTATGTAATGTTCAGTATGGAAATAAATGTAATGGAGAATTGAATTGAATGGGAGACTTTGGAACAATATACAGGTGGCAGCAGACTTACCAGGTAAATTTCCATTGTTTGCATAGTTCTTGAGCATGCGCACATTTCCGGGAGCACTGGATTTGCCTGGTAAGTCTGCTGCCACCTAGTGTCCTGAAAAGTCTCCCATTGAATTGTGGTTCCTCCAGTCACAGCTCCTGTCTGTCCCCACAGGAAAAGGTGCCCATATTTTTTCATTATCACATTGTCACCGTATCAAAAATGTTCCTTAGTTACAAAAAGTATATTGAAGACATTTCTTTAAAATCTTGTAATTTATGTTTAGATGCCAGTGACCAGTTATAGTTTTTACAAGGCCACATTTCACATGTGTTTTTAACTTTGGTATTGTGTCAATTCTATGTGGCCACTATATGGGGCGAAATATGAACAAATATCCTTTCTAATATTAAATGCACGTTTTCTTTTCGACAACAAATCCCTGTGAGAGTGTTTAAAAGGTCGCCCTTGGTGATTTGTAACATAACCTTTTGACAACCAAGAAATCAATGCATCATTCAAGTTATTGACCCAATTCACGAGATGCAATCATCATAATAATCTTGGTTATTTTGGAAGTCAACGTCCGCGTGCGTTGTGCAGTGCAGTGGGAATTTTAAGCGATTTGGCATTTACCTATTGACTCCCAAAATAATGAACGTGGCACAGTCGCCGCGTGTGACGTGCATGCAAGGATTAGTACATTTCTATACAGGCATAGTTATAACAATACAAATTAAAGACACCATATAGGAATGATAATTTCCGAGAAAAGAAAGCGATGACAAATCATCTGCAATTTTGACTTTGTAGTTGGCACTGGTTCATAATATCAATTGTGCTACAAACAGACGTAAAAGTTGTTTTGGCTGAATATTTTGTCTTTACCTTACACCATAGTGTATTAATAAGCATTGTATACTCTGATGTGCTTCTGATTACTGCGGGGAAAAAAAACACAGGTGGGATGTGAACCCATGATTCAAACATTCTAGAGCAGACATCTTAACTTCTAGACCACCAAGTGTGCCCTGTGGTGAGATGTCAGTTCGAATCCTGTAATCAGCAGAGGGTGCCGCAATACAATTTAATGTAATAATGCCTCAAAGCCAAAGACCTTATGTACATGACAACATTGGAGTAGCACGCTCTGAGGTAGAGGTCAAGAAGAGGTTGCTCATTTGCAATCCTGTGCGCCGCACGCACAAATCTGTTCGTTTTCAATGTTTCATCAGCGGTTTAAGAGGGCGTGGGTGGGTGACATCAATTTATAAGATTCATTGTCAGAACTGTTTTTTTCTTGTGGATTTAATGTGACGTCTTAAAGCCCCAGCTCAACAGTGGTAAACTGACTGTAAATGCTTCCATTCTTTGCACAAATCAAGATGTTTGTAATAGAACCAAACTGTGAAAATGTCACCTCATTTCGTTCTTCATTTGCGGGAAAACGGTAGAAATGCATTCAGCATTTTTGTACGCATTCCTATAGGCAGGGTTTTCGTCTCACTGAGATGAAAACTAATTTTGGATCTTACTTCAGTTATTAGTTGAAAACGTCAACACTTAAGGCAGAAATATTTCAAGGAAAGTTTTTCTACCATCATTATCTTTATACCATGTAAGGTATACGTAACTCTGTGAACATTTATTTTTTTTTCTTCTTACCAATGTTGAGCTGGGGCTTTAAGTGGGAAATGCAGCAGTTCTTTAGGGTATACATGTAGGTGGTGTGGTGATTGTCTTTGTGCTCTCGTTGCGTTGATGATAATGTTGATGCTGCGCGATAACTCTCGCGGTCTTTCTACCAAGAAGAGTCTTGAGTGCGTCCCTGAAGCGTCTGTATTTGATTGCATAAATGAGCGGATTGATGCAGGAGTTGGCTGCAGCAAACACAGTGGCTACTCCGTAGGGTAGACCTGAGGCGTTGGCAGCCAGGGTGATGGTGTTGGGCAGCCAGCAGATGAAGTAAGCCACACACACTAGGATCAGGGTCTTGATGACGTTGCGACGCGCTCGCAGAAGCGATTCCTCTTTGCTCTCGGGGCTGGCCGGCGTTGAATCTGAACAGTCAGCGCCGCTGTGAAGATGCGGCTGAATGATGCTCATTGGAACCGGGTCAGTTTGCCTGGCGCTCCGCTTAAGCACAATAGAGATATGAATATATGCGAAGAGCATCGTCCAGGCTGGTGCGATAAATGTTAGAATGTTGGTCGTCTGCACAATGGGGTTTAATGGATGCTTTGCAGTGGGTGGTAGCGACACAACACACATGTTCTCTTCTGCCGAGTAAGTGATCAGGCCAAAAATGCAAAGTGAAATTCCAATACCGATAATCCAAGTGATGGTTACAGCGATCACTGGTACCCACCGGCATGCCAGTAATGCCCGATACTTGTAGGGGTACACAATCGCCAGGTAGCGTTCCAGGGTTACCAGCATCAGGCTGGTAGCAGACGTGAAAAGAAACATCCAGAGAATGGATTCAGACTTCCAGAGGTAGCAGTACAGCCATCCTGAAAAGCCCTGGGGTAGCGTCTCCGGGCTCGGAATATTGAAAATCAACAGCAAGATGAGGGACCCCAGTAAATCAGCAACTGCCTGGTTGCAGAGTATGGCATTCGTCACCGTATGCATATCCGGTACTCGGCATATAGCAACGCAAACCACAAAATTCCCCAAAATACCAAGGATGCCGACGACGGCGCTGAAGGCACCCAAGACCTGCCTCACCGTACCGTCCATGATGTCCAGTGAGCTACGGTGCAGTGTAAACAAAGTGTCGTTTACAGCTAAACTATCTCCACAAGCATCAATCATTGTGGCGATTGCCCCGCTATTCAACTTGCATGCGTAAACTAACTTTCACCCAACGTTTAAACTCCAGCTAGTCTGATTTGATAAAAATCTATCTGTCTTTGTGAAGACTAAATAGCTTCAAGTTCCCACACGGTTTATATAAACCTCTCTCAGAGTACCTGTCAGATGAAGCGCCTGCAATATGAAGGGTTCAAAGTCCAGTGGTGTTTTTTTTCTTCTTCTCCATTTATGCAGCTATTAAACGAGAAGGCTTTTCACTGACGCTGACAAACGACATCTAAGTTGATTCGATTAGCATCGCACGACGATGCTTAAGTTTTTCCGTGGGTATTTTTTCAACTCAGATCACGTAGCTGGGTCAAGTCATTCGATTACCTCTGTAGCATTACTGATTGATTTGGAAAAGATTTGTGCTCTTCTGATTCTGTGGTATCTTGTGTAATTTCTTTTTATTGAGTTTTATTTCAATGTTTTATCGATATTGTCGTAATTTTTGACATAGGGCCCAAAACAATCAGCAATGCTGAATTTGTTAAAGGGGCTGTGTCGTCATGATTATTGCAGTAAATGGAATAACCCAGTTACTACGCCCGCGTCCGCGCTAGCAGTCACATCACACTTTGACAAAGAAGGCAAGCGCTCGTGTGTGTGTAGTATCTGGGTGAGAGTTCATCTTCCCATACACAGCCACAGGCCTGCTATATTCATGACGACACAGCCCCTTTAACACCAATAAAGGCGCTGATGGATAAATAAATAAATGAAACAAAAGATGAACATTTGTGTAAATTCATGTTTTAAAAAAAAAATGAAATTGAGTATCCTTGTTTCAGGGCCTTAACTTTTCATTTTTGTACACAATTTTGTGAGGCCTTTACAAAAGGCACGGAATCAATTTATTAGTTTTATTGCAGTTTTAATTTTGTTTAATTCATGCTCGACAAAGGTCTTTGCAAGGGGCACTTCCATTGGAAAAATCTTAAAGTCTATGGGAAACTACTGAAGAAGCACCAAGGCCAAGATAGACCAAGGCAACAGAGGCTATGGTCTCCGTGGCCGTTGTGAAATTCCAGGCCTGAATTTCCACAGGGTGGTTTATAATCTGCCGCTAAATTCAATGGCTGATCTAACTCGTGACATCACAGAATAATCTACAAAAGGACCATAGAGCCTGGACTTCCTGTAGGCACAAAGTGTGCACAGCTCAACGGAAGAAAACAAAAAATCTAACAGTTTAGGAAAATGGCAGTATATGAGGTTTATCAACTTTTGATATGACAACATTAATTCGGCTGTTTTTTTACAGTAGCTTTAGTTTATATGAAATTACTGTGCGAAACGTTAAACTTCCATTCATCCAGTTTGAAATCTTGCCTGCCAGAAAATACCCCAGTTAAAATCTTCATGGTCATTGTTTGTGCAAATGATTTCATGGAAATAAAGTCATGAAAAGAGGAACCGCTGTTTTTCATTCAACCAATAATGTACCTCGTCTGAAAGACTTGAAGCGCGTCTGCCTCACTTCCTCAAACTAAGTCATTTGCACTGTGTAAACAATCACGCGTGATGAAACTCATAATTCACCCCGGAGTCAAGACAGAGAGTAAGTCAACAAGAGAGACACACAGAGATATAATAGGGGCCCACTATTTACAAAGGATAACCCATACTTTGTTATTTACGTAAGTGATGCAATTTCTCAAAAGGATGTTTACTCTCTGACATAAACCCTTGCATTTCATACACTCCTCATCTGAATTTTATTTTATTTTTTTTTTAAATGTGACATTTGTGATTGATTACAGTTGCTGTAGCCCACTCAACAACTACATGGTTTTCAACGACACGGCCGGCTTGTACACGTACACCTTTGAAGCTGAAAAGAAGGTAAGCAATCAACCGCTAGCAACCTCCATTAGAGACAATTTACTTAGCAGGCCAGGGTTGACATCAAAACCTTGTCGCCTCTCTGCCGACCGACCGACCGTGTGTGGCCCAAAACATACTTGAGATTTCTTCTCCCCACGGATCGAGAGTGGGAAAAATCGACATTACCTATTTTTTTTTGACTCGCAGTTTGTTGTTTTAAGCGGCCAGGAGCGTGTGGGTCATCTGATTTCCTCTTGGAGATCCAGGCATGGGTGGTGGAGGACGGACGGCGCATTTTTGCAATTTAGCTCTGTGTGGGTCGTTACGTTCGGGTCAATCATTTACGGGGGGGGGGGGGGGGGGGGGGGGGGGGGGATCGGGAATCTGCTTTATTAAGGATGATGCATTGAGATTGCCCAAGATTGGTTTACAGTTTCTTGGTATCGCGTAATTAAGAACTGGTAACGGAGTTTTCCATGGTGCGTCCGCAATCCACATACCACCTTGAGAGTTTAACTGATGCAAGTTCTTACTTTTGATTCCTGTAGAATGACACATTCCAATGTTCCCAAGTATCTCTTACAAATTGATTTTAGCAATCATGATGATACGTAACTTGATTGGTAGTTTGATTATTTTAATAAATTGATGATTTTTTAATTTCACAAAAAACAATAACTAACATAAAACGGCTTCAAGTATAATAATAATAATGGTGGCTTTTTATATAGCACTCAAATCCGTCACTCAGTGACACTCATGGCGCTCCAACATTATTACCCCCCCCCCCCCCCCCCCCGTCACTGGGCCATTTATTGCATTCCATCTCAGCTCCCTGGGGAGTATACAGCCTCTGCTGCCAAGTATGTAGCACACCAAGCTAAATCAATTACCATCTCTGCCCTCACAGTGCCTTGCTCAAGGACACAAGTGTTATCACTGGGAATCGAACCCACACACCCTGGTGGCTACACTCATGGCACTTCAACATTATTACCCCCCCCCCCCCCCCCCCCCCCCCCCCCGTCACTGGGCCATTTATTGCATTCCATCTCAGCTCCCTGGGGAGTATACAGCCTCTGCTGCCAAGTATGTAGTGCACCAAGCTAAATCAATCACAAGAACCATCTCTGCCCTCACAGTGTCTTGCTCAAGGACACAAGTGTTATCACTGGGAATCGAACCCACACACCCTGGTGGCTACTTAGCCACCAGAACTTGCGTCCGATGCACTAAACCATTCGGTCAAGTATCAAAGTTGTATATTCAGTTTGCGGAAACACCATGCGACTGTTTATCTACTGGAGTAGATTTGAAGGGATGAGATTTCTGTATTTTACAAAAAATTTTAATTTTTTTTTAATGTCATTTACATACATCCAGGCCCTTGTAAAGCCTTAACACAGTACATGTACTGTATTTTGACTACACCAAGGTGTTTGCCCGATCCACACTTTAACCACAGAGTGTTGCCATTGATGTACGGGTTATGGCGTGGTTGGTAGCCACCCAAACCCTCCACTTGTGTTTTGTGGATTGTTCATTTTAATCCACTCTCATCCCTGGATTGGGAATCAGGAGATTACTTAGCTCAATCAAAAATTGTCCTGCTATTTTTCTAATGCCACGGAGTTGTTTCGGGGGGGGAGGGGGAAGTGGGGACTACTTAGTTCCGATAAGAACTTGACCTGCTTTGTATCTACTGCCTCGGAAGATTGGGAAACCAGGGGACTTTCCATTAGTGGATAGGGGTACTTCTCATAATTTTCTTTGTTGCTGCTGAGTGGATATTATTGGTCTAAACATTTCAACAAGCTTGCTCTAGCTTGTTCGGTCGCGGGTTCGAATCCCATCCGAGGAATATGCCTGTGGACTTTTTTTTTTTCAATGGACTCGGGGGGAAAGTACTACAGTGCTTAACACCCGTTGGTGTATGGGTAAAAAACACAAATAATATTCTTTATCCCCGATGCAAAAAAATTAACATCTATTTATAAGCTTGCTCTAGTCGTTATCTAGTCTTGATGCAAGACGCTGTTCATTATCACTCAATTATCGCAATTCCCTCTATGTGGCGTGTGGTGGCCGAGCGGATAAGAACATCGGACTCAAGCTCTGGTGTTTCTGACACTTGTATCCTTAAGCAAGACACTTAAAACCATTATTGCTGCGTTCTTTGGATGGGACGTAAAGCCATAGGTCCCATGTGTTTTGTAATGTACGTAAAAGAACCCAGTGCACTTATCGCAAAGAGAAGGGGTTCGCCCCGGTGTTCCTGGTTTGATAGGCTGCAGATTGCACCACAGTACCTTGTAAACCGTTACATGGTGCTATGTAAAGGAATAGGTCTCATACTTCAAAAATGCAACTCTGCATACCTTGCAGGAAAAAATACTGAGGGCTTTGAGACATTCATAGGGTGTGATAAAGCGCTATATAAGAACTGCATACTATTATTATTATTATTATTATCCGCCCACCAATCATCAAACGATAGCAGACGGGTTCTTGGCTTGCAGTGAATGCCCTCTGTTGGTAGAATCATTGCGCTGTGTATGTAGTAGTGAGTGTGCATGGTTTTTTTTAACAACAACTTAAAGCCCCAGATCAACATTGGTAAGAGGGAAAACAAAAAATGTTTACAGATCTACATATACCTTACATGGTATAGAGATAATGATAGTAGAAAACGTCAAGTGTTATCGCTTCTAAATAATAAATTCATCTCAGTGAGACAAAAACGCTGAATGTGTTTTTACCGTTTTCTTGCAAATGAAACCACGAAATGAGCTGACATTTTCACAGGTGGGTTTTATCACAAGTATCTTGATTTGTGCAAAGAATGGAAGCATTTACAGTCAGTTTTACCAATGTTGAGCTGGGGCTTTAAAAGCATCTTGCACCAAGACTCGTCATCGTCAGGAGATAAATATCAAAGGGTCTTACACTGCTACTATCTCTGTCTTTCAAAGAGCTTTTTTTGTAGATTTAGTTTTAATGATATCTTTCTTAAAAGCTAGATGATTACATTGACCGTTGTCTCTTCTGAAAAACCAAATAAGCACTGTAGCCAAATTGATACAACGGACTATTTCACTTGTTGATACTTTGATTATTTGCAGTGTAACACTTGCTTTGTTTAAAAGCTTGTGATATCATTCGACAAACTGTTTAAAACATCTGTCTCAGCGTATGGCATTTCCCGCAAGACGTAATTGTTTCTTCTTTAAAAAAGAATTTTTCCCGATGAAAGAAACATTTTTGTGCACAAAGACATACGGCAAGTGTATTTTAATGTATGCTGCGGCTTGTTGTGGCCGAACAATCAAGCCCTCTGGACTCAAGCTCTGGTGTTTCTGATCTGCAGAGTGTGGGTTCGAGTCCCGGTCTTGACACTTCTGTCCTTAAAGGGTCTGTATACGTTTGGTAATGACTCTGAAAATTTATGGCAATAATAACTCACTTGGTAAGAAGTACAGCAGCTTTGGATAGTATAACGCATTTTGAGAAACGTTTCACTTCGAAGTACTGCAGTTATGGAAAAATACATCGCTTTTTATCCCCAAAAAATGTTAATCTGAGAAGCGTTATGGCCGTAACGCTTCTCAGAATGTGTATTCCAATGACGGATACTTCTTCTGCGTGAACACAGCTGCTCCAGATTTTTGGTGATATCTCAAAAACGCTGCCACCTTTTGAACTGAAATTTACACAGGTTATTTTTATGGCATATATCTACAATTCTAGCATTAAGGCAAATGTACGGTTCCAAAACCCAAAGGTATACTTTGCCTTTAAGCAAGACACTTAACCATTATTGCCACCCACCCTCTGTCAGAGATCGACTATGGATAGGATAGTACGAAGAACATCAGTTACATTCACAATTGCTAAGTCAAATGTGAAGTAAAATTGTCAACCATTAACTTGACACCATGGATTTGCCCTAGTTGAACTAGGTTGTACTTCAAAGTCAGCTTTACGACCCAGGCATGCAAAGCATACTTTCCAAATGGTTAAATTGAATCCAATTATAGGTTTATTGGGACAAACATTGTGTCCACAAAGCTCAATCGTGTCCGCAACTATTTTTCCATCTGTTTATGAAGTAGAGTGTAGTTTGATGAGTGTTGAACAATCCCAAGTTAGATTCGCATGACGTCTGGTACAATGCCTTGCTCAGTCGCAAGTGAATGCTCGATTTGAATTCATCAGACTTAATCTAGTGTTGCTGTGTCACATGGTTAGGGGAAAAGCTTTTTCTCAGTCACATAAGAGATGACAAACACCCATACACTTTACTTGCTCACAGACAACCCTCAAATCTAACTTGCAAATGGCTTATTGAAGAGTTGTTTTATTTTTTTTAAAATTATATCATGCAATAAACCACAAGGGAAACTGACGGGGTAAATTTTAATGGGAGACTTTTGAGGACACTAGGTGGCAGCAGACTTACCAGGTATATCCATTATCCTCAGAAATGTACGCGTGCTCATAACTACGTAAACAATTAACTGGTAAGTCTGCCGCCACCTATCATTCCAAAGTCTCCCATTCAATTTTTCGGGTGAGCAAAGAAAAAATTGACTAGAGTGGGATTTTAACCTGCGATCTCCGAATTATAACCAAAATTGAACCCAGGAAACTCTGTGTTTTACTGAACATATGTTATTTATGTTCCAGCACAACCATTAAATTGATAGTGCATAATAATAATATGAATATTCAGTTCTTAAATAGCACTGGTGTCATACCTGACTGGCATCGCAAAGCACAACAGGTGTATTCACAGCTTAGTTTCAGTTTGCAAATAGTTTTTTTTTTCTTTTTTTTTTCTGAATATTTTTTTATGCAAGTTGCCCATCACAAGGCACACTCTACGGCACACTCTAGGGCTACAAGAAAAAGAGAAAGAAAACAGAAGAATCTAGTAAGGTTTGCGGTGACACCATATACATGTAATAATCTCTTTGAGTTGGGGTGGTTCTGAAAAGAACCGAATGCAACTCGGCGATCAGAGCATACTGATCGAAACGTCGTCGAGTTGCAATCGGTTCTTTTCAGAACCACTCCAACTCAAAAGAGATCATTACATGGTGTCACCGCAAACCTTACTAGATTGTATCTCCACCATGCAAAGTTTCAAATCCTACTCATGTACATGGTGTTACCGCAAACCTTACTAGATTGTATCTCCACCATGCAAAGTTTCAAATCCTACTCATGTACATGGTGTTACCGCAAACCTTACTAGATTGTATCTCCACCATGCAAAGTTTCAAATCCTACTTTAAACAGAAGAAATTAGAAATTCTCAATTTGAGCAGAATGTAAACAGTTTTCTTCTGCCCTAATTTCTTCTGCTTTCTTTCTCTTTTCCATGTGGCCATCACCTAGAGTGGCCTTGTGCCTTATGATAGATGACTAACATAAAAAAAAAATTAAAAAAAAATAAATAAATAAAAAAAAAAAACAATTACAAGTCTCCAAGCTCACATTAATAATAATAATAATAATAATAATAATAATAATAATAATAATAATAATATGCAGTTTTTATATAGCGCTTTATCACACCCGATGGGCGTCTCAAAGCGCTCAGTATTTGTTCCTGCAAGGTATGATGAGTTACGTTTTTGAAGTATGAGACCTGTTCCTTTACATAGCACCATGTAACGGTTCACAAGGTGCTGTGGCGCAATCTGCAGCCGATCAAACCAGGAACACCGGGGCGAACCCCTTCTCTTTGCGATAAGTGCCACTGGGTTCTTTTACGTGCATTACACAACACACGGGACCGACGGCTTAACGTCCCATCCGAAGGACGAAGCAATAATGGTTAAGTGTCTTGCTTAAGGACACAAGTGTCATGACCGGGACTTGAACCCACACTCTGCTGATCAGAAACACCAGAGCTTGAGTCCGGTGATCTTATCCGCTCGGCCACGACATTAAAATGGTTTTAAAATACCATTGTATTGGATACCCCTTTAAAGCCCCAGCTCAACATTGGTAAACTGACTGTAAATGCATCAATTCTTTGCACAAATCAAGATATTTGTAATAAAACCAACCTATGAAAATGTCAGCTCATTTCGTGGTTTCATTTGCGAGAAAACGGTAAAAATGCGTTCAGCACTGAGACGAAAACTAATTTTGGATCTTATTTCATTTTATTATTTCAAATTGATAACACTTCAGGCAGAAATATTTCAAGGGAAGTTTTCGACCATCATAATCTTTATAGGCCTACCATGTAAGGTATATGTAAATCTGTGAACATTGGCCGATGTTAGAATTGCTAGGCAACTCTGACCGTAGATAATATAATTAGAACTCCTGATATTTGTATAAACAAACCACTTTTTTGTTCTTAAGGGTGATCTGACATATGTTTTGTACTGCCTTTCTTAACATTTACATACATTTGAACATAGGAGGATTGTATTGCATGTAGCCAAGTGCCTCAAGTCTTGACTTTTCCCGAAGATGCTACTCTCCAGAATCTCTTAGATCACCTCACAGAGAGTGCTAGCTTGTAAGTAGCTCTGTTGACTACATCTCTTAAAACCCTAACTGTCCCAAACCCTTCAAAATCCAACTGCATGTTTTGTTTCATTATGTTGGCCTGAAGACTGCACTAGTAAACTGATCATGCTTCACATGGGATCAGGCATACCACCATAATCAGAGTTTAGTGTCGGGTGTTGTGTTAACCATGGTGTTGGATTTTGTTAGAGGTAGGAAGGATCCCAGTACTTAGTCATGGAGCCAGGGACACTCCTAACCATCCCAACCCATCAAAATCCAACTGTATGTTTTGTTTGATTCTGTTTGTCTGAGGACTGCACTAGTAAACTGATCATGCTTTACATGGGATCAGGCAAACCACCATAATCAGAGTCCAACAGTTTGGGTGTTCAGTTTGTTGGATCTCGTGAAATGGAACACAGTCAAAATGTTCCCTTTTATTTTAGTGAGCTACTCAGTATTTGTAAAGTATACTACATTGCATTTACGGTTTCATTGAACATCCCAATATTAAACCCCTTTCCTTACAGACAAATGAAATCACCAGGGATCACCACAATAGTAGGCGGCAAGAATAAAACGTTATACATGCAGAACCCCGAGGCAATTCGGATCAGGACAAAGGAAAACCTTCCCAAGAAACTCAAAGGTCAGTCTCTTCATGAATATTCCTGTAGAAGGTCGATCAGTTTCATTCCGAAGAGACCTTTTTGTGTAAATAATTCCTCTGAGACAAAAACTGGTTCTGAAAACAACCAGTGATAGCCAAAGATTATAGAGCGCCGTAGGCGCAAGATGGGGAACTCTGGCTGAAATGTGAAATCACACTGGACGCCATTTCGGCAAGTGACTCTATTGATACAACACTGATACGTGCGGAGCAGTGTAGACAATGACAATTGCTATCAATGGGAAACACAGGCATTCACTTGCTGAAATGGCGCCCATGCGTATTTCACTTTTCAACAGTAGATAAAGGCCCAGTTCCCCATCTTGCGCCTACGGCGCTCTATAATCTTTGGTGATAACTAATACATAACTGACAACAAAAAACTAGTCAAGTCCGGTTCATACTTCTTGTGAAAGCAAACTTTGGTGATGCAACAATTCTGTACACGTTGTTTTCCAATTGTGACGTATGAACGCTCGCTTCGCTTTCGGAATTTGCCTGAAATATGCACCAGGCTTTACTTCTCGGATTCTCCTGAAGACTAGCACAGTATACCGTTTGAAACGGCGAGACCACAACAGCTCTTTGCAGAGCCAAAACTCCTCCCAAAAGAGATTTATAGATGGTTGTACTCGCACGTTTACAAGTTATAGTTACTTCTGATTAGTTCTGGTAACTGCTTCACTGGCAAAATTTCAAGTGGTAGTTGTAGTTACATCCAATAATGATTAGACATTTTGATCAGGTACTGATTAGACATGAATTATGTCCCTCCACATATTAAACCCATATCTGCCTAACTACAGGGTTTCTAGTAGAATAGATAAGTTGCACACGACGTCAACAATGGGAAAAATCAGCCCTCTTTGATGAAGATGACTGCACATTTGTTAGGTTTAAATGCTGCACCTTACACGCATGCGTTTCATAAACTCTTTCCATGATAGGTTGGTAAGCAACATCAAGCTGCATTGAAATTTACAGAGCTTGATGCGGCTACAAGCCAAAATAGAAACTGTCATCAAAGATGGCGTCTATTGCAACCCATCTATACACAAACATTGTATGCTTTCTACATGAAAAATTTTACATAAATAATAAGTGTCCTTTAAACTCCCGTTGCTAGTGAAGCGAGACAGGAAACATGGCAAAATGGATATCACATTAAGGAGAAATAATACTCTTTCCAACAGTATAGTGTTGGGGTATATGTGTGTTTACAATGTAGTAAATAATGATTTTTTATTTGAGGAAAAAATACATTACAAAACCATCAACAATTGATGATCATTAAGGGATATTTTTTTTCCCCTTCACAGAGCTTGGACTTGAGGAAAAGCAAGAGTTGATCGTGGCCGACATTACGGCGCCTGCAGCTCTCATCTTCTCCCTCTCTTACAAGTGAACCAAAAAAAAAAAAAAGCTTTTCTATGCATCAATATTTATTCAAATGTTTGTAGAATAATTGTGTATAAAGCAACAATAACGGGTGCACTTTCTTCTACGAAAGGCAACAGAGTAAACGTCAGAATGACAGAGGGTAAGCTGATTCTTTGGAGGTGTTGTATGCGACGGACTTGGAGAACTTTTTGTTCAATCTTGACAAAGAGCTGGATAATTGACTTCTGGATGATACTGAAAACGATTTGACGCCATTGCTTGTGATGCTCTGATCGTAGTCCAGAAATTATGTTGTTCTTACCCAAACCATGACAGACAAAAAAAGTTCAATGCATTTCCTTTGGGCTTCTGGCAATCGATGGAGCCAGTTTGTGTGAAGTGGGCAGGACTTACAGTGGAATTTACTTCACACTTACCAACAGGGTGGTCACTTGCAAATGTCAAAATTGTTCCTCAGTTATGCACACGCCACAAATTTGTCTGCAAATTTGGCCACAAATTTGTCTGCAAATTTGTCCGAACATTTGTGCATAAATCGAATCAAGAATTAATGCTCTAGTCAATATATCTAGCTGCAAGTGTAATACATACAGTGCTCAATCTCTCAATGGTACAACACTGCCAACTTGCTTTTGCAGAAATCTGCACTTCCGTGAACTTGGTTGGTTGAAAATGTTTTTTCCTTAAGGTGGCTACATTTAGAGCTGAACTACATCCTGCAGCCCTAACAGCTAATGCTGAAATTGTGCGCTTACCCTGTGCAAGTGTCTACCCTGTGAAACTGAGGACTTTAACAAAAGGGATCTGGGTGTTTTGACAGAGCGAGGACGTCTTCGCTTCGCATTCGTGTACAAAACCAATGGGGACGTCGCTAAAAAACACCAAGTCCAACCAATGGGAGAGCAAAGAGAAGTCCTTGATTTACGGGTTGACAGACATCGCATGTGTACAAAATACACCAAGCATGCATAGCCTGAAGATTTAACCCCCCCCCCCCCCTCCCTCCACCTCCGACAGGGTTTTAATATCAAATACTGGCTCTTTGGATATTTCTAGATCTTTCATGTTTGACCTTAACGCTTACACTCTCTCTTTAAAGCCCCAGCTCAACATTGGTAAACGGACCATAAACGTTTAAATTCTGTGCACAAATCAAGATGTAAGTAATAAAAACCAACCTGTGAAAATGTCAGCTCATTGCGTTGTTTCATTTGCAAGAAAATGGTAAAAATGCATTCAGCATTTTTTTGTACGCATTCTTATAGGCAGAGTTTGTGTCTCACTGAGACGAAAACTAATTTTGGATCTTATTTTATTATTTAAAGCCCCAGCTCATTATTGGTAAACTGACTGTAAATGCTTCTATTTTTTGCACAAATCAAGATATTTGTGATAAAACGAACCTGTGAAAATTTCGTCTCATTTTGTTGTATCATTTCCCAGAAAACGGTCAAAATGCATTTAACATTTTTGTAAGCATTCTTATAGGCAGAGTTTTTGTCTCACTGAGGAGAAAACTAAGATTGGATCTGATTTCATTTATTATTTAAAAACAATGACACTCCAGGCAGAAATATTTCAATTAAAGTTTTCTACCATCATTATGTTTTTTTATATCGTGTAAGTTGTATGTAAATCTGTGAACATTTATGTTTTTCTTCTTACCAATGTTGAGCTGGGGGCTTTAAGGTAATATCAAGCCTTGTTGACATTGTGTGATTGGTGGCTGGGGCATCTTCCCACGGGTGTAATTTGTTACAGACTTGATGTTTGGTATGAATAATTACATGCACACAACAGTAATTGGTTATTGCAGTATGCCAATTACAACCAGGGTATAAAAATCACGCACTAATGCCACAGGCATTTAGTGACGCCACAGGCATGTAGTGTACATGTACATCAATTTTGTGTTGCGCTAGCTATTGTGCCCGAGTGTAGCACGAAACCTACATTAGTCTGGATCTGTTTGGTAACTTGGCACACTTATTATCTTTGTACATTTTTAATGCACTTTGCCCATCATAAGGCCCAAAGGCCACTTGAGGTGTGGGCTACAGAAGGGACAGAAACCTGCCCCAATGTGTAGAAACAAGACATAGCGAGATATAAACGCAAGTCTCTTCACAGTACAGCTAAGAACATGGAGGGGTAAATGAATCCATTGCGAGACAAACACAACTACCTTTTCCCCTATTTGAAGCAGTTATAGTTAAGTGTCTTGCTCAAGGACGCAAGTGTCACGAATGGGGTTCGAACCCACATCCTGATGACTCAGCCACCAGAACTTGAGTCCGATGCACTAAACTTCTCGGCCATGACACGCACCAAGAAATTTTTTTTTGAAAACTTACAAAACAGCATTTTCGTTTCCTTTTTGATATGATAGAGATTATGTTAACAAAAGAGGTGTTTTTCAGCCACCATATACATATTTGCACAAAGTGCTGGGAGCCCTCGTCTCTAAAACGGCTTTTAAACTCTTCAGACTTTGTTCAAATTTTTTAAGCAGATAAGAGTCTTTGATGTATCTAATACCTAGATGCTGATGAATAAAACACCAGTCAAAGGTGTTTGCCCTCTTAATGAAAACACAATACCATGTAGATTGATTTATGTCAATAAAAGCAAATGTAAATCAAGCACACTGTTTCTTCTCATGTTCTCATTTATTCTGAAAGTTTGCTTGGAGTACAACATGTTGAGATTCTGGCATCTTGTTTTACAGGAATCTCTTGTTGGTAAGTCATTACGTCACACATGCCTGAATCTGCTGCACGCCCAAAGTTTTTGTCACTTTCAGCTCCAATGCTGGCATATATGAGTGTAATTTTACCCCCAAATTACCAATTTCGTTGTGTGCCCGGCAAAAGGGCGTAAAGCCTTACGCCCTTTTGCTGGGAACATTAAGTAGTTCGTCCCAGTAACAAAAGGACGTAAACAACAAAATGGCTCCTGACATGAAAAATATGTCATTTTTGTTAGTTTTTTGGCTAGAATTACCCTGAAGACATGTTTCCCCGTTCCCCTTGCAGAATTTAACCTTTCTAGAATGACTTTTGCATGGCAACAAATTTACCAAACTTTCCCGCTCTTAATTCTTGAAACACAAATTTTTAACATAAATTGCTTACGTCCTTTTACCGGGAACTTTCCCTTATGTCCTTTTACCGGACACACGACAATTTCATCGTTCAAAAGCATTTCTTACGACAGAAACTTTAAAATCTGAGAAACCTTGAGTCTTTGAAGAACATCTGTAAAAACCAAGTCCAATTATTAATTTTTTTCGAAAAATAATTCTGATACAAAAATTAGCTCAACGCAACTTCTATGGACTTCTGGTAATCAGTGGAGCCAGTTCGTATGAAGTGGGCGTGGCTTACAGTGGAATTACATCACAATTGCAAACAGGATAAAACCCCAAATAGACGACCCCCCCACAGGCAGTGGTCTGTGATTTGTAATGAAAACTGTACTTCACTTAATACAGCAACGGGTCAAACCTTTGAGTCTTGAATACTTTCAGACTGAACAAGGAAGACATGTTTTATTTTTTGTAATCAAATTTTCTTGAACTTTAAAGTACAAGGAATAAGCATCAAATAGCATAAAATAACTTTTCACATTTGTGACCATGACTCCACAAACACAAAAAGGATTCCAAACAATACATATTACAAACGTGTGTATGTCTGAGCCTGACCTCATGTGGTTACTTTAAATAATCTTAATCATAAGCGCTCTTCATTTTGAGTAAATATGTATGAATTATGAGACCCATTGTTCATAGCACTTTATTTTGAATAAATATGTATGAATTATTAGAGCCCTTTATGTAGCACCTTGTAAGGGTTTACAAGGTGATGTGGTGCAATCTGCAGCCACTGCCAGAAGGACCGGGGCAAACCCCTTCTCATAATAATGAGTGTACTGGGTTCTTTTACATGCATCACACACCACACAGGACCTACGGCTTTACGTCCCATCCGTAGGACGCAGCAAAAAAATGGTTAAGTGTCTTGCTCAAGGACACAATTGTCATGACCGGGACTCGAACCCACACTCTGACGACACCAGATCTTGAGTCTAATGCACTAGACTGCTTGGCCACGACACCCAATAAAGAAAATAAGCATACCAAAAACAAAACGAGCCTTTACTGAATTCTGACCAACGTGAATGTACTTGCCGGGTTAGCAATGAAATTTAGCTTGTAATTGTGTGCATCTGTGAAAGGATTCCTTACTAAAACATTTTAATATACCAAAACCCTTGGTAAACTCCATGAGCAGAGAATGGCGAGCATAAATGGAAGAATGTAGCTGTGAATGGTGTCCAAAGTTCCTCCATTGCACAAGCTAGCAATCGCAGACCGGTACGCGCAATATTTCTATATTTATACTGTTACATGTAATTGTAAAAATGGCTGCAATTCAGCCAGTTTGGCTGTGATAGTCTTTTTAAGGAAGTAAATAAACCAATAATAATAATAATAATAATAATAATAATAGTAATAAAAAACATGACGGTCAATACTTCAAAAATTTAAAATATTTTTTTTTTTATAGATTTAAGACTAAATTCTCAGAAATCATAAAATAATACCCTTTAAAATGCTCCAGATTGCAGAGTAGAGCTTTTAAAACCAAACATAAACAGCAAGTTAAAAACATTCCAAGGACCTGATTTCAATTCAGTTTGCCTCGGGATCCAAGATGCCCCAGTTTTGAAAAAATCCTGGGGGGAAACCCTGAAACTCTGGCCCCTACCTCCTAACACGCCTTGTGTTTCACTCCCACAAAAGCTGTGTATCTGTGGTCGAGAATCCAGAAGACTTTCAAGAATAAACTCAAAATGGAAGGAGCGTAGTCAGGTAAAAGTACTGTTACTTTATAGGTGTATTAATGCAAGATTACCTTTGCAGCATAAAATAATTTATACACTATGATATACCGTTTAATTTGTTAACAGAGATTAGCCAGTGGAGTTGGTGTCATTTTTTTCTGCCTTTTGTAACTGTCGTCCATCCGTCGTCGTCAGTTTCAGCTTTTGGAGATTCTAAAATGGAAAGAGAGCAGAGAAACAGGCAGATACTACGTGATTGTTCATGGAGGGGACCAATTTATTAAAAGGTCTTAAAAAGGCTGCATTTTAAATGTACTTGGTTTATCACATTGGGATAAATGATACACCATAGTGTAGCTAACTAACTAAACTTAGTCAACAAATCACAATGATGTCATCAGGGACTGAATGACATTAATTAGAAGTTTGAAATATACACAAATTCAAAACTGAACTACACAGGATAAATTCATGATAAACAACATTACATGACATAGCAAATACAAAAACACATCAATGTACTAATAATAACGTAAACTGAAAGCAATGACTTAACGCTGACTACTAAACAAGGGAACAATACAATAACAACAATTCTAAATACAAAAATATGATAACTGCATGGTGTCACACAGTCATTAACATAAACAGCCTGTTACATATTGTGTTATAATAATAACAATAGTAACAGACATGTATCAGGCAGTCACACTTTCAAACATTGTATCAAAGCATCTTGGACTATTACTACCCCTGTTCATTGGGCCTTAAGCATTCCTGAGACCATCTCAACTTCTTTGGAGTATGCAGCACCGACAGCCAAATTGGCACACAGGTTGCTGATCATTCACAGTAACAATCTCTCCCCATCGCAGGTACCCATTTACTCCGGGGCGATGAGAAGTAATTATAGTTAAGTGCCTTGCCCAAGAAAAGAACACAAGTGTCATGACCAAAGATTACAGAGCGCCGTAGGCGCCAGATGGGGAACTGGGCCTTTATCTACTGTTGGAAAGTGAAATACGCATGGGCGCCATTTCAGCAAGTGAATGCCTGTGTTTCCCATTGATAGCAATTGTCATTGTCTACACTGGTCTGCACGTATCAGAGTTGTATCAATAGAGTCACTTGCCGAAATGGCGTCCAGTGAGATTTCACATTTCAGCCAGAGTTCCCAATCTTGCGCCTACAGCGCTCTATAATCTTTGGTCATGACAGGGTTTCGAACCCACACTCTGTTGCGCTAGACCTCGCGGCCGCGACAAGCTTCGTTAAAGTTTTGGTTGAATTTGGTAGTCAACTGAATACAGAGTTTCGTGACCACTCATTCCCAATTGGTGATATCCGGCCACATAAATGAACCATTACCTTTCTTGCTAGGCTGTTGTTGACTCTGATCGGTGAATCCGTTCATCACTGGTGTCCCGTCATTGGTACTCATCTCTATATTGCCCATCATGGCATGTAAATTATGTTCATGAGGTGGTGCATCGTCTGTGTCCTATAGCCAGATTGAAATGGAGGGGAACATGTTGAACCTCCGACACATGTTTTTTCAAACACAATATCAACCTCTACCCTCGCAGGTACCCATTTATACCCCTACGTGAAGAGAAGCAATTATAGTAATGCCTCTTGCTCAAAGTACACAAAAGTCACAACCGGGATTCGAACCCATCACACCCCAATGACTTTACCACCAGAACTTGAGTCTGGTGCACTAAACCGCTGGGCCATGCGATGCTATAAAAAGACAGTGATTAACAAAAAAACACACACCCTAACACTCCAACAAAACCAAATGCACCAATAAAATGATCTATTATACACATATGGACTGGCAATGAGGGCAATAGTGTACGTCTATGCACCCCGAGGGCCTGTGAGTGACCAGGAGAGGGTCCCATTTATAATAGGACCCTCTCCTGGTCACTCACAGGCCCGAGGGTTGCATAGACGTGCACTATTGCCCGAATAATGCCAGTCCATATGTGTTTTATAACACAGTCCTCAGTACAAAATGTCATGTGAAAAAAAAATATTTTCAGGACGCACGGTTTTACAACTGTAAACTGTTTCATTTGAACCTCTTGAGGGCGCTGTTTACCAGTCAATAGTTTGGGGGTTTTGGAAACTATTTCCCGCCTTGCGAACTATTTTCCCCAAATGAAGCGCGTACGGTGCATTGACGTGCGTCGTCAAGTTCACGGTGGTGCAGATTTCATGCACTAGGCTATATTAGTTCACCCCACGTGACCGTGTTTCAGCCAATCAGGATAAAGAACCAGGAAGAGGTGTGTTATAAACTTATATATTTTACACCTCAGTGTAAGAGTAAAAAACAAAATAGTGAATAGATATTTGCTGCCTTATGGAGACATCAGACAAAAGGGAAAGCAAGGAACCATGCGACTCCATAGGGAAATTCTAAAGAGAGGGCTGCTCCACAAGGAATTTTGTGTATAAAGTCCGTTGGAGGATGTTAACTACAGGGACAAAGGAAAGAACAAAAAGAAGTCTCCACAAGGATGCAAAAATAGGAATGTGTGTTTTTCAACAACGTGTGAGGGAAACAGAATTCACACACTTCAACAAGGCTAAAACGTTGGACAGTCCGACAGTCTGTTGGACAGTCTGTTACCTCGATATCTTGACTCGCTGCCGCTTGGCAGGATTCCAGGCTGGCTTTAGGTGCTTCTTGTATGCTCTGCAGTACCGCCGCGTGGTTCCCTGATTTACACAGATCGAAATGATGACATATCCTCTCTGATATCTAATGCAGGGACGAGAAATTTCAAGTCTTTTTTATCTTAAGCAATAAACCACAAGGGAAACCGACTGGGTAAATTTTAAATCAGTTTTTGGGTGAACAAAGGAAAAAATTAACTGGAGCTGGATTAGGCAGACCGCCAACATTAGGGCTGGATAGCTCAGTTGGTAGAGCGTCGGTACATTAACCCGGTGGTCGCAGGTTCAAATCCCGCTCCAGTCAATTTTTCTTTGTTCACCCAAAAATTCTTTCGATCTTAATTCAGAGGTTTTTTTTATGTCTGCCTGGTGAGAAAAAAGTAGCTGTTATTTTCTTCATAGTATGAAGAAATCCTAATCTTTGATCTACTTCTCTAGCAGAGGAAACTGTTCCAAGAAGCTCCTTGAAATCTATAACTCCAGGGGTTACTTAAAGGCACTGCATACGTTTGGTAATGACTCTGACAATTTTTGGCAATAAAAACTTACTTGGTAAGGAGTACGGCAGCTTTGGATAGTATAATGCATTTTGAGAAACGTTTCACTTCGAAGTACTGCAGTTACGGAAAAATATATCACTTTTTATCCCCCAAAAACTTGAATCTGAGAAGCGTTATGGCCGTAACGCTTCTCAGAATGTGTATTCCAATGACGGATACTTCTTCTGCGTGAACGCAACTGCTCCAGATTTTTGGCGATATCTCAAAAACGCTGCCACCTTTTGAAATGAAATTCACACAGGTTAGTTTTATGGTATATATCTACAATTATATAGCATCAAGGCAAACGTACGGTTCCAAAACCAAAGGTATACTTTGCCTTTAAAGATGGACACGTCATCTTTGCAACATGCCTTCTAAAATTTGGATCCTAGTTTTGAACTTTTTTGTCCGGGATTACTCCCACCCCTGCTAATGGGAACAACACACATCAATCAATCTTTATCATGTTATGGCCATTCTGTTCCCTTTATCCAATAACAATGATGAATAGATGGGTTGCGCGTGACGTCAACAATGGGAAAAAAAATCAGCCATCTTTGATGACAATGATTTTACATTTTTTGAGTGCACAACTCTGCGATATGCGTAAGTACTGTAATGCGGCACGCTGGCGTTTGATAAACTCCTTCCATGATTGGTTGGTAAGCAACTCCAGCTGCGTTGAAACTTACAGAGCTTGATGCGGCTACAGACCACAATAGAAATTGTCATCAAAGATGGCATCTATTGCAACCCATCTATACTGACGTCTTACGTCTGGTCTACACTTAATGTAAATGTGAAAAGTAAGGCAACCTTGTGTAAACAATGGAAAAATCATAGAACTAGAACCCAAGGGAACGCAGGGCTAGACGGCACTTGGAAAATAAAAAAATGCCTTCAAAAATTATATATTTAGATGTTATTTTTACGTTGTCTACCCATGTAGGTCATAGTTCCAAACTGATGAAAACATTTTCTAAAAGTTACAGCAGAAGACTCTACCAGAGAATGTATAACTACAGGCTCGGTACTTTTTTGGGAATCGGTACCAGAAAAATCAGAACCAAGGATCGTGGGTACCTGGTACTACGGAAAAGTGGAACCGCTGTACCGATTCCAACTTTGGAACCGGGCACAACCCGTACCCTCTTGGAACCGCCCAAGCCTAATTCTAAAACGAAAATGGATTCAATTCCAAAGATTTAAAAAAGGATTTCTTTAGTCCATACCGATTTTAAGCTTCCATCTTCAGCTCGTGTGTCAAATTCATTGTCCATGATTTCAGCAATGAAGTCCTCTACCTCATCAGGCTCAATTCCCTCTAAAAAAAAATGTAGGTTTCCACTATTATTGACCAGCTTGGACTGAAATTGCACAATTAGCAGCATAGGATTTATATTTATTTCTTCTTTACCATAGGTGAACCTTTCAGTATGAAATGAGTTTTTCAAAGGAGCCCAACAATATACCATAAGTTCATTCAATAAAAGCGATTACCAATAAGAACTAGAGTTACTCATTGGAGATTTAAACCACATGGTGTCACAGCAAATCCTTACTTTATTGTATTCCCACCATGCAAACCTTCAAGTCTTATTTCAGAAAATAGAAGGTATATGAAAATGCAACGTAAACACATTCAATAAAGGAAAAACACAAGTCAGAATAATATACAAGACAAAGACATTAAAATCCTGGGCCAGTAACAACATACCATGCCCGATATAAGGCAGAGGGAGTCTTCCAAAAAATGTTCCTGTACTCAAACACACTCTCACCCTCTTGTAAAGAAGTATACCCCCCTTGAAAATCCTTTAAAGAATTCCTGAGATTCCCAGAACACAATGAAGACAAAATGGGAGGTGGAGGTGGTGGGAAGGAGGCCACATATCGATCACCAATCAATGACAATAGTGAAAGTAAAAAAGGTTAAATATTGATAATGAATACAGAGACCATACAATTATGAAAAATATGACCACTAATTGCAATCTTATTCTTTTGTACAGAAATTGAAGTCTAGCGAGAGTGGGAGGCAAAGGGTATTTCAAATCGGTCAGAAGGTTGTTAAATGAGGGAACTCCTCGAGCAGCGAGCTTGAAATTTAGGTTTGTAAACCCGAGTTTGATTGGTTAGAGAGGAGGAACAAGGATCTGTATCTGTATCATATAGTCGGCAAAGAATCCTTACGGAAACATCACACCAACTTATGGGAGCCAGTTGCAGCTACTAACCACACCAAAGACACCGGGGCAAACCCCTTCTTTTGGCGATAAGTGTTTCTAGGTTCTTTTATTCTAGGTGCGTTGATAGATATTGATACAACACTAGGGACCTATGGCTTTACATCCCGTTCGATGGACGAAGCTATAATGGTCAAGTGTCTTGCTCACAAGGACACAAAGTGTCAAGACCGGGTCCCGAACCCACACTCTGCTGATCAGAAACACCAGAGCTTGAGTCCAGTGCGCTTGACCGCTCGGCCAGCCACGACACGCTACCAGGGATACCAGGGGAAACGGTTCTCCGGTTTAGGATCTTTCCTCTACTCCCACATCAAAAAAACAACAAACAAACAAAACAAAAGCAACCATCAATATCAACGTTACCATTTTCTTGGAACCAATTGTACACTGCATCCACCAGCCACAATGCCTTTTCTCGGCCGTGGATTCCGCCGTACCCATGATGGACTGCTAGCTGGAAAAAATGCGGAGAAAGCGGAGTGACTTCCTAAATCATGATTTTGGTTTTTATGGAAGAAAAAACTAAAGTTAAAAAGGAGAAGAAAACTAGAAAACAAGAGCGGCAATTCTATTAGGGCCTACATGCAAACTGTGATGATCTTAAATTTGACTGACAGTAGTTTAGACTTCAAAGGAAAAATTGCAGTTGACGCTATTTACCAAATCTGGTCCCTTGCCACAACAGGGAAAATTTAAATAATATTCAGTACACAACATGTATATGGGGTCGGGCTGTCACGATAGTGACTGACCTTGACCAAGCGACATGAAATACATAAACTTGCTTACAAATATATTCTAGATACGTTCCAAAGACAACATGGCAGAGACTACTCATTTTTACAGCTTCATGGTAAGGAATCGTTATTTTGTATGTTAAAAACACAATTTTTTCAACAGATTGAAGGTTATGTGTGTGGATGTTTATGACTCCTTTACACGTACTTAAGGGATTTATTTATCTTTAACGGTGGATTTTCAGTGCATTTCAAATGTGTTGTCGGCAGTTAGCGTCAGGTGCCGTCAGTTGTCAGCTTTTACTTAGTGCAACCCATTGCTTCACTTGTTCATTACCAAGTCTGTGGCCTGTCTTAGCCCTAACCCTAGCCCCATAAATTTGACCTTAAAAAAAGAAAATTTAAGCGGACATTTCATCGCGCGGCCGGCCCTTTCGCGCATTCATGCCCAAAAGAACTAAAAGTAAAACGGCGTTTAGCAAGCAGCGTTGTCGAGCCCAACATACACGTGAAAATGGCCTATTTTTCAAAGTGCCAGTTCATGCAGTTGCTCTCTGTCCAATCAACCACGTCCTCATGCCCCGAGTGCCTAGCCTGACCGCTGTCGCTGACGCTGAACTGAAGTAAAGTAGGCCCCCTGGCTGGCCCTGCCTAAATAAGTCAAGTGCTATCTTTTTCCTAGCCCTATAAGTAGTGCCAATCCTCAAAGTCCGACTCAACTTGAATGTTTTCTCATCATTATGTTTCAATCACACACATACAAAAAATTTATTAAATACCTGAAGTACTGTCCATCCGTCAAAAATGCTGGAAATACTTCTGTAGAAAATTCCTAGTGGCGAGTCACAGGAGGCTGCCATCTTGAATTGAATGACCAGACTGAAGTGAGCACTAAATTTGGTGCTGGCACTAAATTTGTTGCCAGCACCAAATTTCAAAAGAGTCGACAACGACCGTCACTAACGGTCAAGGTCCTTCTTAAGTGTTCGGAAATACGAGTTTTCATCTGAAATGTTTTTACAGTAAAATTATGAATTTTTAAAATTTTTATTCATAGACGTGTTACTCACATCCCAAACCATCACTCATAGGCGCCCCAACTTAATTAGTGCACTAATTAGGTCAGCCCAACTAATTAAACAACGGCATAAAGTTAGCCCGCATTCGCATTTCATATACAGAGTGACAAATACACACGCAACTACCTAATTTTCATTTGAAATGTTTTCACAATAAAACTATGAAATTGTTATTTTTTTTCATAGACGTGTTCCTCACATCCCAAACCATCACTCGTAGGCGCCCGACTTAATTAGTCTACTAATTAGGTCAGCCCAACTAATTAAACAACGGCATAAAGTGAGCCCGCATACGCATTTCATATATACAGAGTGACAAATACACACGCAACTACCTAATTTTCATTTGAAATGTTTTCACAGCAAAATTATGAAATTTTTATTTTGTTTCTAATAGACGTGTTCCTCACATCCCAAACCATCACCCGTAGGCGCCCCGACTTAATTAGTCCACTAATTAGGTCAGCCCAACTAGTTAAACAACGGCATAAAGTGAGCCCGCATACGCATTTCATTATATACAGTGACAAATACGCACGCAACTACCTAATTTTCATTTGAAATATTTTTACAGTAAAATTATGAGTTTTTTAATTTTTTCTTCATAGACGTGTTCCTCACATCCCAAACCATCACTCGTAGGCGCCCCGACTTAATTAGTCCACTAATTAGGTCAGCCCAACTAATTACACAACGGCATAAAGTGAGCCCGCATACGCATTTCATACATACAGAGTGACAAATACACACGCAACTACCTAATTTTCATTTGAAATGTTTTCACAATAAAATTATGAATTTTTAATTTTTTTTTCATAGACGTGTTCCTCGCATCCTAAACCATCACTCATAGGCGCCCCAATTTAATTAGTGCACTAATTAGGTCAGCCCAACTAATTAAACAACGGCATAAAGTGAGCCCGCATACGCATTTCATTATATACTGTGACAAATACACACGCAACTACCTAATTTTCATTTGAAATGTTTTCACAGTAAAATTATGATTTTTTTTTAATTTTTTCTTCATAGACGTGTTCCTCACATCCCAAACCATCACTCGTAGGTGCCCCAATTTAATTAGTCTACTAATTAGGTCAGCCCAACTAATTAAACAACGGCATAAAGTTAGCCCGCATTCGCATTTCATATACACAGTGACAAATACACGCGTATAAACTATCTAAAATTTTCATTTGAAATGTTTTCACAGTAAAATAATGAAAAAACTAATAATGTTTTCATAGACGTGTTTCTCACATCCCAAACCATCACTCGTAGGCGCCCCGACTTAATCAGTCCACTCATTAGGTCAGCCCAACTAATTAAACAACGGCATAAAGTTTAGCCGGTATGAGCATTTCCAGAGTGACAAATACATACCAAATTGTTAATTTTGTTCTTCGGTGTGTTCCAAACCTTTAATCTATGTACAAAATGCATGGCTCAAAAAGTGTAGCTATTTGGTAGGTCAAAAACTACAATTTGTTTAAATAAATTGAATTTTATATTGCTACATTTCAAAGATCGTTTAGAAAACATGAATTATTTAACCAAGAGTTATTCCAGACCATAAAAATTCATTAAAGCACACAGTGCTTTCACTTAAATTAAGCGTAATAACTGTTCAATCTGAGCTCCATTGGTACAACGCTGTGTGGATTGCGCCGCTTTTCGCCGCTCAGAGTTGATAGTAAAGTTGTACACAAGTGTGCACTCGCCTGTTTTCACGCATAAATCCAATGCGGATTGGGTGTTGCGCCTGTACAGGTTTTTATTGGGAAAACTGCAAATATGAATGCGGCGGGGTGGCGTTATCTTTTAGCGTTTAAAACATCATATTGTGTTCTCAGATGTTAGTTCGGCTTTCATTAACTAATTATGATGACTGCTTATATGCTATAGCGCCCTCTATCGGTATATGTTTTTCTGCATGAAACTTGCAGCATCTCTGCATTTTTAGGGTTTTTGTTTAAAGGCATCGCATAGGAATAAAGTTATACCACCGTGTAAATAACAAGAAATCATATTAAGGCAAACATGTTTTCGTCATCGTGACGTCATCAGGTGTCAAGTTACATTAATTCAAAGTTTAATAGTGAAAAAATCATATCTCCCGAAGTACACATCGTAGAGTCATAATCTTTGTGCCAATTTGAAGCTTATAGCACGTGTGACTTATTATTTAAACAAATGACCCCTTCAGGTCCAAACAGGAAGTTCAAAACTTTAAAACATCATATCTCCTGAACTAAATTCCATAAAGTCGTAATCTTTGCGTTGTTATGTAGCTTACATCATATGTGACATTTGATTTACAGGCGTGACCCCATTTGACCTTTACTTCCGGTCCAAACAGGAAGTTCAAAATTTCAAAATGTCATATCTTATGTGCAAAATGACGTAGAGTCATAATCTTTGTTCCATTTGTAGCTTACATCATATGTGACATTTGGTTATTTGCATGACCCCACTTGACCTTTACCTCTGGTTCAAACAGGAAGTTCAAAATTTCAAAATATCACATCTCCTCAGACAATTCTTGTAGAGTCATAATTTTTGTAACATTTGTACCTAACATCACATGTGACATTTGGTTTTTACAGGCGTGACCCCACTTTGACCTTTACTTCCGGACGAACAATTACAGTCCCAATGGCATCTATTACGTTTGCAGTCCTCATCGAAATCAAAATCTCTTCATTTCTAGGTCACAATACTAATAGTAAAACATGCTTACAGATAATCGGAACAGCTTTGTGTTTGTCCTAGTGACAAACACATAATGTCTAGTTAATATTTAATTCTGTAATCTTGTTACCGCAATTTCCCCAAAAGTATACATCTTGACATAACATAAAAGTCCTTCGTGTATTCAACTCCTTCATTTCTTCAATTATAACATTTTGTGCGGTGGTATCTTTATGATGTCACATGAATGATTTATTGTGCTAATTATGAAACTACCATAACTCAAAAATTATATTAATCTATACCCCTATATTGGGTTCTAATGAAGGCATACAATTTGGTTCAAAAGTGTTATCAAACCCTTTGATATTTTGGGGTAAACATAATCAGCTTGGGTTTGATTGACAAAAAATTAGTCCTGGAAGAGTTTATTTGCTTCCAAACTGTTTTTATTTGTTAATACTTTTCCTTTGGTGACAACCGATTAAAATACGTTTCCCAGTTTATACTTAGACGCAAGTTACAGTCATCAGTTTGATCATCTTAGTTTCTTACTCTTTAGGCCAAGTGAAGATACCGGTACATAACCATAGTTCGTGCTGTGGATTCAAAGTTACCACAGCAGCATTTGCACCAACAACGCAGGGAAGATGTGGAAAAGTACATTACAAACATCAAATAACATTTCACGTAATTAAGACTACATAAACATGACAAAAGATCTATTTGACAAATCGCCAGACGTCAAGCCTGACATGCATGGGCGTAAATTTCGGGAGATGGGGGTGTATACCCCCACTTTTTGGATATTAATTTTACGCCGCCGCATCAACTAAATACAAAAAGACTTTCAAAATCTTCTTTTTCTTCTTCTTCTTGTTCATATTGTGGCGGTTTCGTCCTCTTTCTGCGACCCGGTCAGTCTCAGCCAACGTCAGCGAGCGGTCTAGCTTGGAGGGCTGGAGATGTTGATCCGTTTTGGCGGCAGTTTACCGCCAGGCCCGCAGTTCACCTGGCACCAGTTAACCCCGAAATTGTAAGCACACACACACACCCAATGGACGGGAAAGAGTACAGCAAAATGACGGGGACGGACACAGCTCAATTTAGAGTGACTTTGATTGGTTTAGTTACTCCACACCTCAGTTCGCCTATGTTACAGAATCTACTTCGAAGGTTACACGGCTGATCTTTAATTACATTATTACCTATTCTCTGTCATTAATTAAATGTTTCCCAGTGAATTAATTAATAAAGATTACGGTAAGAGATTTCGTAAACCTGGATGGAATTTCTTAACAAGACATCGACTAACATAAAAGTATGGAGCTCTTTTCCAAGCGTAAAGCAACACTCACTTTAATTATAATCCTGATGCTTCTCAGCTGTTGCAAAGCGGGAAAAGAGAGCGATTCACGCCCGCTCCGCCCTTTTATTAATTTTAGTGTAGGCTGGCAACCCTCCAACAACTGTAACATAGACCATTACACGACGGCCAGGAACTAGCCAGGGTTACTTTGCCAAGCGACCTAAAACTTTAACCAAATCACAATCGCCGATACTACATTGCGTTACAATAATTATAATAAGTTTTACATCATTACTGAACTATAAAGACCGATTTACTTTCAAAGGGTAACGTAAAACATCATCAACCGCTGACATAAGTTTGGGCTAATTTGACAAAACCTTTTTAAAAACATATTTTCTTTAGTATTTCTCCCCTAAAATTGCTCCACCCCTCTTTAACTATTTCCTTTCAAAAAATTAAAAATTTCATAATTTTGCTGTGAAAACATTTCAGATGAAAATTAGGTAGTCGCGTGTGTATTTGTCACAGTATATAATGAAATGCTCATACCGGCTAAACTTTATGCCGTTGTTTAATTAGTTGGGCTGACCTAATGAGTGGACTGATTAAGTCGGGGCGCCTACGAGTGATGGTTTGGGATGTGAGGAACACGTCTATGAGGAAAAAATTAAAAAATTCATAATTTTACTGTGAAAACATTTCAGATGGAAATTAGGTAGTTGCGTGTGTATTTGTCACAGTATATATTGAAATGCTCGTACCGGCTAAACTTTATGCCGTTGTTTAATTAGTTGGGCTGACCTAATGAGTGGACTGATTAAGTCGGGGCGCCTACGAGTGATGGTTTGGGATGTGAGGAACACGTCTATGAAAACAAAATTATAAAAATCATAATTTTACTGTAAAAACATTTCAAATAAAAATTTGGTAGTTGCGTGTGTATTTGTCACAGTATATAATGAAATGCGTATGCGGGCTCACTTTATGCCATTTTTTAATTAGTTGGGCTGACCTAATTAGTGAACTAATTAAGTCGGGGCGCCTACGAGTGATGGTTTGGGATGTGAGGAACACGTCTATGAGGAAAAAATTTAAAAATTCATAATGTTACTGTAAAAACATTTCAAATGAAAATTAGTTAGTTGCGTGTGTATTTGTCACTCTGTATATGAAATTCGAATGCGGGCTAACTTTATGCCGTTGTTTAATTAGTTGGGCTGACCTAATTAGTGAACTAATTAAGTCGGGGCGCCTACGAGTGATGGTTTGGGATGTGAGAAACACGTCTATGATAAAAAAATTAAACAATTCATAATTTTACTGTGAAAACATTTCAGATGGAAATTAGGTAGTTGCGTGTGTATTTGTCACAGTATATAATGAAATGCTCATACCGGCTAAACTTTATGCCGTTGTTTAATTAGTTGGGCTGACCTAATGAGTGGACTGATTAAGTCGGGGCGCCTACGAGTGATGGTTTGGGATGTAAGGAACACGTCTATGAAAACAAAATTAAAACTAGACATTCAGTTTTTGTTATATCACAAAAACTAGGTGTTCGGGAACAAGTAATGAATTGCTTCTAAACATCGTTGAGTTAATACACACAACAATGTCCAAAAAAGCGGTTACAATTAGTGTGTTGTAGCACCATTGTTTTCAAACTTGTTACCAGAGGGTGGTGTCATCCGTGTTAAACTTGAAAACGCAGAGTCCTTTACCTACTTACACACTGAAACCACTGTCCAAAGCTCGTTTTATACTGACCAAAGAACTAAAAAATAATGGCTGTATAACAATTGTTTCCTTCAACATCCGGTTTGAACCTCAATACAAGGTCAAATTCGGGTCATTTCTTTGAGACATTTAAATTATTTCCAAAAGACCTTTGCGATGATGTGTAGATTGTAAAAATCCATTGTGCACTTCAGGAGTTCTGATTTAATTAATAAACTTTGATTTATTGTAACTCAACATCTGATGACGTCATCATGACGTCATTGTTTTATTTCCCGTCTTCATTTTGAGGTTCAAGTATATGCACAGTTTCAAGGTTCAGTTTAATTTCAATTTTGAGTTATATATTTGGAGAAATGAAACATTTAAAGTAACATATTACGGTCTCTATGAGACACCGTATAACACACGGTTTTGATTTTGTTTGATATTATTAAAAGTGAAATCAAACAAAACCTTTAAATATGAACATGAAAATAATTAAATAGAGCTTTATCATATGTATTTCATGGGGACTTCCAGTTTGGGCAGGAAGCGAGGTCAACTCAGGTCACTACGAAATATAGAGAACCGCATACGTTTATTGTAACTCGACTCCTGGAGGAAAAACAAGTTACCTTTTTGAATTTAACTGCCAGGAAAAACAATGTTTTCGTGCTTTCCAAAGTGTTCCCTTTACACGCAGTGCAATGGGCTGCCGCCAGGTTGTCTGTTCAAAATAGCATTCATATTGCCTTTTATCAAAACATTAACCCTTGCTGCCCTCCGTTTTATTCGGCATCTTTGCGGTGTCAATAAAATAAAGAAGTGTGTATCGCTAGTGAACGTTGGTGGCGCTATATCAAATTAACAGTCTCAGACTGTAACATCACCTTTACTGAACACTGGTGTACTGTACAGTCAATCTGACATTTGACAGATTCAAAATCCGAGCTCATTATCTGTATTAAAAAGTTCCAAAGTTTTATAAAAACTACCCCACTTTGATAAACATCATAAACACAAGTGTGCACGGCTAAAGAAACACACGGACATTTTGAAAGGCGATGACTTTACTTTTAAACTTTACTTCTAAACAGTTTTACTCAGCGTATCCCGACAACAACTCTCGCGGGGGTAAAGTGCCTCTGGCCCCGCTGTTGCACACTTGTGACTCTCGTATGTAAGCACGTACGTGATCGGTATTTATAGAACGAAAGACGATCATTTTGTCAATTGCATTTTCTCCACCATTTTACTTCAAACAACTCACGTGAGCATGTGATCGTCTCAGTAAAGTCTCCTCTTCCTCTCCCTGTCACAATTAAGCCACCAGAATGACATAAAGGGAAGCATTTCCACACTGAACTTGGCATGACTTACATGTTTTTCTTTGCGTCGCCATTATTACACACACACACACACACCGCAAAGTTCGATGAACTGTGACAAGACCTGACTTGTCGCGTGTAGGTATATACACAGCATGCAGTAAAAACCTAGAGTGCACACGCACGGGGTGCAATACAGTGAGGGAACTGTACAGAATTTATCGCCGATCGCGCTAAAAACGGCACTTTTCACCTTAATATAACTTCGTTATGCAACGGCCAATTTTGTTCAAATTTCACAATTAGGCTTTTATAGTCGTTATCTATTACCAAAAAATTCAACACGTAGTTTGCTCAAAAAAAAATCGAAATATAAAAAAAAATATTTTTAAACTTGTCGTCGTAACAAACTGTAACATTTGATGACGTCATCAATGTAATATTTTTAAAGGTCATAAACTACATTTTACTTCGTACACTGAAACCATGTCCAAATTCTGTTTCATATTGACTCCACAGCTTAGATTCTGACTTTTTAGGCATTTTTGGCTTCAACTTCCGGTTTGAACCGGAAGACAAGGTCAAGTTGGGGTCATCTCTGTGAGACATTTAATTATTTTTCAAAGACCTTTCCGATGAGGTATAGATTGTAAAAATCCATTGTGTACTTCAGGAGTTATGATTTTTTTAATTATTAAACTTTGATTTAACGTATTTCGACACCAGATGACGTCATGATGACGTCATTGTTCAAGTGCCGTCTTCAAGTTAAGGTTCAAGTATGTGCCAAGTTTCAAGGTTCAATTCATTTTCAATCTTGAGTTATCTTTTGGATATAAGTTCCCGGGAAGAAGAAGAAGAAGAAGAAGTAAAAGTGAAAAAAAAAAAAAAACTCGAACAATAACAAGAGGTTTTCGGCTGTTGGCCGAACACCTAAAAATCATAATTTCACTGCAAAAACATTTCAAATGAAAACTAGAAATGAGTTTTTGTGGCATCACAAAAACTAGGTGTTCGGAGTGTGATGTATTAAAAATGATTTTACGTGTTAAAAGTTAAATGAATTAAAAGTTAATCCAACTGATATATAAGAAAATATGAAGAAAAACATACGTTAAATTGAGCTTTATAATACAATATTTAATTTGAACATCCGGTTTGGACAGGAATTTCTAATCACTTTTAAATGAGGAGGTACTTCCAGTTTGACCGGAAGTACAGTTCAGAGAGGTCACGCAATGTGTAACAAAGAAGGACCTTCCCTAACTTTGGTATTTGGTGAAAGAATCATGTTCCTAGCTCTTACCATGTATTAATGAGGAGCTACTTCCGGTTTGATCTTAAGTAGAGGTCACAGAGGTCACCCAATGTGCAACAGAGAAGGACCCTCCCTAACCTTGGTATGTGGTGAAAGAATCATGTTCCTAGCTCTCACCATTTTTAAATAAAGAGCTACTTCCGGTTTGACCGGAAGTAGATGTCACAAAGTTCAATTAATGTTTCACAAATGAAGTCTTTCCCTAACCTTGATATTTCTCGAAACAATCATGTTCCTAACTCTAACCACTTTTACATGAAGAGCTACTTTCGGTTTGACCGGAAGTAGAGGTCATAGAGGTCACACGATTTGCAACAGAGAATGACCTTTCCTAACCTTGCTATTTGGTGAAGGAATCATGTTCCTAGTTCTTAGCAATGTTAAATAAAGAGCTACTTCCGGTTTGACCAGAAGTAGATGTCACAGAGGTCACTTATTGTGTCATAAAGAAAGACCCTCCCTTACTTTGACATTTGTCAAAAAAATAAAGTTCATCTCTCAAACGGTTGATTTTTTGTTAATTTTTAAAGTTTTAAATAAGCCCTGCATTAAAGACTAACAAAGCTCGTTTTATACTGACCAAAGAACTTAAAATTAGGCTTTATAACAATTGTTTCCTTCAACTTCCGGTTTGAACCGCAATACAAGGTCAAATTGGGGTCATTTCTTTGAGACATTTAAATTGTTTCCAAAAGACCTTTGCGATGATGTGTAGATTGTAAAAATCCATTGTGCACTTCAGGAGTTCTGATTTAATTAATAAACTTTGGTTTATTGTAACTCAACATCTGATGACGTCATCATGACGTCATCGTTTTATTTCGCTTCTTCATATTGAGGTTCAAGTATATGCACAGTTTCAAGGTTCAGTTTAATTTCAATGTTGAGTTATTTATTTTGAGAAAATTTTCTGAGGAATGAAACATTTAAAGCAACAAAATGGTCTCTATGAGACACCGTATAACACATGGTTTTGAATTTGTTTGATATATTGAAAGTGAAATCAAATAAAACCTTTAAATATGAATATGAAAATAATTAAAAAGAGCTTTATCATATGTATTTCATGGGGACTTCCGGTTTGGGCAGGAAGCGAGGTCAACTCATGTCACTAAGAATTATAAAGAACCGCATACATTTATTGTAACTCGACTCCTGGAGGAAAAACAAGTTACCTTTTTGGTTTTAACTGCCAGAGGAAAAACAATGTTTTCGTGCTTTACAAAGTGTTCCTTTTCCACGCAGTGCAATTGGCTGCCGCCAGGTTGTGTGTTCAAAATAGTATTCATATTGCCTTTTATCAAAACATTAACCCTTGCTGCCCTCCGTTTTGTTCGGCATCTATTCGGTGTCAATAAAACAAAGTGTGTATCGCTAAAGAACGTTGGTGGCGCTATATCAAATTAACGGTCTTATTTTAACATCACGAACACTGGTGTACTGTACAGTCAATCTGACATTTGACAGATTCAAATTCCGAGCTCATTATCTGTATTAAAAAGTTCAAAAGTTTTATAAAAACTACCCCACTTTGATAAATATCATAAACACAAGTGTGCACGGCTAAAGAAATACACGGACATTTTGAAAGGCGATGACTTTACTTTTAAACTTTACTTTTAAACAGATTTACTCAGCGTATCCCGACAACAACTCTCGCGGGGGTAAAGTGCCTCTGGCCCCGCTGTTGCACACTTGTGACTCTCGTATGTAAGCACGTACGTGATCGGTATAATAGAACGAAAGACGATCATTTTGTGAATTGCATTTTCTCCACCATTATACTTCAAACAACTCACGTGAGCATGTGATCGTCTCAGTATAGTCTCCTCTTCCTCTCCCTGTCACAATTAAGCCACCAGAATGACATAAAGGGAAACATTTCCACTCTGAACTTGGCATGACTTACATGTTTTTCTTTGCGTCGCCATTATTACACACACACATACACGCAGAACTTAACAACACACCGCAAAGTTCGATGAACTGTGACAAGACCTGACTTGTTGCGTGTAAGTATATACACAGCATGCAGTAAAAGCCTAGAGTGCACACGCACGAGGTGCAATACAGTAAGGTAACTGTACAGACTCTATCGGCGATCGCGCTAAAAACGGCACTTTTCACCTTAATATAACTTCGTTATGCAACGGCCAATTTTGTTTAAATTTCACAATTAGGCTTTTATAGTCGTTATCTATTACCAAAAAATTCAACACGTAGTTTGCTCAAAAAAAAATCGAAATATAAAAAAAAATATTTTTAAACTTGTCGTCGTAACAAACTGTAACATTTGATGACGTCATCAATGTAATATTTTTAAAGGTCATAAACTACATTTTACTTCGTACACTGAAACCATGTCCAAATTCTGTTTCATATTGACTCCACAGCTTAGATTCTGACTTTTTAGGCATTTTTGGCTTCAACTTCCGGTTTGAACCGGAAGACAAGGTCAAGTTGGGGTCATCTCTGTGAGACATTTAATTATTTTTCAAAGACCTTTCCGATGAGGTATAGATTGTAAAAATCCATTGTGTACTTCAGGAGTTATGATTTTTTTAATTATTAAACTTTGATTTAACGTAATTCGACACCAGATGACGTCATGATGACGTCATTGTTCAAGTGCCGTCTTCAAGTTTAGGTTCAAGTATGTGCCAAGTTTCAAGGTTCAATTCATTTTCAATCTTGAGTTATCTTTTGGATATAAGTTCCCGGGAAGAAGAAGAAGAAGAAGAAGAAGAACTAGAAATGAGTTTTTGTGGCATCACAAAAACTAGGTGTTCGGAGTGTGATGTATTAAAAATTATTTAATGTGTTAAAAGTTAAATGAATTAAAAGTTAATCCAACTTATATATAAGAAAATATGAAGAAAAACATACGTTAAATTGAGCTTTATAATGCAATATTTAATTTGAACATCCGGTTTGGACAGGAATTTCTAATCACTTTTAAATGAGGAGGTACTTCCAGTTTGACCGGAAGTACAGTTCAGAGAGGTCACGCAATGTGTAACAAAGAAGGACCTTCCCTAACTTTGGTATTTGGTGAAAGAATCATGTTCCTAGCTCTTACCATGTATTAATGAGGAGCTACTTCCGGTTTGATCTTAAGTAGAGGTCACAGAGGTCACCCAATGTGCAACAGAGAAGGACCCCCCCTAACCTTGGTATGTGGTGAAAGAATCATGTTCCTAGCTCTCACCATTTTTAAATAAAGAGCTACTTCCGGTTTGACCAGAAGTAGATGTCACAAAGGTCAATTAATGTTTCACAAATGAAGTCTTTCCCTAACCTTGATATTTCTCGAAACAATCATGTTCCTAACTCTAACCACTTTTACATGAAGAGCTACTTCCGGTTTGACCGGAAGTAGAGGTCATAGAGGTCACACGATTTGCAACAGAGAATGACCTTTCCTAACCTTGCTATTTGGTGAAGGAATCGTGTTCCTAGTTCTTAGCAATTTTAAATAAAGAGCTACTTCCGGTTTGACCAGAAGTAGATGTCACAGAGGTCACTTACTGTGTCATAAAGAAAGACCCTCCCTTACTTTGACATTTGTCAAAAAAAATAAAGTTCATCTCTCAAACGGTTGATTTTTTGTTAATTTTTAAAGTTTTAAATAAGCCCTGCATTAAAGACTAACAAAGCTCGTTTTATACTGACCAAAGAACTTAAAAATAATAGCTTTATAACAATTGTTTCCTTCAACTTCCTGTTTGAACTGCAATACAAGGTCAAATTGGGGTCATTTCTTTGAGACATTTAAATTGTTTCCAAAAGACCTTTGCGATGATGTGTAGATTGTAAAAATCCATTGTGCACTTCAGGAGTTCTGATTTAATTAATAAACTTTGGTTTATTGTAACTCAACATCTGATGACGTCATCATGACGTCATCGTTTTATTTCGCTTCTTCATATTGAGGTTCAAGTATATGCACAGTTTCAAGGTTCAGTTTAATTTCAATGTTGAGTTATTTATTTGGAGAAAATTTTGGAGGAATGAAACATTTAAAGCAACAAAATGGTCTCTATGAGACACCGTATAACACATGGTTTTGAATTTGTTTGATATATTGAAAGTGAAATCAAATAAAACCTTTAAATATGAATATGAAAATAATTAAAAAGAGCTTTATCATATGTATTTCATGGGTACTTCCGGTTTGGGCAGGAAGCAAGGTCAACTCAGGTCACTAAGAATTATAAAGAACCGCATACATTTATTGTAACTCGACTCCTGGAGGAAAAACAAGTTACCTTTTTGGTTTTAACTGCCAAGAAAAACAATGTTTTCGTGCTTTACAAAGTGTACCTTTTCCACGCAGTGCAATTGGCTGCCGCCAGGTTGTGTGTTCAAAATAGTATTCATATTGCCTTTTATCAAAACATTAACCCTTGCTGCCCTCCGTTTTGTTCGGCATCTATTCGGTGTCAATAAAACAAAGTGTGTATCGCTAAAGAACGTTGGTGGCGCTATATCAAATTAACGGTCTTATTTTAACATCACGAACACTGGTGTACTGTACAGTCAATCTGACATTTGACAGATTCAAATTCCGAGCTCATTATCTGTATTAAAAAAGTTCCAAAGTTTTATAAAAACTACCCCACTTTGATAAACATCATAAACACAAGTGTGCACGGCTAAAGAAATACACGGACATTTTGAAAGGCGATGACTTTACTTTTAAACTTTACTTTTAAACAGATTTACTCAGCGTATCCCGACAACAACTCTCGCGGGGGTAAAGTGCCTCTGGCCCCGCTGTTGCACACTTGTGACTCTCGTATGTAAGCACGTACGTGATCGGTATAATAGAACGAAAGACGATCATTTTGTGAATTGCATTTTCTCCACCATTATACTTCAAACAACTCACGTGAGCATGTGATCGTCTCAGTAAAGTCTCCTCTTCCTCTCCCTGTCACAATTAAGCCACCAGAATGACATAAAGGGAAACATTTCCACTCTGAACTTGGCGTGACTTACATGTTTTTCTTTGCGTCGCCATTATTACACACACATACACACACACACGCAGAACTTAACAACACACCGCAAAGTTCGATGAACTGTGACAAGACCTGACTTGTTGCGTGCATGTATATGGGTCATTCCACGAGGTTGGGAGACGGGCCATAATTTTCTGAGTGCTGATTATGAAACAAATTTTCATTGTTACAGAAAGTTTGTTTCTAAAACAAATGTAATTTGACAATAAAGATATAAGATAAGCTTTTAAATGACTCTTGAAGAAATTCGGAAACAATTTTCATACCCAAATTCTGTAAATGTTACGGTGTCCGGCATAAAAAATGAGGGAATATTGTGACAACAAAATGTGTACTTCAAAAATTAATCATTTTTAAAAGAAATAAGTAGACTTGAGTTGAGGGTTTACACAAATAATAGTGATAAGATGCAACCTTTGTAAAAAAAAGAGTTAAATGTCAGGTGCTATAATATTTTGCAAAAAAATGACATTTCAAAATTGGGTTGTGGATGTAACATAATGGTGTCAAACTATGTTACATCCACAACTGGCTTGTGTACACTCCCTGATTTGCAGCAATTTAGGTCAGATCATGGTCAGATTGACCTAAATATTTCATGATTGGGCTGGTATTTGTAAAATAATCAGATCGGAGATGTATATACAATGTTTTGGCCAAATATGATGAGAATCTTATGCCTTGAGGCGCATGGTGTCAAGCGTTACATCCACAACCTGTGGACATGGTCATACCTAAAATGTGTATGAAAACCAGAACCTTGAATTTGTAATTGCTCTTAAAACAGAGATTTGGGGGCAACATTTCTAAACATACACACTGTTTAGTTCCATTCAAGTCTAGATGAACAATACGCATTGTGATGTTCACGGTGTCACACATGTTACATCCACAACCCACTTCTTTTGTTTTTGTTGGAAATAACAATATTAGCAGGCCTTATAAGCGTACAAGTATGGATATTATTAAGTTAACCTATTTAATGACAGAATCAAGGTGGGAGTGATTTTGAAGCATTTTGAAGCATTAATTTGGACCAAAACAATTTATGGATGTAACATGGACGTGGCGTCAGTGTTACACCCAAACTTCTCCATAGGAATAACATGCGAATATAGTTTGTGAAGAAATTTACTAACTTTTCAAAATAATGCGACTTAAATTTGAACAAATTGTTAAACTACAAAACATGGGCTCTAAAAAAAATGCATAACAACAACTTGTAGAAGCAATTTGAAAATTTGACCACAATGTCACACTTTGTCTCCCAAGGCGGTGGAATGACCCATATACACAGCATGCAGTAAAAGCCTAGAGTGCACACGCACGAGGTGCAATACAGTTAGGTAACTGTACAGACTCTATCGGCGATCGCGCTAAAAACGGCACTTTTCACCTTAATATAACTTCGTTATGCAACGGCCAATTTTGTTCAAATTTCACAATAAGGCTTTTATAGTCGTTATTTATTACTAAAAAATTCAACATGTAGTTTGCTCAAAAAAAAATTGAAATAAAAAAATATATATTGTTAAACTCGTCGTCGAAACAAACTGTAACATTTGATGACGTCATCAATGTAATATTTTCAAAGGTCATAAACATTTTACTTCGTACACTGAAACCATGTCCAAATTCTGTTTCATATTGACTCCACAGCTTAAATTCTGACTTTTTAGGCATTTTTGGCTTCAACTTCCGGTTTGAACCGGAAGACAAGGTCAAGTTGGGGTCATCTCTGTGAGACATTTAATTATTTTTCAAAGACCTTTCCGATGAGGTATAGATTGTAAAAATCCATTGTGTACTTTAGGAGTTATGATTTTTTTAATTATTAAACTTTGATTTAACGTAATTCGACACCAGATGACGTCATGATGACGTCATTGTTCAAGTGCCGTCTTCAAGTTAAGGTTCAAGTATGTGCCAAGTTTCAAGGTTCAATTCATTTTCAATCTTGAGTTATCTTTTGGATATAAGTTCCCGGGAAGAAGAAGAAGAAGAAGTAAAAGTAAAAAAAAAAAAAAAAAACTCGAACAATAACAAGAGGTTTTCGGCTGTTGGCCGAACACCTAAGAAGAAGAAGAAGAAGTAAAAGTAAAAAAAAAAAAAAAAACTCGAACAATAACAAGAGGTCTTCGGCGGTTGGCCGAACACCTAATTAGGTAGTGGCGTGTGTATTTGTCACTCTGTATACGAAATGCGAATGCGGGCTCACTTTATGCCGTTGTTTAATTAGTTGGGCTGACCTAATTAGTAGACTAATTAAGTCGGGGCGCCTACGAGTGATGGTTTGGGATGTGAAAAACACGTCTATAATGAAAAAATTAAAAAATTCATAATTTTACTGTGAAAACATTTCAGACGGAAATTAGGTAGTTGCGTGTGTATTTGTCACAGTATATAATGAAATGCTCATACCGGCTAAACTTTATGCCGTTGTTTAATTAGTTGGGCTGACCTAATTAGTAAACTAATTAAGTCGGGGCGCCTATGAGTGATGGTTTGGGATGTGAGGAACACGTCTATGAAGAAAAAATAAAAAAAATCTTAATTTTACTGTGAAAACATTTGAGATAAAAACTCTGTATTTCCGAACACTTAAGAAGGACATTGACCGTTAGTGACGGTCGTTGTCGAATCTTTTGAAATTTAGTGCTGGCAACAAATTTAGTGCCAGCACCAAATTTAGTGCTCACTTCAGTCTGGTCTGGTTTAGGTCTCAGTTTAGTGCCGCTCACTTCAGCCTGGTTTTTAACACCAAATTTGCAGCAGGCCAATAATAACAAGGTTTCGTCAACGACCGTCACTCCCTAGGCTATACGAACAGCAGTACGGTACAATTTTTACACAGTTTGGGCCTCCAAATGCGAACTTTTGACGAATTTTCAATTTAGATGTCTTCAAAGCGCCTAACTAATTAGTCCATTAATTAGCTCAGCTCGACTAAGGGTTAAACAAATACATTGTCTGGAAAATCGCGTTGAAGCATCGGTGGGAGGCTGAACAAATCTTGTTGCAAGTGACATTTACATAGCTCACTAGCTCGGCCCAACTCCCTTTTTAGACAAATTCCATAATCTATAAGACCAAGTTACTGGGCACAGTTAATTTTGGAGACGGCTAATTTAGTACCTATTTAGCCGCTTGACGAGACACTGTTTTCTAGCATGTACCCTTCATGTAATCTTCATGTTGAATAAAAGATTAATTTTTATTCATAATCATAAAGACCAAATCACTCGGCACACAATTTGAGGTGGCTAATTCGGCTCACTAACTAGTACCTAATTAGCTGCTGGAAGAGACGTCATTTTCTGACACGAAAGCTGTATAGGCAGCGCATGTACACAACAATTGAGTATTGCTGCACTCACCGTAAGGTAAATGTTTTCAGTTTCTTCTGGGGGATGGTTATCAATTAGCCTTTCCATGAAATATGCTAGTTACATTTACGCATGCGTTCAGACATTGTTGGCGGGCAAACGCCATAGAGTTGTGCACTAGGGCAGACGCACAAACGCGTGTCGTCACGCTACCAAGTAGCCCCACACAGAAAGGCGCGATTTTCCATCATTTTTGCCCACCAGTAGCGTTTGTGCGCACGCGTGATGTGCAATTTACATATTTCATAGGAAGGGTCTATTGGGTTAGAAAATGTGCCCACACCCCCAGTTACGCCACCGATGCCAAAACAAAAGGAAAACAATTATCACATTGAAACAAGTTGTTTTATGACCCTTTATAATAATGAAAGAGGAGGATTCCGCTCACAAAGTATATTAATTTTTCTAAATTGAGTTCTTACAAAGAACGCGGGAGCTTAGTAAGATTAAGTTTATAGTGGATGTCAAATGGGCCCAATCTCTTTACATTTCTCTTCGTATTTTTTATTGGCAGCTACGGCTACGGCTGGATCGCCATGTGAGTCATTTGTTGAGTATAGGACGTCATAGAAACACCCTTAGCAACAGTCGTAGCCGTAGCTGCAACCGCCAAATTCGGACACGGCCTTATTTTGGAATGTTCCACATCTCCCCGACACCCACTTCTGCTGACTTGATGGACTGACCCGTTTCAAAAAAGACTAGCACCCGCCTCCCCCTCAAGGCTTAAAGACACAACGTTAACCGTTAGGGTACCAGTACAGAAGCTCGTGCAACCAACGCCCTACTTTGCATAAAGCACCCAGTATTTCAAACTATGGTTATTCAAATTTTGCTTTGTGTTGGAGGGAGAATCATGCTATTGTATTATAGCATTCACTGTGACGATTAAACGCTGCTGAAGCAGCCTGACTGTGAATTTAAGATGTTACATGCGACTCGTGTACTGGACCCCGGGGCATGATGGCGTCACATTAATTGAATGGTAAGAAAAGTCATCAAATCGTAATTTTATGACACTTGAAGAATAAAAACACAAGCAAAATTTTCCCCTCTGTCTTATTTCTAGCTGCATGTTCAAACTATAATGATGTCCGGGTATTTTGTCTCTGAAGGCGCCACACCATGTAAAGAGTCTTATTTTGAGATGTTCCACACCTCGCAAAGGGTTCACAGATTTTAAAAAGGAAGGGTTGAACCTCCCCTCCACTTTTGTTGACGTGATGGACTTATCCGTTTCGAAAATGAGTCGCACCCTCCCCGTCAAGGTTTGCGTAAAGACACACCGTTAACCTTTAGGGTACAAGCATATAATCAGTTGGATTGGAACCAACGCCCAACTTTGCATAAAGCACCCAATATCTACCCAATAAACGCCACGATTAAGCAACTGACTGTGAATTTAAATTGCTGCATGCAACTCGTGCACTGGACCCCGGGGCATGATGGCGTCACATTGTTTTACTGATAAGGAAAGTCTTCAAATCGTCTAATTTACAATACTTGAAATTGAAGTACAATCAAAATTTTCCCTCTGTTTTATTTCTTACTGTATGTTCAAACTATACCGTCTGAGTATGTTGTATCTGAAGGCGCCACACCATGTAAAGTGTGTTACACAATGGTCCGCCGTATTACTGTGCCACAAAGTTGGACATGATCTTCTTTCCTGACGATTGAATTATCTTTTGAGAATGACAGGAAATCGGTCTAAAATTCTACCAAAAGTAACAATTTGGTAGAATGTCTTTTCCATAAACAAACATTTGAGCAGGGGACGTATTAGGCTGTAAAATGGTCGTGTAAGGGACGGGGTACCTTGGGTAGAATTAGTCATAAGTCAATAAGTCATCGTGTGCCCGGGAAAAGGACGTAACGACGAGTTGCCGGTAAAAGGGCGTAAGAAAATGATGTGAAATTTTGTGGTTCAAGAAAACTGAGCGGGAACGTTTTATCAATTTTTTTGCCATTCAAAAATAACTACAAGAAGGCTAATTTCTGCATGGGAATAGGAAAACATGTCATTAATACTGGGAAGAAATACTTCATGTGCCCGTTAAAAGGCCGCGCGGCCTTACGCCCTTTTACTGGGCAAACGACGTGTTAACATAAACATAACAATTAGAATTTGTAAGTCGCTATTCCATCAAGATCATAGCGCACTTGTTGAAAGAGATTAATATGGATAAATGTGAGTCTTTAGAAATTTATGAAATAAAGATAAACTAACCAATTCCCTACCAACAGCAGGAAGATTGTTCCAAAACATTGGACCAGCTACACTGAAAGCTTTTTGACCCAGAACTTTGTTTGTGCGGGGAACATTCAAGCGAGTGATGTCAAGTGTGGACCGCAGAAAACGTGGAGGAGTGTAATGTGACAGTAAAGTGGAAAGATAACTAGGAGTAGTATTGTTCAAGCATTTAAAAACAAAAAGAGCAAGTTGAAAATTAATCCGTTCTCTAATCGGTAGCCAATGAAGTTCCCTGAGTGATGGGGTAATATGTTCTCTCAAGGGTGTGGAACACACTAAACGAGCTGCACTATTTTGTAATCTTTGAACTCTGTCCAATTCATATGACGTAGCACCAAATAAAAGATTACCTCAATCAATACGAGAGAGGATTAAAGCTCTGACAACATGATGGAGAGTATCCTTGTCAAGGTACCTTTTGATTCTCCTTATGATACAACATATTTACGTTTGTAAAGATAATCGGCCTATGGATGGTGTTTAAATCGCCTTTTTTCTTTTTTTTCTTTTTTTCTCCTTTTGTCTCTCTTTAAATTGTTCTATTTCTTTCTTTTTTTATTATGCTTTAAAGGTAAAAAAATATAGGATTGGGAAAGCGCTAGTGCAGCGTACTTACTTTGTGCGATTCAAGATGGACGCAAACAAACAAATCTGTGAAAATTTGGGCTCAATCCGTCGTCTGAGTCGGGAGAAAATAGTGAAAAAACATTGCAGCATGTAAACACATTGATCTTAATTTTGATTGTTACACTACCGAAAACAAAAGTCGTGGTCTTCAAATTATATTTTCTTTGACATTATTTCAGACAGAAATATTCCTTTGTGTGATTGTTATCAGTAAGCGTTCAAACCGATACTATATTATAATAATAATAATAAAAATTTATGAATACCAATCCTGTATTTACCTTTAAATTTTAAACGGCTGAATTTTCACAGATTTTCTGTAAACGCTTCTCCTATGCAAGACAATTTTAGTTCAATTATTACTTTTATTTGTCTTTTTATCTTTCAGATGACTGCTATCTCATCATCGTGAAAAGTTCAGAGAAGCTGTCAAGAGTTTTCAGAAGTACGGATCCTGGTCTGGCAGATGCGAGAGTGTAACAACAGCGTGCAGTGACGCAGTGTGCATGAATAATAATTAAAATAATAACTAATTCTTATGTATTTCACAATACCTTCTCAATGCGCTTTACATTAGTGCCCTGGTCATTGGGCCAATAACATTCCTGCAATCTTTCTCAGCTCAATAGGGGAATACAACCCCGAGCTGCCGTGGCACTCCGAAGGCTTTTTCAAACACCTCTACCCTTGCAGGTACCCATTTATACCCCTAGGTGAAGAGAAGCAATTACAGTAAGGCATCTTGCTCAAGGACACAAGTGTCATGACCGGGGTTCGAACCCACACCCCGATGACTTGACCACCAGAATTTGAGTCCGGTGCACATAGACCACTCAGCCATGACGTGGTGAAACATGGCCCGTGTGGTAACAGTATACCTGACTTGAAAAGTGTACATGTGTTTCAAAGTTTGATAGCAAAATAATTGACTGGAAAAAAATTCATCTCAATTGAACTGTTTTAAATTTATGAAGGCTTACCAATACAAATGAAAACTCTACAAATTAGTCAACTAAAAACTACATCATTGAATGTTGAGGTTAAAGGAGGCTTTACATGTGGTAAATCTGTAGCTCTTGAAATTGCAGTGTACACAATTTTGTGAAAAATAAAACCATTTATTCCGAGAATACAAAAATTCCCTTTAAACCAAAGTTATTATGATCAACATTCTAAGTGATTGACGTTGTATTGAGCCAAAATGATATCATTGCATCTATGAATTTCTTGGACATAGTGCAAGATTGCGTATTTTTGAAACAAAGTAATTAGTTTCACTTTAAAAGCATACTGCTTTATTAATTCAATTCTAGTACCAATTCTCCAGGGAGTAATTTCCGTCAAAAAATACTGCCAAAACCAAAGAAAATCGTTTAAAGATCACACAAAACCACCCATCAAAATACAGGAACCAAAACAAGCTCGATGTGCATGAACGTGTAAAAAATCCCCGATAAAACAAAAACCGTTCTTTATTGTTTTTACTGAAAACTTAATACCGAACTTGATAGAATTTTTCAGTGGAGATAGTTATTACTTGCTTCCCCAAATAAATTATGCCTTTAAATAATAAATAACTAATAATTATAACTTTGCCTTTACTTTGCGCCGTAGAACCGTCTGTTGCAGCCTGTCTTTTTGTCTGGGTATGGGTAAGTTGAATTCGCTTCATTTTATTATTAATGTGTCTCTTCAAACCACAAACAACTAATTACCACGTATGTCTTTCTAGCAGGCTCACCTAAAGTCTTGTTGACAATTAGTCCTAAATTGTGTTTGGTTGAAGGCTAATGGAAAAGCAAAATAATGGCATTTTTCGTCTGGAACTGAAAGAAAATTCAGATGAGTTTCTTTATTATACAATCGTTTTGAAAATTTTTTTTGATATTTAGTTTCAAAATGCATCGCTCGATATCGATTCAAGTTGAGGCTTTATTCGTGATTAATTTGAAAGTGAGGCTGCCATACAAAAACACCGCTCCCCGTACCTAAACGCAGAATACATCGGTGAAGATTATTAATGTGATGTTAGTTAGCATGAACGTTTTCAGTCTTGACATCTTGTTTCTTTAATATAAGTTATCAAAACAGTTAATAGATTGAAGACGAGGCTACCCCGTGTACTACCTATAGGAAATAATTTGCACTATACGCCCGCGTGTTGGTTGCAGGAACCACGTGTGAATCATTTGTCCAATTCTGTAAAAAGTTTGAGTTGTTTGACCCCGACCCCATATTCTCAATTTTGTTCCAAAAATATCATAAACCAAATTGTTGTAAATTTACCAACTCGCTTACAGGCCTTTTAACTCTAGAGTGAATGTGTTTCCTTGGCTGACCACACTAAACTAACAAAATGAGATAAACTTTGGTTAAAACATTTGGCTACACCACAGAGAAATGACCAGCTTCTTAATGGCTATACCATGGGGCAGACTTGTATGACATCCCTTCGTGACGCGTGTATTCAATCGACCTGGACAGTAAAATCGTGCTTTACACAACAGCACAACTAAACCCAAGGCAGTAAAGCAGGGTATTTGAAGTTATTTTTAGGGTGAATTTTTTTATATTACTAAATTTCCCCTCATTTAAAAATATAGGATGAGCTGTAACTTTTTTTCAATGCAGTTGGAAGAAAGCAGAAGTTAAAAAAAAATGTAAAAATGGAATGAAAAAGAATTTAATGAGGTGCTCATATTTTTATTGTTTAATTCAATGGATTGGCGTGGGGTTCGGACTTGGAACAATACAGACGATTCGAACTCGGACTTTGACTGCCCCGGCTTCGCACTTTGACTTTAGGCTTGGGATGAAATACAAAATTGCCCCAGAGGTTTTCTTCAGCTTGATTAAATTGACGCAGTCGTTCAGTGAATTTTAGAGTATAATTAAATATTTATTTTTCTATCATTTCTAGTTATGTCAATATTCAGTCTATCTGTGGTTCCATTTAGAATGGTATACGGTACAACATGAGCAATAATTTATACATAATTAAGTTGGTATATTGGTAATTGAAAGATTTGAACATTTATAATAAGAATTTTGGAAGCGCGTCGCTTTTTTTTCAAAAGTTAATAAAAACGTAAAACTTTTCAGAGGCATTTTGCCTTTTAAAATGCTCAATGTTAGACTGTACCTTTCAAAACAAGGGGTTACCGTAATTATTCATAATGATCAGATTACAGCTATCTTGTGATTACATTCACAACAATGTGGCCATAACGAGGCTGGACGGAAAGCTATTGTCTGTCCTCACTTGTTTTTTTTTTTTTACAAGTCTTGTTTGATATTGTATAGCAGTGATTAAGACACAAGATGGCTGTGGCATAGATAGATCATATCTTCTCGCAGGCCAAAAAACCTGAGAGAAAGGGGAACGATAGTTTAAACCTTAAATATTTTCAGACCAATACATCTAACAAATAGATACCTTATAGTCTGTTAATATCAATTTAAAAACCACATGGCATTTATAGTAAATAAACAGAGATCATCAGTCCTAATTCAGTGCTTATAAATTATTTTTGTAACACATGGTTCAATATGAAATACTGTCTTTGGAGGTACAAAGGTGCAATTTTCCAGCCAAAACGAACAATTCGCAGCTTTATTTATAGGGCTTTTCTAAATTTAAGAAGTTGTTTATGACATTTTGCTCTGAAAACTTTACCAGATTTTTCTGAAGAAAAAATTCTATTGACACCTTCTTATAGTGTGCCATTGTGTGGCGAGATGTGCTACTCTTCAAACTGCTGTGAGAAATCACAATGTTTGTATTATAGCCGACCTATGTGGCCGGTAACTTCACCAAAGCTGAGAAGCTTTCTTCTTAGCCAATATTAATGAGTGCATCAATACTGATCAAACACCGCATGAGTGTGTTTCCTTCGCACATTGTTAGAAAGGTAAGCGGCCGGACTTAGATTTTGGTGGTGATGGCCATCAGAGTAAAGAGTCCATACCGCGTGGGAGAGTTTACTGCTTCTGTAAGGCACTAATCATTGGAATGGTAAGCGGCCGGACTTTGATTCTTGTGGCGATGGCCATCAGAGTAAAGAGTCCAAAGGCCTGACTTAAAAAGAATTAAGACAACAAAAGGTGCCTGTGTATTCAAAGACACGTGATCCTGATGGACAAATTCTATCCTTCGTAGCGAGGTACAGAATTGAAGAAGCGTTCAGTAGTGATTATCATAATGATCTTCAACATCGATATTTTTTACCAAGAGAATGGCACAGTATAAGATGGTTTCAAAGAAGGCTCATTGACCGTTTATATAGCTACGTGTTTACGTATGTTGCAATATAATTATTTCGTTCATTGATCTTGTTTGTGGTATTTGGCTGAACCATGTGTTATTGTGTAAAAAAAAATGCATTGTTCATTTTCACGAAATACGCACTGATGTATTCTTAAAAAGACTGAATGGTACTGATGAATGCGGCATTTTTTGTTCGGATAAGAATATAAACTGAACAAAAACAAGTTGACAAGTTGTTATAATTATATGGGTACTTTCTAATTTGGTTGTATAACTCTTCTTGACAAAAGGTTATTCAACTATACCAAAACAAATTAAAGCAGATAAATAAATGCCATGTGAAAAATAGTTCACTTGCAATATTTAAAGGAGAACAATCTGTAAAAAAAAATTGATGAAGTTATGACTCAACCCTGTAAAATTTTAATATAAAGGGTTATGACTATTTCAGTCACATGTTGTTCACTTGCAATTGTTTTTCTTGTAAAATATTACGGAGGAGTCTGTGGCGGTTTGTGTCGGTCAAACGGGGTTTGATACCCTCCTTTTGAACGTGATATCTCAGGTCCACCTACCCAGGATGGTCAAGCAGTTTTATAAACTGATGAACTGCTACAAAATGCCGATGAACATTGAACTCTGGTGCTGAGTAGAAAAGGAGACGGTAATCTAAAACAGCGACTGCATGAAATACAAGCCGATTCTTCAACTTGATAAAGACTACACGCGGTCTCACAACTAAAAACTGATACTCGTTGGTATCTTCAAAATCATGGACGGGCGCAACCACATCCCATCATGTGAACCAAGTTCAAAGCTCTATTGATGATTGTTTGACAATGGCGTCCTGGACAAATTGATTTATCCATTAAAAATGAGATGAACTGTGAACCAAGTGGACGGAGAAAAGCTATACATGTATATTAGGATATTCATTCAGGCAAATGGAGGACAGCTACCATTGAACTTTGTGATTCAGTAATGTCAATAATGGAGTCACCCGGAGAACACACAACAGCAGGAGACATGAACTGCAACCTCTCTATCAGAGTGTGAGCCAAGTGGAAGGAGAGAAGCTATTAGAATATTCATCCAAACGATTGGTGGACAGCTACCATTGAACTTTGTGATTCAGTAACATCAATAATGGAATGACACTGAGAACACACAACAGGAGACATGAACTGCAACCTCTCAAACAGATGAACTTATTGGAAGGAGATAAGCTATTAGGGTATTCATTCAACCTAATGGTGGACGATGAACGTTGTGATTCAGCAACATGTCGAATTGGAGTTACATTGAGCCTTATGACAATGAACTGCAACATCTCAACCAGAGTGTGAACTAAGTGCAAGGAGTTAAGCTGAATGATATTTATTCAAACTAAAGGTTGGACATGAGCTACTACTGAACAATGTGATTCGATAACAGCCAAGATGAGTCACAGAGATATATACACAACCATTGAGCTGTTCAGAGGAACATGACGAACGACCGATACAATCACGTCTGCTTACTCCGAATACAAAATAAATTGCATGTAACGGGAATAGCCGTATATAAAAACAGAATTTTTGTTAATTCAACTTTGAAAATGTTGAAGAGCCCCTTAAATTAAATGTAGGTTTTCCAAGCCAATTTCAACAAAAAAACCCATTTAATTTAATGGACGGAGCATTCATTTTGTTTGCAAATGAATGCTCCGTTGCATTAGCATTCAGCGGTCATAACTGAGTTCAATTTCAAAAGTTTATCATTCACTGGTCAAATAAGATCATTCCAATTCATTCAGTCGCAAAGATAATCAAGAATGAAGAAATAGAACGACTATAACAACTGAGAAGAATGAATCGTGTGCGCACCAAAATGAAATTATATACTGTTATATATAACAGTTAAAAAGAAACCCTAGTTTGAATGAGTTAAGAATACATGCGTGAATGTGAATGCTTGATTATGAAATTGAATTAGCTTTTACCGAAATTGACCTGGAAAACCTATAAAGGTCCGCACCGTAAGGGGAAGGTACTATACTTTGGAAATCACATAATCGTAGGTGATAAAGAAACAAATGGAACCTGAAGGTAGACTGAATAAGTGAGTATTAGAACTGATAGATTAACTTGTAAAAGAAAAGTGGATATCGGAATCTTTTCCGAACTAGATTCTAAGTTTTATCTATTCTAATGATTACGTCTGTATTAATGTATAATTATTTGATTAAGCAGAAATGATGGTCAAAGCACAACACGTTTATACATAAGAACAAATTATAACTCAAAAACATAATAGCCTTTTGTGCACGAGAAATCAAAGCCAGAATATCTCATTTTTAGGTGATAATCTTGTTACGGGTGTGTCAGCCCTCAGGTGTTTAATTTCCTTGGAAACGAACATCGTTCATGTACAGGTGCGTCTTTAATCAGTACTGTTGAAAGTGGTTCAAATCCCCCGTGGATCCAAGCCGATTTGCAGGCTTTAGATTATAAACAATTATTCACCAACTACTGCATATTGACCCAATTCACTTGATTTTTTGTCGCCACAATCATTTTTGGTTGCGCCATTTTGAATGTCAGTTTCCCTGTGTGATACCGTGGAGCCATCAGTTTAGCGACGCGCGCGTCCGTTTACGTAGTATCTTTACTCATGCAATTTGACGCCAAAATGGCAGACCATGGGCCGCATGTGACGTCAGTGCAGGGGGTCATACTCGCCTTAGCTAATAGACCGATTGCGCGACAATGTTTACATGCGGTCACGTGACCCCCTATCGGGTATGACGTCATACAGCTGATGAAAAAATACGTGTAAAGAGATAGGCCGTGACACAGACTTCGAAAACAGTCGATTATACTTTCGTTAAGCGATAAATTAGTTAATCAGCCCCTTTATTTAAAGTAGTATGGTGTGGCATTAATTTAAATCACATCTCTGTTTCATAATTTAACAGAATTCTTCTGAAAAGAGGTTTTTTAAGCCATGCACTACCGCCGTCGGACGACTATTATGTAGCCACCCGTCTGTTATTTTGTTTGTAATGTTGGCCTAAATCACTGTAAAAAAAAAAAAAAAAAAAAAGGATAAACAACGTTGGAAAAGTGAGCATTATCACCTAGCCTTGCAGAATTTCAAATAGGCAAAGGAATGACACAGTTTTGGAAAGCAATTTCTTTTGAGAATTTCAGCTTCAAAACTTTGAAATTTTTGTGTTGAAAAGTGTGTGGTGATCGGGGTCGTCTGGCCTAACGTTCCGTCGCGCGCTGTACACATCGTGCACATTTATACGGTACTTTTACAATTTTCAAGACTTGCTGGAACTGTCCTTACTGGCTTTATTCAGCCACTTGAAGGTCTTTGGTACAAACTCTTGAATATGTTTCACAGATTTCGAGCAAAAAAAGCCTCGATCGAATTAACTAAATGCATTAATCATCGTGTACCGTAGCCTACCACCCTTTCCTTTGGAGGATTACGTGTGTGTTTACATTTTTAACCCAACAGGGGTCACGTGACGTTGGTCGCACAATCGGTCTATTGTGGGAAATTATTGCCGCATTTTCGCTTCCCGTCCTGATACACAATATCGTGAGCAATTTTTCTTCAATGTTATTTGGCATACCCGAAACTTACATAGTCTTTTCCCGTTTTTGGACAATTTGTTACCTTTCATTGCCTCAACTAAATCGATCATTGAAATTATCTTATACATTAACTATGTAGTAAGGTTATAATTACGTTGTTTGTATATTTTGAAATTACTCGATTCGGTTAAGGCAGGGTACAGGATTTGTATGTTATTAAAAAACGATTGATATATTTGTCAATCGATTATGATATACCAACTATATCCCCCAGTGGGATTTCCCCAAAACTATTCAAGATATCGAAAATGGCTGAAACGGTCATAATAGTTTTATGAAACATTTAAGGATGCAAAACAATCTTACTCGATGAATATATTTATACTGTGACTTCGTTGGACCGCGACATTTGGTTTGAAACTCATTTACGTTGTTTAATGAGTATAACCAGTATATGTATATAGTTCACAAACATTTCGAGATCAAATCCTGTTTACCCTGCCTTTTAAACACATCCGCTTAATGAAAATTAATACTTTATCATAATTTAATTACAGTGAGCCTTTGATGCAGTCCAGACCTGACAGTTATTTCGAGAGAACAAGAATGCAGTCATACAAGCCTGGACACTATCCGGTGTATTCGGAAGCATCCTCCACCGCTGCACTTCAGAAATAGCAGCAAATCTAAACAAAATGTTTACCTAAAAAATGATGTTTGGAAAACAAAAATTATGTCCAAAAGAAGCTCGTTTTATAATTCTTTTAGAAAAACCAGCGTTGATTTTAAGTCGTATACACAAAGGTCTATAGAGTTTATCTTATACGAGATTGAGCATTTCATTTTGCACACTGTCACATCATATAATTGCTATTCATGATAACCGTTAAAAGTATGCCATCGTAACATTTTCTCTGAACTTTTATGATCCCGTGGTATAGCCTAAGAAACTGTTTTGCAAAGAGATTATTTCACTCAAGACTGGTTACAACTTGGGCTCCGCTCTCCATCAGTGAGATGTATAAATATGCATAAACGATGATAATATAAAAATGTCCGGTTGAGAATAATACCTGGTGGAATTTTTGGATTCCATGTTTGTGTATACCACTGTGAATGATATACTATGCAGAGAACAAACGATCCCCACAAAAATCTTGAGTACTTTTAATGATGTGCCAGTGTACATGGGGTCTACATTTATGTAAATATATTTTTTACAACAATAATAATAATAATAATAGTTCTTAAAAAGTGTGTTCTTTTTATTTTGTTTCAATGGGTTACTACAGAGAGGACCTTTATCACACAGCAGTACTTTTTGACAAAAAAAAACCATTGTGAACAAACCAACTGAACGGGGTGTTTTGTTTTAAAATGCATAGACATAATTGTTCCGTAATAAATCTAAAACTTACCCGCGTATAATTTTGGCTGTGCAAAATGACTGGAAAACGTAAAACGATGTTACCCTTGTTTGCTAGTTTAAAAATGAAGTACAATACGAATAGAAAAACAAGTTAACTGAAATACAGCAGAACTGTGTGATAAAGGTCCGTGAAAGCATTGGGAACTTTCTCGGGGGGATGAATTTCTGTGATTGTTGGGTGGTGGAGGGGTAACTTGAGGGGCTCGGTGGAGGGGAGGGCTTAAAACTTGGAGGGGTACACAATGTACATTGAGGGGCTCAATGGAGGGGAGGGCTTAAAACTTGGAGGGCGTAACTTGAGGGGCTTGGTGGAGGGGTGCACTCAGGGCTTAAAACTTGGATGGGGTAACTTGGTGGGCACGGCGGAGTGATAAGTGTGCCCAGTGATATAGTTTTTAAGATTATGGAATACGCATATGGGCTATTATAACACACCTCTCCCTGGTTCTTTATCCTGATTGGCTGAAACACGGTCGCGTGGGGGAACTAATAATTATAGCCTAGTCCATGAAATCTGTACCACATGCACCGCACGCGCTTCATCTGGGGAAAATAGTTCGCAAAGCGGGAAATAGTTTCAAAAACCCAAAAACTATTGACTGGTAAACAGCGCCCTCATGAGAACGAAAATGGCGGCGTCTGCGGATCGAGAAGAATCTGCGGCCAAAAAACCGTGATTTACTCCTCTAATCGACATTTTGGACTGAGGTGTGTTACAAAACACATATGGACTGGCATTATTCGGCCTCGGGAAATAGGACCCTCTCCTGGTCACTCACAGGCCCTCGAGTTGCATAGCCGTGCACTATTTCCCTCATTGCCAGTCCATATGTGTATACTATATGCAGTTTTTTATTTACTTCGGCTTTGCTAATTAGTTGAGGAATTAATGGAGGTGCCTCTGCATAATAGTTTGCGATATGAGGAACACATCTACACATCATGTATGAGGAAAAAAGTTAATATTTCACTGTTTTACGTTGAAACACTTTCAATTGAAAAATTGGGCATCACGCAGCACTCAATGAATGGCATTGACTGTTTCGACGGTCGTTGACTGACTTATTGAAATTTAGCGCCAGCACCAAATACCAAACTGAAGCTAGCCCGTTATTGGGCCCAAAATAGCCAACCGCGTATTTGCGGAAATGCCAGCAACGTATTCGCGAAATAGAACACATGCGGTACAGGGAGGTGAAGAAAAGGCTAATTTTTACGAAATATCTCTGCAAGAATCCGTATGTTATCTTAACGAAGTCTGAAATATTTGCAACAACTTACAACTTTTTAGTGCTTAATTAGCAGCAAATACATAGACGCCATTTTCACATACAATAACGCACATATTGCTTTGCGGTTGAGATCAGTACCTCTTGAAAAGTATTTGTACCCTTCGTTATGACTGAAAGTGGGATTTTTAATTCAGAATCCTAAAAACCAGTACACTGGGAATACCAAATTTTTGAGCTGGCTAATTTGGCCCACTAATTAGTACTTAATTAGCAACAAATACATAGACGCCGTTTTCATAGAAAAAACGCACATAGGCCTATGGCTTTGCGGTTGAGGCCAGTACCTCTTGAAAAGTGTTTGTACCCTTCATTATGACTTAAGCTGGGATTAGTCCAGAATCCTAAAAACCAGTACACTGGGCATACCAAATTTTTGAGCTGGCTAATTTGGCCCACAAATTAGTGCTTAATTAGCAACAAATACATAGACGCCATTTTCACATTCAATAACGCAAATATTGCTTAACGGTTGAGACCAGTACCTCTTGAAAAGTGTTTGTACCCTTTATTATGACTAAAAGTGGGATTTTTAGTCCTGAATCTTAAAAACCAGTACACTGGGCATACCAAATTTTTGAGTGTTTTTGAATGAACTTGGGTTGTATTCTACAGGTCTCCTCCATGGAATCAAATCAATTTACATCAGAAATCTTACGGATAGTTTCCTCCCAACCGTGTACATGTATCGGCATTTTAATGCAATGAAATAAAACAAAGTATCGTTTCTAACGATGAGGTATTTAAGTTCGCAAAACGTACTAAAACAATAAGGACTTCTCAATGATGAAATCCTCGAGTATTCAAAACTCATAATAAATGAAACAAAATAAGTATTTCGTTTACTACACTGCCTTTCAACCTTCCCCGGTGGATCTCCGTCTTCAGGGTGAACCTCGCCCAACGACTAACAAATGTCCCTGTCACTACGATCCGGTGAAAATTGGCGCTGAGGGGTCGTCGTATCCAGGAGGTAAATGGTCGTCTATGAATTAAATTAACCAAAACATCTAATACTAGGTTTTAAAAGGTCACTCATCAATCAAATACATCGTTATATAATTTCGCCACTATGACTCTGTATAAATTCCTAGACGTTTTCCTTTACTTCTGAACATTTGGATTTGTTGAGGGAGTTATCCCCCTAGTATTTAAATAATGGATGGCCCGTAGGATCATATACCAGAGGTTTCGAAGCGGTTGAAACGAATGGCCAAATAACAGCCAAAATAGTCTTAATTAAGTGGGCTGACCCGGGAAAACAAATGGCCAAATAACAGCCAATACTTTTTAATACATAATTGGGCTGACCGAGGAATGCCTCCAAATAAAGTACCTTCAGTGCGAACGGTCTGTCCCAAATAGTCTGATGAAATTGCCGGATAAGTGGCAAGTGTATAGTGTGCTATAGGAACAAAAACTCAATCATCAAGCAAGTAGGCCTTGTTTTTCGTTTGTTCCCTTTATTACAATTCCAATTGCGACATTTGCAGTAAATCTGGCCGGATGGGGATATTCCCTTGCTCGGAATCTGCTTAAAAAACCTAGTAGTATGCCCGGCATTGGTTCATTTTCTCCATACAAATTTATAAAAAAGAACTACTTTCAAAGGAGACGCGAAGCTAACGTGTGTAGATTGTTTGTAACAAAGATTAACTGACCCTGGTTCAAATCCTGGCATTGTGGTGTGGTTTTTTAATCTAGTTATAATACATTGTTTATATAATTATAAAGAGTGCAATAGCGCAAAAAGGAAAGATCGACGTAAGTGCATATCATGACCGGGGTTCGATTCATGTTCGTCTTCGTTAGTTTGGGCTTCTTTTTTTTTTTTACTGTAAAAGGTCATGTTATTTGTATATATTCAAAATAGCACCTTTTATACGGAGCACTATTAGTGCAACAGGGTAGATCGATGAAGAGTATATCGCAGGACTGGGGTGCGACTCCATGCCTGTTTGTGTTTTGTTTATTTAACTGTAAAAGTTAATGTATTATTTGTATAAAGATAAAATTTCACTTTTTAAGACGAGAACAATTAGCTCAACAGGGAAGATCGATGGTAAGCATATCGCAAGAGCGGGAACGGGGTTCGATTCCTGGTATGTTCGTTTTTTGTGTTTGTTTTTTTAACTTTGAAAGGTAATTAATTTACATAAAATAGCACTTCTTAGGCGGAGTACAATAAGCGCAACACGGTAGATCGATGAAGTGCAAATTCCAGGACTGACGTGTGATTCCTGGTTTGTGTTATTGTTTAAACTGTAAAAGGTATTTCATCATTTGTATATAAATAAAATAGCATTTTACGCGGAGTACAATTAGCACAACACGGAAGGTCGATGAAGTGCATATCGCAGGACCGGGGTTCGAATCCCCGTTTGTTCGCGTTTTGGTTTTTTAAGATACTATAAAAGGTTACTTTTTATGTGTATATATTTGTTAAAAACGCTTCTTACGTGGAGTACAGGTAGCGCAACTGGATAGTTGAGGTACTGCGAGTCGCTAGGCCCAGGTTCAAATACAGGTTAACGGCAATGTATAGCAAAACCAAAAATTTCTTTTTAGAAAACTGATCAATACGTTTTAAACAAAGCCCTATATATACCGACGAAAAATAGGGTGGTGGTGGGCAAGAACCTAGCACAAAAAGTAGACTGACTGACTTGAAGTAAGACAGTG